>OZ020130.1:9832400-12232400 GCA_963971185.1 Bombus muscorum | reverse complement strand
CCGTATGCTCGTTGTAAGGGGCGTACCATTTTTCGGGGACTGGCAGCGTGCAGCGAGTTCTCACACATCATAATATCCTGCGATACGACCCATTTTGAAACAATTAAAAAGCCGGAAATGTCCGGAAAAGGCCGAAGGTGTACAGAACCCGTTGCTCCGTATGCTCGTTGTAATGGAAATACCATTCTTCGGGGATTGGCAGCGCGCAACGGGTTCCCTCACATCATAATATCCTGCAATACGGCCCGTTTTTAATCACATAAAATGCCGGAGATGTCCGGAAATGACCGATTGTGTACACAACCCGATGCTCCGTTTGCTCGTTGTGATGGAAGTACCATTTTTGGGGGGTTGGCAGAGAGCAACTGGTTCTTACACATCATAATATCCTGATATACGGCCTATTTTGAAACAATTAAAAAGCCGGAAATGTCCGGAAAAGGCCGAATATGTATAAGACAGGATTCTCCGCATGCTCGTTGTAATGGAAGTACCATTCTTCGGGGATTGGCAGCGCGCAACGAGTTCTCTCACATCAGAATATCCTGCTATACGGCCCGTTTTTAATCACATAAAATGCCGGAGATGTCCGGAAAAAGCCGAAGGTGTACAGAACCAGTTGCTCCGTATGCTCGTTGTAATGGGCGTACCATTTTTGGGGGATTGGCAGCGTGCTGCGAGTTCTCACACATCATAATATCCTGCGACACGACCCATTTTGAAACAATTAAATAGCCGGAAATGTCCGGAAAAGGCCGAATATGTACAAGACAGGATACTCCGCATGCTCGATGTAATGGAAGTACCATTCTTCGGGGATTGGCAGCGTGCAGCGAGTTCTCACACATCATAATATCCTGCGATACGACCCATTTTGAAACAATTAAATAGCCGGAAATGTCCGGAAAAGGCCGAATATGTACAAGACAGGATTCTCCGCATGCTCGATGCAATGGAAGTACCATTCTTCGGGGATTGGCTGCGCGCAACGTGTTCTCTCACATCATAATATCCTGCGATATGACCCATTTTGAAACAATTAAAAAGCCGAAACTGGCCGGAAAAAGCCGAATATGTACAAGACAGGATTCTCCGCATGCTGGTTGTATTGGAAGTACCATTTTTGGGGGGTTGGTAGCGCGCAACGAGTTCTCTCACTTCATAATATCCTGCAATACGGCCCGTTTTTAATCACATAAAATGCCGGAGATGTCCCGAAATGACCGAAGGTGTACAGAACCCGATGCTCCGTTTGCTCGTTGTAATGGAAGTACCATTCTTCCGGGATTGGCTGCGCGCAACGTGTTCTCTCACATCATAATATCCTGCGATATGACCCATTTTGAAACAATTAAAAAGCCGAAACTGGCCGGAAAAAGCCGAATATGTACAAGACAGGATTCTCCGCATGCTGGTTGTATTGGAAGTACCATTTTTGGGGGGTTGGTAGCGCGCAACGAGTTCTCTCACTTCATAATATCCTGCAATACGGCCCGTTTTTAATCACATAAAATGCCGGAGATGTCCCGAAATGACCGAAGGTGTACAGAACCCGATGCTCCGTTTGCTCGTTGTAATGGAAGTACCATTCTTCCGGGATTGGCTGCGCGCAACGTGTTCTCTCACATCATAATATCCTGCGATATGACCCATTTTGAAACAATTAAAAAGCCGAAACTGGCCGGAAAAAGCCGAATATGTACAAGACAGGATTCTCCGCATGCTGGTTGTATTGGAAGTACCATTTTTGGGGGGTTGGTAGCGCGCAACGAGTTCTCTCACTTCATAATATCCTGCAATACGGCCCGTTTTTAATCACATAAAATGCCGGAGATGTCCCGAAATGACCGAAGGTGTACAGAACCCGATGCTCCGTTTGCTCGTTGTGATAGAAGTACCATTTTTGGGGGGTTGGCAGAGAGCAACTGGTTCTTACACATCATAATATCCTGATATACGGCCCATTTTGAAACAATAAAAAGCCGGAAATGTCCGGAAAAGGCCGAAGGTGTACAGAACCCGTTGCTCCGTATGCTCGTTGTAAGGGGCGTACCATTTTTCGGGGACTGGCAGCGTGCAGCGAGTTCTCACACATCATAATATCATGCGATACGACCCATTTTGAAACAATTAAAAAGCCGGAAATGTCCGGAAAAGGCCGAAGGTGTACAGAACCCGTTGCTCCGTATGCTCGTTGTAATGGAAATACCATTCTTCGGGGATTGGCAGCGCGCAACGGGTTCCCTCACATCATAATATCCTGCAATACGGCCCGTTTTTAATCACATAAAATGCCGGAGATGTCCGGAAATGACCGATTGTGTACACAACCCGATGCTCCGTTTGCTCGTTGTGATGGAAGTACCATTTTTGGGGGGTTGGCAGAGAGCAACTGGTTCTTACACATCATTATATCCTGATATACGGCTTATTTTGAAACAATTAAAAAGCCGGAAATGTCCGGAAAAGGCCGAATATGTACAAGACAGGATTCTCCGCATGCTCGTTGTAATGGAAGTACCATTCTTCGGGGATTGGCAGCGCGCAACGAGTTCTCTCACATCATAATATCCTGCTATACGGCCCGTTTTTAATCACATAAAATGCCGGAGATGTCCGGAAAAGGCCGAAGGTGTACAGAACCCGATACTCCGTTTGCTCGTTGTAATGGAAGTACCATTTTTCGGGGATTGGCAGCGTGCAGCGAGTTCTCACACATTATAATATCCTGATATACGGCCCATTTTGAAACAATTAAAAAGCCGGAAATGTCCGGAAAAGGCCGAAGGTGTACATAACCCGTTGCTCCGTATGCTCGTTGTAATGGGCGTACCATTTTTCGGGGATTGGCAGCGAGCAGCGAGTTCTCACACATCATAATATCCTGATATGCGGCCCATTTTGAAAGAATTAAAAAGCCGGAAATGTCCGGAAAAGGCCGAATATGTACAAGACAGGATTCTCCGCATGCTCGTTGTAATGGAAGTACCATTCTTCGGGGATTGGCAGCGCGCAACGAGTTCTCACACATCATAATATCCTGCTATTCGGCCCGTTTTTAATCACTTAAAATGCCGGAAATGTCCGGAAGAGGCCGAAGGAGTACAGAAGCCGATGCTCCGTTTGCTCGTTGTAATGGGCGTACCATTTTTAGGGGATTGGCAGCTTGCAGCGAGTTCTCACACATCATAATATCCTGCGATACGACCCATTTTTAAACTATTAAAAAGCCGAAACTGGCCGGGAAAGGCCGAATATGTACAAGACAGGATTGTCCGCATGCTCGTTGTAATGGAAGTACCATTCTTCGGGGATTGGCAGCGCGCAACGGGTTCCCTCACATCATAATATCCTGCAATACGGCCCGCTTTTAATCACATAAAATGCCGGAGATGTCCGGAAATGACCGAATGTGTACAGAACACGATGCTCCGTTTGCTCGTTGTGATGGAAGTACCATTTTGGGGGGGTTGGCAGAGAGCAACTGGTTCTTACACATCATAATATCCTGATATACGGCCTATTTTGAAACAATTAAAAAGCCGGAAATGTCCGGAAAAGGCCGTAGGTGTACAGATCCCGTTGCTCCGTATGCTCGTTGTAATGGGCGTACCATTTTTCGGGGATTGGCAGCGTGCAGCGAGTTCTCACACATCATAATATCCTGCGATACGACCCATTTTGAAACAATTAAAAAGCCGGAAATGTCCGGAAAAGGCCGAATATGTACAAGACAGGATTGTCCGCATGCTCGATGTAATGGTAGTACCATTCTTCGGGGATTGCAGCGTGCGACGAGTTCTCTCACATCATAATATCCTGCGATACGACCCATTTTGAAACAATTAAAAAGCCGGAAATGTCCGGAAAAGGCCGTAGGTGTACAGAACCCGTTGCTCCGAATGCTCGTTGTAATGGGCGTACCATTTTTGGAGGAGTGGCAGCGTGCAGCGAGTTCTCACACATCATAATATCCTGCTATTCGGCCCGTTTTTAATCACTTAAAATGCCGGAAATGTCCGGAAGCGGCCGAAGGTGTACAGAACCTGATGCTCCGTATGCTCGTTGTAATGGGCGTACCATTTTTCGGGGACTGGCAGCGTGCAGCGAGTTCTCACACATCATAATATCCTGCGATGCGACCCATTTTGAAACAATTAAAAAGCCGGAAATGTCCGGAAAAGGCCGAAGGTGTACAGAACCCGTTGCTCCGTATGCTCGTTGTAATGGAAGGACCATTTTTGGGGGATTGGCAGCGCTCAACGCGTTTTTACACATCATAATATCCTGCTATTCGGCCCGTTTTTAATCACTTAAAATGCCGGAAATGTCCGGAAGAGGCCGAAGGTGTACAGAACCTGATGCTCCGTATGCTCGTTGTAATGGGCGTACCATTTTTCGGGGACTGGCAGCGTGCAGCGAGTTTTCACACATCATAATATCCTGCTATACGGCCCGTTTTTAATCACATAAAATGCCGGAGATGTCCGGAAAAGGCCGAAGGTGTACAGAACCTGATGCTGCGTATGCTCGTTGTAATGGGCGTACCATTTTTCGGGGACTGGCAGCGTGCAGCGAGTTCTCACACATCATAATATCCTGCGATACGACCCATTTTGAAACAATTAAAAAGCCGGAAATGTCCGGAAAAGGCCGAAGGTGTACAGAACCCGTTGCTCCGTTTGCTCGTTGTAATGGAAGGACCATTTTTGGGGGATTGGCAGCGCTCAACGCGTTTTTACACATCATAATATCCTGCGATGCGACCCATTTTGAAACAATTAAAAAGCCGGAAATGTCCAGAAAAGGCCGAAGGTGTACAGAACCCGTTGCTCCGTATGCTCGTTGTAATGGAAATACCATTCTTCGGGGATTGGCAGCGAGCACCGGGTTCCCTCACATCATAATATCCTGCTATACGGCCCGTTTTTAATCACATAAAATGCCGGAGATGTCCGGAAAAGGCCGAAGGTGTACAGAACCCGATACTCCGTTTGCTCGTTGTAATGGAAGTACCATTTTTCGGGGATTGGCAGCGTGCAGCGAGTTCTCACACATTATAATATCCTGATATACGGCCCATTTTGAAACAATTAAAAAGCCGGAAATGTCCGGAAAAGGCCGAAGGTGTACATAACCCGTTGCTCCGTATGCTCGTTGTAATGGGCGTACCATTTTTCGGGGATTGGCAGCGAGCAGCGAGTTCTCACACATCATAATATCCTGATATGCGGCCCATTTTGAAAGAATTAAAAAGCCGGAAATGTCCGGAAAAGGCCGAATATGTACAAGACAGGATTCTCCGCATGCTCGTTGTAATGGAAGTACCATTCTTCGGGGATTGGCAGCGCGCAACGAGTTCTCACACATCATAATATCCTGCTATTCGGCCCGTTTTTAATCACTTAAAATGCCGGAAATGTCCGGAAGAGGCCGAAGGAGTACAGAAGCCGATGCTCCGTTTGCTCGTTGTAATGGGCGTACCATTTTTAGGGGATTGGCAGCTTGCAGCGAGTTCTCACACATCATAATATCCTGCGATACGACCCATTTTTAAACTATTAAAAAGCCGAAACTGGCCGGGAAAGGCCGAATATGTACAAGACAGGATTCTCCGCATGCTCGTTGTAATGGAAGTACCATTCTTCGGGGATTGGCAGCGCGCAACGGGTTCCCTCACATCATAATATCCTGCAATACGGCCCGCTTTTAATCACATAAAATGCCGGAAATGTCCGGAAAAGGCCGTAGGTGTACAGAACCCGTTGCTCCGAATGCTCGTTGTAATGGGCGTACCATTTTTGGAGGATTGGCAGCGTGCAGCGAGTTCTCACACATCATAATATCCTGCGATACGACCCATTTTAAAACAATTAAAAAGCCGGAAATGTCCGGAAAAAGCCGAAGGTGTACAGAACCAGTTGCTCCGTATGCTCGTTGTAATGGGCGTACCATTTTTGGGGGATTGGCAGCGTGCAGCGAGTTCTCACACATCATAATATCCTGCGACACGACCCATTTTGAAACAATTAAAAAGCCGAAACTTGCCGGAAAAGGCCGAATGTGTACAAGACGGGATTCTCCGCATGCTCGTTGTAATGGAAGGATCATTTTTGGGGGATTGGCAGCGCTCAACGCGTTTTCACACATCATAATATCCTGCTATTCGGCCCGTTTTTAATCACTTAAAATGCCGGAAATGTCCGGAAAAGGCCGAAGGTGTACATAACCCGTTGCTCCGTATGCTCGTTGTAATGGGCGTACCATTTTTCGGGGATTGGCAGCGTGCAGCGAGTTCTCACACATCATAATATCCTGCGATACGACCCATTTTGAAACAATTAAATAGCCGGAAATGTCCGGAAAAGTCCGAATATGTACAAGACAGGATTCTCCGCATGCTCGATGTAATGGAAGTACCATTCTTCGGGGATTGGCTGCGCGCAACGTGTTCTCTCACATCATAATATCCTGCGATATGACCCATTTTGAAACAATTAGAAAGCCGAAACTGGCCGGAAAAAGCCGAATATGTACAAGACAGGATTCTCCGCATGCTCGTTGTAATGGAAGGATCATTTTTGGGGGATTGGCAGCGCTCAACGCGTTTTCACACATCATAATATCCTGCTATTCGGCCCGTTTTTAATCACTTAAAATGCCGGAAATGTCCGGAAAAGGCCGAAGGTGTACATAACCCGTTGCTCCGTATGCTCGTTGTAATGGGCGTACCATTTTTCGGGGATTGGCAGCGTGCAGCGAGTTCTCACACATCATAATATCCTGCGACACGACCCATTTTGAAACAATTAAAAAGGCGAAACTTGCCGGAAAAGGCCGAATGTGTACAAGACGGGATTCTCCGCATGCTCGTTGTAATGGAAGGACCATTTTTGGGGGATTGGCAGCGCTCAACGCGTTTTCACACATCATAATATCCTGCTATTCGGCCCGTTTTTAATCACTTAAAATGCCGGAAATGTCCGGAAAAGGCCGAAGGTGTACATAACCCGTTGCTCCGTATGCTCGTTGTAATGGGCGTACCATTTTTCGGGGATTGGCAGCGTGCAGCGAGTTCTCACACATCATAATATCCTGCGACACGACCCATTTTGAAACAATTAAAAAGCCGAAACTTGCCGGAAAAGGCCGAATGTGTACAAGACGGGATTCTCCGCATGCTCGTTGTAATGGAAGGACCATTTTTGGGGGATTGGCAGCGCTCAACGCGTTTTTACACATCATAATATCCTGCTATTCGGCCCGTTTTTAATCACTTAAAATGCCGGAAATGTCCGGAAGAGGCCGAAGGTGTACAGAACCTGATGCTCCGTATGCTCGTTGTAATGGGCGTACCATTTTTCGGGGACTGGCAGCGTGCAGCGAGTTTTCACACATCATAATATCCTGCGATACGACCCATTTTGAAGTAATTAAAAAGCCGGAAATGTCCAGAAAAGGCCGAAGGTGTACAGAACCCGTTGCTCCGTATGCTCGTTGTAATGGAAATACCATTCTTCGGGGATTGGCAGCGAGCACCGGGTTCCCTCACATCATAATATCCTGCAATACGGCCCGTTTTTAATCACATAAAATGCCGGAGATGTCCGGAAATGACCGAATGTGTAAACAACCCGATGCTCCGTTTGCTCGTTGTGATGGAAGTACCATTTTTGGGGGGTTGGCAGAGAGCAACTGGTTCTTACACATCATAATATCCTGATATACGGCCTATTTTGAAACAATTAAAAAGCCGGAAATGTCCGGAAAAGGCCGTAGGTGTACAGATCCCGTTGCTCCGTATGCTCGTTGTAATGGGCGTACCATTTTTCGGGGATTGGCAGCGTGCAGCGAGTTCTCACACATCATAATATCCTGCGATACGACCCATTTTGAAACAATTAAAAAGCCGGAAATGTCCGGAGAAGGCCGAATATGTACAAGACAGGATTGTCCGCATGCTCGATGTAATGGAAGTACCATTCTTCGGGGATTGCAGCGTGCGACGAGTTCTCTCACATCATAATATCCTGCGATACGACCCATTTTGAAACAATTAAAAAGCCGGAAATGTCCGGAAAAGGCCGTAGGTGTACAGAACCCGTTGCTCCGAATGCTCGTTGTAATGGGCGTACCATTTTTGGAGGATTGGCAGCGTGCAGCGAGTTCTCACACATCATAATATCCTGCGATACGACCCATTTTAAAACAATTAAAAAGCCGGAAATGTCCGGAAAAAGCCGAAGGTTTACAGAACCAGTTGCTCCGTATGCTCGTTGTAATGGGCGTACCATTTTTTGGGGGATTGGCAGCGTGCAGCGAGTTCTCACACATCATAATATCCTGCGACACGACCCATTTTGAAACAATTAAAAAGCCGAAACTTGCCGGAAAAGGCCGAATATGTACAAGACGGGATTCTCCGCATGCTCGTTGTAATGGAAGGATCATTTTTGGGGGATTGGCAGCGCTCAACGCGTTTTCACACATCATAATATCCTGCTATTCGGCCCGTTTTTAATCACTTAAAATGCCGGAAATGTCCGGAAAAGTCCGAATATGTACAAGACAGGATTCTCCGCATGCTCGATGTAATGGAAGTACCATTCTTCGGGGATTGGCTGCGCGCAACGTGTTCTCTCACATCATAATATCCTGCGATATGACCCATTTTGAAACAATTAGAAAGCCGAAACTGGCCGGAAAAAGCCGAATATGTACAAGACAGGATTCTCCGCATGCTCGTTGTAATGGAAGGATCATTTTTGGGGGATTGGCAGCGCTCAACGCGTTTTCACACATCATAATATCCTGCTATTCGGCCCGTTTTTAATCACTTAAAATGCCGGAAATGTCCGGAAAAGGCCGAAGGTGTACATAACCCGTTGCTCCGTATGCTCGTTGTAATGGGCGTACCATTTTTCGGGGATTGGCAGCGTGCAGCGAGTTCTCACACATCATAATATCCTGCGACACGACCCATTTTGAAACAATTAAAAAGGCGAAACTTGCCGGAAAAGGCCGAATGTGTACAAGACGGGATTCTCCGCATGCTCGTTGTAATGGAAGGACCATTTTTGGGGGATTGGCAGCGCTCAACGCGTTTTCACACATCATAATATCCTGCTATTCGGCCCGTTTTTAATCACTTAAAATGCCGGAAATGTCCGGAAAAGGCCGAAGGTGTACATAACCCGTTGCTCCGTATGCTCGTTGTAATGGGCGTACCATTTTTCGGGGATTGGCAGCGTGCAGCGAGTTCTCACACATCATAATATCCTGCGATACGACCCATTTTGAAGTAATTAAAAAGCCGGAAATGTCCAGAAAAGGCCGAAGGTGTACAGAACACGTTGCTCCGTATGCTCGTTGTAATGGAAATACCATTCTTCGGGGATTGGCAGCGAGCACCGGGTTCCCTCACATCATAATATCCTGCAATACGGCCCGTTTTTAATCACATAAAATGCCGGAGATGTCCGGAAATGACCGAATGTGTAAACAACCCGATGCTCCGTTTGCTCGTTGTGATGGAAGTACCATTTTTGGGGGGTTGGCAGAGAGCAACTGGTTCTTACACATCATAATATCCTGATATACGGCCTATTTTGAAACAATTAAAAAGCCGGAAATGTCCGGAAAAGGCCGTAGGTGTACAGATCCCGTTGCTCCGTATGCTCGTTGTAATGGGCGTACCATTTTTCGGGGATTGGCAGCGTGCAGCGAGTTCTCACACATCATAATATCCTGCGATACGACCCATTTTGAAACAATTAAAAAGCCGGAAATGTCCGGAGAAGGCCGAATATGTACAAGACAGGATTGTCCGCATGCTCGATGTAATGGAAGTACCATTCTTCGGGGATTGCAGCGTGCGACGAGTTCTCTCACATCATAATATCCTGCGATACGACCCATTTTGAAACAATTAAAAAGCCGGAAATGTCCGGAAAAGGCCGTAGGTGTACAGAACCCGTTTCTCCGAATGCTCGTTGTAATGGGCGTACCATTTTTGGAGGATTGGCAGCGTGCAGCGAGTTCTCACACATCATAATATCCTGCGATACGACCCATTTTAAAACAATTAAAAAGCCGGAAATGTCCGGAAAAAGCCGAAGGTGTACAGAACCAGTTGCTCCGTATGCTCGTTGTAATGGGCGTACCATTTTTCGGGGATTGGCAGCGTGCAGCGAGTTCTCACACATCATAATATCCTGCGACACGACCCATTTTGAAACAATTAAATAGCCGGAAATGTCCGGAAAAGGCCGAATATGTACAAGACAGGATTCTCCGCATGCTCGATGTAATGGAAGTACCATTCTTCGGGGATTGGCAGCGTGCAGCGAGTTCTCACACATCATAATATCCTGCGATACGACCCATTTTGAAACAATTAAATAGCCGGAAATGTCCGGAAAAGGCCGAATATGCACAAGACATTATTCTCCGCATGCTCGATGTAATGGAAGTACCATTCTTCGGGGATTGGCTGCGCTCAACGTGTTCTCTCACATCATAATATCCTGCGATATGACCCATTTTGAAACAATTAAAAAGCCGAAACTGGCCGGAAAAAGCCGAATATGTACAAGACAGGATTCTCCGCATGCTGGTTGTATTGGAAGTACCATTTTTGGGGGGTTGGTAGCGCGCAACGAGTTCTCTCACTTCATAATATCCTGCAATACGGCCCGTTTTTAATCACATAAAATGCCGGAGATGTCCCGAAATGACCGAAGGTGTACAGAACCCGATGCTCCGTTTGCTCGTTGTGATAGAAGTACCATTTTTGGGGGGTTGGCAGAGAGCAACTGGTTCTTACACATCATAATATCCTGATATACGGCCCATTTTGAAACAATAAAAAGCCGGAAATGTCCGGAAAAGGCCGAAGGTGTACAGAACCCGTTGCTCCGTATGCTCGTTGTAAGGGGCGTACCATTTTTCGGGGACTGGCAGCGTGCAGCGAGTTCTCACACATCATAATATCCTGCGATACGACCCATTTTGAAACAATTAAAAAGCCGGAAATGTCCGGAAAAGGCCGAAGGTGTACAGAACCCGTTGCTCCGTATGCTCGTTGTAATGGAAATACCATTCTTCGGGGATTGGCAGCGCGCAACGGGTTCCCTCACATCATAATATCCTGCAATACGGCCCGTTTTTAATCACATAAAATGCCGGAGATGTCCGGAAATGACCGATTGTGTACACAACCCGATGCTCCGTTTGCTCGTTGTGATGGAAGTACCATTTTTGGGGGGTTGGTAGAGAGCAACTGGTTCTTACACATCATAATATCCTGATATACGGCCTATTTTGAAACAATTAAAAAGCCGGAAATGTCCGGAAAAGGCCGAATATGTACAAGACAGGATTCTCCGCATGCTCGTTGTAATGGAAGTACCATTCTTCGGGGATTGGCAGCGCGCAACGAGTTCTCTCACATCATAATATCCTGCTATACGGCCCGTTTTTAATCACATAAAATGCCGGAGATGTCCGGAAAAAGCCGAAGGTGTACAGAACCAGTTGCTCCGTATGCTCGTTGTAATGGGCGTACCATTTTTGGGGGATTGGCAGCGTGCAGCGAGTTCTCACACATCATAATATCCTGCGACACGACCCATTTTGAAACAATTAAATAGCCGGAAATGTCCGGAAAAGGCCGAATATGTACAAGACAGGATTCTCCGCATGCTCGATGTAATGGAAGTGCCATTCTTCGGGGATTGGCAGCGTGCAGCGAGTTCTCACACATCATAATATCCTGCGATACGACCCATTTTGAAACAATTAAATAGCCGGAAATGTCCGGAAAAGGCCGAACATGTACAAGACAGGATTCTCCGCATGCTCGATGTAATGGAAGTACCATTCTTCGGGGATTGGCTGCGCGCAACGTGTACTCTCACATCATAATATCCTGCGATATGACCCATTTTGAAACAATTAAAAAGCCGAAACTGGCCGGAAAAAGCCGAATATGTACAAGACAGGATTCTCCGCATGCTGGTTGTATTGGAAGTACCATTTTTGGGGGGTTGGTAGCGCGCAACGAGTTCTCTCACTTCATAATATCCTGCAATACGGCCCGTTTTTAATCACATAAAATGCCGGAGATGTCCCGAAATGACCGAAGGTGTACAGAACCCGATGCTCCGTTTGCTCGTTGTAATGGAAGTACCATTCTTCCGGGATTGGCTGCGCGCAACGTGTTCTCTCACATCATAATATCCTGTGATATGACCCATTTTGAAACAATTAAAAAGCCGAAACTGGCCGGAAAAAGCCGAATATGTACAAGACAGGATTCTCCGCATGCTGGTTGTATTGGAAGTACCATTTTTGGGGGGTTGGTAGCGCGCAACGAGTTCTCTCACTTCATAATATCCTGCAATACGGCCCGTTTTTAATCACATAAAATGCCGGAGATGTCCCGAAATGACCGAAGGTGTACAGAACCCGATGCTCCGTTTGCTCGTTGTAATGGAAGTACCATTCTTCCGGGATTGGCTGCGCGCAACGTGTTCTCACACATCATAATATCCTGCGATACGACCCATTTTGAAACAATTAAAAAGCCGGAAATGTCCGGAAAAGGCCGAAGGTGTACAGAACCCGTTGCTCCGTATGCTCGTTGTAATGGAAATACCATTCTTCGGGGATTGGCAGCGCGAAACGGGTTCCCTCACATCATAATATCCTGCAATACGGCCCGTTTTTAATCACATTATATGCCGGAGATGTCCGGAAATGACCGATTGTGTACACAACCCGATGCTCCGTTTGCTCGTTGTGATGGAAGTACCATTTTTGGGGGGTTGGCAGAGAGCAACTGGTTCTTACACATCATTATATCCTGATATGCGGCCTATTTTGAAACAATTAAAAAGCCGGAAATGTCCGGAAAAGGCCGAATATGTACAAGACAGGATTCTCCGCATGCTCGTTGTAATGGAAGTACCATTCTTCGGGGATTGGCAGCGCGCAACGAGTTCTCTCACATCATAATATCCTGCTATACGGCCCGTTTTTAATCACATAAAATGCCGGAGATGTCCGGAAAAGGCCGAAGGTGTACAGAACCCGATACTCCGTTTGCTCGTTGTAATGGAAGTACCATTTTTCGGGGATTGGCAGCGTGCAGCGAGTTCTCACACATTATAATATCCTGATATACGGCCCATTTTGAAACAATTAAAAAGCCGGAAATGTCCGGAAAAGGCCGAAGGTGTACATAACCCGTTGCTCCGTATGCTCGTTGTAATGGTCGTACCATTTTTCGGGGATTGGCAGCGAGCAGCGAGTTCTCACACATCATAATATCCTGATATGCGGCCCATTTAGAAACAATTAAAAAGCCGGAAATGTCCGGAAAAGGCCGAATATGTACAAGACAGGATTCTCCGCATGCTCGTTGTAATGGAAGTACCATTCTTCGGGGATTGGCAGCGCGCAACGAGTTCTCACACATCATAATATCCTGCTATTCGGCCCGTTTTTAATCACTTAAAATGCCGGAAATGTCCGGAAGAGGCCGAAGGAGTACAGAAGCCGATGCTCCGTTTGCCCGTTGTAATGGGCGTACCATTTTTAGGGGATTGGCAGCTTGCAGCGAGTTCTCACACATCATAATATCCTGCGATACGACCCATTTTTAAACTATTAAAAAGCCGAAACTGGCCGGGAAAGGCCGAATATGTACAAGACAGGATTCTCCGCATGCTCGTTGTAATGGAAGTACCATTCTTCGGGGATTGGCAGCGTGCAGCGAGTTCTCACACATCATAATATCCTGCGATACGACCCATTTTGAAACAATTAAAAAGCCGGAAATGTCCGGAAAAGGCCGAATATGTACAAGACAGGATTGTCCGCATGCTCGATGTAATGGTAGTACCATTCTTCGGGGATTGCAGCGTGCGACGAGTTCTCTCACATCATAATATCCTGCGATACGACCCATTTTGAAACAATTAAAAAGCCGGAAATGTCCGGAAAAGGCCGTAGGTGTACAGAACCCGTTGCTCCGAATGCTCGTTGTAATGGGCGTACCATTTTTGGAGGATTGGCAGCGTGCAGCGAGTTCTCACACATCATAATATCCTGCGATACGACCCATTTTAAAACAATTAAAAAGCCGGAAATGTCCGGAAAAAGCCGAAGGTGTACAGAACCAGTTGCTCCGTATGCTCGTTGTAATGGGCGTACCATTTTTGGGGGATTGGCAGCGTGCAGCGAGTTCTCACACATCATAATATCCTGCGACACGACCCATTTTGAAACAATTAAAAAGCCGAAACTTGCCGGAAAAGGCCGAATGTGTACAAGACGGGATTCTCAGCATGCTCGTTGTAATGGAAGGATCATTTTTGGGGGATTGGCAGCGCTCAACGCGTTTTCACACATCATAATATCCTGCTATTCGGCCCGTTTTTAATCACTTAAAATGCCGGAAATGTCCGGAAAAGGCCGAAGGTGTACATAACCCGTTGCTCCGTATGCTCGTTGTAATGGGCGTACCATTTTTCGGGGATTGGCAGCGAGCAGCGAGTTCTCACACATCATAATATCCTGATATGCGGCCCATTTTGAAACAATTAAAAAGCCGGTAATGTCCGGAAAAGGCCGAATATGTACAAGACAGGATTCTCCGCATGCTCGTTGTAATGGAAGTACCATTCTTCGGGGATTGGCAGCGCGCAACGGGTTCCCTCACATCATAATATCCTGCGACACGACCCATTTTGAAACAATTAAAAAGCCGAAACTTGCCGGAAAAGGCCGAATGTGTACAAGACGGGATGCTCCGCATGCTCGTTGTAATGGAAGGACCATTTTTGGGGGATTGGCAGCGCTCAACGCGTTTTCACACATCATAATATCCTGCTATTCGGCCCGTTTTTAATCACTTAAAATGCCGGAAATGTCCGGAAGCGGCCGAAGGTGTACAGAACCTGATGCTCCGTATTGTCGTTGTAATGGGCGTACCATTTTTCGGGGACTGGCAGCGTGCAGCGAGTTCTCACACATCATAATATCCGGCGATACGACCCATTTTGAAACAATTAAAAAGCCGGAAATGTCCGGAAAAGGCCGAAGGTGTACAGAACCCGTTGCTCCGTATGCTCGTTGTAATGGAAGGCCATTTTTGGGGGATTGGCAGCGCTCAACGCGTTTTTACACATCATAATATCCTGCTATTCGGCCTGTTTTTAATCACTTAAAATGCCGGAAATGTCCGGAAGAGGCCGAAGGAGTACAGAACTCGATGCTCCGTTTGCTCGTTGTAATGGAAGTACCATTTTTGGGGGGTTGGCTGCGTGCAGCGAGTTCTCACACATCATAATATCCTGCGATACGACCCATTTTGAAACAATTAAATAGCCGGAAATGTCCAGAAAAGGCCGAAGGTGTACAGAACCCGTTGCTCCGTATGCTCGTTGTAATGGAAATACCATTCTTCGGGGATTGGCAGCGCGCAACGGGTTCCCTCACATCATAATATCCTGCAATACGGCCCGTTTTTAGTCACATAAAATGCCGGAGATGTCCGGAAATGACCGAATGTGTAAACAACCCGATGCTCCGTTTTCTCGTTGTGATGGAAGTACCATTTTTGGGGGGTTGGCAGAGAGCAACTGGTTCTTACACATCATAATATCCTGATATACGGCCTATTTTGAAACAATTAAAAAGCCGGAAATGTCCGGAAAAGGCCGTAGGTGTACAGATCCCGTTGCTCCGTATGCACGTTGTAATGGGCGTACCATTTTTCGGGGATTGGCAGCGTGCAGCGAGTTCTCACACATCATAATATCCTGCGATACGACCCATTTTGAAACAATTAAAATGCCGGAAATATCCGGAAAAGGCCGAATATGTACAAGACAGGATTCTCCGCATGCTCGTTGTAATGGAAGTACCATTCTTCGGGGATTGGCAGCGCGCAACGAGTTCTCTCACATCATAATATCCTGCTATACGGCCCGTTTTTAATCACATAAAATGCCGGAGATGTCCGGAAAAGGCCGAAGGTGTACAGAACCCGATACTCCGTTTGCTCGTTGTAATGGAAGTACCATTTTTCGGGGATTGGCAGCGTGCAGCGAGTTCTCACACATTATAATATTCTGATATACGGCCCATTTTGAAACAATTAAAAAGCCGGAAATGTCCGGAAAAGGCCGAAGGTGTACATAACCCGTTGCTCCGTATGCTCGTTGTAATGGGCGTACCATTTTTCGGGGATTGGCAGCGAGCAGCGAGTTCTCACACATCATAATATCCTGATATGCGGCCCATTTTGAAACAATTAAAAAGCCGGTAATGTCCGGAAAAGGCCGAATATGTACAAGACAGGATTCTCCGCATGCTCGTTGTAATGGAAGTACCATTCTTCGGGGATTGGCAGCGCGCAACGAGTTCTCACACATCGTAATATCCTGCTATTCGGCCCGTTTTTAATCACTTAAAATGCCGGAAATGTCCGGAAGAGGCCGAAGTAGTACAGAAGCCGATGCTCCGTTTGCTCGTTGTAATGTGCGTACCATTTTTAGGGGATTGGCAGCTTGCAGCGAGTTCTCACACATCATAATATCCTGCGATACGACCCATTTTTAAACTATTAAAAAGCCGAAACTGGCCGGGAAAGGCCGAATATGTACAAGACAGGATTCTCCGCATGCTCGTTGTAATGGAAGTACCATTCTTCGGGGATTGGCAGCGCGCAACGGGTTCCCTCACATCATAATATCCTGCAATACGGCCCGCTTTTAATCACATAAAATGCCGGAGATGTCCTGAAATGACCGAATGTGTACAGAACACGATGCTCCGTTTGCTCGTTGTGATGGAAGTACCATTTTGGGGGGCTTGGCAGAGAGCAACTGGTTCTTACACATCATAATATCCTGATATACGGCCTAATCTGAAACAATTAAAAAGCCGGAAATGTCCGGAAAAGGCCGTAGGTGTACAGATCCCGTTGCTCCGTATGCTCGTTGTAATGGGCGTACCATTTTTCGGGGATTGGCAGCGTGCAGCGAGTTCTCACACATCATAATATCCTGCGATACGACCCATTTTGAAACAATTAAAAAGCCGGAAATGTCCGGAAAAGGCCGAATATGTACAAGACAGGATTGTGCGCATGCTCGATGTAATGGAAGTACCATTCTTCGGGGATTGCAGCGTGCGACGAGTTCTCTCACATCATAATATCCTGCGATACGACCCATTTTGAAACAATTAAAAAGCCGGAAATGTCCGGAAAAGGCCGTAGGTGTACAGAACCCGTTGCTCCGTATGCTCGTTGTAATGGGCGTACCATATTTGGAGGATTGGCAGCGTGCAGCGAGTTCTCACACATCATAATATCCTGCGATACGACCCATTTTAAAACAATTGAAAAGCCGGAAATGTCCGGAAAAAGCCGAAGGTGTACAGAACCAGTTGCTCCGTATGCTCGTTGTAATGGGCGTACCATTTTTGGGGGATTGCAGCGTGCGACGAGTTCTCTCACATCATAATATCCTGCGATACGACCCATTTTGAAACAATTAAAAAGCCGGAAATGTCCGGAAAAGGCCGTAGGTGAACAGAACCCGTTGCTCCGTATGCTCGTTGTAATGGGCGTACCATATTTGGAGGATTGGCAGCGTGCAGCGAGTTCTCACACATCATAATATCCTGCGATACGACCCATTTTAAAACAATTGAAAAGCCGGAAATGTCCGGAAAAAGCCGAAGGTGTACAGAACCAGTTTCTCCGTATGCTCGTTGTAATGGGCGTACCATTTTTCGGGGATTGGCAGCGTGCAGCGAGTTCTCACACATCATAATATCCTGCGATACGACCCATTTTGAAACAATTAAATAGCCGGAAATGTCCGGAAAAGTCCGAATATGTACAAGACAGGATTCTCCGCATGCTCGATGTAATGGAAGTACCATTCTTCGGGGATTGGCAGCGTGCAGCGAGTTCTCACACATCATAATATCCTGCGATACGACCCATTTTGAAACAATTAAATAGCCGGAAATGTCCGGAAAAGGCCGAATATGTACAAGACAGGATTCTCCGCATGCTCGATGTAATGGAAGTACCATTCTTCGGGGATTGGCTGCGAGCAACGTGTTCTCTCACATCATAATATCCTGCGATATGACCCATTTTGAAACAATTAGAAAGCCGAAACTGGCCGGAAAAAGCCGAATATGTACAAGACAGGATTCTCCGCATGCTGGTTGTATTGGAAGTACCATTTTTGGGGGGTTGGTAGCGCGCAACGAGTTCTCTCACTTCATAATATCCTGCAATACGGCCCGTTTTTAATCACATAAAATGCCGGAGATGTCCCGAAATGACCGAAGGTGTACAGAACCCGATGCTCCGTTTGCTCGTTGTGACAGAAGTACCATTTTTGGGGGGTTGGCAGAGAGCAACTGGTTCTTACACATCATAATATCATGATATACGGCCCATTTTGAAACAACTAAAAAGCCGGAAATGTCCGGAAAAGGCCGTAGGTGTACAGATCCCGTTGCTCCGTATGCACGTTGTAATGGGCGTACCATTTTTCGGGGATTGGCAGCGTGCAGCGAGTTCTCACACATCATAATATCCTGATATGCGGCCCATTTTGAAACAATTAAAAAGCCGGTAATGTCCGGAAAAGGCCGAATATGTACAAGACAGGATTCTCCGCATGCTCGTTGTAATGGAAGTACCATTCTTCGGGGATTGGCAGCGCGCAACGAGTTCTCACACATCGTAATATCCTGCTATTCGGCCCGTTTTTAATCACTTAAAATGCCGGAAATGTCCGGAAGAGGCCGAAGTAGTACAGAAGCCGATGCTCCGTTTGCTCGTTGTAATGTGCGTACCATTTTTAGGGGATTGGCAGCTTGCAGCGAGTTCTCACACATCATAATATCCTGCGATACGACCCATTTTTAAACTATTAAAAAGCCGAAACTGGCCGGGAAAGGCCGAATATGTACAAGACAGGATTCTCCGCATGCTCGTTGTAATGGAAGTACCATTCTTCGGGGATTGGCAGCGCGCAACGGGTTCCCTCACATCATAATATCCTGCAATACGGCCCGCTTTTAATCACATAAAATGCCGGAGATGTCCTGAAATGACCGAATGTGTACAGAACACGATGCTCCGTTTGCTCGTTGTGATGGAAGTACCATTTTGGGGGGCTTGGCAGAGAGCAACTGGTTCTTACACATCATAATATCCTGATATACGGCCTAATCTGAAACAATTAAAAAGCCGGAAATGTCCGGAAAAGGCCGTAGGTGTACAGATCCCGTTGCTCCGTATGCTCGTTGTAATGGGCGTACCATTTTTCGGGGATTGGCAGCGTGCAGCGAGTTCTCACACATCATAATATCCTGCGATACGACCCATTTTGAAACAATTAAAAAGCCGGAAATGTCCGGAAAAGGCCGAATATGTACAAGACAGGATTGTGCGCATGCTCGATGTAATGGAAGTACCATTCTTCGGGGATTGCAGCGTGCGACGAGTTCTCTCACATCATAATATCCTGCGATACGACCCATTTTGAAACAATTAAAAAGCCGGAAATGTCCGGAAAAGGCCGTAGGTGTACAGAACCCGTTGCTCCGTATGCTCGTTGTAATGGGCGTACCATATTTGGAGGATTGGCAGCGTGCAGCGAGTTCTCACACATCATAATATCCTGCGATACGACCCATTTTAAAACAATTGAAAAGCCGGAAATGTCCGGAAAAAGCCGAAGGTGTACAGAACCAGTTGCTCCGTATGCTCGTTGTAATGGGCGTACCATTTTTGGGGGATTGCAGCGTGCGACGAGTTCTCTCACATCATAATATCCTGCGATACGACCCATTTTGAAACAATTAAAAAGCCGGAAATGTCCGGAAAAGGCCGTAGGTGAACAGAACCCGTTGCTCCGTATGCTCGTTGTAATGGGCGTACCATATTTGGAGGATTGGCAGCGTGCAGCGAGTTCTCACACATCATAATATCCTGCGATACGACCCATTTTAAAACAATTGAAAAGCCGGAAATGTCCGGAAAAAGCCGAAGGTGTACAGAACCAGTTTCTCCGTATGCTCGTTGTAATGGGCGTACCATTTTTCGGGGATTGGCAGCGTGCAGCGAGTTCTCACACATCATAATATCCTGCGATACGACCCATTTTGAAACAATTAAATAGCCGGAAATGTCCGGAAAAGTCCGAATATGTACAAGACAGGATTCTCCGCATGCTCGATGTAATGGAAGTACCATTCTTCGGGGATTGGCAGCGTGCAGCGAGTTCTCACACATCATAATATCCTGCGATACGACCCATTTTGAAACAATTAAATAGCCGGAAATGTCCGGAAAAGGCCGAATATGTACAAGACAGGATTCTCCGCATGCTCGATGTAATGGAAGTACCATTCTTCGGGGATTGGCTGCGAGCAACGTGTTCTCTCACATCATAATATCCTGCGATATGACCCATTTTGAAACAATTAGAAAGCCGAAACTGGCCGGAAAAAGCCGAATATGTACAAGACAGGATTCTCCGCATGCTGGTTGTATTGGAAGTACCATTTTTGGGGGGTTGGTAGCGCGCAACGAGTTCTCTCACTTCATAATATCCTGCAATACGGCCCGTTTTTAATCACATAAAATGCCGGAGATGTCCCGAAATGACCGAAGGTGTACAGAACCCGATGCTCCGTTTGCTCGTTGTGACAGAAGTACCATTTTTGGGGGGTTGGCAGAGAGCAACTGGTTCTTACACATCATAATATCATGATATACGGCCCATTTTGAAACAACTAAAAAGCCGGAAATGTCCGGAAAAGGCCGTAGGTGTACAGATCCCGTTGCTCCGTATGCACGTTGTAATGGGCGTACCATTTTTCGGGGATTGGCAGCGTGCAGCGAGTTCTCACACATTATAATATTCTGATATACGGCCCATTTTGAAACAATTAAAAAGCCGGAAATGTCCGGAAAAGGCCGAAGGTGTACATAACCCGTTGCTCCGTATGCTCGTTGTAATGGGCGTACCATTTTTCGGGGATTGGCAGCGAGCAGCGAGTTCTCACACATCATAATATCCTGATATGCGGCCCATTTTGAAACAATTACAAAGCCGGTAATGTCCGGAAAAGGCCGAAGGTGTACAGATCCCGTTGCTCCGTATTGTCGTTGTAATGGGCGTACCATTTTTCGGGGACTGGCAGCGTGCAGCGAGTTCTCACACATCATAATATCCGGCGATACGACCCATTTTGAAACAATTAAAAAGCCGGAAATGTCCGGAAAAGGCCGAAGGTGTACAGAACCCGTTGCTCCGTATGCTCGTTGTAATGGAAGGCCATTTTTGGGGGATTGGCAGCGCTCAACGCGTTTTTACACATCATAATATCCTGCTATTCGGCCTGTTTTTAATCACTTAAAATGCCGGAAATGTCCGGAAGAGGCCGAAGGAGTACAGAACTCGATGCTCCGTTTGCTCGTTGTAATGGAAGTACCATTTTTGGGGGGTTGGCTGCGTGCAGCGAGTTCTCACACATCATAATATCCTGCGATACGACCCATTTTGAAACAATTAAATAGCCGGAAATGTCCAGAAAAGGCCGAAGGTGTACAGAACCCGTTGCTCCGTATGCTCGTTGTAATGGAAATACCATTCTTCGGGGATTGGCAGCGCGCAACGGGTTCCCTCACATCATAATATCCTGCAATACGGCCCGTTTTTAGTCACATAAAATGCCGGAGATGTCCGGAAATGACCGAATGTGTAAACAACCCGATGCTCCGTTTTCTCGTTGTGATGGAAGTACCATTTTTGGGGGGTTGGCAGAGAGCAACTGGTTCTTACACATCATAATATCCTGATATACGGCCTATTTTGAAACAATTAAAAAGCCGGAAATGTCCGGAAAAGGCCGTAGGTGTACAGATCCCGTTGCTCCGTATGCACGTTATAATGGGCGTACCATTTTTCGGGGATTGGCAGCGTGCAGCGAGTTCTCACACATCATAATATCCTGCGATACGACCCATTTTGAAACAATTAAAATGCCGGAAATGTCCGGAAAAGGCCGAATATGTACAAGACAGGATTCTCCGCATGCTCGTTGTAATGGAAGTACCATTCTTCGGGGATTGGCAGCGCGCAACGAGTTCTCTCACATCATAATATCCTGCTATACGGCCCGTTTTTAATCACATAAAATGCCGGAGATGTCCGGAAAAGGCCGAAGGTGTACAGAACCCGATACTCCGTTTGCTCGTTGTAATGGAAGTACCATTTTTCGGGGATTGGCAGCGAGCAGCGAGTTCTCACACATGATAATATCCTGATATGCGGCCCATTTTGAAACAATTAAAAAGCCGGTAATGTCCGGAAAAGGCCGAATATGTACAAGACAGGATTCTCCGCATGCTCGTTGTAATGGAAGTACCATTCTTCGGGGATTGGCAGCGCGCAACGAGTTCTCACACATCGTAATATCCTGCTATTCGGCCCGTTTTTAATCACTTAAAATGCCGGAAATGTCCGGAAGAGGCCGAAGTAGTACAGAAGCCGATGCTCCGTTTGCTCGTTGTAATGTGCGTACCATTTTTAGGGGATTGGCAGCTTGCAGCGAGTTCTCACACATCATAATATCCTGCGATACGACCCATTTTTAAACTATTAAAAAGCCGAAACTGGCCGGGAAAGGCCGAATATGTACAAGACAGGATTCTCCGCATGCTCGTTGTAATGGAAGTACCATTCTTCGGGGATTGGCAGCGCGCAACGGGTTCCCTCACATCATAATATCCTGCAATACGGCCCGCTTTTAATCACATAAAATGCCGGAGATGTCCTGAAATGACCGAATGTGTACAGAACACGATGCTCCGTTTGCTCGTTGTGATGGAAGTACCATTTTGGGGGGCTTGGCAGAGAGCAACTGGTTCTTACACATCATAATATCCTGATATACGGCCTATTTTGAAACAATTAAAAAGCCGGAAATGTCCGGAAAAGGCCGTAGGTGTACAGATCCCGTTGCTCCGTATGCTCGTTGTAATGGGCGTACCATTTTTCGGGGATTGGCAGCGTGCAGCGAGTTCTCACACATCATAATATCCTGCGATACGACCCATTTTGAAGCAATTAAAAAGCCGGAAATGTCCGGAAAATGCCGAATATGTACAAGACAGGATTGTGCGCATGCTCGATGTAATGGAAGTACCATTCTTCGGGGATTGCAGCGTGCGACGAGTTCTCTCACATCATAATATCCTGCGATACGACCCATTTTGAAACAATTAAAAAGCCGGAAATGTCCGGAAAAGGCCGTAGGTGTACAGAACCCGTTGCTCCGTATGCTCGTTGTAATGGGCGTACCATATTTGGAGGATTGGCAGCGTGCAGCGAGTTCTCACACATCATAATATCCTGCGATACGACCCATTTTAAAACAATTGAAAAGCCGGAAATGTCCGGAAAAAGCCGAAGGTGTACAGAACCAGTTGCTCCGTATGCTCGTTGTAATGGGCGTACCATTTTTGGGGGATTGGCAGCGTGCAGCGAGTTCTCACACATCATAATATCCTGCGACACGACCCATTTTGAAACAATTAAAAAGCCGAAACTTGCCGGAAAAGGCCGAATGTGTACAAGACGGGATGCTCCGCATGCTCGTTGTAATGGAAGGACCATTTTTGGGGGATTGGCAGCGCTCAACGCGTTTTCACACATCATAATATCCTGCTATTCGGCCCGTTTTTAATCACTTAAAATGCCGAAAATGTCCGGAAGCGGCCGAAGGTGTACAGAACCTGATGCTCCGTATTGTCGTTGTAATGGGCGTACCATTTTTCGGGGACTGGCAGCGTGCAGCGAGTTCTCACACATCATAATATCCGGCGATACGACCCATTTTGAAACAATTAAAAAGCCGGAAATGTCCGGAAAAGGCCGAAGGTGTACAGAACCCGTTTCTCCGTATGCTCGTTGTAATGGAAGGCCATTTTTGGGGGATTGGCAGCGCTCAACGCGTTTTTACACATCATAATATCCTGCTATTCGGACTGTTTTTAATCACTTAAAATGCCGGAAATGTCCGGAAGAGGCCGAAGGAGTACAGAACCCGATGCTCCGTTTGCTCGTTGTAATGGGCGTGCCATTTTTCGGGGATTGGCAGCTTGCAGCGAGTTCTCACACATCATAATATCCTGCGATACGACCCATTTTTAGACTATTAAAAAGCCGAAACTGGCCGGGAAAGGCCGAATATGTACAACACAGGATTCTCCGCATGCTCGATGTAATGGAAGTACCATTCTTCGGGGATTGGCTGCGAGCAACGTGTTCTCTCACATCATAATATCCTGCGATATGACCCATTTTGAAACAATTAGAAAGCCGAAACTGGCCGGAAAAAGCCGAATATGTACAAGACAGGATTCTCCGCATGCTGGTTGTATTGGAAGTACCATTTTTGGGGGGTTGGTAGCGCGCAACGAGTTCTCTCACTTCATAATATCCTGCAATACGGCCCGTTTTTAATCACATAAAATGCCGGAGATGTCCCGAAATGACCGAAGGTGTACAGAACCCGATGCTCCGTTTGCTCGTTGTGATAGAAGTACCATTTTTGGGGGGTTGGCAGAGAGCAACTGGTTCTTACACATCATAATATCATGATATACGGCCCATTTTGAAACAACTAAAAAGCCGGAAATGTCCGGAAAAGGCCGAAGGTGTACAGAACCCGTTGCTCCGTATGCTCGTTGTAAGGGGCGTACCATTTTTCGGGGATTGGCAGCGTGCAGCGAGTTCTCACACATCATAATATCCTGCTATTCGGCCCGTTTCAAATCACTTAAAATGCCGGAAATGTCCGGAAGCGGCCGAAGGTGTACAGAACCTGATGCTCCGTATGCTCGTTGTAATGGGCGTACCATTTTTCGGGGACTGGCAGCGTGCAGCGCGTTCTCACACATCATAATATCCTGCGATACGACCCATTTTGAAACAATTAAAAAGCCGGAAATGTCCGGAAAAGGCCGAAGGTGTACAGAACCCGTTGCTCCGTATGCTCGTTGTAATGGAAATACCATTCTTCGGGGATTGGCAGCGCGCAACGGGTTCCCTCACATCATAATATCCTGCAATACGGCCCGTTTTTAGTCACATAAAATGCCGGAGATGTCCGGAAATGACCGAATGTGTAAACAACCCGATGCTCCGTTTTCTCGTTGTGATGGAAGTACCATTTTTGGGGGGTTGGCAGAGAGCAACTGGTTCTTACACATCATAATATCCTGATATACGGCCTATTTTGAAACAATTAAAAAGCCGGAAATGTCCGGAAAAGGCCGTAGGTGTACAGATCCCGTTGCTCCGTATGCACGTTGTAATGGGCGTACCATTTTTCGGGGATTGGCAGCGTGCAGCGAGTTCTCACACATTATAATATTCTGATATACGGCCCATTTTGAAACAATTAAAAAGCCGGAAATGTCCGGAAAAGGCCGAAGGTGTACATAACCCGTTGCTCCGTATGCTCGTTGTAATGGGCGTACCATTTTTCGGGGATTGGCAGCGAGCAGCGAGTTCTCACACATCATAATATCCTGATATGCGGCCCATTTTGAAACAATTACAAAGCCGGTAATGTCCGGAAAAGGCCGAATATGTACAAGACAGGATTCTCCGCATGCTCGTTGTAATGGAAGTACCATTCTTCGGGGATTGGCAGCGCGCAACGGGTTCCCTCACATCATAATATCCTGCGACACGACCCATTTTGAAACAATTAAAAAGCCGAAACTTGCCGGAAAAGGCCGAATGTGTACATGACGGGATGCTCCGCATGCTCGTTGTAATGGAAGGACCATTTTTGGGGGATTGGCAGCGCTCAACGCGTTTTCACACATCATAATATCCTGCTATTCGGCCCGTTTTTAATCACTTAAAATGCCGGAAATGTCCGGAAGCGGCCGAAGGTGTACAGAACCTGATGCTCCGTATTGTCGTTGTAATGGGCGTACCATTTTTCGGGGACTGGCAGCGTGCAGCGAGTTCTCACACATCATAATATCCGGCGATACGACCCATTTTGAAACAATTAAAAAGCCGGAAATGTCCGGAAAAGGCCGAAGGTGTACAGAACCCGTTGCTCCGTATGCTCGTTGTAATGGAAGGCCATTTTTGGGGGATTGGCAGCGCTCAACGCGTTTTTACACATCATAATATCCTGCTATTCGGCCTGTTTTTAATCACTTAAAATGCCGGAAATGTCCGGAAGCGGCCGAAGGAGTACAGAACTCGATGCTCCGTTTGCTCGTTGTAATGGAAGTACCATTTTTGGGGGGTTGGCTGCGTGCAGCGAGTTCTCACACATCATAATATCCTGCGATACGACCCATTTTGAAACAATTAAATAGCCGGAAATGTCCAGAAAAGGCCGAAGGTGTACAGAACCCGTTGCTCCGTATGCTCGTTGTAATGGAAATACCATTCTTCGGGGATTGGCAGCGCGCAACGGGTTCCCTCACATCATAATATCCTGCAATACGGCCCGTTTTTAGTCACATAAAATGCCGGAGATGTCCGGAAATGACCGAATGTGTAAACAACCCGATGCTCCGTTTTCTCGTTGTGATGGAAGTACCATTTTTGGGGGGTTGGCAGAGAGCAACTGGTTCTTACACATCATAATATCCTGATATACGGCCTATTTTGAAACAATTAAAAAGCCGGAAATGTCCGGAAAAGGCCGTAGGTGTACAGATCCCGTTGCTCCGTATGCACGTTGTAATGGGCGTACCATTTTTCGGGGATTGGCAGCGTGCAGCGAGTTCTCACACATCATAATATCCTGCGATACGACCCATTTTGAAACAATTAAAATGCCGGAAATGTCCGGAAAAGGCCGAATATGTACAAGACAGAATTCTCCGCATGCTCGTTGTAATGGAAGTACCATTCTTCGGGGATTGGCAGCGCGCAACGAGTTCTCTCACATCATAATATCCTGCTATACGGCCCGTTTTTAATCACATAAAATGCCGGAGATGTCCGGAAAAGGCCGAAGGTGTACAGAACCCGATACTCCGTTTGCTCGTTGTAATGGAAGTACCATTTTTCGGGGATTGGCAGCGTGCAGCGAGTTCTCACACATTATAATATTCTGATATACGGCCCATTTTGAAACAATTAAAAAGCCGGAAATGTCCGGAAAAGGCCGAAGGTGTACATAACCCGTTGCTCCGTATGCTCGTTGTAATGGGCGTACCATTTTTCGGGGATTGGCAGCGAGCAGCGAGTTCTCACACATCATAATATCCTGATATGCGGCACATTTTGAAACAATTAAAAAGCCGGTAATGTCCGGAAAAGGCCGAATATGTACAAGACAGGATTCTCCGCATGCTCGTTGTAATGGAAGTACCATTCTTCGGGGATTGGCAGCGCGCAACGAGTTCTCACACATCGTAATATCCTGCTATTCGGCCCGTTTTTAATCACTTAAAATGCCGGAAATGTCCGGAAGAGGCCGAAGTAGTACAGAAGCCGATGCTCCGTTTGCTCGTTGTAATGTGCGTACCATTTTTAGGGGATTGGCAGCTTGCAGCGAGTTCTCACACATCATAATATCCTGCGATACGACCCATTTTTAAACTATTAAAAAGCCGAAACTGGCCGGGAAAGGCCGAATATGTACAAGACAGGATTCTCCGCATGCTCGTTGTAATGGAAGTACCATTCTTCGGGGATTGGCAGCGCGCAACGGGTTCCCTCACATCATAATATCCTGCAATACGGCCCGCTTTTAATCACATAAAATGCCGGAGATGTCCTGAAATGACCGAATGTGTACAGAACACGATGCTCCGTTTGCTCGTTGTGATGGAAGTACCATTTTGGGGGGCTTGGCAGAGAGCAACTGGTTCTTACACATCATAATATCCTGATATACGGCCTATTTTGAAACAATTAAAAAGCCGGAAATGTCCGGAAAAGGCCGTAGGTGTACAGATCCCGTTGCTCCGTATGCTCGTTGTAATGGGCGTACCATTTTTCGGGGATTGGCAGCGTGCAGCGAGTTCTCACACATCATAATATCCTGCGATACGACCCATTTTGAAGCAATTAAAAAGCCGGAAATGTCCGGAAAATGCCGAATATGTACAAGACAGGATTGTGCGCATGCTCGATGTAATGGAAGTACCATTCTTCGGGGATTGCAGCGTGCGACGAGTTCTCTCACATCATAATATCCTGCGATACGACCCATTTTGAAACAATTAAAAAGCCGGAAATGTCCGGAAAAGGCCGTAGGTGTACAGAACCCGTTGCTCCGTATACTCGTTGTAATGGGCGTACCATATTTGGAGGATTGGCAGCGTGCAGCGAGTTCTCACACATCATAATATCCTGCGATACGACCCATTTTAAAACAATTGAAAAGCCGGAAATGTCCGGAAAAAGCCGAAGGTGTACAGAACCAGTTGCTCCGTATGCTCGTTGTAATGGGCGTACCATTTTTGGGGGATTGGCAGCGTGCAGCGAGTTCTCACACATCATAATATCCTGCGACACGACCCATTTTGAAACAATTAAAAAGCCGAAACTTGCCGGAAAAGGCCGAATGTGTACAAGACGGGATGCTCCGCATGCTCGTTGTAATGGAAGGACCATTTTTGGGGGATTGGCAGCGCTCAACGCGTTTTCACACATCATAATATCCTGCTATTCGGGCCGTTTTTAATCACTTAAAATGCCGGAAATGTCCGGAAGCGGCCGAAGATGTACAGAACCTGATGCTCCGTATTGTCGTTGTAATGGGCGTACCATTTTTCGGGGACTGGCAGCGTGCAGCGAGTTCTCACACATCATAATATCCGGCGATACGACCCATTTTGAGACTATTAAAAAGCCGAAACTGGCCGGGAAAGGCCGAATATGTACAACACAGGATTCTCCGCATGCTCGTTGTAATGGAAGTACCATTCTTCGGGGATTGGCAGCGCGCAACGGGTTCCCTCACATCATAATATCCTGCAATACGGACCGTTTTTAATCACATAAAATGCCGGAGATGTCCGGAAATGACCGAATGTGTACAGAACCCGATGCTCCGTTTGCTCGTTGTGATGGAAGTACCATTTTTGGGGGGTTGGCAGAGAGCAACTGGTTCTTACACATCATAATATCCTGATATACGGCCTATTTTGAAACAATTAAAAAGCCGGAAATGTCCGGAAAAGGCCGAATATGTACAAGACAGGATTCTCCGCAAGCTGGTTGTATTGGAAGTACCATTCTTCGGGGATTGGCTGCGCGCAACGAGTTCTCTCACATCATAATATCCTGCGATACGACCCATTTTGAAACAATTAAAAAGCCGAAACTGGCCGGAAAAGGCCGAATGTGTACAAGACAGGATTCTCCGCAAGCTGGTTGTATTGGAAGTACCATTCTTCGGGGATTGGCAGCGCGCACCGTGTTCTCTCACATCATAATATCCTGCTATACGGCCCGTTTTTAATCACCTAAAATTCCGGAGATGTCCGGAAAAGGCCGAAGGTGTACAGAACCCGATGCCCCGTTTGGTCGTTGTAATGGAGGTACCATTTTTGGGGGGTTGGCTGCGTGCAGCGAGTTCTCACACATCATAATATTCTGCGATACGACCCGTTTTTAATCACATAAAATGCCGGAGATGTCCGGAAAAGGCCGAAGGTTTACAGAACCCAATGCTCCGTATGCACGTTGTAAGGGGCGTACCATTTTTCGGGGATTGGCAGCGTGCAGCGAGTTCTCACACATCATAATATCCTGCGATACGACCCATTTTGAAACAATTAAATAGCCGGAAATGTCCGGAAAAGGCCGAAGGTGTACAGAACCTGATGCTCCGTATGCTCGTTGTAAGGGGCGTACCATTTCTCGGGGATTGGCAGCGCGTAGCCAATTCTCTCACATCATAATATCCTGATATACGGCCCATTTTGAAACAATTAAAAAGCCGGAAATGTCCAGAAAAGGCCGAAGGTGTACAGAACCCGTTGCTCCGTATGCTCGTTGTAGTGGGCGTACCATTTTTCGGGGATTGGCAGCGTGCAGCGAGTTCACACACCTCATAATATCCTGCGATACGACTCATTTTGAAACTATTAAAAAGCCGAAACTGGCCGGAAAAGGCCGAATATGTACAAGACAGGATTCTCCGCATGCTCGTTGTAATGGATGTACCATTCTTCGGGGACTGGCAGCGCGCAACGAGTTCTCTCACATCATAATATCCTGCGATACGACCCATTTTGAAACAATTAAATAGCCGGAAATGTCCGGAAAATGCCGAACGTGTACAGAAACCGTTGCTCCGTATGCTCGTTGAAATGGAAGGACCATTTTTTGGGGATTGGCAGCGTGCAGCGAGTTCTCACATATCATAATATCCTGCGATACGACCCGTTTTTAATCACATAAAATGCCGGAAATGTCCGGAAAAGGCCGAAGGTGTACAGAACCCGTTGCTCCGTATGCTCGTTGTAATGGGCGTACCATTTTTCGGGGATTTCCAGCGTGCAGCCAGTTCTCACACCTCATAATATCCTGCGATACGACCCATTTTGAAACTATTAAAAAGCCGAAACTGGCCGGAAATGGCCGAATATGTACAAGACAGGATTCTCCGCATGCTCGTTGTAATGGAAGTACCATTCTTCGGGGATTGGCAGCGCGCAACGAGTTCTCTCACATCATAATATCCCGCGATACGACCCATTTTGAAACAATTAAAAAGCCGGAAATGTCCGGAAAATGCCGAAGGTGTACAGAACCCGTTGCTCCGTATGCTCGTTGTAATGGAAGTACCATTTTTGGGGGGTTGGCAGAGAGCAACTGGTTCTTACACATCGTAATATCCTGATATACGGCCCATTTTGAAACAATTAAAAAGCCGGAAATGTCCCGAAAAGGCCGAAGGTGTACAGAACCCGTTGCTCCGTATGCTCGTTGTAATGGGCGTACCATTTTTCGGGGATTGGCAGCGTGCAGCGAGATCTCACACATCATAATATCCTGCGATACGACCCTTTTTGAAACAATTAAAAAGCCGGAAATATCCGGAAAAGGCCGAAGGTGTACAGAACCCGTTGCTCCGTATGCTCGTTGTAATGGAAGGACCATTCTTCGGGGATTGGCAGCGCGCAACGAGTTCTCTCACATCATAATATCCCGCGATACGACCCATTTTGAAACAATTAAAAAGCCGGAAATGTCCGGAAAATGCCGAAGGTGTACAGAACCCGTTGCTCCGTATGCTCGTTGTAATGGAAGGACCATTTTTGGGGGATTGGCAGCGTGCAGCGAGTTCTCACACATCATAATATCCTGCGATACGACCCGTTTTTAATCACATAAAATGCCGGAAATATCCGGAAAAGGCCGAAGGTGTACAGAACCTGATGCTACGTATACTCGTTGTAAGGGGCGTACCATTTCTCGGGGATTGGCAGCGCGCAACGAGGTCTCACACATCATAATATCCTGCGATACGACCCTTTTCGAAACAATTAAAAAGCCGGAAATATCCGGAAAAGGCCGAAGGTGTACAGAACCCGTTGCTCCGTATGCTCGTTGTAATGGGAGTACCATTTTTCGGGGATTGGCAGCGTGCAGCGAGATCTCACACATCATAATATCCTGCGATACGACCCTTTTTGAAACAATTAAAAAGCCGGAAATATCCGGAAAAGGCTGAAGGTGTGCAGAACCCGTTGCTCCGTATGCTCGTTGTAATGGGCGTACCATTTTTCGGGGATTGGCAGCGTGCAGCGAGTTCTCACACCTCATAGTATCCTGCGATACGACCCATTTTGAAACAATTAAAAAGCCGAAACTGGCCGGAAAAGGCCGAATATGTACAAGACAGGATTCCCCGGATGCTGGTTGTATTGGAAGTACCATTCTTCGGGGATTGGCAGCGCGCACCGTGTTCTCTCACATCATAATATCCTGCTATTCGGCCCGTTTTTGATCACTTAAAATGCCGGAAATGTCCGGAAAAGGCCTAAGGTGTACAGAACCTGATGCTCCGTATGCTCGTTGTAAGGGGCGTACCATTTCTCGCGGATTGGCAGCGCGTAACGTGTTCTCTCACATCATAATATCCTGATAAACGGCACATTTTGAAACAATTAAAAAGCCGGAAATGTCCGGTAAAGGCCGAAGGTGTACAGAACCCGTTGCTCCGTATGCCCGTTGTAATGGGCGTACCATTTTTCGGGGACTTCCAGCGTGCAGCCAGTTCTCACACCTCATAATATCCTGCGATACGACCCATTTTGAAACTATTAAAAAGCCGAAACTGGCCGGAAATGGCCGAATATGTACAAGACAGGATTCTCCGGATGCTGGTTGTATTGGAAGTACCATTCTTCGGGGATTGGCAGCGCGCACCGTGTTCTCTCACATCATAATATCCTGCTATTCGGCCCGTTTTTGATCACTTAAAATGCCGGAAATGTCCGGAAAAGGCCTAAGGTGTACAGAACCTGATGCTCCGTATGCTCGTTGTAAGGGGCGTACCATTTCTCGGGGATTGGCAGCGCGCACCGTGTTCTCTCACATCATAATATCCTGCTATTCGGCCCGTTTTTGATCACTTAAAATGCCGGAAATGACCGGAAAAGGCCTAAGGTGTACAGAACCTGATGCTCCGTATGCTCGTTGTAAGGGGCGTACCATTCTTCGGGGATTGGCAGCGCGCAACGAGTTCTCTCACATCATAATATCCTGCTATACGGCCCGTTTTTAATCACATAAAATGCCGGAGATGTCCGGAAAAGGCCGAAGGTGTACAGAACCCAATGCTCCGTTTGCTCGTTGTAATGGCAGTACCATTTTTGGGGGGTTGGCAGAGAGCAACTGGTTCTTACACATCATAATATCCTGATATACGGCCCATTTTGAAACATTTAAAAAGCCGGAAATGTCCGGAAAAGGCCGAAGGTGTACAGAACCTGATGCTCCGTATGCTCGTTGTAATGGAAGTACCATTCTTCGGGGATTGGCAGCGCGCAACGAGTTCTCTCACATCATAATATCCTGCGATACGACCCATTTTGAAACAATTAAAAAGCCCGAAATGTCCGGAAAAGGTCAAAGGTGTACAGAACCCGTTGCTCCGTATGCTCGTTGAAATGGGCGTACCATTTTTCGGGGATTGGCAGCGTGCAGCGAGTTCTCACACCTCATAATATCCTGCGATACGACCCATTTTGAAACTATTAAAAAGCCGAAACTGGCCGGAAAAGGCCGAATATGTACAAGACAGGATTCTCCGCATGCTCGTTGTAATGGATGTACCATTCTTCGGGGATTGGCAGCGCGCAACGAGTTCTCTCACATCATAATATCGCGCGATACGACCCATTTTGAAACAATTAAAAAGCCGGAAATATCCGGAAAAGGCCGGAGGTGTACAGAACCCGTTGCTCCGTATGCTCGTTGTAATGGAAGTACCATTTTTGGGGGGTTGGCAGAGAGCAACTGGTTCTTACACATCATAATATCCTGATATACGGCCCATTTTGAAGCAATTAAAAAGCCGGTAATGTCCGGAAAAGGCCGTAGGTGTACAGAACCCGATGCTCCGTTTGCTCGTTGTAATGGAAGTACCATTTTTGGGGGGTTGGCAGAGAGCAACTGGTTCTTACACATCATAATATCCTGATATACGGCCCATTTTGAAACAATTAAAAAGCCGGAAATGTCCGGAAAAGGCCGAAGGTGTACAGAACCCGTTGCTCCGTATGCTCGTTGTAATGGGCGTACCATTTTTCGGGGATTGGCAGCGAGCAGCGAGATCTCACACATCATAATATCCTGCGATACGACCCTTTTTAAAACAATTAAAAAGCCGGAAATATCCGGAAAAGGCCGAAGGTGTACAGAACCTGATGCTCCGTATGCTCGTTGTAAGGGGCGTACCATTTCTCGGGGATTGGCAGCGCGTAACGAGTTCTCTCACATCATAATATCCTGAAATACGGCCCATTTTGAAACAATTAAAAAGCCGGAAATGTCCGGAAAATGCCGAAGGTGTACAGAACCCGTTGCTCCGCATGCTCGTTGTAATGGAAGGACCATATTTGAGGGATTGGCAGCGTGCAGCGAGTTCTCACACATCATAATATCCGGCGATACGACCCGTTTTTAATCACATAAAATGCCGGAAATGTCCGGAAAAGGCCGAAGGTGTACAGAACCCGATGCTCCGTTTGCTCGTTGTAATGGAAGTACCATTTTTGGGGGGTTGTCAGAGAGCAACTGGCTCTTACACATCATAATAATCTGATATACGGCCCATTTTGAAACAATTAAAAAGCCGGAAATGTCCGGAAAAGGTCGAAGGTGTACAGAACCTGATGCTCCGTATGCTCGTTGTAATGGCAGTACCATTTTTGGGGGGTTGGCAGCGCGCAACGCGTTTTTACACATCATAATATCCTGCTATTCGGCCCGTTTTTGATCACTTAAAGTGCCGGAAATGTCCGGAAAAGGCCGAAGGTGTACAGAACCTGATGCTCCGTATGCTCGTTGTAAGGGGCGTACCATTTCTCGGGGATTGGCAGCGCGTAACGTGTTCTCTCAGATCATAATATCCTGATAAACGGCACATTTTGAAACAATTAAAAAGCCGGAAATGTCCGGAAAAGGCCGAAGGTGTACAGAACCTGATGCTCCGTATGCTCGTTGTAAGGGGCGTACCATTTCTCGGGGATTGGCAGCGCATAACGAGTTCTCGCATCATAATATCCTGAAATACGGCCCATTTTGAAACAATTAAAAAGCCGGAAATGTCCGGAAAAGGCCGAAGGTGTACAGAACCTGATGCTCCGTATGCTCGTTGTAATGGCAGTACCATTTTTGGGGGGTTGGCAGCGCGCAACGAGTTCTCTCACATCATAATATCCTGCGATACGACCCATTTTGAAACAATTAAAAAGCCGGAAATGTCCGGAAAATGCCAAAGGTGTACAGAACCCGTTGCTCCGTATGCTCGTTGTAATGGGCGTACCATTTTTCGGGGATTGGCAGCGTGCAGCGAGTTCTCACACCTCATAATATCCTGCGATACGACCCATTTTGAAACTATTAAAAAGCCGAAACTGGCCGGAAAAGGCCGAATATGTACAAGACAGGATTCTCCGCATGCTCGTTGTAATGGATGTACCATTCTTCGGGGATTGGCAGCGCGCAACGAGTTCTCTCACATCATAATATCGCGCGATACGACCCATTTTGAAACAATTAAAAAGCCGGAAATGTCCGGAAAATGCCGAAGGTGTACAGAACCCGTTGCTCCGTATGCTCGTTGTAATGGAAGGACCATATTTGAGGGATTGGCAGCGTGCAGCGAGTTCTCACACATCATAATATCCTGCGATACGACCCGTTTTTAATCACATAAAATGCCGGAAATGTCCGGAAAAGGCCGAAGGTGTACAGAACCCGATGCTCCGTTTGCTCGTTGTAATGGAAGTACCATTTTTGGGGGGTTGGCAGAGAGCAACTGGCTCTTACACATCATAATAATCTGATATACGGCCCATTTTGAAACAATTAAAAAGCCGGAAATGTCCGGAAAAGGCCGAAGGTGTACAGAACCTGATGCTCCGTATGCTCGTTGTAATGGCAGTACCATTTTTGGGGGGTTGGCAGCGCGCAACGCGTTTTTACACATCATAATATCCTGCTATTCGGCCCGTTTTTGATCACTTAAAATGCCGGAAATGTCCGGAAAAGGCCGAAGGTGTACAGTACCTGATGCTCCGTATGCTCGTTGTAAGGGGCGTACCATTTCTCGGGGATTGGCAGCGCGTAACGTGTTCTCTCAGATCATAATATCCTGATAAACGGCACATTTTGAAACAATTAAAAAGCCGAAACTGGCCGGAAAAGGCCGAATATGTACAAGACAGGATTCTCCGCATGCTCGTTGTAATGGATGTACCATTCTTCGGGGATTGGCAGCGCGCAACGATTTCTCTCACATCATAATATCGCGCGATACGACCCATTATGAAACAATTAAAAAGCCGGAAATGTCCGGAAAATGCCGAAGGTGTACAGAACCCGTTGCTCCGTATGCTCGTTGTAATGGAAGGACCATTTTTGGGGGATTGGCAGCGTGCAGCGAGTTCTCACACCTCATAATATCCTGCGATACGACTCATTTTGAAACTATTAAAAAGCCGAAACTGGCCGGAAAAGGCCGAATATGTACAAGACAGGATTCTCGTCATGCTCGTTGTAATGGAAGTACCATTCTTCGGGGATTTGTAGCGCGCAACGAGTTCCCTCACATCATAATATCCTGCTATACGGCACGTTTTTAATCACATAAAATGCCGGAGATGTCCGGAAAAGGCCGAAGGTGTACAGAACCCAATGCTCCGTTTGCTCGTTGTAATGGAAGTACCATTTTTGGGGGTTGGCAGAGAGCAACTGGTTCTTACAGATCATAATATCCTGATATACGGCCCATTTTGAAACTATTAAAAAGCCGAAACTGGCCGGAAAAGGCCGAATATGTACAAGACAGGATTCTCCGCATGCTCGTTGTAATGGATGTACCATTCTTCGGGGATTGGCAGCGCGCAACGAGTTCTCTCACATCATAATATCGCGCGATACGACCCATTTTGAAACAATTAAAAAGCCGGAAATGTCCGGAAAATGCCGAAGGTGTACAGAACCCGTTGCTCCGTATGCTCGTTGTAATGGAAGGACCATATTTGAGGGATTGGCAGCGTGCAGCGAGTTCTCACACATCATAATATCCTGCGATACGACCCGTTTTTAATCACATAAAATGCCGGAAATGTCCGGAAAAGGCCGAAGGTGTACAGAACCCGATGCTCCGTTTGCTCGTTGTAATGGAAGTACCATTTTTGGGGGGTTGGCAGAGAGCAACTGGCTCTTACACATCATAATAATCTGATATACGGCCCATTTTGAAACAATTAAAAAGCCGGAAATGTCCGGAAAAGGCCGAAGGTGTACAGAACCTGATGCTCCGTATGCTCGTTGTAATGGCAGTACCATTTTTGGGGGGTTGGCAGCGCGCAACGCGTTTTTACACATCATAATATCCTGCTATTCGGCCCGTTTTTGATCACTTAAAATGCCGGAAATGTCCGGAAAAGGCCGAAGGTGTACAGAACCTGATGCTCCGTATGCTCGTTGTAAGGGGCGTACCATTTCTCGGGGATTGGCAGCGTGCAGCGAGTTCTCACACCTCATAATATCCTGCGATACGACCCATTTTGAAACTATTAAAAAGCCGAAACTGGCCGGAAAAGGCCGAATATGTACAAGACAGGATTCTCCGCATGCTCGTTGTAATGGATGTACCATTCTTCGGGGATTGGCAGCGCGCAACGAGTTCTCTCACATCATAATATCGCGCGATACGACCCATTTTGAAGCAATTAAAAAGCCGGAAATGTCCGGAAAATGCCGAAGGTGTACAGAACCCGTTGCTCCGTATGCTCGTTGTAATGGAAGGACCATTTTTGGGGGATTGGCAGCGTGCAGCGAGTTCTCACACCTCATAATATCCTGCGATACGACTCATTTTGAAACTATTAAAAAGCCGAAACTGGCCGGAAAAGGCCGAATATGTACAAGACAGGATTCTCGTCATGCTCGTTGTAATGGAAGTACCATTCTTCGGGGATTTGTAGCGCGCAACGAGTTCCCTCACATCATAATATCCTGCTATACGGCACGTTTTTAATCACATAAAATGCCGGAGATGTCCGGAAAAGGCCGAAGGTGTACAGAACCCAATGCTCCGTTTGCTCGTTGTAATGGAAGTACCATTTTTGGGGGTTGGCAGAGAGCAACTGGTTCTTACAGATCATAATATCCTGATATACGGCCCATTTTGAAACTATTAAAAAGCCGAAACTGGCCGGAAAAGGCCGAATATGTACAAGACAGGATTCTCCGCATGCTCGTTGTAATGGATGTACCATTCTTCGGGGATTGGCAGCGCGCAACGAGTTCTCTCACATCATAATATCGCGCGATACGACCCATTTTGAAACAATTAAAAAGCCGGAAATGTCCGGAAAATGCCGAAGGTGTACAGAACCCGTTGCTCCGTATGCTCGTTGTAATGGAAGGACCATATTTGAGGGATTGGCAGCGTGCAGCGAGTTCTCACACATCATAATATCCTGCGATACGACCCGTTTTTAATCACATAAAATGCCGGAAATGTCCGGAAAAGGCCGAAGGTGTACAGAACCCGATGCTCCGTTTGCTCGTTGTAATGGAAGTACCATTTTTGGGGGGTTGGCAGAGAGCAACTGGCTCTTACACATCATAATAATCTGATATACGGCCCATTTTGAAACAATTAAAAAGCCGGAAATGTCCGGAAAAGGCCGAAGGTGTACAGAACCTGATGCTCCGTATGCTCGTTGTAATGGCAGTACCATTTTTGGGGGGTTGGCAGCGCGCAACGCGTTTTTACACATCATAATATCCTGCTATTCGGCCCGTTTTTGATCACTTAAAATGCCGGAAATGTCCGGAAAAGGCCGAAGGTGTACAGAACCTGATGCTCCGTATGCTCGTTGTAAGGGGCGTACCATTTCTCGGGGATTGGCAGCGCGTAACGTGTTCTCTCAGATCATAATATCCTGATAAACGGCACATTTTGAAACAATTAAAAAGCCGGAAATGTCCGGAAAAGGCCGAAGGTGTACAGAACCTGATGCTCCGTATGCTCGTTGTAAGGGGCGTACCATTTCTCGGGGATTGGCAGCGCATAACGAGTTCTCGCATCATAATATCCTGAAATACGGCCCATTTTGAAACAATTAAAAAGCCGGAAATGTCCGGAAAAGGCCGAAGGTGTACAGAACCTGATGCTCCGTATGCTCGTTGTAATGGCAGTACCATTTTTGGGGGGTTGGCAGCGCGCAACGAGTTCCCTCACATCATAATATCCTGCGATACGACCCATTTTGAAACAATTAAAAAGCCGGAAATGTCCGGAAAATGCCAAAGGTGTACAGAACCCGTTGCTCCGCATGCTGGTTGTATTGGAAGTACCATTCTTCGGGGATTGGCAGCGCGCACCGAGTTCTCTGACATCATAATATCCTGCTATACGGCCCGTTTTTAATCACATAAAATGCCGGAGATGTCCGGAAAAGGCCGAAGGTGTACAGAACCCGATGCTCCGTTTGCTCGTTGTAATGGAAGTACCATTTTTGGGGGGTTGGCAGAGAGCAACTGGTTCTTACACATCATAGTGTCCTGATATACGGCCCATTTTGAAACAATTAAAAAGCCGGAAATGTCCGGAAAAGGCCGAAGGTGTACAGAACCCGTTGCTCCGTATGCTCGTTGCAATGGGCGTACCATTTTTCGGGGATTGGCAGCGTGCAGCGAGATCTCACACATCATAATATCCAGCGATACGACCCTTTTTGAAACAATTAAAAAGCCGGAAATATCCGGAAAAGGCCGAAGGTGTACAGAACCCGCTGCTCCGTATGCTCGTTGTAATGGAAGGACCATTTTTGGGGGATTGGCAACGCTCAACGCGTTTTTACACATCATAATATCCTGCTATTCGGCCCATTTTTGATCACTTAAAATGCCGGAAATGTCCGGAAAAGGCCGAAGGTGTACAGAACCTGATGCTCCGTATGCTCGTTGTAAGGGGCGTACCATTTCTCGGGGATTGGCAGCGCGTAACGAGTTCTCTCACATCATAATATCCTGAAATACGGCCCGTTTTTAATCACATAAAATGCCGGAGATGTCCGGAAAAGGCCGAAGGTGTACAGAACCCGATGCACCGTTTGCTCGTTGTAATGGAATTACCATTTTGGGGGGGTTGGCAGCGTGCAGCGAGTTCTCACACATCATAATATCCAGCGATACGACCCGTTTTTAATCACATAAAATGCCGGAGATGTCCGGAAAAGGCCGAAGGTGTACAGAACCCAATGCTCCGTATGCACGTTGTGAGGGGCGTACCATTTCTCGGGGATTGGCAGCGCGTAACGTGTTCTCTCATCATAATATCCTGATATACGGCCCATTTTGAAACAATTAAAAATCCGGAAATGTCCGGAAAAGGCCGAAGGTGCACAGAACCTGATGCTCCGTATGCTCGTTGTAAGGGGCGTACCATTTCTCGGGGATTGGCAGCGCGTAGCGAATTCTCTCACATCATAATATCCAGCGATACGACCCTTTTTGAAACAATTAAAAAGCCGGAAATATCCGGAAAAGGCCGAAGGTGTACAGAACCCGCTGCTCCGTATGCTCGTTGTAATGGAAGGACCGTTTTTGGGGGATTGGCAACGCTCAACGTGCTTTTACACATCATAATATCCTGCTATTCGGCCCATTTTTGATCACTTAAAATGCCGGAAATGTCCGGAAAAGGCCGAAGGTGTACAGAACCTGATGCTCCGTATACTCGTTGTAAGGGGCGTACCATTTCTCGGGGATTGGCAGCGCGTAACGAGTTCTCTCACATCATAATATCCTGAAATACGGCCCATTTTGAAACAATTAAAAAGCCGGAAATGTCCGGAAAAGGCCGAAGGTGTACAGAACCTGATGCTCCGTATGCTCGTTGTAAGGGGCGTACCATTTCTCGGGGATTGGCAGCGCGTAGCGAATTCTCTCACATCATAATATCCTGATATACGGCCCATTTTGAAACAATTAAAAAGCCGGAAATGTCCAGAAAAGGCCGAAGGTGTACAGAACCCGTTGCTCCGTATGCTCGTTGTAATGGGCGTACCATTTTTCGGGGATTGGCAGCGTGCAGCCAGTTCTCACACCTCATAATATCCTGCGATACGACCCATTTTGAACCTATTAAAAAGCCGAAACTGGCCGGAAATGGCCGAGTATGTACAAGACAGGATTCTCCGCGTGCTCGTTGTAATGGAAGTACCATTTTTCGGGGATGGGCAGCGTGCAGCGTGTTCTCACACATCATAATATCCTGCGATACGACCCATTTTGAAACAATTAAATAGCCGGAAATGTCCGGAAAAGGCCGAAGGTGTACAGAACCCGTTGCTCCCTATGCTCGTTGTAACGGGCGTACCATTTTTCGGGGATTGGCAGCGTGCAGCGAGTTCTCACACATCATAATATCCTGCGATACGACCCATTTTGAAACAATTAAAAAGACGAAACTGGCCGGAAATGGCTGAATATGTACAAGACAGGATTCTCCGCATGCACGTTGTAATAGAAGTACCATTCATCGGGGATTGGCTGCGCACAACGTGTTCTCTCACATCATAATATCCTGCGATACGACGCATTTTGAAACAATTAAAAAGCCGAATCTGGCCGCAAAAAGGCCTAATATGTACAAGACAGGATACTCCGCATGCTGGTTGTATTGGAAGTACCATTCTTCGGGGATTGGCAGCGCGCACCGAGTTCTCTGACATCATAATAGCCTGCTATACGGCCCGTTTTTAATCACATAAAATGCCGGAGATATCCGGAAAAGGCCGAAAGTGTACAGAACCCGATGCTCCGTTTGCTCGTTGTAATGGAAGTACCATTTTTGGGGGGTTGGCAGAGAGCAACTGGTTCTTACACATCATAATGTCCTGATATACGGCCCATTTTGAAACAATTAAAAAGCCGGAAATGTCCGGAAAAAGGCCGAAGGTGTACAGAACCCGTTGCTCCGTATGCTCGTTGTAATGGGCGCACCATTTTTCGGGGATTGGCAGCGTGCAGCGAGATCTCACACATCATAATATCCAGCGATACGACCCTTTTTGAAACAATTAAAAAGCCGGAAATATCCGGAAAAGGCCGAAGGTGTACAGAACCCGCTGCTCCGTATGCTCGTTGTAATGGAAGGACCATTTTTGGGGGATTGGCAACGCTCAACGCGTTTTTACACATCATAATATCCTGCTATTCGGCCCATTTTTGATCACTTAAAATGCCGGAAATGTCCGGAAAAGGCCGAAGGTGTACAGAACCTGATGCTCCGTATGCTCGTTGTAAGGGGCGTACCATTTCTCGGGGATTGGCAGCGCGTAACGAGTTCTCTCACATCATAATATCCTGAAATACGGCCCATTTTGAAACAATTAAAAAGCCGGAAATGTCCAGAAAAGGCCGAAGGTGTACAGAACCCGTTGCTCCGTATGCTCGTTGTAGTGGACGTACCATTTTTCGGGGATTGGCAGCGCGCAACGAGTTCTCTCACATCATAATATCCTGCGATACGACTCATTTTGATACTATTAAAAAGCCGAAACTGGCCGGAAAAGGCCGAATATGTACAAGACAGGATTCTCCGCATGCTCGTTGTAATGGAAGTACCATTCTTCGGGGATTGGCTGCGCGCAACGAGTTCTCTCACATCATAATATCCTGCGATACGACCCATTTTGAAACAATTAAAAAGCCGAAACTGGCCGGAAAAGGCCGAATATGTACAAGACATGATTCTCCGCATGCTGGTTGTATTGGCAGTACCATTCTTCGGGGATTGGCAGCGCGCACCGTGTTCTCTCACATCATAATATCCTGCTATACGGCCCGTTTTTAATCACATAAAATGCCGGAGATGTCCGGAAAAGGCCGAAGGTGTACAGAACCCGATGCACCGTTTGCTCGTTGTAATGGAAGCACCATTTTTGGGGGGTTGGCAGCGTGCAGCGAGTTCTCACACATCATAATATCCGGCGATACGACCCGTTTTTAATCACATAAAATGCCGGAGATGTCCGGAAAAGGCCGATGGTGTACAGAACCCAATGCTCCGTATGCACGTTGTAAGGGGCGTACCATTTCTCGGGGATTGGCAGCGCGTAACGTGTTCTCTCACATCATAATATCCTGATATACGGCCCATTTTGAAACAATTAAAAATCCGGAAATGTCCGGAAAAGGCCGAAGTTGTACAGAACCCGTTGCTCCGTATGCTCGTTGTAAGGGGCGTACCATTTCTCGGGGACTGGCAGCGTGCAGCGAGTTCTCACACAGCATAATATCCTGCGATACGACCCATTTTGAAACAATTAAAAAGCCGGAAATATCCGGAAAAGGCCGAAAGTGTACAGAACCCGATGCTCCGTTTGCTCGTTGTAATGGAAGTACCATTTTTGGGGGGTTGGCAGAGAGCAACTGGTTCTTACACATCATAATGTCCTGATATACGGCCCATTTTGAAACAATTAAAAAGCCGGAAATGTCCGGAAAAGGCCGAAGGTGTACAGAACCCGTTGCTCCGTATGCTCGTTGTAAGGGGCGTACCATTTTTCGGGGACTGGCAGCGTGCAGCGAGTTCTCACACAGCATAATATCCTGCGATACGACCCATTTTGAAACAATTAAAAAGCCGGTAATGTCCGGAAAAGGCCGAAAGTGTACAGAACCCGATGCTCCGTTTGCTCGTTGTAATGGAAGTACCATTTTTGGGGGGTTGGCAGAGAGCAACTGGTTCTTACACATCATAATGTCCTGATATACGGCCCATTTTGAAACAATTAAAAAGCCGGAAATGTCCGGAAAAGGCCGAAGGTGTACAGAACCCGTTGCTCCGTATGCTCGTTGTAATGGGCGTACCATTTTTCGGGGATTGGCAGCGTGCAGCGAGATCTCACACATCATAATATCCAGCGATACGACCCTTTTTGAAACAATTAAAAAGGAGGAAATATCCGGAAAAGGCCGAAGGTGTACAGAACCCGCTGCTCCGTATGCTCGTTGTAATGGAAGGCCATTTTTGGGGGATTGGCAGCGCTCATCGCGTTTTTACACATCATAATATCCTGCTATTCGGCCTGTTTTTAATCACTTAAAATGCCGGTAATGTCCGGAAGAGGCCGAAGGAGTACAGAACCCGATGCTCCGTTTGCTCGTTGTAATGGGCGTACCATTTTTCGGGGATTGGCAGCTTGCAGCGAGTTCTCACACATCATAATATCCTGCGATACGACCCATTTTTAGACTATTAAAAAGCCGAAACTGGCCGGGAAAGGCCGAATATGTACAACACAGGATTCTCCGCATGCTGGTTGTAATGGAAGTACCATTCTTCGGGGATTGGCAGCGCGCAACGGGTTCCCTCACATCATAATATCCTGCGATACGACCCTTTTTGAAACAATTAAAAAGCCGGAAATATCCGGAAAAGGCCGAAGGTGTACAGAACCCGCTGCTCCGTATGCTCGTTGTAATGGAAGGACCATTCTTCGGGGATTGGCAGCGCGCAACGAGTTCTCTCACATCATAATATCCCGCGATACGACCCATTTTGAAACAATTAAAAAGCCGGAAATGTCCGGAAAATGCCGAAGGTGTACAGAACCCGTTGCTCCGTATGCTCGTTGTAATGGAAGTACCATTTTTGGGGGGTTCGCAGAGAGCAACTGGTTCTTACACATCGTAATATCCTGATATAAGGCCCATTTTGAAACAATTAAAAAGCCGGAAATGTCCGGAAAAGGCCGAAGGTGTACAGAACCCGTTGCTCCGTATGCTCGTTGTAATGGGCGTACCATTTTTCGAGGATTGGCAGCGTGCAGCGAGATCTCACACATCATAATATCCTGCGATACGACCCTTTTTGAAACAATTAAAAAGCCGGAAATATCCGGAAAAGGCCGAAGGTGTACAGAACCCGTTGCTCCGTATGCTCGTTGTAATGGAAGGACCATTCTTCGGGGATTGGCAGCGCGCAACGAGTTCTCTCACATCATAATATCCCGCGATACGACCCATTTTGAAACAATTAAAAAGCCGGAAATGTCCGGAAAATGCCGAAGGTGTACAGAACCCGTTGCTCCGTATGCTCGTTGTAATGGAAGGACCATTTTTGGGGGATTGGCAGCGTGCAGCGAGTTCTCACACATCATAATATCCTGCGATACGACCCGTTTTTAATCACATAAAATGCCGGAAATATCCGGAAAAGGCCGAAGGTGTACAGAACCTGATGCTACGTATACTCGTTGTAAGGGGCGTACCATTTCTCGGGGATTGGCAGCGCGCAACGAGGTCTCACACATCATAATATCCTGCGATACGACCCTTTTTGAAACAATTAAAAAGCCGGAAATATACGGAAAAGGCCGAAGGTGTACAGAACCCGTTGCTCCGTATGCTCGTTGTAATGGGCGTACCATTTTTCGGGGATTGGCAGCGTGCAGCGAGATCTCACACATCATAATATCCAGCGATACGACCCTTTTTGAAACAATTAAAAAGCCGGAAATATCCGGAAAAGGCCGAAGGTGTACAGAACCCGCTGCTCCGTATGCTCGTTGTAATGGAAGGCCATTTTTGGGGGATTGGCAGCGCTCAACGCGTTTTTACACATCATAATATCCTGCTATTCGGCCTGTTTTTAATCACTTAAAATGCCGGTAATGTCCGGAAGAGGCCGAAGGAGTACAGAACCCGATGCTCCGTTTGCTCGTTGTAATGGGCGTACCATTTTTCGGGGATTGGCAGCTTGCAGCGAGTTCTCACACATCATAATATCCTGCGATACGACCCATTTTGAAACAATTAAAAAGCCGAAACTGGCCGGAAAAGGCCGAATATGTACAAGACAGGATTCCCCGGATGCTGGTTGTATTGGAAGTACCATTCTTCGGGGATTGGCAGCGCGCACCGTGTTCTCTCACATCATAATATCCTGCTATTCGGCCCGTTTTTGATCACTTAAAATGCCGGAAATGTCCGGAAAATGCCTAAGGTGTACAGAACCTGATGCTCCGTATGCTCGTTGTAAGGGGCGTACCATTTCTCGGGGATTGGCAGCGCGTAACGTGTTCTCTCACATCATAATATCCTGCTATTCGGCCCGTTTTTGATCACTTAAAATGCCGGAAATGTCCGGAAAATGCCTAAGGTGTACAGAACCTGATGCTCCGTATGCTCGTTGTAAGGGGCGTACCATTCTTCGGGGATTGGCAGCGCGCAACGAGTTCTCTCACATCATAATATCCTGCTATACGGCCCGTTTTTGATCACATAAAATGCCGGAGATGTCCGGAAAAGGCCGAAGGTGTACAGAACCCAATGCTCCGTTTGCTCGTTGTAATGGCAGTACCATTTTTGGGGGGGTTGGCAGAGAGCAACTGGTTCTTACACATCATAATATCCTGATATACGGCCCATTTTGAAACATTTAAAAAGCCGGAAATGTCCGAAAAAGGCCGAAGGTGTACAGAACCTGATGCTCCGTATGCTCGTTGTAATGGAAGTACCATTCTTCGGGGATTGGCAGCGCGCAACGAGTTCTCTCACATCATAATATCCTGCGATACGACCCATTTTGAAACAATTAAAAAGCCCGAAATGTCCGGAAAAGGCCAAAGGTGTACAGAACCCGTTGCTCCGTATGCTCGTTGTAATGGGCGTACCATTTTTCGGGGATTGGCAGAGAGCAACTGGTTCTTACACATCATAATGTCCTGATATACGGCCCATTTTGAAACAATTAAAAAGCCGGAAATGTCCGGAAAAAGGCCGAAGGTGTACAGAACCCGTTGCTCCGTATGCTCGTTGTAATGGGCGTACCATTTTTCGGGGATTGGCAGCGTGCAGCGAGATCTCACACATCATAATATCCAGCGATACGACCCTTGTTGAAACAATTAAAAAGCCGGAAATATCCGGAAAAGGCCGAAGGTGTACAGAACCCGCTGCTCCGTATGCTCGTTGTAATGGATGGACCATTTTTGGGGGATTGGCAACGCTCAACGCGTTTTTACACATCATAATATCCTGCTATTCGGCCCATTTTTGATCACTTAAAATGCCGGAAATGTCCGGAAAAGGCCGAAGGTGTACAGAACCTGATGCTCCGTATGCTCGTTGTAAGGGGCGTACCATTTCTCGGGGATTGGCAGCGCGTAACGAGTTCTCTCACATCATAATATCCTGAAATACGGCCCATTTTGAAACAATTAAAAAGCCGGAAATGTCCAGAAAAGGCCGAAGGTGTACAGAACCCGTTGCTCCGTATGCTCGTTGTAGTGGACGTACCATTTTTCGGGGATTGGCAGCGCGCAACGAGTTCTCTCACATCATAATATCCTGCGATACGACTCATTTTGATACTATTAAAAAGCCGAAACTGGCCGGAAAAGGCCGAATATGTACAAGACAGGATTCTCCGCATGCTCGTTGTAATGGAAGTACCATTCTTCGGGGATTGGCTGCGCGCAACGAGTTCTCTCACATCATAATATCCTGCGATACGACCCATTTTGAAACAATTAAAAAGCCGAAACTGGCCGGAAAAGGCCGAATATGTACAAGACATGATTCTCCGCATGCTGGTTGTATTGGAAGTACCATTCTTCGGGGATTGGCAGCGCGCACCGTGTTCTCTCACATCATAATATCCTGCTATACGGCCCGTTTTTAATCACATAAAATGCCGGAGATGTCCGGAAAAGGCCGAAGGTGTACAGAACCCGATGCACCGTTTGCTCGTTGTAATGGAAGCACCATTTTTGGGGGGTTGGCAGCGTGCAGCGAGTTCTCACACATCATAATATCCGGCGATACGACCCGTTTTTAATCACATAAAATGCCGGAGATGTCCGGAAAAGGCCGAAGGTGTACAGAACCCAATGCTCCGTATGCACGTTGTAAGGGGCGTACCATTTCTCGGGGATTGGCAGCGCGTAACGTGTTCTCTCACATCATAATATCCTGATATACGGCCCATTTTGAAACAATTAAAAATCCGGAAATGTCCGGAAAAGGCCGAAGTTGTACAGAACCCGTTGCTCCGTATGCTCGTTGTAAGGGGCGTACCATTTTTCGGGGACTGGCAGCGTGCAGCGAGTTCTCACACAGCATAATATCCTGCGATACGACCCATTTTGAAACAATTAAAAAGCCGGAAATGTCCGGAAAAGGCCGAAAGTGTACAGAACCCGATGCTCCGTTTGCTCGTTGTAATGGAAGTACCATTTTTGGGGGGTTGGCAGAGAGCAACTGGTTCTTACACATCATAATGTCCTGATATACGGCCCATTTTGAAACAATTAAAAAGCCGGAAATGTCCGGAAAAGGCCGAAGGTGTACAGAACCCGTTGCTCCGTATGCTCGTTGTAAGGGGCGTACCATTTTTCGGGGACTGGCAGCGTGCAGCGAGTTCTCACACAGCATAATATCCTGCGATACGACCCATTTTGAAACAATTAAAAAGCCGGAAATGTCCGGAAAAGGCCGAAAGTGTACAGAACCCGATGCTCCGTTTGCTCGTTGTAATGGAAGTACCATTTTTGGGGGGTTGGCAGAGAGCAACTGGTTCTTACACATCATAATGTCCTGATATACGGCCCATTTTGAAACAATTAAAAAGCCGGAAATGTCCGGAAAAGGCCGAAGGTGTACAGAACCCGTTGCTCCGTATGCTCGTTGTAATGGGCGTACCATTTTTCGGGGATTGGCAGCGTGCAGCGAGATCTCACACATCATAATATCCAGCGATACGACCCTTTTTGAAACAATTAAAAAGCCGGAAATATCCGGAAAAGGCCGATGGTGTACAGAACCCGCTGCTCCGTATGCTCGTTGTAATGGAAGGCCATTTTTGGGGGATTGGCAGCGCTCGACGCGTTTTTACACATCATAATATCCTGCTATTCGGCCTGTTTTTAATCACTTAAAATGCCGGTAATGTCCGGAAGAGGCCGAAGGAGTACAGAACCCGATGCTCCGTTTGCTCGTTGTAATGGGCGTACCATTTTTCGGGGATTGGCAGCTTGCAGCGAGTTCTCACACATCATAATATCCTGCGATACGACCCATTTTTAGACTATTAAAAAGCCGAAACTGGCCGGGAAAGGCCGAATATGTACAACACAGGATTCTCCGCATGCTGGTTGTAATGGAAGTACCATTCTTCGGGGATTGGCAGCGCGCAACGGGTTCCCTCACATCATAATATCCTGCGATACGACCCTTTTTGAAACAATTAAAAAGCCGGAAATATCCGGAAAAGGCCGAAGGTGTACAGAACCCGCTGCTCCGTATGCTCGTTGTAATGGAAGGACCATTCTTCGGGGATTGGCAGCGCGCAACGAAATCTCTCACATCATAATATCCCGCGATACGACCCATTTTGAAACAATTAAAAAGCCGGAAATGTCCGGAAAATGCCGAAGGTGTACAGAACCCGTTGCTCCGTATGCTCGTTGTAATGGAAGTACCATTTTTGGGGGGTTCGCAGAGAGCAACTGGTTCTTACACATCGTAATATCCTGATATAAGGCCCATTTTGAAACAATTAAAAAGCCGGAAATGTCCGGAAAAGGCCGAAGGTGTACAGAACCCGTTGCTCCGTATGCTCGTTGTAATGGGCGTACCATTTTTCGAGGATTGGCAGCGTGCAGCGAGATCTCACACATCATAATATCCAGCGATACGACCCTTTTTGAAACAATTAAAAAGCCGGAAATATCCGGAAAAGGCCGAAGGTGTACAGAACCCGCTGCTCCGTATGCTCGTTGTAATGGAAGGACCATTTTTGGGGGATTGGCAACGCTCAACGCGTTTTTACACATCATAATATCCTGCTATTCGGCCCATTTTTGATCACTTAAAATGCCGGAAATGTCCGGAAAAGGCCGAAGGTGTACAGAACCTGATGCTCCGTATGCTCGTTGTAAGGGGCGTACCATTTCTCGGGGATTGGCAGCGCGTAACGAGTTCTCTCACATCATAATATCCTGAAATACGGCCCATTTTGAAACAATTAAAAAGCCGGAAATGTCCAGAAAAGGCCGAAGGTGTACAGAACCCGTTGCTCCGTATGCTCGTTGTAATGGAAGTACCATTCTTCGGGGATTGGCTGCGCGCAACGAGTTCTCTCACATCATAATATCCTGCGATACGACCCATTTTGAAACAATTAAAAAGCCGAAACTGGCCGGAAAAGGCCGAATATGTACAAGACATGATTCTCCGCATGCTGGTTGTATTGGAAGTACCATTCTTCGGGGATTGGCAGCGCGCACCGTGTTCTCTCACATCATAATATCCTGCTATACGGCCCGTTTTTAATCACATAAAATGCCGGAGATGTCCGGAAAAGGCCGAAGGTGTACAGAACCCGATGCACCGTTTGCTCGTTGTAATGGAAGCACCATTTTTGGGGGGTTGGCAGCGTGCAGCGAGTTCTCACACATCATAATATCCGGCGATACGACCCGTTTTTAATCACATAAAATGCCGGAGATGTCCGGAAAAGGCCGAAGGTGTACAGAACCCAATGCTCCGTATGCACGTTGTAAGGGGCGTACCATTTCTCGGGGATTGGCAGCGCGTAACGTGTTCTCTCACATCATAATATCCTGATATACGGCCCATTTTGAAACAATTAAAAATCCGGAAATGTCCGGAAAAGGCCGAAGTTGTACAGAACCCGTTGCTCCGTATGCTCGTTGTAAGGGGCGTACCATTTTTCGGGGACTGGCAGCGTGCAGCGAGTTCTCACACAGCATAATATCCTGCGATACGACCCATTTTGAAACAATTAAAAAGCCGGAAATGTCCGGAAAAGGCCGAAAGTGTACAGAACCCGATGCTCCGTTTGCTCGTTGTAATGGAAGTACCATTTTTGGGGGGTTGGCAGAGAGCAACTGGTTCTTACACATCATAATGTCCTGATATACGGCCCATTTTGAAACAATTAAAAAGCCGGAAATGTCCGGAAAAGGCCGAAGGTGTACAGAACCCGTTGCTCCGTATGCTCGTTGTAAGGGGCGTACCATTTTTCGGGGACTGGCAGCGTGCAGCGAGTTCTCACACAGCATAATATCCTGCGATACGACCCATTTTGAAACAATTAAAAAGCCGGAAATGTCCGGAAAAGGCCGAAAGTGTACAGAACCCGATGCTCCGTTTGCTCGTTGTAATGGAAGTACCATTTTTGGGGGGTTGGCAGAGAGCAACTGGTTCTTACACATCATAATGTCCTGATATACGGCCCATTTTGAAACAATTAAAAAGCCGGAAATGTCCGGAAAAGGCCGAAGGTGTACAGAACCCGTTGCTCCGTATGCTCGTTGTAATGGGCGTACCATTTTTTGGGGATTGGCAGCGTGCAGCGAGATCTCACACATCATAATATCCAGCGATACGACCCTTTTTGAAACAATTAAAAAGCCGGAAATATCCGGAAAAGGCCGAAGGTGTACAGAACCCGCTGCTCCGTATGCTCGTTGTAATGGAAGGCCATTTTTGGGGGATTGGCAGCGCTCAACGCGTTTTTACACATCATAATATCCTGCTATTCGGCCTGTTTTTAATCACTTAAAATGCCGGTAATGTCCGGAAGAGGCCGAAGGAGTACAGAACCCGATGCTCCGTTTGCTCGTTGTAATGGGCGTACCATTTTTCGGGGATTGGCAGCTTGCAGCGAGTTCTCACACATCATAATATCCTGCGATACGACCCATTTTTAGACTATTAAAAAGCCGAAACTGGCCGGGAAAGGCCGAATATGTACAACACAGGATTCTCCGCATGCTGGTTGTAATGGAAGTACCATTCTTCGGGGATTGGCAGCGCGCAACGGGTTCCCTCACATCATAATATCCTGCGATACGACCCTTTTTGAAACAATTAAAAAGCCGGAAATATCCGGAAAAGGCCGAAGGTGTACAGAACCTGATGCTCCGTATGCTCGTTGTAAGGGGCGTACCATTTCTCGGGGATTGGCAGCGCGTAACGAGTTCTCTCACATCATAATATCCTGAAATACGGCCCATTTTGAAACAATTAAAAAGCCGGAAATGTCCAGAAAAGGCCGAAGGTGTACAGAACCCGTTGCTCCGTATGCTCGTTGTAGTGGACGTACCATTTTTCGGGGATTGGCAGCGCGCAACGAGTTCTCTCACATCATAATATCCTGCGATACGACTCATTTTGATACTATTAAAAAGCCGAAACTGGCCGGAAAAGGCCGAATATGTACAAGACAGGATTCTCCGCATGCTCGTTGTAATGGAAGTACCATTCTTCGGGGATTGGCTGCGCGCAACGAGTTCTCTCACATCATAATATCCTGCGATACGACCCATTTTGAAACAATTAAAAAGCCGAAACTGGCCGGAAAAGGCCGAATATGTACAAGACATGATTCTCCGCATGCTGGTTGTATTGGAAGTACCATTCTTCGGGGATTGGCAGCGCGCACCGTGTTCTCTCACATCATAATATCCTGCTATACGGCCCGTTTTTAATCACATAAAATGCCGGAGATGTCCGGAAAAGGCCGAAGGTGTACAGAACCCGATGCACCGTTTGCTCGTTGTAATGGAAGCACCATTTTTGGGGGGTTGGCAGCGTGCAGCGAGTTCTCACACATCATAATATCCGGCGATACGACCCGTTTTTAATCACATAAAATGCCGGAGATGTCCGGAAAAGGCCGAAGGTGTACAGAACCCAATGCTCCGTATGCACGTTGTAAGGGGCGTACCATTTCTCGGGGATTGGCAGCGCGTAACGTGTTCTCTCACATCATAATATCCTGATATACGGCCCATTTTGAAACAATTAAAAATCCGGAAATGTCCGGAAAAGGCCGAAGTTGTACAGAACCCGTTGCTCCGTATGCTCGTTGTAAGGGGCGTACCATTTTTCGGGGACTGGCAGCGTGCAGCGAGTTCTCACACAGCATAATATCCTGCGATACGACCCATTTTGAAACAATTAAAAAGCCGGAAATGTCCGGAAAAGGCCGAAAGTGTACAGAACCCGATGCTCCGTTTGCTCGTTGTAATGGAAGTACCATTTTTGGGGGGTTGGCAGAGAGCAACTGGTTCTTACACATCATAATGTCCTGATATACGGCCCATTTTGAAACAATTAAAAAGCCGGAAATGTCCGGAAAAGGCCGAAGGTGTACAGAACCCGTTGCTCCGTATGCTCGTTGTAAGGGGCGTACCATTTTTCGGGGACTGGCAGCGTGCAGCGAGTTCTCACACAGCATAATATCCTGCGATACGACCCATTTTGAAACAATTAAAAAGCCGGAAATGTCCGGAAAAGGCCGAAAGTGTACAGAACCCGATGCTCCGTTTGCTCGTTGTAATGGAAGTACCATTTTTGGGGGGTTGGCAGAGAGCAACTGGTTCTTACACATCATAATGTCCTGATATACGGCCCATTTTGAAACAATTAAAAAGCCGGAAATGTCCGGAAAAGGCCGAAGGTGTACAGAACCCGTTGCTCCGTATGCTCGTTGTAATGGGCGTACCATTTTTCGGGGATTGGCAGCGTGCAGCGAGATCTCACACATCATAATATCCAGCGATACGACCCTTTTTGAAACAATTAAAAAGCCGGAAATATCCGGAAAAGGCCGAAGGTGTACAGAACCCGCTGCTCCGTATGCTCGTTGTAATGGAAGGCCATTTTTGGGGGATTGGCAGCGCTCAACGCGTTTTTACACATCATAATATCCTGCTATTCGGCCTGTTTTTAATCACTTAAAATGCCGGTAATGTCCGGAAGAGGCCGAAGGAGTACAGAACCCGATGCTCCGTTTGCTCGTTGTAATGGGCGTACCATTTTTCGGGGATTGGCAGCTTGCAGCGAGTTCTCACACATCATAATATCCTGCGATACGACCCATTTTTAGACTATTAAAAAGCCGAAACTGGCCGGGAAAGGCCGAATATGTACAACACAGGATTCTCCGCATGCTGGTTGTAATGGAAGTACCATTCTTCGGGGATTGGCAGCGCGCAACGGGTTCCCTCACATCATAATATCCTGCGATACGACCCTTTTTGAAACAATTAAAAAGCCGGAAATATCCGGAAAAGGCCGAAGGTGTACAGAACCCGCTGCTCCGTATGCTCGTTGTAATGGAAGGACCATTCTTCGGGGATTGGCAGCGCGCAACGAGTTCTCTCACATCATAATATCCCGCGATTCGACCCATTTTGAAACAATTAAAAAGCCGGAAATGTCCGGAAAATGCCGAAGGTGTACAGAACCCGTTGCTCCGTATGCTCGTTGTAATGGAAGTACCATTTTTGGGGGGTTCGCAGAGAGCAACTGGTTCTTACACATCGTAATATCCTGATATAAGGCCCATTTTGAAACAATTAAAAAGCCGGAAATGTCCGGAAAAGGCCGAAGGTGTACAGAACCCGTTGCTCCGTATGCTCGTTGTAATGGGCGTACCATTTTTCGAGGATTGGCAGCGTGCAACGAGATCTCACACATCATAATATCCTGCGATACGACCCTTTTTGAAACAATTAAAAAGCCGGAAATATCCGGAAAAGGCCGAAGGTGTACAGAACCCGTTGCTCCGTATGCTCGTTGTAATGGAAGGACCATTCTTCGGGGATTGGCAGCGCGCAACGAGTTCTCTCACATCATAATATCCCGCGATACGACCCATTTTGAAACAATTAAAAAGCCGGAAATGTCCGGAAAATGCCGAAGGTGTACAGAACCCGTTGCTCCGTATGCTCGTTGTAATGGAAGGACCATTTTTGGGGGATTGGCAGCGTGCAGCGAGTTCTCACACATCATAATATCCTGCGATACGACCCGTTTTTAATCACATGAAATGCCGGAAATATCCGGAAAAGGCCGAAGGTGTACAGAACCTGATGCTACGTATACTCGTTGTAAGGGGCGTACCATTTCTCGGGGATTGGCAGCGCGCAACGAGGTCTCACACATCATAATATCCTGCGATACGACCCTTTTTGAAACAATTAAAAAGCCGGAAATATCCGGAAAAGGCCGAAGGTGTACAGAACCCGTTGCTCCGTATGCTCGTTGTAATGGGCGTACCATTTTTCGGGGATTGGCAGCGTGCAGCGAGATCTCACACATCATAATATCCAGCGATACGACCCTTTTTGAAACAATTAAAAAGCCGGAAATATCCGGAAAAGGCCGAAGGTGTACAGAACCCGCTGCTCCGTATGCTCGTTGTAATGGAAGGCCATTTTTGGGGGATTGGCAGCGCTCAACGCGTTTTTACACATCATAATATCCTGCTATTCGGCCTGTTTTTAATCACTTAAAATGCCGGTAATGTCCGGAAGAGGCCGAAGGAGTACAGAACCCGATGCTCCGTTTGCTCGTTGTAATGGGCGTACCATTTTTCGGGGATTGGCAGCTTGCAGCGAATTCTCACACATCATAATATCCTGCGATACGACCCATTTTTAGACTATTAAAAAGCCGAAACTGGCCGGGAAAGGCCGAATATGTACAACACAGGATTCTCCGCATGCTGGTTGTAATGGAAGTACCATTCTTCGGGGATTGGCAGCGCGCAACGGGTTCCCTCACATCATAATATCCTGCGATACGACCCTTTTTGAAACAATTAAAAAGCCGGAAATATCCGGAAAAGGCCGAAGGTGTACAGAACCCGCTGCTCCGTATGCTCGTTGTAATGGAAGGACCATTCTTCGGGGATTGGCAGCGCGCAACGAGTTCTCTCACATCATAATATCCCGCGATACGACCCATTTTGAAACAATTAAAAAGCCGGAAATGTCCGGAAAATGCCGAAGGTGTACAGAACCCGTTGCTCCGTATGCTCGTTGTAATGGAAGTACCATTTTTGGGGGGTTCGCAGAGAGCAACTGGTTCTTACACATCGTAATATCCTGATATAAGGCCCATTTTGAAACAATTAAAAAGCCGGAAATGTCCGGAAAAGGCCGAAGGTGTACAGAACCCGTTGCTCCGTATGCTCGTTGTAATGGAAGGACCATTCTTCGGGGATTGGCAGCGCGCAACGAGTTCTCTCACATCATAATATCCCGCGATACGACCCATTTTGAAACAATTAAAAAGCCGGAAATGTCCGGAAAATGCCGAAGGTGTACAGAACCCGTTGCTCCGTATGCTCGTTGTAATGGAAGGACCATTTTTGGGGGATTGGCAGCGTGCAGCGAGTTCTCACACATCATAATATCCTGCGATACGACCCGTTTTTAATCACATAAAATGCCGGAAATATCCGGAAAAGGCCGAAGGTGTACAGAACCTGATGCTACGTATACTCGTTGTAAGGGGCGTACCATTTCTCGGGGATTGGCAGCGCGCAACGAGGTCTCACACATCATAATATCCTGCGATACGACCCTTTTTGAAACAATTAAAAAGCCGGAAATATCCGGAAAAGGCCGAAGGTGTACAGAACCCGTTGCTCCGTATGCTCGTTGTAATGGGAGTACCATTTTTCGGGGATTGGCAGCGTGCAGCGAGATCTCACACATCATAATATCCTGCGATACGACCCTTTTTGAAACAATTAAAAAGCCGGAAATATCCGGAAAAGGCTGAAGGTGTGCAGAACCCGTTGCTCCGTATGCTCGTTGTAATGGGCGTACCATTTTTCGGGGATTGGCAGCGTGCAGCGAGTTCTCACACCTCATAATATCCTGCGATACGACCCATTTTGAAACAATTAAAAAGCCGAAACTGGCCGGAAAAGGCCGAATATGTACAAGACAGGATTCCCCGGATGCTGGTTGTATTGGAAGTACCATTCTTCGGGGATTGGCAGCGCGCACCGTGATCTCTCACATCATAATATCCTGCTATTCGGCCCGTTTTTGATCACTTAAAATGCCGGAAATGTCCGGAAAATGCCTAAGGTGTACAGAACCTGATGCTCCGTATGCTCGTTGTAAGGGGCGTACCATTTCTCGGGGATTGGCAGCGCGTAACGTGTTCTCTCACATCATAATATCCTGCTAGTCGGCCCGTTTTTGATCACTTAAAATGCCGGAAATGTCCGGAAAATGCCTAAGGTGTACAGAACCTGATGCTCCGTATGCTCGTTGTAAGGGGCGTACCATTCTTCGGGGATTGGCAGCGCGCAACGAGTTCTCTCACATCATAATATCCTGCTATACGGCCCGTTTTTGATCACATAAAATGCCGGAGATGTCCGGAAAAGGCCGAAGGTGTACAGAACCCAATGCTCCGTTTGCTCGTTGTAATGGCAGTACCATTTTTGGGGGGGTTGGCAGAGAGCAACTGGTTCTTACACATCATAATATCCTGATATACGGCCCATTTTGAAACATTTAAAAAGCCGGAAATGTCCGAAAAAGGCCGAAGGTGTACAGAACCTGATGCTCCGTATGCTCGTTGTAATGGAAGTACCATTCTTCGGGGATTGGCAGCGCGCAACGAGTTCTCTCACATCATAATATCCTGCGATACGACCCATTTTGAAACAATTAAAAAGCCCGAAATGTCCGGAAAAGGCCAAAGGTGTACAGAACCCGTTGCTCCGTATGCTCGTTGTAATTGGCGTACCATTTTTCGGGGATTGACAGCGTGCAGCGAGTTCTCACACCTCATAATATCCTGCGATACGACCCATTTTGAAACTATTAAAAAGCCGAAACTGGCCGGAAAAGGCCGAATATGTACAAGACAGGATTCTCCGCATGCTCGTTGTAATGGATGTACCATTCTTCGGGGATTGGCAGCGCGCAACGAGTTCTCTCACATCATAATATCGCGCGATACGACCCATTTTGAAACAATTAAAAAGCCGGAAATGTCCGGAAAATGCCGAAGGTGTACAGAACCCGTTGCTCCGTATGCTCGTTGTAATGGAAGGACCATTTTTGGGGGATTGGCAGCGTGCAGCGAGTTCTCACACCTCATAATATCCTGCGAAACGACTCATTTTGAAACTATTAAAAAGCCGAAACTCGACGGAAAAGGCCGAATATGTACAAGACAGGATTCTCCGCATGCTCGTTGTAATGGAAGTACCATTCTTCGGGGATTGGCAGCGCGCAACGAGTTCTCTCACATCATAATATCCTGATATACGGCCCACTTTGAAACAATTAAAAAGCCGGAAATGTCCGGAAAATGCCGAAGGTGTACAGAACCCGTTGCTCCGTATGCTCGTTGTAATGGAAGGACCATATTTGGGGGATTGGCAGCGTGCAGCGAGTTCTCACACATCATAATATCCTGCGATACGACCCGTTTTTAATCACATAAAATGCCGGAGATGTCCGGAAAAGGCCGAAGGTGTACAGAACCCGATGCTCCGTTTGCTCGTTGTAATGGGAGTACCATTTTTGGGGGGTTGGCAGAGAGCAACTGGCTCTTACACATCATAATAATCTGATATACGGCCCATTTTGAAACAATTAAAAAGGCTGAAATGTCCGGAAAAGGCCGAACGTGTACAGAACCCGTTGCTCCGTATGCTCGTTGTAATGGGCGTACCATTTTTCGGGGATTGGAAGCGTGCAGCGAGATCTCACACATAATAATATCGTGCGATACGACCCTTTTTGAAACAATTAAAAAGCCGGAAATATCCGGAAAAGGCCGAAGGTGTACAGAACCCGTTGCTCCGTATGCTCGTTGTAATGGAAGGACCATTCTTCGGGGATTGGCAGCGCGCAACGAGTTCTCTCACATCATAATATCCCGCGATACGACCCATTTTGAAACAATTAAAAAGCCGGAAATGTCCGGAAAATGCCGAAGGTGTACAGAACCCGTTGCTCCGTATGCTCGTTGTAATGGAAGGACCATTTTTGGGGGATTGGCAGCGTGCAGCGAGTTCTCACACATCATAATATCCTGCGATACGACCCGTTTTTAATCACATAAAATGCCGGCAATATCCGGAAAAGGCCGAAGGTGTACAGAACCTGATGCTACGTATACTCGTTCTAAGGGGCGTACCATTTCTCGGGGATTGGCAGCGCTCAACGAGGTCTCACACATCATAATATCCTGCGATACGACCCTTTTTGAAACAATTAAAAAGCCGGAAATATCCGGAAAAGGCCGAAGGTGTACAGAACCCGTTGCTCCGTATGCTCGTTGAAATGGGAGTACCATTTTTCGGGGATTGGCAGCGTGCAGCGAGATCTCACACATCATAATATCCTGCGATACGACCCTTTTTGAAACAATTAAAAGGCCGGAAATATCCGGAAAAGGCTGAAGGTGTGCAGAACCCGTTGCTCCGTATGCTCGTTGTAATGGGCGTACCATTTTTCGGGGATTGGCAGCGTGCAGCGAGTTCTCACACCTCATAATATCCTGCGATACGACCCATTTTGAAACAATTAAAAAGCCGAAACTGGCCGGAAAAGGCCGAATATGTACAAGACAGGATTCTCCGGATGCTGGTTGTATTGGAAGTACCATTCTTCGGGGATTGGCAGCGCGCACCGTGTTCTCTCACATCATAATATCCTGCTATTCGGCCCGTTTTTGATCACTTAAAATGCCGGAAATGTCCGGAAAAGGCCTAAGGTGTACAGAACCTGATGCTCCGTATGCTCGTTGTAAGGGGCGTACCATTTCTCGGGGATTGGCAGCGCGTAACGTGTTCTCTCACATCATAATATCCTGATAAACGGCACATTTTGAAACAATTAAAAAGCCGGAAATGTCCGGAAAAGACCGAAGGTGTCCAGAACCCGTTGCTCCGTATGCTCGTTGTAATGGGCGTACCATTTTTCGGGGACTTCCAGCGTGCAGCCAGTTCTCACACCTCATAATATCCTGCGATACGACCCATTTTGAAACTATTAAAAAGCCGAAACTGGCCGGAAATGGCCGAATATGTACAAGACAGGATTCTCCGGATGCTGGTTGTATTGGAAGTACCATTCTTCGGGGATTGGCAGCGCGCACCGTGTTCTCTCACATCATAATATCCTGCTATTCGGCCCGTTTTTGATCACTTAAAATGCCGGAAATGTCCGGAAAAGGCCTAAGGTGTACAGAACCTGATGCTCCGTATGCTCGTTGTAAGGGGCGTACCATTTCTCGGGGATTGGCAGCGCGCACCGTGTTCTCTCACATCATAATATCCTGCTATTCGGCCCGTTTTTGATCACTTAAAATGCCGGAAATGTCCGGAAAAGGCCTAAGGTGTACAGAACCTGATGCTCCGTATGCTCGTTGTAAGGGGCGTACCATTCTTCGGGGATTGGCAGCGCGCAACGAGTTCTCTCACATCATAATATCCTGCTATACGGCCCGTTTTTGATCACATAAAATGCCGGAGATGTCCGGAAAAGGCCGAAGGTGTACAGAACCCAATGCTCCGTTTGCTCGTTGTAATGGCAGTACCATTTTTGGGGGGGTTGGCAGAGAGCAACTGGTTCTTACACATCATAATATCCTGATATACGGCACATTTTGAAACATTTAAAAAGCCGGAAATGTCCGGAAAAGGCCGAAGGTGTACAGAACCTGATGCTCCGTATGCTCGTTGTAATGGGCGTACCATTTTTCGGGGATTGGCAGCGTGCAGCGAGTTCTCACACCTCATAATATCCTGCGATGCGACCCATTTTGAAACTATTAAAAAGCCGAAACTGGCCGGAAAAGGCCGAATATGTACAAGACAGGATTCTCCGCATGCTCGTTGTAATGGATGTACCATTCTTCGGGGATTGGCAGCGCGCAACGAGTTCTCTCACATCATAATATCGCGCGATACGACCCATTTTGAAACAATTAAAAAGCCGGAAATGTCCGGAAAATGCCGAAGGTGTACAGAACCCGTTGCTCCGTATGCTCGTTGTAATGGAAGGACCATTTTTCGGGGATTGGCAGCGTGCAGCGAGTTCTCACACCTCATAATATCCTGCGATGCGACCCATTTTGAAACTATTAAAAAGCCGAAACTGGCCGGAAAAGGCCGAATATGTACAAGACAGGATTCTCCGCATGCTCGTTGAAATGGATGTACCATTCTTCGGGGATTGGCAGCGCGCAACGAGTTCCCTCACATCATAATATCCTGCTATACGGCCTGTTTTTAACCACATAAAATGCCGGAGATGTCCGGAAAAGGCCGAAGGTGTACAGAACCCAATGCTCCGTTTGCTCGTAGTAATGGAAGTACCATTTTTGGGGGTTGGCAGAGAGCAACTGGTTCTTACAGATCATAATATCCTGATATACGGCCCATTTTGAAACAATTAAGAAGCCGGAAATGTCCGGAAAAGGCCGAAGGTGTACAGAACCCGTTGCTCCGTATGCTCGTTGTAATGGGCGTACCATTTTTCGGGGATTGGCAGCGTACAGCGAGATCTCACACATCATAATATCCTGCGATACGACCCTTTTTGAAACAATTAAAAAGCCGGAAATATCCGGAAAAGGCCGGAGGTGTACAGAACCCGTTGCTCCGTATGCTCGTTGTAATGGAAGGACCATTTTTGGGGGATTGGCAGCGTGCAGCGAGTTCTCACACCTCATAAAATCCTGTGAAACGACTCATTTTGAAACTATTAAAAAGCCGAAACTCGCCGGAAAAGGCCGAATATGTACAAGACAGGATCCTCCGCATGCTCCTTGTAATGGAAGTACCATTCTTCGGGGATTGGCAGCGCGCAACGAGTTCTCTCACATCATAATATCCTGATATACGGCCCACTTTGAAACAATTAAAAAGCCGGAAATGTCCGGAAAAGGCCGAAGGTGTACAGAACCCGTTGCTCCCTTTGCTTGCTGTAATGGAAGTACCATTTTTGGGGGGTTGGCAGAGAGCAACTGGTTCTTACACATCATAATATCCTGATATACGGCCCATTTTGAAGCAATTAAAAAGCCGGAAATGTCCGGAAAAGGCCGAAGGTGTACAGAACCCGATGCTCCGTTTGCTCGTTGTAATGGAAGTACCATTTTTGGGGGGTTGGCAGAGAGCAACTGGTTCTTACACATCATAATATCCTGATATACGGCCCATTTTGAAACAATTAAAAAGCCGGAAATGTCCGGAAAAGGCCGAAGGTGTACAGAACCCGTTGCTCCGTCTGCTCGTTGTAATGGGCGTACCATTTTTCGGGGATTGTCAGCGAGCAGCGAGATCTCACACATCATAATATCCTGCGATACGACCCTTTTTAAAACAATTAAAAAGCCGGAAATATCCGGAAAAGGCCGAAGGTGTACAGAACCCGTTGCTCCGTATGCTCGTTGTAATGGAAGGACCATTTTTGGGGGATTGGCAACGCTCAAAGCGTTTTTACACATCATAATATCCTGCTATTCGGCCCATTTTTTGATCACTTAAAATGCCGGAAATGTCCGGAAAAGGCCGAAGGTGTACAGAACCTGATGCTCCGTATGCTCGTTGTAAGGGGCGTACCATTTCTCGGGGATTGGCAGCGCGTAACGAGTTCTCTCACATCATAATATCCTGAAATACGGCCCATTTTGAAACAATTAAAAAGCCGGAAATGTCCGGAAAATGCCGAAGGTGTACAGAACGCGTTGCTCCGCATGCTCGTTGTAATGGAAGGACCATATTTGAGGGATTGGCAGCGTGCAGCGAGTTCTCACACATCATAATATCCTGCGATACGACCCGTTTTTAATCACATAAAATGCCGGAAATGTCCGGAAAAGGCCGAAGGTGTACAGAACCCGATGCTCCGTTTGCTCGTTGTAATGGAAGTACCATTTTTGGGGGGTTGGCAGAGAGCAACTGGCTCTTACACATCATAATAATCTGATATACGGCCCATTTTGAAACAATTAAAAAGCCGGAAATGTCCGGAAAAGGCCGAAGGTGTACAGAACCCGTTGCTCCGTATGCTCGTTGTAATGGGCGTACCAGTTTTCGGGGATTGGAAGCGTGCAGCGAGATCTTACACATCATAATATCGAGCGATACGACCCTTTTTGAAACAATTAAAAAGCCGGAAATATCCGGAAAAGGCCGAAGGTGTACAGAACCCGATGCTCCGTATGCTCGTTGTAAGGGAAGGACCATTTTTGGGGGATCGGCAACGCTCAACGCGTTTTTACACATCATAATATCCTGCTATTCGGCCCGTTTTTGATCACTTAAAATGCCGGAAATGTCCGGAAAAGGCCGAAGGTGTACAGAACCTGATGCTCCGTATGCTCGTTGTAAGGGGCGTACCATTTCTCGGGGATTGGCAGCGCGTAACGTGTTCTCTCAGATCATAATATCCTGATAAACGGCACATTTTGAAACAATTAAAAAGCCGGAAATGTCCGGAAAAGGCCGAAGGTGTACAGAACCTGATGCTCCGTATGCTCGTTGTAAGGGGCGTACCATTTCTCGGGGATTGGCAGCGCGTAACGAGTTCTCTCACATCATAATATCCTGAAATACGGCCCATTTTGAAACAATTAAAAAGCCGGAAATGTCCGGAAAAGGCCGAAGGTGTACAGAACCTGATGCTCCGTATGCTCGTTGTAATGGCAGTACCATTTTTGGGGGGTTGGCAGCGCGCAACGAGTTCTCTCACATCATAATATCCTGCGATACGACCCATTTTGAAACAATTAAAAAGCCGGAAATGTCCGGAAAATGCCAAAGGTGTACAGAACCCGTTGCTCCGTATGCTCGTTGTAATGGGCGTACCATTTTTCGGGGATTGGCAGCGTGCAGCGAGTTCTCACACCTCCTAATATCCTGCGATACGACCCATTTTGAAACTATTAAAAAGCCGAAACTGGCCGGAAAAGGCCGAATATGTACAAGACAGGATTCTCCGCATGCTCGTTGTAATGGATGTACCATTCTTCGGGGATTGGCTGCGCGCAACGAGTTCTCTCACATCATAATATCGCGCGATACGACCCATTTTGAAACAATTAAAAAGCCGGAAATGTCCGGAAAATGCCGAAGGTGTACAGAACCCGTTGCTCCGTATGCTCGTTGTAATGGAAGGACCATTTTTGGGGGATTGGCAGCGTGCAGCGAGTTCTCACACCTCATAATATCCTGCGATACGACTCATTTTGAAACTATTAAAAAGCCGAAACTGGCCGGAAAAGGCCGAATATGTACAAGACAGGATTCTCGTCATGCTCGTTGTAATGGAAGTACCATTCTTCGGGGATTTGTAGCGCGCAACGAGTTCCCTCACATCATAATATCCTGCTATACGGCCCGTTTTTAATCACATAAAATGCCGGAGATGTCCGGAAAAGGCCGAAGGTGTACAGAACCCAATGCTCCGTTTGCTCGTTGTAATGGAAGTACCATTCTTCGGGGATCGGCAGCGCGCAACGAGTTCTCTCACATCATAATATCCTGATATACGGCCCACTTTGAAACAATTAAAAAGCCGGAAATGTCCGGAAAAGGCCGAAGGTGTACAGAACCCGTTGCTCCCTTTGCTTGTTGTAATGGAAGTACCATTTTTGGGGGGTTGGCAGAGAGCAACTGGTTCTTACACATCATAATATCCTGATATACGGCCCATTTTGAAGCAATTAAAAAGCCGGAAATGTCCGGAAAAGGCCGAAGGTGTACAGTACCCGTTGCTCCGTATGCTCGTTGTAATGGGCGTACCATTTTTCGGGGATTTCCAGCGTGCAGCCAGTTCTCACACCTCAGAATATCCTGCGATACGACCCATTTTGAAACTATTAAAAAGCCGAAACTGGTCGGAAATGGCCGAATATGTACAAGACAGGATTCTCCGCATGCTCGTTGTAATGGAAGTACCATTCTTCGGGGATTGGCAGCGCGCAACGAGTTCTCTCACATCATAATATCCTGCTATACGGCCCGTATTTAATCACATAAAATGCCGGAGATGTCCGGAAAAGGCCGAAGGTGTACAGAACCCGATGCTCCGTTTGCTCGTTGTAATGGGCGTACCATGTTTCGGGGATTGGAAGCGTGCAGCGAGATCTCACACATCATAATATCGTGCGATACGACCCTTTTTGAAACAATTAAAAAGCCGGAAATATCCGGAAAAGGCCGAAGGTGTACAGAACCCGATGCTCCGTTTGCTCGTTGTAATGGAAGTACCATTTTTGGGGGGTTGGCAGAGAGCAACTGGTTCTTACACATCATAATATCCTGATATACGGCCCATTTTGAAACAATTAAAAAGCCGGAAATGTCCGGAAAAGGCCGAAGGTGTACAGAACCCGTTGCTCCGTATGCTCGTTGTAATGGGCGTACCATTTTTCGGGGATTGGCAGCGTACAGCGAGATCTCACACATCATAATATCCTGCGATACGACCCGTTTTAAAACAATTAAAAAGCCGGAAATGTCCGGAAAAGGCCGAAGGTGTACAGAACCTGATGCTCCGTATGCTCGTTGTAAGGGGCGTACCATTTCTCGGGGATTGGCAGCGCGTAACGAGTTCTCTCACATCATAATATCCTGAAATACGGCCCATTTTGAAACAATTAAAAAGCCGGAAATGTCCGGAAAAGGCCGAAGGTGTACAGAACCTGATGCTCCGTATGCTCGTTGTAATGGCAGTACCATTTTTGGGGGGTTGGCAGCGCGCAACGAGTTCTCTCACATCATAATATCCTGCGATACGACCCATTTTGAAACAATTAAAAAGCCGGAAATGTCCGGAAAATGCCAAAGGTGTACAGAACCCGTTGCTCCGTATGCTCGTTGTAATGGGCGTACCATTTTTCGGGGATTGGCAGCGTGCAGCGAGTTCTCACACCTCCTAATATCCTGCGATACGACCCATTTTGAAACTATTAAAAAGCCGAAACTGGCCGGAAAAGGCCGAATATGTACAAGACAGGATTCTCCGCATGCTCGTTGTAATGGATGTACCATTCTTCGGGGATTGGCAGCGCGCAACGAGTTCTCTCACATCATAATATCGCGCGATACGACCCATTTTGAAACAATTAAAAAGCCGGAAATGTCCGGAAAATGCCGAAGGTGTACAGAACCCGTTGCTCCGTATGCTCGTTGTAATGGAAGGACCATTTTTGGGGGATTGGCAGCGTGCAGCGAGTTCTCACACCTCATAATATCCTGCGATACGACTCATTTTGAAACTATTAAAAAGCCGAAACTGGCCGGAAAAGGCCGAATATGTACAAGACAGGATTCTCGTCATGCTCGTTGTAATGGAAGTACCATTCTTCGGGGATTTGTAGCGCGCAACGAGTTCCCTCACATCATAATATCCTGCTATACGGCCCGTTTTTAATCACATAAAATACCGGAGATGTCCGGAAAAGGCCGAAGGTGTACAGAACCCAATGCTCCGTTTGCTCGTTGTAATGGAAGTACCATTCTTCGGGGATCGGCAGCGCGCAACGAGTTCTCTCACATCATAATATCCTGATATACGGCCCACTTTGAAACAATTAAAAAGCCGGAAATGTCCGGAAAAGGCCGAAGGTGTACAGAACCCGTTGCTCCCTTTGCTTGTTGTAATGGAAGTACCATTTTTGGGGGGTTGGCAGAGAGCAACTGGTTCTAACACATCATAATATCCTGATATACGGCCCATTTTGAAGCAATTAAAAAGCCGGAAATGTCCGGAAAAGGCCGAAGGTGTACAGAACCCGTTGCTCCGTATGCTCGTTGTAATGGGCGTACCATTTTTCGGGGATTTCCAGCGTGCAGCCAGTTCTCACACCTCAGAATATCCTGCGATACGACCCATTTTGAAACTATTAAAAAGCCGAAACTGGTCGGAAATGGCCGAATATGTACAAGACAGGATTCTCCGCATGCTCGTTGTAATGGAAGTACCATTCTTCGGGGATTGGCAGCGCGCAACGAGTTCTCTTACATCATAATATCCTGCTATACGGCCCGTATTTAATCACATAAAATGCCGGAGATGTCCGGAAAAGGCCGAAGGTGTACAGAACCCGATGCTCCGTTTGCTCGTTGTAATGGGCGTACCATGTTTCGGGGATTGGAAGCGTGCAGCGAGATCTCACACATCATAATATCGTGCGATACGACCCTTTTTGAAACAATTAAAAAGCCGGAAATATCCGGAAAAGGCCGAAGGTGTACAGAACCCGATGCTCCGTTTGCTCGTTGTAATGGAAGTACCATTTTTGGGGGGTTGGCAGAGAGCAACTGGTTCCTACACATCATAATATCCTGATATACGGCCCATTTTGAAACAATTAAAAAGCCGGAAATGTCCGGAAAAGGCCGAAGGTGTACAGAACCCGTTGCTCCGTATGCTCGTTGTAATGGGCGTACCATTTTTCGGGGATTGGCAGCGTGCAGCGAGATCTCACACATCATAATATCCTGCGATACGACCCTTTTTAAAACAATTAAAAAGCCGGAAATGTCCGGAAAAGGCCGAAGGTGTACAGAACCTGATGATCCGTATGCTCGTTGTAATGGAAGTACCATTCTTCGGGGATTGGCAGCGTGCAGCGAGTTCTCACACCTCATAATATCCTGCGATACGACTCATTTTGAAACTATTGAAAAGCCGAAACTGGCCGGAAAAGGCCGAATATGTACAAGACAGGATTCTACGCATGCTCGTTGTAATGGATGTACCATTCTTCGGGGATTGGCAGCGCGCAACGAGTTCTCTCACATCATAATATCCCGCGATACGACCCATTTTGAAACAATTAAAAAGCCGGAAATGTCCGGAAAATGCCGAAGGTGTACAGAACCCGTTGCTCCGCATGCTCGTTGTAATGGAAGGACCATATTTGAGGGATTGGCAGCGTGCAGCGAGTTCTCACACATCATAATATCCTGCGATACGACCCGTTTTTAATCACATAAAATGCCGGAAATGTCCGGAAAAGGCCGAAGGTGTACAGAACCCGATGCTCCGTTTGCTCGTTGTAATGGAAGTACCATTTTTGGGGGGTTGGCAGAGAGCAACTGGCTCTTACACATCATAATAATCTGATATACGGCCCATTTTGAAACAATTAAAAAGCCGGAAATGTCCGGAAAAGGCCGAAGGTGTACAGAACCCGTTGCTCCGTATGCTCGTTGTAATGGGCGTACCATTTTTCGGGGATTGGAAGCGTGCAGCGAGATCTTACACATCATAATATCGAGCGATACGACCCTTTTTGAAACAATTAAAAAGCCGGAAATATCCGGAAAAGGCCGAAGGTGTACAGAACCCGCTGCTCCGTATGCTCGTTGTAAGGGAAGGACCATTTTTGGGGGATCGGCAACGCTCAACGCGTTTTTACACATCATAATATCCTGCTATTCGGCCCGTTTTTGATCACTTAAAATGCCGGAAATGTCCGGAAAAGGCCGAAGGTGTACAGAACCTGATGCTCCGTATGCTCGTTGTAATGGAAGTACCATTTTTGGGGGGTTGGCAGAGAGCAACTGGCTCTTACACATCATAATAATCTGATATACGGCCCATTTTGAAACAATTAAAAAGCCGGAAATGTCCGGAAAAGGCCGAAGGTGTACAGAACCCGTTGCTCCGTATGCTCGTTGTAATGGGCGTACCATTTTTCGGGGATTGGCAGCGTGCAGCGAGTTCTCACACCTCATAATATCCTGCGATACGACCCATTTTGAAACTATTAAAAAGCCGAAACTGGCCGGAAAAGGCCGAATATGTACAAGACAGGATTCTCCGCATGCTCGTTGTAATGGATGTACCATTCTTCGGGGATTGGCAGCGCGCAACGAGTTCTCTCACATCATAATATCGCGCGATACGACCCATTTGGAAACAATTAAAAAGCCGGAAATGTCCGGAAAATGCCGAAGGTGTACAGAACCCGTTGCTCCGTATGCTCGTTGTAATGGAAGGACCATTTTTGGGGGATTGGCAGCGTGCAGCGAGTTCTCACACCTCATAATATCCTGCGATACGACTCATTTTGAAACTATTAAAAAGCCGAAACTGGCCGGAAAAGGCCGAATATGTACAAGACAGGATTCTCGTCATGCTCGTTGTAATGGAAGTACCATTCTTCGGGGATTTGTAGCGCGCAACGAGTTCCCTCACATCATAATATCCTGCTATACGGCCCGTTTTTAATCACATAAAATGCCGGAGATGTCCGGAAAAGGCCGAAGGTGTACAGAACCCAATGCTCCGTTTGCTCGTTGTAATGGAAGTACCATTTTTGGGGGTTGGCAGAGAGCAACTGGTTCTTACAGATCATAATATCCTGATATACGGCCCATTTTGAAACAATTAAAAAGCCGGAAATATCCGGAAAAGGCCGAAGGTGTACAGAACCCGTTGCTCCGTATGCTCGTTGTAATGGGCGTAACATTTTTCGGGGATTGGCAGCGTGCAGCGAGATCTCACACATCATAATATCCTGCGATACGACCCTTTTTGAAACAATTAAAAAGCCGGAAATATCCGGAAAAGGCCGGAGGTGTACAGAACCCATTGCTCCGTATGCTCGTTGTAATGGAAGGACCATTTTTGGGGGATTGGCAGCGTGCAGCGAGTTCTCACACCTCATAATATCCTGCGAAACGACTCATTTTGAATCTATTAAAAAGCCGAAACTCGCCGGAAAAGGCCGAATATGTACAAGACAGGATTCTCCGCATGCTCGTTGTAATGGAAGTACCATTCTTCGGGGATTGGCATCGCGCAACGAGTTCTCTCACATCATAATATCCTGATATACGGCCCACTTTGAAACAATTAAAAAGCCGGAAATGTCCGGAAAAGGCCGAAGGTGTACAGAACCCGTTGCTCCCTTTGCTTGTTGCAATGGAAGTACCATTTTTGGGGGGTTGGCAGAGAGCAACTGGTTCTTACACATCATAATATCCTGATATACGGTCCATTTTGAAGCAATTAAAAAGCCGGAAATGTCCGGAAAAGGCCGAAGGTGTACAGAACCCGTTGCTCCGTATGCTCGTTGTAATGGGCGTACCATTTTTCGGGGATTTCCAGCGTGCAGCCAGTTCTCACACCTCAGAATATCCTGCGATACGACCCATTTTGAAACTATTAAAAAGCCGAAACTGGTCGGAAATGGCCGAATATGTACAAGACAGGATTCTCCGCATGCTCGTTGTAATGGAAGTACCATTCTTCGGGGATTGGCAGCGCGCAACGAGTTCTCTCACATCATAATATCCTGCTATACGGCCCGTATTTAATCACATAAAATGCCGGAGATGTCCGGAAAAGGCCGAAGGTGTACAGAACCCGATGCTCCGTTTGCTCGTTGTAATGGGCGTACCATGTTTCGGGGATTGGAAGCGTGCAGCGAGATCTCACACATCATAATATCGTGCGATACGACCCTTTTTGAAACAATTAAAAAGCCGGAAATATCCGGAAAAGGCCGAAGGTGTACAGAACCCGATGCTCCGTTTGCTCGTTGTAAGGGGCGTACCATTCTTCGGGGATTGGCAGCGCGCAACGAGTTCTCTCACATCATAATATCCTGCTATACGGCCCGTTTTTGATCACATAAAATGCCGGAGATGTCCGGAAAAGGCCGAAGGTGTACAGAACCCAATGCTCCGTTTGCTCGTTGTAATGGCAGTACCATTTTTGGGGGGGTTGGCAGAGAGCAACTGGTTCTTACACATCATAATATCCTGATATACGGCCCATTTTGAAACATTTAAAAAGCCGGAAATGTCCGGAAAAGGCCGAAGGTGTACAGAACCTGATGCTCCGTATGCTCGTTGTAATGGAAGTACCATTCTTCGGGGATTGGCAGCGCGCAACGAGTTCTCTCACATCATAATATCCTGCGATACGACCCATTTTGAAACAATTAAAAAGCCCGAAATGTCCGGAAAAGGCCAAAGGTGTACAGAACCCGTTGCTCCGTATGCTCGTTGTAATGGGCGTACCATTTTTCGGGGATTGACAGCGTGCAGCGAGTTCTCACACCTCATAATATCCTGCGATACGACCCATTTTGAAACTATTAAAAAGCCGAAACTGGCCGGAAAAGGCCGAATATGTACAAGACAGGATTCTCCGCATGCTCGTTGTAATGGATGTACCATTCTTCGGGGATTGGCAGCGCGCAACGAGTTCTCTCACATCATAATATCGCGCGATACGACCCATTTTGAAACAATTAAAAAGCCGGAAATGTCCGGAAAATGCCGAAGGTGTACAGAACCCGTTGCTCCGTATGCTCGTTGTAATGGAAGGACCATTTTTGGGGGATTGGCAGCGTGCAGCGAGTTCTCACACCTCATAATATCCTGCGAAACGACTCATTTTGAAACTATTAAAAAGCCGAAACTCGACGGAAAAGGCCGAATATGTACAAGACAGGATTCTCCGCATGCTCGTTGTAATGGAAGTACCATTCTTCGGGGATTGGCAGCGCGCAACGAGTTCTCTCACATCATAATATCCTGATATACGGCCCACTTTGAAACAATTAAAAAGCCGGAAATGTCCGGAAAATGCCGAAGGTGTACAGAACCCGTTGCTCCGTATGCTCGTTGTAATGGAAGGACCATATTTGGGGGATTGGCAGCGTGCAGCGAGTTCTCACACATCATAATATCCTGCGATACGACCCGTTTTTAATCACATAAAATGCCGGAGATGTCCGGAAAAGGCCGAAGGTGTACAGAACCCGATGCTCCGTTTGCTCGTTGTAATGGGAGTACCATTTTTGGGGGGTTGGCAGAGAGCAACTGGCTCTTACACATCATAATAATCTGATATACGGCCAATTTTGAAACAATTAAAAAGGCTGAAATGCCCGGAAAAGGCCGAACGTGTACAGAACCCGTTGCTCCGTATGCTCGTTGTAATGGGCGTACCATTTTTCGGGGATTGGAAGCGTGCAGCGAGATCTCACACATAATAATATCGTGCGATACGACCCTTTTTGAAACAATTAAAAAGCCGGAAATATCCGGAAAAGGCCGAAGGTGTACAGAACCCGTTGCTCCGTATGCTCGTTGTAATGGAAGGACCATTCTTCGGGGATTGGCAGCGCGCAACGAGTTCTCTCACATCATAATATCCCGCGATACGACCCATTTTGAAACAATTAAAAAGCCGGAAATGTCCGGAAAATGCCGAAGGTGTACAGAACCCGTTGCTCCGTATGCTCGTTGTAATGGAAGGACCATTTTTGGGGGATTGGCAGCGTGCAGCGAGTTCTCACACATCATAATATCCTGCGATACGACCCGTTTTTAATCACATAAAATGCCGGAAATATCCGGAAAAGGCCGAAGGTGTACAGAACCTGATGCTACGTATACTCGTTGTAAGGGGCGTACCATTTCTCGGGGATTGGCAGCGCGCAACGAGGTCTCACACATCATAATATCCTGCGATACGACCCTTTTTGAAACAATTAAAAAGCCGGAAATATCCGGAAAAGGCCGAAGGTGTACAGAACCCGTTGCTCCGTATGCTCGTTGAAATGGGAGTACCATTTCTCGGGGATTGGCAGCGCGTAACGTGTTCTCTCACATCATAATATCCTGATAAACGGCACATTTTGAAACAATTAAAAAGCCGGAAATGTCCGGAAAAGACCGAAGGTGTCCAGAACCCGTTGCTCCGTATGCTCGTTGTAATGGGCGTACCATTTTTCGGGGACTTCCAGCGTGCAGCCAGTTCTCACACCTCATAATATCCTGCGATACGACCCATTTTGAAACTATTAAAAAGCCGAAACTGGCCGGAAATGGCCGAATATGTACAAGACAGGATTCTCCGGATGCTGGTTGTATTGGAAGTACCATTCTTCGGGGATTGGCAGCGCGCACCGTGTTCTCTCACATCATAATATCCTGCTATTCGGCCCGTTTTTGATCACTTAAAATGCCGGAAATGTCCGGAAAAGGCCTAAGGTGTACAGAACCTGATGCTCCGTATGCTCGTTGTAAGGGGCGTACCATTTCTCGGGGATTGGCAGCGCGCACCGTGTTCTCTCACATAATAATATCCTGCTATTCGGCCCGTTTTTGATCACTTAAAATGCCGGAAATGTCCGGAAAAGGCCTAAGGTGTACAGAACCTGATGCTCCGTATGCTCGTTGTAAGGGGCGTACCATTCTTCGGGGATTGGCAGCGCGCAACGAGTTCTCTCACATCATAATATCCTGCTATACGGCCCGTTTTTGATCACATAAAATGCCGGAGATGTCCGGAAAAGGCCGAAGGTGTACAGAACCCAATGCTCCGTTTGCTCGTTGTAATGGCAGTACCATTTTTGGGGGGGTTGGCAGAGAGCAACTGGTTCTTACACATCATAATATCCTGATATACGGCCCATTTTGAAACATTTAAAAAGCCGGAAATGTCCGGAAAAGGCCGAAGGTGTACAGAACCTGATGCTCCGTATGCTCGTTGTAATGGGCGTACCATTTTTCGGGGATTGGCAGCGTGCAGCGAGTTCTCACACCTCATAATATCCTGCGATGCGACCCATTTTGAAACTATTAAAAAGCCGAAACTGGCCGGAAAAGGCCGAATATGTACAAGACAGGATTCTCCGCATGCTCGTTGTAATGGATGTACCATTCTTCGGGGATTGGCAGCGCGCAACGAGTTCTCTCACATCATAATATCGCGCGATACGACCCATTTTGAAACAATTAAAAAGCCGGAAATGTCCGGAAAATGCCGAAGGTGTACAGAACCCGTTGCTCCGTATGCTCGTTGTAATGGAAGGACCATTTTTCGGGGATTGGCAGCGTGCAGCGAGTTCTCACACCTCATAATATCCTGCGATGCGACCCATTTTGAAACTATTAAAAAGCCGAAACTGGCCGGAAAAGGCCGAATATGTACAAGACAGGATTCTCCGCATGCTCGTTGTAATGGATGTACCATTCTTCGGGGATTGGCAGCGCGCAACGAGTTCCCTCACATCATAATATCCTGCTATACGGCCCGTTTTTAACCACATAAAATGCCGGAGATGTCCGGAAAAGGCCGAAGGTGTACAGAACCCAATGCTCCGTTTGCTCGTTGTAATGGAAGTACCATTTTTGGGGGTTGGCAGAGAGCAACTGGTTCTTACAGATCATAATATCCTGATATACGGCCCATTTTGAAACAATTAAAAAGCCGGAAATGTCCGGAAAAGGCCGAAGGTGTACAGAACCCGTTGCTCCGTATGCTCGTTGTAATGGGCGTACCATTTTTCGGGGATTGGCAGCGTACAGCGAGATCTCACACATCATAATATCCTGCGATACGACCCTTTTTGAAACAATTAAAAAGCCGGAAATATCCGGAAAAGGCCGGAGGTGTACAGAACCCGTTGCTCCGTATGCTCGTTGTAATGGAAGGACCATTTTTGGGGGATTGGCAGCGTGCAGCGAGTTCTCACACCTCATAAAATCCTGTGAAACGACTCATTTTGAAACTATTAAAAAGCCGAAACTCGCCGGAAAAGGCCGAATATGTACAAGACAGGATCCTCCGCATGCTCCTTGTAATGGAAGTACCATTCTTCGGGGATTGGCAGCGCGCAACGAGTTCTCTCACATCATAATATCCTGATATACGGCCCATTTTCAAGCAATTAAAAAGCCGGAAATGTCCGGAAAAGGCCGAAGGTGTACAGAACCCGTTGCTCCCTTTGCTCGTTGTAATGGAAGTACCATTTTTGGGGGGTTGGCAGAGAGCAACTGGTTCTTACACATCATAATATCCTGATATACGGCCCATTTTGAAACAATTAAAAAGCCGGAAATGTCCGGAAAAGGCCGAAGGTGTACAGAACCCGTTGCTCCGTCTGCTCGTTGTAATGGGCGTACCATTTTTCGGGGATTGTCAGCGAGCAGCGAGATCTCACACATCATAATATCCTGCGATACGACCCTTTTTAAAACAATTAAAAAGCCGGAAATATCCGGAAAAGGCCGAAGGTGTACAGAACCCGTTGCTCCGTATGCTCGTTGTAATGGAAGGACCATTTTTGGGGGATTGGCAACGCTCAAAGCGTTTTTACACATCATAATATCCTGCTATTCGGCCCATTTTTTGATCACTTAAAATGCCGGAAATGTCCGGAAAAGGCCGAAGGTGTACAGAACCTGATGCTCCGTATGCTCGTTGTAAGGGGCGTACCATTTCTCGGGGATTGGCAGCGCGTAACGAGTTCTCTCACATCATAATATCCTGAAATACGGCCCATTTTGAAACAATTAAAAAGCCGGAAATGTCCGGAAAATGCCGAAGGTGTACAGAACGCGTTGCTCCGCATGCTCGTTGTAATGGAAGGACCATATTTGAGGGATTGGCAGCGTGCAGCGAGTTCTCACACATCATAATATCCTGCGATACGACCCGTTTTTAATCACATAAAATGCCGGAAATGTCCGGAAAAGGCCGAAGGTGTACAGAACCCGATGCTCCGTTTGCTCGTTGTAATGGAAGTACCATTTTTGGGGGGTTGGCAGAGAGCAACTGGCTCTTACACATCATAATAATCTGATATACGGCCCATTTTGAAACAATTAAAAAGCCGGAAATGTCCGGAAAAGGCATAAGGTGTACAGAACCCGTTGCTCCGTATGCTCGTTGTAATGGGCGTACCAGTTTTCGGGGATTGGAAGCGTGCAGCGAGATCTTACACATCATAATATCGAGCGATACGACCCTTTTTGAAACAATTAAAAAGCCGGAAATATCCGGAAAAGGCCGAAGGTGTACAGAACCCGATGCTCCGTATGCTCGTTGTAAGGGAAGGACCATTTTTGGGGGATCGGCAACGCTCAACGCGTTTTTACACATCATAATATCCTGCTATTCGGCCCGTTTTTGATCACTTAAAATGCCGGAAATGTCCGGAAAAGGCCGAAGGTGTACAGAACCTGATGCTCCGTATGCTCGTTGTAAGGGGCGTACCATTTCTCGGGGATTGGCAGCGCGTAACGTGTTCTCTCAGATCATAATATCCTGATAAACGGTACATTTTGAAACAATTAAAAAGCCGGAAATGTCCGGAAAAGGCCGAAGGTGTACAGAACCTGATGCTCCGTATGCTCGTTGTAAGGGGCGTACCATTTCTCGGGGATTGGCAGCGCGTAACGAGTTCTCTCACATCATAATATCCTGAAATACGGCCCATTTTGAAACAATTAAAAAGCCGGAAATGTCCGGAAAAGGCCGAAGGTGTACAGAACCTGATGCTCCGTATGCTCGTTGTAATGGCAGTACCATTTTTGGGGGGTTGGCAGCGCGCAACGAGTTCTCTCACATCATAATATCCTGCGATACGACCCATTTTGAAACAATTAAAAAGCCGGAAATGTCCGGAAAATGCCAAATGTGTACAGAACCCGTTGCTCCGTATGCTCGTTGTAATGGGCGTACCATTTTTCGGGGATTGGCAGCGTGCAGCGAGTTCTCACACCTCCTAATATCCTGCGATACGACCCATTTTGAAACTATTAAAAAGCCGAAACTGGCCGGAAAAGGCCGAATATGTACAAGACAGGATTCTCCGCATGCTCGTTGAAATGGATGTACCATTCTTCGGGGATTGGCAGCGCGCAACGAGTTCTCTCACATCATAATATCGCGCGATACGACCCATTTTGAAACAATTAAAAAGCCGGAAATGTCCGGAAAATGCCGAAGGTGTACAGAACCCGTTGCTCCGTATGCTCGTTGTAATGGAAGGACCATTTTTGGGGGATTGGCAGCGTGCAGCGAGTTCTCACACCTCATAAAATCCTGTGAAACGACTCATTTTGAAACTATTAAAAAGCCGAAACTCGCCGGAAAAGGCCGAATATGTACAAGACAGGATCCTCCGCATGCTCCTTGTAATGGAAGTACCATTCTTCGGGGATTGGCAGCGCGCAACGAGTTCTCTCACATCATAATATCCTGATATACGGCCCACTTTGAAACAATTAAAAAGCCGGAAATGTCCGGAAAAGGCCGAAGGTGTACAGAACCCGTTGCTCCCTTTGCTTGCTGTAATGGAAGTACCTTTTTTGGGGGGTTGGCAGAGAGCAACTGGTTCTTACACATCATAATATCCTGATATACGGCCCATTTTCAAGCAATTAAAAAGCCGGAAATGTCCGGAAAAGGCCGAAGGTGTACAGAACCCGATGCTCCGTTTGCTCGTTGTAATGGAAGTACCATTTTTGGGGGGTTGGCAGAGAGCAACTGGTTCTTACACATCATAATTTCCTGATATACGGCCCATTTTGAAACAATTAAAAAGCCGGAAATGTCCGGAAAAGGCCGAAGGTGTACAGAACCCGTTGCTCCGTCTGCTCGTTGTAATGGGCGTACCATTTTTCGGGGATTGTCAGCGAGCAGCGAGATCTCACACATCATAATATCCTGCGATACGACCCTTTTTAAAACAATTAAAAAGCCGGAAATATCCGGAAAAGGCCGAAGGTGTACAGAACTCGTTGCTCCGTATGCTCGTTGTAATGGAAGGACCATTTTTGGGGGATTGGCAACGCTCAAAGCGTTTTTACACATCATAATATCCTGCTATTCGGCCCATTTTTTGATCACTTAAAATGCCGGAAATGTCCGGAAAAGGCCGAAGGTGTACAGAACCTGATGCTCCGTATGCTCGTTGTAAGGGGCGTACCATTTCTCGGGGATTGGCAGCGCGTAACGAGTTCTCTCACATCATAATATCCTGAAATACGGCCCATTTTGAAACAATTAAAAAGCCGGAAATGTCCGGAAAAGGCCGAAGGTGTACAGAACCCGTTGCTCCGTATGCTCGTTGTAATGGGCGTACCAGTTTTCGGGGATTGGAAGCGTGCAGCGAGATCTTACACATCATAATATCGAGCGATACGACCCTTTTTGAAACAATTAAAAAGCCGGAAATATCCGGAAAAGGCCGAAGGTGTACAGAACCCGATGCTCCGTATGCTCGTTGTAAGGGAAGGACCATTTTTGGGGGATCGGCAACGCTCAACGCGTTTTTACACATCATAATATCCTGCTATTCGGCCCGTTTTTGATCACTTAAAATGCCGGAAATGTCCGGAAAAGGCCGAAGGTGTACAGAACCTGATGCTCCGTATGCTCGTTGTAAGGGGCGTACCATTTCTCGGGGATTGGCAGCGCGTAACGTGTTCTCTCAGATCATCCTATCCTGATAAACGGCACATTTTGAAACAATTAAAAAGCCGGAAATGTCCGGAAAAGGCCGAAGGTGTACAGAACCTGATGCTCCGTATGCTCGTTGTAAGGGGCGTACCATTTCTCGGGGATTGGCAGCGCGTAACGAGTTCTCTCACATCATAATATCCTGAAATACGGCCCATTTTGAAACAATTAAAAAGCCGGAAATGTCCGGAAAAGGCCGAAGGTGTACAGAACCTGATGCTCCGTATGCTCGTTGTAATGGCAGTACCATTTTTGGGGGGTTGGCAGCGCGCAACGAGTTCTCTCACATCATAATATCCTGCGATACGACCCATTTTGAAACAATTAAAAAGCCGGAAATGTCCGGAAAATGCCAAATGTGTACAGAACCCGTTGCTCCGTATGCTCGTTGTAATGGGCGTACCATTTTTCGGGGATTGGCAGCGTGCAGCGAGTTCTCACACCTCCTAATATCCTGCGATACGACCCATTTTGAAACTATTAAAAAGCCGAAACTGGCCGGAAAAGGCCGAATATGTACAAGACAGGATTCTCCGCATGCTCGTTGTAATGGATGTACCATTCTTCGGGGATTGGCAGCGCGCAACGAGTTCTCTCACATCATAATATCGCGCGATACGACCCATTTTGAAACAATTAAAAAGCCGGAAATGTCCGGAAAATGCCGAAGGTGTACAGAACCCGTTGCTCCGTATGCTCGTTGTAATGGAAGGACCATTTTTGGGGGATTGGCAGCGTGCAGCGAGTTCTCACACCTCATAAAATCCTGTGAAACGAGTCATTTTGAAACTATTAAAAAGCCGAAACTCGCCGGAAAAGGCCGAATATGTACAAGACAGGATCCTCCGCATGCTCCTTGTAATGGAAGTACCATTCTTCGGGGATTGGCAGCGCGCAACGAGTTCTCTCACATCATAATATCCTGATATACGGCCCACTTTGAAACAATTAAAAAGCCGGATATGTCCGGAAAAGGCCGAAGGTGTACAGAACCCGTTGCTCCCTTTGCTTGCTGTAATGGAAGTACCATTTTTGGGGGGTTGGCAGAGAGCAACTGGTTCTTACACATCATAATATCCTGATATACGGCCCATTTTCAAGCAATTAAAAAGCCGGAAATGTCCGGAAAAGGCCGAAGGTGTACAGAACCCGATGCTCCGTTTGCTCGTTGTAATGGAAGTACCATTTTTGGGGGGTTGGCAGAGAGCAACTGGTTCTTACACATCATAATTTCCTGATATACGGCCCATTTTGAAACAATTAAAAAGCCGGAAATGTCCGGAAAAGGCCGAAGGTGTACAGAACCCGTTGCTCCGTCTGCTCGTTGTAATGGGCGTACCATTTTTCGGGGATTGTCAGCGAGCAGCGAGATCTCACACATCATAATATCCTGCGATACGACCCTTTTTAAAACAATTAAAAAGCCGGAAATATCCGGAAAAGGCCGAAGGTGTACAGAACTCGTTGCTCCGTATGCTCGTTGTAATGGAAGGACCATTTTTGGGGGATTGGCAACGCTCAAAGCGTTTTTACACATCATAATATCCTGCTATTCGGCCCATTTTTTGATCACTTAAAATGCCGGAAATGTCCGGAAAAGGCCGAAGGTGTACAGAACCTGATGCTCCGTATGCTCGTTGTAAGGGGCGTACCATTTTTCGGGGATTGGCAGCGTGCAGCGAGTTCTCACACCTCCTAATATCCTGCGATACGACCCATTTTGAAACAATTAAAAAGCCGGAAATGTCCGGAAAATGCCAAATGTGTACAGAACCCGTTGCTCCGTATGCTCGTTGTAATGGGCGTACCATTTTTCGGGGATTGGCAGCGTGCAGCGAGTTCTCACACCTCCTAATATCCTGCGATACGACCCATTTTGAAACTATTAAAAAGCCGAAACTGGCCGGAAAAGGCCGAATATGTACAAGACAGGATTCTCCGCATGCTCGTTGTAATGGATGTACCATTCTTCGGGGATTGGCAGCGCGCAACGAGTTCTCTCACATCATAATATCGCGCGATACGACCCATTTTGAAACAATTAAAAAGCCGGAAATGTCCGGAAAATGCCGAAGGTGTACAGAACCCGTTGCTCCGTATGCTCGTTGTAATGGAAGGACCATTTTTGGGGGATTGGCAGCGTGCAGCGAGTTCTCACACCTCATAATATCCTGCGATACGACTCATTTTGAAACTATTAAAAAGCCGAAACTGGCCGGAAAAGGCCGAATATGTACAAGACAGGATTCTCGTCATGCTCGTTGTAATGGAAGTACCATTCTTCGGGGATTTGTAGCGCGCAACGAGTTCCCTCACATCATAATATCCTGCTATACGGCCCGTTTTTAATCACATAAAATGCCGGAGATGTCCGGAAAAGGCCGAAGGTGTACAGAACCCAATGCTCCGTTTGCTCGTTGTAATGGAAGTACCATTCTTCGGGGATCGGCAGCGCGCAACGAGTTCTCTCACATCATAATATCCTGATATACGGCCCACTTTGAAACAATTAAAAAGCCGGGAATGTCCGGAAAAGGCCGAAGGTGTACAGAACCCGTTGCTCCCTTTGCTTGTTGTAATGGAAGTACCATTTTTGGGGGGTTGGCAGAGAGCAACTGGTTCTTACACATCATAATATCCTGATATACGGCCCATTTTCAAGCAATTAAAAAGCCGGAAATGTCCGGAAAAGGCCGAAGGTGTACAGAACCCGATGCTCCGTTTGCTCGTTGTAATGGAAGTACCATTTTTGGGGGGTTGGCAGAGAGCAACTGGTTCTTACACATCATAATTTCCTGATATACGGCCCATTTTGAAACAATTAAAAAGCCGGAAATGTCCGGAAAAGGCCGAAGGTGTACAGAACCCGTTGCTCCGTCTGCTCGTTGTAATGGGCGTACCATTTTTCGGGGATTGTCAGCGAGCAGCGAGATCTCACACATCATAATATCCTGCGATACGACCCTTTTTAAAACAATTAAAAAGCCGGAAATATCCGGAAAAGGCCGAAGGTGTACAGAACTCGTTGCTCCGTATGCTCGTTGTAATGGAAGGACCATTTTTGGGGGATTGGCAACGCTCAAAGCGTTTTTACACATCATAATATCCTGCTATTCGGCCCATTTTTTGATCACTTAAAATGCCGGAAATGTCCGGAAAAGGCCGAAGGTGTACAGAACCTGATGCTCCGTATGCTCGTTGTAAGGGGCGTACCATTTTTCGGGGATTGGCAGCGTGCAGCGAGTTCTCACACCTCCTAATATCCTGCGATACGACCCATTTTGAAACAATTAAAAAGCCGGAAATGTCCGGAAAATGCCAAATGTGTACAGAACCCGTTGCTCCGTATGCTCGTTGTAATGGGCGTACCATTTTTCGGGGATTGGCAGCGTGCAGCGAGTTCTCACACCTCCTAATATCCTGCGATACGACCCATTTTGAAACTATTAAAAAGCCGAAACTGGCCGGAAAAGGCCGAATATGTACAAGACAGGATTCTCCGCATGCTCGTTGTAATGGATGTACCATTCTTCGGGGATTGGCAGCGCGCAACGAGTTCTCTCACATCATAATATCGCGCGATACGACCCATTTTGAAACAATTAAAAAGCCGGAAATGTCCGGAAAATGCCGAAGGTGTACAGAACCCGTTGCTCCGTATGCTCGTTGTAATGGAAGGACCATTTTTGGGGGATTGGCAGCGTGCAGCGAGTTCTCACACCTCATAATATCCTGCGATACGACTCATTTTGAAACTATTAAAAAGCCGAAACTGGCCGGAAAAGGCCGAATATGTACAAGACAGGATTCTCGTCATGCTCGTTGTAATGGAAGTACCATTCTTCGGGGATTTGTAGCGCGCAACGAGTTCCCTCACATCATAATATCCTGCTATACGGCCCGTTTTTAATCACATAAAATGCCGGAGATGTCCGGAAAAGGCCGAAGGTGTACAGAACCCAATGCTCCGTTTGCTCGTTGTAATGGAAGTACCATTCTTCGGGGATCGGCAGCGCGCAACGAGTTCTCTCACATCATAATATCCTGATATACGGCCCACTTTGAAACAATTAAAAAGCCGGGAATGTCCGGAAAAGGCCGAAGGTGTACAGAACCCGTTGCTCCCTTTGCTTGTTGTAATGGAAGTACCATTTTTGGGGGGTTGGCAGAGAGCAACTGGTTCTTACACATCATAATATCCTGATATACGGCCCATTTTGAAGCAATTAAAAAGCCGGAAATGTCCGGAAAAGGCCGAAGGTGTACAGAACCCGTTGCTCCGTATGCTCGTTGTAATGGGCGTACCATTTTTCGGGGATTTCCAGCGTGCAGCCAGTTCTCACACCTCAGAATATCCTGCGATACGACCCATTTTGAAACTATTAAAAAGCCGAAACTGGTCGGAAATGGCCGAATATGTACAAGACAGGATTCTCCGCATGCTCGTTGTAATGGAAGTACCATTCTTCGGGGATTGGCAGCGCGCAACGAGTTCCCTCACATCATAATATCCTGCTATACGGCCCGTATTTAATCACATAAAATGCCGGAGATGTCCGGAAAAGGCCGAAGGTGTACAGAACCCGATGCTCCGTTTGCTCGTTGTAATGGGCGTACCATGTTTCGGGGATTGGAAGCGTGCAGCGAGATCTCACACATCATAATATCGTGCGATACGACCCTTTTTGAAACAATTAAAAAGCCGGAAATATCCGGAAAAGGCCGAAGGTGTACAGAACCCGATGCTCCGTTTGCTCGTTGTAATGGAAGTACCATTTTTGGGGGGTTGGCAGAGAGCAACTGGTTCTTACACATCATAATATCCTGATATACGGCCCATTTTGAAACAATTAAAAAGCCGGAAATGTCCGGAAAAGGCCGAAGGTGTACAGAACCCGATGCTCCGTTTGCTCGTTGTAATGGAAGTACCATTTTTGGGGGGTTGGCAGAGAGCAACTGGTTCTTACACATCATAATATCCTGATATACGGCCCATTTTGAAACAATTAAAAAGCCGGAAATGTCCGGAAAAGGCCGAAGGTGTACAGAACCCGTTGCTCCGTATGCTCGTTGTAATGGGCGTACCATTTTTCGGGGATTGGCAGCGTGCAGCGAGATCTCACACATCATAATATCCTGCGATACGACCCTTTTTAAAACAATTAAAAAGCCGGAAATGTCCGGAAAAGGCCGAAGGTGTACAGAACCTGATGCTCCGTATGCTCGTTGTAAGGGGCGTACCATTTCTCGGGGATTGGCAGCGCGTAACGAGTTCTCTCACATCATAATATCCTGAAATACGGCCCATTTTGAAACAATTAAAAAGCCGGAAATGTCCGGAAAAGGCCGAAGGTGTACAGAACCTGATGCTCCGTATGCTCGTTGTAATGGCAGTACCATTTTTGGGGGGTTGGCAGCGCGCAACGAGTTCTCTCACATCATAATATCCTGCGATACGACCCATTTTGAAACAATTAAAAAGCCGGAAATGTCCGGAAAATGCCAAAGGTGTACAGAACCCGTTGCTCCGTATGCTCGTTGTAATGGGCGTACCATTTTTGGGGGATTGGCAGCGTGCAGCGAGTTCTCACACCTCATAATATCCTGCGATACGACTCATTTTGAAACTATTAAAAAGCCGAAACTGGCCAGAAAAGGCCGAATATGTACAAGACAGGATTCTCGTCATGCTCGTTGTAATGGAAGTACCATTCTTCGGGGATTTGTAGCGCGCAACGAGTTCCCTCACATCATAATATCCTGCTATACGGCCCGTTTTTAATCACATAAAATACCGGAGATGTCCGGAAAAGGCCGAAGGTGTACAGAACCCAATGCTCCGTTTGCTCGTTGTAATGGAAGTACCATTCTTCGGGGATCGGCAGCGCGCAACGAGTTCTCTCACATCATAATATCCTGATATACGGCCCACTTTGAAACAATTAAAAAGCCGGAAATGTCCGGAAAAGGCCGAAGGTGTACAGAACCCGTTGCTCCCTTTGCTTGTTGTAATGGAAGTACCATTTTTGGGGGGTTGGCAGAGAGCAACTGGTTCTTACACATCATAATATCCTGATATACGGCCCATTTTGAAGCAATTAAAAAGCCGGAAATGTCCGGAAAAGGCCGAAGGTGTACAGAACCCGTTGCTCCGTATGCTCGTTGTAATGGGCGTACCATTTTTCGGGGATTTCCAGCGTGCAGCCAGTTCTCACACCTCAGAATATCCTGCGATACGACCCATTTTGAAACTATTAAAAAGCCGAAACTGGTCGGAAATGGCCGAATATGTACAAGACAGGATTCTCCGCATGCTCGTTGTAATGGAAGTACCATTCTTCGGGGATTGGCAGCGCGCAACGAGTTCTCTCACATCATAATATCCTGCTATACGGCCCGTATTTAATCACATAAAATGCCGGAGATGTCCGGAAAAGGCCGAAGGTGTACAGAACCCGATGCTCCGTTTGCTCGTTGTAATGGGCGTACCATGTTTCGGGGATTGGAAGCGTGCAGCGAGATCTCACACATCATAATATCGTGCGATACGACCCTTTTTGAAACAATTAAAAAGCCGGAAATATCCGGAAAAGGCCGAAGGTGTACAGAACCCGATGCTCCGTTTGCTCGTTGTAATGGAAGTACCATTTTTGGGGGGTTGGCAGAGAGCAACTGGTTCCTACACATCATAATATCCTGATATACGGCCCATTTTGAAACAATTAAAAAGCCGGAAATGTCCGGAAAAGGCCGAAGGTGTACAGAACCCGTTGCTCCGTATGCTCGTTGTAATGGGCGTACCATTTTTCGGGGATTGGCAGCGTGCAGCGAGATCTCACACATCATAATATCCTGCGATACGACCCTTTTTAAAACAATTAAAAAGCCGGAAATGTCCGGAAAAGGCCGAAGGTGTACAGAACCTGATGATCCGTATGCTCGTTGTAATGGAAGTACCATTCTTCGGGGATTGGCAGCGTGCAGCGAGTTCTCACACCTCATAATATCCTGCGATACGACTCATTTTGAAACTATTAAAAAGCCGAAACTGGCCGGAAAAGGCCGAATATGTACAAGACAGGATTCTACGCATGCTCGTTGTAATGGATGTACCATTCTTCGGGGATTGGCAGCGCGCAACGAGTTCTCTCACATCATAATATCCCGCGATACGACCCATTTTGAAACAATTAAAAAGCCGGAAATGTCCGGAAAATGCCGAAGGTGTACAGAACCCGTTGCTCCGCATGCTCGTTGTAATGGAAGGACCATATTTGAGGGATTGGCAGCGTGCAGCGAGTTCTCACACATCATAATATCCTGCGATACGACCCGTTTTTAATCACATAAAATGCCGGAAATGTCCGGAAAAGGCCGAAGGTGTACAGAACCCGATGCTCCGTTTGCTCGTTGTAATGGAAGTACCATTTTTGGGGGGTTGGCAGAGAGCAACTGGCTCTTACACATCATAATAATCTGATATACGGCCCATTTTGAAACAATTAAAAAGCCGGAAATGTCCGGAAAAGGCCGAAGGTGTACAGAACCCGTTGCTCCGTATGCTCGTTGTAATGGAAGGACCATTTTTGGGGGATTGGCAGCGTGCAGCGAGTTCTCACACCTCATAATATCCTGCGATACGACTCATTTTGAAACTATTAAAAAGCCGAAACTGGCCGGAAAAGGCCGAATATGTACAAGACAGGATTCTCGTCATGCTCGTTGTAATGGAAGTACCATTCTTCGGGGATTTGTAGCGCGCAACGAGTTCCCTCACATCATAATATCCTGCTATACGGCCCGTTTTTAATCACATAAAATGCCGGAGATGTCCGGAAAAGGCCGAAGGTGTACAGAACCCAATGCTCCGTTTGCTCGTTGTAATGGAAGTACCATTCTTCGGGGATCGGCAGCGCGCAACGAGTTCTCTCACATCATAATATCCTGATATACGGCCCACTTTGAAACAATTAAAAAGCCGGGAATGTCCGGAAAAGGCCGAAGGTGTACAGAACCCGTTGCTCCCTTTGCTTGTTGTAATGGAAGTACCATTTTTGGGGGGTTGGCAGAGAGCAACTGGTTCTTACACATCATAATATCCTGATATACGGCCCATTTTGAAGCAATTAAAAAGCCGGAAATGTCCGGAAAAGGCCGAAGGTGTACAGAACCCGTTGCTCCGTATGCTCGTTGTAATGGGCGTACCATTTTTCGGGGATTTCCAGCGTGCAGCCAGTTCTCACACCTCAGAATATCCTGCGATACGACCCATTTTGAAACTATTAAAAAGCCGAAACTGGTCGGAAATGGCCGAATATGTACAAGACAGGATTCTCCGCATGCTCGTTGTAATGGAAGTACCATTCTTCGGGGATTGGCAGCGCGCAACGAGTTCCCTCACATCATAATATCCTGCTATACGGCCCGTATTTAATCACATAAAATGCCGGAGATGTCCGGAAAAGGCCGAAGGTGTACAGAACCCGATGCTCCGTTTGCTCGTTGTAATGGGCGTACCATGTTTCGGGGATTGGAAGCGTGCAGCGAGATCTCACACATCATAATATCGTGCGATACGACCCTTTTTGAAACAATTAAAAAGCCGGAAATATCCGGAAAAGGCCGAAGGTGTACAGAACCCGATGCTCCGTTTGCTCGTTGTAATGGAAGTACCATTTTTGGGGGGTTGGCAGAGAGCAACTGGTTCTTACACATCATAATATCCTGATATACGGCCCATTTTGAAACAATTAAAAAGCCGGAAATGTCCGGAAAAGGCCGAAGGTGTACAGAACCCGATGCTCCGTTTGCTCGTTGTAATGGAAGTACCATTTTTGGGGGGTTGGCAGAGAGCAACTGGTTCTTACACATCATAATATCCTGATATACGGCCCATTTTGAAACAATTAAAAAGCCGGAAATGTCCGGAAAAGGCCGAAGGTGTACAGAACCCGTTGCTCCGTATGCTCGTTGTAATGGGCGTACCATTTTTCGGGGATTGGCAGCGTGCAGCGAGATCTCACACATCATAATATCCTGCGATACGACCCTTTTTAAAACAATTAAAAAGCCGGAAATGTCCGGAAAAGGCCGAAGGTGTACAGAACCTGATGCTCCGTATGCTCGTTGTAAGGGGCGTACCATTTCTCGGGGATTGGCAGCGCGTAACGAGTTCTCTCACATCATAATATCCTGAAATACGGCCCATTTTGAAACAATTAAAAAGCCGGAAATGTCCGGAAAAGGCCGAAGGTGTACAGAACCTGATGCTCCGTATGCTCGTTGTAATGGCAGTACCATTTTTGGGGGGTTGGCAGCGCGCAACGAGTTCTCTCACATCATAATATCCTGCGATACGACCCATTTTGAAACAATTAAAAAGCCGGAAATGTCCGGAAAATGCCAAAGGTGTACAGAACCCGTTGCTCCGTATGCTCGTTGTAATGGGCGTACCATTTTTGGGGGATTGGCAGCGTGCAGCGAGTTCTCACACCTCATAATATCCTGCGATACGACTCATTTTGAAACTATTAAAAAGCCGAAACTGGCCAGAAAAGGCCGAATATGTACAAGACAGGATTCTCGTCATGCTCGTTGTAATGGAAGTACCATTCTTCGGGGATTTGTAGCGCGCAACGAGTTCCCTCACATCATAATATCCTGCTATACGGCCCGTTTTTAATCACATAAAATACCGGAGATGTCCGGAAAAGGCCGAAGGTGTACAGAACCCAATGCTCCGTTTGCTCGTTGTAATGGAAGTACCATTCTTCGGGGATCGGCAGCGCGCAACGAGTTCTCTCACATCATAATATCCTGATATACGGCCCACTTTGAAACAATTAAAAAGCCGGAAATGTCCGGAAAAGGCCGAAGGTGTACAGAACCCGTTGCTCCCTTTGCTTGTTGTAATGGAAGTACCATTTTTGGGGGGTTGGCAGAGAGCAACTGGTTCTTACACATCATAATATCCTGATATACGGCCCATTTTGAAGCAATTAAAAAGCCGGAAATGTCCGGAAAAGGCCGAAGGTGTACAGAACCCGTTGCTCCGTATGCTCGTTGTAATGGGCGTACCATTTTTCGGGGATTTCCAGCGTGCAGCCAGTTCTCACACCTCAGAATATCCTGCGATACGACCCATTTTGAAACTATTAAAAAGCCGAAACTGGTCGGAAATGGCCGAATATGTACAAGACAGGATTCTCCGCATGCTCGTTGTAATGGAAGTACCATTCTTCGGGGATTGGCAGCGCGCAACGAGTTCTCTCACATCATAATATCCTGCTATACGGCCCGTATTTAATCACATAAAATGCCGGAGATGTCCGGAAAAGGCCGAAGGTGTACAGAACCCGATGCTCCGTTTGCTCGTTGTAATGGGCGTACCATGTTTCGGGGATTGGAAGCGTGCAGCGAGATCTCACACATCATAATATCGTGCGATACGACCCTTTTTGAAACAATTAAAAAGCCGGAAATATCCGGAAAAGGCCGAAGGTGTACAGAACCCGATGCTCCGTTTGCTCGTTGTAATGGAAGTACCATTTTTGGGGGGTTGGCAGAGAGCAACTGGTTCCTACACATCATAATATCCTGATATACGGCCCATTTTGAAACAATTAAAAAGCCGGAAATGTCCGGAAAAGGCCGAAGGTGTACAGAACCCGTTGCTCCGTATGCTCGTTGTAATGGGCGTACCATTTTTCGGGGATTGGCAGCGTGCAGCGAGATCTCACACATCATAATATCCTGCGATACGACCCTTTTTAAAACAATTAAAAAGCCGGAAATGTCCGGAAAAGGCCGAAGGTGTACAGAACCTGATGATCCGTATGCTCGTTGTAATGGAAGTACCATTCTTCGGGGATTGGCAGCGTGCAGCGAGTTCTCACACCTCATAATATCCTGCGATACGACTCATTTTGAAACTATTAAAAAGCCGAAACTGGCCGGAAAAGGCCGAATATGTACAAGACAGGATTCTACGCATGCTCGTTGTAATGGATGTACCATTCTTCGGGGATTGGCAGCGCGCAACGAGTTCTCTCACATCATAATATCCCGCGATACGACCCATTTTGAAACAATTAAAAAGCCGGAAATGTCCGGAAAATGCCGAAGGTGTACAGAACCCGTTGCTCCGCATGCTCGTTGTAATGGAAGGACCATATTTGAGGGATTGGCAGCGTGCAGCGAGTTCTCACACATCATAATATCCTGCGATACGACCCGTTTTTAATCACATAAAATGCCGGAAATGTCCGGAAAAGGCCGAAGGTGTACAGAACCCGATGCTCCGTTTGCTCGTTGTAATGGAAGTACCATTTTTGGGGGGTTGGCAGAGAGCAACTGGCTCTTACACATCATAATAATCTGATATACGGCCCATTTTGAAACAATTAAAAAGCCGGAAATGTCCGGAAAAGGCCGAAGGTGTACAGAACCCGTTGCTCCGTATGCTCGTTGTAATGGGCGTACCATTTTTCGGGGATTGGAAGCGTGCAGCGAGATCTTACACATCATAATATCGAGCGATACGACCCTTTTTGAAACAATTAAAAAGCCGGAAATATCCGGAAAAGGCCGAAGGTGTACAGAACCCGATGCTCCGTATGCTCGTTGTAAGGGAAGGACCATTTTTGGGGGATCGGCAACGCTCAACGCGTTTTTACACATCATAATATCCTGCTATTCGGCCCGTTTTTGATCACTTAAAATGCCGGAAATGTCCGGAAAAGGCCGAAGGTGTACAGAACCTGATGCTCCGTATGCTCGTTGTAATGGAAGTACCATTTTTGGGGGGTTGGCAGAGAGCAACTGGCTCTTACACATCATAATAATCTGATATACGGCCCATTTTGAAACAATTAAAAAGCCGGAAATGTCCGGAAAAGGCCGAAGGTGTACAGAACCCGTTGCTCCGTATGCTCGTTGTAATGGGCGTACCATTTTTCGGGGATTGGCAGCGTGCAGCGAGTTCTCACACCTCATAATATCCTGCGATACGACCCATTTTGAAACTATTAAAAAGCCGAAACTGGCCGGAAAAGGCCGAATATGTACAAGACAGGATTCTCCGCATGCTCGTTGTAATGGATGTACCATTCTTCGGGGATTGGCAGCGCGCAACGAGTTCTCTCACATCATAATATCGCGCGATACGACCCATTTTGAAACAATTAAAAAGCCGGAAATGTCCGGAAAATGCCGAAGGTGTACAGAACCCGTTGCTCCGTATGCTCGTTGTAATGGAAGGACCATTTTTGGGGGATTGGCAGCGTGCAGCGAGTTCTCACACCTCATAATATCCTGCGATACGACTCATTTTGAAACTATTAAAAAGCCGAAACTGGCCGGAAAAGGCCGAATATGTACAAGACAGGATTCTCGTCATGCTCGTTGTAATGGAAGTACCATTCTTCGGGGATTTGTAGCGCGCAACGAGTTCCCTCACATCATAATATCCTGCTATACGGCCCGTTTTTAATCACATAAAATGCCGGAGATGTCCGGAAAAGGCCGAAGGTGTACAGAACCCAATGCTCCGTTTGCTCGTTGTAATGGAAGTACCATTTTTGGGGGTTGGCAGAGAGCAACTGGTTCTTACAGATCATAATATCCTGATATACGGCCCATTTTGAAACAATTAAAAAGCCGGAAATGTCCGGAAAAGGCCGAAGGTGTACAGAACCCGTTGCTCCGTATGCTCGTTGTAATGGGCGTAACATTTTTCGGGGATTGGCAGCGTGCAGCGAGATCTCACACATCATAATATCCTGCGATACGACCCTTTTTGAAACAATTAAAAAGCCGGAAATATCCGGAAATGGCCGGAGGTGTACAGAACCCGTTGCTCCGTATGCTCGTTGTAATGGAAGGACCATTTTTGGGGGATTGGCAGCGTGCAGCGAGTTCTCACACCTCATAATATCCTGCGAAGCGACTCATTTTGAATCTATTAAAAAGCCGAAACTCGCCGGAAAAGGCCGAATATGTACAAGACAGGATTCTCCGCATGCTCGTTGTAATGGAAGTACCATTCTTCGGGGATTGGCAGCGCGCAACGAGTTCTCGCACATCATAATATCCTGATATACGGCCCACTTTGAAACAATTAAAAAGCCGGAAATGTCCGGAAAAGGCCGAAGGTGTACAGAACCCGTTGCTCCCTTTGCTTGTTGTAATGGAAGTACCATTTTTGGGGGGTTGGCAGAGAGCAACTGGTTCTTACACATCATAATATCCTGATATACGGCCCATTTTGAAGCAATTAAAAAGCCGGAAATGTCCAGAAAAGGCCGAAGGTGTACAGAACCCGTTGCTCCGTATGCTCGTTGTAATGGGCGTACCATTTTTCGGGGATTTCCAGCGTGCAGCCAGTTCTCACACCTCAGAATATCCTGCGATACGACCCATTTTGAAACTATTAAAAAGCCGAAACTGGTCGGAAATGGCCGAATATGTACAAGACAGGATTCTCCGCATGCTCGTTGTAATGGAAGTACCATTCTTCGGGGATTGGCAGCGCGCAACGAGTTCTCTCACATCATAATATCCTGCTATACGGCCCGTCTTTAATCACATAAAATGCCGGAGATGTCCGGAAAAGGCCGAAGGTGTACAGAACCCGATGCTCCGTTTGCTCGTTGTAATGGGCGTACCATGTTTCGGGGATTGGAAGCGTGCAGCGAGATCTCACACATCATAATATCGTGCGATACGACCCTTTTTGAAACAATTAAAAAGCCGGAAATATCCGGAAAAGGCCGAAGGTGTACAGAACCCGATGCTCCGTTTGCTCGTTGTAATGGAAGTACCATTTTTGGGGGGTTGGCAGAGAGCAACTGGTTCTTACACATCATAATATCCTGATATACGGCCCATTTTGAAACAATTAAAAAGCCGGAAATGTCCGGAAAAGGCCGAAGGTGTACAGAACCCGTTGCTCCGTATGCTCGTTGTAATGGGCGTACCATTTTTCGGGGATTGGCAGCGTGCAGCGAGATCTCACACATCATAATATCCTGCGATACGACCCTTTTTAAAACAATTAAAAAGCCGGAAATGTCCGGAAAAGGCCGAAGGTGTACAGAACCTGATGATCCGTATGCTCGTTGTAATGGAAGTACCATTCGTCGGGGATTGGCAGCGTGCAGCGAGTTCTCACACCTCAAAATATCCTGCGATACGACTCATTTTGAAACTATTAAAAAGCCGAAACTGGCCGAAAAGGCCGAATATGTACAAGACAGGATTCTACGCATGCTTCGGGGATTGGCAGCGCGCAACGAGTTCTCTCACATCATAATATCCCGCGATACGACCCATTTTGAAACAATTAAAAAGCCGGAAATGTCCGGAAAATGCCGAAGGTGTACAGAACCCGTTGCTCCGCATGCTCGTTGTAATGGAAGGACCATATTTGAGGGATTGGCAGCGTGCAGCGAGTTCTCACACATCATAATATCCTGCGATACGACCCGTTTTTAATCACATAAAATGCCGGAAATGTCCGGAAAAGGCCGAAGGTGTACAGAACCCGATGCTCCGTTTGCTCGTTGTAATGGAAGTACCATTTTTGGGGGGTTGGCAGAGAGCAACTGGCTCTTACACATCATAATAATCTGATATACGGCCCATTTTGAAACAATTAAAAAGCCGGAAATGTCCGGAAAAGGCCGAAGGTGTACAGAACCCGTTGCTCCGTATGCTCGTTGTAATGGGCGTACCATTTTTCGGGGATTGGAAGCGTGCAGCGAGATCTTACACATCATAATATCGAGCGATACGACCCTTTTTGAAACAATTAAAAAGCCGGAAATATCCGGAAAAGGCCGAAGGTGTACAGAACCCGTTGCTCCGTATGCTCGTTGTAATGGGCGTACCATTTTTCGGGGATTGGCAGCGTGCAGCGAGATCTCACACATCATAATATCCTGCGATACGACACTTTTTAAAACAATTAAAAAGCCGGAAATATCCGGAAAAGGCCGAAGGTGTACAGAACCCGTTGCTCCGTATGCTCGTTGTAATGGAAGGACCATTTTTGGGGGATTGGCAACCTCTCAACGCGTTTTTACACATCATAATATCCTGCTATTCGGCCCATTTTTGATCACTTAAAATGCCGGAAATGTCCGGAAAATGCCAAAGGTGTACAGAACCCGTTGCTCCGTATGCTCGTTGTAATGGGCGTACCATTTTTCGGGGATTGGCAGCGTGCAGCGAGTTCTCACACCTCATAATATCCTGCGATACGACCCATTTTGAAACTATGAAAAAGCCGAAACTGGCCGGAAAAGGCCGAATATGTACAAGACAGGATTCTCCGCATGCTCGTTGTAATGGATGTACCATTCTTCGGGGATTGCCAGCGCGCAACGAGTTCTCTCACAACATAATATCGCGCGATACGACCCATTTTGAAACAATTAAAAAGCCGGAAATGTCCGGAAAATGCCGAAGGTGTACAGAACCCGTTGCTCCGTATGCTCGTTGTAATGGAAGGACCATTTTTGGGGGATTGGCAGCGTGCAGCGAGTTCTCACACCTCATAATATCCTGCGATACGACTCATTTTGAAACTATTAAAAAGCCGAAACTGGCCGGAAAAGGCCGAATATGTACAAGACAGGATTCTACGCATGCTCGTTGTAATGGATGTACCATTCTTCGGGGATTGGCAGCGCGCAACGAGTTCTCTCACATCATAATATCCTGCGATACGACCCATTTTGAAACAATTAAAAAGCCGGAAATGTCCGGAAAATGCCAAAGGTGTACAGAACCCGTTGCTCCGTATGCTCGTTGTAATGGGCGTACCATTTTTCGGGGATTGGCAGCGTGCAGCGAGTTCTCACACCTCATAATATCCTGCGATACGACCCATTTTGAAACTATGAAAAAGCCGAAACTGGCCGGAAAAGGCCGAATATGTACAAGACAGGATTCTCCGCATGCTCGTTGTAATGGATGTACCATTCTTCGGGGATTGGCAGCGCGCAACGAGTTCTCTCACATCATAATATCGCGCGATACGACCCATTTTGAAACAATTAAAAAGCCGGAAATGTCCGGAAAATGCCGAAGGTGTACAGAACCCGTTGCGCCGTATGCTCGTTGTAATGGAAGGACCATTTTTGGGGGATTGGCAGCGTGCAGCGAGTTCTCACACCTCATAATATCCTGCGAAACGACCCATTTTGAAACTATTAAAAAGCCGAAACTGGTCGGAAATGGCCGAATATGTACAAGACAGGATTCTCCGCATGCTCGTTGTAATGGAAGTACCATTCTTCGGGGATTTGTAGCGCGCAACGAGTTCCCTCACATCATAATATCCTGCTATACGGCCCGTTTTTAATCACATAAAATGCCGGAGATGTCCGGAAAAGGCCGAAGGTGTACAGAACCCAATGCTCCGTTTGCTCGTTGTAATGGAAGTACCATTTTTGGGGGTTGGCAGAGAGCAACTGGTTCTTACAGATCATAATATCCTGATATACGGCCCATTTTGAAACAATTAAAAAGCCGGAAATGTCCGGAAAAGGCCGAAGGTGTACAGAACCTGATGATCCGTATGCTCGTTGTAATGGAAGTACCATTCTTCGGGGATTGGCAGCGTGCAGCGAGTTCTCACACCTCATAATATCCTGCGATACGACTCATTTTGAAACTATTAAAAAGCCGAAACTGGCCGGAAAAGGCCGAATATGTACAAGACAGGATTCTACGCATGCTCGTTGTAATGGATGTACCATTCTTCGGGGATTGGCAGCGCGCAACGAGTTCTCTCACATCATAATATTCCGCGATACGACCCATTTTGAAACAATTAAAAAGCCGGAAATGTCCGGAAAATGCCGAAGGTGTACAGAACCCGTTGCTCCGCATGCTCGTTGTAATGGAAGGACCATATTTGAGGGATTGGCAGCGTGCAGCGAGTTCTCACACATCATAATATCCTGCGATACGACCCGTTTTTAATCACATAAAATGCCGGAAATGTCCGGAAAAGGCCGAAGGTGTACAGAACCCGATGCGCCGTTTGCTCGTTGTAATGGAAGTACCATTTTTGGGGGGTTGGCAGAGAGCAACTGGCTCTTACACATCATAATAATCTAATATACGGCCCATTTTGAAACAATTAAAAAGCCGGAAATGTCCGGAAAAGGCCGAAGGTGTACAGAGCCCGTTGCTCCGTATGCTCGTTGTAATGGGCGTACCATTTTTCGGGGATTGGAAGCGTGCAGCGAGATCTTACACATCATAATATCGAGCGATACGACCCTTTTTGATCACTTAAAATGCCGGAAATGTCCGGAAAAGGCCGAAGGTGTACAGAACCCGATGCTCCGTATGCTCGTTGTAAGGGAAGTACCATTTTTGGGGGATCGGCAGCGCGCAACGAGTTCTCTCACATCATAATATCCTGATATACGGCCCACTTTGAAACAATTAAAAAGCCGGAAATGTCCGGAAAAGGCCGAAGGTGTACAGAACCCGTTGCTCCCTTTGCTTGTTGTAATGGAAGTACCATTTTTGGGGGGTTGGCAGAGAGCAACTGGTTCTTACACATCATAATATCCTGATATACGGCCCATTTTGAAGCAATTAAAAAGCCGGAAATGTCCGGAAAAGGCCGAAGGTGTACAGAACCCGTTGCTCCGTATGCTCGTTGTAATGGGCGTACCATTTTTCGGGGATTTCCAGCGTGCAGCCAGTTCTCACACCTCAGAATATCCTGCGATACGACCCATTTTGAAACTATTAAAAAGCCGAAACTGGTCGGAAATGGCCGAATATGTACAAGACAGGATTCTCCGCATGCTCGTTGTAATGGAAGTACCATTCTTCGGGGATTGGCAGCGCGCAACGAGTTCTCTCACATCATAATATCCTGCTATACGGCCCGTATTTAATCACATAAAATGCCGGAGATGTCCGGAAAAGGCCGAAGGTGTACAGAACCCGATGCTCCGTTTGCTCGTTGTAATGGGCGTACCATGTTTCGGGGATTGGAAGCGTGCAGCGAGATCTCACACATCATAATATCGTGCGATACGACCCTTTTTGAAACAATTAAAAAGCCGAAAATATCCGGAAAAGGCCGAAGGTGTACAGAACCCGATGCTCCGTTTGCTCGTTGTAATGGAAGTACCATTTTTGGGGGGTTGGCAGAGAGCAACTGGTTCCTACACATCATAATATCCTGATATACGGCCCATTTTGAAACAATTAAAAAGCCGGAAATGTCCGGAAAAGGCCGAAGGTGTACAGAACCCGTTGCTCCGTATGCTCGTTGTAATGGGCGTACCATTTTTCGGGGATTGGCAGCGTGCAGCGAGATCTCACACATCATAATATCCTGCGATACGACCCTTTTTAAAACAATTAAAAAGCCGGAAATGTCCGGAAAAGGCCGAAGGTGTACAGAACCTGATGATCCGTATGCTCGTTGTAATGGAAGTACCATTCTTCGGGGATTGGCAGCGTGCAGCGAGTTCTCACACCTCATAATATCCTGCGATACGACTCATTTTGAAACTATTAAAAAGCCGAAACTGGCCGGAAAAGGCCGAATATGTACAAGACAGGATTCTACGCATGCTCGTTGTAATGGATGTACCATTCTTCGGGGATTGGCAGCGCGCAACGAGTTCTCACACATCATAATATCCTGCGATACGACCCGTTTTTAATCACATAAAATGCCGGAAATGTCCGGAAAAGGCCGAAGGTGTACAGAACCCGTTGCTCCGCATGCTCGTTGTAATGGAAGGACCATATTTGAGGGATTGGCAGCGTGCAGCGAGTTCTCACACATCATAATATCCTGCGATACGACCCGTTTTTAATCACATAAAATGCCGGAAATATCCGGAAAAGGCCGAAGGTGTACAGAACCCGATGCTCCGTTTGCTCGTTGTAATGGAAGTACCATTTTTGGGGGGTTGGCAGAGAGCAACTGGCTCTTACACATCATAATAATCTGATATACGGCCCATTTTGAAACAATTAAAAAGCCGGAAATGTCCGGAAAAGGCCGAAGGTGTACAGAACCCGTTGCTCCGTATGCTCGTTGTAATGGGCGTACCATTTTTCGGGGATTGGAAGCGTGCAGCGAGATCTTACACATCATAATATCGAGCGATACGACCCTTTTTGAAACAATTAAAAAGCCGGAAATATCCGGAAAAGGCCGAAGGTGTACAGAACCCGATGCTCCGTATGCTCGTTGTAAGGGAAGGACCATTTTTGGGGGATCGGCAACGCTCAACGCGTTTTTACACATCATAATATCCTGCTATTCGGCCCGTTTTTGATCACTTAAAATGCCGGAAATGTCCGGAAAAGGCCGAAGGTGTACAGAACCTGATGCTCCGTATGCTCGTTGTAATGGAAGTACCATTTTTGGGGGGTTGGCAGAGAGCAACTGGCTCTTACACATCATAATAATCTGATATACGGCCCATTTTGAAACAATTAAAAAGCCGGAAATGTCCGGAAAAGGCCGAAGGTGTACAGAACCCGTTGCTCCGTATGCTCGTTGTAATGGGCGTACCATTTTTCGGGGATTGGCAGCGTGCAGCGAGTTCTCACACCTCATAATATCCTGCGATACGACCCATTTTGAAACTATTAAAAAGCCGAAACTGGCCGGAAAAGGCCGAATATGTACAAGACAGGATTCTCCGCATGCTCGTTGTAATGGATGTACCATTCTTCGGGGATTGGCAGCGCGCAACGAGTTCTCTCACATCATAATATCGCGCGATACGACCCATTTTGAAACAATTAAAAAGCCGGAAATGTCCGGAAAATGCCGAAGGTGTACAGAACCCGTTGCTCCGTATGCTCGTTGTAATGGAAGGACCATTTTTGGGGGATTGGCAGCGTGCAGCGAGTTCTCACACCTCATAATATCCTGCGATACGACTCATTTTGAAACTATTAAAAAGCCGAAACTGGCCGGAAAAGGCCGAATATGTACAAGACAGGATTCTCGTCATGCTCGTTGTAATGGAAGTACCATTCTTCGGGGATTTGTAGCGCGCAACGAGTTCCCTCACATCATAATATCCTGCTATACGGCCCGTTTTTAATCACATAAAATGCCGGAGATGTCCGGAAAAGGCCGAAGGTGTACAGAACCCAATGCTCCGTTTGCTCGTTGTAATGGAAGTACCATTTTTGGGGGTTGGCAGAGAGCAACTGGTTCTTACAGATCATAATATCCTGATATACGGCCCATTTTGAAACAATTAAAAAGCCGGAAATGTCCGGAAAAGGCCGAAGGTGTACAGAACCCGTTGCTCCGTATGCTCGTTGTAATGGGCGTAACATTTTTCGGGGATTGGCAGCGTGCAGCGAGATCTCACACATCATAATATCCTGCGATACGACCCTTTTTGAAACAATTAAAAAGCCGGAAATATCCGGAAATGGCCGGAGGTGTACAGAACCCGTTGCTCCGTATGCTCGTTGTAATGGAAGGACCATTTTTGGGGGATTGGCAGCGTGCAGCGAGTTCTCACACCTCATAATATCCTGCGAAGCGACTCATTTTGAATCTATTAAAAAGCCGAAACTCGCCGGAAAAGGCCGAATATGTACAAGACAGGATTCTCCGCATGCTCGTTGTAATGGAAGTACCATTCTTCGGGGATTGGCAGCGCGCAACGAGTTCTCGCACATCATAATATCCTGATATACGGCCCACTTTGAAACAATTAAAAAGCCGGAAATGTCCGGAAAAGGCCGAAGGTGTACAGAACCCGTTGCTCCCTTTGCTTGTTGTAATGGAAGTACCATTTTTGGGGGGTTGGCAGAGAGCAACTGGTTCTTACACATCATAATATCCTGATATACGGCCCATTTTGAAGCAATTAAAAAGCCGGAAATGACCAGAAAAGGCCGAAGGTGTACAGAACCCGTTGCTCCGTATGCTCGTTGTAATGGGCGTACCATTTTTCGGGGATTTCCAGCGTGCAGCCAGTTCTCACACCTCAGAATATCCTGCGATACGACCCATTTTGAAACTATTAAAAAGCCGAAACTGGTCGGAAATGGCCGAATATGTACAAGACAGGATTCTCCGCATGCTCGTTGTAATGGAAGTACCATTCTTCGGGGATTGGCAGCGCGCAACGAGTTCTCTCACATCATAATATCCTGCTATACGGCCCGTCTTTAATCACATAAAATGCCGGAGATGTCCGGAAAAGGCCGAAGGTGTACAGAACCCGATGCTCCGTTTGCTCGTTGTAATGGGCGTACCATGTTTCGGGGATTGGAAGCGTGCAGCGAGATCTCACACATCATAATATCGTGCGATACGACCCTTTTTGAAACAATTAAAAAGCCGGAAATATCCGGAAAAGGCCGAAGGTGTACAGAACCCGATGCTCCGTTTGCTCGTTGTAATGGAAGTACCATTTTTGGGGGTTTGGCAGAGAGCAACTGGTTCTTACACATCATAATATCCTGATATACGGCCCATTTTGAAACAATTAAAAAGCCGGAAATGTCCGGAAAAGGCCGAAGGTGTACAGAACCCGTTGCTCCGTATGCTCGTTGCAATGGGCGTACCATTTTTCGGGGATTGGCAGCGTGCAGCGAGATCTCACACATCATAATATCCTGCGATACGACCCTTTTTAAAACAATTAAAAAGCCGGAAATGTCCGGAAAAGGCCGAAGGTGTACAGAACCTGATGATCCGTATGCTCGTTGTAATGGAAGTACCATTCTTCGGGGATTGGCAGCGTGCAGCGAGTTCTCACACCTCATAATATCCTGCGATACGACTCATTTTGAAACTATTAAAAAGCCGAAACTGGCCGAAAAGGCCGAATATGTACAAGACAGGATTCTACGCATGCTTCGGGGATTGGCAGCGCGCAACGAGTTCTCTCACATCATAATATCCCGCGATACGACCCATTTTGAAACAATTAAAAAGCCGGAAATGTCCGGAAAATGCCGAAGGTGTACAGAACCCGTTGCTCCGCATGCTCGTTGTAATGGAAGGACCATATTTGAGGGATTGGCAGCGTGCAGCGAGTTCTCACACATCATAATATCCTGCGATACGACCCGTTTTTAATCACATAAAATGCCGGAAATGTCCGGAAAAGGCCGAAGGTGTACAGAACCCGATGCTCCGTTTGCTCGTTGTAATGGAAGTACCATTTTTGGGGGGTTGGCAGAGAGCAACTGGCTCTTACACATCATAATAATCTGATATACGGCCCATTTTGAAACAATTAAAAAGCCGGAAATGTCCGGAAAAGGCCGAAGGTGTACAGAACCCGTTGCTCCGTATGCTCGTTGTAATGGGCGTACCATTTTTCGGGGATTGGAAGCGTGCAGCGAGATCTTACACATCATAATATCGAGCGATACGACCCTTTTTGAAACAATTAAAAAGCCGGAAATATCCGGAAAAGGCCGAAGGTGTACAGAACCCGTTGCTCCGTATGCTCGTTGTAATGGGCGTACCATTTTTCGGGGATTGGCAGCGTGCAGCGAGATCTCACACATCATAATATCCTGCGATACGACACTTTTTAAAACAATTAAAAAGCCGGAAATATCCGGAAAAGGCCGAAGGTGTACAGAACCCGTTGCTCCGTATGCTCGTTGTAATGGAAGGACCATTTTTGGGGGATTGGCAACCTCTCAACGCGTTTTTACACATCATAATATCCTGCTATTCGGCCCATTTTTGATCACTTAAAATGCCGGAAATGTCCGGAAAATGCCAAAGGTGTACAGAACCCGTTGCTCCGTATGCTCGTTGTAATGGGCGTACCATTTTTCGGGGATTGGCAGCGTGCAGCGAGTTCTCACACCTCATAATATCCTGCGATACGACCCATTTTGAAACTATGAAAAAGCCGAAACTGGCCGGAAAAGGCCGAATATGTACAAGACAGGATTCTCCGCATGCTCGTTGTAATGGATGTACCATTCTTCGGGGATTGCCAGCGCGCAACGAGTTCTCTCACATCATAATATCGCGCGATACGACCCATTTTGAAACAATTAAAAAGCCGGAAATGTCCGGAAAATGCCGAAGGTGTACAGAACCCGTTGCTCCGTATGCTCGTTGTAATGGAAGGACCATTTTTGGGGGATTGGCAGCGTGCAGCGAGTTCTCACACCTCATAATATCCTGCGATACGACTCATTTTGAAACTATTAAAAAGCCGAAACTGGCCGGAAAAGGCCGAATATGTACAAGACAGGATTCTACGCATGCTCGTTGTAATGGATGTACCATTCTTCGGGGATTGGCAGCGCGCAACGAGTTCTCTCACATCATAATATCCTGCGATACGACCCATTTTGAAACAATTAAAAAGCCGGAAATGTCCGGAAAATGCCAAAGGTGTACAGAACCCGTTGCTCCGTATGCTCGTTGTAATGGGCGTACCATTTTTCGGGGATTGGCAGCGTGCAGCGAGTTCTCACACCTCATAATATCCTGCGATACGACCCATTTTGAAACTATGAAAAAGCCGAAACTGGCCGGAAAAGGCCGAATATGTACAAGACAGGATTCTCCGCATGCTCGTTGTAATGGATGTACCATTCTTCGGGGATTGGCAGCGCGCAACGAGTTCTCTCACATCATAATATCGCGCGATACGACCCATTTTGAAACAATTAAAAAGCCGGAAATGTCCGGAAAATGCCGAAGGTGTACAGAACCCGTTGCGCCGTATGCTCGTTGTAATGGAAGGACCATTTTTGGGGGATTGGCAGCGTGCAGCGAGTTCTCACACCTCATAATATCCTGCGAAACGACCCATTTTGAAACTATTAAAAAGCCGAAACTGGTCGGAAATGGCCGAATATGTACAAGACAGGATTCTCCGCATGCTCGTTGTAATGGAAGTACCATTCTTCGGGGATTTGTAGCGCGCAACGAGTTCCCTCACATCATAATATCCTGCTATACGGCCCGTTTTTAATCACATAAAATGCCGGAGATGTCCGGAAAAGGCCGAAGGTGTACAGAACCCAATGCTCCGTTTGCTCGTTGTAATGGAAGTACCATTTTTGGGGGTTGGCAGAGAGCAACTGGTTCTTACAGATCATAATATCCTGATATACGGCCCATTTTGAAACAATTAAAAAGCCGGAAATGTCCGGAAAAGGCCGAAGGTGTACAGAACCTGATGATCCGTATGCTCGTTGTAATGGAAGTACCATTCTTCGGGGATTGGCAGCGTGCAGCGAGTTCTCACACCTCATAATATCCTGCGATACGACTCATTTTGAAACTATTAAAAAGCCGAAACTGGCCGGAAAAGGCCGAATATGTACAAGACAGGATTCTACGCATGCTCGTTGTAATGGATGTACCATTCTTCGGGGATTGGCAGCGCGCAACGAGTTCTCTCACATCATAATATTCCGCGATACGACCCATTTTGAAACAATTAAAAAGCCGGAAATGTCCGGAAAATGCCGAAGGTGTACAGAACCCGTTGCTCCGCATGCTCGTTGTAAAGGAAGGACCATATTTGAGGGATTGGCAGCGTGCAGCGAGTTCTCACACATCATAATATCCTGCGATACGACCCGTTTTTAATCACATAAAATGCCGGAAATGTCCGGAAAAGGCCGAAGGTGTACAGAACCCGATGCGCCGTTTGCTCGTTGTAATGGAAGTACCATTTTTGGGGGGTTGGCAGAGAGCAACTGGCTCTTACACATCATAATAATCTAATATACGGCCCATTTTGAAACAATTAAAAAGCCGGAAATGTCCGGAAAAGGCCGAAGGTGTACAGAGCCCGTTGCTCCGTATGCTCGTTGTAATGGGCGTACCATTTTTCGGGGATTGGAAGCGTGCAGCGAGATCTTACACATCATAATATCGAGCGATACGACCCTTTTTGATCACTTAAAATGCCGGAAATGTCCGGAAAAGGCCGAAGGTGTACAGAACCCGATGCTCCGTATGCTCGTTGTAAGGGAAGGACCATTTTTGGGGGATTGGCAACGCTCAACGCGTTTTTACACATCATAATATCCTGCTATTCGGCCCACTTTTGATCACTTAAAATGCCGGAAATGTCCGGAAAAGGCCGAAGGTGTACAGAACCTGATGCTCCGTATGCTCGTTGTAAGGGGCGTACCATTTCTCGGGGATTGGCAGCGCGTAACGAGTTCTCTCACATCATAATATCCTGAAATACGGCCCATTTTGAAACAATTAAAAAGCCGGAAATGTCCGGAAAAGGCCGAAGGTGTACAGAACCTGATGCTCCGTATGCCCGTTGTAATGGAAGTACCATTCTTCGGGGATTGGCAGCGTGCAGCGAGATCTCACACCTCATAATATCCTGCGATACGACTCATTTTGAAACTATTAAAAAGCCGAAACTGGCCGGAAAAGGCCGAATATGTACAAGACAGGATTCTACGCATGCTCGTTGTAATGGATGTACCATTCTTCGGGGATTGGCAGCGCGCAACGAGTTCTCTCACATCATAATATCCCGCGATACGACCCATTTTGAAACAATTAAAAAGCCGGAAATGTCCGGAAAAGGCCGAAGGTGTACAGATTCCCGATGCTCCGTTTGCTCGTTGTAATGGAAGTACCATTTTTGGGGGGTTGGCAGAGAGCAACTGGCTCTTACACATCATAATAATCTGATATACGGCCCATTTTGAAACAATTAAAAAGCCGGAATATCCGGAAAAGGCCGAAGGTGTACAGAACCCGATGCTCCGTATGCTCGTTGTAAGGGAAGGACCATTTTTGGGGGATCGGCAACGCTCAACGCGTTTTTACACATCATAATATCCTGCTATTCGGCCCGTTTTTGATCACTTAAAATGCCGGAAATGTCCGGAAAAGGCCGAAGGTGTACAGAACCTGATGCTCCGTATGCTCGTTGTAAGGGGCGTACCATTTCTCGGGGATTGGCAGCGCGTAACGTGTTCTCTCACATCATAATATCCTGATAAACGGCACATTTTGAAACAATTAAAAAGCCGGAAATGTCCGGAAAAGGCCGAAGGTGTACAGAACCTGATGCTCCGTATGCTCGTTGTAAGGGGCGTACCATTTCTCGGGGATTGGCAGCGCGTAACGAGTTCTCTCACATCATAATATCCTGAAATACGGCCCATTTTGAAACAATTAAAAAGCCGGAAATGTCCGGAAAAGGCCGAAGGTGTACAGAACCCGATGCTCCGTATGCTCGTTGTAAGGGAAGGACCATTTTTGGGGGATCGGCAACGCTCAACGCGTTTTTACACATCATAATATCCTGCTATTCGGCCCGTTTTTGATCACTTAAAATGCCGGAAATGTCCGGAAAAGGCCGAAGGTGTACAGAACCTGATGCTCCGTATGCTCGTTGTAAGGGGCGTACCATTTCTCGGGGATTGGCAGCGCGTAACGTGTTCTCTCACATCATAATATCCTGATAAACGGCACATTTTGAAACAATTAAAAAGCCGGAAATGTCCGGAAAAGGCCGAAGGTGTACAGAACCTGATGCTCCGTATGCTCGTTGTAAGGGGCGTACCATTTCTCGGGGATTGGCAGCGCGTAACGAGTTCTCTCACATCATAATATCCTGAAATACGGCCCATTTTGAAACAATTAAAAAGCCGGAAATGTCCGGAAAAGGCCGAAGGTGTACAGAACCTGATGATCCGTATGCTCGTTGTAATGGAAGTACCATTCTTCGGGGATTGGCAGCGTGCAGCGAGTTCTCACACCTCATAATATCCTGCGATACGACTCATTTTGAAACTATTAAAAAGCCGAAACTGGCCGGAAAAGGCCGAATATGTACAAGACAGGATTCTACGCATGCTCGTTGTAATGGATGTACCATTCTTCGGGGATTGGCAGCGCGCAACGAGTTCTCTCACATCATAATATCCCGCGATACGACCCATTTTGAAACAATTAAAAAGCCGGAAATGTCCGGAAAAGGCCGAAGGTGTACAGATTCCCGATGCTCCGTTTGCTCGTTGTAATGGAAGTACCATTTTTGGGGGGTTGGCAGAGAGCAACTGGCTCTTACACATCATAATAATCTGATATACGGCCCATTTTGAAACAATTAAAAAGCCGGAATATCCGGAAAAGGCCGAAGGTGTACAGAACCCGATGCTCCGTATGCTCGTTGTAAGGGAAGGACCATTTTTGGGGGATCGGCAACGCTCAACGCGTTTTTACACATCATAATATCCTGCTATTCGGCCCGTTTTTGATCACTTAAAATGCCGGAAATGTCCGGAAAAGGCCGAAGGTGTACAGAACCTGATGCTCCGTATGCTCGTTGTAATGGGCGTACCATTTCTCGGGGATTGGCAGCGCGTAACGTGTTCTCTCACATCATAATATCCTGATAAACGGCACATTTTGAAACAATTAAAAAGCCGGAAATGTCCGGAAAAGGCCGAAGGTGTACAGAACCTGATGCTCCGTATGCTCGTTGTAAGGGGCGTACCATTGCTCGGGGATTGGCAGCGCGTAACGAGTTCTCTCACATCATAATATCCTGAAATACGGCCCATTTTGAAACAATTAAAAAGCCGGAAATGTCCGGAAAAGGCCGAAGGTGTACAGAACCCGATGCTCCGTATGCTCGTTGTAAGGGAAGGACCATTTTTGGGGGATCGGCAACGCTCAACGCGTTTTTACACATCATAATATCCTGCTATTCGGCCCGTTTTTGATCACTTAAAATGCCGGAAATGTCCGGAAAAGGCCGAAGGTGTACAGAACCTGATGCTCCGTATGCTCGTTGTAAGGGGCGTACCATTTCTCGGGGATTGGCAGCGCGTAACGTGTTCTCTCACATCATAATATCCTGATAAACGGCACATTTTGAAACAATTAAAAAGCCGGAAATGTCCGGAAAAGGCCGAAGGTGTACAGAACCTGATGCTCCGTATGCTCGTTGTAAGGGGCGTACCATTTCTCGGGGATTGGCAGCGCGTAACGAGTTCTCTCACATCATAATATCCTGAAATACGGCCCATTTTGAAACAATTAAAAAGCCGGAAATGTCCGGAAAAGGCCGAAGGTGTACAGAACCTGATGATCCGTATGCTCGTTGTAATGGAAGTACCATTCTTCGGGGATTGGCAGCGTGCAGCGAGTTCTCACACCTCATAATATCCTGCGATACGACTCATTTTGAAACTATTAAAAAGCCGAAACTGGCCGGAAAAGGCCGAATATGTACAAGACAGGATTCTACGCATGCTCGTTGTAATGGATGTACCATTCTTCGGGGATTGGCAGCGCGCAACGAGTTCTCTCACATCATAATATCCCGCGATACGACCCATTTTGAAACAATTAAAAAGCCGGAAATGTCCGGAAAATGCCGAAGGTGTACAGAACCCGTTGCTCCGCATGCTCGTTGTAATGGAAGGACCATATTTGAGGGATTGGCAGCGTGCAGCGAGTTCTCACACATCATAATATCCTGCGATACGACCCGTTTTTAATCACATAAAATGCCGGAAATGTCCGGAAAAGGCCGAAGGTGTACAGAACCCGATGCTCCGTATGCTCGTTGTAATGGCAGTACCATTTTTGGGGGGTTGGCAGAGAGCAACTGGCTCTTACACATCATAATAATCTGATAAACGGCACATTTTGAAACAATTAAAAAGCCGGAAATGTCCGGAAAAGGCCGAAGGTGTACAGAACCTGATGCTCCGTATGCTCGTTGTAATGGAAGTACCATTCTTCGGGGATTGGCAGCGCGCAACGAGTTCTCTCACATCATAATATCCTGCGATACGACCCATTTTGAAACAATTAAAAAGCCGGAAATGTCCGGAAAATGCCAAAGGTGTACAGAACCCGTTGCTCCGTATGCTCGTTGTAATGGGCGTACCATTTTTCGGGGATTGGCAGCGTGCAGCGAGTTCTCACACCTCATAATATCCTGCGATACGACCCATTTTGAAACTATGAAAAAGCCGAAACTGGCCGGAAAAGGCCGAATATGTACAAGACAGGATTCTCCGCATGCTCGTTGTAATGGATGTACCATTCTTCGGGGATTGGCAGCGCGCAACGAGTTCTCTCACATCATAATATCGCGCGATACGACCCATTTTGAAACAATTAAAAAGCCGGAAATGTCCGGAAAATGCCGAAGGTGTACAGAACCCGTTGCTCCGTATGCTCGTTGTAATGGAAGGACCATTTTTGGGGGATTGGCAGCGTGCATCGAGTTCTCACACCTCATAGTATCCTGCGATACGACTCATTTTGAAACTATTAAAAAGCCGAAACTGGCCGGAAAACGCCGAATATGTACAAGACAGGATTCTCGTCATGCTCGTTGTAATGGAAGTACCATTCTTCGGGGATTTGTAGCGCGCAACGAGTTCCCTCACATCATAATATCCTGCTATACGGCCCGTTTTTAATCACATAAAATGCCGGAGATGTCCGGAAAAGGCCGAAGGTGTACAGAACCCAATGATCCGTTTGCTCGTTGTAATGGAAGTACCATTTTTGGGGGTTGGCAGAGAGCAACTGGTTCTTACAGATCATAATATCCTGATATACGGCCCATTTTCGAAACAATTAAAAAGCCGGAAATGTCCGGAAAAGGCCGAAGGTGTACTGAACCTGATGCTCCGTATGCTCGTTGTAAGGGGCGTACCATTTCTCGGGGATTGGCAGCGCGTAACGAGTTCTCTCACATCATAATATCCTGAAATACGGCCCATTTTGAAACAATTAAAAAGCCGGAAATGTCCGGAAAAGGCCGAAGGTGTACAGAACCTGATGCTCCGTATGCTCGTTGTAATGGAAGTACCATTCTTCGGGGATTGGCAGCGTGCAGCGAGTTCTCATACCTCATAATATCCTGCGATACGACTCATTTTGAAACTATTAGAAAGCCGAAACTGGCCGGAAAAGGCCGAATATGTACAAGACAGGATTCTACGCATGCTCGTTGTAATGGATGTACCATTCTTCGGGGATTGGCAGCGCGCAACGAGTTCTCTCACATCATAATATCCCGCGATACGACCCATTTTGAAACAATTAAAAAGCCGGAAATGTCCGGAAAAGGCCGAATATGTACAAGACAGGATTCTCCGCATGCTCGTTGTAATGGATGTACCATTCTTCGGGGATTGGCAGCGCGCAACGAGTTCTCTCACATCATAATATCGCGCGATACGACCCATTTTGAAACAATTAAAAAGCCGGAAATGTCCGGAAAAGGCCGAAGGTGTACAGAACCCGATGCTCCGTTTGCTCGTTGTAATGGAAGTACCATTTTTGGGGGGTTGGCAGAGAGCAACTGGCTCTTACACATCATAATAATCTGATATACGGCCCATTTTGAAACAATTAAAAAGCCGGAAATGTCCGGAAAAGGCCGAAGGTGTACAGAACCTGATGCTCCGTATGCTCGTTGTAATGGCAGTACCATTTTTGGGGGGTTGGCAGCGCGCAACGCGTTTTTACACATCATAATATCCTGCTATTCGGCCCGTTTTTGATCACTTAAAATGCCGGAAATGTCCGGAAAAGGCCGAAGGTGTACAGAACCTGATGCTCCGTATGCTCGTTGTAAGGGGCGTACCATTTCTCGGGGATTGGCAGCGCGTAACGTGTTCTCTCAGATCATAATATCCTGATAAACGGCACATTTTGAAACAATTAAAAAGCCGGAAATGTCCGGAAAAGGCCGAAGGTGTACAGAACCTGATGCTCCGTATGCTCGTTGTAAGGGGCGTACCATTTCTCGGGGATTGGCAGCGCGTAACGAGTTCTCTCACATCATAATATCCTGAAATACGGCCCATTTTGAAACAATTAAAAAGCCGGAAATGTCCGGAAAAGGCCGAAGGTGTACAGAACCCGTTGCTCCCTTTGCTTGTTGTAATGGAAGTACCATTTTTGGGGGGTTGGCAGAGAGCAACTGGTTCTTACACATCATAATATCCTGATATACGGCCCGTTTTTGATCACTTAAAATGCCGGAAATGTCCGGAAAAGGCCGAAGGTGTACAGAACCTGATGCTCCGTATGCTCGTTGTAAGGGGCGTACCATTTCTCGGGGATTGGCAGCGCGTAACGTGTTCTCTCAGATCATAATATCCTGATAAACGGCACATTTTGAAACAATTAAAAAGCCGGAAATGTCCGGAAAAGGCCGAAGGTGTACAGAACCTGATGCTCCGTATGCTCGTTGTAAGGGGCGTACCATTTCTCGGGGATTGGCAGCGCGTAACGAGTTCTCTCACATCATAATATCCTGAAATACGGCCCATTTTGAAACAATTAAAAACCCGGAAATGTCCGGAAAAGGCCGAAGGTGTACAGAACCTGATGCTCCGTATGCTCGTTGTAATGGCAGTACCATTTTTGGGGGGTTGGCAGCGCGCAACGAGTTCTCTCACATCATAATATCCTGCGATACGACCCATTTTGAAACAATTAAAAAGCCGGAAATGTCCGGAAAAGGCCGAAGGTGTACAGAACCCGTTGCTCCGTATGCTCGTTGTAATGGGCGTACCATTTTTCGGGGATTGGCAGCGTGCAGCGAGATCTCACACATCATAATATCCTGCGATACGACCCATTTTGAAACAATTAAAAAGCCGGAAATGTCCGGAAAAGGCCGAAGGTGTACAGAACCCGTTGCTCCGTATGCTCGTTGTAATGGGCGTACCATTTTTCGGGGATTGGCAGCGTGCAGCGAGATCTCACACATCATAATATCCTGCGATACGACCCTTTTTGAAACAATTAAAAAGCCGGAAATATCCGGAAAAGGCCGGAGGTGTACAGAACCCGTTGCTCCGTATGCTCGTTGTAATGGAAGGACCATTTTTGGGGGATTGGCAGCGTGCAGCGAGTTCTCACACCTCATAATATCCTGCGAAACGACTCATTTTGAAACTATTAAAAAGCCGAAACTCGCCGGAAAAGGCCGAATATGTACAAGACAGGATTCTGCGCATGCTCGTTGTAATGGAAGTACCATTCTTCGGGGATTGGCAGCCTCGCAACGAGTTCTCTCACATCATAATATCCTGATATACGGCCCACTTTGAAACAATTAAAAAGCCGGAAATGTCCGGAAAAGGCCGAAGGTGTACAGAACCCGTTGCTCCCTTTGCTTGTTGTAATGGAAGTACCATTTTTGGGGGGTTGGCAGAGAGCAACTGGTTCTTACACATCATAATATCCTGATATACGGCCCATTTTGAAGCAATTAAAAAGCCGGAAATGTCCGGAAAAGGCCGAAGGTGTACAGAACCCGTTGCTCCGTATGCTCGTTGTAATGGGCGTACCATTTTTCGGGGATTTTCAGCGTGCAGCCAGTTCTCACACCTCAGAATATCCTGCGATACGACCCATTTTGAAACTATTAAAAAGCCGAAACTGGTCGGAAATGGCCGAATATGTACAAGACAGGATTCTCCGCATGCTCGTTGTAATGGAAGTACCATTCTTCGGGGATTGGCAGCGCGCAACGAGTTCTCTCACATCATAATATCCTGCTATACGGCCCGTATTTAATCACATAAAATGCCGGAGATGTCCGGAAAAGGCCGAAGGTGTACAGAACCCGATGCTCCGTTTGCTCGTTGTAATGGGCGTACCATGTTTCGGGGATTGGAAGCGTGCAGCGAGATCTCACACATCATAATATCCTGCTATTCGGCCCGTTTTTGATCACTTAAAATGCCGGAAATGTCCGGAAAAGGCCGAAGGTGTACAGAACCTGATGCTCCGTATGCTCGTTGTAAGGGGCGTACCATTTCTCGGGGATTGGCAGCGCGTAACGTGTTCTCTCACATCATAATATCCTGATAAACGGCACATTTTGAAACAATTAAAAAGCCGGAAATGTCCGGAAAAGGCCGAAGGTGTACAGAACCTGATGCTCCGTATGCTCGTTGTAAGGGGCGTACCATTTCTCGGGGATTGGCAGCGCGTAACGAGTTCTCTCACATCATAATATCCTGAAATACGGCCCATTTTGAAACAATTAAAAAGCCGGAAATGTCCGGAAAAGGCCGAAGGTGTACAGAACCTGATGATCCGTATGCTCGTTGTAATGGAAGTACCATTCTTCGGGGATTGGCAGCGTGCAGCGAGTTCTCACACCTCATAATATCCTGCGATACGACTCATTTTGAAACTATTAAAAAGCCGAAACTGGCCGGAAAAGGCCGAATATGTACAAGACAGGATTCTACGCATGCTCGTTGTAATGGATGTACCATTCTTCGGGGATTGGCAGCGCGCAACGAGTTCTCTCACATCATAATATCCCGCGATACGACCCATTTTGAAACAATTAAAAAGCCGGAAATGTCCGGAAAATGCCGAAGGTGTACAGAACCCGTTGCTCCGCATGCTCGTTGTAATGGAAGGACCATATTTGAGGGATTGGCAGCGTGCAGCGAGTTCTCACACATCATAATATCCTGCGATACGACCCGTTTTTAATCACATAAAATGCCGGAAATGTCCGGAAAAGGCCGAAGGTGTACAGAACCCGATGCTCCGTATGCTCGTTGTAATGGCAGTACCATTTTTGGGGGGTTGGCAGAGAGCAACTGGCTCTTACACATCATAATAATCTGATAAACGGCACATTTTGAAACAATTAAAAAGCCGGAAATGTCCGGAAAAGGCCGAAGGTGTACAGAACCTGATGCTCCGTATGCTCGTTGTAATGGAAGTACCATTCTTCGGGGATTGGCAGCGCGCAACGAGTTCTCTCACATCATAATATCCTGCGATACGACCCATTTTGAAACAATTAAAAAGCCGGAAATGTCCGGAAAATGCCAAAGGTGTACAGAACCCGTTGCTCCGTATGCTCGTTGTAATGGGCGTACCATTTTTCGGGGATTGGCAGCGTGCAGCGAGTTCTCACACCTCATAATATCCTGCGATACGACCCATTTTGAAACTATGAAAAAGCCGAAACTGGCCGGAAAAGGCCGAATATGTACAAGACAGGATTCTCCGCATGCTCGTTGTAATGGATGTACCATTCTTCGGGGATTGGCAGCGCGCAACGAGTTCTCTCACATCATAATATCGCGCGATACGACCCATTTTGAAACAATTAAAAAGCCGGAAATGTCCGGAAAATGCCGAAGGTGTACAGAACCCGTTGCTCCGTATGCTCGTTGTAATGGAAGGACCATTTTTGGGGGATTGGCAGCGTGCATCGAGTTCTCACACCTCATAGTATCCTGCGATACGACTCATTTTGAAACTATTAAAAAGCCGACACTGGCCGGAAAACGCCGAATATGTACAAGACAGGATTCTCGTCATGCTCGTTGTAATGGAAGTACCATTCTTCGGGGATTTGTAGCGCGCAACGAGTTCCCTCACATCATAATATCCTGCTATACGGCCCGTTTTTAATCACATAAAATGCCGGAGATGTCCGGAAAAGGCCGAAGGTGTACAGAACCCAATGCTCCGTTTGCTCGTTGTAATGGAAGTACCATTTTTGGGGGTTTGCAGAGAGCAACTGGTTCTTACAGATCATAATATCCTGATATACGGCCCATTTTCGAAACAATTAAAAAGCCGGAAATGTCCGGAAAAGGCCGAAGGTGTACTGAACCTGATGCTCCGTATGCTCGTTGTAAGGGGCGTACCATTTCTCGGGGATTGGCAGCGCGTAACGAGTTCTCTCACATCATAATATCCTGAAATACGGCCCATTTTGAAACAATTAAAAAGCCGGAAATGTCCGGAAAAGGCCGAAGGTGTACAGAACCTGATGCTCCGTATGCTCGTTGTAATGGAAGTACCATTCTTCGGGGATTGGCAGCGTGCAGCGAGTTCTCACACCTCATAATATCCTGCGATACGACTCATTTTGAAACTATTAGAAAGCCGAAACTGGCCGGAAAAGGCCGAATATGTACAAGACAGGATTCTACGCATGCTCGTTGTAATGGATGTACCATTCTTCGGGGATTGGCAGCGCGCAACGAGTTCTCTCACATCATAATATCCCGCGATACGACCCATTTTGAAACAATTAAAAAGCCGGAAATGTCCGGAAAAGGCCGAATATGTACAAGACAGGATTCTCCGCATGCTCGTTGTAATGGATGTACCATTCTTCGGGGATTGGCAGCGCGCAACGTGTTCTCTCACATCATAATATCGCGCGATACGACCCATTTTGAAACAATTAAAAAGCCGGAAATGTCCGGAAAAGGCCGAAGGTGTACAGAACCCGATGCTCCGTTTGCTCGTTGTAATGGAAGTACCATTTTTGGGGGGTTGGCAGAGAGCAACTGGCTCTTACACATCATAATAATCTGATATACGGCCCATTTTGAAACAATTAAAAAGCCGGAAATGTCCGGAAAAGGCCGAAGGTGTACAGAACCTGATGCTCCGTATGCTCGTTGTAATGGCAGTACCATTTTTGGGGGGTTGGCAGCGCGCAACGCGTTTTTACACATCATAATATCCTGCTATTCGGCCCGTTTTTGATCACTTAAAATGCCGGAAATGTCCGGAAAAGGCCGAAGGTGTACAGAACCTGATGCTCCGTATGCTCGTTGTAAGGGGCGTACCATTTCTCGGGGATTGGCAGCGCGTAACGTGTTCTCTCAGATCATAATATCCTGATAAACGGCACATTTTAAAACAATTAAAAAGCCGGAAATGTCCGGAAAAGGCCGAAGATGTACAGAACCTGATGCTCCGTATGCTCGTTGTAAGGGGCGTACCATTTCTCGGGGATTGGCAGCGCGTAACGAGTTCTCTCACATCATAATATCCTGAAATACGGCCCATTTTGAAACAATTAAAAAGCCGGAAATGTCCGGAAAAGGCCGAAGGTGTACAGAACCCGTTGCTCCCTTTGCTTGTTGTAATGGAAGTACCATTTTTGGGGGGTTGGCAGAGAGCAACTGGTTCTTACACATCATAATATCCTGATATACGGCCCGTTTTTGATCACTTAAAATGCCGGAAATGTCCGGAAAAGGCCGAAGGTGTACAGAACCTGATGCTCCGTATGCTCGTTGTAATGGCAGTACCATTTTTGGGGGGTTGGCAGCGCGCAACGAGTTCTCTCACATCATAATATCCTGCGATACGACCCATTTTGAAACAATTAAAAAGCCGGAAATGTCCGGAAAAGGCCGAAGGTGTACAGAACCCGTTGCTCCGTATGCTCGTTGTAATGGGCGTACCATTTTTCGGGGATTGGCAGCGTGCAGCGAGATCTCACACATCATAATATCCTGCGATACGACCCATTTTGAAACAATTAAAAAGCCGGAAATGTCCGGAAAAGGCCGAAGGTGTACAGAACCCGTTGCTCCGTATGCTCGTTGTAATGGGCGTACCATTTTTCGGGGATTGGCAGCGTGCAGCGAGATCTCACACATCATAATATCCTGCGATACGACCCTTTTTGAAACAATTAAAAAGCCGGAAATATCCGGAAAAGGCCGGAGGTGTACAGAACCCGTTGCTCCGTATGCTCGTTGTAATGGGAGGACCATTTTTGGGGGATTGGCAGCGTGCAGCGAGTTCTCACACCTCATAATATCCTGCGAAACGACTCATTTTGAAACTATTAAAAAGCCGAAACTCGCCGGAAAAGGCCGAATATGTACAAGACAGGATTCTGCGCATGCTCGTTGTAATGGAAGTACCATTCTTCGGGGATTGGCAGCCTCGCAACGAGTTCTCTCACATCATAATATCCTGATATACGGCCCACTTTGAAACAATTAAAAAGCCGGAAATGTCCGGAAAAGGCCGAAGGTGTACAGAACCCGTTGCTCCCTTTGCTTGTTGTAATGGAAGTACCATTTTTGGGGGGTTGGCAGAGAGCAACTGGTTCTTACACATCATAATATCCTGATATACGGCCCATTTTGAAGCAATTAAAAAGCCGGAAATGTCCGGAAAAGGCCGAAGGTGTACAGAACCCGTTGCTCCGTATGCTCGTTGTAATGGGCGTACCATTTTTCGGGGATTGGCAGCGTGCAGCGAGTTCTCACACCTCATAATATCCTGCGAAACGACTCATTTTGAAACTATTAAAAAGCCGAAACTCGCCGGAAAAGGCCGAATATGTACAAGACAGGATTCTGCGCATGCTCGTTGTAATGGAAGTACCATTCTTCGGGGATTGGCAGCCTCGCAACGAGTTCTCTCACATCATAATATCCTGATATACGGCCCACTTTGAAACAATTAAAAAGCCGGAAATGTCCGGAAAAGGCCGAAGGTGTACAGAACCCGTTGCTCCCTTTGCTTGTTGTAATGGAAGTACCATTTTTGGGGGGTTGGCAGAGAGCAACTGGTTCTTACACATCATAATATCCTGATATACGGCCCATTTTGAAGCAATTAAAAAGCCGGAAATGTCCGGAAAAGGCCGAAGGTGTACAGAACCCGTTGCTCCGTATGCTCGTTGTAATGGGCGTACCATTTTTCGGGGATTTTCAGCGTGCAGCCAGTTCTCACACCTCAGAATATCCTGCGATACGACCCATTTTGAAACTATTAAAAAGCCGAAACTGGTCGGAAATGGCCGAATATGTACAAGACAGGATTCTCCGCATGCTCGTTGTAATGGAAGTACCATTCTTCGGGGATTGGCAGCGCGCAACGAGTTCTCTCACATCATAATATCCTGCTATACGGCCCGTATTTAATCACATAAAATGCCGGAGATGTCCGGAAAAGGCCGAAGGTGTACAGAACCCGATGCTCCGTTTGCTCGTTGTAATGGGCGTACCATGTTTCGGGGATTGGAAGCGTGCAGCGAGATCTCACACATCATAATATCGTGCGATACGACCCTTTTTGAAACAATTAAAAAGCCGAAACTGGCCGGAAAAGGCCGAATATGTACAAGACAGGATTCTACGCATGCTCGTTGTAATGGATGTACCATTCTTCGGGGATTGGCAGCGCGCAACGAGTTCTCTCACATCATAATATCCCGCGATACGACCCATTTTGAAACAATTAAAAAGCCGGAAATGTCCGGAAAATGCCGAAGGTGTACAGAACCCGTTGCTCCGCATGCTCGTTGTAATGGAAGGACCATATTTGAGGGATTGGCAGCGTGCAGCGAGTTCTCACACATCATAATATCCTGCGATACGACCCGTTTTTAATCACATAAAATGCCGGAAATGTCCGGAAAAGGCCGAAGGTGTACAGAACCCGATGCTCCGTATGCTCGTTGTAATGGTAGTACCATTTTTGGGGGGTTGGCAGAGAGCAACTGGCTCTTACACATCATAATAATCTGATAAACGGCACATTTTGAAACAATTAAAAAGCCGGAAATGTCCGGAAAAGGCCGAAGGTGTACAGAACCTGATGCTCCGTATGCTCGTTGTAATGGAAGTACCATTCTTCGGGGATTGGCAGCGCGCAACGAGTTCTCTCACATCATAATATCCTGCGATACGACCCATTTTGAAACAATTAAAAAGCCGGAAATGTCCGGAAAATGCCAAAGGTGTACAGAACCCGTTGCTCCGTATGCTCGTTGTAATGGGCGTACCATTTTTCGGGGATTGGCAGCGTGCAGCGAGTTCTCACACCTCATAATATCCTGCGATACGACCCATTTTGAAACTATGAAAAAGCCGAAACTGGCCGGAAAAGGCCGAATATGTACAAGACAGGATTCTCCGCATGCTCGTTGTAATGGATGTACCATTCTTCGGGGATTGGCAGCGCGCAACGAGTTCTCTCACATCATAATATCGCGCGATACGACCCATTTTGAAACAATTAAAAAGCCGGAAATGTCCGGAAAATGCCGAAGGTGTACAGAACCCGTTGCTCCGTATGCTCGTTGTAATGGAAGGACCATTTTTGGGGGATTGGCAGCGTGCATCGAGTTCTCACACCTCATAGTATCCTGCGATACGACTCATTTTGAAACTATTAAAAAGCCGAAACTGGCCGGAAAACGCCGAATATGTACAAGACAGGATTCTCGTCATGCTCGTTGTAATGGAAGTACCATTCTTCGGGGATTTGTAGCGCGCAACGAGTTCCCTCACATCATAATATCCTGCTATACGGCCCGTTTTTAATCACATAAAATGCCGGAGATGTCCGGAAAAGGCCGAAGGTGTACAGAACCCAATGCTCCGTTTGCTCGTTGTAATGGAAGTACCATTTTTGGGGGTTGGCAGAGAGCAACTGGTTCTTACAGATCATAATATCCTGATATACGGCCCATTTTCGAAACAATTAAAAAGCCGGAAATGTCCGGAAAAGGCCGAAGGTGTACTGAACCTGATGCTCCGTATGCTCGTTGTAAGGGGCGTACCATTTCTCGGGGATTGGCAGCGCGTAACGAGTTCTCTCACATCATAATATCCTGAAATACGGCCCATTTTGAAACAATTAAAAAGCCGGAAATGTCCGGAAAAGGCCGAAGGTGTACAGAACCTGATGCTCCGTATGCTCGTTGTAATGGAAGTACCATTCTTCGGGGATTGGCAGCGTGCAGCGAGTTCTCACACCTCATAATATCCTGCGATACGACTCATTTTGAAACTATTAGAAAGCCGAAACTGGCCGGAAAAGGCCGAATATGTACAAGACAGGATTCTACGCATGCTCGTTGTAATGGATGTACCATTCTTCGGGGATTGGCAGCGCGCAACGAGTTCTCTCACATCATAATATCCCGCGATACGACCCATTTTGAAACAATTAAAAAGCCGGAAATGTCCGGAAAAGGCCGAATATGTACAAGACAGGATTCTCCGCATGCTCGTTGTAATGGATGTACCATTCTTCGGGGATTGGCAGCGCGCAACGAGTTCTCTCACATCATAATATCGCGCGATACGACCCATTTTGAAACAATTAAAAAGCCGGAAATGTCCGGAAAAGGCCGAAGGTGTACAGAACCCGATGCTCCGTTTGCTCGTTGTAATGGAAGTACCATTTTTGGGGGGTTGGCAGAGAGCAACTGGCTCTTACACATCATAATAATCTGATATACGGCCCATTTTGAAACAATTAAAAAGCCGGAAATGTCCGGAAAAGGCCGAAGGTGTACAGAACCTGATGCTCCGTATGCTCGTTGTAATGGCAGTACCATTTTTGGGGGGTTGGCAGCGCGCAACGCGTTTTTACACATCATAATATCCTGCTATTCGGCCCGTTTTTGATCACTTAAAATGCCGGAAATGTCCGGAAAAGGCCGAAGGTGTACAGAACCTGATGCTCCGTATGCTCGTTGTAAGGGGCGTACCATTTCTCGGGGATTGGCAGCGCGTAACGTGTTCTCTCAGATCATAATATCCTGATAAACGGCACATTTTGAAACAATTAAAAAGCCGGAAATGTCCGGAAAAGGCCGAAGATGTACAGAACCTGATGCTCCGTATGCTCGTTGTAAGGGGCGTACCATTTCTCGGGGATTGGCAGCGCGTAACGAGTTCTCTCACATCATAATATCCTGAAATACGGCCCATTTTGAAACAATTAAAAAGCCGGAAATGTCCGGAAAAGGCCGAAGGTGTACAGAACCCGTTGCTCCCTTTGCTTGTTGTAATGGAAGTACCATTTTTGGGGGGTTGGCAGAGAGCAACTGGTTCTTACACATCATAATAATCTGATAAACGGCACATTTTGAAACAATTAAAAAGCCGGAAATGTCCGGAAAAGGCCGAAGGTGTACAGAACCTGATGCTCCGTATGCTCGTTGTAATGGAAGTACCATTCTTCGGGGATTGGCAGCGCGCAACGAGTTCTCTCACATCATAATATCCTGCGATACGACCCATTTTGAAACAATTAAAAAGCCGGAAATGTCCGGAAAATGCCAAAGGTGTACAGAACCCGTTGCTCCGTATGCTCGTTGTAATGGGCGTACCATTTTTCGGGGATTGGCAGCGTGCAGCGAGTTCTCACACCTCATAATATCCTGCGATACGACCCATTTTGAAACTATGAAAAAGCCGAAACTGGCCGGAAAAGGCCGAATATGTACAAGACAGGATTCTCCGCATGCTCGTTGTAATGGATGTACCATTCTTCGGGGATTGGCAGCGCGCAACGAGTTCTCTCACATCATAATATCGCGCGATACGACCCATTTTGAAACAATTAAAAAGCCGGAAATGTCCGGAAAAGGCCGAAGGTGTACAGAACCCGTTGCTCCCTTTGCTTGTTGTAATGGAAGTACCATTTTTGGGGGGTTGGCAGAGAGCAACTGGTTCTTACACATCATAATATCCTGATATACGGCCCGTTTTTGATCACTTAAAATGCCGGAAATGTCCGGAAAAGGCCGAAGGTGTACAGAACCTGATGCTCCGTATGCTCGTTGTAAGGGGCGTACCATTTCTCGGGGATTGGCAGCGCGTAACGTGTTCTCTCAGATCATAATATCCTGATAAACGGCACATTTTGAAACAATTAAAAAGCCGGAAATGTCCGGAAAAGGCCGAAGGTGTACAGAACCTGATGCTCCGTATGCTCGTTGTAAGGGGCGTACCATTTCTCGGGGATTGGCAGCGCGTAACGAGTTCTCTCACATCATAATATCCTGAAATACGGCCCATTTTGAAACAATTAAAAAGCCGGAAATGTCCGGAAAAGGCCGAAGGTGTACAGAACCTGATGCTCCGTATGCTCGTTGTAATGGCAGTACCATTTTTGGGGGGTTGGCAGCGCGCAACGAGTTCTCTCACATCATAATATCCTGCGATACGACCCATTTTGAAACAATTAAAAAGCCGGAAATGTCCGGAAAAGGCCGAAGGTGTACAGAACCCGTTGCTCCGTATGCTCGTTGTAATGGGCGTACCATTTTTCGGGGATTGGCAGCGTGCAGCGAGATCTCACACATCATAATATCCTGCGATACGACCCATTTTGAAACAATTAAAAAGCCGGAAATGTCCGGAAAAGGCCGAAGGTGTACAGAACCCGTTGCTCCGTATGCTCGTTGTAATGGGCGTACCATTTTTCGGGGATTGGCAGCGTGCAGCGAGATCTCACACATCATAATATCCTGCGATACGACCCTTTTTGAAACAATTAAAAAGCCGGAAATATCCGGAAAAGGCCGGAGGTGTACAGAACCCGTTGCTCCGTATGCTCGTTGTAATGGGAGGACCATTTTTGGGGGATTGGCAGCGTGCAGCGAGTTCTCACACCTCATAATATCCTGCGAAACGACTCATTTTGAAACTATTAAAAAGCCGAAACTCGCCGGAAAAGGCCGAATATGTACAAGACAGGATTCTGCGCATGCTCGTTGTAATGGAAGTACCATTCTTCGGGGATTGGCAGCCTCGCAACGAGTTCTGTCACATCATAATATCCTGATATACGGCCCACTTTGAAACAATTAAAAACCCGGAAATGTCCGGAAAAGGCCGAAGGTGTACAGAACCCGTTGCTCCCTTTGCTTGTTGTAATGGAAGTACCATTTTTGGGGGGTTGACAGAGAGCAACTGGTTCTTACACATCATAATATCCTGATATACGGCCCATTTTGAAGCAATTAAAAAGCCGGAAATGTCCGGAAAAGGCCGAAGGTGTACAGAACCCGTTGCTCCGTATGCTCGTTGTAATGGGCGTACCATTTTTCGGGGATTTTCAGCGTGCAGCCAGTTCTCACACCTCAGAATATCCTGCGATACGACCCATTTTGAAACTATTAAAAAGCCGAAACTGGTCGGAAATGGCCGAATATGTACAAGACAGGATTCTCCGCATGCTCGTTGTAATGGAAGTACCATTCTTCGGGGATTGGCAGCGCGCAACGAGTTCTCTCACATCATAATATCCTGCTATACGGCCCGTATTTAATCACATAAAATGCCGGAGATGTCCGGAAAAGGCCGAAGGTGTACAGAACCCGATGCTCCGTTTGCTCGTTGTAATGGGCGTACCATGTTTCGGGGATTGGAAGCGTGCAGCGAGATCTCACACATCATAATATCGTGCGATACGACCCTTTTTGAAACAATTAAAAAGCCGAAACTGGCCGGAAAAGGCCGAATATGTACAAGACAGGATTCTACGCATGCTCGTTGTAATGGATGTACCATTCTTCGGGGATTGGCAGCGCGCAACGAGTTCTCTCACATCATAATATCCCGCGATACGACCCATTTTGAAACAATTAAAAAGCCGGAAATGTCCGGAAAATGCCGAAGGTGTACAGAACCCGTTGCTCCGCATGCTCGTTGTAATGGAAGGACCATATTTGAGGGATTGGCAGCGTGCAGCGAGTTCTCACACATCATAATATCCTGCGATACGACCCGTTTTTAATCACATAAAATGCCGGAAATGTCCGGAAAAGGCCGAAGGTGTACAGAACCCGATGCTCCGTATGCTCGTTGTAATGGTAGTACCATTTTTGGGGGGTTGGCAGAGAGCAACTGGCTCTTACACATCATAATAATCTGATAAACGGCACATTTTGAAACAATTAATAAGCCGGAAATGTCCGGAAAAGGCCGAAGGTGTACAGAACCTGATGCTCCGTATGCTCGTTGTAATGGAAGTACCATTCTTCGGGGATTGGCAGCGCGCAACGAGTTCTCTCACATCATAATATCCTGCGATACGACCCATTTTGAAACAATTAAAAAGCCGGAAATGTCCGGAAAATGCCAAAGGTGTACAGAACCCGTTGCTCCGTATGCTCGTTGTAATGGGCGTACCATTTTTCGGGGATTGGCAGCGTGCAGCGAGTTCTCACACCTCATAATATCCTGCGATACGACCCATTTTGAAACTATGAAAAAGCCGAAACTGGCCGGAAAAGGCCGAATATGTACAAGACAGGATTCTCCGCATGCTCGTTGTAATGGATGTACCATTCTTCGGGGATTGGCAGCGCGCAACGAGTTCTCTCACATCATAATATCCCGCGATACGACCCATTTTGAAACAATTAAAAAGCCGGAAATGTCCGGAAAAGGCCGAAGGTGTACAGAACCCAATGCTCCGTTTGCTCGTTGTAATGGAAGTACCATTTTTGGGGGTTGGCAGAGAGCAACTGGTTCTTACAGATCATAATATCCTGATATACGGCCCATTTTCGAAACAATTAAAAAGCCGGAAATGTCCGGAAAAGGCCGAAGGTGTACTGAACCTGATGCTCCGTATGCTCGTTGTAAGGGGCGTACCATTTCTCGGGGATTGGCAGCGCGTAACGAGTTCTCTCACATCATAATATCCTGAAATACGGCCCATTTTGAAACAATTAAAAAGCCGGAAATGTCCGGAAAAGGCCGAAGGTGTACAGAACCTGATGCTCCGTATGCTCGTTGTAATGGAAGTACCATTCTTCGGGGATTGGCAGCGTGCAGCGAGTTCTCACACCTCATAATATCCTGCGATACGACTCATTTTGAAACTATTAGAAAGCCGAAACTGGCCGGAAAAGGCCGAATATGTACAAGACAGGATTCTACGCATGCTCGTTGTAATGGATGTACCATTCTTCGGGGATTGGCAGCGCGCAACGAGTTCTCTCACATCATAATATCCCGCGATACGACCCATTTTGAAACAATTAAAAAGCCGGAAATGTCCGGAAAAGGCCGAATATGTACAAGACAGGATTCTCCGTATGCTCGTTGTAATGGATGTACCATTCTTCGGGGATTGGCAGCGCGCAACGAGTTCTCTCACATCATAATATCGCGCGATACGACCCATTTTGAAACAATTAAAAAGCCGGAAATGTCCGGAAAAGGCCGAAGGTGTACAGAACCCGATGCTCCGTTTGCTCGTTGTAATGGAAGTACCATTTTTGGGGGGTTGGCAGAGAGCAACTGGCTCTTACACATCATAATAATCTGATATACGGCCCATTTTGAAACAATTAAAAAGCCGGAAATGTCCGGAAAAGGCCGAAGGTGTACAGAACCTGATGCTCCGTATGCTCGTTGTAATGGCAGTACCATTTTTGGGGGGTTGGCAGCGCGCAACGCGTTTTTACACATCATAATATCCTGCTATTCGGCCCGTTTTTGATCACTTAAAATGCCGGAAATGTCCGGAAAAGGCCGAAGGTGTACAGAACCTGATGCTCCGTATGCTCGTTGTAAGGGGCGTACCATTTCTCGGGGATTGGCAGCGCGTAACGTGTTCTCTCAGATCATAATATCCTGATAAACGGCACATTTTGAAACAATTAAAAAGCCGGAAATGTCCGGAAAAGGCCGAAGATGTACAGAACCTGATGCTCCGTATGCTCGTTGTAAGGGGCGTACCATTTCTCGGGGATTGGCAGCGCGTAACGAGTTCTCTCACATCATAATATCCTGAAATACGGCCCATTTTGAAACAATTAAAAAGCCGGAAATGTCCGGAAAAGGCCGAAGGTGTACAGAACCCGTTGCTCCCTTTGCTTGTTGTAATGGAAGTACCATTTTTGGGGGGTTGGCAGAGAGCAACTGGTTCTTACACATCATAATATCCTGATATACGGCCCGTTTTTGATCACTTAAAATGCCGGAAATGTCCGGAAAAGGCCGAAGGTGTACAGAACCTGATGCTCCGTATGCTCGTTGTAAGGGGCGTACCATTTCTCGGGGATTGGCAGCGCGTAACGTGTTCTCTCAGATCATAATATCCTGATAAACGGCACATTTTGAAACAATTAAAAAGCCGGAAATGTCCGGAAAAGGCCGAAGGTGTACAGAACCTGATGCTCCGTATGCTCGTTGTAAGGGGCGTACCATTTCTCGGGGATTGGCAGCGCGTAACGAGTTCTCTCACATCATAATATCCTGAAATACGGCCCATTTTGAAACAATTAAAAAGCCGGAAATGTCCGGAAAAGGCCGAAGGTGTACAGAACCTGATGCTCCGTATGCTCGTTGTAATGGCAGTACCATTTTTGGGGGGTTGGCAGCGCGCAACGAGTTCTCTCACATCATAATATCCTGCGATACGACCCATTTTGAAACAATTAAAAAGCCGGAAATGTCCGGAAAAGGCCGAAGGTGTACAGAACCCGTTGCTCCGTATGCTCGTTGTAATGGGCGTACCATTTTTCGGGGATTGGCAGCGTGCAGCGAGATCTCACACATCATAATATCCTGCGATACGACCCATTTTGAAACAATTAAAAAGCCGGAAATGTCCGGAAAAGGCCGAAGGTGTACAGAACCCGTTGCTCCGTATGCTCGTTGTAATGGGCGTACCATTTTTCGGGGATTGGCAGCGTGCAGCGAGATCTCACACATCATAATATCCTGCGATACGACCCTTTTTGAAACAATTAAAAAGCCGGAAATATCCGGAAAAGGCCGGAGGTGTACAGAACCCGTTGCTCCGTATGCTCGTTGTAATGGGAGGACCATTTTTGGGGGATTGGCAGCGTGCAGCGAGTTCTCACACCTCATAATATCCTGCGAAACGACTCATTTTGAAACTATTAAAAAGCCGAAACTCGCCGGAAAAGGCCGAATATGTACAAGACAGGATTCTGCGCATGCTCGTTGTAATGGAAGTACCATTCTTCGGGGATTGGCAGCCTCGCAACGAGTTCTCTCACATCATAATATCCTGATATACGGCCCACTTTGAAACAATTAAAAAGCCGGAAATGTCGGGAAAAGGCCGAAGGTGTACAGAACCCGTTGCTCCCTTTGCTTGTTGTAATGGAAGTACCATTTTTGGGGGGTTGGCAGAGAGCAACTGGTTCTTACACATCATAATATCCTGATATACGGCCCATTTTGAAGCAATTAAAAAGCCGGAAATGTCCGGAAAAGGCCGAAGGTGTACAGAACCCGTTGCTCCGTATGCTCGTTGTAATGGGCGTACCATTTTTCGGGGATTTTCAGCGTGCAGCCAGTTCTCACACCTCAGAATATCCTGCGATACGACCCATTTTGAAACTATTAAAAAGCCGAAACTGGTCGGAAATGGCCGAATATGTACAAGACAGGATTCTCCGCATGCTCGTTGTAATGGAAGTACCATTCTTCGGGGATTGGCAGCGCGCAACGAGTTCTCTCACATCATAATATCCTGCTATACGGCCCGTATTTAATCACATAAAATGCCGGAGATGTCCGGAAAAGGCCGAAGGTGTACAGAACCCGATGCTCCGTTTGCTCGTTGTAATGGGCGTACCATGTTTCGGGGATTGGAAGCGTGCAGCGAGATCTCACACATCATAATATCGTGCGATACGACCCTTTTTGAAACAATTAAAAAGCCGGAAATATCCGGAAAAGGCCGAAGGTGTACAGAACCCGTTGCTCCCTATGCTCGTTGTAACGGGCGTACCATTTTTCGGGGATTGGCAGCGTGCAGCGAGTTCTCACACATCATAATATCCTGCGATACGACCCATTTTGAAACAATTAAAAAGACGAAACTGGCCGGAAAAGGCTGAATATGTACAAGACAGGATTCTCCGCATGCACGTTGTAATAGAAGTACCATTCATCGGGGATTGGCTGCGCACAATGTGTTCTCTCACATCATAATATCCTGCGATACGACGCATTTTGAAACAATTAAAAAGCCGAATCTTGCCGGAAAAGGCCTAATATGTACAAGACAGGATACTCCGCATGCTGGTTGTATTGGAAGTACCATTCTTCGGGGATTGGCAGCGCGCACCGAGTTCTCTGACATCATAATATCCTGCTATACGGCCCGTTTTTAATCACATAAAATGCCGGAGATGTCCGGAAAAGGCCGAAGGTGTACAGAACCCGATGCTCCGTTTGCTCGTTGTAATGGAAGTACCATTTTTGGGGGGTTGGCAGAGAGCAACTGGTTCTTACACATCATAGTGTCCTGATATACGGCCCATTTTGAAACAATTAAAAAGCCGGAAATGTCCGGAAAAGGCCGAAGGTGTACAGAAACCGTTGCTCCGTATGCTCGTTGTAATGGGCGTACCATTTTTCGGGGATTGGCAGCGTGCAGCGAGATCTCACACATCATAATATCCAGCGATACGACCCTTTTTGAAACAATTAAAAAGCCGGAAATATCCGGAAAAGGCCGAAGGTGTACAGAACCCGCTGCTCCGTATGCTCGTTGTAATGGAAGGACCATTTTTGGGGGATTGGCAACGCTCAACGCGTTTTTACACATCATAATATCCTGCTATTCGGCCCATTTTTGATCACTTAAAATGCCGGAAATGTCCGGAAAAGGCCGAAGGTGTACAGAACCTGATGCTCCGTATGCTCGTTGTAAGGGGCGTACCATTTCTCGGGGATTGGCAGCGCGTAACGAGTTCTCTCACATCATAATATCCTGAAATACGGCCCATTTTGAAACAATTAAAAAGCCGGAAATGTCCGGAAAAGGCCGAAGGTGTACAGAACCCGTTGCTCCCTTTGCTTGTTGTAATGGAAGTACCATTTTTGGGGGGTTGGCAGAGAGCAACTGGTTCTTACACATCATAATATCCTGATATACGGCCCGTTTTTGATCACTTAAAATGCCGGAAATGTCCGGAAAAGGCCGAAGGTGTACAGAACCTGATGCTCCGTATGCTCGTTGTAAGGGGCGTACCATTTCTCGGGGATTGGCAGCGCGTAACGTGTTCTCTCAGATCATAATATCCTGATAAACGGCACATTTTGAAACAATTAAAAAGCCGGAAATGTCCGGAAAAGGCCGAAGGTGTACAGAACCTGATGCTCCGTATGCTCGTTGTAAGGGGCGTACCATTTCTCGGGGATTGGCAGCGCGTAACGAGTTCTCTCACATCATAATATCCTGAAATACGGCCCATTTTGAAACAATTAAAAAGCCGGAAATGTCCGGAAAAGGCCGAAGGTGTACAGAACCTGATGCTCCGTATGCTCGTTGTAATGGCAGTACCATTTTTGGGGGGTTGGCAGCGCGCAACGAGTTCTCTCACATCATAATATCCTGCGATACGACCCATTTTGAAACAATTAAAAAGCCGGAAATGTCCGGAAAAGGCCGAAGGTGTACAGAACCCGTTGCTCCGTATGCTCGTTGTAATGGGCGTACCATTTTTCGGGGATTGGCAGCGTGCAGCGAGATCTCACACATCATAATATCCTGCGATACGACCCATTTTGAAACAATTAAAAAGCCGGAAATGTCCGGAAAAGGCCGAAGGTGTACAGAACCCGTTGCTCCGTATGCTCGTTGTAATGGGCGTACCATTTTTCGGGGATTGGCAGCGTGCAGCGAGATCTCACACATCATAATATCCTGCGATACGACCCTTTTTGAAACAATTAAAAAGCCGGAAATATCCGGAAAAGGCCGGAGGTGTACAGAACCCGTTGCTCCGTATGCTCGTTGTAATGGGAGGACCATTTTTGGGGGATTGGCAGCGTGCAGCGAGTTCTCACACCTCATAATATCCTGCGAAACGACTCATTTTGAAACTATTAAAAAGCCGAAACTCGCCGGAAAAGGCCGAATATGTACAAGACAGGATTCTGCGCATGCTCGTTGTAATGGAAGTACCATTCTTCGGGGATTGGCAGCCTCGCAACGAGTTCTCTCACATCATAATATCCTGATATACGGCCCACTTTGAAACAATTAAAAAGCCGGAAATGTCGGGAAAAGGCCGAAGGTGTACAGAACCCGTTGCTCCCTTTGCTTGTTGTAATGGAAGTACCATTTTTGGGGGGTTGGCAGAGAGCAACTGGTTCTTACACATCATAATATCCTGATATACGGCCCATTTTGAAGCAATTAAAAAGCCGGAAATGTCCGGAAAAGGCCGAAGGTGTACAGAACCCGTTGCTCCGTATGCTCGTTGTAATGGGCGTACCATTTTTCGGGGATTTTCAGCGTGCAGCCAGTTCTCACACCTCAGAATATCCTGCGATACGACCCATTTTGAAACTATTAAAAAGCCGAAACTGGTCGGAAATGGCCGAATATGTACAAGACAGGATTCTCCGCATGCTCGTTGTAATGGAAGTACCATTCTTCGGGGATTGGCAGCGCGCAACGAGTTCTCTCACATCATAATATCCTGCTATACGGCCCGTATTTAATCACATAAAATGCCGGAGATGTCCGGAAAAGGCCGAAGGTGTACAGAACCCGATGCTCCGTTTGCTCGTTGTAATGGGCGTACCATGTTTCGGGGATTGGAAGCGTGCAGCGAGATCTCACACATCATAATATCGTGCGATACGACCCTTTTTGAAACAATTAAAAAGCCGGAAATATCCGGAAAAGGCCGAAGGTGTACAGAACCCGTTGCTCCCTATGCTCGTTGTAACGGGCGTACCATTTTTCGGGGATTGGCAGCGTGCAGCGAGTTCTCACACATCATAATATCCTGCGATACGACCCATTTTGAAACAATTAAAAAGACGAAACTGGCCGGAAAAGGCTGAATATGTACAAGACAGGATTCTCCGCATGCACGTTGTAATAGAAGTACCATTCATCGGGGATTGGCTGCGCACAATGTGTTCTCTCACATCATAATATCCTGCGATACGACGCATTTTGAAACAATTAAAAAGCCGAATCTGGCCGGAAAAGGCCTAATATGTACAAGACAGGATACTCCGCATGCTGGTTGTATTGGAAGTACCATTCTTCGGGGATTGGCAGCGCGCACCGAGTTCTCTGACATCATAATATCCTGCTATACGGCCCGTTTTTAATCACATAAAATGCCGGAGATGTCCGGAAAAGGCCGAAGGTGTACAGAACCCGATGCTCCGTTTGCTCGTTGTAATGGAAGTACCATTTTTGGGGGGTTGGCAGAGAGCAACTGGTTCTTACACATCATAGTGTCCTGATATACGGCCCATTTTGAAACAATTAAAAAGCCGGAAATGTCCGGAAAAGGCCGAAGGTGTACAGAAACCGTTGCTCCGTATGCTCGTTGTAATGGGCGTACCATTTTTCGGGGATTGGCAGCGTGCAGCGAGATCTCACACATCATAATATCCAGCGATACGACCCTTTTTGAAACAATTAAAAAGCCGGAAATATCCGGAAAAGGCCGAAGGTGTACAGAACCCGCTGCTCCGTATGCTCGTTGTAATGGAAGGACCATTTTTGGGGGATTGGCAACGCTCAACGCGTTTTTACACATCATAATATCCTGCTATTCGGCCCATTTTTGATCACTTAAAATGCCGGAAATGTCCGGAAAAGGCCGAAGGTGTACAGAACCTGATGCTCCGTATGCTCGTTGTAAGGGGCGTACCATTTCTCGGGGATTGGCAGCGCGTAACGAGTTCTCTCACATCATAATATCCTGAAATACGGCCCGTTTTTAATCACATAAAATGCCGGAGATTTCCGGAAAAGGCCGAAGGTGTACAGAACCCGATGCACCGTTTGCTCGTTGTAATGGAATTACCATTTTGGGGGGGTTGGCAGCGTGCAGCGAGTTCTCACACATCATAATATCCGGCGATACGACCCGTTTTTAATCACATAAAATGCCGGAGATGTCCGGAAAAGGCCGAAGGTGTACAGAACCCAATGCTCCGTATGCACGTTGTGAGGGGCGTACCATTTCTCGGGGATTGGCAGCGCGTAACGTGTTCTCTCACATCATAATATCCTGATATACGGCCCATTTTGAAACAATTAAAAATCCGGAAATGTCCGGAAAAGGCCGAAGGTGCACAGAACCTGATGCTCCGTATGCTCGTTGTAAGGGGCGTACCATTTCTCGGGGATTGGCAGCGCGTAGCGAATACTCTCACATCATAATATCCAGCGATACGACCCTTTTTGAAACAATTAAAAAGCCGGAAATATCCGGAAAAGGCCGAAGGTGTACAGAACCCGCTGCTCCGTATGCTCGTTGTAATGGAAGGACCGTTTTTGGGGGATTGGCAACGCTCAACGCGTTTTTACACATCATAATATCCTGCTATTCGGCCCATTTTTGATCACTTAAAATGCCGGAAATGTCCGGAAAAGGCCGAAGGTGTACAGAACCTGATGCTCCGTATACTCGTTGTAAGGGGCGTACCATTTCTCGGGGATTGGCAGCGCGTAACGAGTTCTCTCACATCATAATATCCTGAAATACGGCCCATTTTGAAACAATTAAAAAGCCGGAAATGTCCGGAAAAGGCCGAAGGTGTACAGAACCTGATGCTCCGTATGCTCGTTGTAAGGGGCGTACCATTTCTCGGGGATTGGCAGCGCGTAGCGAATTCTCTCACATCATAATATCCTGATATACGGCCCATTTTGAAACAATTAAAAAGCCGGAAATGTCCAGAAAAGGCCGAAGGTGTACAGAACCCGTTGCTCCGTATGCTCGATGTAATGGGCGTACCATTTTTCGGGGATTGGCAGCGTGCAGCCAGTTCTCACACCTCATAATATCCTGCGATACGACCCATTTTGAACCTATTAAAAAGTCGAAACTGGCCGGAAATGGCCGAGTATGTACAAGACAGGATTCTCCGCGTGCTCGTTGTAATGGAAGTACCATTTTTCGGGGATGGGCAGCGTGCAGCGTGTTCTCACACATCATAATATCCTGCGATACGACCCATTTTGAAACAATTAAATAGACGGAAATGTCCGGAAAAGGCCGAAGGTGTACAGAACCCGTTGCTCCCTATGCTCGTTGTAACGGGCGTACCATTTTTCGGGGATTGGCAGCGTGCAGCGAGTTCTCACACATCATAATATCCTGCGATACGACCCATTTTGAAACAATTAAAAAGACGAAACTGGCCGGAAATGGCTGAATATGTACAAGACAGGATTCTCCGCATGCACGTTGTAATAGAAGTACCATTCATCGGGGATTGGCTGCGCACAACGTGTTCTCTCACATCATAATATCCTGCGATACGACGTATTTTGAAACAATTAAAAAGCCGAATCTGGCCGCAAAAAGGCCTAATATGTACAAGACAGGATACTCCGCATGCTGGTTGTATTGGAAGTACCATTCTTCGGGGATTGGCAGCGCGCACCGAGTTCTCTGACATCATAATATCCTGCTATGCGGCCCGTTTTTAATCACATAAAATGCCGGAGATGTCCGGAAAAGGCCGAAAGTGTACAGAACCCGATGCTCCGTTTGCTCGCTGTAATGGAAGTACCATTTTTGGGGGGTTGGCAGAGAGCAACTGGTTCTTACACATCATAATGTCCTGATATACGGCCCATTTTGAAACAATTAAAAAGCCGGAAATGTCCGGAAAAAGGCCGAAGGTGTACAGAACCCGTTGCTCCGTATGCTCGTTGTAATGGGCGTACCATTTTTCGGGGATTGGCAGCGTGCAGCGAGATCTCACACATCATAATATCCAGCGATACGACCCTTTTTGAAACAATTAAAAAGCCGGAAATATCCGGAAAAGGCCGAAGGTGTACAGAACCCGCTGCTCCGTATGCTCGTTGTAATGGAAGGACCATTTTTGGGGGATTGGCAACGCTCAACGCGTTTTTACACATCATAATATCCTGCTATTCGGCCCATTTTTGATCACTTAAAATGCCGGAAATGTCCGGAAAAGGCCGAAGGTGTACAGAACCTGATGCTCCGTATGCTCGTTGTAAGGGGCGTACCATTTCTCGGGGATTGGCAGCGCGTAACGAGTTCTCTCACATCATAATATCCTGAAATACGGCCCATTTTGAAACAATTAAAAAGCCGGAAATGTCCAGAAAAGGCCGAAGGTGTACAGAACCCGTTGCTCCGTATGCTCGTTGTAGTGGGCGTACCATTTTTCGGGGATTGGCAGCGCGCAACGAGTTCTCTCACATCATAATATCCTGCGATACGACTCATTTTGATACTATTAAAAAGCCGAAACTGGCCGGAAAAGGCCGAATATGTACAAGACAGGATTCTCCGCATGCTCGTTGTAATGGAAGTACCATTCTTCGGGGATTGGCTGCGCGCAACGAGTTCTCTCACATCATAATATCCTGCGATACGACCCATTTTGAAACAATTAAAAAGCCGAAACTGGCCGGAAAAGGCCGAATATGTACAAGACATGATTCTCCGCATGCTGGTTGTATTGGAAGTACCATTCTTCGGGGATTGGCAGCGCGCACCGTGTTCTCTCACATCATAATATCCTGCTATACGGCCCGCTTTTAATCACATAAAATGCCGGAGATGTCCGGAAAAGGCCGAAGGTGTACAGAACCCGATGCACCGTTTGCTCGTTGTAATGGAAGCACCATTTTTGGGGGGTTGGCAGCGTGCAGCGAGTTCTCACACATCATAATATCCGGCGATACGACCCGTTTTTAATTACATAAAATGCCGGAGATGTCCGGAAAAGGCCGAAGGTGTACAGAACCCAATGCTCCGTATGCACGTTGTAAGGGGCGTACCATTTCTCGGGGATTGGCAGCGCGTAACGTGTTCTCTCACATCATAATATCCTGATATACGGCCCATTTTGAAACAATTAAAAATCCGGAAATGTCCGGAAAAGGCCGAAGGTGTACAGAACCCGTTGCTCCGTATGCTCGTTGTAAGGGGCGTACCATTTTTCGGGGACTGGCAGCGTGCAGCGAGTTCTCACACAGCATAATATCCTGCGATACGACCCATTTTGAAACAATTAAAAAGCCGGAAATGTCCGGAAAAGGCCGAAAGTGTACAGAACCCGATGCTCCGTTTGCTCGTTGTAATGGAAGTACCATTTTTGGGGGGTTGGCAGAGAGCAACTGGTTCTTACACATCATAATGTCCTGATATACGGCCCATTTTGAAACAATTAAAAAGCCGGAAATGTCCGGAAAAGGCCGAAGGTGTACAGAACCCGTTGCTCCGTATGCTCGTTGTAATGGGCGTACCATTTTTCGGGGATTGGCAGCGTGCAGCGAGATCTCACACATCATAATATCCAGCGATACGACCCTTTTTGAAACAATTAAAAAGCCGGAAATATCCGGAAAAGGCCGAAGGTGTACAGAACCCGCTGCTCCGTATGCTCGTTGTAATGGAAGGCCATTTTTGGGGGATTGGCAGCGCTCAACGCGTTTTTACACATCATAATATCCTGCTATTCGGCCTGTTTTTAATCACTTAAAATGCCGGTAATGTCCGGAAGAGGCCGAAGGAGTACAGAACCCGATGCTCCGTTTGCTCGTTGTAATGGGCGTACCATTTTTCGGGGATTGGCAGCTTGCAGCGAGTTCTCACACATCATAATATCCTGCGATACGACCCATTTTTAGACTATTAAAAAGCCGAAACTGGCCGGGAAAGGCCGAATATGTACAACACAGGATTCTCCGCATGCTCGTTGTAATGGAAGTACCATTCTTCGGGGATTGGCAGCGCGCAACGGGTTCCCTCACATCATAATATCCTGCGATACGACCCTTTTTGAAACAATTAAAAAGCCGGAAATATCCGGAAAAGGCCGAAGGTGTACAGAACCCGCTGCTCCGTATGCTCGTTGTAATGGAAGGACCATTCTTCGGGGATTGGCAGCGCGCAACAAGTTCTCTCACATCATAATATCCCGCGATACGACCCATTTTGAAACAATTAAAAAGCCGGAAATGTCCGGAAAATGCCGAAGGTGTACAGAACCCGTTGCTCCGTATGCTCGTTGTAATGGAAGTACCATTTTTGGGGGGTTCGCAGAGAGCAACTGGTTCTTACACATCGTAATATCCTGATATAAGGCCCATTTTGAAACAATTAAAAAGCCGGAAATGTCCGGAAAAGGCCGAAGGTGTACTGAACCCGCTGCTCCGTATGCTCGTTGTAATGGGCGTACCATTTTTCGAGGATTGGCAGCGTGCAGCGAGATCTCACACATCATAATATCCCGCGATACGACCCATTTTGAAACAATTAAAAAGCCGGAAATGTCCGGAAAATGCCGAAGGTGTACAGAACCCGTTGCTCCGTATGCTCGTTGTAATGGAAGGACCATTTTTGGGGGATTGGCAGCGTGCAGCGAGTTCTCACACATCATAATATCCTGCGATACGACCCGTTTTTAATCACATAAAATGCCGGAAATATCCGGAAAAGGCCGAAGGTGTACAGAACCTGATGCTACGTATACTCGTTGTAAGGGGCGTACCATTTCTCGGGGATTAGCAGCGCGCAACGAGGTCTCACACATCATAATATCCTGCGATACGACCCTTTTTGAAACAATTAAAAAGCCGGAAATATCCGGAAAAGGCCGAAGGTGTACAGAACCCGTTGCTCCGTATGCTCGTTGTAATGGGAGTACCATTTTTCGGGGATTGGCAGCGTGCAGCGAGATCTCACACATCATAATATCCTGCGATTCGACCCTTTTTGAAACAATTAAAAAGCCGGAAATATCCGGAAAAGGCTGAAGGTGTGCAGAACCCGTTGCTCCGTATGCTCGTTGTAATGGGCGTACCATTTTTCGGGGATTGGCAGCGTGCAGCGAGTTCTCACACCTCATAATATCCTGCGATACGACTCATTTTGAAACTATTAAAAAGCCGAAACTGGCCGGAAAAGGCCGAATATGTACAAGACAGGATTCTCGTCATGCTGGTTGTATTGGAAGTACCATTCTTCGGGGATTGGCAGCGCGCACCGTGTTCTCTCACATCATAATATCCTGCTATTCGGCCCGTTTTTGATCACTTAAAATGCCGGAAATGTCCGGAAAATGCCTAAGGTGTAAAGAACCTGATGCTCCGTATGCTCGTTGTAAGGGGCGTACCATTTCTCGGGGATTGGCAGCGCGTAACGTGTTCTCTCACAACATAATATCCTAATAAACGGCACATTTTGAAACAATTAAAAAGCCGGAAATGTCCGGAAAAGGCCGAAGGTGTACAGAACCCGTTGCTCCGTATGCTCGTTGTAATGGGCGTACCATTTTTCGGTGACTTCCAGAGTGCAGCCAGTTCTCACACCTCATAATATCCTGCGATACGACCCATTTTGAAACTATTAAAAAGCCGAAACTGGCCGGAAATGGCCGAATATGTACAAGACAGGATTCTCCGGATGCTGGTTGTATTGGAAGTACCATTCTTCGGGGATTGGCAGCGCGCACCGTGTTCTCTCACATCATAATATCCTGCTATTCGGCCCGTTTTTGATCACTTAAAATGCCGGAAATGTCCGGAAAAGGCCTAAGGTGTACAGAACCTGATGCTCCGTATGCTCGTTGTAAGGGGCGTACCATTTCTCGGGGATTGGCAGCGCGCACCGTGTTCTCTCACATCATAATATCCTGCTATTCGGCCCGTTTTTGATCACATAAAATGCCGGAAATGACCGGAAAAGGCCTAAGGTGTACAGAACCTGATGCTCCGTATGCTCGTTGTAAGGGGCGTACCATTCTTCGGGGATTGGCAGCGCGCAACGAGTTCTCTCACATCATAATATCCTGCGATACGACCCATTTTGAAACTATTAAAAAGCCGAAACTGGCCGGAAAAGGCCGAATATGTACAAGACAGGATTCTCCGCATGCTCGTTGTAATGGATGTACCATTCTTCGGGGATTGGCAGCGCGCAACGAGTTCTCTCACATCATAATATCGCGCGATACGACCCATTTTGAAACAATTAAAAAGCCGGAAATGTCCGCAAAATGCCGAAGGTGTACAGAACCCGTTGCTCCGTATGCTCGTTGTAATGGAAGGACCATTTTTGGGGGATTGGCAGCGTGCAGCGAGTTCTCACACCTCATAATATCCTGCGATACGACTCATTCTGAAACTATTAAAAAGCCGAAACTGGCCGGAAAAGGCCGAATATGTACAAGACAGGATTCTCGTCATGCTGGTTGTATTGGAAGTACCATTCTTCGGGGATTGGCAGCGCGCACCGTGTTCTCTCACATCATAATATCCTGCTATTCGGCCCGTTTTTGATCACTTAAAATGCCGGAAATGTCCGGAAAATGCCTAAGGTGTAAAGAACCTGATGCTCCGTATGCTCGTTGTAAGGGGCGTACCATTTCTCGGGGATTGGCAGCGCGTAACGTGTTCTCTCACAACATAATATCCTAATAAACGGCACATTTTGAAACAATTAAAAAGCCGGAAATGTCCGGAAAAGGCCGAAGGTGTACAGAACCCGTTGCTCCGTATGCTCGTTGTAATGGGCGTACCATTTTTCGGTGACTTCCAGAGTGCAGCCAGTTCTCACACCTCATAATATCCTGCGATACGACCCATTTTGAAACTATTAAAAAGCCGAAACTGGCCGGAAATGGCCGAATATGTACAAGACAGGATTCTCCGGATGCTGGTTGTATTGGAAGTACCATTCTTCGGGGATTGGCAGCGCGCACCGTGTTCTCTCACATCATAATATCCTGCTATTCGGCCCGTTTTTGATCACTTAAAATGCCGGAAATGTCCGGAAAAGGCCTAAGGTGTACAGAACCTGATGCTCCGTATGCTCGTTGTAAGGGGCGTACCATTTCTCGGGGATTGGCAGCGCGCACCGTGTTCTCTCACATCATAATATCCTGCTATTCGGCCCGTTTTTGATCACTTAAAATGCCGGAAATGACCGGAAAAGGCCTAAGGTGTACAGAACCTGATGCTCCGTATGCTCGTTGTAAGGGGCGTACCATTCTTCGGGGATTGGCAGCGCGCAACGAGTTCTCTCACATCATAATATCCTGCGATACGACCCATTTTGAAACAATTAAAAAGCCGGAAATGTCCGCAAAATGCCGAAGGTGTACAGAACCCGTTGCTCCGTATGCTCGTTGTAATGGAAGGACCATTTTTGGGGGATTGGCAGCGTGCAGCGAGTTCTCACACCTCATAATATCCTGCGATACGACTCATTTTGAAACTATTAAAAAGCCGAAACTGGCCGGAAAAGGCCGAATATGTACAAGACAGGATTCTCGTCATGCTCGTTGTAATGGAAGTACCATTCTTCGGGGATTTGTAGCGCGCAACGAGTTCCCTCACATCATAATATCCTGCTATACGGCCCGTTTTTAATCACATAAAATGCCGGAGATGTCCGGAAAAGGCCGAAGGTGTACAGAACCCAATGCTCCGTTTGCTCGTTGTAATGGAAGTACCATTTTTGGGGGTTGGCTGAGAGCAACTGGTACTTGCAGATCATAATATCCTGATATACGGCCCATTTTGAAACAATTAAAAAGCCGGAAATGTCCGGAAAAGGCCGAAGGTGTACAGAACCCGTTGCTCCGTTTGCTCGTTGTAATGGGCGTACCATTTTTCGGGGATTGGCAGCGTGCAGCGAGACCTCACACATCATAATATCCTGCGATACGACCCTTTTTGAAACAATTAAAAAGCCGGAAATATCCGGAAAAGGCCGGAGGTGTACAGAACCCGTTGCTCCGTATGCTCGTTGTAATGGAAGGACCATTTTTGGGGGAGTGGCAGCGTGCAGCGAGTTCTCACACCTCATAATATCCTGCGAAACGACTCATTTTGAAACTATTAAAAAGCCGAAACTCGCCGGAAAAGGCCGAATATGTACAAGACAGGATTCTCCGCATGCTCGTTGTAATGGATGTACCATTTTTGGGGGGTTGGCAGAGAGCAACTGGTTCCTACACATCATAATATCCTGATATACGGCCCATTTTGAAACAATTAAAAAGCCGGAAATGTCCGGAAAAGGCCGAAGGTGTACAGAACCCGATGCTCCCTTTGCTTGTTGTAATGGAAGTACCATTTTTGGGGGGTTGGCAGAGAGCAACTGGTTCCTACACATCATAATATCCTGATATACGGCCCATTTTGAAGCAATTAAAAAGCCGGAAATGTCCGGAAAAGGCCGAAGGTGTACAGAACCCGATGCTCCGTTTGCTCGTTGTAATGGAAGTACCATTTTTGGGGGGTTGGCAGAGAGCAACTGGTTCTTACACATCATAATATCCTGATATACGGCCCATTTTGAAACAATTAAAAAGCCGGAAATGTCCGGAAAAGGCCGAAGGTGTACAGAACCCGTTGCTCCGTATGCTCGTTGTAATGGGCGTACCATTTTTCGGGGATTGGCAGCGAGCAGCGAGATCTCACACATCATAATATCTTGCGATACGACCCTTTTTAAAACAATTAAAAAGCCGGAAATATCCGGAAAAGGCCGAAGGTGTACAGAACCCGTTGCTCCGTATGCTCGTTGTAATGGAAGGACCATTTTTGGGGGATTGGCAACGCTCAACGCGTTTTTACACATCATAATAACCTGCTATTCGGCCCATTTTTTGATCACTTAAAATGCCGGAAATGTCCGGAAAAGGCCGAAGGTGTACAGAACCTGATGCTCCGTATGCTCGTTGTAAGGGGCGTACCATTTCTCGGGGATTGGCAGCGCGTAACGAGTTCTCTCACATCATAATATCCTGAAATACGGCCCATTTTGAAACAATTAAAAAGCCGGAAATGTCCGGAAAAGGCCGAAGGTGTACAGAACCTGATGATCCGTATGCTCGTTGTAATGGAAGTACCATTCTTCGGGGATTGGCAGCGTGCAGCGAGTTCTCACACCTCATAATATCCTGCGATACGACTCATTTTGAAACTATTAAAAAGCCGAAACTGGCCGGAAAAGGCCGAATATGTACAAGACAGGATTCTACGCATGCTCGTTGTAATGGATGTACCATTCTTCGGGGATTGGCAGCGCGCAACGAGTTCTCTCACATCATAATATCCCGCGATACGACCCATTTTGAAACAATTAAAAAACCGGAAATGTCCGGAAAATGCCGAAGGTGTACAGAACCCGTTGCTCCGCATGCTCGTTGTAATGGAAGGACCATATTTGAGGGATTGGCAGCGTGCAGCGAGTTCTCACACATCATAATATCCTGCGATACGGCCCATTTTGAAGCAATTAAAAAGCCGGAAATGTCCGGAAAAGGCCGAAGGTGTACAGAACCCGATGCTCCGTTTGCTCGTTGTAATGGAAGGACCATTTTTGGGGGATTGGCAGCGTGCAGCGAGTTCTCACACCTCATAATATCCTGCGATACGACTCATTTTGAAACTATTAAAAAGCCGAAACTGGCCGGAAAAGGCCGAATATGTACAAGACAGGATTCTCGTCATGCTCGTTGTAATGGAAGTACCATTCTTCGGGGATTTGTAGCGCGCAACGAGTTCCCTCACATCATAATATCCTGCTATACGGCCCGTTTTTAATCACATAAAATGCCGGAGATGTCCGGAAAAGGCCGAAGGTGTACAGAACCCAATGCTCCGTTTGCTCGTTGTAATGGAAGTACCATTTTTGGGGGTTGGCTGAGAGCAACTGGTACTTGCAGATCATAATATCCTGATATACGGCCCATTTTGAAACAATTAAAAAGCCGGAAATGTCCGGAAAAGGCCGAAGGTGTACAGAACCCGTTGCTCCGTTTGCTCGTTGTAATGGGCGTACCATTTTTCGGGGATTGGCAGCGTGCAGCGAGACCTCACACATCATAATATCCTGCGATACGACCCTTTTTGAAACAATTAAAAAGCCGGAAATATCCGGAAAAGGCCGGAGGTGTACAGAACCCGTTGCTCCGTATGCTCGTTGTAATGGAAGGACCATTTTTGGGGGAGTGGCAGCGTGCAGCGAGTTCTCACACCTCATAATATCCTGCGAAACGACTCATTTTGAAACTATTAAAAAGCCGAAACTCGCCGGAAAAGGCCGAATATGTACAAGACAGGATTCTCCGCATGCTCGTTGTAATGGATGTACCATTTTTGGGGGGTTGGCAGAGAGCAACTGGTTCCTACACATCATAATATCCTGATATACGGCCCATTTTGAAACAATTAAAAAGCCGGAAATGTCCGGAAAAGGCCGAAGGTGTACAGAACCCGATGCTCCCTTTGCTTGTTGTAATGGAAGTACCATTTTTGGGGGGTTGGCAGAGAGCAACTGGTTCCTACACATCATAATATCCTGATATACGGCCCATTTTGAAGCAATTAAAAAGCCGGAAATGTCCGGAAAAGGCCGAAGGTGTACAGAACCCGATGCTCCGTTTGCTCGTTGTAATGGAAGTACCATTTTTGGGGGGTTGGCAGAGAGCAACTGGTTCTTACACATCATAATATCCTGATATACGGCCCATTTTGAAACAATTAAAAAGCCGGAAATGTCCGGAAAAGGCCGAAGGTGTACAGAACCCGTTGCTCCGTATGCTCGTTGTAATGGGCGTACCATTTTTCGGGGATTGGCAGCGAGCAGCGAGATCTCACACATCATAATATCTTGCGATACGACCCTTTTTAAAACAATTAAAAAGCCGGAAATATCCGGAAAAGGCCGAAGGTGTACAGAACCCGTTGCTCCGTATGCTCGTTGTAATGGAAGGACCATTTTTGGGGGATTGGCAACGCTCAACGCGTTTTTACACATCATAATAACCTGCTATTCGGCCCATTTTTTGATCACTTAAAATGCCGGAAATGTCCGGAAAAGGCCGAAGGTGTACAGAACCTGATGCTCCGTATGCTCGTTGTAAGGGGCGTACCATTTCTCGGGGATTGGCAGCGCGTAGCGAGTTCTCTCACATCATAATATCCTGAAATACGGCCCATTTTGAAACAATTAAAAAGCCGGAAATGTCCGGAAAAGGCCGAAGGTGTACAGAACCTGATGATCCGTATGCTCGTTGTAATGGAAGTACCATTCTTCGGGGATTGGCAGCGTGCAGCGAGTTCTCACACCTCATAATATCCTGCGATACGACTCATTTTGAAACTATTAAAAAGCCGAAACTGGCCGGAAAAGGCCGAATATGTACAAGACAGGATTCTACGCATGCTCGTTGTAATGGATGTACCATTCTTCGGGGATTGGCAGCGCGCAACGAGTTCTCTCACATCATAATATCCCGCGATACGACCCATTTTGAAACAATTAAAAAGCCGGAAATGTCCGGAAAATGCCGAAGGTGTACAGAACCCGTTGCTCCGCATGCTCGTTGTAATGGAAGGACCATATTTGAGGGATTGGCAGCGTGCAGCGAGTTCTCACACATCATAATATCCTGCGATACGGCCCATTTTGAAGCAATTAAAAAGCCGGAAATGTCCGGAAAAGGCCGAAGGTGTACAGAACCCGATGCTCCGTTTGCTCGTTGTAATGGAAGTACCATTTTTGGGGGGTTCGCAGAGAGCAACTGGTTCTTACACATCGTAATATCCTGATATAAGGCCCATTTTGAAACAATTAAAAAGTCGGAAATGTCCGGAAAAGGCCGAAGGTGTACTGAACCCGCTGCTCCGTATGCTCGTTGTAATGGGCGTACCATTTTTCGAGGATTGGCAGCGTGCAGCGAGATCTCACACATCATAATATCCTGCGATACGACCCTTTTTGAAACAATTAAAAAGCCGGAAATATCCGGAAAAGGCCGAAGGTGTACAGAACCCGTTGTTCCGTATGCTCGTTGTAATGGAAGGACCATTCTTCGGGGATTGGCAGCGCGCAACGAGTTCTCTCACATCATAATATCCCGCGATACGACCCATTTTGAAACAATTAAAAAGCCGGAAATGTCCGGAAAATGCCGAAGGTGTACAGAACCCGTTGCTCCGTATGCTCGTTGTAATGGAAGGACCATTTTTGGGGGATTGGCAGCGTGCAGCGAGTTCTCACACATCATAATATCCTGCGATACGACCCGTTTTTAATCACATAAAATGCCGGAAATATCCGGAAAAGGCCGAAGGTGTACAGAACCTGATGCTACGTATACTCGTTGTAAGGGGCGTACCATTTCTCGGGGATTAGCAGCGCGCAACGAGGTCTCACACATCATAATATCCTGCGATACGACCCTTTTTGAAACAATTAAAAAGCCGGAAATATCCGGAAAAGGCCGAAGGTGTACAGAACCCGTTGCTCCGTATGCTCGTTGTAATGGGAGTACCATTTTTCGGGGATTGGCAGCGTGCAGCGAGATCTCACACATCATAATATCCTGCGATTCGACCCTTTTTGAAACAATTAAAAAGCCGGAAATATCCGGAAAAGGCTGAAGGTGTGCAGAACCCGTTGCTCCGTATGCTCGTTGTAATGGGCGTACCATTTTTCGGGGATTGGCAGCGTGCAGCGAGTTCTTACACCTCATAATATCCTGCGATACGACCCATTTTGAAACAATTAAAAAGCCGAAACTGGCCGGAAAAGGCCGAATATGTACAAGACAGGATTCCCCGGATGCTGGTTGTATTGGAAGTACCATTCTTCGGGGATTGGCAGCGCGCACCGTGTTCTCTCACATCATAATATCCTGCTATTCGGCCCGTTTTTGATCACTTAAAATGCCGGAAATGTCCGGAAAATGCCTAAGGTGTAAAGAACCTGATGCTCCGTATGCTCGTTGTAAGGGGCGTACCATTTCTCGGGGATTGGCAGCGCGTAACGTGTTCTCTCACAACATAATATCCTAATAAACGGCACATTTTGAAACAATTAAAAAGCCGGAAATGTCCGGAAAAGGCCGAAGTTGTACAGAACCCGTTGCTCCGTATGCTCGTTGTAATGGGCGTACCATTTTTCGGTGACTTCCAGAGTGCAGCCAGTTCTCACACCTCATAATATCCTGCGATACGACCCATTTTGAAACTATTAAAAAGCCGAAACTGGCCGGAAATGGCCGAATATGTACAAGACAGGATTCTCCGGATGCTGGTTGTATTGGAAGTACCATTCTTCGGGGATTGGCAGCGCGCACCGTGTTCTCTCACATCATAATATCCTGCTATTCGGCCCGTTTTTGATCACTTAAAATGCCGCAAATGTCCGGAAAAGGCCTAAGGTGTACAGAACCTGATGCTCCGTATGCTCGTTGTAAGGGGCGTACCATTTCTCGGGGATTGGCAGCGCGCACCGTGTTCTCTCACATCATAATATCCTGCTATTCGGCCCGTTTTTGATCACATAAAATGCCGGAAATGACCGGAAAAGGCCTAAGGTGTACAGAACCTGATGCTCCGTATGCTCGTTGTAAGGGGCGTACCATTCTTCGGGGATTGGCAGCGCGCAACGAGTTCTCTCACATCATAATATCCTGCGATACGACCCATTTTGAAACTATTAAAAAGCCGAAACTGGCCGGAAAAGGCCGAATATGTACAAGACAGGATTCTCCGCATGCTCGTTGTAATGGATGTACCATTCTTCGGGGATTGGCAGCGCGCAACGAGTTCTCTCACATCATAATATCGCGCGATACGACCCATTTTGAAACAATTAAAAAGCCGGAAATGTCCGCAAAATGCCGAAGGTGTACAGAACCCGTTGCTCCGTATGCTCGTTGTAATGGAAGGACCATTTTTGGGGGATTGGCAGCGTGCAGCGAGTTCTCACACCTCATAATATCCTGCGATACGACTCATTTTGAAACTATTAAAAAGCCGAAACTGGCCGGAAAAGGCCGAATATGTACAAGACAGGATTCTCGTCATGCTGGTTGTATTGGAAGTACCATTCTTCGGGGATTGGCAGCGCGCACCGTGTTCTCTCACATCATAATATCCTGCTATTCGGCCCGTTTTTGATCACTTAAAATGCCGGAAATGTCCGGAAAATGCCTAAGGTGTAAAGAACCTGATGCTCCGTATGCTCGTTGTAAGGGGCGTACCATTTCTCGGGGATTGGCAGCGCGTAACGTGTTCTCTCACAACATAATATCCTAATAAACGGCACATTTTGAAACAATTAAAAAGCCGGAAATGTCCGGAAAAGGCCGAAGGTGTACAGAACCCGTTGCTCCGTATGCTCGTTGTAATGGGCGTACCATTTTTCGGTGACTTCCAGAGTGCAGCCAGTTCTCACACCTCATAATATCCTGCGATACGACCCATTTTGAAACTATTAAAAAGCCGAAACTGGCCGGAAATGGCCGAATATGTACAAGACAGGATTCTCCGGATGCTGGTTGTATTGGAAGTACCATTCTTCGGGGATTGGCAGCGCGCACCGTGTTCTCTCACATCATAATATCCTGCTATTCGGCCCGTTTTTGATCACTTAAAATGCCGGAAATGTCCGGAAAAGGCCTAAGGTGTACAGAACCTGATGCTCCGTATGCTCGTTGTAAGGGGCGTACCATTTCTCGGGGATTGGCAGCGCGCACCGTGTTCTCTCACATCATAATATCCTGCTATTCGGCCCGTTTTTGATCACTTAAAATGCCGGAAATGACCGGAAAAGGCCTAAGGTGTACAGAACCTGATGCTCCGTATGCTCGTTGTAAGGGGCGTACCATTCTTCGGGGATTGGCAGCGCGCAACGAGTTCTCTCACATCATAATATCCTGCGATACGACCCATTTTGAAACAATTAAAAAGCCGGAAATGTCCGCAAAATGCCGAAGGTGTACAGAACCCGTTGCTCCGTATGCTCGTTGTAATGGAAGGACCATTTTTTGGGGATTGGCAGCGTGCAGCGAGTTCTCACACCTCATAATATCCTGCGATACGACTCATTTTGAAACTATTAAAAAGCCGAAACTGGCCGGAAAAGGCCGAATATGTACAAGACAGGATTCTCGTCATGCTCGTTGTAATGGAAGTACCATTCTTCGGGGATTTGTAGCGCGCAACGAGTTCCCTCACATCATAATATCCTGCTATACGGCCCGTTTTTAATCACATAAAATGCCGGAGATGTCCGGAAAAGGCCGAAGGTGTACAGAACCCAATGCTCCGTTTGCTCGTTGTAATGGAAGTACCATTTTTGGGGGTTGGCTGAGAGCAACTGGTACTTGCAGATCATAATATCCTGATATACGGCCCATTTTGAAACAATTAAAAAGCCGGAAATGTCCGGAAAAGGCCGAAGGTGTACAGAACCCGTTGCTCCGTTTGCTCGTTGTAATGGGCGTACCATTTTTCGGGGATTGGCAGCGTGCAGCGAGACCTCACACATCATAATATCCTGCGATACGACCCTTTTTGAAACAATTAAAAAGCCGGAAATATCCGGAAAAGGCCGGAGGTGTACAGAACCCGTTGCTCCGTATGCTCGTTGTAATGGAAGGACCATTTTTGGGGGAGTGGCAGCGTGCAGCGAGTTCTCACACCTCATAATATCCTGCGAAACGACTCATTTTGAAACTATTAAAAAGCCGAAACTCGCCGGAAAAGGCCGAATATGTACAAGACAGGATTCTCCGCATGCTCGTTGTAATGGATGTACCATTTTTGGGGGGTTGGCAGAGAGCAACTGGTTCCTACACATCATAATATCCTGATATACGGCCCATTTTGAAACAATTAAAAAGCCGGAAATGTCCGGAAAAGGCCGAAGGTGTACAGAACCCGATGCTCCCTTTGCTTGTTGTAATGGAAGTACCATTTTTGGGGGGTTGGCAGAGAGCAACTGGTTCCTACACATCATAATATCCTGATATACGGCCCATTTTGAAGCAATTAAAAAGCCGGAAATGTCCGGAAAAGGCCGAAGGTGTACAGAACCCGATGCTCCGTTTGCTCGTTGTAATGGAAGTACCATTTTTGGGGGGCTGGCAGAGAGCAACTGGTTCTTACACATCATAATATCCTGATATACGGCCCATTTTGAAACAATTAAAAAGCCGGAAATGTCCGGAAAAGGCCGAAGGTGTACAGAACCCGTTGCTCCGTATGCTCGTTGTAATGGGCGTACCATTTTTCGGGGATTGGCAGCGAGCAGCGAGATCTCACACATCATAATATCTTGCGATACGACCCTTTTTAAAACAATTAAAAAGCCGGAAATATCCGGAAAAGGCCGAAGGTGTACAGAACCCGTTGCTCCGTATGCTCGTTGTAATGGAAGGACCATTTTTGGGGGATTGGCAACGCTCAACGCGTTTTTACACATCATAATAACCTGCTATTCGGCCCATTTTTTGATCACTTAAAATGCCGGAAATGTCCGGAAAAGGCCGAAGGTGTACAGAACCTGATGCTCCGTATGCTCGTTGTAAGGGGCGTACCATTTCTCGGGGATTGGCAGCGCGTAACGAGTTCTCTCACATCATAATATCCTGAAATACGGCCCATTTTGAAACAATTAAAAAGCCGGAAATGTCCGGAAAAGGCCGAAGGTGTACAGAACCTGATGATCCGTATGCTCGTTGTAATGGAAGTACCATTCTTCGGGGATTGGCAGCGTGCAGCGAGTTCTCACACCTCATAATATCCTGCGATACGACTCATTTTGAAACTATTAAAAAGCCGAAACTGGCCGGAAAAGGCCGAATATGTACAAGACAGGATTCTACGCATGCTCGTTGTAATGGATGTACCATTCTTCGGGGATTGGCAGCGCGCAACGAGTTCTCTCACATCATAATATCCCGCGATACGACCCATTTTGAAACAATTAAAAAGCCGGAAATGTCCGGAAAATGCCGAAGGTGTACAGAACCCGTTGCTCCGCATGCTCGTTGTAATGGAAGGACCATATTTGAGGGATTGGCAGCGTGCAGCGAGTTCTCACACATCATAATATCCTGCGATACGGCCCATTTTGAAGCAATTAAAAAGCCGGAAATGTCCGGAAAAGGCCGAAGGTGTACAGAACCCGATGCTCCGTTTGCTCGTTGTAATGGAAGTACCATTTTTGGGGGGTTGGCAGAGAGCAACTGGCTCTTACACATCATAATAATCTGATATACGGCCCATTTTGAAACAATTAAAAAGCCGGAAATATCCGGAAAAGGCCGAAGGTGTACAGAACCCGTTGCTCCGTATGCTCGTTGTAATGGGCGTACCAGTCTTCGGGGATTGGAAGCGTGCAGCGAGATCTTACACATCATAATATCGAGCGATACGACCCTTTTTGAAACAATTAAAAAGCCGGAAATATCCGGAAAAGGCCGAAGGTGTACAGAACCCGATGCTCCGTATGCTCGTTGTAAGGGAAGGACCATTTTTGGGGGATCGGCAACGCTCAACGCGTTTTTACACATCATAATATCCTGCTATTCGGCCCGTTTTTGATCACTTAAAATGCCGGAAATGTCCGGAAAAGGCCGAAGGTGTACAGAACCTGATGCTCCGTATGCTCGTTGTAAGGGGCGTAACATTTCTCGGGGATTGGCAGCGCGTAACGTGTTCTCTCAGATCATAATATCCTGATAAACGGCACATTTTGAAACAATTAAAAAGCCGGAAATGTCCGGAAAAGGCCGAAGGTGTACAGAACCTGATGCTCCGTATGCTCGTTGTAAGGGGCGTACCATTTCTCGGGGATTGGCAGCGCGTAACGAGTTCTCTCACATCATAATATCCTGAAATACGGCCCATTTTGAAACAATTAAAAAGCCGGAAATGTCCGGAAAAGGCCGAAGGTGTACAGAACCTGATGCTCCGTATGCTCGTTGTAATGGCAGTACCATTTTTGGGGGGTTGACAGCGCGCAACGAGTTCCCTCACATCATAATATCCTGCGATACGACCCATTTTGAAACAATTAAAAAGCCGGAAATGTCCGGAAAATGCCAAAGGTGTACAGAACCCGTTGCTCCGTATGCTCGTTGTAATGGGCGTACCATTTTTCGGGGATTGGCAGCGTGCAGCGAGTTCTCACACCTCATAATATCCTGCGATACGACCCATTTTGAAACTATTAAAAAGCCGAAACTGGCCGGAAAAGGCCGAATATGTACAAGACAGGATTCTCCGCATGCTCGTTGTAATGGATGTACCATTCTTCGGGGATTGGCAGCGCGCAACGAGTTCTCTCACATCATAATATCGCGCGATACGACCCATTTTGAAACAATTAAAAAGCCGGAAATGTCCGGAAAATGCCGAAGGTGTACAGAACCCGTTGCTCCGTATGCTCGTTGTAATGGAAGGACCATTTTTGGGGGATTGGCAGCGTGCAGCGAGTTCTCACACCTCATAATATCCTGCGATACGACTCATTTTGAAACTATTAAAAAGCCGAAACTGGCCGGAAAAGGCCGAATATGTACAAGACAGGATTCTCGTCATGCTCGTTGTAATGGAAGTACCATTCTTCGGGGATTGGCAGCGCGCAACGAGTTCCCTCACATCATAATATCCTGCTATACGGCCCGTTTTTAATCACATAAAATGCCGGAGATGTCCGGAAAAGGCCGAAGGTGTACAGAACCCGATGCTCCGTTTGCTCGTTGTAATGGGCGTACCATGTTTCGGGGATTGGAAGCGTGCAGCGAGATCTCACACATCATAATATCCCGCGATACGACCCATTTTGAAACAATTAAAAAGCCAGAAATGTCCGGAAAATGCCGAAGGTGTACAGAACCCGTTGCTCCGTATGCTCGTTGTAATGGAAGGACCATATTTGGGGGATTGGCAGCGTGCAGCGAGTTCTCACACATCATAATATCCTGCGATACGACCCGTTTTTATTCACATAAAATGCCGGAGATGTCCGGAAAAGGCCGAAGGTGTACAGAACCCGATGCTCCGTTTGCTCGTTGTAATGGAAGTACCATTTTTGGGGGGTTGGCAGAGAGCAACTGGCTCTTACACATCATAATAATCTGACATACGGCCCATTTTGAAACAATTAAAAAGGCGGAAATGTCCGGAAAAGGCCGAAGGTGTACAGAACCCGTTGCTCCGTATGCTCGTTGTAATGGGCGTACCATTTTTCGGGGATTGGCAGCGTGCAGCGAGATCTCACACATCATAATATCCTGCGATACGACCCTTTTTGAAACAATTAAAAAGCCGGAAATATCCGGAAAAGGCCGGAGGTGTACAGAACCCGTTGCTCCGTATGCTCGTTGTAATGGAAGGACCATTTTTGGGGGATTGGCAGCGTGCAGCGAGTTCTCACACCTCATAATATCCTGCGAAACGACTCATTTTGAAACTATTAAAAAGCCGAAACTCGCCGGAAAAGGCCGAATATGTACAAGACAGGATTCTCCGCATGCTCGTTGTAATGGAAGTACCACTCTTCGGGGATTGGCAGCGCGCAACGAGTTCTCTCACATCATAATATCCTGATATACGGAACACTTTGAAACAATTAAAAAGCCGGAAATGTCCGGAAAAGGCCGAAGGTGTACAGAACCCGTTGCTCCCTTCGCTTGTTGTAATGGAAGTACCATTTTTGGGGGGTTGGCAGAGAGCAACTGGTTCTTACACATCATAATATCCTGATATAAGGCCCATTTTGAAACAATTAAAAAGGCGGAAATGTCCGGAAAAGGCCGAAGGTGTACAGAACCCGTTGCTCCGTATGCTCGTTGTAATGGGCGTACCATTTTTCGGGGATTGGCAGCGTGCAGCGAGTTCTCACACCTCATAATATCCTGCGATACGACCCATTTTGAAACTATTAAAAAGCCGAAACTGGCCGGAAAAGGCCGAATATGTACAAGACAGGATTCTCCGCATGCTCGTTGTAATGGATGTACCATTCTTCGGGGATTGGCAGCGCGCAACGAGTTCTCTCACATCATAATATCGCGCGATACGACCCATTTTGAAACAATTAAAAAGCCGGAAATGTCCGGAAAATGCCGAAGGTGTACAGAACCCGTTGCTCCGTATGCTCGTTGTAATGGAAGGACCATTTTTGGGGGATTGGCAGCGTGCAGCGAGTTCTCACACCTCATAATATCCTGCGATACGACTCATTTTGAAACTATTAAAAAGCCGAAACTGGCCGGAAAAGGCCGAATATGTACAAGACAGGATTCTCGTCATGCTCGTTGTAATGGAAGTACCATTCTTCGGGGATTGGCAGCGCGCAACGAGTTCCCTCACATCATAATATCCTGCTATACGGCCCGTTTTTAATCACATAAAATGCCGGAGATGTCCGGAAAAGGCCGAAGGTGTACAGAACCCGATGCTCCGTTTGCTCGTTGTAATGGGCGTACCATGTTTCGGGGATTGGAAGCGTGCAGCGAGATCTCACACATCATAATATCCCGCGATACGACCCATTTTGAAACAATTAAAAAGCCAGAAATGTCCGGAAAATGCCGAAGGTGTACAGAACCCGTTGCTCCGTATGCTCGTTGTAATGGAAGGACCATATTTGGGGGATTGGCAGCGTGCAGCGAGTTCTCACACATCATAATATCCTGCGATACGACCCGTTTTTAATCACATAAAATGCCGGAGATGTCCGGAAAAGGCCGAAGGTGTACAGAACCCGATGCTCCGTTTGCTCGTTGTAATGGAAGTACCATTTTTGGGGGGTTGGCAGAGAGCAACTGGCTCTTGCACATCATAATAATCTGACATACGGCCCATTTTGAAACAATTAAAAAGGCGGAAATGTCCGGAAAAGGCCGAAGGTGTACAGAACCCGTTGCTCCGTATGCTCGTTGTAATGGGCGTACCATTTTTCGGGGATTGGCAGCGTGCAGCGAGATCTCACACATCATAATATCCTGCGATACGACCCTTTTTGAAACAATTAAAAAGCCGGAAATATCAGGAAAAGGCCGGAGGTGTACAGAACCCGTTGCTCCGTATGCTCGTTGTAATGGAAGGACCATTTTTGGGGGATTGGCAGCGTGCAGCGAGTTCTCACACCTCATAATATCCTGCGAAACGACTCATTTTGAAACTATTAAAAAGCCGAAACTCGCCGGAAAAGGCCGAATATGTACAAGACAGGATTCTCCGCATGCTCGTTGTAATGGAAGTACCACTCTTCGGGGATTGGCAGCGCGCAACGAGTTCTCTCACATCATAATATCCTGATATACGGAACACTTTGAAACAATTAAAAAGCCGGAAATGTCCGGAAAAGGCCGAAGGTGTACAGAACCCGTTGCTCCCTTCGCTTGTTGTAATGGAAGTACCATTTTTGGGGGGTTGGCAGAGAGCAACTGGTTCTTACACATCATAATATCCTGATATAAGGCCCATTTTGAAGCAATTAAAAAGCCGGAAATGTCCGGAAAATGCCAAAGGTGTACAGAACCCGTTGCTCCGTATGCTCGTTGTAATGGAAGTACCATTCTTCGGGGATTGGCAGCGCGCAACGAGTTCTCTCACATCATAATATCCTGCGATACGACCCATTTTGAAACAATTAAAAAGCCGAAAATGTCCGGAAAATGCCAAAGGTGTACAGAACCCGTTGCTCAGTATGCTCGTTGTAATGGGCGTACCATTTTTCGGGGATTGGCAGCGTGCAGCGAGTTCTCACACCTCATAATATCCTGCGATACGACCCTTTTTGAAACTATTAAAAAGCCGAAACTGGCCGGAAAAGGCCGAATATGTACAAGACAGGATTCTCCGCATGCTCGTTGTAATGGATGTACCATTCTTCGGGGATTGGCAGCGCGCAACGAGTTCTCTCACATCATAATATCCCGCGATACGACCCATTTTGAAACAATTAAAAAGCCGGAAATGTCCGGAAAATGCCGAAGGTGTACAGAACCCGTTGCTCCGTATGCTCGTTGTAATGGAAGGACCATATTTGGGGGATTGGCAGCGTGCAGCGAGTTCTCACACATCATAATATCCTGCGATACGACCCGTTTTTAATCACATAAAATGCCGGAGATGTCCGGAAAAGGCCGAAGGTGTACAGAACTCGATGCTCCGTTTGCTCGTTGTAATGGAAGTACCATTTTTGGGGGGTTGGCAGAGAGCAACTGGCTCTTACACATCATAATAATCTGATATACGGCCCATTTTGAAACAATTAAAAAGGCGGAAATGTCCGGAAAAGGCCGAAGGTGTACAGAACCCGTTGCTCCGTATGCTCGTTGTAATGGGCGTACCATTTTTCGGGGATTGGCAGCGTGCAGCGAGATCTCACACATCATAATATCCTGCGATACGACCCTTTTTGAAACAATTAAAAAGCCGGAAATATCCGGAAAAGGCCGGAGGTGTACAGAACCCGTTGCTCCGTATGCTCGTTGTAATGGAAGGACCATTTTTGGGGGATTGGCAGCGTGCAGCGAGTTCTCACACCTCATAATATCCTGCGAAACGACTCATTTTGAAACTATTAAAAAGCCGAAACTCGCCGGAAAAGGCCGAATATGTACAAGACAGGATTCTCCGCATGCTCGTTGTAATGGAAGTACCACTCTTCGGGGATTGGCAGCGCGCAACGAGTTCTCTCACATCATAATATCCTGATATACGGAACACTTTGAAACAATTAAAAAGCCGGAAATGTCCGGAAAAGGCCGAAGGTGTACAGAACCCGTTGCTCCCTTCGCTTGTTGTAATGGAAGTACCATTTTTGGGGGGTTGGCAGAGAGCAACTGGTTCTTACACATCATAATATCCTGATATACGGCCCATTTTGAAGCAATTAAAAAGCCGGAAATGTCCGGAAAAGGCCGAAGGTGTACAGAACCCGTTGCTCCGTATGCTCGTTGTAATGGAAGTACCATTCTTCGGGGATTGGCAGCGCGCAACGAGTTCTCTCACATCATAATATCCTGCGATACGACCCATTTTGAAACAATTAAAAAGCCGAAAATGTCCGGAAAATGCCAAAGGTGTACAGAACCCGTTGCTCAGTATGCTCGTTGTAATGGGCGTACCATTTTTCGGGGATTGGCAGCGTGCAGCGAGTTCTCACACCTCATAATATCCTGCGATACGACCCTTTTTGAAACTATTAAAAAGCCGAAACTGGCCGGAAAAGGCCGAATATGTACAAGACAGGATTCTCCGCATGCTCGTTGTAATGGATGTACCATTCTTCGGGGATTGGCAGCGCGCAACGAGTTCTCTCACATCATAATATCCCGCGATACGACCCATTTTGAAACAATTAAAAAGCCGGAAATGTCCGGAAAATGCCGAAGGTGTACAGAACCCGTTGCTCCGTATGCTCGTTGTAATGGAAGGACCATATTTGGGGGATTGGCAGCGTGCAGCGAGTTCTCACACATCATAATATCCTGCGATACGACCCGTTTTTAATCACATAAAATGCCGGAGATGTCCGGAAAAGGCCGAAGGTGTACAGAACCCGATGCTCCGTTTGCTCGTTGTAATGGAAGTACCATTTTTGGGGGGTTGGCAGAGAGCAACTGGCTCTTACACATCATAATAATCTGATATACGGCCCATTTTGAAACAATTAAAAAGGCGGAAATGTCCGGAAAAGGCCGAAGGTGTACAGAACCCGTTGCTCCGTATGCTCGTTGTAATGGGCGTACCATTTTTCGGGGATTGGCAGCGTGCAGCGAGATCTCACACATCATAATATCCTGCGATACGACCCTTTTTGAAACAATTAAAAAGCCGGAAATATCCGGAAAAGGCCGAAGGTGTACAGAACCCGATGCTCCGTATGCTCGTTGTAAGGGAAGGACCATTTTTGGGGGATCGGCAACGCTCAACGCGTTTTTACACATCATAATATCCTGCTATTCGGCCCGTTTTTGATCACTTAAAATGCCGGAAATGTCCGGAAAAGGCCGAAGGTGTACAGAACCTGATGCTCCGTATGCTCGTTGTAAGGGGCGTACCATTTCTCGGGGATTGGCAGCGCGTAACGTGTTCTCTCAGATCATAATATCCTGATAAACGGCACATTTTGAAACAATTAAAAAGCCGGAAATGTCCGGAAAAGGCCGAAGGTGTACAGAACCTGATGCTCCGTATGCTCGTTGTAAGGGGCGTACCATTTCTCGGGGATTGGCAGCGCGTAACGAGTTCTCTCACATCATAATATCCTGAAATACGGCCCATTTTGAAACAATTAAAAAGCCGGAAATGTCCGGAAAAGGCCGAAGGTGTACAGAACCTGATGCTCCGTATGCTCGTTGTAATGGCAGTACCATTTTTGGGGGGTTGGCAGCGCGCAACGAGTTCTCTCACATCATAATATCCTGCGATACGACCCATTTTGAAACAATTAAAAAGCCGGAAATGTCCGGAAAATGCCAAAGGTGTACAGAACCCGTTGCTCCGTATGCTCGTTGTAATGGGCGTACCATTTTTCGGGGATTGGCAGCGTGCAGCGAGTTCTCACACCTCATAATGTCCTGCGATACGACCCATTTTGAAACTATTAAAAAGCCGAAACTGGCCGGAAAAGGCCGAATATGTACAAGACAGGATTCTCCGCATGCTCGTTGTAATGGATGTACCATTCTTCGGGGATTGGCACCGCGCAACGAGTTCTCTCACATCATAATATCGCGCGATACGACCCATTTTGAATCAATTAAAAAGCCGGAAATGTCCGGAAAATGCCGAAGGTGTACAGAACCCGTTGCTCCCTTTGCTTGTTGTAATGGAAGTACCATTTTTGGGGGGTTGGCAGAGAGCAACTGGTTCTTACACATCATAATATCCTGATATACGGCCCATTTTGAAGCAATTAAAAAGCCGGAAATATCCGGAAAAGGCCGAAGGTGTACAGAACCCGTTGCTCCGTATGCTCGTTGTAATGGGCGTACCATTTTTCGGGGATTTCCAGCGTGCAGCCAGTTCTCACACCTCAGAATATCCTGCGATACGACCCATTTTGAAACTATTAAAAAGCCGAAACTGGTCGGAAATGGCCGAATATTTACAAGACAGGATTCTCCGCATGCTCGTTGTAATGGAAGTACCATTCTTCGAGGATTGGCAGCGCGCAACGAGTTCTCTCACATCATAATATCCTGCTATACGGCCCGTATTTAATCACATAAAAAGCCGGAGATGTCCGGAAAAGGCCGAAGGTGTACAGAACCCGATGCTCCGTTTGCTCGTTGTAATGGGCGTACCATGTTTCGGGGATTGGAAGCGTGCAGCGAGATCTCACACATCATAATATCGTGCGATACGACCCTTTTTGAAACAATTAAGAAGCCGGAAATATCCGGAAAAGGCCGAAGGTGTACAGAACCCGATGCTCCGTTTGCTCGTTGTAATGGAAGTACCATTTTTGGGGGATTGGCAGCGTGCAGCGAGTTCTCACACCTCATAATATCCTGCGAAACGACTCATTTTGAAACTATTAAAAAGCCGAAACTCGCCGGAAAAGGCCGAATATGTACAAGACAGGATTCTCCGCATGCTCGTTGTAATGGAAGTACCATTCTTCGGGGATTGGCAGCGCGCAACGAGTTCTCTCACATCATAATATCCTGATATACGGCCCACTTTGAAACAATTAAAAAGCCGGAAATGTCCGGAAAAGGCCGAAGGTGTACAGAACCCGTTGCTCCCTTTGCTTGTTGTAATGGAAGTACCATTTTTGGGGGGTTGGCAGAGAGCAACTGGTTCTTACACATCATAATATCCTGATATACGGCCCATTTTGAAGCAATTAGAAAGCCGGAAATGTCCGGAAAAGGCCGAAGGTGTACAGAACCCGTTGCTCCGTATGCTCGTTGTAATGGAAGTACCATTCTTCGGGGATTGGCAGCGCGCAACGAGTTCTCTCACATCATAATATCCTGCGATACGACCCATTTTGAAACAATTAAAAAGCCGAAAATGTCCGGAAAATGCCAAAGGTGTACAGAACCCGTTGCTCCGTATGCTCGTTGTAATGGGCGTACCATTTTTCGGGGATTGGCAGCGTGCAGCGAGTTCTCACACCTCATAATATCCTGCGATACGACCCATTTTGAAACTATTAAAAAGCCGAAACTGGCCGGAAAAGGCCGAATATGTACAAGACAGGATTCTCCGCATGCTCGTTGTAATGGATGTACCATTCTTCGGGGATTGGCAGCGCGCAAAGAGTTCTCTCACATCATAATATCCCGCGATACGACCCATTTTGAAACAATTAAAAAGCCGGAAATGTCCGGAAAATGCCGAAGGTGTACAGAACCCGTTGCTCCGTATGCTCGTTGTAATGGAAGGACCATATTTGGGGGATTGGCAGCGTGCAGCGAGTTCTCACACATCATAATATCCTGCGATACGACCCGTTTTTAATCACATAAAATGCCGGAGATGTCCGGAAAAGGCCGAAGGTGTACAGAACCCGATGCTCCGTTTGCTCGTTGTAATGGAAGTACCATTTTTGGGGGGTTCGCAGAGAGCAACTGGCTCTTACACATCATAATAATCTGATATGCGGCCCATTTTGAAACAATTAAAAAGGCGGAAATGTCCGGAAAAGGCCGAAGGTGTACAGAACCCGTTGCTCCGTATGCTCGTTGTAATGGGCGTACCATTTTTCGGGGATTGGCAGCGTGCAGCGAGATCTCACACATCATAATATCCTGCGATACGACCCTTTTTGAAACAATTAAAAAGCCGGAAATATCCGGAAAAGGCCGAAGGTGTACAGAACCCGTTGCTCCGTATGCTCGTTGTAATGGAAGGACCATTTTTGGGAGATTGGCAGCGTGCAGCGAGTTCTCACACCTCATAATATCCTGCGAAACGACTCATTTTGAAACTATTAAAAAGCCGAAACTCGCCGGAAAAGGCCGAATATGTACAAGACAGGATTCTCCGCATGCTCGTTGTAATGGAAGTACCATTCTTCGGGGATTGGCAGCGCGCAACGAGTTCTCTCACATCATAATATCCTTATATACGGAACACTTTGAAACAATTAAAAAGCCGGAAATGTCCGGAAAAGGCCGAAGGTGTACAGAACCCGTTGCTCCCTTCGCTTGTTGTAATGGAAGTACCATTTTTGGGGGGTTGGCAGAGAGCAACTGGTTCTTACACATCATAATATCCTGATATACGGCCCATTTTGAAGCAATTAAAAAGCCGGAAATGTCCGGAAAAGGCCGAAGGTGTACAGAACCCGTTGCTCCGTATGCTCGTTGTAATGGAAGTACCATTCTTCGGGGATTGGCAGCGCGCAACGAGTTCTCTCACATCATAATATCCTGCGATACGACCCATTTTGAAACAATTAAAAAGCCGAAAATGTCCGGAAAATGCCAAAGGTGTACAGAACCCGTTGCTCAGTATGCTCGTTGTAATGGGCGTACCATTTTTCGGGGATTGGCAGCGTGCAGCGAGTTCTCACACCTCATAATATCCTGCGATACGACCCTTTTTGAAACTATTAAAAAGCCGAAACTGGCCGGAAAAGGCCGAATATGTACAAGACAGGATTCTCCGCATGCTCGTTGTAATGGATGTACCATTCTTCGGGGATTGGCAGCGCGCAACGAGTTCTCTCACATCATAATATCCCGCGATACGACCCATTTTGAAACAATTAAAAAGCCGGAAATGTCCGGAAAATGCCGAAGGTGTACAGAACCCGATGCTCCGTTTGCTCGTTGTAATGGAAGGACCATATTTGGGGGATTGGCAGCGTGCAGCGAGTTCTCACACATCATAATATCCTGCGATACGACCCGTTTTTAATCACATAAAATGCCGGAGATGTCCGGAAAAGGCCGAAGGTGTACAGAACCTGATGCTACGTATACTCGTTGTAAGGGGCGTACCATTTCTCGGGGATTGGCAGCGCGCAACGAGGTCTCACACATCATAATATCCTGCGATACGACCCTTTTTGAAACAATTAAAAAGCCGGAAATATCCGGAAAAGGCCGAAGGTGTACAGAACCCGTTGCTCCGTATGCTCGTTGAAATGGGAGTACCATTTTTCGGGGATTGGCAGCGTGCAGCGAGATCTCACACATCATAATATCCTGCGATACGACCCTTTTTGAAACAATTAAAAAGCCGGAAATATCCGGAAAAGGCTGAAGGTGTGCAGAACCCGTTGCTCCGTATGCTCGTTGTAATGGGCGTACCATTTTTCGGGGATTGGCAGCGTGCAGCGAGTTCTCACACCTCATAATATCCTGCGATACGACCCATTTTGAAACAATTAAAAAGCCGAAACTGGCCGGAAAAGGCCGAATATGTACAAGACAGGATTCTCCGGATGCTGGTTGTATTGGAAGTACCATTCTTCGGGGATTGGCAGCGCGCACCGTGTTCTCTCACATCATAATATCCTGCTATTCGGCCCGTTTTTGATCACTTAAAATGCCGGAAATGTCCGGAAAAGGCCTAAGGTGTACAGAACCTGATGCTCCGTATGCTCGTTGTAAGGGGCGTACCATTTCTCGGGGATTGGCAGCGCGTAACGTGTTCTCTCACATCATAATATCCTGATAAACGGCACATTTTGAAACAATTAAAAAGCCGGAAATGTCCGGAAAAGACCGAAGGTGTACAGAACCCGTTGCTCCGTATGCTCGTTGTAATGGGCGTACCATTTTTCGGGGACTTCCAGCGTGCAGCTAGTTCTCACACCTCATAATATCCTGCGATACGACCCATTTTGAAACTATTAAAAAGGCGAAACTGGCCGGAAATGGCCGAATATGTACAAGACAGGATTCTCCGGATGCTGGTTGTATTGGAAGTACCATTCTTCGGGGATTGGCAGCGCGCACCGTGTTCTCTCACATCATAATATCCTGCTATTCGGCCCGTTTTTGATCACTTAAAATGCCGGAAATGTCCGGAAAAGGCCTAAGGTGTACAGAACCCGTTGCTCCGTATGCTCGTTGTAATGGAACGACCATATTTGGGGGATTGGCAGCGTGCAGCGAGTTCTCACACATCATAACATCCTGCGATACGACCCGTTTTTAATCACATAAAATGCCGGAGATGTCCGGAAAAGGCCGAAGGTGTACAGAACCCGATGCTCCGTTTGCTCGTTGTAATGGAAGTACCATTTTTGGGGGGTTGGCAGAGAGCAACTGGCTCTTACACATCATAATAATCTGATATACGGCCCATTTTGAAACAATTAAAAAGGCGGAAATGTCCGGAAAAGGCCGAAGGTGTACAGAACCCGTTGCTCCGTATGCTCGTTGTAATGGGCGTACCATTTTTCGGGGATTGGCAGCGTGCAGCGAGATCTCACACATCATAATATCCTGCGATACGACCCTTTTTGAAACAATTAAAAAGCCGGAAATATCCGGAAAAGGCCGGAGGTGTACAGAACCCGTTGCTCCGTATGCTCGTTGTAATGGAAGGACCATTTTTGGGGGATTGGCAGCGTGCAGCGAGTTCTCACACCTCATAATATCCTGCGAAACGACTCATTTTGAAACTATTAAAAAGCCGAAACTCGACGGAAAAGGCCGAATATGTACAAGACAAGATTCTCCGCATGCTCGTTGTAATGGAAGTACCATTCTTCGGGGATTGGCAGCGCGCAACGAGTTCTCTCACATCATAATATCCTGATATACGGCCCACTTTGAAACAATTAAAAAGCCGGAAATGTCCGGAAAATGCCGAAGGTGTACAGAACCCGTTGCTCCGTATGCTCGTTGTAATGGAAGGACCATATTTGGGGGATTGGCAGCGTGCAGCGAGTTCTCACACATCATAATATCCTGCGATACGACCCGTTTTTAATCACATAAAATGCCGGAGATGTCCGGAAAAGGCCGAAGGTGTACAGAACCCGATGCTCCGTTTGCTCGTTGTAATGGGAGTACCATTTTTGGGGGGTTGGCAGAGAGCAACTGGCTCTTACACATCATAATAATCTGATATACGGCCCATTTTGAAACAATTAAAAAGGCTGAAATGTCCGGAAAAGGCCGAACGTGTACAGAACCCGTTGCTCCGTATGCTCGTTGTAATGGGCGTACCATTTTTCGGGGATTGGAAGCGTGCAGCGAGATCTCACACATAATAATATCGTGCGATACGACCCTTTTTGAAACAATTAAAAAGCCGGAAATATCCGGAAAAGGCCGAAGGTGTACAGAACCCGTTGCTCCGTATGCTCGTTGTAATGGAAGGACCATTCTTCGGGGATTGGCAGCGCGCAACGAGTTCTCTCACATCATAATATCCCGCGATACGACCCATTTTGAAACAATTAAAAAGCCGGAAATGTCCGGAAAATGCCGAAGGTGTACAGAACCCGTTGCTCCGTATGCTCGTTGTAATGGAAGGACCATTTTTGGGGGATTGGCAGCGTGCAGCGAGTTCTCACACATCATAATATCCTGCGATACGACCCGTTTTTAATCACATAAAATGCCGGAAATATCCGGAAAAGGCCGAAGGTGTACAGAACCTGATGCTACGTATACTCGTTGTAAGGGGCGTACCATTTCTCGGGGATTGGCAGCGCGCAACGAGGTCTCACACATCATAATATCCTGCGATACGACCCTTTTTGAAACAATTAAAAAGCCGGAAATATCCGGAAAAGGCCGAAGGTGTACAGAACCCGTTGCTCCGTACGCTCGTTGAAATGGGAGTACCATTTTTCGGGGATTGGCAGCGTGCAGCGAGATCTCACACATCATAATATCCTGCGATACGACCCTTTTTGAAACAATTAAAAAGCCGGAAATATCCGGAAAAGGCTGAAGGTGTGCAGAACCCGTTGCTCCGTATGCTCGTTGTAATGGGCGTACCATTTTTCGGGGATTGGCAGCGTGCAGCGAGTTCTCACACCTCATAATATCCTGCGATACGACCCATTTTGAAACAATTAAAAAGCCGAAACTGGCCGGAAAAGGCCGAATATGTACAAGACAGGATTCTCCGGATGCTGGTTGTATTGGAAGTACCATTCTTCGGGGATTGGCAGCGCGCACCGTGTTCTCTCACATCATAATATCCTGCTATTCGGCCCGTTTTTGATCACTTAAAATGCCGGAAATGTCCGGAAAAGGCCTAAGGTGTACAGAACCTGATGCTCCGTATGCTCGTTGTAAGGGGCGTACCATTTCTCGGGGATTGGCAGCGCGTAACGTGTTCTCTCACATCATAATATCCTGATAAACGGCACATTTTGAAACAATTAAAAAGCCGGAAATGTCCGGAAAAAACCGAAGGTGTACAGAACCCGTTGCTCCGTATGCTCGTTGTAATGGGCGTACCATTTTTCGGGGACTTCCAGCGTGCAGCCAGTTCTCACACCTCATAATATCCTGCGATACGACCCATTTTGAAACTATTAAAAAGGCGAAACTGGCCGGAAATGGCCGAATATGTACAAGACAGGATTCTCCGGATGCTGGTTGTATTGGAAGTACCATTCTTCGGGGATTGGCAGCGCGCACCGTGTTCTCTCACATCATAATATCCTGCTATTCGGCCCGTTTTTGATCACTTAAAATGCCGGAAATGTCCGGAAAAGGCCTAAGGTGTACAGAACCTGATGCTCCGTATGCTCGTTGTAAGGGGCGTACCATTTCTCGGGGATTGGCAGCGCGCACCGTGTTCTCTCACATCATAATATCCTGCTATTCGGCCCGTTTTTGATCACATAAAATGCCGGAGATGTCCGGAAAAGGCCGAAGGTGTACAGAACCCAATGCTCCGTTTGCTCGTTGTAATGGCAGTACCATTTTTGGGGGGGTTGGCAGAGAGCAACTGGTTCTTACACATCATAATATCCTGATATACGGCCCATTTTGAAACATTTAAAAAGCCGGAAATGTCCGGAAAAGGCCGAAGGTGTACAGAACCTGATGCTCCGTATGCTCGTTGTAATGGGCGTACCATTTTTCGGGGATTGGCAGCGTGCAGCGAGTTCTCACACCTCATAATATCCTGCGATGCGACCCATTTTGAAACTATTAAAAAGCCGAAACTGGCCGGAAAAGGCCGAATATGTACAAGACAGGATTCTCCGCATGCTCGTTGTAATGGATGTACCATTCTTCGGGGATTGGCAGCGCGCAACGAGTTCTCTCACATCATAATATCGCGCGATACGACCCATTTTGAAACAATTAAAAAGCCGGAAATGTCCGGAAAATGCCGAAGGTGTACAGAACCCGTTGCTCCGTATGCTCGTTGTAATGGAAGGACCATTTTTCGGGGATTGGCAGCGTGCAGCGAGTTCTCACACCTCATAATATCCTGCGATGCGACCCATTTTGAAACTATTAAAAAGCCGAAACTGGCCGGAAAAGGCCGAATATGTACAAGACAGGATTCTCCGCATGCTCGTTGTAATGGATGTACCATACTTCGGGGATTGGCAGCGCGCAACGAGTTCCCTCACATCATAATATCCTGCTATACGGCCCGTTTTTAATCACATAAAATGCCGGAGATGTCCGGAAAAGGCCGAAGGTGTACAGAACCCAATGCTCCGTTTGCTCGTTGTAATGGAAGTACCATTTTTGGGGGTTGGCAGAGAGCAACTGGTTCTTACAGATCATAATATCCTGATATACGGCCCATTTTGAAACAATTAAAAAGCCGGAAATGTCCGGAAAAGGCCGAAGGTGTACAGAAACCGTTGCTCCGTATGCTCGTTGTAATGGGCGTACCATTTTTCGGGGATTGGCAGCGTGCAGCGAGATCTCACACATCATAATATCCTGCGATACGACCCTTTTTGAAACAATTAAAAAGCCGGAAATATCCGGAAAAGGCCGGAGGTGTACAGAACCCGTTGCTCCGTATGCTCGTTGTAATGGAAGGACCATTTTTGGGGGATTGGCAGCGTGCAGCGAGTTCTCACACCTCATAAAATCCTGTGAAACGACTCATTTTAAAACTATTAAAAAGCCGAAACTCGCCGGAAAAGGCCGAATATGTACAAGACAGGATTCTCCGCATCCTCCTTGTAATGGAAGTACCATTCTTCGGGGATTGGCAGCGCGCAACGAGTTCTCTCACATCATAATATCCTGATATACGGCCCACTTTGAAACAATTAAAAAGCCGGAAATGTCCGGAAAAGGCCGAAGGTGTACAGAACCCGTTGCTCCCTTTGCTTGCTGTAATGGAAGTACCATTTTTGGGGGGTTGGCAGAGAGCAACTGGTTCTTACACATCATAATATCCTGATATACGGCCCATTTTGAAGCAATTAAAAAGCCGGAAATGTCCGGAAAAGGCCGAAGGTGTACAGAACCCGTTGCTCCGTTTGCTCGTTGTAATGGAAGTACCATTTTTGGGGGGTTGGCAGAGAGCAACTGGTTCTTACACATCATAATATCCTGATATACGGCCCATTTTGAAACAATTAAAAAGCCGGAAATGTCCGGAAAAGGCCGAAGGTGTACAGAACCCGTTGCTCCGTCTGCTCGTTGTAATGGAAGGACCATTTTTGGGGGATTGGCAACGCTCAAAGCGTTTTTACACATCATAATATCCTGCTATTCGGCCCATTTTTTGATCACTTAAAATGCCGGAAATGTCCGGAAAAGGCCGAAGGTGTACAGAACCTGATGCTCCGTATGCTCGTTGTAATGGGCGTACCATTTCTCGGGGATTGGCAGCGCGTAACGAGTTCTCTCACATCATAATATCCTGAAATACGGCCCATTTTGAAACAATTAAAAAGCCGGAAATGTCCGGAAAATGCCGAAGGTGTACAGAACGCGTTGCTCCGCATGCTCGTTGTAATGGAAGGACCATATTTGAGGGATTGGCAGCGTGCAGCGAGTTCTCACACATCATAATATCCTGCGATACGACCCGTTTTTAATCACATAAAATGCCGGAAATGTCCGGAAAAGGCCGAAGGTGTACAGAACCCGATGCTCCGTTTGCTCGTTGTAATGGAAGTACCATTTTTGGGGGGTTGGCAGAGAGCAACTGGCTCTTACACATCATAATAATCTGATATACGGCCCATTTTGAAACAATTAAAAAGCCGGAAATGTCCGGAAAAGGCCGAAGGTGTACAGAACCCGTTGCTCCGTATGCTCGTTGTAATGGGCGTACCATTTTTCGGGGATTGGCAGCGAGCAGCGAGTTCTCACACCTCCTAATATCCTGCGATACGACCCATTTTGAAACTATTAAAAAGCCGAAACTGGCCGGAAAAGGCCGAAGGTGTACAGAACCCGATGCTCCGTATGCTCGTTGTAAGGGAAGGACCATTTTTGGGGGATCGGCAACGCTCAACGCGTTTTTACACATCATAATATCCTGCTATTCGGCCCGTTTTTGATCACTTAAAATGCCGGAAATGTCCGGAAAAGGCCGAAGGTGTACAGAACCTGATGCTCCGTATGCTCGTTGTAAGGGGCGTACCATTTCTCGGGGATTGGCAGCGCGTAACGTGTTCTCTCAGATCATAATATCCTGATAAACGGCACATTTTGAAACAATTAAAAAGCCGGAAATGTCCGGAAAAGGCCGAAGGTGTACAGAACCTGATGCTCCGTATGCTCGTTGTAAGGGGCGTACCATTTCTCGGGGATTGGCAGCGCGTAACGAGTTCTCTCACATCATAATATCCTGAAATACGGCCCATTTTGAAACAATTAAAAAGACGGAAATGTCCGGAAAAGGCCGAAGGTGTACAGAACCTGATGCTCCGTATGCTCGTTGTAATGGCAGTACCATTTTTGGGGGGTTGGCAGCGCGCAACGAGTTCTCTCACATCATAATATCCTGCGATACGACCCATTTTGAAACAATTAAAAAGCCGGAAATGTCCGGAAAAAGCCAAAGGTGTACAGAACCCGTTGCTCCGTATGCTCGTTGTAATGGGCGTACCATTTTTCGGGGATTGGCAGCGCGTAACGTGTTCTCTCACATCATAATATCCTGATAAACGGCACATTTTGAAACAATTAAAAAGCCGGAAATGTCCGGAAAAGGCCGAAGGTGTACAGAACCTGATGCTCCGTATGCTCGTTGTAAGGGGCGTACCATTCTTCGGGGATTGGCAGCGCGCAACGAGTTCTCTCACATCATAATATCGCGCGATACGACCCATTTTGAAACAATTAAAAATCCGGAAATGTCCGGAAAATGCCGAAGGTGTACAGAACCCGTTGCTCCGTATGCTCGTTGTAATGGAAGGACCATTTTTGGGGGATTGGCAGCGTGCAGCGAGTTCTCACACCTCATAATATCCTGCGATACGACTCATTTTGAAACTATTAAAAAGCCGAAACTGGCCGGAAAAGGCCGAATATGTACAAGACAGGATTCTCGTCATGCTCGTTGTAATGGAAGTACCATTCTTCGGGGATTTGTAGCGCGCAACGAGTTCCCTCACATCATAATATCCTGCTATACGGCCCGTTTTTAATCACATAAAATGCCGGAGATGTCCGGAAAAGGCCGAAGGTGTACAGAACCCAATGCTCCGTTTGCTCGTTGTAATGGAAGTACCATTCTTCGGGGATTGGCAGCGCGCAACGAGTTCTCTCACATCATAATATCCTGATATACGGCCCACTTTGAAACAATTAAAAAGCCGGAAATATCCGGAAAAGGCCGAAGGTGTACAGAACCCGATGCTCCGTTTGCTCGTTGTAATGGAAGTACCATTTTTGGGGGGTTGGCAGAGAGCAACTGGTTCTTACACATCATAATATCCTGATATACGGCCCATTTTGAAACAATTAAAAAGCCGGAAATGTCCGGAAAAGGCCGAAGGTGTACAGAACCCGTTGCTCCGTATGCTCGTTGTAATGGGCGTACCATTTTTCGGGGATTGGCAGCGTGCAGCGAGATCTCACACATCATAATATCCTGCGATACGACCCTTTTTAAAACAATTAAAAAGCCGGAAATGTCCGGAAAAGGCCGAAGGTGTACAGAACCTGATGATCCGTATGCTCGTTGTAATGGAAGTACCATTCTTCGGGGATTGGCAGCGTGCAGCGAGTTCTCACACCTCATAATATCCTGCGATACGACTCATTTTGAAACTATTAAAAAGCCGAAACTGGCCGGAAAAGGCCGAATATGTACAAGACAGGATTCTACGCATGCTCGTTGTAATGGATGTACCATTCTTCGGGGATTGGCAGCGCGCAACGAGTTCTCTCACATCATAATATCCCGCGATACGACCCATTTTGAAACAATTAAAAAGCCGGAAATGTCCGGAAAATGCCGAAGGTGTACAGAACCCGTTGCTCCGCATGCTCGTTGTAATGGAAGGACCATATTTGAGGGATTGGCAGCGTGCAGCGAGTTCTCACACATCATAATATCCTGCGATTCGACCCGTTTTTAATCACATAAAATGCCGGAAATGTCCGGAAAAGGCCGAAGGTGTACAGAACCCGATGCTCCGTTTGCTCGTTGTAATGGAAGTACCATTTTTGGGGGGTTGGCAGAGAGCAACTGGCTCTTACACATCATAATAATCTGATATACGGCCCATTTTGAAACAATTAAAAAGCCGGAAATGTCCGGAAAAGGCCGAAGGTGTACAGAACCCGTTGCTCCGTATGCTCGTTGTAATGGGCGTACCATTTTTCGGGGATTGGAAGCGTGCAGCGAGATCTTACACATCATAATATCGAGCGATACGACCCTTTTTGAAACAATTAAAAAGCCGGAAATATCCGGAAAAGGCCGAAGGTGTACAGAACCCGATGCTCCGTATGCTCGTTGTAAGGGAAGGACCATTTTTGGGGGATCGGCAACGCTCAACGCGTTTTTACACATCATAATATCCTGCTATTCGGCCCGTTTTTGATCACTTAAAATGCCGGAAATGTCCGGAAAAGGCCGAAGGTGTACAGAACCTGATGCTCCGTATGCTCGTTGTAATGGAAGTACCATTTTTGGGGGGTTGGCAGAGAGCAACTGGCTCTTACACATCATAATAATCTGATATACGGCCCATTTTGAAACAATTAAAAAGCCGGAAATGTCCGGAAAAGGCCGAAGGTGTACAGAACCCGTTGCTCCGTATGCTCGTTGTAATGGGCGTACCATTTTTCGGGGATTGCCAGCGTGCAGCGAGTTCTCACACCTCATAATATCCTGCGATACGACCCATTTTGAAACTATTAAAAAGCCGAAACTGGCCGGAAAAGGCCGAATATGTACAAGACAGGATTCTCCGCATGCTCGTTGTAATGGATGTACCATTCTTCGGGGATTGGCAGCGCGCAACGAGTTCTCTCACATCATAATATCGCGCGATACGACCCATTTTGAAACAATTAAAAAGCCGGAAATGTCCGGAAAATGCCGAAGGTGTACAGAACCCGTTGCTCCGTATGCTCGTTGTAATGGAAGGACCATTTTTGGGGGATTGGCAGCGTGCAGCGAGTTCTCACACCTCATAATATCCTGCGATACGACTCATTTTGAAACTATTAAAAAGCCGAAACTGGCCGGAAAAGGCCGAATATGTACAAGACAGGATTCTCGTCATGCTCGTTGTAATGGAAGTACCATTCTTCGGGTATTTGTAGCGCGCAACGAGTTCCCTCACATCATAATATCCTGCTATACGGCCCGTTTTTAATCACATAAAATGCCGGAGATGTCCGGAAAAGGCCGAAGGTGTACAGAACCCAATGCTCCGTTTGCTCGTTGTAATGGAAGTACCATTTTTGGAGGTTGGCAGAGAGCAACTGGTTCTTACAGATCATAATATCCTGATATACGGCCCATTTTGAAACAATTAAAAAGCCGGAAATGTCCGGAAAAGGCCGAAGGTGTACAGAACCCGTTGCTCCGTATGCTCGTTGTAATGGGCGTACCATTTTTCGGGGATTGGCAGCGTGCAGCGAGATCTCACACATCATAATATCCTGCGATACGACCCTTTTTGAAACAATTAAAAAGCCGGAAATATCCGGAAAAGGCCGGAGGTGTACAGAACCCGTTGCTCCGTATGCTCGTTGTAATGGAAGGACCATTTTTGGGGGATTGGCAGCGTGCAGCGAGTTCTCACACCTCATAATATCCTGCGAAACGACTCATTTTGAAACTATTAAAAAGCCGAAACTCGCCGGAAAAGGCCGAATATGTACAAGACAGGATTCTCCGCATGCTCGTTGTAATGGAAGTACCATTCTTCGGGGATTGGCAGGGCGCAACGAGTTCTCTCACATCATAATATCCTGATATACGGCCCACTTTGAAACAATTAAAAAGCCGGAAATGTCCGGAAAAGGCCGAAGGTGTACAGAACCCGTTGCTCCCTTTGCTTGTTGTAATGGAAGTACCATTTTTGGGGGGTTGGCAGAGAGCAACTGGCTCTTACACATCATAATAATCTGATATACGGCCCATTTTGAAACAATTAAGAAGCCGGAAATGTCCGGAAAAGGCCGAAGGTGTACAGAACCCGTTGCTCCGTATGCTCGTTGTAATGGGCGTACCATTTTTCGGGGATTGCCAGCGTGCAGCGAGTTCTCACACCTCATAATATCCTGCGATACGACCCATTTTGAAACTATTAAAAAGCCGAAACTGGCCGGAAAAGGCCGAATATGTACAAGACAGGATTCTCCGCATGCTCGTTGTAATGGATGTACCATTCTTCGGGGATTGGCAGCGCGCAACGAGTTCTCTCACATCATAATATCCCGCGATACGACCCATTTTGAAACAATTAAAAAGCCGGAAATGTCCGGAAAATGCCGAAGGTGTACAGAACCCGTTGCTCCGTATGCTCGTTGTAATGGAAGGACCATTTTTGGGGGATTGGCAGCGTGCAGCGAGTTCTCACACCTCATAATATCCTGCGATACGACTCATTTTGAAACTATTAAAAAGCCGAAACTGGCCGGAAAAGGCCGAATATGTACAAGACAGGATTCTCGTCATGCTCGTTGTAATGGAAGTACCATTCTTCGGGGATTTGTAGCGCGCAACGAGTTCCCTCACATCATAATATCCTGCTATACGGCCCGTTTTTAATCACATAAAATGCCGGAGATGTCCGGAAAAGGCAGAAGGTGTACAGAACCCAATGCTCCGTTTGCTCGTTGTAATGGAAGTACCATTTTTGGGGGTTGGCAGCGCGTAGCGAATTCTCTCACATCATAATATCCTGATATACGGCCCATTTTGAAACAATTAAAAAGCCGGAAATGTCCAGAAAAGGCCGAAGGTGTACAGAACCCGTTGCTCCGTATGCTCGTTGTAGTGGGCGTACCATTTTTCGGGGATTGGCAGCGCGCAACGAGTTCTCTCACATCATAATATCCTGCGATACGACTCATTTTGATACTATTAAAAAGCCGAAACTGGCCGGAAAAGGCCGAATATGTACAAGACAGGATTCTCCGCATGCTCGTTGTAATGGAAGTACCATTCTTCGGGGATTGGCAGCGTGCAGCGAGTTCTCACACCTCATAATATCCTGCGATACGACTCATTTTGAAACTATTAAAAAGCCGAAACTGGCCGGAAAAGGCCGAATATGTACAAGACAGGATTCTACGCATGCTCGTTGTAATGGATGTACCATTCTTCGGGGATTGGCAGCGCGCAACGAGTTCTCTCACATCATAATATCCCGCGATACGACCCATTTTGAAACAATTAAAAAGCCGGAAATGTCCGGAAAATGCCGAAGGTGTACAGAACCCGTTGCTCCGCATGCTCGTTGTAATGGAAGGACCATATTTGAGGGATTGGCAGCGTGCAGCGAGTTCTCACACATCATAATATCCTGCGATACGACCCCTTTTTAATCACATAAAATGCCGGAAATGTCCGGAAAAGGCCGAAGGTGTACAGAACCCGATGCTCCGTTTGCTCGTTGTAATGGAAGTACCATTTTTGGGGGGTTGGCAGAGAGCAACTGGCTCTTACACATCATAATAATCTGATATACGGCCCATTTTGAAACAATGAAAAGCCGGAAATGTCCGGAAAAGGCCGATGGTGTACAGAACCCGTTGCTCCGTATGCTCGTTGTAATGGGCGTACCATTTTTCGGGGATTGGAAGCGTGCAGCGAGATCTTACACATCATAATATCGAGCGATACGACCCTTTTTGAAACAATTAAAAAGCCGGAAATATCCGGAAAAGGCCGAAGGTGTACAGAACCCGATGATCCGTCTGCTCGTTGTAAGGGAAGGACCATTTTTGGGGGATCGGCAACGCTCAACGCGTTTTTACACATCATAATATCCTGCTATTCGGCCCGTTTTTGACCACTTAAAATGCCGGAAATGTCCGGAAAAGGCCGAAGGTGTACAGAACCTGATGCTCCGTATGCTCGTTGTAAGGGGCGTACCATTTCTCGGGGATTGGCAGCGCGTAACGTGTTCTCTCACATCATAATATCCTGATAAACGGCACATTTTGAAACAATTAAAAAGCCGGAAAAGTCCGGAAAAGGCCGAAGGTGTACAGAACCTGATGCTCCGTATGCTCGTTGTAAGGGGCGTACCATTTCTAGGGGATTGGCAGCGCGTAACGAGTTCTCTCACATCATAATATCCTGAAATACGGCCCATTTTGAAACAATTAAATAGCCGGAAATGTCCGGAAAAGGCCGAAGGTGTACAGAACCTGATGCTCCGTATGCTCGTTGTAATGGAAGTACCATTCTTCGGGGATTGGCAGCGTGCAGCGAGTTCTCACACCTCATAATATCCTGCGATACGACTCATTTTGAAACTATTAAAAAGCCGAAACTGGCCGGAAAAGGCCGAATATGTACAAGACAGGATTCTACGCATGCTCGTTGTAATGGATGTACCATTCTTCGGGGATTGGCAGCGCGCAACGAGTTCTCTCACATCATAATATCCCGCGATACGACCCATTTTGAAACAATTAAAAAGCCGGAAATGTCCGGAAAATGCCGAAGGTGTACAGAACCCGTTGCTCCGTATGCTCGTTGTAATGGAAGGACGATATTTGAGGGATTGGCAGCGTGCAGCGAGTTCTCACACATCATAATATCCTGCGATACGACCCGTTTTTAATCACATAAAATGCCGGAAATGTCCGGAAAAGGCCGAAGGTGTACAGAACCCGATGCTCCGTTTGCTCGTTGTAATGGAAGTACCATTTTTGGGGGGTTGGCAGAGAGCAACTGGCTCTTACACATCATAATAATCTGATATACGGCCCATTTTGAAACAATTAAAAAGCCGGAAATGTCCGGAAAAGGCCGAAGGTGTACAGAACCCGTTGCTCCGTATGCTCGTTGTAATGGGCGTACCATTTTTCGGGGATTGGAAGCGTGCAGCGAGATCTTACACATCATAATATCGAGCGATACGACCCTTTTTGAAACAATTAAAAAGCCGGAAATATCCGGAAAAGGCCGAAGGTATACAGAACCCGATGCTCCGTATGCTCGTTGTAAGGGAAGGACCATTTTTGGGGGATCGGCAACGCTCAACGCGTTTTTACACATCATAATATCCTGCTATTCGGCCCGTTTTTGATCACTTAAAATGCCGGAAATGTCCGGAAAAGGCCGAAGGTGTACAGAACCTGATGCTCCGTATGCTCGTTGTAAGGGGCGTACCATTTCTCGGGGATTGGCAGCGCGTAACGTGTTCTCTCACATCATAATATCCTGATAAACGGCACATTTTGAAACAATTAAAAAGCCGGAAATGTCCGGAAAAGGCCGAAGGTGTACAGAACCTGATGCTCCGTATGCTCGTTGTAAGGGGCGTACCATTTCTCGGGGATTGGCAGCGCGTAACGAGTTCTCTCACATCATAATATCCTGAAATACGGCCCATTTTGAAACAATTAAAAAGCCGGAAATATCCGGAAAAGGCCGAAGGTGTACAGAACCTGATGCTCCGTATGCTCGTTGTAATGGCAGTACCATTTTTGGGGGGTTGGCAGAGAGCAACTGGTTCTTACACATCATAATATCCTGATATACGGCCCATTTTGAAACATTTAAAAAGCCGGAAATGTCCGGAAAAGGCCGAAGGTGTACAGAACCTGATGCTCCGTATGCTCGTTGTAATGGAAGTACCATTCTTCGGGGATTGGCAGCGCGCAACGAGTTCTCTCACATCATAATATCCTGCGATACGACCCATTTTGAAACAATTAAAAAGCCGGAAATGTCCGGAAAATGCAAAAGGTGTACAGAACCCGTTGCTCCGTATGCTCGTTGTAATGGGCGTACCATTTTTCGGGGATTGGCAGCGTGCAGCGAGTTCTCACACCTCATAATATCCTGCGATACGACCCATTTTGAAACTATGAAAAAGCCGATACTGGCCGGAAAAGGCCGAATATGTACAAGACACGATTCTCCGCATGCTCGTTGTAATGGATGTACCATTCTTCGGGGATTGGCAGCGCGCAACGAGTTCTCTCACATCATAATATCGCGCGATACGACCCATTTTGAAACAATTAAAAAGCCGGAAATGTCCGGAAAATGCCGAAGGTGTACAGAACCCGTTGCGCCGTATGCTCGTTGTAATGGAAGGACCATTTTTGGGGGATTGGCAGCGTGCAGCGAGTTATCACACCTCATAATATCCTGCGAAACGACCCATTTTGAAACTATTAAAAAGCCGAAACTGGTCGGAAATGGCCGAATATGTACAAGACAGGATTCTCCGCATGCTCGTTGTAATGGAAGTACCATTCTTCGGGGATTTGTAGCGCGCAACGAGTTCCCTCACATCATAATATCCTGCTATACGGCCCGTTCTTAATCACATAAAATGCCGGAGATGTCCGGAAAAGGCCGAAGGTGTACAGAACCCAATGCTACGTTTGCTCGTTGTAATGGAAGTACCATTTTTGGGGGTTGGCAGAGAGCAACTGGTTCTTACAGATCATAATATCCTGATATACGGCCCATTTTGAAACAATTAAAAAGCCGGAAATGTCCGGAAAAGGCCGAAGGTGTACAGAACCCGTTGCTCCGTATGCTCGTTGTAATGGGCGTACCATTTTTCGGGGATTGGCAGCGTGCAGCGAGATCTCACACATCATAATATCCTGCGATACGACCCTTTTTGAAACAATTAAAAAGCCGGAAATATCCGGAAAAGGCCGGAGGTGTACAGAACCCGTTGCTCCGTATGCTCGTTGTAATGGAAGGACCATTTTTGGGGGATTGGCAGCGTGCAGCGAGTTCTCACACCTCATAATATCCTGCGAAACGACCCATTTTGAAACTATTGAAAAGCCGAAACTGGTCGGAAATGGCCGAATATGTACAAGACAGGATTCTCCGCATGCTCGTTGTAATGGGCGTACCATTTTTCGGGGATTGGAAGCGTGCAGCGAGATCTCACACATCATAATATCGTGCGATACGACCCTTTTTGAAACAATTAAAAAGCCGGAAATATCCGGAAAAGGCCGAAGGTGTACAGAACCCGACGCTCCGTTTGCTCGTTGTAATGGAAGTGCCATTTTTGGGGGGTTGGCAGAGAGCAACTGGTTCTTACACATCATAATATCCTGATAAACGGCCCATTTTGAACAATTAAAAAGCCGGAAATGACCGGAAAAGGCCGAAGGTGTACAGAACCCGTTGCTCCGTATGCTCGTTGTAATGGAAGGACCATTTTTGGGGGATTGGCAACGCTCAACGCGTTTTTACACATCATAATATCCTGCTATTCGGCCCATTTTTGATCACTTAAAATGCCGGAAATGTCCGGAAAAGGCCGAAGGTGTACAGAACCTGATGCTCCGTATGCTCGTTGTAAGGGGCGTACCATTTCTAGGGGATTGGCAGCGCGCAACGAGTTCTCTCACATCATAATATCCTGAAATACGGCCCATTTTGAAACAATTAAAAAGCCGGAAATGTCCGGAAAAGGCCGAAGGTGTACAGAACCTGATGATCCGTATGCTCGTTGTAATGGAAGTACCATTCTTCGGGGATTGGCAGCGTGCAGCGAGTTCTCACACCTCATAATATCCTGCGATACGACTCATTTTGAAACTATTAAAAAGCCGAAACTGGCCGGAAAAGGCCGAATATGTACAAGACAGGATTCTACGCATGCTCGTTGTAATGGATGTACCATTCTTCGGGGATTGGCAGCGCGCAACGAGTTCTCTCACATCATAATATCCCGCGATACGACCCATTTTGAAACAATTAAAAAGCCGGAAATGTCCGGAAAATGCCGAAGGTGTACAGAACCCGTTGCTCCGCATGCTCGTTGTAATGGAAGGACCATATTTGAGGGATTGGCAGCGTGCAGCGAGTTCTCACACATCATAATATCCTGCGATACGACCCGTTTTTAATCACATAAAATGCCGGAAATGTCCGGAAAAGGCCGAAGGTGTACAGAACCCGATGCTCCGTTTGCTCGTTGTAATGGAAGTACCATTTTTGGGGGGTTGGCAGAGAGCAACTGGCTCTTACACATCATAATAATCTGATATACGGCCCATTTTGAAACAATTAAAAAGCCGGAAATGTCCGGAAAAGGCCGAAGGTGTACAGAGCCCGTTGCTCCGTATGCTCGTTGTAATGGGCGTACCATTTTTCGGGGATTGGAAGCGTGCAGCGAGATCTTACACATCATAATATCGAGCGATACGACCCTTTTTGATCACTTAAAATGCCGGAAATGTCCGGAAAAGGCCGAAGGTGTACAGAACCCGATGCTCCGTATGCTCGTTGTAAGGGAAGGACCATTTTTGGGGGATTGGCAACGCTCAACGCGTTTTTACACATCATAATATCCTGCTATTCGGCCCATTTTTGATCACTTAAAATGCCGGAAATGTCCGGAAAAGGCCGAAGGTGTACAGAACCTGATGCTCCGTATGCTCGTTGTAAGGGGCGTACCATTTCTCGGGGATTGGCAGCGCGTAACGAGTTCTCTCACATCATAATATCCTGAAATACGGCCCATTTTGAAACAATTAAAAAGCCGGAAATGTCCGGAAAAGGCCGAAGGTGTACAGAACCTGATGCTCCGTATGCTCGTTGTAATGGAAGTACCATTCTTCGGGGATTGGCAGCGTGCAGCGAGTTCTCACACCTCATAATATCCTGCGATACGACTCATTTTGAAACTATTAGAAAGCCGAAACTGGCCGGAAAAGGCCGAATATGTACAAGACAGGATTCTACGCATGCTCGTTGTAATGGATGTACCATTCTTCGGGGATTGGCAGCGCGCAACGAGTTCTCTCACATCATAATATCCCGCGATACGACCCATTTTGAAACAATTAAAAAGCCGGAAATGTCCGGAAAATGCCGGAGGTGTACAGAACCCGTTGCTCCGTATGCTCGTTGTAATGGAAGGACCATATTTGAGGGATTGGCAGCGTGCAGCGAGTTCTCACACATCATAATATCCTGCGATACGACCCGTTTTTAATCACATAAAATGCCGGAAATGTCCGGAAAAGGCCGAAGGTGTACAGAACCCGATGCTCCGTTTGCTCGTTGTAATGGAAGTACCATTTTTCGGGGGTTGGCAGAGAGCAACTGGCTCTTACACATCATAATAATCTGATATACGGCCCATTTTGAAACAATTAAAAAGCCGGAAATGTCCGGAAAAGGCCGAAGGTGTACAGAACCTGATGATCCGTATGCTCGTTGTAATGGAAGTACCATTCTTCGGGGATTGGCAGCGTGCAGCGAGTTCTCACACCTCATAATATCCTGCGATACGACTCATTTTGAAACTATTAAAAAGCCGAAACTGGCCGGAAAAGGCCGAATATGTACAAGACAGGATTCTACGCATGCTCGTTGTAATGGATGTACCATTCTTCGGGGATTGGCAGCGCGCAACGAGTTCTCTCACATCATAATATCCCGCGATACGACCCATTTTGAAACAATTAAAAAGCCGGAAATGTCCGGAAAATGCCGAAGGTGTACAGAACCCGTTGCTCCGCATGCTCGTTGTAATGGAAGGACCATATTTGAGGGATTGGCAGCGTGCAGCGAGTTCTCACACATCATAATATCCTGCGATACGACCCGTTTTTAATCACATAAAATGCCGGAAATGTCCGGAAAAGGCCGAAGGTGTACAGAACCCGATGCTCCGTATGCTCGTTGTAATGGCAGTACCATTTTTGGGGGGTTGGCAGAGAGCAACTGGCTCTTACACATCATAATAATCTGATAAACGGCACATTTTGAAACAATTAAAAAGCCGGAAATGTCCGGAAAAGGCCGAAGGTGTACAGAACCTGATGCTCCGTATGCTCGTTGTAAGGGGCGTACCATTTCTCGGGGATTGGCAGCGCGTAACGAGTTCTCTCACATCATAATATCCTGAAATACGGCCCATTTTGAAACAATTAAAAAGCCGGAAATGTCCGGAAAAGGCCGAAGGTGTACAGAACCTGATGCTCCGTATGCTCGTTGTAATGGAAGTACCATTCTTCGGGGATTGGCAGCGTGCAGCGAGTTCTCACACCTCATAATATCCTGCGATACGACTCATTTTGAAACTATTAGAAAGCCGAAACTGGCCGGAAAAGGCCGAATATGTACAAGACAGGATTCTACGCATGCTCGTTGTAATGGATGTACCATTCTTCGGGGATTGGCAGCGCGCAACGAGTTCTCTCACATCATAATATCCCGCGATACGACCCATTTTGAAACAATTAAAAAGCCGGAAATGTCCGGAAAATGCCGGCGGTGTACAGAACCCGTTGCTCCGTATGCTCGTTGTAATGGAAGGACCATATTTGAGGGAATGGCAGCGTGCAGCGAGTTCTCACACATCATAATATCCTGCGATACGACCCGTTTTTAATCACATAAAATGCCGGAAATGTCCGGAAAAGGCCGAAGGTGTACAGAACCCGATGCTCCGTTTGCTCGTTGTAATGGAAGTACCATTTTTGGGGGGTTGGCAGAGAGCAACTGGCTCTTACACATCATAATAATCTGATATACGGCCCATTTTGAAACAATTAAAAAGCCGGAAATGTCCGGAAAAGGCCGAAGGTGTACAGAACCTGATGATCCGTATGCTCGTTGTAATGGAAGTACCATTCTTCGGGGATTGGCAGCGTGCAGCGAGTTCTCACACCTCATAATATCCTGCGATACGACTCATTTTGAAACTATTAAAAAGCCGAAACTGGCCGGAAAAGGCCGAATATGTACAAGACAGGATTCTACGCATGCTCGTTGTAATGGATGTACCATTCTTCGGGGATTGGCAGCGCGCAACGAGTTCTCTCACATCATAATATCCCGCGATACGACCCATTTTGAAACAATTAAAAAGCCGGAAATGTCCGGAAAATGCCGAAGGTGTACAGAACCCGTTGCTCCGTATGCTCGTTGTAATGGAAGGACCATTTTTGGGGGATTGGCAGCGTGCAGCGAGTTCTCACACCTCATAATATCCTGCGATACGACTCATTTTGAAACTATTAAAAAGCCGAAACTGGCCGGAAAACGCCGAATATGTACAAGACAGGATTCTCGTTATGCTCGTTGTAATGGAAGTACCATTCTTCGGGGATTTGTAGCGCGCAACGAGTTCCCTCACATCATAATATCCTGCTATACGGCCCGTTTTTAATGACATAAAATGCCGGAGATGTCCGGAAAAGGCCGAAGGTGTACAGAACCCAATGCTCCGTTTGCTCGTTGTAATGGAAGTACCATTTTTGGGGGTTGGCAGAGAGCAACTGGTTCTTACAGATCATAATATCCTGATATACGGCCCATTTTCGAAACAATTAAAAAGCCGGAAATGTCCGGAAAAGGCCGAAGGTGTACAGAACCCGTTGCTCCGTATGCTCGTTGTAATGGGCGTACCATTTTTCGGGGATTGGCAGCGTGCAGCGAGATCTCACACATCATAATATCCTGATAAACGGCACATTTTGAAACAATTAAAAAGCCGGAAAAGTCCGGAAAAGGCCGAAGGTGTACTGAACCTGATGCTCCGTATGCTCGTTGTAAGGGGCGTACCATTTCTCGGGGATTGGCAGCGCGTAACGAGTTCTCTCACATCATAATATCCTGAAATACGGCCCATTTTGAAACAATTAAAAAGCCGGAAATGTCCGGAAAAGGCCGAAGGTGTACAGAACCTGATGCTCCGTATGCTCGTTGTAATGGAAGTACCATTCTTCGGGGATTGGCAGCGTGCAGCGAGTTCTCACACCTCATAATATCCTGCGATACGACTCATTTTGAAACTATTAGAAAGCCGAAACTGGCCGGAAAAGGCCGAATATGTACAAGACAGGATTCTACGCATGCTCGTTGTAATGGATGTACCATTCTTCGGGGATTGGCAGCGCGCAACGAGTTCTCTCACATCATAATATCCCGCGATACGACCCATTTTGAAACAATTAAAAAGCCGGAAATGTCCGGAAAATGCCGAAGGTGTACAGAACCCGTTGCTCCGTATGCTCGTTGTAATGGAAGGACCATATTTGAGGGATTGGCAGCGTGCAGCTAGTTCTCACACATCATAATATCCTGCGATACGACCCGTTTTTAATCACATAAAATGCCGGAAATGTCCGGAAAAGGCCGAAGGTGTACAGAACCCGATGCTCCGTTTGCTCGTTGTAATGGAAGTACCATTTTTGGGGGGTTGGCAGAGAGCAACTGGCTCTTACACATCATAATAATCTGATATACGGCCCATTTTGAAACAATTAAAAAGCCGGAAATGTCCGGAAAAGGCCGAAGGTGTACAGAACCCGTTGCTCCGTATGCTCGTTGTAATGGGCGTACCATTTTTCGGGGATTGGAAGCGTGCAGCGAGATCTTACACATCATAATATCGAGCGATACGACCCTTTTTGAAACAATTAAAAAGCCGGAAATATCCGGAAAAGGCCGAAGGTGTACAGAACCCGATGCTCCCTATGCTCGTTGTAAGGGAAGGACCATTTTTGGGGGATCGGCAACGCTCAACGCGTTTTTACACATCATAATATCCTGCTATTCGGCCCGTTTTTGATCACTTAAAATGCCGGAAATGTCCGGAAAAGGCCGAAGGTGTACAGAACCTGATGCTCCGTATGCTCGTTGTAAGGGGCGTACCATTTCTCGGGGATTTCCAGCGTGCAGCCAGTTCTCACACCTCATAATATCCTGCGATACGACCCATTTTGAAACTATTAAAAAGCCGCAAATATCCGGAAAATGCCAAAGGTGTACAGAACCCGTTGCTCCGTATGCTCGTTGTAATGGGCGTACCATTTTTCGGGGATTGGCAGCGTGCAGCGAGTTCTCACACCTCATAATATCCTGCGATACGACCCATTTTGAAACTATTAAAAAGCCGAAACTGGCCGGAAAAGGCCGAATATGTACAAGACAGGATTCTCCGCATGCTCGTTGTAATGGATGTACCATTTTTCGGGGATTGGCAGCGTGCAGCGAGATCTCACACCTCATAATATCCTGCGATACGACCCATTTTGAAACTATTAAAAAGCCGAAACTGGCCGGAAAAGGCCGAATATGTACAAGACAGGATTCTCCGCATGCTCGTTGTAATGGATGTACCATTTTTCGGGGATTGGCAGCGTGCAGCGAGATCTCACACATCATAATATCGCGCGATACGACCCATTTTGAAACAATTAAAAAGCCGGAAATATCCGGAAAAGGCCGAAGGTGTACAGAACCCGTTGCTCCGTATGCTCGTTGTAATGGAAGGACCATTTTTGGGGGATTGGCAGCGTGCAGCGAGTTCTCACACCTCATAATATCCTGCGAAACGACTCATTTTGAAACTATTAAAAAGCCGAAACTTGCCGGAAAAGGCCGAATATGTACAAGACAGGATTCTCCGCATGCTCGTAGTAATGAAAGTACCATTCTTCGGGGATTGGCAGCGCGCAACGAGTTCTCTCACATCATAATATCCTGATATACGGCCCATTTTGAAACAATTAAAAAGCCGGAAAAGGCCGAAGGTGTACAGAACCCGTTGCTCCCTTTGCTTGTTGTAATGGAAGTACCATTTTTGGGGGGTTGGCAGAGAGCAACTGGTTCTTACACATCATAATATCCTGATATACGACCCATTTTGAAGCAATTAAAAAGCCGGAAATATCCGGAAAAGGCCGAAGGTGTACAGCTCCCGTTGCTCCGTATGCTCGTTGTAATGGAAGGACCATTTTTGGGGGATTGGCAGCGTGCAGCGAGTTCTCACACCTCATAATATCCTGCGAAACGACTCATTTTGAAACTATTAAAAAGCCGAAACTTGCCGGAAAAGGCCGAATATGTACAAGACAGGATTCTCCGCATGCTCGTTGTAATGTAAGTACCATTCTTCGGGGATTGGCAGCGCGCAACGAGTTCTCTCACATCATAATATCCTGATATACGGCCCACTTTGAAACAATTAAAAAGCCGGAAATGATCGGAAAAGGCCGAAGGTGTACAGAACCCGTTGCTCCCTTTGCTTGTTGTAATGGAAGTACCATTTTTGGGGGGTTGGCAGAGAGCAACTGGTTCTTACACATCATAATATCCTGATATACGGCCCATTTTGAAGCAATTAAAAAGCCGGAAATGTCCGGAAAAGGCCGAAGGTGTACAGAACCCGTTGCTCCGTATGCTCGTTGTAATGGGCGTACCAATTTTCGGGGATTTCCAGCGTGCAGCCAGTTCTCACACCTCATAATATCCTGCGATACGACCCATTTTGAAACTATTAAAAAGCCGAAACTGGCCGGAAATGGCCGAATATGTACAAGACAGGATTCTCCGCATGCTCGTTGTAATGGAAGTACCATTCTTCGGGGATTGGCAGCGCGCAACGAGTTCTCTCACATCATAATATCGCGCGATACGACCCATTTTGAAACAATTAAAAAGCCGGAAATGTCCGGAAAATGCCGAAGGTGTACAGAACCCGTTGCTCCGTATGCTCGTTGTAATGGAAGGACCATTTTTGGGGGATTGGCAGCGTGCAGCGAGTTCTCACACCTCATAATATCCTGCGTTACGACTCATTTTGAAACTATTAAAAAGCCGAAACTGGCCGGAAAACGCCGAATATGTACAAGACAGGATTCTCGTCATGCTCGTTGTAATGGAAGTACCATTCTTCGGGGATTTGTAGCGCGCAACGAGTTCCCTCAGATCATAATATCCTGCTATACGGCCCGTTTTTAATCACATAAAATGCCGGAGATGTCCGGAAAAGGCCGAAGGTGTACAGAACCCGTTGCTCCGTATGCTCGTTGTAATGGGCGTACCATTTTTCGGGGATTGGAAGCGTGCAGCGAGATCTTACACATCATAATATCGAGCGATACGACCCTTTTTGAAACAATTAAAAAGCCGGAAATATCCGGAAAAGGCCGAAGGTGTACAGAACCCGATGCTCCCTATGCTCGTTGTAAGGGAAGGACCATTTTTGGGGGATCGGCAACGCTCAACGCGTTTTTACACATCATAATATCCTGCTATTCGGCCCGTTTTTGATCACTTAAAATGCCGGAAATGTCCGGAAAAGGCCGAAGGTGTACAGAACCTGATGCTCCGTATGCTCGTTGTAAGGGGCGTACCATTTCTCGGGGATTTCCAGCGTGCAGCCAGTTCTCACACCTCATAATATCCTGCGATACGACCCATTTTGAAACTATTAAAAAGCCGCAAATATCCGGAAAATGCCAAAGGTGTACAGAACCCGTTGCTCCGTATGCTCGTTGTAATGGGCGTACCATTTTTCGGGGATTGGCAGCGTGCAGCGAGTTCTCACACCTCATAATATCCTGCGATACGACCCATTTTGAAACTATTAAAAAGCCGAAACTGGCCGGAAAAGGCCGAATATGTACAAGACAGGATTCTCCGCATGCTCGTTGTAATGGATGTACCATTTTTCGGGGATTGGCAGCGTGCAGCGAGATCTCACACCTCATAATATCCTGCGATACGACCCATTTTGAAACTATTAAAAAGCCGAAACTGGCCGGAAAAGGCCGAATATGTACAAGACAGGATTCTCCGCATGCTGGTTGTATTGGAAGTACCATTCTTCGGGGATTGGCAGCGCGCACCGTGTTCTCTCACATCATAATATCCTGCTATTCGGCCCGTTTTTGATCACTTAAAATGCCGGAAATGTCCGGAAAAGGCCGAAGGTGTACAGAACCCGTTGCTCCCTTTGCTTGTTGTAATGGAAGTACCATTTTTGGGGGGTTGGCAGAGAGCAATTGGTTCTTACACATCATAATATCCTGATATACGGCCCATTTTGAAGCAATTAAAAAGCCGGAGTTGTCCGGAAAAGGCCGAAGGTGTACAGAACCCGTTGCTCCGTATGCTCGTTGTAATGGAAGGACCATTTTTGGGGGATTGGCAGCGTGCAGCGAGTTCTCACACCTCATAATATCCTGCGAAACGACTCATTTTGAAACTATTAAAAAGCCGAAACTTGCCGGAAAAGGCCGAATATGTACAAGACAGGATTCTCCGCATGCTCGTAGTAATGAAAGTACCATTCTTCGGGGATTGGCAGCGCGCAACGAGTTCTCTCACATCATAATATCCTGATATACGGCCCATTTTGAAACAATTAAAAAGCCGGAAAAGGCCGAAGGTGTACAGAACCCGTTGCTCCCTTTGCTTGTTGTAATGGAAGTACCATTTTTGGGGGGTTGGCAGAGAGCAACTGGTTCTTACACATCATAATATCCTGATATACGACCCATTTTGAAGCAATTAAAAAGCCGGAAATATCCGGAAAAGGCCGAAGGTGTACAGATCCCGTTGCTCCGTATGCTCGTTGTAATGGAAGGACCATTTTTGGGGGATTGGCAGCGTGCAGCGAGTTCTCACACCTCATAATATCCTGCGAAACGACTCATTTTGAAACTATTAAAAAGCCGAAACTTGCCGGAAAAGGCCGAATATGTACAAGACAGGATTCTCCGCATGCTCGTTGTAATGGAAGGACCATTTTTGGGGGATTGGCAGCGTGCAGCGAGTTCTCCCACCTCATAATATCCTGCGTTACGACTCATTTTGAAACTATTAAAAAGCCGAAACTGGCCGGAAAACGCCGAATATGTACAAGACAGGATTCTCGTCATGCTCGTTGTAATGGAAGTACCATTCTTCGGGGATTTGTAGCGCGCAACGAGTTCCCTCAGATCATAATATCCTGCTATACGGCCCGTTTTTAATCACATAAAATGCCGGAGATGTCCGGAAAAGGCCGAAGGTGTACAGAACCCAATGCTCCGTTTGCTCGTTGTAATGGAAGTACCATTTTTGGGGGTTGGCAGAGAGCAACTGGTTCTTACACATCATAATAATCTGATATACGGCCCATTTTGAAACAATTAAAAAGCCGGAAATGTCCGGAAAAGGCCGAAGGTGTACAGAACCCGTTGCTCCGTATGCTCGTTGTAATGGGCGTACCATTTTTCGGGGATTGGAAGCGTGCAGCGAGATCTTACACATCATAATATCGAGCGATACGTCCCTTTTTGAAACAATTAAAAAGCCGGAAATATCCGGAAAAGGCCGAAGGTGTACAGAACCCGATGCTCCGTATGCTCGTTGTAAGGGAAGGACCATTTTTGGGGGATCGGCAACGCTCAACGCGTTTTTACACATCATAATATCCTGCTATTCGGCCCGTTTTTGATCACTTAAAATGCCGGAAATGTCCGGAAAAGGCCGAAGGTGTACAGAACCTGATGCTCCGTATGCTCGTTGTAAGGGGCGTACCATTTCTCGGGGATTTCCAGCGTGCAGCCAGTTCTCACACCTCATAATATCCTGCGATACGACCCATTTTGAAACTATTAAAAAGCCGCAAATATCCGGAAAATGCCAAAGGTGTACAGAACCCGTTGCTCCGTATGCTCGTTGTAATGGGCGTACCATTTTTCGGGGATTGGCAGCGTGCAGCGAGTTCTAACACCTCATAATATCCTGCGATACGACCCATTTTGAAACTATTAAAAAGCCGAAACTGGCCGGAAAAGGCCGAATATGTACAAGACAGGATTCTCCGCATGCTCGTTGTAATGGATGTACCATTTTTCGGGGATTGGCAGCGTGCAGCGAGATCTCACACCTCATAATATCCTGCGAAACGACTTATTTTGAAACTATTAAAAAGCCGAAACTTGCCGGAAAAGGCCGAATATGTACAAGACAGGATTCTCCGCATACTCGTTGTAATGAAAGTACCATTCTTCGGGGATTTGCAGCGCGCAACGAGTTCTCTCACATCATAATATCCTGATATACAGTCCATTTTGAAACAATTAAAAAGCCGGAAATGTCCGGAAAAGGCCGAAGGTGTACAGAACCCGTTGCTCCCTTTGCTTGTTGTAATGGAAGTACCATTTTTCGGGGGTTGGCAGAGAGCAATTGGTTCTTACACATCATAATATCCTGATATACGGCCCCTATTGAAGCAATTAAAAAGCCGGAGATGTCCGGAAAAGGCCGAAGGTGTACAGAACCCGTTGCTCCGTATGCTCGCTGTAATGGGCGTACCATTTTTCGGGGATTTCCAGCGTGCAGCCAGTTCTCACACCTCATAATATCCTGCGATACGACCCATTTTGAAACTATTAAGAAGCCGAAACTGGCCGGAAATGGCCGAAAATGTACAAGACAGGATTCTCCGCATGCGCGTTGTAATGGAAGTACCATTCTTCGGGGATTGGCAGCGCGCAACGAGTTCTCTCACATCATAATATCCTGCTATACGGCCCGTTTTTAATCACATAAAATGCCGGAGATGTCCGGAAAAGGCCGAAGGTGTACAGAACCCGTTGCTCCGTATGCTCGCTGTAATGGGCGTACCATTTTTCGGAGATTGGCAGCGTGCAGCGAGTTCTCACACCTCATAATATCCTGCGTTACGACTCATTTTGAAACTATTAAAAAGCCGAAACTGGCCGGAAAACGCCGAATATGTACAAGACAGGATTCTCGTCATGCTCGTTGTAATGGAAGTACCATTCTTCGGGGATTTGTAGCGCGCAACGAGTTCCCTCAGATCATAATATCCTGCTATACGGCCCGTTTTTAATCACATAAAATGCCGGAGATGTCCGGAAAAGGCCGAAGGTGTACAGAACCCAATGCTCCGTTTGCTCGTTGTAATGGAAGTACCATTTTTGGGGGTTGGCAGAGAGCAACTGGTTCTTACACATCATAATAATCTGATATACGGCCCATTTTGAAACAATTAAAAAGCCGGTAATGTCCGGAAAAGGCCGAAGGTGTACAGAACCCGTTGCTCCGTATGCTCGTTGTAATGGGCGTACCATTTTTCGGGGATTGGAAGCGTGCAGCGAGATCTTACACATCATAATATCGAGCGATACGTCCCTTTTTGAAACAATTAAAAAGCCGGAAATATCCGGAAAAGGCCGAAGGTGTACAGAACCCGATGCTCCGTATGCTCGTTGTAAGGGAAGGACCATTTTTGGGGGATCGGCAACGCTCAACGCGTTTTTACACATCATAATATCCTGCTATTCGGCCCGTTTTTGATCACTTAAAATGCCGGAAATGTCCGGAAAAGGCCGAAGGTGTACAGAACCTGATGCTCCGTATGCTCGTTGTAAGGGGCGTACCATTTCTCGGGGATTTCCAGCGTGCAGCCAGTTCTCACACCTCATAATATCCTGCGATACGACCCATTTTGAAACTATTAAAAAGCCGCAAATATCCGGAAAATGCCAAAGGTGTACAGAACCCGTTGCTCCGTATGCTCGTTGTAATGGGCGTACCATTTTTCGGGGATTGGCAGCGTGCAGCGAGTTCTAACACCTCATAATATCCTGCGATACGACCCATTTTGAAACTATTAAAAAGCCGAAACTGGCCGGAAAAGGCCGAATATGTACAAGACAGGATTCTCCGCATGCTCGTTGTAATGGATGTACCATTTTTCGGGGATTGGCAGCGTGCAGCGAGATCTCACACCTCATAATATCCTGCGAAACGACTCATTTTGAAACTATTAAAAAGCCGAAACTTGCCGGAAAAGGCCGAATATGTACAAGACAGGATTCTCCGCATACTCGTTGTAATGAAAGTACCATTCTTCGGGGATTTGCAGCGCGCAACGAGTTCTCTCACATCATAATATCCTGATATACAGTCCATTTTGAAACAATTAAAAAGCCGGAAATGTCCGGAAAAGGCCGAAGGTGTACAGAACCCGTTGCTCCCTTTGCTTGTTGTAATGGAAGTACCATTCTTCGGGGATTGGCAGCGCTCAACGAGTTCTCTCACATCATAATATCCCCCGATACGACCCATGTTGAAACAATTAAAAAGCCGAAACTGGCCGGAAAAGGCCGAAAATGTACAAGACAGGATTCTCCGGATGCTGGTTGTATTGGAAGTACCATTCTTCGGGGATTGGCAGCGCGCACCGTGTTCTCTCACATCATAATATCCTGCTATTCTGCCCGTTTTTGATCACTTAATATGCCGGAAATGTCCGGAAAAGGCCGAAGGTGTACAGAACCTGATGCTCCGTATGCTCGTTGTAAGGGGCGTACCATTTCTCGGGGATTGGCAGCGCGTAACGTGTTCTCTCACATCATAATATCCTGATAAACGGCACATTTTGAAACAATTAAAAAGCCGGAAATGTCCGGAAAAGGCCGAAGGTGTACAGAACCCAATGCTCCGTTTTCTCGTTGTAATGGAAGTACCATTTTTGGGGGGTTGGCAGAGAGCAACTGGTTCTTACACATCATAATATCCTGATATACGGTCCATTTTGAAACAATTAAAAAGCCGGAAATGTCCGGAAAAGGACGAAGGTGTACAGAACCCGTTGCTCCCTTTGCTTGTTGTAATGGAAGTACCATTTTTGGGGGGTTGGCAGAGAGCAATTGGTTCTTACACATCATAATATCCTGATATACGGCCCCTATTGAAGCAATTAAAAAGCTGGAGATGTCCGGAAAAGGCCGAAGGTGTACAGAACCCGTTGCTCCGTATGCTCGCTGTAATGGGCGTACCATTTTTCGGGGATTTCCAGCGTGCAGCCAGTTCTCACACCTCATAATATCCTGCGATACGACCCATTTTGAAACTATTAAGAAGCCGAAACTGGCCGGAAATGGCCGAAAATGTACAAGACAGGATTCTCCGCATGCTCGTTGTAATGGAAGTACCATTCTTCGGGGATTGGCAGCGCGCAACGAGTTCTCTCACATCATAATATCCTGCTATACGGCCCGTTTTTAATCACATAAAATGCCGGAGATGTCCGGAAAAGGCCGAAGGTGTACAGAACCCAATGCTCCGTTTGCTCGTTGTAATGGAAGTACCATCTTTGGGGGGTTGGCAGAGAGCAACTGGTTCTTACACATCATAATATCCTGATATACGGCCCATTTTTAAGCAATTAAAAAGCCGGAAATGTCCGAAAAAGGCCGAAGGTGTACAGAACCCGTTGCTCCGTATGCTCGTTGTAATGGGCGTACCATTTTTCGGGGATTTCCAGCGTGCAGCCAGTTCTCACACATCATAATATCCTGCGATACGACCCATTTTGAAACTATTAAAAAGCCGAAACTGGCCGGAAATGGCCGAAAATGTACAAGACAGGATTCTCCGCATGCTCGTTGTAATGGAAGTACCATTCTTCGGGGATTGGCAGCGCGCAACGAGTTCTCTCACATCATAATATCCTGCTATACGGCCCGTTTTTAATCACATAAAATGCCGGAGATGTCCGGAAAAGGCCGAAGGTGTACAGAACCCAATGCTCCGTTTGCTCGTTGTAATGGAAGTACCATTTTTGGGGGGTTGGCAGCGTGCAGCGAGTTCTCACACATCATAATATCCGGCGATACGACCCATTTTGAAACTATTAAATAGCCGGAAATGTCCGGAAAAGGCCGAAGGTGTACAGAACCCGTTGCTCCGTATGCTCGTTGTAATGGGCGTACCATTTTTCGGGGATTGGCATCGTGCAGCGAGTTCTCACACATCATAATATCCTGCGATACGACCCTTTTTGAAACAATTAAAAAGACGAAACTGGCCGGAAAAGGCCGAATATGAACAAGACAGGATTCTCCGCATGCTCGTTGTATTGGAAGTACCATTCTTCGGGGATTGGCAGCGCGCACCGAGTTCTCTCACATCATAATATCCTGCTATACGGCCCGTTTTTAATCACATAAAATGCCGGAGATGTCCGGAAAAGGCCGAAGGTGTACAGAACCCGATGCTCCGTTTGCTCGTTGTAGTGGAAGTACCATTTTTCGGGGATGGGCAGCGTGCAGCGTGTTCTCACACATCATAATATCCTGCGATACGACCCATTTTGAAACAATTAAATAGCCGGAAATGTCCGGAAAAGGCCGAAGGTGTACAGAACCCGTTGCTCCGTATGCTCGTTTTAATGGGCGTACCATTTTTCGGGGATTGGCATCGTGCAGCGAGTTCTCACACATCATAATATCCTGCGATACGACCCTTTTTGAAACAATTAAAAAGACGAAACTGGCCGGAAAAGGCCGAATATGTACAAGACAGGATTCTACGCATGCTCGTTGTATTGGAAGTACCATTCTTCGGGGATTGGCAGCGCGCACCGAGTTCTCTCACATCATAATATCCTGCTATACGGCCCGTTTTTAATCACATAAAATACCGGAGATGTCCGGAAAAGGCCGAAGGTGTACAGAACCCGATGCTCCGTTTGCTCGTTGTAATGGAAGTACCATTTCTCGGGGATTGGCAGCGCGTAACGTGTTCTCTCACATCATAATATCCTGCGATACGACCCATTTTGAAACAATTAAAAAGCCGAAACTGGCCGGAAAAGGCCGAATATGTACAAGACAGGATTCTCCGGATGCTGGTTGTATTGGAAGTACCATTCTTCGGGGATTGGCAGCGCGCACCGTGTTCTCTCACATCATAATATCCTGCTATTCGGCCCGTTTTTGATCACTTAAAATGCCGGAAATGTCCGGAAAAGGCCGAAGGTGTACAGAACCCGTTGCTCCCTTTGCTTGTTGTAATGGAAGTACCATTTTTGGGGGGTTGGCAGAGAGCAATTGGTTCTTACACATCATAATATCCTGATATACGGCCCATTTTGAAGCAATTAAAAAGCCGGAGTTGTCCGGAAAAGGCCGAAGGTGTACAGAACCCGTTGCTCCGTAGGCTCGCTGTAATGGGCGTACCATTTTTCGGGGATTTCCAGCGTGCAGCCAGTTGTCACACCTCATAATATCCTGCGATACGACCCATTTTGAAACTATTAAGAAGCCGAAACTGGCCGGAAATGGCCGAAAATGTACAAGACAGGATTCTCCGCATGCTCGTTGTAATGGAAGTACCATTCTTCGGGGATTGGCAGCGCGCAACGAGTTCTCTCACATCATAATATCCTGCTATACGGCCCGTTTTTAATCACATAAAATGCCGGAGATGTCCGGAAAAGGCCGAAGGTGTACAGAACCCAATGCTCCGTTTGCTCGTTGTAATGGAAGTACCATTTTTGGGGGGTTGGCAGCGTGCAGCGAGTTCTCACACATCATAATATCCGGCGATACGACCCATTTTGAAACTATTAAGAAGCCGAAACTGGCCGGAAATGGCCGAAAATGTACAAGACAGGATTCTCCGCATGCTCGTTGTAATGGAAGTACCATTTTTGGGGGGTTGGCAGAGAGCAACTGGTTCTTACACATCATAATATCCTGATATACGGCCCATTTTGAAACAATTAAAAAGCCGGAAATATCCGGAAAAGGCCGAAGGTGTACAGAACCCGTTGCTCCGTATGCTCGTTGTAATGGAAGGAACATTTTTGGGGGATTGGCAACGCTCAACGCGTTTTTACACATCATAATATCCTGCGATACGACTCATTTTGAAACTATTAAAAGGCCGAAACTGCCCGGAAAAGGCCGAATATGTACAAGACAGGATTCTCGTCATGCTCGTTGTAATGGAAGTACCATTCTTCGGGGATTTGCAGCGCGCAACGAGTTCTCTCACATCATAATATCCTGCGATACGACCGATTTTGAAACAATTAAAAAGCCGAAACTGGCCGGAAAAGGCCGAAAATGTACAAGACAGGATTCTCCGGATGCTGGTTGTATTGGAAGTACCATTCTTCGGGGATTGGCAGCGCGCACCGTGTTCTCTCACATCATAATATCCTGCTATTCTGCCCGTTTTTCATCACTTAATATGCCGGAAATGTCCGGAAAAGGCCGAAGGTGTACAGAACCTGATGCTCCGTATGCTCGTTGTAAGGGGCGTACCATTTCTCGGGGATTGGCAGCGCGTAACGTGTTCTCTCACATCATAATATCCTGATAAACGGCACATTTTGAAACAATTAAAAAGCCGGAAATGTCCGGAAAAGGCCGAAGGTGTACAGAACCCGTTGCTCCCTTTGCTTGTTGTAATGGAAGTACCATTTTTGGGGGGTTGGCAGAGAGCAATTGGTTCTTACACATCATAATATCCTGATATACGGCCCCTATTGAAGCAATTAAAAAGCTGGAGATGTCCGGAAAAGGCCGAAGGTGTACAGAACCCGTTGCTCCGTATGCTCGCTGTAATGGGCGTACCATTTTTCGGGGATTTCCAGCGTGCAGCCAGTTCTCACACCTCATAATATCCTGCGATACGACCCATTTTGAAACTATTAAGAAGCCGAAACTGGCCGGAAATGGCCGAAAATGTACAAGACAGGATTCTCCGCATGCTCGTTGTAATGGAAGTACCATTTTTGGGGGGTTGGCAGAGAGCAACTGGTTCTTACACATCATAATATCCTGATATACGGCCCATTTTGAAACAATTAAAAAGCCGGTAATATCCGGAAAAGGCCGAAGGTGTACAGAACCCGTTGCTCCGTATGCTCGTCGTAATGGAAGGAACATTTTTGGGAGATTGGCAACGCTCAACGCGTTTTTACACATCATAATATCCTGCGATACGACTCATTTTGAAACTATTACAAGGCCGAAACTGCCCGGAAAAGGCCGAATATGTACAAGACAGGATTCTCGTCATGCTCGTTGTAATGGAAGTACCATTCTCCGGGGATTTGCAGCGCGCAACGAGTTCTCTCACATCATAATATCCTGCGATACGACCCATTTTGAAACAATTAAAAAGCCGAAACTAGCCGGAAAAGGCCGAAAATGTACAAGACAGGATTCTCCGGATGCTGGTTGTATTGGAAGTACCATTCTTCGGGGATTGGCAGCGCGCACCGTGTTCTCTCACATCATAATATCCTGCTATTCTGCCCGTTTTTGATCACTTAATATGCCGGAAATGTCCGGAAAAGGCCGAAGGTGTACAGAACCTGATGCCCCGTATGCTCGTTGTAAGGGGCGTACCATTTCTCGGGGATTGGCAGCGTGTAACGTGTTCTCTCACGTCATAATATCCTGATAAACGGCACATTTTGAAACAATTAAAAAGCCGGAAATGTCCGGAAAAGGCCGAAGGTGTACAGAACCCAATCCTCCGTTTTCTCGTTGTAATGGAAGTACCATTTTTGGGGGGCTGGCAGAGAGCAACTGGTTCTTACACATCATAATATCCTGATATACGGCCCATTTTGAAACAATTAAAAAGCCGGAAATGTCCGGAAAACGCCGAAGGTGTACAGAACCCGTTGCTCCGTATGCTCGTTGTAATGGGCGTACCATTTTTCGGTGATTGGCAGCGTGCAGCGAGATCTCACACATCATAATATCCTGCGATACGACCCTTTTTGAAACAATTAAAAAGCCGGAAATATCCGGAAAGGGCCGAAAGTGTACAGAACCCGTTGCTCCGTATGCTCGTTGTAATGGAAGGACCATTTTTGGTGGATTGGCAGCGTGCAGCGAGTTCTCACAGCTCATAATATCCTGCGAAACGACTCATTTTGAAACTATTAAAAAGCCGAAACTTGCCGGAAAAGGCCGAATATGTACAAGACAGGATTCTCCGCATGCTCGTTGTAATGGAAGTACCATTCTTCGGGGATTGGCAGCGCTCAACGAGTTATCTCACATAATAATATCCTGCTATACGGCCCGTTTTTAATCACATAAAATGCCGGAGATGTCCGGAAAAGGCCGAAGGTGTACAGAACCCGATGCTCCGTTTGCTCGTTGTAGTGGAAGTACCATTTTTCGGGGATGGGCAGCGTGCAGCGTGTTCTCACACATCATAATATCCGGCGATACGACCCATTTTGAAACTATTAAGAAGCCGAAACTGGCCGGAAATGGCCGAAAATGTACAAGACAGGATTCTCCGCATGCTCGTTGTAATGGAAGTACCATTTTTGGGGGGTTGGCAGAGAGCAACTGGTTCTTACACATCATAATATCCTGATATACGGCCCATTTTGAAACAATTAAAAAGCCGGAAATATCCGGAAAAGGCCGAAGGTGTACAGAACCCGTTGCTCCGTATGCTCGTTGTAATGGAAGGAACATTTTTGGGGGATTGGCAACGCTCAACGCGTTTTTACACATCATAATATCCTGCGATACGACTCATTTTGAAACTATTAAAAGGCCGAAACTGCCCGGAAAAGGCCGAATATGTACAAGACAGGATTCTCGTCATGCTCGTTGTAATGGAAGTACCATTCTTCGGGGATTTGCAGCGCGCAACGAGTTCTCTCACATCATAATATCCTGCGATACGACCGATTTTGAAACAATTAAAAAGCCGAAACTGGCCGGAAAAGGCCGAAAATGTACAAGACAGGATTCTCCGGATGCTGGTTGTATTGGAAGTACCATTCTTCGGGGATTGGCAGCGCGCACCGTGTTCTCTCACATCATAATATCCTGCTATTCTGCCCGTTTTTCATCACTTAATATGCCGGAAATGTCCGGAAAAGGCCGAAGGTGTACAGAACCTGATGCTCCGTATGCTCGTTGTAAGGGGCGTACCATTTCTCGGGGATTGGCAGCGCGTAACGTGTTCTCTCACATCATAATATCCTGATAAACGGCACATTTTGAAACAATTAAAAAGCCGGAAATGTCCGGAAAAGGCCGAAGGTGTACAGAACCCGTTGCTCCCTTTGCTTGTTGTAATGGAAGTACCATTTTTGGGGGGTTGGCAGAGAGCAATTGGTTCTTACACATCATAATATCCTGATATACGGCCCCTATTGAAGCAATTAAAAAGCTGGAGATGTCCGGAAAAGGCCGAAGGTGTACAGAACCCGTTGCTCCGTATGCTCGCTGTAATGGGCGTACCATTTTTCGGGGATTTCCAGCGTGCAGCCAGTTCTCACACCTCATAATATCCTGCGATACGACCCATTTTGAAACTATTAAGAAGCCGAAACTGGCCGGAAATGGCCGAAAATGTACAAGACAGGATTCTCCGCATGCTCGTTGTAATGGAAGTACCATTTTTGGGGGGTTGGCAGAGAGCAACTGGTTCTTACACATCATAATATCCTGATATACGGCCCATTTTGAAACAATTAAAAAGCCGGTAATATCCGGAAAAGGCCGAAGGTGTACAGAACCCGTTGCTCCGTATGCTCGTCGTAATGGAAGGAACATTTTTGGGAGATTGGCAACGCTCAACGCGTTTTTACACATCATAATATCCTGCGATACGACTCATTTTGAAACTATTACAAGGCCGAAACTGCCCGGAAAAGGCCGAATATGTACAAGACAGGATTCTCGTCATGCTCGTTGTAATGGAAGTACCATTCTCCGGGGATTTGCAGCGCGCAACGAGTTCTCTCACATCATAATATCCTGCGATACGACCCATTTTGAAACAATTAAAAAGCCGAAACTAGCCGGAAAAGGCCGAAAATGTACAAGACAGGATTCTCCGGATGCTGGTTGTATTGGAAGTACCATTCTTCGGGGATTGGCAGCGCGCACCGTGTTCTCTCACATCATAATATCCTGCTATTCTGCCCGTTTTTGATCACTTAATATGCCGGAAATGTCCGGAAAAGGCCGAAGGTGTACAGAACCTGATGCCCCGTATGCTCGTTGTAAGGGGCGTACCATTTCTCGGGGATTGGCAGCGTGTAACGTGTTCTCTCACGTCATAATATCCTGATAAACGGCACATTTTGAAACAATTAAAAAGCCGGAAATGTCCGGAAAAGGCCGAAGGTGTACAGAACCCAATCCTCCGTTTTCTCGTTGTAATGGAAGTACCATTTTTGGGGGGCTGGCAGAGAGCAACTGGTTCTTACACATCATAATATCCTGATATACGGCCCATTTTGAAACAATTAAAAAGCCGGAAATGTCCGGAAAACGCCGAAGGTGTACAGAACCCGTTGCTCCGTATGCTCGTTGTAATGGGCGTACCATTTTTCGGTGATTGGCAGCGTGCAGCGAGATCTCACACATCATAATATCCTGCGATACGACCCTTTTTGAAACAATTAAAAAGCCGGAAATATCCGGAAAGGGCCGAAAGTGTACAGAACCCGTTGCTCCGTATGCTCGTTGTAATGGAAGGACCATTTTTGGTGGATTGGCAGCGTGCAGCGAGTTCTCACAGCTCATAATATCCTGCGAAACGACTCATTTTGAAACTATTAAAAAGCCGAAACTTGCCGGAAAAGGCCGAATATGTACAAGACAGGATTCTCCGCATGCTCGTTGTAATGGAAGTACCATTCTTCGGGGATTGGCAGCGCTCAACGAGTTATCTCACATAATAATATCCTGCTATACGGCCCGTTTTTAATCACATAAAATGCCGGAGATGTCCGGAAAAGGCCGAAGGTGTACAGAACCCGATGCTCCGTTTGCTCGTTGTAGTGGAAGTACCATTTTTCGGGGATGGGCAGCGTGCAGCGTGTTCTCACACATCATAATATCCTGCGATACGACCCATTTTGAAACAATTAAAAAGCCGGAAATGTCCGGAAAAGGCCGAAGGTGTACAGAACCCAATGCTCCGTTTGCTCGTTGTAATGGAAGTACCATTTTTGGGGGGTTGGCAGAGAGCAACTGGTTCTTACACATCATAATATCCTGATATACGGCCCATTTTGAAACAATTAAAAAGCCGGAAATATCCGGAAAAGGCCGAAGGTGTACAGAACCCGTTGCTCCGTATGCTCGTTGTAATGGAAGGAACATTTTTGGGGGATTGGCAACGCTCAACGCGTTTTTACACATCATAATATCCTGCGATACGACTCATTTTGAAACTATTAAAAGGCCGAAACTGCCCGGAAAAGGCCGAATATGTACAAGACAGGATTCTCGTCATGCTCGTTGTAATGGAAGTACCATTCTTCGGGGATTTGCAGCGCGCAACGAGTTCTCTCACATCATAATATCCTGCGATACGACCCATTTTGAAACAATTAAAAAGCCGAAACTGGCCGGAAAAGGCCGAAAATGTACAAGACAGGATTCTCCGGATGCTGGTTGTATTGGAAGTACCATTCTTCGGGGATTGGCAGCGCGCACCGTGTTCTCTCACATCATAATATCCTGCTATTCTGCCCGTTTTTGATCACTTAATATGCCGGAAATGTCCGGAAAAGGCCGAAGGTGTACAGAACCTGATGCTCCGTATGCTCGTTGTAAGGGGCGTACCATTTCTCGGGGATTGGCAGCGCGTAACGTGTTCTCTCACATCATAATATCCTGATAAACGGCACATTTTGAAACAATTAAAAAGCCGGAAATGTCCGGAAAAGGCCGAAGGTGTACAGAACCCAATGCTCCGTTTTCTCGTTGTAATGGAAGTACCATTTTTGGGGGGTTGGCAGAGAGCAACTGGTTCTTACACATCATAATATCCTGATATACGGTCCATTTTGAAACAATTAAAAAGCCGGAAATGTCCGGAAAAGGACGAAGGTGTACAGAACCCGTTGCTCCCTTTGCTTGTTGTAATGGAAGTACCATTTTTGGGGGGTTGGCAGAGAGCAATTGGTTCTTACACATCATAATATCCTGATATACGGCCCCTACTGAAGCAATTAAAAAGCTGGAGATGTCCGGAAAAGGCCGAAGGTGTACAGAACCCGTTGCTCCGTATGCTCGCTGTAATGGGCGTACCATTTTTCGGGGATTTCCAGCGTGCAGCCAGTTCTCACACCTCATAATATCCTGCGATACGACCCATTTTGAAACTATTAAGAAGCCGAAACTGGCCGGAAATGGCCGAAAATGTACAAGACAGGATTCTCCGCATGCTCGTTGTAATGGAAGTACCATTCTACGGGGATTGGCAGCGCGCAACGAGTTCTCTCACATCATAATATCCTGCTATACGGCCCGTTTTTAATCACATAAAATGCCGGAGATGTCCGGAAAAGGCCGAAGGTGTACAGAACCCAATGCTCCGTTTGCTCGTTGTAATGGAAGTACCATTTTTGGGGGGTTGGCAGAGAGCAACTGGTTCTTACACATCATAATATCCTGATATACGGCCCATTTTGAAGCAATTAAAAAGCCGGAAATGTCCGAAAAAGGCCGAAGGTGTACAGAACCCGTTGCTCCGTATGCTCGTTGTAATGGGCGTACCATTTTTCGGGGATTTCCAGCGTGCAGCCAGTTCTCACACATCATAATATCCTGCGATACGACCCTTTTTGAAACAATTAAAAAGCCGGAAATATCCGGAAAGGGCCGAAAGTGTACAGAACCCGTTGCTCCGTATGCTCGTTGTAATGGAAGGACCATTTTTGGTGGATTGGCAGCGTGCAGCGAGTTCTCACAGCTCATAATATCCTGCGAAACGACTCATTTTGAAACTATTAAAAAGCCGAAACTTGCCGGAAAAGGCCGAATATGTACAAGACAGGATTCTCCGCATGCTCGTTGTAATGGAAGTACCATTCTTCGGGGATTGGCAGCGCTCAACGAGTTATCTCACATAATAATATCCTGCTATACGGCCCGTTTTTAATCACATAAAATGCCGGAGATGTCCGGAAAAGGCCGAAGGTGTACAGAACCCGATGCTCCGTTTGCTCGTTGTAGTGGAAGTACCATTTTTCGGGGATGGGCAGCGTGCAGCGTGTTCTCACACATCATAATATCCTGCGATACGACCCATTTTGAAACAATTAAAAAGCCGGAAATGTCCGGAAAAGGCCGAAGGTGTACAGAACCCAATGCTCCGTTTGCTCGTTGTAATGGAAGTACCATTTTTGGGGGGTTGGCAGAGAGCAACTGGTTCTTACACATCATAATATCCTGATATACGGCCCATTTTGAAACAATTAAAAAGCCGGAAATATCCGGAAAAGGCCGAAGGTGTACAGAACCCGTTGCTCCGTATGCTCGTTGTAATGGAAGGAACATTTTTGGGGGATTGGCAACGCTCAACGCGTTTTTACACATCATAATATCCTGCGATACGACTCATTTTGAAACTATTAAAAGGCCGAAACTGCCCGGAAAAGGCCGAATATGTACAAGACAGGATTCTCGTCATGCTCGTTGTAATGGAAGTACCATTCTTCGGGGATTTGCAGCGCGCAACGAGTTCTCTCACATCATAATATCCTGCGATACGACCCATTTTGAAACAATTAAAAAGCCGAAACTGGCCGGAAAAGGCCGAAAATGTACAAGACAGGATTCTCCGGATGCTGGTTGTATTGGAAGTACCATTCTTCGGGGATTGGCAGCGCGCACCGTGTTCTCTCACATCATAATATCCTGCTATTCTGCCCGTTTTTGATCACTTAATATGCCGGAAATGTCCGGAAAAGGCCGAAGGTGTACAGAACCTGATGCTCCGTATGCTCGTTGTAAGGGGCGTACCATTTCTCGGGGATTGGCAGCGCGTAACGTGTTCTCTCACATCATAATATCCTGATAAACGGCACATTTTGAAACAATTAAAAAGCCGGAAATGTCCGGAAAAGGCCGAAGGTGTACAGAACCCAATGCTCCGTTTTCTCGTTGTAATGGAAGTACCATTTTTGGGGGGTTGGCAGAGAGCAACTGGTTCTTACACATCATAATATCCTGATATACGGTCCATTTTGAAACAATTAAAAAGCCGGAAATGTCCGGAAAAGGACGAAGGTGTACAGAACCCGTTGCTCCCTTTGCTTGTTGTAATGGAAGTACCATTTTTGGGGGGTTGGCAGAGAGCAATTGGTTCTTACACATCATAATATCCTGATATACGGCCCCTACTGAAGCAATTAAAAAGCTGGAGATGTCCGGAAAAGGCCGAAGGTGTACAGAACCCGTTGCTCCGTATGCTCGCTGTAATGGGCGTACCATTTTTCGGGGATTTCCAGCGTGCAGCCAGTTCTCACACCTCATAATATCCTGCGATACGACCCATTTTGAAACTATTAAGAAGCCGAAACTGGCCGGAAATGGCCGAAAATGTACAAGACAGGATTCTCCGCATGCTCGTTGTAATGGAAGTACCATTCTTCGGGGATTGGCAGCGCGCAACGAGTTCTCTCACATCATAATATCCTGCTATACGGCCCGTTTTTAATCACATAAAATGCCGGAGATGTCCGGAAAAGGCCGAAGGTGTACAGAACCCAATGCTCCGTTTGCTCGTTGTAATGGAAGTACCATTTTTGGGGGGTTGGCAGCGTGCAGCGAGTTCTCACACATCATAATATCCGGCGATACGACCCATTTTGAAACTATTAAGAAGCCGAAACTGGCCGGAAATGGCCGAAAATGTACAAGACAGGATTCTCCGCATGCTCGTTGTAATGGAAGTACCATTCTTCGGGGATTGGCAGCGCGCAACGAGTTCTCTCACATCATAATATCCTGCTATACGGCCCGTTTTTAATCACATAAAATGCCGGAGATGTCCGGAAAAGGCCGAAGGTGTACAGAACCCAATGCTCCGTTTGCTCGTTGTAATGGAAGTACCATTTTTGGGGGGTTGGCAGCGTGCAGCGAGTTCTCACACATCATAATATCCGGCGATACGACCCATTTTGAAACTATTAAGAAGCCGAAACTGGCCGGAAATGGCCGAAAATGTACAAGACAGGATTCTCCGCATGCTCGTTGTAATGGAAGTACCATTTTTGGGGGGTTGGCAGAGAGCAACTGGTTCTTACACATCATAATATCCTGATATACGGCCCATTTTGAAACAATTAAAAAGCCGGAAATATCCGGAAAAGGCCGAAGGTGTACAGAACCCGTTGCTCCGTATGCTCGTTGTAATGGAAGGAACATTTTTGGGGGATTGGCAACGCTCAACGCGTTTTTACACATCATAATATCCTGCGATACGACTCATTTTGAAACTATTAAAAGGCCGAAACTGCCCGGAAAAGGCCGAATATGTACAAGACAGGATTCTCGTCATGCTCGTTGTAATGGAAGTACCATTCTTCGGGGATTTGCAGCGCGCAACGAGTTCTCTCACATCATAATATCCTGCGATACGACCGATTTTGAAACAATTAAAAAGCCGAAACTGGCCGGAAAAGGCCGAAAATGTACAAGACAGGATTCTCCGGATGCTGGTTGTATTGGAAGTACCATTCTTCGGGGATTGGCAGCGCGCACCGTGTTCTCTCACATCATAATATCCTGCTATTCTGCCCGTTTTTCATCACTTAATATGCCGGAAATGTCCGGAAAAGGCCGAAGGTGTACAGAACCTGATGCTCCGTATGCTCGTTGTAAGGGGCGTACCATTTCTCGGGGATTGGCAGCGCGTAACGTGTTCTCTCACATCATAATATCCTGATAAACGGCACATTTTGAAACAATTAAAAAGCCGGAAATGTCCGGAAAAGGCCGAAGGTGTACAGAACCCGTTGCTCCCTTTGCTTGTTGTAATGGAAGTACCATTTTTGGGGGGTTGGCAGAGAGCAATTGGTTTTTACACATCATAATATCCTGATATACGGCCCCTATTGAAGCAATTAAAAAGCTGGAGATGTCCGGAAATGGCCGAAGGTGTACAGAACCCGTTGCTCCGTATGCTCGCTGTAATGGGCGTACCATTTTTCGGGGATTTCCAGCGTGCAGCCAGTTCTCACACCTCATAATATCCTGCGATACGACCCATTTTGAAACTATTAAGAAGCCGAAACTGGCCGGAAATGGCCGAAAATGTACAAGACAGGATTCTCCGCATGCTCGTTGTAATGGAAGTACCATTTTTGGGGGGTTGGCAGAGAGCAACTGGTTCTTACACATCATAATATCCTGATATACGGCCCATTTTGAAACAATTAAAAAGCCGGAAATATCCGGAAAAGGCCGAAGGTGTACATAACCCGTTGCTCCGTATGCTCGTCGTAATGGAAGGAACATTTTTGGGAGATTGGCAACGCTCAACGCGTTTTTACACATCATAATATCCTGCGATACGACTCATTTTGAAACTATTACAAGGCCGAAACTGCCCGGAAAAGGCCGAATATGTACAAGACAGGATTCTCGTCATGCTCGTTGTAATGGAAGTACCATTCTCCGGGGATTTGCAGCGCGCAACGAGTTCTCTCACATCATAATATCCTGCGATACGACCCATTTTGAAACAATTAAAAAGCCGAAACTAGCCGGAAAAGGCCGAAAATGTACAAGACAGGATTCTCCGGATGCTGGTTGTATTGGAAGTACCATTCTTCGGGGATTGGCAGCGCGCACCGTGTTCTCTCACATCATAATATCCTGCTATTCTGCCCGTTTTTGATCACTTAATATGCCGGAAATGTCCGGAAAAGGCCGAAGGTGTACAGAACCTGATGCCCCGTATGCTCGTTGTAAGGGGCGTACCATTTCTCGGGGATTGGCAGCGCGTAACGTGTTCTCTCACGTCATAATATCCTGATAAACGGCACATTTTGAAACAATTAAAAAGCCGGAAATGTCCGGAAAAGGCCGAAGGTGTACAGAACCCAATCCTCCGTTTTCTCGTTGTAATGGAAGTACCATTTTTGGGGGGTTGGCAGAGAGCAACTGGTTCTTACACATCATAATATCCTGATATACGGCCCATTTTGAAACAATTAAAAAGCCGGAAATGTCCGGAAAAGGCCGAAGGTGTACAGAACCCGTTGCTCCGTATGCTCGTTGTAATGGGCGTACCATTTTTCGGTGATTGGCAGCGTGCAGCGAGATCTCACACATCATAATATCCTGCGATACGACCCTTTTTGAAACAATTAAAAAGCCGGAAATATCCGGAAAGGGCCGAAAGTGTACAGAACCCGTTGCTCCGTATGCTCGTTGTAATGGAAGGACCATTTTTGGTGGATTGGCAGCGTGCAGCGAGTTCTCACAGCTCATAATATCCTGCGAAACGACTCATTTTGAAACTATTAAAAAGCCGAAACTTGCCGGAAAAGGCCGAATATGTACAAGACAGGATTCTCCGCATGCTCGTTGTAATGGAAGTACCATTCTTCGGGGATTGGCAGCGCTCAACGAGTTATCTCACATAATAATATCCTGCTATACGGCCCGTTTTTAATCACATAAAATGCCGGAGATGTCCGGAAAAGGCCGAAGGTGTACAGAACCCGATGCTCCGTTTGCTCGTTGTAGTGGAAGTACCATTTTTCGGGGATGGGCAGCGTGCAGCGTGTTCTCACACATCATAATATCCTGCGATACGACCCATTTTGAAACAATTAAAAAGCCGGAAATGTCCGGAAAAGGCCGAAGGTGTACAGAACCCAATGCTCCGTTTGCTCGTTGTAATGGAAGTACCATTTTTGGGGGGTTGGCAGAGAGCAACTGGTTCTTACACATCATAATATCCTGATATACGGCCCATTTTGAAACAATTAAAAAGCCGGAAATATCCGGAAAAGGCCGAAGGTGTACAGAACCCGTTGCTCCGTATGCTCGTTGTAATGGAAGGAACATTTTTGGGGGATTGGCAACGCTCAACGCGTTTTTACACATCATAATATCCTGCGATACGACTCATTTTGAAACTATTAAAAGGCCGAAACTGCCCGGAAAAGGCCGAATATGTACAAGACAGGATTCTCGTCATGCTCGTTGTAATGGAAGTACCATTCTTCGGGGATTTGCAGCGCGCAACGAGTTCTCTCACATCATAATATCCTGCGATACGACCCATTTTGAAACAATTAAAAAGCCGAAACTGGCCGGAAAAGGCCGAAAATGTACAAGACAGGATTCTCCGGATGCTGGTTGTATTGGAAGTACCATTCTTCGGGGATTGGCAGCGCGCACCGTGTTCTCTCACATCATAATATCCTGCTATTCTGCCCGTTTTTGATCACTTAATATGCCGGAAATGTCCGGAAAAGGCCGAAGGTGTACAGAACCTGATGCTCCGTATGCTCGTTGTAAGGGGCGTACCATTTCTCGGGGATTGGCAGCGCGTAACGTGTTCTCTCACATCATAATATCCTGATAAACGGCACATTTTGAAACAATTAAAAAGCCGGAAATGTCCGGAAAAGGCCGAAGGTGTACAGAACCCAATGCTCCGTTTTCTCGTTGTAATGGAAGTACCATTTTTGGGGGGTTGGCAGAGAGCAACTGGTTCTTACACATCATAATATCCTGATATACGGTCCATTTTGAAACAATTAAAAAGCCGGAAATGTCCGGAAAAGGACGAAGGTGTACAGAACCCGTTGCTCCCTTTGCTTGTTGTAATGGAAGTACCATTTTTGGGGGGTTGGCAGAGAGCAATTGGTTCTTACACATCATAATATCCTGATATACGGCCCCTACTGAAGCAATTAAAAAGCTGGAGATGTCCGGAAAAGGCCGAAGGTGTACAGAACCCGTTGCTCCGTATGCTCGCTGTAATGGGCGTACCATTTTTCGGGGATTTCCAGCGTGCAGCCAGTTCTCACACCTCATAATATCCTGCGATACGACCCATTTTGAAACTATTAAGAGGCCGAAACTGGCCGGAAATGGCCGAAAATGTACAAGACAGGATTCTCCGCATGCTCGTTGTAATGGAAGTACCATTCTACGGGGATTGGCAGCGCGCAACGAGTTCTCTCACATCATAATATCCTGCTATACGGCCCGTTTTTAATCACATAAAATGCCGGAGATGTCCGGAAAAGGCCGAAGGTGTACAGAACCCAATGCTCCGTTTGCTCGTTGTAATGGAAGTACCATTTTTGGGGGGTTGGCAGAGAGCAACTGGTTCTTACACATCATAATATCCTGATATACGGCCCATTTTGAAGCAATTAAAAAGCCGGAAATGTCCGAAAAAGGCCGAAGGTGTACAGAACCCGTTGCTCCGTATGCTCGTTGTAATGGGCGTACCATTTTTCGGGGATTTCCGGCGTGCAGCCAGTTCTCACACATCATAATATCCAGCGATACGACCCATTTTGAAACTATTAAAAAGCCGAAACTGGCCGGAAATGGCCGAATAAGTACAAGACAGGATTCTCCGCATGCTCGTTGTAATGGAAGTACCATTCTTCGGGGATTGGCAGCGCTCAACGAGTTCTCTCACATCATAATATCCTGCTATACGGCCCGTTTTTAATCACATAAAATGCCGGAGATGTCCGGAAAAGGCCGAAGGTGTACAGAACCCGATGCTCCGTTTGCTCGTTGTAGTGGAAGTACCATTTTTCGGGGATGGGCAGCGTGCAGCGTGTTCTCACACATCATAATATCCTGCGATACGACCCATTTTGAAACAATTAAATAGCCGGAAATGTCCGGAAAAGGCCGAAGGTGTACAGAACCCGTTGCTCCGTATGCTCGTTGTAATGGGCGTACCATTTTTCGGGGATTGGCATCGTGCAGCGAGTTCTCACACATCATAATATCCTGCGATACGACCCTTTTTGAAACAATTAAAAAGACGAAACTGGCCGGAAAAGGCCGAATATGTACAAGACAGGATTCTCCGCATGCTCGTTGTATTGGAAGTACCATTCTTCGGGGATTGGCAGCGCGCACCGAGTTCTCTCACATCATAATATCCTGCTATACGGCCCGTTTTTAATCACATAAAATGCCGGAGATGTCCGGAAAAGGCCGAAGGTGTACAGAACCCAATGCTCCGTTTGCTCGTTGTAATGGAAGTACCATTTTTGGGGGGTTGGCAGAGAGCAACTGGTTCTTACACATCATAATATCCTGATATACGGCCCATTTTGAAACAATTAAAAAGCCGGAAATGTCCGGAAAATGCCAAAGGCGTACAGAACCCGTTCCTCCGTATGCTCGTTGTAATGGGCGTACCATTTTTCGGGGATTGGCAGCGTGCAGCGAGTTCTCACACCTCATAATATCCTGCGATACGACCCATTTTGAAACTATTAAAAAGCCGAAACTGGCCGGAAAAGGCCGAATATGTACAAGACAGGATTCTCCGCATGCTCGTTGTAATGGATGAACCATTCTTCGGGGATAGGCAGCGCGCAACGAGTTCTCTCACATCATAATATCCCCCGATACGACCCATGTTGAAACAATTAAAAAGCCGGAAATGTCCGGGAAATGCCGAAGGTGTACAGAACCCGTTGGTCCGTATGCTCGTTGTAATGGAAGGACCATTTTTGGGGGATTGGCAGCGTGCAGCGAGTTCTCACACATCATAATATCCTGCGATACGACCCGTTTTTAATCACATAAAATGCCGGAAATGTCCGGAAAAGGCCGAAGGTGTACAGAACCTGATGCTACGTATACTCGTTGTAAGGGGCGTACCATTTCTCGGGGATTGACAGCGCGCAACGAGGTCTCACACATCATAATATCCTGCGATACGACCCTTTTTGAAACAATTAAAAAGCAAGAAATATCCGGAAAAGGCCGAAGGTGTACAGAACCCGTTGCTCCCTTTGCTTGTTGTAATGGAAGTACCATTTTTGGGGGGTTGGCAGAGAGCAATTGGTTCTTACACATCATAATATCCTGATATACGGCCCCTATTGAAGCAATTAAAAAGCTGGAGATGTCCGGAAAAGGCCGATGGTGTACAGAACCCGTTGCTCCGTATGCTCGCTGTAATGGGCGTACCATTTTTCGGGGATTTCCAGCGTGCAGCCAGTTCTCACACCTCATAATATCCTGCGATACGACCCATTTTGAAACTATTAAGAAGCCGAAACTGGCCGGAAATGGCCGAAAATGTACAAGACAGGATTCTCCGCATGCTCGTTGTAATGGAAGTACCATTCTTCGGGGATTGGCAGCGCGCAACGAGTTCTCTCACATCATAATATCCTGCTATACGGCCCGTTTTTAATCACATAAAATGCCGGAGATGTCCGGAAAAGGCCGAAGGTGTACAGAACCCAATGCTCCGTTTGCTCGTTGTAATGGAAGTACCATTTTTGGGGGGTTGGCAGAGAGCAACTGGTTCTTACACATCATAATATCCTGATATACGGCCCATTTTGAAACAATTAAAAAGCCGGAAATATCCGGAAAAGGCCGAAGGTGTACAGAACCCGTTGCTCCGTATGCTCGTTGTAATGGAAGGAACATTTTTGGGGGATTGGCAACGCACAACGCGTTTTTACACATCATAATATCCTGCGATACGACTCATTTTGAAACTATTAAAAGGCCGAAACTGCCCGGAAAAGGCCGAATATGTACAAGACAGGATTCTCGTCATGCTCGTTGTAATGGAAGTACCATTCTTCGGGGATTTGCAGCGCGCAACGAGTTCTCTCACATCATAATATCCTGCGATACGACCCATTTTGAAACAATTAAAAAGCCGAAACTGGCCGGAAAAGGCCGAAAATGTACAAGACAGGATTCTCCGGATGCTGGTTGTATTGGAAGTACCATTCTTCGGGGATTGGCAGCGCGCACCGTGTTCTCTCATATCATAATATCCTGCTATTCTGCCCGTTTTTGATCACTTAATATGCCGGAAATGTCCGGAAAAGGCCGAAGGTGTACAGAACCTGATGCTCCGTATGCTCGTTGTAAGGGGCGTACCATTTCTCGGGGATTGGCAGCGCGTAACGTGTTCTCTCACATCATAATATCCTGATAAACGGCACATTTTGAAACAATTAAAAAGCCGGAAATGTCCGGAAAAGGCCGAAGGTGTACAGAACCCAATGCTCCGTTTTCTCGTTGTAATGGAAGTACCATTTTTGGGGGGTTGGCAGAGAGCAACTGGTTCTTACACATCATAATATCCTGATATACGGTCCATTTTGAAACAATTAAAAAGCCGGAAATGTCCGGAAAAGGCCGAAGGTGTACAGAACCCAATGCTCCGTTTGCTCGTTGTAATGGAAGTACCATTTTTGGGGGGTTGGCAGAGAGCAACTGGTTCTTACACATCATAATATCCTGATATACGGCCCATTTTGAAACAATTAAAAAGCCGGAAATATCCGGAAAAGGCCGAAGGTGTACAGAACCCGTTGCTCCGTATGCTCGTTGTAATGGAAGGAACATTTTTGGGGGATTGGCAACGCTCAACGCGTTTTTACACATCATAATATCCTGCGATACGACTCATTTTGAAACTATTAAAAGGCCGAAACTGCCCGGAAAAGGCCGAATATGTACAAGACAGGATTCTCGTCATGCTCGTTGTAATGGAAGTACCATTCTTCGGGGATTTGCAGCGCGCAACGAGTTCTCTCACATCATAATATCCTGCGATACGACCCATTTTGAAACAATTAAAAAGCCGAAACTGGCCGGAAAAGGCCGAAAATGTACAAGACAGGATTCTCCGGATGCTGGTTGTATTGGAAGTACCATTCTTCGGGGATTGGCAGCGCGCACCGTGTTCTCTCACATCATAATATCCTGCTATTCTGCCCGTTTTTGATCACTTAATATGCCGGAAATGTCCGGAAAAGGCCGAAGGTGTACAGAACCTGATGCTCCGTATGCTCGTTGTAAGGGGCGTACCATTTCTCGGGGATTTCCGGCGTGCAGCCAGTTCTCACACATCATAATATCCAGCGATACGACCCATTTTGAAACTATTAAAAAGCCGAAACTGGCCGGAAATGGCCGAATAAGTACAAGACAGGATTCTCCGCATGCTCGTTGTAATGGAAGTACCATTCTTCGGGGATTGGCAGCGCTCAACGAGTTCTCTCACATCATAATATCCTGCTATACGGCCCGTTTTTAATCACATAAAATGCCGGAGATGTCCGGAAAAGGCCGAAGGTGTACAGAACCCGATGCTCCGTTTGCTCGTTGTAGTGGAAGTACCATTTTTCGGGGATGGGCAGCGTGCAGCGTGTTCTCACACATCATAATATCCTGCGATACGACCCATTTTGAAACAATTAAATAGCCGGAAATGTCCGGAAAAGGCCGAAGGTGTACAGAACCCGTTGCTCCGTATGCTCGTTGTAATGGGCGTACCATTTTTCGGGGATTGGCATCGTGCAGCGAGTTCTCACACATCATAATATCCTGCGATACGACCCTTTTTGAAACAATTAAAAAGACGAAACTGGCCGGAAAAGGCCGAATATGTACAAGACAGGATTCTCCGCATGCTCGTTGTATTGGAAGTACCATTCTTCGGGGATTGGCAGCGCGCACCGAGTTCTCTCACATCATAATATCCTGCTATACGGCCCGTTTTTAATCACATAAAATGCCGGAGATGTCCGGAAAAGGCCGAAGGTGTACAGAACCCAATGCTCCGTTTGCTCGTTGTAATGGAAGTACCATTTTTGGGGGGTTGGCAGAGAGCAACTGGTTCTTACACATCATAATATCCTGATATACGGCCCATTTTGAAACAATTAAAAAGCCGGAAATGTCCGGAAAATGCCAAAGGCGTACAGAACCCGTTCCTCCGTATGCTCGTTGTAATGGGCGTACCATTTTTCGGGGATTGGCAGCGTGCAGCGAGTTCTCACACCTCATAATATCCTGCGATACGACCCATTTTGAAACTATTAAAAAGCCGAAACTGGCCGGAAAAGGCCGAATATGTACAAGACAGGATTCTCCGCATGCTCGTTGTAATGGATGAACCATTCTTCGGGGATAGGCAGCGCGCAACGAGTTCTCTCACATCATAATATCCCCCGATACGACCCATGTTGAAACAATTAAAAAGCCGGAAATGTCCGGGAAATGCCGAAGGTGTACAGAACCCGTTGGTCCGTATGCTCGTTGTAATGGAAGGACCATTTTTGGGGGATTGGCAGCGTGCAGCGAGTTCTCACACATCATAATATCCTGCGATACGACCCGTTTTTAATCACATAAAATGCCGGAAATGTCCGGAAAAGGCCGAAGGTGTACAGAACCTGATGCTACGTATACTCGTTGTAAGGGGCGTACCATTTCTCGGGGATTGACAGCGCGCAACGAGGTCTCACACATCATAATATCCTGCGATACGACCCTTTTTGAAACAATTAAAAAGCAAGAAATATCCGGAAAAGGCCGAAGGTGTACAGAACCCGTTGCTCCCTTTGCTTGTTGTAATGGAAGTACCATTTTTGGGGGGTTGGCAGAGAGCAATTGGTTCTTACACATCATAATATCCTGATATACGGCCCCTATTGAAGCAATTAAAAAGCTGGAGATGTCCGGAAAAGGCCGATGGTGTACAGAACCCGTTGCTCCGTATGCTCGCTGTAATGGGCGTACCATTTTTCGGGGATTTCCAGCGTGCAGCCAGTTCTCACACCTCATAATATCCTGCGATACGACCCATTTTGAAACTATTAAGAAGCCGAAACTGGCCGGAAATGGCCGAAAATGTACAAGACAGGATTCTCCGCATGCTCGTTGTAATGGAAGTACCATTCTTCGGGGATTGGCAGCGCGCAACGAGTTCTCTCACATCATAATATCCTGCTATACGGCCCGTTTTTAATCACATAAAATGCCGGAGATGTCCGGAAAAGGCCGAAGGTGTACAGAACCCAATGCTCCGTTTGCTCGTTGTAATGGAAGTACCATTTTTGGGGGGTTGGCAGAGAGCAACTGGTTCTTACACATCATAATATCCTGATATACGGCCCATTTTGAAACAATTAAAAAGCCGGAAATATCCGGAAAAGGCCGAAGGTGTACAGAACCCGTTGCTCCGTATGCTCGTTGTAATGGAAGGAACATTTTTGGGGGATTGGCAACGCTCAACGCGTTTTTACACATCATAATATCCTGCGATACGACTCATTTTGAAACTATTAAAAGGCCGAAACTGCCCGGAAAAGGCCGAATATGTACAAGACAGGATTCTCGTCATGCTCGTTGTAATGGAAGTACCATTCTTCGGGGATTTGCAGCGCGCAACGAGTTCTCTCACATCATAATATCCTGCGATACGACCCATTTTGAAACAATTAAAAAGCCGAAACTGGCCGGAAAAGGCCGAAAATGTACAAGACAGGATTCTCCGGATGCTGGTTGTATTGGAAGTACCATTCTTCGGGGATTGGCAGCGCGCACCGTGTTCTCTCATATCATAATATCCTGCTATTCTGCCCGTTTTTGATCACTTAATATGCCGGAAATGTCCGGAAAAGGCCGAAGGTGTACAGAACCTGATGCTCCGTATGCTCGTTGTAAGGGGCGTACCATTTCTCGGGGATTGGCAGCGCGTAACGTGTTCTCTCACATCATAATATCCTGATAAACGGCACATTTTGAAACAATTAAAAAGCCGGAAATGTCCGGAAAAGGCCGAAGGTGTACAGAACCCAATGCTCCGTTTTCTCGTTGTAATGGAAGTACCATTTTTGGGGGGTTGGCAGAGAGCAACTGGTTCTTACACATCATAATATCCTGATATACGGTCCATTTTGAAACAATTAAAAAGCCGGAAATGTCCGGAAAAGGCCGAAGGTGTACAGAACCCAATGCTCCGTTTGCTCGTTGTAATGGAAGTACCATTTTTGGGGGGTTGGCAGAGAGCAACTGGTTCTTACACATCATAATATCCTGATATACGTCCATTTTGAAACAATTAAAAAGCCGGAAATATCCGGAAAAGGCCGAAGGTGTACAGAACCCGTTGCTCCGTATGCTCGTTGTAATGGAAGGAACATTTTTGGGGGATTGGCAACGCTCAACGCGTTTTTACACATCATAATATCCTGCGATACGACTCATTTTGAAACTATTAAAAGGCCGAAACTGCCCGGAAAAGGCCGAATATGTACAAGACAGGATTCTCGTCATGCTCGTTGTAATGGAAGTACCATTCTTCGGGGATTTGCAGCGCGCAACGAGTTCTCTCACATCATAATATCCTGCGATACGACCCATTTTGAAACAATTAAAAAGCCGAAACTGGCCGGAAAAGGCCGAAAATGTACAAGACAGGATTCTCCGGATGCTGGTTGTATTGGAAGTACCATTCTTCGGGGATTGGCAGCGCGCACCGTGTTCTCTCACATCATAATATCCTGCTATTCTGCCCGTTTTTGATCACTTAATATGCCGGAAATGTCCGGAAAAGGCCGAAGGTGTACAGAACCTGATGCTCCGTATGCTCGTTGTAAGGGGCGTACCATTTCTCGGGGATTGGCAGCGCGTAACGTGTTCTCTCACATCATAATATCCTGATAAACGGCACATTTTGAAACAATTAAAAAGCCGGAAATGTCCGGAAAAGGCCGAAGGTGTACAGAACCCAATGCTCCGTTTTCTCGTTGTAATGGAAGTACCATTTTTGGGGGGTTGGCAGAGAGCAACTGGTTCTTACACATCATAATATCCTGATATACGGTCCATTTTGAAACAATTAAAAAGCCGGAAATGTCCGGAAAAGGACGAAGGTGTACAGAACCCGTTGCTCCCTTTGCTTGTTGTAATGGAAGTACCATTTTTGGGGGGTTGGCAGAGAGCAATTGGTTCTTACACATCATAATATCCTGATATACGGCCCCTACTGAAGCAATTAAAAAGCTGGAGATGTCCGGAAAAGGCCGAAGGTGTACAGAACCCGTTGCTCCGTATGCTCGCTGTAATGGGCGTACCATTTTTCGGGGATTTCCAGCGTGCAGCCAGTTCTCACACCTCATAATATCCTGCGATACGACCCATTTTGAAACTATTAAGAAGCCGAAACTGGCCGGAAATGGCCGAAAATGTACAAGACAGGATTCTCCGCATGCTCGTTGTAATGGAAGTACCATTCTACGGGGATTGGCAGCGCGCAACGAGTTCTCTCACATCATAATATCCTGCTATACGGCCCGTTTTTAATCACATAAAATGCCGGAGATGTCCGGAAAAGGCCGAAGGTGTACAGAACCCAATGCTCCGTTTGCTCGTTGTAATGGAAGTACCATTTTTGGGGGGTTGGCAGAGAGCAACTGGTTCTTACACATCATAATATCCTGATATACGGCCCATTTTGAAGCAATTAAAAAGCCGGAAATGTCCGAAAAAGGCCGAAGGTGTACAGAACCCGTTGCTCCGTATGCTCGTTGTAATGGGCGTACCATTTTTCGGGGATTTCCAGCGTGCAGCCAGTTCTCACACATCATAATATCCAGCGATACGACCCATTTTGAAACTATTAAAAAGCCGAAACTGGCCGGAAATGGCCGAATAAGTACAAGACAGGATTCTCCGCATGCTCGTTGTAATGGAAGTACCATTCTTCGGGGATTGGCAGCGCTCAACGAGTTCTCTCACATCATAATATCCTGCTATACGGCCCGTTTTTAATCACATAAAATGCCGGAGATGTCCGGAAAAGGCCGAAGGTGTACAGAACCCAATGCTCCGTTTGCTCGTTGTAATGGAAGTACCATTTTTGGGGGGTTGGCAGAGAGCAACTGGTTCTTACACATCATAATATCCTGATATACGGCCCATTTTGAAGCAATTAAAAAGCCGGAAATGTCCGAAAAAGGCCGAAGGTGTACAGAACCCGTTGCTCCGTATGCTCGTTGTAATGGGCGTACCATTTTTCGGGGATTTCCAGCGTGCAGCCAGTTCTCACACATCATAATATCCAGCGATACGACCCATTTTGAAACTATTAAAAAGCCGAAACTGGCCGGAAATGGCCGAATAAGTACAAGACAGGATTCTCCGCATGCTCGTTGTAATGGAAGTACCATTCTTCGGGGATTGGCAGCGCTCAACGAGTTCTCTCACATCATAATATCCTGCTATACGGCCCGTTTTTAATCACATAAAATGCCGGAGATGTCCGGAAAAGGCCGAAGGTGTACAGAACCCGATGCTCCGTTTGCTCGTTGTAGTGGAAGTACCATTTTTCGGGGATGGGCAGCGTGCAGCGTGTTCTCACACATCATAATATCCTGCGATACGACCCATTTTGAAACAATTAAATAGCCGGAAATGTCCGGAAAAGGCCGAAGGTGTACAGAACCCGTTGCTCCGTATGCTCGTTGTAATGGGCGTACCATTTTTCGGGGATTGGCATCGTGCAGCGAGTTCTCACACATCATAATATCCTGCGATACGACCCTTTTTGAAACAATTAAAAAGACGAAACTGGCCGGAAAAGGCCGAATATGTACAAGACAGGATTCTCCGCATGCTCGTTGTATTGGAAGTACCATTCTTCGGGGATTGGCAGCGCGCACCGAGTTCTCTCACATCATAATATCCTGCTATACGGCCCGTTTTTAATCACATAAAATGCCGGAGATGTCCGGAAAAGGCCGAAGGTGTACAGAACCCAATGCTCCGTTTGCTCGTTGTAATGGAAGTACCATTTTTGGGGGGTTGGCAGAGAGCAACTGGTTCTTACACATCATAATATCCTGATATACGGCCCATTTTGAAACAATTAAAAAGCCGGAAATGTCCGGAAAATGCCAAAGGCGTACAGAACCCGTTCCTCCGTATGCTCGTTGTAATGGGCGTACCATTTTTCGGGGATTGGCAGCGTGCAGCGAGTTCTCACACCTCATAATATCCTGCGATACGACCCATTTTGAAACTATTAAAAAGCCGAAACTGGCCGGAAAAGGCCGAATATGTACAAGACAGGATTCTCCGCATGCTCGTTGTAATGGATGAACCATTCTTCGGGGATAGGCAGCGCGCAACGAGTTCTCTCACATCATAATATCCCCCGATACGACCCATGTTGAAACAATTAAAAAGCCGGAAATGTCCGGGAAATGCCGAAGGTGTACAGAACCTGATGCTACGTATACTCGTTGTAAGGGGCGTACCATTTCTCGGGGATTGACAGCGCGCAACGAGGTCTCACACATCATAATATCCTGCGATACGACCCTTTTTGAAACAATTAAAAAGCAAGAAATATCCGGAAAAGGCCGAAGGTGTACAGAACCCGTTGCTCCCTTTGCTTGTTGTAATGGAAGTACCATTTTTGGGGGGTTGGCAGAGAGCAATTGGTTCTTACACATCATAATATCCTGATATACGGCCCCTATTGAAGCAATTAAAAAGCTGGAGATGTCCGGAAAAGGCCGATGGTGTACAGAACCCGTTGCTCCGTATGCTCGCTGTAATGGGCGTACCATTTTTCGAGGATTTCCAGCGTGCAGCCAGTTCTCACACCTCATAATATCCTGCGATACGACCCATTTTGAAACTATTAAGAAGCCGAAACTGGCCGGAAATGGCCGAAAATGTACAAGACAGGATTCTCCGCATGCTCGTTGTAATGGAAGTACCATTCTTCGGGGATTGGCAGCGCGCAACGAGTTCTCTCACATCATAATATCCTGCTATACGGCCCGTTTTTAATCACATAAAATGCCGGAGATGTCCGGAAAAGGCCGAAGGTGTACAGAACCCAATGCTCCGTTTGCTCGTTGTAATGGAAGTACCATTTTTGGGGGGTTGGCAGAGAGCAACTGGTTCTTACACATCATAATATCCTGATATACGGCCCATTTTGAAACAATTAAAAAGCCGGAAATATCCGGAAAAGGCCGAAGGTGTACAGAACCCGTTGCTCCGTATGCTCGTTGTAATGGAAGGAACATTTTTGGGGGATTGGCAACGCTCAACGCGTTTTTACACATCATAATATCCTGCGATACGACTCATTTTGAAACTATTAAAAGGCCGAAACTGCCCGGAAAAGGCCGAATATGTACAAGACAGGATTCTCGTCATGCTCGTTGTAATGGAAGTACCATTCTTCGGGGATTTGCAGCGCGCAACGAGTTCTCTCACATCATAATATCCTGCGATACGACCCATTTTGAAACAATTAAAAAGCCGAAACTGGCCGGAAAAGGCCGAAAATGTACAAGACAGGATTCTCCGGATGCTGGTTGTATTGGAAGTACCATTCTTCGGGGATTGGCAGCGCGCACCGTGTTCTCTCATATCATAATATCCTGCTATTCTGCCCGTTTTTGATCACTTAATATGCCGGAAATGTCCGGAAAAGGCCGAAGGTGTACAGAACCTGATGCTCCGTATGCTCGTTGTAAGGGGCGTACCATTTCTCGGGGATTGGCAGCGCGTAACGTGTTCTCTCACATCATAATATCCTGATAAACGGCACATTTTGAAACAATTAAAAAGCCGGAAATGTCCGGAAAAGGCCGAAGGTGTACAGAACCCAATGCTCCGTTTTCTCGTTGTAATGGAAGTACCATTTTTGGGGGGTTGGCAGAGAGCAACTGGTTCTTACACATCATAATATCCTGATATACGGTCCATTTTGAAACAATTAAAAAGCCGGAAATGTCCGGAAAAGGCCGAAGGTGTACAGAACCCGTTGCTCCCTTTGCTTGTTGTAATGGAAGTACCATTTTTGGGGGGGTTGGCAGAGAGCAATTCGTTCTTACACATCATAATATCCTGATATACGGCCCCTATTGAAGCAATTAAAAAGCTGGAGATGTCCGGAAAAGGCCGAAGGTGTACAGAACCCGTTGCTCCGTATGCTCGCTGTAATGGGCGTACCATTTTTCGGGGATTTCCAGCGTGCAGCCAGTTCTCACACCTCATAATATCCTGCGATACGACCCATTTTGAAACTATTAAGAAGCCGAAACTGGCCGGAAATGGCCGAAAATGTACAAGACAGGATTCTCCGCATGCTCGTTGTAATGGAAGTACCATTCTTCGGGGATTGGCAGCGCGCAACGAGTTCTCTCACATCATAATATCCTGCTATACGGCCCGTTTTTAATCACATAAAATGCCGGAGATGTCCGGAAAAGGCCGAAGGTGTACAGAACCCAATGCTCCGTTTGCTCGTTGTAATGGAAGTACCATTTTTGGGGGGTTGGCAGAGAGCAACTGGTTCTTACACATCATAATATCCTGATATACGGCCCATTTTGAAACAATTAAAAAGCCGGAAATATCCGGAAAAGGCCGAAGGTGTACAGAACCCGTTGCTCCGTATGCTCGTTGTAATGGAAGGAACATTTTTGGGGGATTGGCAACGCTCAACGCGTTTTTACACATCATAATATCCTGCGATACGACTCATTTTGAAACTATTAGAAGGCCGAAACTGCCCGGAAAAGGCCGAATATGTACAAGACAGGATTCTCGTCATGCTCGTTGTAATGGAAGTACCATTCTTCGGGGATTTGCAGCGCGCAACGAGTTCTCTCACATCATAATATCCTGCGATACGACCCATTGTGAAACAATTAAAAAGCCGAAACTGGCCGGAAAAGGCCGAAAATGTACAAGACAGGATTCCCCGGATGCTGGTTGTATTGGAAGTACCATTCTTCGGGGATTGGCAGCGCGCACCGTGTTCTCTAACATCATAATATCCTGCTATTCTGCCCGTTTCTGATCACTTAATATGCCGGAAATGTCCGGAAAAGGCCGAAGGTGTACAGAACCTGATGCTCCGTATGCTCGTTGTAAGGGGCGTACCATTTCTCGGGGATTGGCAGCGCGTAACGTGTTCTCTCACATCATAATATCCTGATAAACGGCACATTTTGAAACAATTAAAAAGCCGGAAATGTCCGGAAAAGGCCGAAGGTGTACAGAACCCAATCCTCCGTTTTCTCGTTGTAATGGAAGTACCATTTTTGGGGGGTTGGCAGAGAGCAACTGGTTCTTACACATCATAATATCCTGATATACGGCCCATTTTGAAACAATTAAAAAGCCGGAAATGTCCGGAAAAGGCCGAAGGTGTACAGAACCCGTTGCTCCGTATGCTCGTTGTAATGGGCGTACCATTTTTCGGTGATTGGCAGCGTGCAGCGAGATCTCACACATCATAATATCCTGCGATACGACCCTTTTTGAAACAATTAAAAAGCCGGAAATATCCGGAAAAGGCCGAAAGTGTACAGAACCCGTTGCTCCGTATGCTCGTTGTAATGGAAGGACCATTTTTGGGGGATTGGCAGCGTGCAGCGAGTTCTCACAGCTCATAATATCCTGCGAAACGACTCATTTTGAAACTATTAAAAAGCCGAAACTTGCCGGAAAAGGCCGAATATGTACAAGACAGGATTCTCCGCATGCTCGTTGTAATGGAAGTACCATTCTTCGGGGATTGGCAGCGCTCAACGAGTTCTCTCACGTCATAATATCCTGCTATACGGCCCGTTTTTAATCACATAAAATGCCGGAGATGTCCGGAAAAGGCCGAAGGTGTACAGAACCCGATGCTCCGTTTGCTCGTTGTAGTGGAAGTACCATTTTTCGGGGATGGGCAGCGTGCAGCGTGTTCTCACACATCATAATATCCTGCGATACGACCCATTTTGAAACAATTAAAAAGCCGGAAATGTCCGGAAAAGGCCGAAAGTGTACAGAACCCGTTGCTCCGTATGCTCGTTGTAATGGAAGGACCATTTTTGGGGGATTGGCAGCGTGCAGCGAGTTCTCACAGCTCATAATATCCTGCGAAACGACTCATTTTGAAACTATTAAAAAGCCGAAACTTGCCGGAAAAGGCCGAATATGTACAAGACAGGATTCTCCGGATGCTGGTTGTAATGGAAGTACCATTCTTCGGGGATTGGCAGCGCGCACCGTGTTCTCTCACATCATAATTTCCTGCTATTCGGCCCGTTTTTGATCACTTAAAATGCCGGAAATGTCCGGAAAAGGCCGAAGGTGTACAGAACCCGTTGCTCCCTTTGCTTGTTGTAATGGAAGTACCATTTTTGGGGGGTTGGCAGAGAGCAACTGGTTCTTACACATCATAATATCCTGATATACGGCCCATTTTGAAGCAATTAAAAAGCCGGAAATGTCCGAAAAAGGCCGAAGGTGTACAGAACCCGTTGCTCCGTATGCTCGTTGTAATGGGCGTACCATTTTTCGGAGATTTCCAGCGTGCAGCCAGTTCTCACACCTCATAATATCCTGCGATACGACCCATTTTGAAACTATTAAGAAGCCGAAACTGGCCGGAAATGGCCGAAAATGTACAAGACAGGATTCTCCGCATGCTCGTTGTAATGGAAGTACCATTCTTCGGGGATTGGCAGCGCGCAACGAGTTCTCTCACATCATAATATCCTGCTATACGGCCCGTTTTTAATCACATAAAATGCCGGAGATGTCCGGAAAAGGCCGAAGGTGTACAGAACCCAATGCTCCGTTTGCTCGTTGTAATGGAAGTACCATTTTTGGGGGGTTGGCAGAGAGCAACTGGTTCTTACACATCATAATATCCTGATATACGGCCCATTTTGAAACAATTAAAAAGCCGGAAATATCCGGAAAAGGCCGAAGGTGTACAGAACCCGTTGCTCCGTATGCTCGTTGTAATGGAAGGAACATTTTTGGGGGATTGGCAACGCTCAACGCGTTTTTACACATCATAATATCCTGCGATACGACTCATTTTGAAACTATTACAAGGACGAAACTGCCCGGAAAAGGCCGAATATGTACAAGACAGGATTCTCGTCATGCTCGTTGTAATGGAAGTACCATTCTTCGGGGATTTGCAGCGCGCAACGAGTTCTCTCACATCATAATATCCTGCGATACGACCCATTTTGAAACAATTAAAAAGCCGAAACTGGCCGGAAAAGGCCGAAAATGTACAAGACAGGATTCTCCGGATGCTGGTTGTATTGGAAGTACCATTCTTCGGGGATTGGCAGCGCGCACCGTGTTCTCTCACATCATAATATCCTGCTATTCTGCCCGTTTTTGATCACTTAATATGCCGGAAATGTCCGGAAAAGGCCGAAGGTGTACAGAACCTGATGCTCCGTATGCTCGTTGTAAGGGGCGTACCATTTCTCGGGGATTGGCAGCGCGTAACGTGTTCTCTCACATCATAATATCCTGATAAACGGCACATTTTGAAACAATTAAAAAGCCGGAAATGTCCGGAAAAGGCCGAAGGTGTACAGAACCCAATCCTCCGTTTTCTCGTTGTAATGGAAGTACCATTTTTGGGGGGTTGGCAAAGAGCAACTGGTTCTTACACATCATAATATCCTGATATACGGCCCATTTTGAAACAATTAAAAAGCCGGAAATGTCCGGAAAAGGCCGAAGGTGTACAGAACCCGTTGCTCCGTATGCTCGTTGTAATGGGCGTACCATTTTTCGGTGATTGGCAGCGTGCAGCGAGATCTCACACATCATAATATCCTGCGATACGACCCTTTTTGAAACAATTAAAAAGCCGGAAATATCCGGAAAAGGCCGAAAGTGTACAGAACCCGTTGCTCCGTATGCTCGTTGTAATGGAAGGACCATTTTTGGGGGATTGGCAGCGTGCAGCGAGTTCTCACAGCTCATAATATCCTGCGAAACGACTCATTTTGAAACTATTAAAAAGCCGAAACTTGCCGGAAAAGGCCGAATATGTACAAGACAGGATTCTCCGCATGCTCGTTGTAATGGAAGTACCATTCTTCGGGGATTGGCAGCGCTCAACGAGTTCTCTCACATCATAATATCCTGCTATACGGCCCGTTTTTAATCACATAAAATGCCGGAGATGTCCGGAAAAGGCCGAAGGTGTACAGAACCCGATGCTTCGTTTGCTCGTTGTAGTGGAAGTACCATTTTTCGGGGATGGGCAGCGTGCAGCGTGTTCTCACACATCATAATATCCTGCGATACGACCCATTTTGAAACAATTAAAAAGCCGGAAATGTCCGGAAAAGGCCGAAAGTGTACAGAACCCGTTGCTCCGTATGCTCGTTGTAATGGAAGGACCATTTTTGGGGGATTGGCAGCGTGCAGCGAGTTCTCACAGCTCATAATATCCTGCGAAACGACTCATTTTGAAACTATTAAAAAGCCGAAACTTGCCGGAAAAGGCCGAATATGTACAAGACAGGATTCTCCGGATGCTGGTTGTATTGGAAGTACCATTCTTCGGGGATTGGCAGCGCGCACCGTGTTCTCTCACATCATAATTTCCTGCTATTCGGCCCGTTTTTGATCACTTAAAATGCCGGAAATGTCCGGAAAAGGCCGAAGGTGTACAGAACCCGTTGCTCCCTTTGCTTGTTGTAATGGAAGTACCATTTTTGGGGGGTTGGCAGAGAGCAACTGGTTCTTACACATCATAATATCCTGATATACGGCCCATTTTGAAGCAATTAAAAAGCTGGAAATGTCCGAAAAAGGCCGAAGGTGTACAGAACCCGTTGCTCCGTATGCTCGTTGTAATGGGCGTACCATTTTTCGGGGATTTCCAGCGTGCAGCCAGTTCTCACACATCATAATATCCTGCGATACGACCCATTTTGAAACTATTAAAAAGCCGAAACTGGCCGGAAATGGCCGAATAAGTACAAGACAGGATTCTCCGCATGCTCGTTGTAATGGAAGTACCATTCTTCGGGGATTTGCAGCGCGCAACGAGTTCTCTCACATCATAATATCCTGCTATACGGCCCGTTTTTAATCACATAAAATGCCGGAGATGTCCGGAAAAGGCCGAAGGTGTACAGAACCCGTTGCTCCCTTTGCTTGTTGTAATGGAAGTACCATTTTTGGGGGGTTGGCAGAGAGCAATTGGTTCTTACACATCATAATATCCTGATATACGGCCCCTATTGAAGCAATTAAAAAGCCGGAGATGTCCGGAAAAGGCCGAAGGTGTACAGAACCCGTTGCTCCGTATGCTCGCTGTAATGGGCGTACCATTTTTCGGGGATTTCCAGCGTGCAGCCAGTTCTCACACCTCATAATATCCTGCGATACGACCCATTTTGAAACTATTAAGAAGCCGAAACTGGCCGGAAATGGCCGAAAATGTACAAGACAGGATTCTCCGCATGCTCGTTGTAATGGAAGTACCATTCTTCGGGGATTGGCAGCGCGCAACGAGTTCTCTCACATCATAATATCCTGCTATACGGCCCGTTTTTAATCACATAAAATGCCGGAGATGTCCGGAAAAGGCCGAAGGTGTACAGAACCCAATGCTCCGTTTGCTCGTTGTAATGGAAGTACCATTTTTGGGGGGTTGGCAGAGAGCAACTGGTTCTTACACATCATAATATCCTGATATACGGCCCATTTTGAAACAATTAAAAAGCCGGAAATGTCCGGAAAATGCCAAAGGTGTACAGAACCCGTTCCTCCGTATGCTCGTTGTAATGGGCGTACCATTTTTCGGGGATTGGCATCGTGCAGCGAGTTCTCACACATCATAATATCCTGCGATACGACCCTTTTTGAAACAATTAAAAAGCCGAAACTGGCCGGAAAAGGCCGAATATGTACAAGACAGGATTCTCCGCATGCTCGTTGTAATGGATGTACCATTCTTCGGGGATAGGCAGCGCGCAACGAGTTCTCTCACATCATAATATCCCCCGATACGACCCATGTTGAAACAATTAAAAAGCCGGAAATGTCCGGGAAATGCCGAAGGTGTACAGAACCCGTTGGTCCGTATGCTCGTTGTAATGGAAGGACCATTTTTGGGGGATTGGAAGCGTGCAGCGAGTTCTCACACATCATAATATCCTGCGATACGACCCGTTTTTAATCACATAAAATGCCGGAAATGTCCGGAAAAGGCCGAAGGTGTACAGAACCTGATGCTACGTATACTCGTTGTAAGGGGCGTACCATTTCTCGGGGATTGACAGCGCGCAACGAGGTCTCACACATCATAATATCCTGCGATACGACCCTTTTTGAAACAATTAAAAAGCAAGAAATATCCGGAAAAGGCCGAAGGTGTACAGAACCCGTTGCTCCCTTTGCTTGTTGTAATGGAAGTACCATTTTTGGGGGGTTGGCAGAGAGCAATTGGTTCTTACACATCATATTATCCTGATATACGGCCCCTATTGAAGCAATTAAAAAGCTGGAGATGTCCGGAAAAGGCCGAAGGTGTACAGAACCCGTTGCACCGTATGCTCGCTGTAATGGGCGTACCATTTTTCGGGGATTTCCAGCGTGCAGCCAGTTCTCACACCTCATAATATCCTGAGATACGACCCATTTTGAAACTATTAAGAAGCCGAAACTGGCCGGAAATGGCCGAAAATGTACAAGACAGGATTCTCCGCATGCTCGTTGTAATGGAAGTACCATTCTTCGGGGATTGGCAGCGCGCAACTAGTTCTCTCACATCATAATATCCTGCTATACGGCCCGTTTTTAATCACATAAAATGCCGGAGATGTCCGGAAAAGGCCGAAGGTGTACAGAACCCAATGCTCCGTTTGCTCGTTGTAATGGAAGTACCATTTTTGTGGGGTTGGCAGAGAGCAACTGGTTCTTACACATCATAATATCCTGATATACGGCCCATTTTGAAACAATTAAAAAGCCGGAAATATCCGGAAAAGGCCGAAGGTGTACAGAACCCGTTGCTCCGTATGCTCGTTGTAATGGAAGGAACATTTTTGGGGGATTGGCAACGCTCAACGCGTTTTTACACATCATAATATCCTGCGATACGACTCATTTTGAAACTATTAAAAGGCCGACACTGCCCGGAAAAGGCCGAATATGTACAAGACAGGATTCTCGTCATGCTCGTTGTAATGGAAGTACCATTCTTCGGGGATTTGCAGCGCGCAACGAGTTCTCTCACATCATAATATCCTGCGATACGACCCATTTTGAAACAATTAAAAAGCCGAAACTGGCCGGAAAAGGCCGAAAATGTACAAGACAGGATTCTCCGGATGCTGGTTGTATTGGAAGTACCATTCTTCGGGGATTGGCAGCGCGCACCGTGTTCTCTCACATCATAATATCCTGCTATTCTGCCCGTTTTTGATCACTTAATATGCCGGAAATGTCCGGAAAAGGCCGAAGGTGTACAGAACCTGATGCTCCGTATGCTCGTTGTAAGGGGCGTACCATTTCTCGGGGATTGGCAGCGCGTAACGTGTTCTCTCACATCATAATATCCTGATAAACGGCACATTTTGAAACAATTAAAAAGCCGGAAATGTCCGGAAAAGGCCGAAGGTGTACAGAACCCAATGCTCCGTTTTCTCGTTGTAATGGAAGTACCATTTTTGGGGGGTTGGCAGAGAGCAACTGGTTCTTACACATCATAATATCCTGATATACGGTCCATTTTGAAACAATTAAAAAGCCGGAAATGTCCGGAAAAGGCCGAAGGTGTACAGAACCCGTTGCTCCCTTTGCTTGTTGTAATGGAAGTACCATTTTTGGGGGGTTGGCAGAGAGCAATTGGTTCTTACACATCATAATATCCTGATATACGGCCCCTATTGAAGCAATTAAAAAGCTGGAGATGTCCGGAAAAGGCCGAAGGTGTACAGAACCCGTTGCTCCGTATGCTCGCTGTAATGGGCGTACCATTTTTCGGGGATTTCCAGCGTGCAGCCAGTTCTCACACCTCATAATATCCTGCGATACGACCCATTTTGAAACTATTAAGAAGCCGAAACTGGCCGGAAATGGCCGAAAATGTACAAGACAGGATTCTCCGCATGCTCGTTGTAATGGAAGTACCATTCTTCGGGGATTGGCAGCGCGCAACGAGTTCTCTCACATCATAATATCCTGCTATACGGCCCGTTTTTAATCACATAAAATGCCGGAGATGTCCGGAAAAGGCCGAAGGTGTACAGAACCCAATGCTCCGTTTGCTCGTTGTAATGGAAGTACCATTTTTGGGGGGTTGGCAGAGAGCAACTGGTTCTTACACATCATAATATCCTGATATACGGCCCATTTTGAAACAATTAAAAAGCCGGAAATATCCGGAAAAGGCCGAAGGTGTACAGGACCCGTTGCTCCGTATGCTCGTTGTAATGGAAGGAACATTTTTGGGGGATTGGCAACGCTCAACGCGTTTTTACACATCATAATATCCTGCGATACGACTCATTTTGAAACTATTAAAAGGCCGAAACTGCCCGGAAAAGGCCGAATATGTACAAGACAGGATTCTCGTCATGCTCGTTGTAATGGAAGTACCATTCTTCGGGGATTTGCAGCGCGCAACGAGTTCTCTCACATCATAATATCCTGCGATACGACCCATTTTGAAACAATTAAAAAGCCGAAACTGGCCGGAATAGGCCGAAAATGTACAAGACAGGATTCTCCGGATGCTGGTTGTATTGGAAGTACCATTCTTCGGGGATTGGCAGCGCGCACCGTGTTCTCTCACTTCATAATATCCTGCTATTCTGCCCGTTTTTGATCACTTAATATGCCGGAAATGTCCGGAAAAGGCCGAAGGTGTACAGAACCTGATGCTCCGTATGCTCGTTGTAAGGGGCGTACCATTTCTCGGGGATTGGCAGCGCGTAACGTGTTCTCTCACATCATAATATCCTGATAAATGGCACATTTTGAAACAATTAAAAAGCCGGAAATGTCCGGAAAAGGCCGAAGGTGTACAGAACCCAATGCTCCGTTTTCTCGTTGTAATGGAAGTACCATTTTTGGGGGGTTGGCAGAGAGCAACTGGTTCTTACACATCATAATATTCTGATATACGGCCCATTTTGAAACAATTAAAAAGCCGGAAATGTCCGGAAAAGGCCGAAGGTGTTCAGAACCCGTTGCTCCGTATGCTCGTTGTAATGGGCGTACCATTTTTCGGTGATTGGCAGCGTGCAGCGAGATCTCACACATCATAATATCCTGCGATACGACCCTTTTTGAAACAATTAAAAAGCCGGAAATATCCGGAAAAGGCCGAAAGTGTACAGAACCCGTTGCTCCGTATGCTCGTTGTAATGGAAGGACCATTTTTGGGGGATTGGCAGCGTGCAGCGAGTTCTCACAGCTCATAATATCCTGCGAAACGACTCATTTTGAAACTATTAAAAAGCCGAAACTTGCCGGAAAAGGCCGAATATGTACAAGACAGGATTCTCCGCATGCTCGTTGTAATGGAAGTACCATTCTTCGGGGATTGGCAGCGCTCAACGAGTTCTCTCACATCATAATATCCTGCTATACGGCCCGTTTTTAATCACATAAAATGCCGGAGATGTCCGGAAAAGGCCGAAGGTGTACAGAACCCGATGCTCCGTTTGCTCGTTGTAGTGGAAGTACCATTTTTCGGGGATGGGCAGCGTGCAGCGTGTTCTCACACATCATAATATCCTGCGATACGACCCATTTTGAAACTATTAAAAAGCCGAAACTGGCCGGAAATGGCCGAATAAGTACAAGACAGGATTCTCCGCATGCTCGTTGTAATGGAAGTACCATTCTTCGTGGATTTGCAGCGCGCAACGAGTTCTCTCACATCATAATATCCTGATATACGGTCCATTTTGAAACAATTAAAAAGCCGGAAATGTCCGGAAAAGGCCGAAGGTGTACAGAACCCGTTGCTCCCTTTGCTTGTTGTAATGGAAGTACCATTTTTGGGGGGTTGGCAGAGAGCAATTGGTTCTTACACTACATAATATCCTGATATACGGCCCCTATTGAAGCAATTAAAAAGCCGGAGATGTCCGGAAAAGGCCGAAGGTGTACAGAACCCGTTGCTCCGTATGCTCGCTGTAATGGGCGTACCATTTTTCGGGGATTTCCAGCGTGCAGCCAGTTCTCACACCTCATAATATCCTGCGATACGACCCATTTTGAAACTATTAAGAAGCCGAAACTGGCCGGAAATGGCCGAAAATGTACAAGACAGGATTCTCCGCATGCTCGTTGTAATGGAAGTACCATTCTTCGGGGATTGGCAGCGCGCAACGAGTTCTCTCACATCATAATATCCTGCTATACGGCCCGTTTTTAATCACATATAATGCCGGAGATGTCCGGAAAAGGCCGAAGGTGTACAGAACCCAATGCTCCGTTTGCTCGTTGTAATGGAAGTACCATTTTTGGGGGGTTGGCAGAGAGCAACTGGTTCTTACACATCATAATATCCTGATATACGGCCCATTTTGAAACAATTAAAAAGCCGGAAATATCCGGAAAAGGCCGAAGGTGTACAGAACCCGTTGCTCCGTATGCTCGTTGTAATGGAAGGAACATTTTTGGGGGATTGGCAACGCTCAACGCGTTTTTACACATCATAATATCCTGCGATACGACTCATTTTGAAACTATTAAAAGGCCGAAACTGCCCGGAAAAGGCCGAATATGTACAAGACAGGATTCTCGTCATGCTCGTTGTAATGGAAGTACCATTCTTCGGGGATTTGCAGCGCGCAACGAGTTCTCTCACATCATAATATCCTGCGATACGACCCATTTTGAAACAATTAAAAAGCCGAAACTGGCCGGAAAAGGCCGAAAATGTACAAGACAGGATTCTCCGGATGCTGGTTGTATTGGAAGTACCATTCTTCGGGGATTGGCAGCGCGCACCGTGTTCTCTCACATCATAATATCCTGCTATTCTGCCCGTTTTTGATCACTTAATTTGCCGGAAATGTCCGGAAAAGGCCGAAGGTGTACAGAACCTGATGCTCCGTATGCTCGTTGTAAGGGGCGTACCATTTCTCGGGGATTGGCAGCGCGTAACGTGTTCTCTCACATCATAATATCCTGATAAACGGCCCATTTTGAAACAATTAAAAAGCCGGAAATATCCGGAAAAGGCCGAAGGTGTACAGAACCCGTTGGTCCGTATGCTCGTTGTAATGGAAGGACCATTTTTGGGGGATTGGCAGCGTGCAGCGAGTTCTCACACATCATAATATCCTGCGATACGACCCGTTTTTAATCACATAAAATGCCGGAAATGTCCGGAAAAGGCCGAAGGTGTACAGAACCTGATGCTACGTATACTCGTTGTAAGGGGCGTACCATTTCTCGGGGATTGGCATCGCGCAACGAGGTCTCACACATCATAATATCCTGCGATACGACCCTTTTTGAAACAATTAAAAAGCAAGAAATATCCGGAAAAGGCCGAAGGTGTACAGAACCTGTTGCTCCGTATGCTCGTTGTAATGGGCGTACCATTTTTCGGGGATTGGCAGCGTGCAGCGAGATCTCACACATCATAATATCCTGCGATACGACCCTTTTTGAAACAATTAAAAAGCGGGAAATATCCGGAAAAGGCTGAAGGTGTACAGAACCCGTTGTTCCGTATGCTCGTTGTAATGGGCGTACCATTTTTCGGGGATTGGCAGCGTGCAGCGAGTTCTCACACTTCATAATATCCTGCGATACGACCCATTTTGAAACTATTAAAAAGCCGAAACTGGCCGGAAAAGGCCGAATATGTACAAGACAGGATTCTCCGCATGCTCGTTGTAATGCATGTACCATTCTTCGGGGATTGGCAGCGCGCAACGAGTTCTCTCACATCATAATATCCTGCTATTCGGCCCGTTTTTGATCACTTAATATGCCGGTAATGTCCGGAAAAGGCCGAAGGTGTACAGAACCTGATGCTACGTATACTCGTTGTAAGGGGCGTACCATTTTTGGGGGGTTGGCAGAGAGCAACTGGTTCTTACACATCACAATATCCTGATATACGGCCCATTTTGAAACAATTAAAAAGCCGGAAATGTCCGGAAAAGGCCGAAGGTGTACAGAACCCGTTGCTCCGTATGCTCGTTGTAATGGGCGTACCATTTTTCGGGGATTGGAAGCGTGCAGCGAGATCTCACACATCATAATATCGTGCGATACGACCCTTTTTGAAACAATGAAAAAGCCGGAAATATCCGGAAAAGGCCGAAGGTTTACAGAACCCGATGCTCCGTATGCTCGTTGTAAGGGAAGGACCATTTTTGGGGGATTGGCAGCGCGTAACGTGTTCTCTCACATCATAATATCCTGATAAACGGCACATTTTGAAACAATTAAAAAGCCGGAAATGTCCGGAAAAGGCCGAAGGTGTACAGAACCCGTTGCTCCGTATGCTCGTTGTAGTGGGCGTACCATTTTTCGGGGATTGGCAGCGTGCAGCGAGTTCTCACACCTCATAATATCCTGCGATACGACTCATTTTGAAACTATTAAAAAGCCGAAACTGGCCGGAAAATGCCGAATATGTACAAGACAGGATTCTCGTCATGCTCGTTGTAATGGAAGTACCATTCTTCGGGGATTTGCAGCTCGCAACGAGTTCCCTCACATCATAATATCCTGCTATACGGCCAGTTTTTAATCACATAAAATGCCGGAGATGTCCGGAAAAGGCCGAAGGTGTACAGAACCCAATGCTCCGTTTGCTCGTTGTAATGGAAGTACCATTTTTGGGGGGTTGGCAGAGAGCAACTGGTTCTTACACAACATAATATCCTGATATACGGCCCATTTTGAAACAATTAAAAAGCCGGAAATGTCCGGAAAAGGCCGAAGGTGTACAGAACCTGATGCTCCGTATGCTCGTTGTAATGGAAGTACCATTCTTCGGGGATTGGCAGCGCGCAACGAGTTCTCTCACATCATAATATCCTGCGATACGACCCATTTTGAAACAATTAAAAAGCCGGAAATGTCCGGAAAATGCCAAAGGTGTACAGAACCCGTTGCTCCGTATGCTCGTTGTAATGGGCGTACCATTTTTCGGGGATTGGCAGCGTGCAGCGAGTTCTCACACCTCATAATATCCTGCGATACGGCCCGTTTTTAATCACATAAAATGCCGGAGATGTCCGGAAAAGGCCGAAGGTGTACAGAACCCAATGCTCCGTTTGCTCGTTGTAATGGAAGTACCATTTTTGGGGGGTTGGCAGAGAGCAACTGGTTCTTACACATCATAATATCCTGATATACGGCCCATTTTGAAACAATTAAAAAGCCGGAAATGTCCGGAAAAGGCCGAAGGTGTACAGAACCCGTTGCTCCGTATGCTCGTTGTAATGGAAGGACCATTTTTGGGGGATTGGCAACGCTCAACGCGTTTTTGCACACCATAATATCATGCTATTCGGCCCATTTTTGATCACTTAAAATGCCGGAAATGTCCGGAAAAGGCCGAAGGTGTACAGAACCTGATGCTCCGTATGCTCGTTGTAAGGGGCGTACCATTTCTCGGGGATTGGCAGCGCGTAACGAGTTATCTCACATCATAATATCCTGAAATACGGCCCATTTTGAAACAATTAAAAAGCCGGAAATGTCCGGAAAAGGCCGAAGGTGTACAGAACCTGATGCTCCGTATGCTCGTTGTAATGGAAGTACCATTCTTCGGGGATTGGCAGCGCGCTACGAGTTCTCTCACATCATAATATCCTGCGATACGACCCATTTTGAAACAATTAAAAAGCCGCAAATGTCCGGAAAATGCCAAAGGTGTACAGAACCCGTTGCTCCGTATGCTCGTTGTAATGGGCGTACCATTTTTCGGGGATTGGCAGCGTGCGGCGAGTTCTCACACCTCATAATATCCTGCGATACGACCCATTTTGAAACTATTAAAAAGCCGAAACTGGCCGGAAAAGGCCGAATATGTACAAGACAGGATTCTCCGCATGCTCGTTGTAATGGATGTACCATTTTTCGGGGATTGGCAGCGTGCAGCGAGATCTCACACCTCATAATATCCTGCGATACGACCCATTTTGAAACTATTAAAAAGCCGAAACTGGCCGGAAAAGGCCGAATATGTACAAGACAGGATTCTCCGCATGCTCGTTGTAATGGATGTACCATTTTTCGGGGATTGGCAGCGTGCAGCGAGATCTCACACATCATAATATCGCGCGATACGACCCATTTTGAAACAATTAAAAAGCCGGAAATGTCCGGAAAAGGCCGAAGGTGTACAGAACCCAATGCTCCGTTTGCTCGTTGTAATGGAAGTACCATTTTTGGGGGGTTGGCAGAGAGCAACTGGTTCTTACACATCATAATATCCTGATATACGGCCCATTTAGAAACAATTAAAAAGCCGGAAATGATCGGAAAAGGCCGAAGGTGTACAGAACCCGTTGCTCCGTATGCTCGTTGTAATGGGCGTACCATTTTTCGGGGATTGGCAGCGTGCAGCGAGATCTCAAACATCATAATATCCTGCGATACGACCCTTTTTGAAACAATTAAAAAGCCGGTAATATCCGGAAAAGGCCGAAGGTGTACAGAACCCGTTGCTCCGTATGCTCGTTGTAATGGAAGGACCATTTTTGGGGGATTGGCAGCGTGCAGCGAGTTCTCACACCTCATAATATCCTGCGAAGCGACTCATTTTGAAACTATTAAAATGCCGAAACTTGCCGCAAAAGGCCGAATATGTACAAGACAGGATTCTCCGCATGCTCGTTGTAATGGAAGTACCATTCTTCGGGGATTGGCAGCGCGCAACGAGTTCTCTCACATCATAATATCCTGATATACGGCCCATTTTGAAACAATTAAAAAGCCGGAAAAGGCCGAAGGTGTACAGAACCCGTTGCTCCCTTTGCTTGTTGTAATGGAATTACCATTTTCGGGGGGTTGGCAGAGAGCAACTGGTTCTTACACATCATAATATCCTGATATACGGCCCATTTTGAAGCAATTAAAAAGCCGGAAATATCCGGAAAAGGCCGAAGGTGTACAGAACCCGATGCTCCGTTTGCTCGTTGTAGTGGAAGTACCATTTTTCGGGGATGGGCAGCGTGCAGCGTGTTCTCACACATCATAATATCCTGCGATACGACACATTTTGAAACAATTAAATAGCCGGAAATGTCCGAAAAAGGCCGAAGGTGTACAGAACCCGTTGCTCCGTATGCTCGTTGTAATGGGCGTACCATTTTTCGGGGATTGGCATCGTGCAGCGAGTTCTCACACATCATAATATCCTGCGATACGACCCATTTTGAAACTATTAAAAAGCCGAAACTGGCCGGAAAAGGCCGAATATGTACAAGACAGGATTCTCCGCATGCTCGTTGTAATGGATGTACCATTTTTCGGGGATTGGCAGCGTGCAGCGCGATCTCACACCTCATAATATCCTGCGATACGACCCATTTTGAAACTATTAAAAAGCCGAAACTGGCCGGAAAAGGCCGAATATGTACAAGACAGGATTCTCCGCATGCTCGTTGTAATGAAAGTACCATTCTTCGGGGATTGGCAGCGCGCAACGAGTTCTCTCACATCATAATATCCTGATATGCGGCCCACTTTGAAACAATTAAAAAGCCGGAAATGTCCGGAAAAGGCCGAAGGTGTACAGAACCCGTTGCTCCCTTTGCTTGTTGTAATGGAAGTACCATTTTTGGGGGGTTGGCAGAGAGCAACTGGTTCTTACACATCATAATATCCTGATATACGGCCCATTTTGAAGCAATTAAAAAGCCGGAAATGTCCGGAAAAGGCCGAAGGTGTACAGAACCCGTTGCTCCGTATGCTCGTTGTAATGGGCGTACCAATTTTCGGGGATTTCCAGCGTGCAGCCAGTTCTCACACCTCATAATATCCTGCGATACGACCCATTTTGAAACTATTAAAAAGCCGAAACTGGCCGGAAATGGCCGAATATGTACAAGACAGGATTCTCCGCATGCTCGTTGTAATGGAAGTACCATTCTTCGGGGATTGGCTGCGCGCAACGAGTTCTCTCACATCATAATATCCTGCGATACGACCCATTTTGAAACAATTTAAAAGCCGAAACTGGCCGGAAAAGGCCGAAAATGTACAAGACAGGATTCTCCGGATGCTGGTTGTATTGGAAGTACCATTCTTCGGGGTTTGGCAGCGCGCACCGTGTTCTGTCACATCATAATATCCTGCTATTCTGCCCGTTTTTGATCACTTAATATGCCGGAAATGTCCGGAAAAGGCCGAAGGTGTACAGAACCTGATGTTCCGTATGCTCGTTGTAAGGGGCGTACCATTTCTCGGGGATTGGCAGCGCGTAACGTGTTCTCTCACATAATAATATCCTGATAAACGGCACATTTTGAAACAATTAAAAAGCCGAAACTTGCCGGAAAAGGCCGAATATGTACAAGACAGGATTCTCCGCATGCTCGTTGTAATGGAAGTACCATTCTTCGGGGATTGGCAGCGCGCACCGTGTTCTGTCACATCATAATATCCTGCTATACGGCCCGTTTTTAATCACATAAAATGCCGGAGATGTCCGGAAAAGGCCGAAGGTGTACAGAACCCAATGCTCCGTTTGCTCGTTGTAATGGAAGTACCATTTTTGGGGGGTTGGCAGAGAGCAACTGGTTCTTACACATCATAATATCCTGATATACGGCCCATTTTGAAACAATTAAAAAGCCGGAAATATCCGGAAAAGGCCGAAGGTGTACAGAACCCGTTGCTCCGTATGCTCGTTGTAATGGAAGGAACATTTTTGGGGGATTGGCAACGCTCAACGCGTTTTTACACATCATAATATCCTGCGATACGACTCATTTTGAAACTATTAAAAGGCCGAAACTGCCCGGAAAAGGCCGAATATGTACAAGACAGGATTCTCGTCATGCTCGTTGTAATGGAAATACCATTCTTCGGGGATTTGCAGCGCGCAACGAGTTCTCTCACATCATAATATCCTGCGATACGACCCATTTTGAAACAATTAAAAAGCCGAAACTGGCCGGAAAAGCCCGAAAATGTACAAGACAGGATTCTCCGGATGCTGGTTGTATTGGAAGTACCATTCTTCGGGGATTGGCAGCGCGCACCGTGTTCTCTCACATCATAATATCCTGCCATTCTGCCCGTTTTTGATCACTTAATATGCCGGAAATGTCCGGAAAAGGCCGAAGGTGTACAGAACCTGATGCTCCGTATGCTCGTTGTAAGGGGCGTACCATTTCTCGGGGATTGGCAGCGCGTAACGTGTTCTCTCACATCATAATATCCTGATAAACGGCACATTTTGAAACAATTAAAAAGCCGGAAATGTCCGGAAAAGGCCGAAGGTGTACAGAAACCAATGCTCCGTTTTCTCGTTGTAATGGAAGTACCATTTTTGGGGGGTTGGCAGAGAGCAACTGGTTCTTACACATCATAATATCCTGATATACGGCCCATTTTGAAACAATTAAAAAGCCGGAAATGTCCGGAAAAGGCCGAAGGTGTACAGAACCCGTTGCTCCGTATGCTCGTTGTAATGGGCGTACCATTTTTCGGTGATTGGCAGCGTGCAGCGAGATCTCACACATCATAATATCCTGCGATACGACCCTTTTTGAAACAATTAAAAAGCCGGAAATATCCGGAAAAGGCCGAAAGTGTACAGAACTCGTTGCTCCGTATGCTCGTTGTAATGGAAGGACCATTTTTGGGGGATTGGCAGCGTGCAGCGAGTTCTCACAGCTCATAATATCCTGCGAAACGACTCATTTTGAAACTATTAAAAAGCCGAAACTTGCCGGAAAAGGCCGAATATGTACAAGACAGGATTCTCCGCATGCTCGTTGTAATGGAAGTACCATTCTTCGGGGATTGGCAGCGCTCAACGAGTTCTCTCACATCATAATATCCTGCTATACGGCCCGTTTTTAATCACATAAAATGCCGGAGATGTCCGGAAAAGGCCGAAGGTGTACAGAACCCGATGCTCCGTTTGCTCGTTGTAGTGGAAGTACCATTTTTCGGGGATGGGCAGCGTGCAGCGTGTTCTCACACATCATAATATCCTGCGATACGACCCATTTTGAAACAATTAAATAGCCGGAAATGTCCGGAAAAGGCCGAAGGTGTACAGAACCCGTTGCTCCGTATGCTCGTTGTAATGGGCGTACCATTTTTCGGGGATTGGCATCGTGCAGCGAGTTCTCACACATCATAATATCCTGCGAAACGACCCTTTTTGAAACTATTAAAAAGACGAAACTGGCCGGAAAAGGCCGAATATGTACAAGACAGGATTCTCCGCATGCTCGTTGTATTGGAAGTACCATTCTTCGGGGATTGGCAGCGCGCACCGAGTTCTCTCACATCATAATATCCTGCTATACGGCCCGTTTTTAATCACATAAAATGCCGGAGATGTCCGGAAAAGGCCGAAGGTGTACAGAACCCGATGCTCCGTTTGCTCGTTGTAATGGAAGTACCATTTTTGGGGGGTTGGCAGAGAGCAACTGGTTCTTACACATCATAATATCCTGATATACGGCCCATTTTGAAGCAATTAAAGAGCCGGAAATGTCCGAAAAAGGCCGAAGGTGTACAGAACCAGTTGCTCCGTATGCTCGTTGTAATGGGCGTACCATTTTTCGGGGATTTCCAGCGTGCAGCCAGTTCTCACACATCATAATATCCTGCGATACGACCCATTTTGAAACTATTAAAAAGCCGAAACTGGCCGGAAATGGCCGAATAAGTACAAGACAGGATTCTCCGCATGCTCGTTGTAATGGAAGTACCATTCTTCGGGGATTTGCAGCGCGCAACGAGTTCTCTCACATCATAATATCCTGCTATACGGCCCGTTTTTAATCACATAAAATGCCGGAGATGTCCGGAAAAGGCCGAAGGTGTACAGAACCCAATGCTCCGTATGCTCGTTGTAATGGGCGTACCATTTTTCGGGGATTGGCAGCGTGCAGCGAGTTCTCACACCTCATAATATCCTGCGATACGACCCATTTTGAAACTATTAAAAAGCCGAAACTGGCCGGAAAAGGCCGAATATGTACAAGACAGGATTCTCCGCATGCTCGTTGTAATGGATGTACCATTCTTCGGGGATTGGCAGCGCGCAACGAGTTCTCTCACATCATAATATCCCGCGATACGACCCATTTTGAAACAATTAAAAAGCCGGAAATGTCCAGAAAAGGCCGAAGGTGTACAGAAACCGTTGCTCCGTATGCTCGTTGTAGTGGGCGTACCATTTTTCGGGGATTGGCAGCGTGCAGCGAGTTCTCACACCTCATAATATCCTGCGATACGACTCATTTTGAAACTATTAAAAAGCCGAAACTGGCCGGAAAAGGCCGAATATGTACAAGACAGGATTCTCGTCATGCTCGTTGTAATGAAAGTACCATTCTTCGGGGATTTGCAGCGCGCAACGAGTTCCCTCACATCATAATATCCTGCTATACGGCCCGTTTTTAATCACATAAAATGCCGGAGGTGTCCGGAAAAGGCCGAAGGTGTACAGAACCCAATGCTCCGTTTGCTCGTTGTAATGGAAGTACCATTTTTGGGGGGTTGGCAGAGAGCAACTGGTTCTTACACATCATAATATCCTGATATACGGCCCATTTTGAAACAATTAAAAAGCCGGAAATGTCCGGAAAAGGCCGAAGGTGTACAGAACCCGTTGCTCCGTATGCTCGTTTTAATGGGCGTACCATTTTTCGGGGATTGGCAGCGTGCAGCGAGATCTCACACATCATAATATCCTGCGATACGACCCTTTTTGAAACAATTAAAAAGCCGGAAATACCCGGAAAAGGCCGAAGGCGTACAGAACCCGTTGCTCCGTATGCTCGTTGTAATGGAAGGACCATTTTTGGGGGATTGGCAACGCTCAACGCGTTTTTACACATCATAATATCCTGCTATTCGGCCCATTTTTGATCACTTAACATGCCGGAAATGTCCGGAAAAGGCCGAAGGTGTACAGAACCTGATGCTCCGTATGCTCGTTGTAAGGGGCGTACCATTTCTCGGGGATTGGCAGCGCGTAACGAGTTCTCTCACATCATAATATCCTGAAATACGGCCCATTTTGAAACAATTAAAAAGCCGGAAATGTCCGGAAAAGGCCGAAGGTGTACAGAACCTGATGCTCCGTATGCTCGTTGTAATGGAAGTACCATTCTTCGGGGATTGGCAGCGCGCAACGAGTTCTCTCACATCATAATATCCTGCGATGCGACCCATTTTGAAACAATTAAAAAGCCGGAAATGTCCGGAAAATGCCAAAGGTGTACAGAACCCGTTGCTCCGTATGCTCGTTGTAATGGGCGTACCATTTTTCGGGGATTGGCAGCGTGCAGCGAGTTCTCACACCTCATAATATCCTGCGATACGACCCATTTTGAAACTATTAAAAAGCCGAAACTGGCCGGAAAAGGCCGAATATGTACAAGACAGGACTCTCCGCATGCTCGTTGTAATGGAAGTACCATTCTTCGGGGATTGGCTGCGCGCAACGAGTTCTCTCACATCATAATATCCTGCGATACGACCCATTTTGAAACAATTAAAAAGCCGAAACTGGCCGGAAAAGGCCGAATATGTACAAGACAGGATTCTCCGGATGCTGGTTGTATTGGAAGTACCATTCTTCGGGGATTTGCAGCGCGCAACGAGTTCCCTCACATCATAATATCCTGCTATACGGCCCGTTTTTAATCACATAAAATGCCGGAGGTGTCCGGAAAAGGCCGAAGGTGTACAGAACCCAATGCTCCGTTTGCTCGTTGTAATGGAAGTACCATTTTTGGGGGGTTGGCAGAGAGCAACTGGTTCTTACACATCATAATATCCTGATATACGGCCCATTTTGAAACAATTAAAAAGCCGGAAATGTCCGGAAAAGGCCGAAGGTGTACAGAACCCGTTGCTCCGTATGCTCGTTTTAATGGGCGTACCATTTTTCGGGGATTGGCAGCGTGCAGCGAGATCTCACACATCATAATATCCTGCGATACGACCCTTTTTGAAACAATTAAAAAGCCGGAAATACCCGGAAAAGGCCGAAGGCGTACAGAACCCGTTGCTCCGTATGCTCGTTGTAATGGAAGGACCATTTTTGGGGGATTGGCAACGCTCAACGCGTTTTTACACATCATAATATCCTGCTATTCGGCCCATTTTTGATCACTTAACATGCCGGAAATGTCCGGAAAAGGCCGAAGGTGTACAGAACCTGATGCTCCGTATGCTCGTTGTAAGGGGCGTACCATTTCTCGGGGATTGGCAGCGCGTAACGAGTTCTCTCACATCATAATATCCTGAAATACGGCCCATTTTGAAACAATTAAAAAGCCGGAAATGTCCGGAAAAGGCCGAAGGTGTACAGAACCTGATGCTCCGTATGCTCGTTGTAATGGAAGTACCATTCTTCGGGGATTGGCAGCGCGCAACGAGTTCTCTCACATCATAATATCCTGCGATGCGACCCATTTTGAAACAATTAAAAAGCCGGAAATGTCCGGAAAATGCCAAAGGTGTACAGAACCCGTTGCTCCGTATGCTCGTTGTAATGGGCGTACCATTTTTCGGGGATTGGCAGCGTGCAGCGAGTTCTCACACCTCATAATATCCTGCGATACGACCCATTTTGAAACTATTAAAAAGCCGAAACTGGCCGGAAAAGGCCGAATATGTACAAGACAGGACTCTCCGCATGCTCGTTGTAATGGAAGTACCATTCTTCGGGGATTGGCTGCGCGCAACGAGTTCTCTCACATCATAATATCCTGCGATACGACCCATTTTGAAACAATTAAAAAGCCGAAACTGGCCGGAAAAGGCCGAATATGTACAAGACAGGATTCTCCGGATGCTGGTTGTATTGGAAGTACCATTCTTCGGGGATTGGCAGCGCGCACCGTGTTCTCTCACATCATTATATCCTGCTATACGGCCCGTTTTTAATCACATAAAATGCCGGAGATGTCCGGAAAAGGCCGAAGGTGTACAGAACCCGATGCTCCGTTTGCTCGTTGTAATGGAAGTACCATTTTTGGGGGGTTGGCAGCGTGCAGCGAGTTCTCACACATCATAATATCCTGCGATACGACCCGTTTTTAATCACATAAAATGCCGGAGATGTCCGGAAAAGGCCGAAGGTGTACAGAACCCAATGCTCCGTATGCTCGTTCTAAGGGGCGTACCATTTCTCGGGGATTGGCAGCGCGTAACGAGATCTCTCACATCATAATAACCTGATATACGGCCCATTTTGAAACAATTAAAAAGCCGGAAATGTCCGGAAAAGGCCAAAGGTGTACAGAAGACGTTGCTCCGTATGCTCGTTGTAATGGATGTACCATTCTTCGGGGATTGGCAGCGCGCAACGAGTTCTCTCACATCATAATATCCTGCGATACGACCCATTTTGAAACAATTAAAATGCCGAAACTGGCCGGAAAAGGCCGAATATGTACAAGACAGGACTCTCCGCATGCTCGTTGTAATGGAAGTACCATTCTTCGGGGATTGGCTGCGCGCAACGAGTTCTCTCACATCATAATATCCTGCGATACGACACGTTTTTAATCACATAAAATGCCGGAGATGTCCGGAAAAGGCCGAAGGCGTACAGAACCCAATGCTCCGTATGCTCGTTCTAAGGGGCGTACCATTTCTCGGGGATTGGCAGCGCGTAACGAGATCTCTCACATCATAATAACCTGATATACGGCCCATTTTGAAACAATTAAAAAGCCGGAAATGTCCGGAAAAGGCCAAAGGTGTACAGAAGACGATGCTCCGTATGCTCGTTGTAGTGGGCGTACCATTTTTCGGGGATAGGCAGCGTGCAGCGAGTTCTCACACGTCATAATATCCTGCGAAACGACTCATTTTGAAACTATTAAAAAGCCGAAACTTGCCGGAAAAGGCCGAATATGTACAAGACAGGATTCTCCGCATGCTCGTTGTAATGGAAGTACCATTCTTCGGGGATTGGCAGCGCGCAACGAGTTCTCTCACATCATAATATCCTGATATACGGCCCATTTTGAAACAATTAAAAAGCCGGAAATGTCCGGAAAAGGCCGAAGGTGTACAGAACCAGTTGCTCCCTATGCTCGTTGTAATGGGCGTACCATTTTTCGGGGATTATCAGCGTGCAGCGAGTTCTCACACATCACAATATCCTGATAAACGGCCCATTTTGAAGCAATTAAAAAGCCGGAAATGTCCGGAAAAGGCCGAAGGTGTACAGAACCCGTTGCTCCGTATGCTCGTTGTAATGGGCGTACCATTTTTCGGGGATTGGCAGCGTGCAGCGAGTTCTCACACATCATAATATCCTGCGATACGACCCATTTTGAAACAATTAAAAAGACGAAACTGGCCGGAAAAGGCCGAATATGTACAAGACAGTATTCTCCGCATGCTCGTTGTATTGGAAGTACCATTCTTCGGGGATTGGCAGCGCGCACCGATTTCGCTCACATCATAATATCCTGCTATACGGCCCGTTTTTAATCACATAAAATTCCGGAGATGTCCGGAAAAGGCCGAAGGTGTACAGAACACGATGCTCCGTTTGCTCGTTGTAATGGAAGTACCATTTTTGGGGGGTTGGCAGAGAGCAACTGGTTCTTACACATCATAATATCCTGATATACGGCCCATTTTGAAACAATTAAAAAGCCGGAAATGTCCGGAAAAGGCCGAAGGTGTACAGAACCCGTTGCTCCGTATGCTCGTTGTAATGGGCGTACCATTTTTCGGGCATTGGCAGCGTGCAGCGAGATCTCACACATCATAATATCCTGCGATACGACCCTTTTTGAAACAATTAAAAAGCCGAAACTGGCCGGAAAAGGACTAATATGTACAAGACAGGATTCTCCGCATGCTGGTTGTATTGGAAGTACCATTCTTCGGGGATTGGCAGCGCGCACCGAGTTCTGTGACATCATAATATCCTGCTATACGGCCCGTTTTTAATCACATAATATGCCGGAGATGTCCGGAAAAGGCCGAAGGTGTACAGAACCCGATTCTCCGTTTGCTCGTTGTAATGGAAGTAGCATTTTTGGGGGGTTGGCAGAGAGCAACTGGTTCTTACACATCACAATATCCTGATATACGGCCCATTTTGAAACAATTAAAAAGCCGGAAATATCCGGAAAAGGCCGAAGGTGTACAGAACCCGTTGCTCCGTATGGTCGTTGTAATGGGCGTACCATTTTTCGGGGATTTGCAGCGTGCAGCGAGTTCTCACACATCATAATATCCTGATAAACGGCCCATTTTGAAGCAATTAAAAAGCCGGAAATGTCTGGAAAAGGTCGAAGGTGTACAGAACCCGTTGCTCCGTATGCTCGTTGTAATGGGCGTACCATTTTTCGGGGATTTCCAGCGTGCAGCCAGTTCTCACACCTCATAATATCCTGCGATACGACCCATTTTGAAACTATTAAAAAGCCGAAACTGGCCGGAAATGGCCGAATATGTACAAGACAGGATTCTCCGCATGCTCGTTGTAATGGAAGTACCATTCTTCGGGGATTGGCAGCGCGCAACGAGTTCTCTCACATCATAATATCCTGATATACGGCCCATTTTGAAACAATTAAAAAGCCGGAAATGTCCGGAAAAGGCCGAAGGTGTACAGAACCAGTTGCTCCCTATGCTCGTTGTAATGGGCGTACCATTTTTCGGGGATTATCAGCGTGCAGCGAGTTCTCACACATCATAATATCCTGATAAACGACCCATTTTGAAGCAATTAAAAAGCCGGAAATGTCCGGAAAAGGCCGAAGGTGTACAGAACCCGTTGCTCCGTATGCTCGTTGTAATGGGCGTACCATTTTTCGGGGATTGGCAGCGTGCAGCGAGTTCTCACACATCATAATATCCTGCGATACGACCCATTTTGAAACAATTAAAAAGACGAAACTGGCCGGAAAAGGCCGAATATGTACAAGACAGTATTCTCCGCATGCTCGTTGTATTGGAAGTACCATTCTTCTGGGATTGGCAGCGCGCACCGATTTCGCTCACATCATAATATCCTGCTATAAGGCCCGTTTTTAATCACATAAAATTCCGGAGATGTCCGGAAAAGGCCGAAGGTGTACAGAACACGATGCTCCGTTTGCTCGTTGTAATGGAAGTACCATTTTTGGGGGGTTGGCAGAGAGCAACTGGTTCTTACACATCATAATATCCTGATATACGGCCCATTTTGAAACAACTAAAAAGCCGGAAATGTCCGGAAAAGGCCGAAGGTGTACAGAACCCGTTGCTCCGTATGCTCGTTGTAATGGGCGTACCATTTTTCGGGCATTGGCAGCGTGCAGCGAGATCTCACACATCATAATATCCTGCGATACGACCCTTTTTGAAACAATTAAAATGCCGAAACTGGCCGGAAAAGGACTAATATGTACAAGACAGGATTCTCCGCATGCTGGTTGTATTGGAAGTACCATTCTTCGGGGATTGGCAGCGCGCACCGAGTTCTGTGACATCATAATATCCTGCTATACGGCCCGTTTTTAATCACATAATATGCCGGAGATGTCCGGAAAAGGCCGAAGGTGTACAGAACCCGATTCTCCGTTTGCTCGTTGTAATGGAAGTAGCATTTTTGGGGGGTTGGCAGAGAGCAACTGGTTCTTACACATCACAATATCCTGATATACGGCCCATTTTGAAACAATTAAAAAGCCGTAAATATCCGGAAAAGGCCGAAGGTGTACAGAACCCGTTGCTCCGTATGGTCGTTGTAATGGGCGTACCATTTTTCGGGGATTTGCAGCGTGCAGCGAGTTCTCACACATCATAATATCCTGATAAACGGCCCATTTTGAAGCAATTAAAAAGCCGGAAATGTCTGGAAAAGGTCGAAGGTGTACAGAACCCGTTGCTCCGTATGCTCGTTGTAATGGGCGTACCATTTTTCGGGGATTTCCAGCGTGCAGCCAGTTCTCACACCTCATAATATCCTGCGATACGACCCATTTTGAAACTATTAAAAAGCCGAAACTGGCCGGAAATGGCCGAATATGTACAAGACAGGATTCTCCGCATGCTCGTTGTAATGGAAGTACCATTCTTCGGGGATTGGCAGCGCGCAACGAGTTCTCTCACATCATAATATCCTGCTATACGGCCCGTTTTTAATCACATAAAATGCCGGAGATGTCCGGAAAAGGCCGAAGGTGTACAGAACCCGATGCTCCGTTTGCTCGTTGTAATGGAAGTACCATTTTTCGGGGATAGGCAGCGTGCAGCGTGTTCTCACACATCATAATATCCTGCGATACGACCCATTTTGAAACAATTAAGTAGCCGGAAATGTCCGGAAAAGGCCGAAGGTGTACAGAACCCGTTGCTCCGTATGCTCGTTGTAATGGGCGTACCATTTTTCGGGGATTCGCAGCGTGCAGCGAGTTTTCGCACATCATAATATCCTGCGATACGACGCATTTTGAAACAATTAAAAAGACGAAACTGGCCGGAAAAGGCCGAATATGTACAAGACAGTATTCTCCGCATGCTCGTTGTATTGGAAGTACCATTCTTCGGGGATTGGCAGCGCGCACCGATTTCGCTCACAACATAATATCCTGCTATACGGCCCGTTTTTAATCACATAAAATGCCGGAGATGTCCGGAAAAGGCCGAAGGTGTACAGAACCCGATGCTCCGTTTGCTCGTTGTAATGGAAGTACCATTTTTGGGGGGTTGGCAGAGAGCAACTGGTTCTTACACATCATAATATCCTGATATACGGCCCATTTTGAAACAATCAAAAAGCCGGAAATGTCCGGAAAAGGCCGAAGGTGTACAGAACCCGTTGCTCCGTATGCTCGTTGTAATGGGCGTACCATTTTTCGGGGATTGGCAGCGTGCAGCGAGATCTCACACATCATAATATCCTGCGATACGACCCTTTTTGAAACAATTAAAAAGCCGAAACTGGCCGGAAAAGGACTAATATGTACAAGACAGGATTCTCCGCATGCTGGTTGTATTGGAAGTACCATTCTTCGGGGATTGGCAGCGCGCACCGAGTTCTCTGACATCATAATATCCTGCTATACGGCCCGTTTTTAATCACATAATATGCCGGAGATGTCCGGAAAAGGCCGAAGGTGTATAGAACCCGATGCTCCGTTTGCTCGTTGTAATGGAAGTACCATTTTTGGGGGGTTGGCAGAGAGCAACTGGTTCTTACACATCACAATATCCTGATATACGGCCCATTTTGAAACAATTAAATAGCCGGAAATGCCCGGAAAAGGCCGAAGGTGTACAGAACCCGTTGCTCCGTATGCTCGTTGTAATGGGCGTACCATTTTTCGGGGATTGGAAGCGTGCAGCGAGATCTCACACATCATAATATCCTGCGATACGACCCTTTTTGAAACAATTAAAAAGCCGGAAATATCCGGAAAAGGCCGAAGGTGTACAGAACCCGTTGCTCCGTATGCTCGTTGTAATGGAAGGACCATTTTTGGGGGATTGGCAGCGTGCAGCGAGTTCTCACACCTCATAATATCCTGCGATACGACCCATTTTGAAACTATTAAAAAGCCGAAACTGGCCGGAAAAGGCCGAATATGTACAAGACAGGATTCTCCGCATGCTCGTTGTAATGGATGTACCATTTTTCGGGGATTGGCAGCGTGCAGCGAGATCTCACACATCATAATATCGCGCGATACGACCCATTTTGAAACAATTAAAAAGCCGGAAATGTCCGGAAAAGGCCGAAGGTGTACAGAACCCAATGCTCCGTTTGCTCGTTGTAATGGAAGTACCATTTTTGGGGGGTTGGCAGAGAGCAACTGGTTCTTACACATCATAATATCCTGATATACGGCCCATTTAGAAACAATTAAAAAGCCGGAAATGATCGGAAAAGGCCGAAGGTGTACAGAACCCGTTGCTCCGTATGCTCGTTGTAATGGGCGTACCATTTTTCGGGGATTGGCAGCGTGCAGCGAGATCTCAAACATCATAATATCCTGCGATACGACCCTTTTTGAAACTATTAAAATGCCGAAACTTGCCGGAAAAGGCCGAATATGTACAAGACAGCATTCTCCGCATGCTCGTTGTAATGGAAGTACCATTCTTCGGGGATTGGCAGCGCGCAACGAGTTCTCTCACATCATAATATCCTGATATACGGCCCATTTTGAAACAATTAAAAAGCCGGAAAAGGCCGAAGGTGTACAGAACCCGTTGCTCCCTTTGCTTGTTGTAATGGAAGTACCATTTTTGGGGGGTTGGCAGAGAGCAACTGGTTCTTACACATCATAATATCCTGATATACGGCCCATTTTGAAGCAATTAAAAAGCCGGAAATATCCGGAAAAGGCCGAAGGTGTACAGAACCCGATGCTCCGTTTGCTCGTTGTAGTGGAAGTACCATTTTTCGGGGATGGGCAGCGTGCAGCGTGTTCTCACACATCATAATATCCTGCGATACGACCCATTTTGAAACAATTAAATAGCCGGAAATGTCCGGAAAAGGCCGAAGGTGTACAGAACCCGTTGCTCCGTATGCTCGTTGTAATGGGCGTACCATTTTTCGGGGATTGGCATCGTGCAGCGAGTTCTCACACATCATAATATCCTGCGATACGACCCATTTTGAAACTATTAAAAAGCCGAAACTGGCCGGAAAAGGCCGAATATGTACAAGACAGGATTCTCCGCATGCTCGTTGTAATGGATGTACCATTTTTCGGGGATTGGCAGCGTGCAGCGAGATCTCACACCTCATAATATCCTGCGATACGACCCATTTTGAAACTATTAAAAAGCCGAAACTGGCCGGAAAAGGCCGAATATGTACAAGACAGGATTCTCCGCATGCTCGTTGTAATGGATGTACCATTTTTCGGGGATTGGCAGCGTGCAGCGAGATCTCACACATCATAATATCGCGCGATACGACCCATTTTGAAACAATTAAAAAGCCGGAAATGTCCGGAAAAGGCCGAAGGTGTACAGAACCCGTTGCTCCGTATGCTCGTTGTAATGGAAGGACCATTTTTGGGGGATTGGCAGCGTGCAGCGAGTTCTCACACCTCATAATATCCTGCGAAACGACTCATTTTGAAACTATTAAAATGCCGAAACTTGCCGGAAAAGGCCGAATATGTACAAGACAGGATTCTCCGCATGTTCGTTGTAATGGAAGTACCATTCTTCGGGGATTGGCAGCGCGCAACGAGTTCTCTCACATCATAATATCCTGATATGCGGCCCACTTTGAAACAATTAAAAAGCCGGAAATGTCCGGCAAAGGCCGAAGGTGTACAGAACCCGTTGCTCCCTTTGCTTGTTGTAATGGAAGTACCATTTTTGGGGGGTTGGCAGAGAGCAACTGGTTCTTACACATCATAATATCCTGATATACGGCCCATTTTGAAGCAATTAAAAAGCCGGAAATGTCCGGAAAAGGACGAAGGTGTACAGAACCCGTTGCTCCGTATGCTCGTTGTAATGGGCGTACCAATTTTCGGGGATTTCCAGCGTGCAGCCAGTTCTCATACCTCATAATATCCTGCGATACGACCCATTTTGAAACTATTAAAAAGCCGAAACTGGCCGGAAATGGCCGAATATGTACAAGACAGGATTGTCCGCATGCTCGATGTAATGGAAGTACCATACTTCGGGGATTGCAGCGTGCGACGAGTTCTCGCACATCATAATATCCTGCGATACGACCCATATTGAAACAATTAAAAAGCCGGAAATGTCCGGAAAAGGCCGTAGGTGTACAGAACCCGTTGCTCCGTATGCTCGTTGTAATGGGCGTACCATTTTTGGAGGATTTGCAGCGTGCAGCGAGTTCTCACACATCATAATATCCTGCGATACGACCCATTTTAAAACAATTAAAAAGCCGGAAATGTCCGGAAAAGGCCGAATGTGTACAAGACGGGATTCTCCGCATGCTCGTTGTAATGGAAGGACCATTTTTGGGGGATTGGCAGCGCTCAACGCGTTTTCACACATCATAATATCCTGCTATTCGGCCCGTTTTTAATCACTTAAAATGCCGGAAATGTCCGGAAGCGGCCGAAGGTGTACAGAACCTGATGCTCCGTATTGTCGTTGTAATGGGCGTACCATTTTTCGGGGACTGGCAGCGTGCAGCGAGTTCTCACACATCATAATATCCTGCGATACGACCCATTTTAAAACAATTAAAAAGCCGGAAATGTCCGGAAAAGGCCGAATGTGTACAAGACGGGATTCTCCGCATGCTCGTTGTAATGGAAGGACCATTTTTGGGGGATTGGCAGCGCTCAACGCGTTTTCACACATCATAATATCCTGCTATTCGGCCCGTTTTTAATCACTTAAAATGCCGGAAATGTCCGGAAAAGGCCGAAGGTGTACAGAACCTGATGCTCCGTATGCTCGTTGTAAGGGGCGTACCATTTCTCGGGGATTGGCAGCGCGTAACGAATTCTCTCACATCATAATATCCTGCTATTCGGCCCGTTTTTAATCACTTAAAATGCCGGAAATGTCCGGAAGAGGCCGAAGGAGTACAGAACCCGATGCTCCGTTTGCTCGTTGTAATGGAAGTACCATTCTTCGGGGATTGGCTGCGCGCAACGTGTTCTCTCACATCATAATATCCTGCGATATGACCCATTTTGAAACAATTAAAAAGCCGAAACTGGCCGGAAAAAGCCGAATATGTACAAGACAGGATTCTCCGCATGCTGGTTGTATTGGAAGTACCATTTTTGGGGGGTTGGTAGCGCGCAACGAGTTCTCTCACTTCATAATATCCTGCAATACGGCCCGTTTTTAATCGCATAAAATGCCGGAGATGTCCCGAAATGACCGAAGGTGTACAGAACCCGGTGCTCCGTTTGCTCGTTGTGATAGAAGTACCATTTTTGGGGGGTTGGCAGAGAGCAACTGGTTCTTACACATCATAATATCCTGATATACGGCCCATTTTGAAACAATTAAAAAGCCGGAAATGTCCGGAAAAGGCCGAAGGTGTACAGAACCCGTTGCTCCGTATGCTCGTTGTAAGGGGCGTACCATTTTTCGGAGACTGGCAGCGTGCAGCGAGTTCTCACACATCATAATATCCTGCGATACGACCCATTTTGAAACAATTAAAAAGCCGGAAATGTCCGGAAAAGGCCGAAGGTGTACAGAACCCGTTGCTCCGTATGCTCGTTGTAATGGAAATACCATTCTTCGGGGATTGGCAGCGCGCAACGGGTTCCCTCACATCATAATATCCTGCAATACGGCCCGTTTTTAATCACATAAAATGCCGGAGATGTCCGGAAATGACCGAATGTGTACACAACCCGATGCTCCGTTTGCTCGTTGTGATGGAAGTACCATTTTTGGGGGGTTGGCAGAGAGCAACTGGTTCTTACACATCATAATATCCTGATATACGGCCTATTTTGAAACAATTAAAAAGCCGGAAATGTCCGGAAAAGTCCGTAGGTGTACAGATCCCGTTGCTCCGTATGCACGTTGTAATGGGCGTACCATTTTTCGGGGATTGGCAGCGTGCAGCGAGTTCTCACACATAATAATATCCTGCGATACGACCCATTTTGAAACAATTAAAAAGCCGGAAATGTCCGGAAAAGGCCGAATATGTACAAGACAGGATTCTCCGCATGCTCGTTGTAATGGAAGTACCATTCTTCGGGGATTGGCAGCGCGCAACGAGTTCTCTCACATCATAATATCCTGCTATACGGCACGTTTTTAATCACATAAAATGCCGGAGATGTCCGGAAAAGGCCGAAGGTGTACATAACCCGTTGCTCCGTATGCTCGTTGTAATGGGCGTACCATTTTTCGGGGATTGGCAGCGAGCAGCGAGTTCTCACACATCATAATATCCTGATTTGCGGCACATTTTGAAACAATTAAAAAGCCGGAAATGTCCGGAAAAGGCCGAATATGTACAAGACAGGATTCTCCGCATGCTCGTTGTAATGGAAGTACCATTCTTCGGGGATTGGCAGCGCGCAACGAGTTCTCACAGATCATAATATCCTGCTATTCGGCCCGTTTTTAATCACTTAAAATGCCGGAAATGTCCGGAAGAGGCCGAAGGAGTACAGAAGCCGATGCTCCGTTTGCTCGTTGTAATGGGCGTACCATTTTTCGGGGATTGGCAGCGAGCAGCGAGTTCTCACACATCATAATATCCTGATATGCGGCCCATTTTGAAACAATTAAAAAGCCGGAAATGTCCGGAAAAGGCCGAATATGTACAAGACAGGATTGTCCGCATGCTCGATGTAATGGAAGTACCATTCTTCGGGGATTGCAGCGTGCGACGAGTTCTCTCACATCATAATATCCTGCGATACGACCCATTTTGAAACAATTAAAAAGCCGGAAATGTCCGGAAAAGGCCGAATATGTACAAGACAGGATTCTCCGCATGCTCGTTGTAATGGAAGTACCATTCTTCGGGGATTGGCAGCGCGCAACGAGTTCTCTCACATCATAATATCCTGCTATACGGCCCGTTTTTAATCACATAAAATGCCGGAGATGTCCGGAAAAGGCCGAAGGTGTACAGAACCCGATACTCCGTTTGCTCGTTGTAATGGAAGTACCATTTTTCGGGGATTGGCAGCGTGCAGCGAGTTCTCACACATTATAATATCCTGATATACGGCCCATTTTGAAACAATTAAAAAGCCGGAAATGTCCGGAAAAGGCCGAAGGTGTACATAACCCGTTGCTCCGTATGCACGTTGTAATGGGCGTACCATTTTTCGGGGATTGGCAGCGATCAGCGAGTTCTCACACATCATAATATCCTGATATGCGGCCCATTTTGAAACAATTAAAAAGCCGGAAATGTCCGGAAAAGGCCGAATATGTACAAGACAGGATTCTCCGCATGCTCGTTGTAATGGAAGTACCATTCTTCGGGGATTGGCAGCGCGCAACGAGTTCTCACACATCATAATATCCTGCTATTCGGCCCGTTTTTAATCACTTAAAATGCCGGAAATGTCCGGAAGAGGCCGAAGGAGTACAGAAGCCGATGCTCCGTTTGCTCGTTGTAATGGGCGTACCATTTTTAGGGGATTGGCAGCTTGCAGCGAGTTCTCACACATCATAATATCCTGCGATACGACCCATTTTTAAACTATTAAAAAGCCGAAACTGGCCGGGAAAGGCCGAATATGTACATGACAGGATTCTCCGCATGCTCGTTGTAATGGAAGTACCATTCTTCGGGGATTGGCAGCGCGCAACGGGTTCCCTCACATCATAATATCCTGCAATACGGCCCGCTTTTAATCACATAAAATGCCGGAGATGTCCGGAAATGTCCGAATGTGTACAGAACACGATGCTCCGTTTGCTCGTTGTGATGGAAGTACCATTTTGGGGGGGTTGTCAGAGAGCAACTGGTTCTTACACATCATAATATCCTGATATACGGCCTATTTTGAAACAATTAAAAAGCCGGAAATGTCCGGAAAAGGCCGTAGGTGTACAGATCCCGTTGCTCCGTATGCTCGTTGTAATGGGCGTACCATTTTTCGGGGATTGGCAGCGTGCAGCGAGTTCTCACACATCATAATATCCTGCGATACGACCCATTTTGAAACAATTAAAAAGCCGGAAATGTCCGGAAAAGGCCGTAGGTGTACAGAACCCGTTGCTCCGTATGCTCGTTGTAATGGGCGTACCATTTTTGGAGGATTGGCAGCGTGCAGAGAGTTCTCACACATCATAATATCCTGCGATACGACCCATTTTAAAACAATTAAAAAGCCGGAAATGTCCGGAAAAAGCCGAAGGTGTACAGAACCAGTTGCTCCGTATGCTCGTTGTAATGGGCGTACCATTTTTGGGGGATTGGCAGCGTGCAGCGAGTTCTCACACATCATAATATCCTGCGACACGACCCATTTTGAAACAATTAAAAAGCCAAAACTTGCCGGAAAAGGCCGAATGTGTACAAGACGGGATTCTCCGCATGCTCGTTGTAATGGAAGGACCATTTTTGGGGGATTGGCAGCGCTCAACGCGTTTTCACACATCATAATATCCTGCTATTCGGCCCGTTTTTAATCACTTAAAATGCCGGAAATGTCCGGAAGCGGCCGAAGGTGTACAGAACCTGATGCTCCGTATTGTCGTTGTAATGGGCGTACCATTTTTCGGGGACTGGCAGCGTGCAGCGAGTTCTCACACATCATAATATCCTGCGATACGACCCATTTTGAAACAATTAAAAAGCCGGAAATGTCCGGAAAAGGCCGAAGGTGTACAGAACCCGTTGCTCCGTATGCTCGTTGTAATGGAAGTACCATTTTTCGGGGATTGGCAGCGTGCAGCGAGTTCTCACACATTATAATATCCTGATATACGGCCCATTTTGAAACAATTAAAAAGCCGGAAATGTCCGGAAAAGGCCGAAGGTGTACATAACCCGTTGCTCCGTATGCACGTTGTAATGGGCGTACCATTTTTCGGGGATTGGCAGCGATCAGCGAGTTCTCACACATCATAATATCCTGATATGCGGCCCATTTTGAAACAATTAAAAAGCCGGAAATGTCCGGAAAAGGCCGAATATGTACAAGACAGGATTCTCCGCATGCTCGTTGTAATGGAAGTACCATTCTTCGGGGATTGGCAGCGCGCAACGAGTTCTCACACATCATAATATCCTGCTATTCGGCCCGTTTTTAATCACTTAAAATGCCGGAAATGTCCGGAAGAGGCCGAAGGAGTACAGAAGCCGATGCTCCGTTTGCTCGTTGTAATGGGCGTACCATTTTTAGGGGATTGGCAGCTTGCAGCGAGTTCTCACACATCATAATATCCTGCGATACGACCCATTTTTAAACTATTAAAAAGCCGAAACTGGCCGGGAAAGGCCGAATATGTACATGACAGGATTCTCCGCATGCTCGTTGTAATGGAAGTACCATTCTTCGGGGATTGGCAGCGCGCAACGGGTTCCCTCACATCATAATATCCTGCAATACGGCCCGCTTTTAATCACATAAAATGCCGGAGATGTCCGGAAATGTCCGAATGTGTACAGAACACGATGCTCCGTTTGCTCGTTGTGATGGAAGTACCATTTTGGGGGGGTTGTCAGAGAGCAACTGGTTCTTACACATCATAATATCCTGATATACGGCCTATTTTGAAACAATTAAAAAGCCGGAAATGTCCGGAAAAGGCCGTAGGTGTACAGATCCCGTTGCTCCGTATGCTCGTTGTAATGGGCGTACCATTTTTCGGGGATTGGCAGCGTGCAGCGAGTTCTCACACATCATAATATCCTGCGATACGACCCATTTTGAAACAATTAAAAAGCCGGAAATGTCCGGAAAAGGCCGTAGGTGTACAGAACCCGTTGCTCCGTATGCTCGTTGTAATGGGCGTACCATTTTTGGAGGATTGGCAGCGTGCAGAGAGTTCTCACACATCATAATATCCTGCGATACGACCCATTTTAAAACAATTAAAAAGCCGGAAATGTCCGGAAAAAGCCGAAGGTGTACAGAACCAGTTGCTCCGTATGCTCGTTGTAATGGGCGTACCATTTTTGGGGGATTGGCAGCGTGCAGCGAGTTCTCACACATCATAATATCCTGCGACACGACCCATTTTGAAACAATTAAAAAGCCAAAACTTGCCGGAAAAGGCCGAATGTGTACAAGACGGGATTCTCCGCATGCTCGTTGTAATGGAAGGACCATTTTTGGGGGATTGGCAGCGCTCAACGCGTTTTCACACATCATAATATCCTGCTATTCGGCCCGCTTTTAATCACTTAAAATGCCGGAAATGTCCGGAAGCGGCCGAAGGTGTACAGAACCTGATGCTCCGTATTGTCGTTGTAATGGGCGTACCATTTTTCGGGGACTGGCAGCGTGCAGCGAGTTCTCACACATCATAATATCCTGCGATACGACCCATTTTGAAACAATTAAAAAGCCGGAAATGTCCGGAAAAGGCCGAAGGTGTACAGAACCCGTTGCTCCGTATGCTCGTTGTAATGGAAGGCCATTTTTGGGGGATTGGCAGCGCTCAACGCGTTTTTACACATCATAATATCCTGCTATTCGGCCTGTTTTTAATCACTTAAAATGCCGGAAATGTCCGGAAGAGGCCGAAGGAGTACAGAACCCGATGCTCCGTTTGCTCGTTGTAATGGGCGTACCATTTTTCGGGGATTGGCAGCTTGCAGCGAGTTCTCACACATCAAAATATCCTGCGAAACGACCCATTTTTAGACTATTAAAAAGCCGAAACTGGCCGGGAAAGGCCGAATATGTACAACACAGGATTCTCCGCATGCTCGTTGTAATGGAAGTACCATACTTCGGGGATTGGCAGCGCGCAACGGGTTCCCTCACATCATAATATCCTGCAATACGGCCCGTTTTTAATCACATAAAATGCCGGAGATGTCCGGAAATGACCGAATGTGTACAGAACCCGATGCTCCGTTTGCTCGTTGTGATGGAAGTACCATTTTTGGGGGGTTGGCAGAGAGCAACTGGTTCTTACACATCATAATATCCTGATATACGGCCTATTTTGAAACAATTTAAAAGCCGGAAATGTCCGGAAAAGGCCGTAGGTGTACAGATCCCGTTGCTCCGTATGCTCCTTGTAATGGGCGTACCATTTTTCGGGGATTGGCAGCGTGCAGCGAGTTCTCACACATCATAATATCCTGCGATACGACCCATTTTGAAACAATTAAATAGCCGGAAATGTCCGGAAAAGGCCGAATATTTACAAGACGGGATTCTCCGCATGATCGTTGTAATGGGCGTACCATTTTTCAGGGATTGGCAGCGATCAGCGAGTTCTCACACATCATAATATCCTGATATGCGGCCCATTTTGAAACAATTAAAAAGCCGGAAATGTCCGGAAAAGGCCGAATATGTACAAGACAGGATTCTCCGCATGCTCGTTGTAATGGAAGTACCATTCTTCGGGGATTGGCAGCGCGCAACGAGTTCTCACACATCATAATATCCTGCTATTCGGCCCGTTTTTAATCACTTAAAATGCCGGAAATGTCCGGAAGAGGCCGAAGGAGTACAGAAGCCGATGCTCCGTTTGCTCGTTGTAATGGGCGTACCATTTTTAGGGGATTGGCAGCTTGCAGCGAGTTCTCACACATCATAATATCCTGCGATACGACCCATTTTTAAACTATTAAAAAGCCGAAACTGGCCGGGAAAGGCCGAATATGTACATGACAGGATTCTCCGCATGCTCGTTGTAATGGAAGTACCATTCTTCGGGGATTGGCAGCGCGCAACGGGTTCCCTCACATCATAATATCCTGCAATACGGCCCGCTTTTAATCACATAAAATGCCGGAGATGTCCGGAAATGTCCGAATGTGTACAGAACACGATGCTCCGTTTGCTCGTTGTGATGGAAGTACCATTTTGGGGGGGTTGTCAGAGAGCAACTGGTTCTTACACATCATAATATCCTGATATACGGCCTATTTTGAAACAATTAAAAAGCCGGAAATGTCCGGAAAAGGCCGTAGGTGTACAGATCCCGTTGCTCCGTATGCTCGTTGTAATGGGCGTACCATTTTTCGGGGATTGGCAGCGTGCAGCGAGTTCTCACACATCATAATATCCTGCGATACGACCCATTTTGAAACAATTAAAAAGCCGGAAATGTCCGGAAAAGGCCGTAGGTGTACAGAACCCGTTGCTCCGTATGCTCGTTGTAATGGGCGTACCATTTTTGGAGGATTGGCAGCGTGCAGAGAGTTCTCACACATCATAATATCCTGCGATACGACCCATTTTAAAACAATTAAAAAGCCGGAAATGTCCGGAAAAAGCCGAAGGTGTACAGAACCAGTTGCTCCGTATGCTCGTTGTAATGGGCGTACCATTTTTGGGGGATTGGCAGCGTGCAGCGAGTTCTCACACATCATAATATCCTGCGACACGACCCATTTTGAAACAATTAAAAAGCCAAAACTTGCCGGAAAAGGCCGAATGTGTACAAGACGGGATTCTCCGCATGCTCGTTGTAATGGAAGGACCATTTTTGGGGGATTGGCAGCGCTCAACGCGTTTTCACACATCATAATATCCTGCTATTCGGCCCGTTTTTAATCACTTAAAATGCCGGAAATGTCCGGAAGCGGCCGAAGGTGTACAGAACCTGATGCTCCGTATTGTCGTTGTAATGGGCGTACCATTTTTCGGGGACTGGCAGCGTGCAGCGAGTTCTCACACATCATAATATCCTGCGATACGACCCATTTTGAAACAATTAAAAAGCCGGAAATGTCCGGAAAAGGCCGAAGGTGTACAGAACCCGATGCTCCGTTTGCTCGTTGTAATGGAAGGACCATTTTTGGGGGATTGGCAGCGCTCAACGCTTTCTTACACATCATAATATCCTGATATACGGCCCATTTTGAAACAATTAAAAAGCCGGAAATGTCCGGAAAAGGCCGAAGGTGTACAGAACCCGTTGCTCCGTATGCTCGTTGTAATGGGCGTACCATTTTTCGGGGATTGGCAGCGCGCAGCGAGTTCTCTCACATCATAATATCCTGCTATACGGCCCGTTTTTAATCACCAAAAATGCCGGAGATGTCCGGAAAAGGCCGAAGGTGTACAGAACCCGTTGCTCCGCATGCTCGTTGTAATGGAAGTACCATTCTTCGGGGATCGGCAGCGCGCAACGAGTTCTCTCACATCATAATATCCTGCTATACGGCCCGTTTTTAATCGCATAAAATGCCGGAGATGTCCGGAAAACGCCGAAGGTGTACAGAACCCGTTGCTCCGTATGATCGTTGTAATGGAAGGACCATTTTTCGGGGATTGGCAGCGTGCAGCGAGTTCTCACACATCATAATATCCTGCGATACGACCCATTTTGAAACAATTAAAAAGCCGAAACTTGCCGGAAAAGGCCGAATATGTACAAGACAGGATTCTCCGCATGCTCTTTGTAATGGAAGTGCTATTCTTCGGGGATTTGCAGCGCGCAACGAGTTCTCTCACATCATAATATCCTGCGATACGACCCATTTTGAAACAATTAAGAAGCCGGAAATGTCCGGAAAAGGCTGAAGGTGTACAGAAACCGTTGCTCCGTATACTCGTTGTAATGGAAGGACCATATTTGGAGGATTGGCAGCGCACAACGCGTTTTTACACATCATAATATCCTGCTATTCGGCCCTTTTTTAATCACTTAAAATGCCGGAAATGTCCGGAAGAGGCCGAAGGTGTACAGAACCTGTTGCTCCGTATGCTCGTTGTAAGGGGCGTACCATTCCTCGGGAATTAGCAGCGCGCAACGAGTTCTCTCACATCATAATATCCTGCGATACGACCCATTTTGAAACAATTGAAAAGCCGGAAATGTCCGGAAAAGGCCGAAGGTGTACAGAACCCGTTGCTGCGTATGCTCGTTGTAATGGAAGGACCATTTTTCGGGGATTGGCATCGTGCAGCGAGTTCTCACACATCATAATATCCTGCGATACGACCCATTTTGAAACAATTAAAAAGCCGAAACTTGCCGGAAAAGGCCGAATATTTACAAGACAGGATTCTCCGTATGCTCGTTGGAATGGGCGTACCATTTTTCGGGGATTGGCAGCGTGCAGCGAGTTCTCACACATCATAGTATCCTACGATACGACCCATTTTGAAACAATTAAAAAGCCGGAAATGTCCGGAAAAGGCCGAAGGTGTACAGAACCCGTTGCTCCGTATGCTCGTTGTAAGGGGCGTACCATTTTTCGGGGACTGGCAGCGTGCAGCGAGTTCTCACACATCATAATATCCTGCTATTCGGCCCGTTTTTAATCACTTAAAATGCCGGAAATGTCCGGAAGCGGCCGAAGGTGTACAGAACCTGATGCTCCGTTTGCTCGTTGTAATGGAAGTACCATTCTTCGGGGATTGGCTGCGCGCAACGTGTTCTCTCACATCATAATATCCTGCGATATGACCCATTTTGAAACAATTAAAAAGCCGAAACTGGCCGGAAAAAGCCGAATATGTACAAGACAGGATTCTCCGCATGCTGGTTGTATTGGAAGTACCATTTTTGGGGGGTTGGTAGCGCGCAACGAGTTCTCTCACTTCATAATATCCTGCAATACGGCCCGTTTTTAATCACATAAAATGCCGGAGATGTCCGGAAATGACCGAATGTGTACACAACCCGATGCTCCGTTTGCTCGTTGTGATGGAAGTACCATTTTTGGGGGGTTGGCAGAGAGCAACTGGTTCTTACACATCATAATATCCTGATATACGGCCTATTTTGAAACAATTAAAAAGCCGGAAATGTCCGGAAAAGGCCGAATGTGTAGAGAACCCATTGCTCCGTATGCTCGTTGTAAGGGGCGTACCATTTTTCGGGGATTGGCAGCGTGCAGCGAGTTCTCACACATCATAATATCCTGCTATTCGGCCCGTTTTTAATCACTTAAAATGCCGGAAATGTCCGGAAGCGGCCGAAGGTGTACAGAACCTGATGCTCCGTATGCTCGTTGTAATGGGCGTACCATTTTTCGGGGACTGGCAGCGTGCAGCGAGTTCTCACACATCATAATATCCTGCGATACGACCCATTTTGAAACAATTAAAAAGCCGGAAATGTCCGGAAAAGGCCGAAGGTGTACAGAACCCGTTGCTCCGTATGCTCGTTGTAATGGAAGGACCATTTTTGGGGGATTGGCAGCGCTCAACGCGTTTTTACACATCATAATATCCTGCTATTCGGCCCGTTTTTAATCACTTAAAATGCCGGAAATGTCCGGAAGAGACCGAAGGTGTACAGAACCTGATGCTCCGTATGCTCGTTGTAAAGGGCGTACCATTTTTCGGGGACTGGCAGCGTGCAGCGAGTTTTCACACATCATAATATCCTGCGATACGACCCATGTTGAAGTAATTAAAAAGCCGGAAATGTCCAGAAAAGGCCGAAGGTGTACAGAACCCGTTGCTCCGTATGCTCGTTGTAATGGAAATACCATTCTTCGGGGATTGGCAGCGAGCAACGGGTTCCCTCACATCATAATATCCTGCAATACGGCCCGTTTTTAATCACATAAAATGCCGGAGATGTCCGGAAATGACCGAATGTGTAAACAACCCGATGCTCCGTTTGCGCGTTGTGATGGAAGTACCATTTTTGGGGGGTTGGCAGAGAGCAACTGGTTCTTACACATCATAATATCCTGATATACGGCCTATTTTGAAACAATTAAAAAGCCGCAAATGTCCGGAAAAGGCCGTAGGTGTACAGATCCCGTTGCTCCGTATGCTCGTTGTAATGGGCGTACCATTTTTCGGGGATTGGCAGCGTGCAGCGAGTTCTCACACATCATAATATCCTGCGATACGACCCATTTTGAAACAATTAAAAAGCCGGAAATGTCCGGAAAAGGCCGAATATGTACAAGACAGGATTGTCCGCATGCTCGATGTAATGGAAGTACCATTCTTCGGGGATTGCAGCGTGCGACGAGTTCTCTCACATCATAATATCCTGCGATACGACCCATTTTGAAACAATTAAAAAGCCGGAAATGTCCGGAAAAGGCCATAGGTGTACAGAACCCGTTGCTCCGAATGCTCGTTGTAATGGGCGTACCATTTTTGGAGGATTGGCAGCGTGCAGCGAGTTCTCATACATCATAATATCCTGCGATACGAACCATTTTAAAACAATTAAAAAGCCGGAAATGTCCGGAAAAGGCCGAAGGTGTACAGAACCCGTTGCTCCGTATGCTCGTTGTAATGGAAATACCATTCTTCGGGGATTGGCAGCGCGCAACGGGTTCCCTCACATCATAATATCCTGCAATACGGCCCGTTTTTAATCACATAAAATGCCGGAGATGTCCGGAAATGACCGATTGTGTACACAACCCGATGCTCCGTTTGCTCGTTGTGATGGAAGTACCATTTTTGGGGGGTTGGCAGAGAGCAACTGGTTCTTACACATCATAATATCCTGATATACGGCCAATTTTGAAACAATTAAAAAGCCGGAAATGTCCGGAAAAGGCCGAATATGTACAAGACAGGATTCTCCGCATGCTCGTTGTAATGGAAGTACCATTCTTCGGGGATTGGCAGCGCGCAACGAGTTCTCTCACATCATAATATCCTGCTATACGGCCCGTTTTTAATCACATAAAATGCCGGAGATGTCCGGAAAAAGCCGAAGGTGTACAGAACCAGTTGCTCCGTATGCTCGTTGTAATGGGCGTACCATTTTTGGGGGATTGGCAGCGTGCAGCGAGTTCTCACACATCATAATATCCTGCGACACGACCCATTTTGAAACAATTAAATAGCCGGAAATGTCCGGAAAAGGCCGAATATGTACAAGACAGGATTCTCCGCATGCTCGATGTAATGGAAGTACCATTCTTCGGGGATTGGCAGCGTGCAGCGAGTTCTCACACATCATAATATCCTGCGATACGACCCATTTTGAAACAATTAAATAGCCGGAAATGTCCGGAAAAGGCCGAATATGTACAAGACAGGATTCTCCGCATGCTCGATGTAATGGAAGTACCATTCTTCGGGGATTGGCTGCGCGCAACGTGTTCTCTCGCATCATAATATCCTGCCATATGACCCATTTTGAAACAATTAAAAAGCCGAAACTGGCCGGAAAAAGCCGAATATGTACAAGACAGGATTCTCCGCATGCTGGTTGTATTGGAAGTACCATTTTTGGGGGGTTGGTAGCGCGCAACGAGTTTTCTCACTTCATAATATCCTGCAATACGGCCCGTTTTTAATCACATAAAATGCCGGAGATGTCCCGAAATGACCGAAGGTGTACAGAACCCGATGCTCCGTTTGCTCGTTGTAATGGAAGTACCATTCTTCCGGGATTGGCTGCGCGCAACGTGTTCTCTCACATCATAATATCCTGCGATACGACCCATTTTGAAACAATTGAAAAGCCGGAAATGTCCGGAAAAGGCCGAAGGTGTACAGAACCCGTTGCTGCGTATGCTCGTTGTAATGGAAGGACCATTTTTCGGGGATTGGCATCGTGCAGCGAGTTCTCACACATCATAATATCCTGCGATACGACCCATTTTGAAACAATTAAAAAGCCGAAACTTGCCGGAAAAGGCCGAATATTTACAAGACAGGATTCTCCGTATGCTCGTTGGAATGGGCGTACCATTTTTCGGGGATTGGCAGCGTGCAGCGAGTTCTCACACATCATAGTATCCTACGATACGACCCATTTTGAAACAATTAAAAAGCCGGAAATGTCCGGAAAAGGCCGAAGGTGTACAGAACCCGTTGCTCCGTATGCTCGTTGTAAGGGGCGTACCATTTTTCGGGGACTGGCAGCGTGCAGCGAGTTCTCACACATCATAATATCCTGCGATACGACCCATTTTGAAACAATTAAAAAGCCGGAAATGTCCGGAAAAGGCCGAAGGTGTACAGAACCCGTTGCTCCGTATGCTCGTTGTAATGGAAATACCATTCTTCGGGGATTGGCAGCGCGCAACGGGTTCCCTCACATCATAATATCCTGCAATACGGCCCGTTTTTAATCACATAAAATGCCGGAGATGTCCGGAAATGACCGATTGTGTACACAACCCGATGCTCCGTTTGCTCGTTGTGATGGAAGTACCATTTTTGGGGGGTTGGCAGAGAGCAACTGGTTCTTACACATCATTATATCCTGATATACGGCTTATTTTGAAACAATTAAAAAGCCGGAAATGTCCGGAAAAGGCCGAATATGTACAAGACAGGATTCTCCGCATGCTCGTTGTAATGGAAGTACCATTCTTCGGGGATTGGCAGCGCGCAACGAGTTCTCTCACATCATAATATCCTGCTATACGGCCCGTTTTTAATCACATAAAATGCCGGAGATGTCCGGAAAAGGCCGAAGGTGTACAGAACCCGATACTCCGTTTGCTCGTTGTAATGGAAGTACCATTTTTCGGGGATTGGCAGCGTGCAGCGAGTTCTCACACATTATAATATCCTGATATACGGCCCATTTTGAAACAATTAAAAAGCCGGAAATGTCCGGAAAAGGCCGAAGGAGTACAGAAGCCGATGCTCCGTTTGCTCGTTGTAATGGGCGTACCATTTTTAGGGGATTGGCAGCTTGCAGCGAGTTCACACACATCATAATATCCTGCGATACGACCCATTTTTAAACTATTAAAAAGCCGAAACTGGCCGGGAAAGGCCGAATATGTACAAGACAGGATTCTCCGCATGCTCGTTGTAATGGAAGTACCATTCTTCGGGGATTGGCAGCGCGCAACGGGTTCCCTCACATCATAATATCCTGCAATACGGCCCGCTTTTAATCACATAAAATGCCGGAGATGTCCGGAAATGACCGAATGTGTACAGAACACGATGCTCCGCTTGCTCGTTGTGATGGAAGTACCATTTTGGGGGGGTTGGCAGAGAGCAACTGGTTCTTACACATCATAATATCCCGATATACGGCCTATTTTGAAACAATTAAAAAGACGGAAATGTCCGGAAAAAGCCGTAGGTGTACAGATCCCGTTGCTCCGTATGCTCGTTGTAATGGGCGTACCATTTTTCGGGGATTGGCAGCGTGCAGCGAGTTCTCACACATCATAATATCCTGCGATACGACCCATTTTGAAACAATTAAAAAGCCGGAAATGTCCGGAAAAGGCCGAAGGTGTACAGAACCCGTTGCTCCGTATGCTCGTTGTAAGGGGCGTACCATTTTTCGGGGACTGGCAGCGTGCAGCGAGTTCTCACACATCATAATATCCTGCTATTCGGCCCGTTTTTAATCACTTAAAATGCCGGAAATGTCCGGAAGCGGCCGAAGGTGTACAGAACCTGATGCTCCGTTTGCTCGTTGTAATGGAAGTACCATTCTTCGGGGATTGGCTGCGCGCAACGTGTTCTCTCACATCATAATATCCTGCGATATGACCCATTTTGAAACAATTAAAAAGCCGAAACTGGCCGGAAAAAGCCGAATATGTACAAGACAGGATTCTCCGCATGCTGGTTGTATTGGAAGTACCATTTTTGGGGGGTTGGTAGCGCGCAACGAGTTCTCTCACTTCATAATATCCTGCAATACGGCCCGTTTTTAATCACATAAAATGCCGGAGATGTCCGGAAATGACCGAATGTGTACACAACCCGATGCTCCGTTTGCTCGTTGTGATGGAAGTACCATTTTTGGGGGGTTGGCAGAGAGCAACTGGTTCTTACACATCATAATATCCTGATATACGGCCTATTTTGAAACAATTAAAAAGCCGGAAATGTCCGGAAAAGGCCGAAGGTGTAGAGAACCCGTTGCTCCGTATGCTCGTTGTAAGGGGCGTACCATTTTTCGGGGATTGGCAGCGTGCAGCGAGTTCTCACACATCATAATATCCTGCTATTCGGCCCGTTTTTAATCACTTAAAATGCCGGAAATGTCCGGAAGCGGCCGAAGGTGTACAGAACCTGATGCTCCGTATGCTCGTTGTAATGGGCGTACCATTTTTCGGGGACTGGCAGCGTGCAGCGAGTTCTCACACATCATAATATCCTGCGATACGACCCATTTTGAAACAATTAAAAAGCCGGAAATATCCGGAAAAGGCCGAAGGTGTACAGAACCCGTTGCTCCGTATGCTCGTTGTAATGGAAGGACCATTTTTGGGGGATTGGCAGCGCTCAACGCGTTTTTACACATCATAATATCCTGCTATTCGGCCCGTTTTTAATCACTTAAAATGCCGGAAATGTCCGGAAGAGGCCGAAGGTGTACAGAACCTGATGCTCCGTATGCTCGTTGTAATGGGCGTACCATTTTTCGGGGACTGGCAGCGTGCAGCGAGTTTTCACACATCATAATATCCTGCGATACGACCCATTTTGAAGTAATTAAAAAGCCGGAAATGTCCAGAAAAGGCCGAAGGTGTACAGAACCCGTTGCTCCGTATGCTCGTTGTAATGGAAATACCATTCTTCGGGGATTGGCAGCGAGCAACGGGTTCCCTCACATCATATCCTGCAATACGGCCCGTTTTTAATCACATAAAATGCCGGAGATGTCCGGAAATGACCGAATGTGTAAACAACCCGATGCTCCGTTTGCTCGTTGTGATGGAAGTACCATTTTTGGGGGGTTGGCAGAGAGCAACTGGTTCTTACACATCATAATATCCTGATATACGGCCTATTTTGAAACAATTAATGTCCGGAAAAGGCCGTAGGTGTACAGATCCCGTTGCTCCGTATGCTCGTTGTAATGGAAATACCATTCTTCGGGGATTGGCAGCGCGCAACGAGTTCTCTCACTTCATAATATCCTGCAATACGGCCCGTTTTTAATCACATAAAATGCCGGAGATGTCCCGAAATGACCGAAGGTGTACAGAACCCGATGCTCCGTTTGCTCGTTGTGATAGAAGTACCATTTTTGGGGGGTTGGCAGAGAGCAACTGGTTCTTACACATCATAATATCCTGATATACGGCCCATTTTGAAACAATAAAAAGCCGGAAATGTCCGGAAAAGGCCGAAGGTGTACAGAACCCGTTGCTCCGTATGCTCGTTGTAAGGGGCGTACCATTTTTCGGGGACTGGCAGCGTGCAGCGAGTTCTCACACATCATAATATCCTGCGATACGACCCATTTTGAAACAATTAAAAAGCCGGAAATGTCCGGAAAAGGCCGAAGGTGTACAGAACCCGTTGCTCCGTATGCTCGTTGTAATGGAAATACCATTCTTCGGGGATTGGCAGCGCGCAACGGGTTCCCTCACATCATAATATCCTGCAATACGGCCCGTTTTTAATCACATAAAATGCCGGAGATGTCCGGAAATGACCGATTGTGTACACAACCCGATGCTCCGTTTGCTCGTTGTGATGGAAGTACCATTTTTGGGGGGTTGGCAGAGAGCAACTGGTTCTTACACATCATAATATCCTGATATACGGCCAATTTTGAAACAATTAAAAAGCCGGAAATGTCCGGAAAAGGCCGAATATGTACAAGACAGGATTCTCCGCATGCTCGTTGTAATGGAAGTACCATTCTTCGGGGACTGGCAGCGTGCAGCGAGTTCTCACACATCATAATATCCTGCGATACGACCCATTTTGAAACAATTAAAAAGCCGGAAATGTCCGGAAAAGGCCGAAGGTGTACAGAACCCGTTGCTCCGTATGCTCGTTGTAATGGAAATACCATTCTTCGGGGATTGGCAGCGCGCAACGGGTTCCCTCACATCATAATATCCTGCGATACGACCCATTTTGAAACAATTAAAAAGCCGGAAATGTCCGGAAAAGGCCGTAGGTGTACAGAACCCGTTGCTCCGAATGCTCGTTGTAATGGGCGTACCATTTTTGGAGGATTGGCAGCGTGCAGCGAGTTCTCACACATCATAATATCCTGCGATACGACCCATTTTAAAACAATTAAAAAGCCGGAAATGTCCGGAAAAAGCCGAAGGTGTACAGAACCAGTTGCTCCGTATGCTCGTTGTAATGGGCGTACCATTTTTGGGGGATTGGCAGCGTGCAGCGAGTTTTCACACATCATAATATCCTGCGACACGACCCATTTTGAAACAATTAAATAGCCGGAAATGTCCGGAAAAGGCCGAATATGTACAAGACAGGATTCTCCGCATGCTCGATGTAATGGAAGTACCATTCTTCGGGGATTGGCAGCGTGCAGCGAGTTCTCACACATCATAATATCCTGCGACACGACCCATTTTGAAACAATTAAATAGCCGGAAATGTCCGGAAAAGGCCGAATATGTACAAGACAGGATTCTCCGCATGCTCGATGTAATGGAAGTACCATTCTTCGGGGATTGGCAGCGTGCAGCGAGTTCTCACACATCATAATATCCTGCGATACGACCCATTTTGAAACAATTAAATAGCCGGAAATGTCCGGAAAAGGCCGAATATGTACAAGACAGGATTCTCCGCATGCTCGATGCAATGGAAGTACCATTCTTCGGGGATTGGCTGCGCGCAACGTGTTCTCTCACTTCATAATATCCTGCAATACGGCCCGTTTTTAATCACATAAAATGCCGGAGATGTCCCGAAATGACCGAAGGTGTACAGAACCCGATGCTCCGTATGCTCGTTGTAATGGAAGTACCATTCTTCCGGGATTGGCTGCGCGCAACGTGTTCTCTCACATCATAATATCCTGCGATCTGACCCATTTTGAAACAATTAAAAAGCCGAAACTGGCCGGAAAATGCCGAATATGTACAAGACAGGATTCTCCGCATGCTGGTTGTATTGGAAGTACCATTTTTGGGGGGTTGGTAGCGCGCAACGAGTTCTCTCACTTCATAATATCCTGCAATACGGCCCGTTTTTAATCACATAAAATGCCGGAGATGTCCCGAAATGACCGAAGGTGTACAGAACCCGATGCTCCGTTTGCTCGTTGTGATAGAAGTACCATTTTGGGGGGGTTGGCAGAGAGCAACTGGTTCTTACACATCATAATATCCTGATATACGGCCCATTTTGTAACAATAAAAAGCCGGAAATGTCCGGAAAAGGCCGAAGGTGTACAGAACCCGTTGCTCCGTATGCTCGTTGTAAGGGGCGTACCATTTTTCGGGGACTGGCAGCGTGCAGCGAGTTCTCACACATCATAATATCCTGCGATACGACCCATTTTGAAACAATTAAAAAGCCGGAAATGTCCGGAAAAGGCCGAAGGTGTACAGAACCCGTTGCTCCGTATGCTCGTTGTAATGGAAATACCATTCTTCGGGGATTGGCAGCGCGCAACGAGTTCTCTCACTTCATAATATCCTGCAATACGGCCCGTTTTTAATCACATAAAATGCCGGAGATGTCCCGAAATGACCGAAGGTGTACAGAACCCGATGCTCCGTTTGCTCGTTGTGATAGAAGTACCATTTTTGGGGGGTTGGCAGAGAGCAACTGGTTCTTACACATCATAATATCCTGATATACGGCCCATTTTGAAACAATAAAAAGCCGGAAATGTCCGGAAAAGGCCGAAGGTGTACAGAACCCGTTGCTCCGTATGCTCGTTGTAAGGGGCGTACCATTTTTCGGGGACTGGCAGCGTGCAGCGAGTTCTCACACATCATAATATCCTGCGATACGACCCATTTTGAAACAATTAAAAAGCCGGAAATGTCCGGAAAAGGCCGAAGGTGTACAGAACCCGTTGCTCCGTATGCTCGTTGTAATGGAAATACCATTCTTCGGGGATTGGCAGCGCGCAACGGGTTCCCTCACATCATAATATCCTGCAATACGGCCCGTTTTTAATCACATAAAATGCCGGAGATGTCCGGAAATGACCGATTGTGTACACAACCCGATGCTCCGTTTGCTCGTTGTGATGGAAGTACCATTTTTGGGGGGTTGGCAGAGAGCAACTGGTTCTTACACATCATAATATCCTGATATACGGCCAATTTTGAAACAATTAAAAAGCCGGAAATGTCCGGAAAAGGCCGAATATGTACAAGACAGGATTCTCCGCATGCTCGTTGTAATGGAAGTACCATTCTTCGGGGACTGGCAGCGTGCAGCGAGTTCTCACACATCATAATATCCTGCGATACGACCCATTTTGAAACAATTAAAAAGCCGGAAATGTCCGGAAAAGGCCGAAGGTGTACAGAACCCGTTGCTCCGTATGCTCGTTGTAATGGAAATACCATTCTTCGGGGATTGGCAGCGCGCAACGGGTTCCCTCACATCATAATATCCTGCAATACGGCCCGTTTTTAATCACATAAAATGCCGGAGATGTCCGGAAATGACCGATTGTGTACACAACCCGATGCTCCGTTTGCTCGTTGTGATGGAAGTACCATTTTTGGGGGGTTGGCAGAGAGCAACTGGTTCTTACACATCATAATATCCTGATATACGGCCAATTTTGAAACAATTAAAAAGCCGGAAATGTCCGGAAAAGGCCGAATATGTACAAGACAGGATTCTCCGCATGCTCGTTGTAATGGAAGTACCATTCTTCGGGGATTGGCAGCGCGCAACGAGTTCTCTCACATCATAATATCCTGCTATACGGCCCGTTTTTAATGACATAAAATGCCGGAGATGTCCGGAAAAGGCCGAAGGTGTACAGAACCCGATACTCCGTTTGCTCGTTGTAATGGAAGTACCATTTTTCGGGGATTGGCAGCGTGCAGCGAGTTCTCACACATCATAATATCCTGCGACACGACCCATTTTGAAAGAATTAAATAGCCGGAAATGTCCGGAAAAGGCCGAATATGTACAAGACAGGATTCTCCGCATGCTCGATGTAATGGAAGTACCATTCTTCGGGGATTGGCAGCGTGCAGCGAGTTCTCACACATCATAATATCCTGCGATACGACCCATTTTGAAACAATTAAATAGCCGGAAATGTCCGGAAAAGGCCGAATATGTACAAGACAGGATTCTCCGCATGCTCGATGTAATGGAAGTACCATTCTTCGGGGATTGGCTGCGCGCAACGTGTTCTCTCACATCATAATATCCTGCGATATGACCCATTTTGAAACAATTAAAAAGCCGAAACTGGCCGGAAAAAGCCGAATATGTACAAGACAGGAATCTCCGCATGCTGGTTGTATTGGAAGTACCATTTTTGGGGGGTTGGTAGCGCGCAACGAGTTCTCTCACTTCATAATATCCTGCAATACGGCCCGTTTTTAATCACATAAAATGCCGGAGATGTCCCGAAATGACCGAAGGTGTACAGAACCCGATGCTCCGTTTGCTCGTTGTAATGGAAGTACCATTTTTGGGGGGTTGGCAGAGAGCAACTGGTTCTTACACATCATAATATCCTGATATACGGCCTATTTTGAAACAATTAAAAAGCCGGAAATGTCCGGAAAAGGCCGAAGGTGTAGAGAACCCGTTGCTCCGTATGCTCGTTGTAAGGGGCGTACCATTTTTCGGGGATTGGCAGCGTGCAGCGAGTTCTCACACATCATAATATCCTGCTATTCGGCCCGTTTTTAATCACTTAAAATGCCGGAAATGTCCGGAAGCGGCCGAAGGTGTACAGAACCTGATGCTCCGTATGCTCGTTGTAATGGGCGTACCATTTTTCGGGGACTGGCAGCGTGCAGCGAGTTCTCACACATCATAATATCCTGCGATACGACCCATTTTGAAACAATTAAAAAGCCGGAAATGTCCGGAAAAGGCCGAAGGTGTACAGAACCCGTTGCTCCGTATGCTCGTTGTAATGGAAGGACCATTTTTGGGGGATTGGCAGCGCTCAACGCGTTTTTACACATCATAATATCCTGCTATTCGGCCCGTTTTTAATCACTTAAAATGCCGGAAATGTCCGGAAGAGGCCGAAGGTGTACAGAACCTGATGCTCCGTATGCTCGTTGTAATGGGCGTACCATTTTTCGGGGACTGGCAGCGTGCAGCGAGTTTTCACACATCATAATATCCTGCGATACGACCCATTTTGAAGTAATTAAAAAGCCGGAAATGTCCAGAAAAGGCCGAAGGTGTACAGAACCCGTTGCTCCGTATGCTCGTTGTAATGGAAATACCATTCTTCGGGGATTGGCAGCGAGCAACGGGTTCCCTCACATCATATCCTGCAATACGACCCGTTTTTAATCACATAAAATGCCGGAGATGTCCGGAAATGACCGAATGTGTAAACAACCCGATGCTCCGTTTGCTCGTTGTGATGGAAGTACCATTTTTGGGGGGTTGGCAGAGAGCAACTGGTTCTTACACATCATAATATCCTGATATACGGCCTATTTTGAAACAATTAATGTCCGGAAAAGGCCGTAGGTGTACAGATCCCGTTGCTCCGTATGCTCGTTGTAATGGGCGTACCATTTTTCGGGGATTGGCAGCGTGCAGCGAGTTCTCACACATCATAATATCCTGCGATACGACCCATTTTGAAACAATTAAAAAGCCGGAAATGTCCGGAAAAGGCCGAATATGTACAAGACAGGATTGTCCGCATGCTCGATGTAATGGAAGTACCATTCTTCGGGGATTGCAGCGTGCGACGAGTTCTCTCACATCATAATATCCTGCGATACGACCCATTTTGAAACAATTAAAAAGCCGGAAATGTCCGGAAAAGGCCGTAGGTGTACAGAACCCGTTGCTCCGAATGCTCGTTGTAATGGGCGTACCATTTTTGGAGGATTGGCAGCGTGCAGCGAGTTCTCACACATCATAATATCCTGCGATACGACCCATTTTAAAACAATTAAAAAGCCGGAAATGTCCGGAAAAAGCCGAAGGTGTACAGAACCAGTTGCTCCGTATGCTCGTTGTAATGGGCGTACCATTTTTGGGGGATTGGCAGCGTGCAGCGAGTTGTCACACATCATAATATCCTGCGACACGACCCATTTTGAAACAATTAAATAGCCGGAAATGTCCGGAAAAGGCCGAATATGTACAAGACAGGATTCTCCGCATGCTCGATGTAATGGAAGTACCATTCTTCGGGGATTGGCAGCGTGCAGCGAGTTCTCATACATCATAATATCCTGCGATACGACCCATTTTGAAACAATTAAATAGCCGGAAATGTCCGGAAAAGGCCGAATATGTACAAGACAGGATTCTCCGCATGCTCGATGTAATGGAAGTACCATTCTTCGGGGATTGGCTGCGCGCAACGTGTTCTCTCACATCATAATATCATGCGATATGACCCATTTTGAAACAATTAAAAAGCCGAAACTGGCCGGAAAAAGCCGAATATGTACAAGACAGGATTCTCCGCATGCTGGTTGTATTGGAAGTACCATTTTTGGGGGGTTGGTAGCGCGCAACGAGTTCTCTCACTTCATAATATCCTGCAATACGGCCCGTTTTTAATCACATAAAATGCCGGAGATGTCCCGAAATGACCGAAGGTGTACAGAACCCGATGCTCCGTTTGCTCGTTGTAATGGAAGTACCATTCTTCCGGGATTGGCTGCGCGCAACGTGTTCTCTCACATCATAATATCCTGCGATATGACCCATTTTGAAACAATTAAAAAGCCGAAACTGGCCGGAAAAAGCCGAATATGTACAAGACAGGATTCTCCGCATGCTGGTTGTATTGGAAGTACCATTTTTGGGGGGTTGGTAGCGCGCAACGAGTTCTCTCACTTCATAATATCCTGCAATACGGCCCGTTTTTAATCACATAAAATGCCGGAGATGTCCCGAAATGACCGAAGGTGTACAGAACCCGATGCTCCGTTTGCTCGTTGTAATGGAAGTACCATTCTTCCGGGATTGGCTGCGCGCAACGTGTTCTCTCACATCATAATATCCTGCGATATGACCCATTTTGAAACAATTAAAAAGCCGAAACTGGCCGGAAAAAGCCGAATATGTACAAGACAGGATTCTCCGCATGCTGGTTGTATTGGAAGTACCATTTTTGGGGGGTTGGTAGCGCGCAACGAGTTCTCTCACTTCATAATATCCTGCAATACGGCCCGTTTTTAATCACATAAAATGCCGGAGATGTCCCGAAATGACCGAAGGTGTACAGAACCCGATGCTCCGTTTGCTCGTTGTGATAGAAGTACCATTTTTGGGGGGTTGGCAGAGAGCAACTGGTTCTTACACATCATAATATCCTGATATACGGCCCATTTTGAAACAATAAAAAGCCGGAAATGTCCGGAAAAGGCCGAAGGTGTACAGAACCCGTTGCTCCGTATGCTCGTTGTAAGGGGCGTACCATTTTTCGGGGACTGGCAGCGTGCAGCGAGTTCTCACACATCATAATATCCTGCGATACGACTCATTTTGAAACAATTAAAAAGCCGGAAATGTCCGGAAAAGGCCGAAGGTGTACAGAACCCGTTGCTCCGTATGCTCGTTGTAATGGAAATACCATTCTTCGGGGATTGGCAGCGCGCAACGGGTTCCCTCACATCATAATATCCTGCAATACGGCCCGTTTTTAATCACATAAAATGCCGGAGATGTCCGGAAATGACCGATTGTGTACACAACCCGATGCTCCGTTTGCTCGTTGTGATGGAAGTACCATTTTTGGGGGGTTGGCAGAGAGCAACTGGTTCTTACACATCATAATATCCTGATATACGGCCTATTTTGAAACAATTAAAAAGCCGGAAATGTCCGGAAAAGGCCGAATATGTATAAGACAGGATTCTCCGCATGCTCGTTGTAATGGAAGTACCATTCTTCGGGGATTGGCAGCGCGCAACGAGTTCTCTCACATCATAATATCCTGCTATACGGCCCGTTTTTAATCACATAAAATGCTGGAGATGTCCGGAAAAAGCCGAAGGTGTACAGAACCAGTTGCTCCGTATGCTCGTTGTAATGGGCGTACCATTTTTGGGGGATTGGCAGCGTGCAGCGAGTTCTCACACATCATAATATCCTGCGACACGACCCATTTTGAAACAATTAAATAGCCGGAAATGTCCGGAAAAGGCCGAATATGTACAAGACAGAATTCTCCGCATGCTCGATGTAATGGAAGTACCATTCTTCGGGGATTGGCAGCGTGCAGCGAGTTCTCACACATCATAATATCCTGCGATACGACCCATTTTGAAACAATTAAATAGCCGGAAATGTCCGGAAAAGGCCGAATATGTACAAGACAGGATTCTCCGCATGCTCGATGCAATGGAAGTACCATTCTTCGGGGATTGGCTGCCCGCAACGTGTTCTCTCACATCATAATATCCTGCGATATGACCCATTTTGAAACAATTAAAAAGCCGAAACTGGCCGGAAAAAGCCGAATATGTACAAGACAGGATTCTCCGCATGCTGGTTGTATTGGAAGTACCATTTTTGGGGGGTTGGTAGCGCGCAACGAGTTCTCTCACTTCATAATATCCTGCAATACGGCCCGTTTTTAATCACATAAAATGCCGGAGATGTCCCGAAATGACCGAAGGTGTACAGAACCCGATGCTCCGTTTGCTCGTTGTGATAGAAGTACCATTTTTGGGGGGTTGGCAGAGAGCAACTGGTTCTTACACATCATAATATCCTGATATACGGCCCATTTTGAAACAATAAAAAGCCGGAAATGTCCGGAAAAGGCCGAAGGTGTACAGAACCCGTTGCTCCGTATGCTCGTTGTAAGGGGCGTACCATTTTTCGGGGACTGGCAGCGTGCAGCGAGTTCTCACACATCATAATATCATGCGATACGACCCATTTTGAAACAATTAAAAAGCCGGAAATGTCCGGGAAAGGCCGAAGGTGTACAGAACCCGTTGCTCCGTATGCTCGTTGTAATGGAAATACCATTCTTCGGGGATTGGCAGCGCGCAACGGGTTCCCTCACATCATAATATCCTGCAATACGGCCCGTTTTTAATCACATAAAATGCCGGAGATGTCCGGAAATGACCGATTGTGTACACAACCCGATGATCCGTTTGCTCGTTGTGATGGAAGTACCATTTTTGGGGGGTTGGCAGAGAGCAACTGGTTCTTACACATCATTATATCCTGATATACGGCTTATTTTGAAACAATTAAAAAGCCGGAAATGTCCGGAAAAGGCCGAATATGTACAAGACAGGATTCTCCGCATGCTCGTTGTAATGGAAGTACCATTCTTCGGGGATTGGCAGCGCGCAACGAGTTCTCTCACATCATAATATCCTGCTATACGGCCCGTTTTTAATCACATAAAATGCCGGAGATGTCCGGAAAAGGCCGAAGGTGTACAGAACCCGATACTCCGTTTGCTCGTTGTAATGGAAGTACCATTTTTCGGGGATTGGCAGCGTGCAGCGAGTTCTCACACATCATAATATCCTGCGACACGACCCATTTTGAAACAATTAAATAGCCGGAAATGTCCGGAAAAGGCCGAATATGTACAAGACAGAATTCTCCGCATGCTCGATGTAATGGAAGTACCATTCTTCGGGGATTGGCAGCGTGCAGCGAGTTCTCACACATCATAATATCCTGCGATACGACCCATTTTGAAACAATTAAATAGCCGGAAATGTCCGGAAAAGGCCGAATATGTACAAGACAGGATTCTCCGCATGCTCGATGCAATGGAAGTACCATTCTTCGGGGATTGGCTGCCCGCAACGTGTTCTCTCACATCATAATATCCTGCGATATGACCCATTTTGAAACAATTAAAAAGCCGAAACTGGCCGGAAAAAGCCGAATATGTACAAGACAGGATTCTCCGCATGCTGGTTGTATTGGAAGTACCATTTTTGGGGGGTTGGTAGCGCGCAACGAGTTCTCTCACTTCATAATATCCTGCAATACGGCCCGTTTTTAATCACATAAAATGCCGGAGATGTCCCGAAATGACCGAAGGTGTACAGAACCCGATGCTCCGTTTGCTCGTTGTGATAGAAGTACCATTTTTGGGGGGTTGGCAGAGAGCAACTGGTTCTTACACATCATAATATCCTGATATACGGCCCATTTTGAAACAATAAAAAGCCGGAAATGTCCGGAAAAGGCCGAAGGTGTACAGAACCCGTTGCTCCGTATGCTCGTTGTAAGGGGCGTACCATTTTTCGGGGACTGGCAGCGTGCAGCGAGTTCTCACACATCATAATATCATGCGATACGACCCATTTTGAAACAATTAAAAAGCCGGAAATGTCCGGAAAAGGCCGAAGGTGTACAGAACCCGTTGCTCCGTATGCTCGTTGTAATGGAAATACCATTCTTCGGGGATTGGCAGCGCGCAACGGGTTCCCTCACAACATAATATCCTGCAATACGGCCCGTTTTTAATCACATAAAATGCCGGAGATGTCCGGAAATGACCGATTGTGTACACAACCCGATGCTCCGTTTGCACGTTGTGATGGAAGTACCATTTTTGGGGGGTTGGCAGAGAGCAACTGGTTCTTACACATCATTATATCCTGATATACGGCTTATTTTGAAACAATTAAAAAGCCGGCAATGTCCGGAAAAGGCCGAATATGTACAAGACAGGATTCTCCGCATGCTCGTTGTAATGGAAGTACCATTCTTCGGGGATTGGCAGCGCGCAACGAGTTCTCTCACATCATAATATCCTGCTATACGGCCCGTTTTTAATCACATAAAATGCCGGAGATGTCCGGAAAAGGCCGAAGGTGTACAGAACCCGATACTCCGTTTGCTCGTTGTAATGGAAGTACCATTTTTCGGGGATTGGCAGCGTGCAGCGAGTTCTCACACATTATAATATCCTGATATACGGCCCATTTTGAAACAATTAAAAAGCCGGAAATGTCCGGAAAAGGCCGAAGGTGTACATAACCCGTTGCTCAATATGCTCGTTGTAATGGGCGTACCATTTTTCGGGGATTGGCAGCGAGCAGCGAGTTCTCACACATCATAATATCCTGATATGCGGCCCATTTTGAAACAATTAAAAAGCCGGAAATGTCCGGAAAAGGCCGAATATGTACAAGACAGGATTCTCCGCATGCTCGTTGTAATGGAAGTACCATTCTTCGGGGATTGGCAGCGCGCAACGAGTTCTCACACATCATAATATCCTGCTATTCGGCCCGTTTTTAATCACTTAAAATGCCGGAAATGTCCGGAAGAGGCCGAAGGAGTACAGAAGCCGATGCTCCGTTTGCTCGTTGTAATGGGCGTACCATTTTTAGGGGATTGGCAGCTTGCAGCGAGTTCTCACACATCATAATATCCTGCGATACGACCCATTTTTAAACTATTAAAAAGCCGAAACTGGCCGGGAAAGGCCGAATATGTACAAGACAGGATTCTCCGCATGCTCGTTGTAATGGAAGTACCATTCTTCGGGGATTGGCAGCGCGCAACGGGTTCCCTCACATCATAATATCCTGCAATACGGCCCGCTTTTAATCACATAAAATGCCGGAGATGTCCGGAAATGACCGAATGTGTACAGAACACGATGCTCCGTTTGCTCGTTGTGATGGAAGTACCATTTTGGGGGGGTTGGCAGAGAGCAACTGGTTCTTACACATCATAATATCCTGATATACGGCCTATTTTGAAACAATTAAAAAGCCGGAAATGTCCGGAAAAGGCCGTAGGTGTACAGATCCCGTTGCTCCGTATGCTCGTTGTAATGGGCGTACCATTTTTCGGGGATTGGCAGCGTGCAGCGAGTTCTCACACATCATAATATCCTGCGATACGACCCATTTTGAAACAATTAAAAAGCCGGAAATGTCCGGAAAAGGCCGAATATGTACAAGACAGGATTGTCCGCATGCTCGATGTAATGGTAGTACCATTCTTCGGGGATTGCAGCGTGCGACGAGTTCTCTCACATCATAATATCCTGCGATACGACCCATTTTGAAACAATTAAAAAGCCGGAAATGTCCGGAAAAGGCCGTAGGTGTACAGAACCCGTTGCTCCGAATGCTCGTTGTAATGGGCGTACCATTTTTGGAGGATTGGCAGCGTGCAGCGAGTTCTCACACATCATAATATCCTGCGATACGACCCATTTTAAAACAATTAAAAAGCCGGAAATGTCCGGAAAAAGCCGAAGGTGTACAGAACCAGTTGCTCCGTATGCTCGTTGTAATGGGCGTACCATTTTTGGGGGATTGGCAGCGTGCAGCGAGTTCTCACACATCATAATATCCTGCGACACGACCCATTTTGAAACAATTAAAAAGCCGAAACTTGCCGGAAAAGGCCGAATGTGTACAAGACGGGATTCTCCGCATGCTCGTTGTAATGGAAGGATCATTTTTGGGGGATTGGCAGCGCTCAACGCGTTTTCACACATCATAATATCCTGCTATTGGGCCCGTTTTTAATCACTTAAAATGCCGGAAATGTCCGGAAAAGGCCGAAGGTGTACATAACCCGTTGCTCCGTATGCTCGTTGTAATGGGCGTACCATTTTTCGGGGATTGGCAGCGTGCAGCGAGTTCTCACACATCATAATATCCTGCGATACGACCCATTTTGAAACAATTAAATAGCCGGAAATGTCCGGAAAAGTCCGAATATGTACAAGACAGGATTCTCCGCATGCTCGATGTAATGGAAGTACCATTCTTCGGGGATTGGCTGCGCGCAACGTGTTCTCTCACATCATAATATCCTGCGATATGACCCATTTTGAAACAATTAGAAAGCCGAAACTGGCCGGAAAAAGCCGAATATGTACAAGACAGGATTCTCCGCATGCTGGTTGTATTGGAAGTACCATTCTTCGGGGATTGGCAGCGCGCAACGAGTTCTCACACATCATAATATCCTGCTATTCGGCCCGTTTTTAATCACTTAAAATGCCGGAAATGTCCGGAAGCGGCCGAAGGTGTACAGAACCTGATGCTCCGTATGCTCGTTGTAATGGGCGTACCATTTTTCGGGGACTGGCAGCGTGCAGCGAGTTCTCACACATCATAATATCCTGCGATACGACCCATTTTGAAACAATTAAAAAGCCGGAAATGTCCGGAAAAGGCCGAAGGTGTACAGAACCCGTTGCTCCGTATGCTCGTTGTAATGGAAGGACCATTTTTGGGGGATTGGCAGCGCTCAACGCGTTTTTACACATCATAATATCCTGCTATTCGGCCCGTTTTTAATCACTTAAAATGCCGGAAATGTCCGGAAGAGGCCGAAGGTGTACAGAACCTGATGCTCCGTATGCTCGTTGTAATGGGCGTACCATTTTTCGGGGACTGGCAGCGTGCAGCGAGTTTTCACACATCATAATATCCTGCTATACGGCCCGTTTTTAATCACATAAAATGCCGGAGATGTCCGGAAAAGGCCGAAGGTGTACAGAACCTGATGCTCCGTATGCTCGTTGTAATGGGCGTACCATTTTTCGGGGACTGGCAGCGTGCAGCGAGTTCTCACACATCATAATATCCTGCGATACGACCCATTTTGAAACAATTAAAAAGCCGGAAATGTCCGGAAAAGGCCGAAGGTGTACAGAACCCGTTGCTCCGTATGCTCGTTGTAATGGAAGGACCATTTTTGGGGGATTGGCAGCGCTCAACGCGTTTTTACACATCATAATATCCTGCGATACGACCCATTTTGAAACAATTAAAAAGCCGGAAATGTCCAGAAAAGGCCGAAGGTGTACAGAACCCGTTGCTCCGTATGCTCGTTGTAATGGAAATACCATTCTTCGGGGATTGGCAGCGAGCACCGGGTTCCCTCACATCATAATATCCTGCTATACGGCCCGTTTTTAATCACATAAAATGCCGGAGATGTCCGGAAAAGGCCGAAGGTGTACAGAACCCGATACTCCGTTTGCTCGTTGTAATGGAAGTACCATTTTTCGGGGATTGGCAGCGTGCAGCGAGTTCTCACACATTATAATATCCTGATATACGGCCCATTTTGAAACAATTAAAAAGCCGGAAATGTCCGGAAAAGGCCGAAGGTGTACATAACCCGTTGCTCCGTATGCTCGTTGTAATGGGCGTACCATTTTTCGGGGATTGGCAGCGAGCAGCGAGTTCTCACACATCATAATATCCTGATATGCGGCCCATTTTGAAAGAATTAAAAAGCCGGAAATGTCCGGAAAAGGCCGAATATGTACAAGACAGGATTCTCCGCATGCTCGTTGTAATGGAAGTACCATTCTTCGGGGATTGGCAGCGCGCAACGAGTTCTCACACATCATAATATCCTGCTATTCGGCCCGTTTTTAATCACTTAAAATGCCGGAAATGTCCGGAAGAGGCCGAAGGAGTACAGAAGCCGATGCTCCGTTTGCTCGTTGTAATGGGCGTACCATTTTTAGGGGATTGGCAGCTTGCAGCGAGTTCTCACACATCATAATATCCTGCGATACGACCCATTTTTAAACTATTAAAAAGCCGAAACTGGCCGGGAAAGGCCGAATATGTACAAGACAGGATTCTCCGCATGCTCGTTGTAATGGAAGTACCATTCTTCGGGGATTGGCAGCGCGCAACGGGTTCCCTCACATCATAATATCCTGCAATACGGCCCGCTTTTAATCACATAAAATGCCGGAGATGTCCGGAAATGACCGAATGTGTACAGAACACGATGCTCCGTTTGCTCGTTGTGATGGAAGTACCATTTTGGGGGGGTTGGCAGAGAGCAACTGGTTCTTACACATCATAATATCCTGCGATACGACCCATTTTGAAACAATTAAAAAGCCGGAAATGTCCGGAAAAGGCCGTAGGTGTACAGAACCCGTTGCTCTGAATGCTCGTTGTAATGGGCGTACCATTTTTGGAGGATTGGCAGCGTGCAGCGAGTTCTCACACATCATAATATCCTGCGATACGACCCATTTTAAAACAATTAAAAAGCCGGAAATGTCCGGAAAAAGCCGAAGGTGTACAGAACCAGTTGCTCCGTATGCTCGTTGTAATGGGCGTACCATTTTTGGGGGATTGGCAGCGTGCAGCGAGTTCTCACACATCATAATATCCTGCGACACGACCCATTTTGAAACAATTAAAAAGCCGAAACTTGCCGGAAAAGGCCGAATGTGTACAAGACGGGATTCTCCGCATGCTCGTTGTAATGGAAGGATCATTTTTGGGGGATTGGCAGCGCTCAACGCGTTTTCACACATCATAATATCCTGCTATTCGGCCCGTTTTTAATCACTTAAAATGCCGGAAATGTCCGGAAAAGGCCGAAGGTGTACATAACCCGTTGCTCCGTATGCTCGTTGTAATGGGCGTACCATTTTTCGGGGATTGGCAGCGTGCAGCGAGTTCTCACACATCATAATATCCTGCGATACGACCCATTTTGAAACAATTAAATAGCCGGAAATGTCCGGAAAAGTCCGAATATGTACAAGACAGGATTCTCCGCATGCTCGATGTAATGGAAGTACCATTCTTCGGGGATTGGCTGCGCGCAACGTGTTCTCTCACATCATAATATCCTGCGATATGACCCATTTTGAAACAATTAGAAAGCCGAAACTGGCCGGAAAAAGCCGAATATGTACAAGACAGGATTCTCCGCATGCTCGTTGTAATGGAAGGATCATTTTTGGGGGATTGGCAGCGCTCAACGCGTTTTCACACATCATAATATCCTGCTATTCGGCCCGTTTTTAATCACTTAAAATGCCGGAAATGTCCGGAAAAGGCCGAAGGTGTACATAACCCGTTGCTCCGTATGCTCGTTGTAATGGGCGTACCATTTTTCGGGGATTGGCAGCGTGCAGCGAGTTCTCACACATCATAATATCCTGCGACACGACCCATTTTGAAACAATTAAAAAGGCGAAACTTGCCGGAAAAGGCCGAATGTGTACAAGACGGGATTCTCCGCATGCTCGTTGTAATGGAAGGACCATTTTTGGGGGATTGGCAGCGCTCAACGCGTTTTCACACATCATAATATCCTGCTATTCGGCCCGTTTTTAATCACTTAAAATGCCGGAAATGTCCGGAAAAGGCCGAAGGTGTACATAACCCGTTGCTCCGTATGCTCGTTGTAATGGGCGTACCATTTTTCGGGGATTGGCAGCGTGCAGCGAGTTCTCACACATCATAATATCCTGCGACACGACCCATTTTGAAACAATTAAAAAGCCGAAACTTGCCGGAAAAGGCCGAATGTGTACAAGACGGGATTCTCCGCATGCTCGTTGTAATGGAAGGACCATTTTTGGGGGATTGGCAGCGCTCAACGCGTTTTTACACATCATAATATCCTGCTATTCGGCCCGTTTTTAATCACTTAAAATGCCGGAAATGTCCGGAAGAGGCCGAAGGTGTACAGAACCTGATGCTCCGTATGCTCGTTGTAATGGGCGTACCATTTTTCGGGGACTGGCAGCGTGCAGCGAGTTTTCACACATCATAATATCCTGCAATACGACCCATTTTGAAGTAATTAAAAAGCCGGAAATGTCCAGAAAAGGCCGAAGGTGTACAGAACCCGTTGCTCCGTATGTTCGTTGTAATGGAAATACCATTCTTCGGGGATTGGCAGCGAGCACCGGGTTCCCTCACATCATAATATCCTGCAATACGGCCCGCTTTTAATCACATAAAATGCCGGAGATGTCCGGAAATGACCGAATGTGTACAGAACACGATGCTCCGTTTGCTCGTTGTGATGGAAGTACCATTTTGGGGGGGTTGGCAGAGAGCAACTGGTTCTTACACATCATAATATCCTGATATACGGCCTATTTTGAAACAATTAAAAAGCCGGAAATGTCCGGAAAAGGCCGTAGGTGTACAGATCCCGTTGCTCCGTATGCTCGTTGTAATGGGCGTACCATTTTTCGGGGATTGGCAGCTTGCAGCGAGTTCTCACACATCATAATATCCTGCGATACGACCCATTTTGAAACAATTAAAAAGCCGGAAATGTCCGGAAAAGGCCGAATATGTACAAGACAGGATTGTCCGCATGCTCGATGTAATGGTAGTACCATTCTTCGGGGATTGCAGCGTGCGACGAGTTCTCTCACATCATAATATCCTGCGATACGACCCATTTTGAAACAATTAAAAAGCCGGAAATGTCCGGAAAAGGCCGTAGGTGTACAGAACCCGTTGCTCCGAATGCTCGTTGTAATGGGCGTACCATTTTTGGAGGATTGGCAGCGTGCAGCGAGTTCTCACACATCATAATATCCTGCGATACGACCCATTTTAAAACAATTAAAAAGCCGGAAATGTCCGGAAAAAGCCGAAGGTGTACAGAACCAGTTGCTCCGTATGCTCGTTGTAATGGGCGTACCATTTTTGGGGGATTGGCAGCGTGCAGCGAGTTCTCACACATCATAATATCCTGCGACACGACCCATTTTGAAACAATTAAAAAGCCGAAACTTGCCGGAAAAGGCCGAATGTGTACAAGACGGGATTCTCCGCATGCTCGTTGTAATGGAAGGATCATTTTTGGGGGATTGGCAGCGCTCAACGCGTTTTCACACATCATAATATCCTGCTATTGGGCCCGTTTTTAATCACTTAAAATGCCGGAAATGTCCGGAAAAGGCCGAAGGTGTACATAACCCGTTGCTCCGTATGCTCGTTGTAATGGGCGTACCATTTTTCGGGGATTGGCAGCGTGCAGCGAGTTCTCACACATCATAATATCCTGCGATACGACCCATTTTGAAACAATTAAATAGCCGGAAATGTCCGGAAAAGTCCGAATATGTACAAGACAGGATTCTCCGCATGCTCGATGTAATGGAAGTACCATTCTTCGGGGATTGGCTGCGCGCAACGTGTTCTCTCACATCATAATATCCTGCGATATGACCCATTTTGAAACAATTAGAAAGCCGAAACTGGCCGGAAAAAGCCGAATATGTACAAGACAGGATTCTCCGCATGCTGGTTGTATTGGAAGTACCATTCTTCGGGGATTGGCAGCGCGCAACGAGTTCTCACACATCATAATATCCTGCTATTCGGCCCGTTTTTAATCACTTAAAATGCCGGAAATGTCCGGAAGCGGCCGAAGGTGTACAGAACCTGATGCTCCGTATGCTCGTTGTAATGGGCGTACCATTTTTCGGGGACTGGCAGCGTGCAGCGAGTTCTCACACATCATAATATCCTGCGATACGACCCATTTTGAAACAATTAAAAAGCCGGAAATGTCCGGAAAAGGCCGAAGGTGTACCGAACCCGTTGCTCCGTATGCTCGTTGTAATGGAAGGACCATTTTTGGGGGATTGGCAGCGCTCAACGCGTTTTTACACATCATAATATCCTGCTATTCGGCCCGTTTTTAATCACTTAAAATGCCGGAAATGTCCGGAAGAGGCCGAAGGTGTACAGAACCTGATGCTCCGTAGGCTCGTTGTAATGGGCGTACCATTTTTCGGGGACTGGCAGCGTGCAGCGAGTTTTCACACATCATAATATCCTGCTATACGGCCCGTTTTTAATCACATAAAATGCCGGAGATGTCCGGAAAAGGCCGAAGGTGTACAGAACCTGATGCTCCGTATGCTCGTTGTAATGGGCGTACCATTTTTCGGGGACTGGCAGCGTGCAGCGAGTTCTCACACATCATAATATCCTGCGATACGACCCATTTTGAAACAATTAAAAAGCCGGAAATGTCCGGAAAAGGCCGAAGGTGTACAGAACCCGTTGCTCCGTATGCTCGTTGTAATGGAAGGACCATTTTTGGGGGATTGGCAGCGCTCAACGCGTTTTTACACATCATAATATCCTGCGATACGACCCATTTTGAAACAATTAAAAAGCCGGAAATGTCCAGAAAAGGCCGAAGGTGTACAGAACCCGTTGCTCCGTATGCTCGTTGTAATGGAAATACCATTCTTCGGGGATTGGCAGCGAGCACCGGGTTCCCTCACATCATAATATCCTGCTATACGGCCCGTTTTTAATCACATAAAATGCCGGAGATGTCCGGAAAAGGCCGAAGGTGTACAGAACCCGATACTCCGTTTGCTCGTTGTAATGGATGTACCATTTTTCGGGGATTGGCAGCGTGCAGCGAGTTCTCACACATTATAATATCCTGATATACGGCCCATTTTGAAACAATTAAAAAGCCGGAAATGTCCGGAAAAGGCCGAAGGTGTACATAACCCGTTGCTCCGTATGCTCGTTGTAATGGGCGTACCATTTTTCGGGGATTGGCAGCGAGCAGCGAGTTCTCACACATCATAATATCCTGATATGCGGCCCATTTTGAAAGAATTAAAAAGCCGGAAATGTCCGGAAAAGGCCGAATATGTACAAGACAGGATTCTCCGCATGCTCGTTGTAATGGAAGTACCATTCTTCGGGGATTGGCAGCGCGCAACGAGTTCTCACACATCATAATATCCTGCTATTCGGCCCGTTTTTAATCACTTAAAATGCCGGAAATGTCCGGAAGAGGCCGAAGGAGTACAGAAGCCGATGCTCCGTTTGCTCGTTGTAATGGGCGTACCATTTTTAGGGGATTGGCAGCTTGCAGCGAGTTCTCACACATCATAATATCCTGCGATACGACCCATTTTTAAACTATTAAAAAGCCGAAACTGGCCGGGAAAGGCCGAATATGTACAAGACAGGATTCTCCGCATGCTCGTTGTAATGGAAGTACCATTCTTCGGGGATTGGCAGCGCGCAACGGGTTCCCTCACATCATAATATCCTGCAATACGGCCCGCTTTTAATCACATAAAATGCCGGAGATGTCCGGAAATGACCGAATGTGTACAGAACACGATGCTCCGTTTGCTCGTTGTGATGGAAGTACCATTTTGGGGGGGTTGGCAGAGAGCAACTGGTTCTTACACATCATAATATCCTGCGATACGACCCATTTTGAAACAATTAAAAAGCCGGAAATGTCCGGAAAAGGCCGTAGGTGTACAGAACCCGTTGCTCCGAATGCTCGTTGTAATGGGCGTACCATTTTTGGAGGATTGGCAGCGTGCAGCGAGTTCTCACACATCATAATATCCTGCGATACGACCCATTTTAAAACAATTAAAAAGCCGGAAATGTCCGGAAAAAGCCGAAGGTGTACAGAACCAGTTGCTCCGTATGCTCGTTGTAATGGGCGTACCATTTTTGGGGGATTGGCAGCGTGCAGCGAGTTCTCACACATCATAATATCCTGCGACACGACCCATTTTGAAACAATTAAAAAGCCGAAACTTGCCGGAAAAGGCCGAATGTGTACAAGACGGGATTCTCCGCATGCTCGTTGTAATGGAAGGATCATTTTTGGGGGATTGGCAGCGCTCAACGCGTTTTCACACATCATAATATCCTGCTATTCGGCCCGTTTTTAATCACTTAAAATGCCGGAAATGTCCGGAAAAGGCCGAAGGTGTACATAACCCGTTGCTCCGTATGCTCGTTGTAATGGGCGTACCATTTTTCGGGGATTGGCAGCGTGCAGCGAGTTCTCACACATCATAATATCCTGCGATACGACCCATTTTGAAACAATTAAATAGCCGGAAATGTCCGGAAAAGTCCGAATATGTACAAGACAGGATTCTCCGCATGCTCGATGTAATGGAAGTACCATTCTTCGGGGATTGGCTGCGCGCAACGTGTTCTCTCACATCATAATATCCTGCGATATGACCCATTTTGAAACAATTAGAAAGCCGAAACTGGCCGGAAAAAGCCGAATATGTACAAGACAGGATTATCCGCATGCTCGTTGTAATGGAAGGATCATTTTTGGGGGATTGGCAGCGCTCAACGCGTTTTCACACATCATAATATCCTGCTATTCGGCCCGTTTTTAATCACTTAAAATGCCGGAAATGTCCGGAAAAGGCCGAAGGTGTACATAACCCGTTGCTCCGTATGCTCGTTGTAATGGGCGTACCATTTTTCGGGGATTGGCAGCGTGCAGCGAGTTCTCACACATCATAATATCCTGCGACACGACCCATTTTGAAACAATTAAAAAGGCGAAACTTGCCGGAAAAGGCCGAATGTGTACAAGACGGGATTCTCCGCATGCTCGTTGTAATGGAAGGACCATTTTTGGGGGATTGGCAGCGCTCAACGCGTTTTCACACATCATAATATCCTGCTATTCGGCCCGTTTTTAATCGCTTAAAATGCCGGAAATGTCCGGAAAAGGCCGAAGGTGTACATAACCCGTTGCTCCGTATGCTCGTTGTAATGGGCGTACCATTTTTCGGGGATTGGCAGCGTGCAGCGAGTTCTCACACATCATAATATCCTGCGACACGACCCATTTTGAAACAATTAAAAAGCCGAAACTTGCCGGAAAAGGCCGAATGTGTACAAGACGGGATTCTCCGCATGCTCGTTGTAATGGAAGGACCATTTTTGGGGGATTGGCAGCGCTCAACGCGTTTTTACACATCATAATATCCTGCTATTCGGCCCGTTTTTAATCACTTACAATGCCGGAAATGTCCGGAAGAGGCCGAAGGTGTACAGAACCTGATGCTCCGTATGCTCGTTGTAATGGGCGTACCATTTTTCGGGGACTGGCAGCGTGCAGCGAGTTTTCACACATCATAATATCCTGCGATACGACCCATTTTGAAGTAATTAAAAAGCCGGAAATGTCCAGAAAAGGCCGAAGGTGTACAGAACCCGTTGCTCCGTATGCTCGTTGTAATGGAAATACCATTCTTCGGGGATTGGCAGCGAGCACCGGGTTCCCTCACATCATAATATCCTGCAATACGGCCCGTTTTTAATCACATAAAATGCCGGAGATGTCCGGAAATGACCGAATGTGTAAACAACCCGATGCTCCGTTTGCTCGTTGTGATGGAAGTACCATTTTTGGGGGGTTGGCAGAGAGCAACTGGTTCTTACACATCATAATATCCTGATATACGGCCTATTTTGAAACAATTAAAAAGCCGGAAATGTCCGGAAAAGGCCGTAGGTGTACAGATCCCGTTGCTCCGTATGCTCGTTGTAATGGGCGTACCATTTTTCGGGGATTGGCAGCGTGCAGCGAGTTCTCACACATCATAATATCCTGCGATACGACCCATTTTGAAACAATTAAAAAGCCGGAAATGTCCGGAGAAGGCCGAATATGTACAAGACAGGATTGTCCGCATGCTCGATGTAATGGAAGTACCATTCTTCGGGGATTGCAGCGTGCGACGAGTTCTCTCACATCATAATATCCTGCGATACGACCCATTTTGAAACAATTAAAAAGCCGGAAATGTCCGGAAAAGGCCGTAGGTGTACAGAACCCGTTGCTCCGAATGCTCGTTGTAATGGGCGTACCATTTTTGGAGGATTGGCAGCGTGCAGCGAGTTCTCACACATCATAATATCCTGCGATACGACCCATTTTAAAGCAATTAAAAAGCCGGAAATGTCCGGAAAAAGCCGAAGGTGTACAGAACCAGTTGCTCCGTATGCTCGTTGTAATGGGCGTACCATTTTTGGGGGATTGGCAGCGTGCAGCGAGTTCTCACACATCATAATATCCTGCGACACGACCCATTTTGAAACAATTAAAAAGCCGAAACTTGCCGGAAAAGGCCGAATGTGTACAAGACGGGATTCTCCGCATGCTCGTTGTAATGGAAGGATCATTTTTGGGGGATTGGCAGCGCTCAACGCGTTTTCACACATCATAATATCCTGCTATTCGGCCCGTTTTTAATCACTTAAAATGCCGGAAATGTCCGGAAAAGGCCGAAGGTGTACATAACCCGTTGCTCCGTATGCTCGTTGTAATGGGCGTACCATTTTTCGGGGATTGGCAGCGTGCAGCGAGTTCTCACACATCATAATATCCTGCGATACGACCCATTTTGAAACAATTAAATAGCCGGAAATGTCCGGAAAAGTCCGAATATGTACAAGACAGGATTCTCCGCATGCTCGATGTAATGGAAGTACCATTCTTCGGGGATTGGCTGCGCGCAACGTGTTTTCTCACATCATAATATCCTGCGATATGACCCATTTTGAAACAATTAGAAAGCCGAAACTGGCCGGAAAAAGCCGAATATGTACAAGACAGGATTCTCCGCATGCTCGTTGTAATGGAAGGATCATTTTTGGGGGATTGGCAGCGCTCAACGCGTTTTCACACATCATAATATCCTGCTATTCGGCCCGTTTTTAATCACTTAAAATGCCGGAAATGTCCGGAAAAGGCCGAAGGTGTACATAACCCGTTGCTCCGTATGCTCGTTGTAATGGGCGTACCATTTTTCGGGGATTGGCAGCGTGCAGCGAGTTCTCACACATCATAATATCCTGCGACACGACCCATTTTGAAACAATTAAAAAGGCGAAACTTGCCGGAAAAGGCCGAATGTGTACAAGACGGGATTCTCCGCATGCTCGTTGTAATGGAAGGACCATTTTTGGGGGATTGGCAGCGCTCAACGCGTTTTCACACATCATAATATCCTGCTATTCGGCCCGTTTTTAATCACTTAAAATGCCGGAAATGTCCGGAAAAGGCCGAACGTGTACATAACCCGTTGCTCCGTATGCTCGTTGTAATGGGCGTACCATTTTTCGGGGATTGGCAGCGTGCAGCGAGTTCTCACACATCATAATATCCTGCGACACGACCCATTTTGAAACAATTAAAAAGCCGAAACTTGCCGGAAAAGGCCGAATGTGTACAAGACGGGATTCTCCGCATGCTCGTTGTAATGGAAGGACCATTTTTGGGGGATTGGCAGCGCTCAACGCGTTTTTACACATCATAATATCCTGCTATTCGGCCCGTTTTTAATCACTTAAAATGCCGGAAATGTCCGGAAGAGGCCGAAGGTGTACAGAACCTGATGCTCCGTATGCTCGTTGTAATGGGCGTACCATTTTTCGGGGACTGGCAGCGTGCAGCGAGTTTTCACACATCATAATATCCTGCGATACGACCCATTTTGAAGTAATTAAAAAGCCGGAAATGTCCAGAAAAGGCCGAAGGTGTACAGAACCCGTTGCTCCGTATGCTCGTTGTAATGGAAATACCATTCTTCGGGGATTCGCAGCGAGCACCGGGTTCCCTCACATCATAATATCCTGCAATACGGCCCGTTTTTAATCACATAAAATGCCGGAGATGTCCGGAAATGACCGAATGTGTAAACAACCCGATGCTCCGTTTGCTCGTTGTGATGGAAGTACCATTTTTGGGGGGTTGGCAGAGAGCAACTGGTTCTTACACATCATAATATCCTGATATACGGCCTATTTTGAAACAATTAAAAAGCCGGAAATGTCCGGAAAAGGCCGTAGGTGTACAGATCCCGTTGCTCCGTATGCTCGTTGTAATGGGCGTACCATTTTTCGGGGATTGGCAGCGTGCAGCGAGTTCTCACACATCATAATATCCTGCGATACGACCCATTTTGAAACAATTAAAAAGCCGGAAATGTCCGGAGAAGGCCGAATATGTACAAGACAGGATTGTCCGCATGCTCGATGTAATGGAAGTACCATTCTTCGGGGATTGCAGCGTGCGACGAGTTCTCTCACATCATAATATCCTGCGATACGACCCATTTTGAAACAATTAAAAAGCCGGAAATGTCCGGAAAAGGCCGTAGGTGTACAGAACCCGTTGCTCCGAATGCTCGTTGTAATGGGCGTACCATTTTTGGAGGATTGGCAGCGTGCAGCGAGTTCTCACACATCATAATATCCTGCGACACGACCCATTTTGAAACAATTAAATAGCCGGAAATGTCCGGAAAAGGCCGAATATGTACAAGACAGGATTCTCCGCATGCTCGATGTAATGGAAGTACCATTCTTCGGGGATTGGCAGCGTGCAGCGAGTTCTCACACATCATAATATCCTGCGATACGACCCATTTTGAAACAATTAAATAGCCGGAAATGTCCGGAAAAGGCCGAATATGCACAAGACATTATTCTCCGCATGCTCGATGTAATGGAAGTACCATTCTTCGGGGATTGGCTGCGCTCAACGTGTTCTCTCACATCATAATATCCTGCGATATGACCCATTTTGAAACAATTAAAAAGCCGAAACTGGCCGGAAAAAGCCGAATATGTACAAGACTGGATTCTCCGCATGCTGGTTGTATTGGAAGTACCATTTTTGGGGGGTTGGTAGCGCGCAACGAGTTCTCTCACTTCATAATATCCTGCAATACGGCCCGTTTTTAATCACATAAAATGCCGGAGATGTCCCGAAATGACCGAAGGTGTACAGAACCCGATGCTCCGTATGCTCGTTGTAATGGAAGTACCATTCTTCCGGGATTGGCTGCGCGCAACGTGTTCTCTCACATCATAATATCCTGCGATATGACCCATTTTGAAACAATTAAAAAGCCGAAACTGGCCGGAAAAAGCCGAATATGTACAAGACAGGATTCTCCGCATGCTGGTTGTATTGGAAGTACCATTTTTGGGGGGTTGGTAGCGCGCAACGAGTTCTCTCACTTCATAATATCCTGCAATACGGCCCGTTTTTAATCACATAAAATGCCGGAGATGTCCCGAAATGACCGAAGGTGTACAGAACCCGATGCTCCGTTTGCTCGTTGTGATAGAAGTACCATTTTTGGGGGGTTGGCAGAGAGCAACTGGTTCTTACACATCATAATATCCTGATATACGGCCCATTTTGAAACAATAAAAAGCCGGAAATGTCCGGAAAAGGCCGAAGGTGTACAGAACCCGTTGCTCCGTATGCTCGTTGTAAGGGGCGTACCATTTTTCGGGGACTGGCAGCGTGCAGCGAGTTCTCACACATCATAATATCCTGCGATACGACCCATTTTGAAAGAATTAAAAAGCCGGAAATGTTCGGAAAAGGCCGAAGGTGTACAGAACCCGTTGCTCCGTATGCTCGTTGTAATGGAAATACCATTCTTCGGGGATTGGCAGCGCGCAACGGGTTCCCTCACATCATAATATCCTGCAATACGGCCCGTTTTTAATCACATAAAATGCCGGAGATGTCCGGAAATGACCGATTGTGTACACAACCCGATGCTCCGTTTGCTCGTTGTGATGGAAGTACCATTTTTGGGGGGTTGGTAGAGAGCAACTGGTTCTTACACATCATAATATCCTGATATACGGCCTATTTTGAAACAATTAAAAAGTCGGAAATGTCCGGAAAAGGCCGAATATGTACAAGACAGGATTCTCCGCATGCTCGTTGTAATGGAAGTACCATTCTTCGGGGATTGGCAGCGCGCAACGAGTTCTCTCACATCATAATATCCTGCTATACGGCCCGTTTTTAATCACATAAAATGCCGGAGATGTCCGGAAAAAGCCGAAGGTGTACAGAACCAGTTGCTCCGTATGCTCGTTGTAATGGGCGTACCATTTTTGGGGGATTGGCAGCGTGCAGCGAGTTCTCACACATCATAATATCCTGCGACACGACCCATTTTGAAACAATTAAATAGCCGGAAATGTCCGGAAAAGGCCGAATATGTACAAGACAGGATTCTCCGCATGCTCGATGTAATGGAAGTACCATTCTTCGGGGATTGGCAGCGTGCAGCGAGTTCTCACACATCATAATATCCTGCGATACGACCCATTTTGAAACAATTAAATAGCCGGAAATGTCCGGAAAAGGCCGAACATGTACAAGACAGGATTCTCCGCATGCTCGATGTAATGGAAGTACCATTCTTCGGGGATTGGCTGCGCGCAACGTGTACTCTCACATCACAATATCCTGCGATATGACCCATTTTGAAACAATTAAAAAGCCGAAACTGGCCGGAAAAAGCCGAATATGTACAAGACAGGATTCTCCGCATGCTGGTTGTATTGGAAGTACCATTTTTGGGGGGTTGGTAGCGCGCAACGAGTTCTCTCACTTCATTATATCCTGCAATACGGCCCGTTTTTAATCACATAAAATGCCGGAGATGTCCCGAAATGACCGAAGGTGTACAGAACCCGATGCTCCATTTGCTCGTTGTAATGGAAGTACCATTCTTCCGGGATTGGCTGCGCGCAACGTGTTCTCTCACATCATAATATCCTGTGATATGACCCATTTTGAAACAATTAAAAAGCCGAAACTGGCCGGAAAAAGCCGAATATGTACAAGACAGGATTCTCCGCATGCTGGTTGTATTGGAAGTACCATTTTTGGGGGGTTGGTAGCGCGCAACGAGTTCTCTCACTTCATAATATCCTGCAATACGGCCCGTTTTTAATCACATAAAATGCCGGAGATGTCCGGAAATGACCGATTGTGTACACAACCCGATGCTCCGTTTGCTCGTTGTGATGGAAGTACCATTTTTGGGGGGTTGGCAGAGAGCAACTGGTTCTTACACATCATTATATCCTGATATGCGGCCTATTTTGAAACAATTAAAAAGCCGGAAATGTCCGGAAAAGGCCGAAGGTGTACATAACCCGTTGCTCCGTATGCTCGTTGTAATGGGCGTACCATTTTTCGGGGATTGGCAGCGAGCAGCGAGTTCTCACACATCATAATATCCTGATATGCGGCCCATTTAGAAACAATTAAAAAGCCGGAAATGTCCGGAAAAGGCCGAATATGTACAAGACAGGATTGTCCGCATGCTCGATGTAATGGTAGTACCATTCTTCGGGGATTGCAGCGTGCGACGAGTTCTCTCACATCATAATATCCTGCGATACGACCCATTTTGAAACAATTAAAAAGCCGGAAATGTCCGGAAAAGGCCGTAGGTGTACAGAACCCGTTGCTCCGAATGCTCGTTGTAATGGGCGTACCATTTTTGGAGGATTGGCAGCGTGCAGCGAGTTCTCACACATCATAATATCCTGCGATACGACCCATTTTAAAACAATTAAAAAGCCGAAACTTGCCGGAAAAGGCCGAATGTGTACAAGACGGGATTCTCCGCATGCTCGTTGTAATGGAAGGATCATTTTTGGGGGATTGGCAGCGCTCAACGCGTTTTCACACATCATAATATCCTGCTATTCGGCCCGTTTTTAATCACTTAAAATGCCGGAAATGTCCGGAAAAGGCCGAAGGTGTACATAACCCGTTGCTCCGTATGCTCGTTGTAATGGGCGTACCATTTTTCGGGGATTGGCAGCGAGCAGCGAGTTCTCACACATCATAATATCCTGATATGCGGCCCATTTTGAAACAATTAAAAAGCCGGTAATGTCCGGAAAAGGCCGAATATGTACAAGACAGGATTCTCCGCATGCTCGTTGTAATGGAAGTACCATTCTTCGGGGATTGGCAGCGCGCAACGGGTTCCCTCACATCATAATATCCTGCGACACGACCCATTTTGAAACAATTAAAAAGCCGAAACTTGCCGGAAAAGGCCGAATGTGTACAAGACGGGATGCTCCGCATGCTCGTTGTAATGGAAGGACCATTTTTGGGGGATTGGCAGCGCTCAACGCGTTTTCACACATCATAATATCCTGCTATTCGGCCCGTTTTTAATCACTTAAAATGCCGGAAATGTCCGGAAGCGGCCGAAGGTGTACAGAACCTGATGCTCCGTATTGTCGTTGTAATGGGCGTACCATTTTTCGGGGACTGGCAGCGTGCAGCGAGTTCTCACACATCATAATATCCGGCGATACGACCCATTTTGAAACAATTAAAAAGCCGGAAATGTCCGGAAAAGGCCGAAGGTGTACAGAACCCGTTGCTCTGTATGCTCGTTGTAATGGAAGGCCATTTTTGGGGGATTAGCAGCGCTCAACGCGTTTTTACACATCATAATATCCTGCTATTCGGCCTGTTTTTAATCACTTAAAATGCCGGAAATGTCCGGAAGAGGCCGAAGGAGTACAGAACTCGATGCTCCGTTTGCTCGTTGTAATGGAAGTACCATTTTTGGGGGGTTGGCTGCGTGCAGCGAGTTCTCACACATCATAATATCCTGCGATACGACCCATTTTGAAACAATTAAATATCCGGAAATGTCCAGAAAAGGCCGAAGGTGTACAGAACCCGTTGCTCCGTATGCTCGTTGTAATGGAAATACCATTCTTCGGGGATTGGCAGCGCGCAACGGGTTCCCTCACATCATAATATCCTGCAATACGGCCCGTTTTTAGTCACATAAAATGCCGGAGATGTCCGGAAATGACCGAATGTGTAAACAACCCGATGCTCCGTTTTCTCGTTGTGATGGAAGTACCATTTTTGGGGGGTTGGCAGAGAGCAACTGGTTCTTACACATCATAATATCCTGATATACGGCCTATTTTGAAACAATTAAAAAGCCGGAAATGTCCGGAAAAGGCCGTAGGTGTACAGATCCCGTTGCTCCGTATGCACGTTGTAATGGGCGTACCATTTTTCGGGGATTGGCAGCGTGCAGCGAGTTCTCACACATCATAATATCCTGCGATACGACCCATTTTGAAACAATTAAAATGCCGGAAATGTCCGGAAAAGGCCGAATATGTACAAGACAGGATTCTCCGCATGCTCGTTGTAATGGAAGTACCATTCTTCGGGGATTGGCAGCGCGCAACGAGTTCTCTCACATCATAATATCCTGCTATACGGCCCGTTTTTAATCACATAAAATGCCGGAGATGTCCGGAAAAGGCCGAAGGTGTACAGAACCCGATACTCCGTTTGCTCGTTGTAATGGAAGTACCATTTTTCGGGGATTGGCAGCGTGCAGCGAGTTCTCACACATTATAATATTCTGATATACGGCCCATTTTGAAACAATTAAAAAGCCGGAAATGTCCGGAAAAGGCCGAAGGTGTACATAACCCGTTGCTCCGTATGCTCGTTGTAATGGGCGTACCATTTTTCGGGGATTGGCAGCGAGCAGCGAGTTCTCACACATCATAATATCCTGATATGCGGCCCATTTTGAAACAATTAAAAAGCCGGTAATGTCCGGAAAAGGCCGAATATGTACAAGACAGGATTCTCCGCATGCTCGTTGTAATGGAAGTACCATTCTTCGGGGATTGGCAGCGCGCAACGAGTTCTCACACATCGTAATATCCTGCTATTCGGCCCGTTTTTAATCACTTAAAATGCCGGAAATGTCCGGAAGAGGCCGAAGTAGTACAGAAGCCGATGCTCCGTTTGCTCGTTGTAATGTGCGTACCATTTTTAGGGGATTGGCAGCTTGCAGCGAGTTCTCACACATCATAATATCCTGCGATACGACCCATTTTTAAACTATTAAAAAGCCGAAACTGGCCGGGAAAGGCCGAATATGTACAAGACAGGATTCTCCGCATGCTCGTTGTAATGGAAGTACCATTCTTCGGGGATTGGCAGCGCGCAACGGGTTCCCTCACATCATAATATCCTGCAATACGGCCCGCTTTTAATCACATAAAATGCCGGAAAGTCCTGAAATGACCGAATGTGTACAGAACACGATGCTCCGTTTGCTCGTTGTGATGGAAGTACCATTTTGGGGGGCTTGGCAGAGAGCAACTGGTTCTTACACATCATAATATCCTGATATACGGCCTATTTTGAAACAATTAAAAAGCCGGAAATGTCCGGAAAAGGCCGTAGGTGTACAGATCCCGTTGCTCCGTATGCTCGTTGTAATGGGCGTACCATTTTTCGGGGATTGGCAGCGTGCAGCGAGTTCTCACACATCATAATATCCTGCGATACGACCCATTTTGAAACAATTAAAAAGCCGGAAATGTCCGGAAAAGGCCGAATATGTACAAGACAGGATTGTGCGCATGCTCGATGTAATGGAAGTACCATTCTTCGGGGATTGCAGCGTGCGACGAGTTCTCTCACATCATAATATCCTGCGATACGACCCATTTTGAAACAATTAAAAAGCCGGAAATGTCCGGAAAAGGCCGTAGGTGTACAGAACCCGTTGCTCCGTATGCTCGTTGTAATGGGCGTACCATATTTGGAGGATTGGCAGCGTGCAGCGAGTTCTCACACATCATAATATCCTGCGATACGACCCATTTTAAAACAATTGAAAAGCCGGAAATGTCCGGAAAAAGCCGAAGGTGTACAGAACCAGTTGCTCCGTATGCTCGTTGTAATGGGCGTACCATTTTTGGGGGATTGCAGCGTGCGACGAGTTCTCTCACATCATAATATCCTGCGATACGACCCATTTTGAAACAATTAAAAAGCCGGAAATGTCCGGAAAAGGCCGTAGGTGTACAGAACCCGTTGCTCCGTATGCTCGTTGTAATGGGCGTACCATATTTGGAGGATTGGCAGCGTGCAGCGAGTTCTCACACATCATAATATCCTGCGATACGACCCATTTTAAAACAATTGAAAAGCCGGAAATGTCCGGAAAAAGCCGAAGGTGTACAGAACCAGTTGCTCCGTATGCTCGTTGTAATGGGCGTACCATTTTTCGGGGATTGGCAGCGTGCAGCGAGTTCTCACACATCATAATATCCTGCGATACGACCCATTTTGAAACAATTAAATAGCCGGAAATGTCCGGAAAAGTCCGAATATGTACAAGACAGGATTCTCCGCATGCTCGATGTAATGGAAGTACCATTCTTCGGGGATTGGCAGCGTGCAGCGAGTTCTCACACATCATAATATCCTGCGATACGACCCATTTTGAAACAATTAAATAGCCGGAAATGTCCGGAAAAGGCCGAATATGTACAAGACAGGATTCTCAGCATGCTCGATGTAATGGAAGTACCATTCTTCGGGGATTGGCTGCGAGCAACGTGTTCTCTCACATCATAATATCCTGCGATATGACCCATTTTGAAACAATTAGAAAGCCGAAACTGGCCGGAAAAAGCCGAATATGTACAAGACAGGATTCTCCGCATGCTGGTTGTATTGGAAGTACCATTTTTGGGGGGTTGGTAGCGCGCAACGAGTTCTCTCACTTCATAATATCCTGCAATACGGCCCGTTTTTAATCACATAAAATGCCGGAGATGTCCCGAAATGACCGAAGGTGTACAGAACCCGATGCTCCGTTTGCTCGTTGTGATAGAAGTACCATTTTTGGGGGGTTGGCAGAGAGCAACTGGTTCTTACACATCATAATATCATGATATACGGCCCATTTTGAAACAACTAAAAAGCCGGAAATGTCCGGAAAAGGCCGAAGGTGTACAGAACCCGTTGCTCCGTATGCTCGTTGTAAGGGGCGTACCATTTTTCGGGGATTGGCAGCGTGCAGCGAGTTCTCACACATCATAATATCCTGCTATTCGGCCCGTTTTAAATCACTTAAAATGCCGGAAATGTCCGGAAGCGGCCGAAGGTGTACAGAACCTGATGCTCCGTATGCTCGTTGTAATGGGCGTACCATTTTTCGGGGACTGGCAGCGTGCAGCGCGTTCTCACACATCATAATATCCTGCGATACGACCCATTTTGAAACAATTAAAAAGCCGGAAATGTCCGGAAAAGGCCGAAGGTGTACAGAACCAGTTGCTCCGTATGCTCGTTGTAATGGAAGGACCATTTTTGGGGGATTGGCAGCGCTCAACGCGTTTTTACACATCATAATATCCTGCTATTCGGCCCGTTTTTAATCACTTAAAATGCCGGAAATGTCCGGAAGAGGCCGAAGGTGTACAGAACCTGATGCTCCGTATGCTCGTTGTAATGGGCGTACCATTTTTCGGGGACTCGCAGCGTGCAGCGAGTTTTCACACATCATAACATCCTGCGATACGACCCATTTTGAAGTAATTAAAAAGCCGGAAATGTCCAGAAAAGGCCGAAGGTGTACAGAACCCGTTGCTCCGTATGCTCGTTGTAATGGAAATACCATTCTTCGGGGATTGGCAGCGCGCAACGGGTTCCCTCACATCATAATATCCTGCAATACGGCCCGTTTTTAGTCACATAAAATGCCGGAGATGTCCGGAAATGACCGAATGTGTAAACAACCCGATGCTCCGTTTTCTCGTTGTGATGGAAGTACCATTTTTGGGGGGTTGGCAGAGAGCAACTGGTTCTTACACATCATAATATCCTGATATACGGCCTATTTTGAAACAATTAAAAAGCCGGAAATGTCCGGAAAAGGCCGTAGGTGTACAGATCCCGTTGCTCCGTATGCACGTTGTAATGGGCGTACCATTTTTCGGGGATTGGCAGCGTGCAGCGAGTTCTCACACATTATAATATTCTGATATACGGCCCATTTTGAAACAATTAAAAAGCCGGAAATGTCCGGAAAAGGCCGAAGGTGTACATAACCCGTTGCTCCGTATGCTCGTTGTAATGGGCGTACCATTTTTCGGGGATTGGCAGCGAGCAGCGAGTTCTCACACATCATAATATCCTGATATGCGGCCCATTTTGAAACAATTACAAAGCCGGTAATGTCCGGAAAAGGCCGAATATGTACAAGACAGGATTCTCCGCATGCTCGTTGTAATGGAAGTACCATTCTTCGGGGATTGGCAGCGCGCAACGGGTTCCCTCACATCATAATATCCTGCGACACGACCCATTTTGAAACAATTAAAAAGCCGAAACTTGCCGGAAAAGGCCGAATGTGTACAAGACGGGATGCTCCGCATGCTCGTTGTAATGGAAGGACCATTTTTGGGGGATTGGCAGCGCTCAACGCGTTTTCACACATCATAATATCCTGCTATTCGGCCCGTTTTTAATCACTTAAAATGCCGGAAATGTCCGGAAGCGGCCGAAGGTGTACAGAACCTGATGCTCCGTATTGTCGTTGTAATGGGCGTACCATTTTTCGGGGACTGGCAGCGTGCAGCGAGTTCTCACACATCATAATATCCGGCGATACGACCCATTTTGAAACAATTAAAAAGCCGGAAATGTCCGGAAAAGGCCGAAGGTGTACAGAACCCGTTGCTCCGTATGCTCGTTGTAATGGAAGGCCATTTTTGGGGGATTGGCAGCGCTCAACGCGTTTTTACACATCATAATATCCTGCTATTCGGCCTGTTTTTAATCACATAAAATGCCGGAGATGTCCGGAAATGACCGAATGTGTAAACAACCCGATGCTCCGTTTTCTCGTTGTGATGGAAGTACCATTTTTGGGGGGTTGGCAGAGAGCAACTGGTTCTTACACATCATAATATCCTGATATACGGCCTATTTTGAAACAATTAAAAAGCCGGAAATGTCCGGAAAAGGCCGTAGGTGTACAGATCCCGTTGCTCCGTATGCACGTTGTAATGGGCGTACCATTTTTCGGGGATTGGCAGCGTGCAGCGAGTTCTCACACATCATAATATCCTGCGATACGACCCATTTTGAAACAATTAAAATGCCGGAAATGTCCGGAAAAGGCCGAATATGTACAAGACAGGATTCTCCGCATGCTCGTTGTAATGGAAGTACCATTCTTCGGGGATTGGCAGCGCGCAACGAGTTCTCTCACATCATAATATCCTGCTATACGGCCCGTTTTTAATCACATAAAATGCCGGAGATGTCCGGAAAAGGCCGAAGGTGTACAGAACCCGATACTCCGTTTGCTCGTTGTAATGGAAGTACCATTTTTCGGGGATTGGCAGCGTGCAGCGAGTTCTCACACATTATAATATTCTGATATACGGCCCATTTTGAAACAATTAAAAAGCCGGAAATGTCCGGAAAAGGCCGAAGGTGTACATAACCCGTTGCTCCGTATGCTCGTTGTAATGGGCGTACCATTTTTCGGGGATTGGCAGCGAGCAGCGAGTTCTCACACATCATAATATCCTGATATGCGGCCCATTTTGAAACAATTAAAAAGCCGGTAATGTCCGGAAAAGGCCGAACATGTACAAGACAGGATTCTCCGCATGCTCGTTGTAATGGAAGTACCATTCTTCGGGGATTGGCAGCGCGCAACGAGTTCTCACACATCGTAATATCCTGCTATTCGGCCCGTTTTTAATCACTTAAAATGCCGGAAATGTCCGGAAGAGGCCGAAGTAGTACAGAAGCCGATGCTCCGTTTGCTCGTTGTAATGTGCGTACCATTTTTAGGGGATTGGCAGCTTGCAGCGAGTTCTCACACATCATAATATCCTGCGATACGACCCATTTTTAAACTATTAAAAAGCCGAAACTGGCCGGGAAAGGCCGAATATGTACAAGACAGGATTCTCCGCATGCTCGTTGTAATGGAAGTACCATTCTTCGGGGATTGGCAGCGCGCAACGGGTTCCCTCACATCATAATATCCTGCAATACGGCCCGCTTTTAATCACATAAAATGCCGGAGATGTCCTGAAATGACCGAATGTGTACAGAACACGATGCTCCGTTTGCTCGTTGTGATGGAAGTACCATTTTGGGGGGCTTGGCAGAGAGCAACTGGTTCTTACACATCATAATATCCTGATATACGGCCTATTTTGAAACAATTAAAAAGCCGGAAATGTCCGGAAAAGGCCGTAGGTGTACAGATCCCGTTGCTCCGTATGCTCGTTGTAATGGGCGTACCATTTTTCGGGGATTGGCAGCGTGCAGCGAGTTCTCACACATCATAATATCCTGCGATACGACCCATTTTGAAGCAATTAAAAAGCCGGAAATGTCCGGAAAATGCCGAATATGTACAAGACAGGATTGTGCGCATGCTCGATGTAATGGAAGTACCATTCTTCGGGGATTGCAGCGTGCGACGAGTTCTCTCACATCATAATATCCTGCGATACGACCCATTTTGAAACAATTAAAAAGCCGGAAATGTCCGGAAAAGGCCGTAGGTGTACAGAACCCGTTGCTCCGTATGCTCGTTGTAATGGGCGTACCATATTTGGAGGATTGGCAGCGTGCAGCGAGTTCTCACACATCATAATATCCTGCGATACGACCCATTTTAAAACAATTGAAAAGCCGGAAATGTCCGGAAAAAGCCGAAGGTGTACAGAACCAGTTGCTCCGTATGCTCGTTGTAATGGGCGTACCATTTTTGGGGGATTGGCAGCGTGCAGCGAGTTCTCACACATCATAATATCCTGCGACACGACCCATTTTGAAACAATTAAAAAGCCGAAACTTGCCGGAAAAGGCCGAATGTGTACAAGACGGGATGCTCCGCATGCTCGTTGTAATGGAAGGACCATTTTTGGGGGATTGGCAGCGCTCAACGCGTTTTCACACATCATAATATCCTGCTATTCGGCCCGTTTTTAATCACTTAAAATGCCGGAAATGTCCGGAAGCGGCCGAAGGTGTACAGAACCTGATGCTCCGTATTGTCGTTGTAATGGGCGTACCATTTTTCGGGGACTGGCAGCGTGCAGCGAGTTCTCACACATCATAATATCCGGCGATACGACCCATTTTGAAACAATTAAAAAGCCGGAAATGTCCGGAAAAGGCCGAAGGTGTACAGAACCCGTTGCTCCGTATGCTCGTTGTAATGGAAGGCCATTTTTGGGGGATTGGCAGCGCTCAACGCGTTTTTACACATCATAATATCCTGCTATTCGGCCTGTTTTTAATCACTTAAAATGCCGGAAATGTCCGGAAGAGGCCGAAGGAGTACAGAACCCGATGCTCCGTTTGCTCGTTGTAATGGGCGTGCCATTTTTCGGGGATTGGCAGCTTGCAGCGAGTTCTCACACATCATAATATCCTGCGATACGACCCATTTTTAGACTATTAAAAAGCCGAAACTGGCCGGGAAAGGCCGAATATGTACAACACAGGATTCTCCGCATGCTCGTTGTAATGGAAGTACCATTCTTCGGGGATTGGCAGCGCGCAACGGGTTCCCTCACATCATAATATCCTGCAATACGGACCGTTTTTAATCACATAAAATGCCGGAGATGTCCGGAAATGACCGAATGTGTACAGAACCCGATGCTCCGTTTGCTCGTTGTGATGGAAGTACCATTTTTGGGGGGTTGGCAGAGAGCAACTGGTTCTTACACATCATAATATCCTGATATACGGCCTATTTTGAAACAATTAAAAAGCCGGAAATGTCCGGAAAAGGCCGAATATGTACAAGACAGGATTCTCCGCAAGCTGGTTGTATTGGAAGTACCATTCTTCGGGGATTGGCTGCGCGCAACGAGTTCTCTCACATCATAATATCCTGCGATACGACCCATTTTGAAACAATTAAAAAGCCGAAACTGGCCGGAAAAGGCCGAATGTGTACAAGACAGGATTCTCCGCAAGCTGGTTGTATTGGAAGTACCATTCTTCGGGGATTGGCAGCGCGCACCGTGTTCTCTCACATCATAATATCCTGCTATACGGCCCGTTTTTAATCACCTAAAATTCCGGAGATGTCCGGAAAAGGCCGAAGGTGTACAGAACCCGATGCCCCGTTTGGTCGTTGTAATGGAAGTACCATTTTTGGGGGGTTGGCTGCGTGCAGCGAGTTCTCACACATCATAATATTCTGCGATACGACCCGTTTTTAATCACATAAAATGCCGGAGATGTCCGGAAAAGGCCGAAGGTTTACAGAACCCAATGCTCCGTATGCACGTTGTAAGGGGCGTACCATTTTTCGGGGATTGGCAGCGTGCAGCGAGTTCTCACACATCATAATATCCTGCGATACGACCCATTTTGAAACAATTAAATAGCCGGAAATGTCCGGAAAAGGCCGAAGGTGTACAGAACCTGATGCTCCGTATGCTCGTTGTAAGGGGCGTACCATTTCTCGGGGATTGGCAGCGCGTAGCCAATTCTCTCACATCATAATATCCTGATATACGGCCCATTTTGAAACAATTAAAAAGCCGGAAATGTCCAGAAAAGGCCGAAGGTGTACAGAACCCGTTGCTCCGTATGCTCGTTGTAGTGGGCGTACCATTTTTCGGGGACTGGCAGCGTGCAGCGAGTTCACACACCTCATAATATCCTGCGATACGACTCATTTTGAAACTATTAAAAAGCCGAAACTGGCCGGAAAAGGCCGAATATGTACAAGACAGGATTCTCCGCATGCTCGTTGTAATGGATGTACCATTCTTCGGGGACTGGCAGCGCGCAACGAGTTCTCTCACATCATAATATCCTGCGATACGACCCATTTTGAAACAATTAAATAGCCGGAAATGTCCGGAAAATGCCGAACGTGTACAGAAACCGTTGCTCCGTATGCTCGTTGAAATGGAAGGACCATTTTTTGGGGATTGGCAGCGTGCAGCGAGTTCTCACACATCATAATATCCTGCGATACGACCCATTTTGAAACAATTAAAAAGCCGGAAATGTCCGGAAAAGGCCGTAGGTGTACAGAACCCGTTGCTCCGTATGCTCGTTGTAATGGGCGTACCATATTTGGAGGATTGGCAGCGTGCAGCGAGTTCTCACACATCATAATATCCTGCGATACGACCCATTTTAAAACAATTGAAAAGCCGGAAATGTCCGGAAAAAGCCGAAGGTGTACAGAACCAGTTGCTCCGTATGCTCGTTGTAATGGGCGTACCATTTTTGGGGGATTGGCAGCGTGCAGAGAGTTCTCACACATCATAATATCCTGCGACACGACCCATTTTGAAACAATTAAAAAGCCGAAACTTGCCGGAAAAGGCCGAATGTGTACAAGACGGGATGCTCCGCATGCTCGTTGTAATGGAAGGACCATTTTTGGGGGATTGGCAGCGCTCAACGCGTTTTCACACATCATAATATCCTGCTATTCGGCCCGTTTTTAATCACTTAAAATGCCGGAAATGTCCGGAAGCGGCCGAAGGTGTACAGAACCTGATGCTCCGTATTGTCGTTGTAATGGGCGTACCATTTTTCGGGGACTGGCAGCGTGCAGCGAGTTCTCACACATCATAATATCCGGCGATACGACCCATTTTGAAACAATTAAAAAGCCGGAAATGTCCGGAAAAGGCCGAAGGTGTACAGAACCCGTTGCTCCGTATGCTCGTTGTAATGGAAGGCCATTTTTGGGGGATTGGCAGCGCTCAACGCGTTTTTACACTACATAATATCCTGCTATTCGGCCTGTTTTTAATCACTTAAAATGCCGGAAATGTCCGGAAGAGGCCGAAGGAGTACAGAACCCGATGCTCCGTTTGCTCGTTGTAATGGGCGTGCCATTTTTCGGGGATTGGCAGCTTGCAGCGAGTTCTCACACATCATAATATCCTGCGATACGACCCATTTTTAGACTATTAAAAAGCCGAAACTGGCCGGGAAAGGCCGAATATGTACAACACAGGATTCTCCGCATGCTCGTTGTAATGGAAGTACCATTCTTCGGGGATTGGCAGCGCGCAACGGGTTCCCTCACATCATAATATCCTGCAATACGGACCGTTTTTAATCACATAAAATGCCGGAGATGTCCGGAAATGACCGAATGTGTACAGAACCCGATGCTCCGTTTGCTCGTTGTGATGGAAGTACCATTTTTGGGGGGTTGGCAGAGAGCAACTGGTTCTTACACATCATAATATCCTGATATACGGCCTATTTTGAAACAATTAAAAAGCCGGAAATGTCCGGAAAAGGCCGAATATGTACAAGACAGGATTCTCCGCAAGCTGGTTGTATTGGAAGTACCATTCTTCGGGGATTGGCTGCGCGCAACGAGTTCTCTCACATCATAATATCCTGCGATACGACCCATTTTGAAACAATTAAAAAGCCGAAACTGGCCGGAAAAGGCCGAATGTGTACAAGACAGGATTCTCCGCAAGCTGGTTGTATTGGAAGTACCATTCTTCGGGGATTGGCAGCGCGCACCGTGTTCTCTCACATCATAATATCCTGCTATACGGCCCGTTTTTAATCACCTAAAATTCCGGAGATGTCCGGAAAAGGCCGAAGGTGTACAGAACCCGATGCCCCGTTTGGTCGTTGTAATGGAAGTACCATTTTTGGGGGGTTGGCTGCGTGCAGCGAGTTCTCACACATCATAATATTCTGCGATACGACCCGTTTTTAATCACATAAAATGCCGGAGATGTCCGGAAAAGGCCGAAGGTTTACAGAACCCAATGCTCCGTATGCACGTTGTAAGGGGCGTACCATTTTTCGGGGATTGGCAGCGTGCAGCGAGTTCTCACACATCATAATATCCTGCGATACGACCCATTTTGAAACAATTAAATAGCCGGAAATATCCGGAAAAGGCCGAAGGTGTACAGAACCTGATGCTCCGTATGCTCGTTGTAAGGGGCGTACCATTTCTCGGGGATTGGCAGCGCGTAGCCAATTCTCTCACATCATAATATCCTGATATACGGCCCATTTTGAAACAATTAAAAAGCCGGAAATGTCCAGAAAAGGCCGAAGGTGTACAGAACCCGTTGCTCCGTATGCTCGTTGTAGTGGGCGTACCATTTTTCGGGGACTGGCAGCGTGCAGCGAGTTCACACACCTCATAATATCCTGCGATACGACTCATTTTGAAACTATTAAAAAGCCGAAACTGGCCGGAAAAGGCCGAATATGTACAAGACAGGATTCTCCGCATGCTCGTTGTAATGGATGTACCATTCTTCGGGGACTGGCAGCGCGCAACGAGTTCTCTCACATCATAATATCCTGCGATACGACCCATTTTGAAACAATTAAATAGCCGGAAATGTCCGGAAAATGCCGAACGTGTACAGAAACCGTTGCTCCGTATGCTCGTTGAAATGGAAGGACCATTTTTTGGGGATTGGCAGCGTGCAGCGAGTTCTCACACATCATAATATCCTGCGATACGACCCGTTTTTAATCACATAAAATGCCGGAAATGTCCGGAAAAGGCCGAAGGTGTACAGAACCCGTTGCTCCGTATGCTCGTTGTAATGGGCGTACCATTTTTCGGGGATTTCCAGCGTGCAGCCAGTTCTCACACCTCATAATATCCTGCGATACGACCCATTTTGAAACTATTAAAAAGCCGAAACTGGCCGGAAATGGCCGAATATGTACAAGACAGGATTCTCCGCATGCTCGTTGTAATGGAAGTACCATTCTTCGGGGATTGGCAGCGCGCAACGAGTTCTCTCACATCATAATATCCCGCGATACGACCCATTTTGAAACAATTAAAAAGCCGGAAATGTCCGGAAAATGCCGAAGGTGTACAGAACCCGTTGCTCCGTATGCTCGTTGTAATGGAAGTACCATTTTTGGGGGGTTGGCAGAGAGCAACTGGTTCTTACACATCGTAATATCCTGATATACGGCCCATTTTGAAACAATTAAAAAGCCGGAAATGTCCCGAAAAGGCCGAAGGTGTACAGAACCCGTTGCTCCGTATGCTCGTTGTAATGGGCGTACCATTTTTCGGGGATTGGCAGCGTGCAGCGAGATCTCACACATCATAATATCCTGCGATACGACCCTTTTTGAAACAATTAAAAAGCCGGAAATATCCGGAAAAGGCCGAAGGTGTACAGAACCCGTTGCTCCGTATGCTCGTTGTAATGGAAGGACCATTCTTCGGGGATTGGCAGCGCGCAACGAGTTCTCTCACATCATAATATCCCGCGTTACGACCCATTTTGAAACAATTAAAAAGCCGGAAATGTCCGGAAAATGCCGAAGGTGTACAGAACCCGTTGCTCCGTATGCTCGTTGTAATGGAAGGACCATTTTTGGGGGATTGGCAGCGTGCAGCGAGTTCTCACACATCATAATATCCTGCGATACGACCCGTTTTTAATCACATAAAATGCCGGAAATATCCGGAAAAGGCCGAAGGTGTACAGAACCTGATGCTACGTATACTCGTTGTAAGGGGCGTACCATTTCTCGGGGATTGGCAGCGCGCAACGAGGTCTCACACATCATAATATCCTGCGATACGACCCTTTTCGAAACAATTAAAAAGCCGGAAATATCCGGAAAAGGCCGAAGGTGTACAGAACCCGTTGCTCCGTATGCTCGTTGTAATGGGAGTACCATTTTTCGGGGATTGGCAGCGTGCAGCGAGATCTCACACATCATAATATCCTGCGATACGACCCTTTTTGAAACAATTAAAAAGCCGGAAATATCCGGAAAAGGCTGAAGGTGTGCAGAACCCGTTGCTCCGTATGCTCGTTGTAATGGGCGTACCATTTTTCGGGGATTGGCAGCGTGCAGCGAGATCTCACACATCATAATATCCTGCGATACGACCCTTTTTGAAACAATTAAAAAGCCGGAAATATCCGGAAAAGGCCGAAGGTGTACAGAACCTGATGCTACGTATACTCGTTGTAAGGGGCGTACCATTTCTCGGGGATTGGCAGCGCGCAACGAGGTCTCACACATCATAATATCCTGCGATACGACCCTTTTCGAAACAATTAAAAAGCCGGAAATATCCGGAAAAGGCCTAAGGTGTACAGAACCTGATGCTCCGTATGCTCGTTGTAAGGGGCGTACCATTTCTCGCGGATTGGCAGCGCGTAACGTGTTCTCTCACATCATAATATCCTGATAAACGGCACATTTTGAAACAATTAAAAAGCCGGAAATGTCCGGAAAAGGCCGAAGGTGTACAGAACCCGTTGCTCCGTATGCCCGTTGTAATGGGCGTACCATTTTTCGGGGACTTCCAGCGTGCAGCCAGTTCTCACACCTCATAATATCCTGCGATACGACCCATTTTGAAACTATTAAAAAGCCGAAACTGGCCGGAAATGGCCGAATATGTACAAGACAGGATTCTCCGGATGCTGGTTGTATTGGAAGTACCATTCTTCGGGGATTGGCAGCGCGCACCGTGTTCTCTCACATCATAATATCCTGCTATTCGGCCCGTTTTTGATCACTTAAAATGCCGGAAATGTCCGGAAAAGGCCTAAGGTGTACAGAACCTGATGCTCCGTATGCTCGTTGTAAGGGGCGTACCATTTCTCGGGGATTGGCAGCGCGCACCGTGTTCTCTCACATCATAATATCCTGCTATTCGGCCCGTTTTTGATCACTTAAAATGCCGGAAATGACCGGAAAAGGCCTAAGGTGTACAGAACCTGATGCTCCGTATGCTCGTTGTAAGGGGCGTACCATTCTTCGGGGATTGGCAGCGCGCAACGAGTTCTCTCACATCATAATATCCTGCTATACGGCCCGTTTTTAATCACATAAAATGCCGGAGATGTCCGGAAAAGGCCGAAGGTGTACAGAACCCAATGCTCCGTTTGCTCGTTGTAATGGCAGTACCATTTTTGGGGGGTTGGCAGAGAGCAACTGGTTCTTACACATCATAATATCCTGATATACGGCCCATTTTGAAACATTTAAAAAGCCGGAAATGTCCGGAAAAGGCCGAAGGTGTACAGAACCTGATGCTCCGTATGCTCGTTGTAATGGAAGTACCATTCTTCGGGGATTGGCAGCGCGCAACGAGTTCTCTCACATCATAATATCCTGCGATACGACCCATTTTGAAACAATTAAAAAGCCCGAAATGTCCGGAAAAGGTCAAAGGTGTACAGAACCCGTTGCTCCGTATGCTCGTTGTAATGGGCGTACCATTTTTCGGGGATTGGCAGCGTGCAGCGAGTTCTCACACCTCATAATATCCTGCGATACGACCCATTTTGAAACTATTAAAAAGCCGAAACTGGCCGGAAAAGGCCGAATATGTACAAGACAGGATTCTCCGCATGCTCGTTGTAATGGATGTACCATTCTTCGGGGATTGGCAGCGCGCAACGAGTTCTCTCACATCATAATATCGCGCGATACGACCCATTTTGAAACAATTAAAAAGCCGGAAATATCCGGAAAAGGCCGGAGGTGTACAGAACCCGTTGCTCCGTATGCTCGTTGTAATGGAAGGACCATTTTTGGGGGATTGGCAGCTTGCAGCGAGTTCTCACACCTCATAATATCCTGCGAAACGGCTCATTTTGAAACTATTAAAAAGCCGAAACTCGCCGGAAAAGGCCGAATATGTACAAGACAGGATTCTCCGCATGCTCGTTGTAATGGAAGTACCATTCTTCGGGGATTGGCAGCGCGCAACGAGTTCTCTCACATCATAATATCCTGATATACGGCCCACTTTGAAACAATTAAAAAGCCGGAAATGTCCGGAAAAGGCCGAAGGTGTACAGAACCCGTTGCTCCCTTTGCTTGTTGTAATGGAAGTACCATTTTTGGGGGGTTGGCAGAGAGCAACTGGTTCTTACACATCATAATATCCTGATATACGGCCCATTTTGAAGCAATTAAAAAGCCGGAAATGTCCGGAAAAGGCCGTAGGTGTACAGAACCCGATGCTCCGTTTGCTCGTTGTAATGGAAGTACCATTTTTGGGGGGTTGGCAGAGAGCAACTGGTTCTTACACATCATAATATCCTGATATACGGCCCATTTTGAAACAATTAAAAAGCCGGAAATGTCCGGAAAAGGCCGAAGGTGTACAGAACCCGTTGCTCCGTATGCTCGTTGTAATGGGCGTACCATTTTTCGGGGATTGGCAGCGAGCAGCGAGATCTCACACATCATAATATCCTGCGATACGACCCTTTTTAAAACAATTAAAAAGCCGGAAATATCCGGAAAAGGCCGAAGGTGTACAGAACCTGATGCTCCGTATGCTCGTTGTAAGGGGCGTACCATTTCTCGGGGATTGGCAGCGCGTAACGAGTTCTCTCACATCATAATATCCTGAAATACGGCCCATTTTGAAACAATTAAAAAGCCGGAAATGTCCGGAAAAGGCCGAAGGTGTACAGAACCTGATGATCCGTATGCTCGTTGTAATGGAAGTACCATTCTTCGGGGATTGGCAGCGTGCAGCGAGTTCTCACACCTCATAATATCCTGCGATACGACTCATTTTGAAACTATTAAAAAGCCGAAACTGGCCGGAAAAGGCCGAATATGTACAAGACAGGATTCTACGCATGCTCGTTGTAATGGATGTACCATTCTTCGGGGATTGGCAGCGCGCAACGAGTTCTCCCACATCATAATATCCCGCGATACGACCCATTTTGAAACAATTAAAAAGCCGGAAATGTCCGGAAAATGCCGAAGGTGTACAGAACCCGTTGCTCCGCATGCTCGTTGTAATGGAAGGACCATATTTGAGGGATTGGCAGCGTGCAGCGAGTTCTCACACATCATAATATCCTGCGATACGACCCGTTTTTAATCACATAAAATGCCGGAAATGTCCGGAAAAGGCCGAAGGTGTACAGAACCCGATGCTCCGTTTGCTCGTTGTAATGGAAGTACCATTTTTGGGGGGTTGGCAGAGAGCAACTGGCTCTTACACATCATAATAATATGATATACGGCCCATTTTGAAACAATTAAAAAGCCGGAAATGTCCGGAAAAGGTCGAAGGTGTACAGAACCTGATGCTCCGTATGCTCGTTGTAATGGCAGTACCATTTTTGGGGGGTTGGCAGCGCGCAACGCGTTTTTACACATCATAATATCCTGCTATTCGGCCCGTTTTTGATCACTTAAAATGCCGGAAATGTCCGGAAAAGGCCGAAGGTGTACAGAACCTGATGCTCCGTATGCTCGTTGTAAGGGGCGTACCATTTCTCGGGGATTGGCAGCGCGTAACGTGTTCTCTCAGATCATAATATCCTGATAAACGGCACATTTTGAAACAATTAAAAAGCCGGAAATGTCCGGAAAAGGCCGAAGGTGTACAGAACCTGATGCTCCGTATGCTCGTTGTAAGGGGCGTACCATTTCTCGGGGATTGGCAGCGCATAACGAGTTCTCGCATCATAATATCCTGAAATACGGCCCATTTTGAAACAATTAAAAAGCCGGAAATGTCCGGAAAAGGCCGAAGGTGTACAGAACCTGATGCTCCGTATGCTCGTTGTAATGGCAGTACCATTTTTGGGGGGTTGGCAGCGCGCAACGAGTTCTCTCACATCATAATATCCTGCGATACGACCCATTTTGAAACAATTAAAAAGCCGGAAATGTCCGGAAAATGCCAAAGGTGTACAGAACCCGTTGCTCCGTATGCTCGTTGTAATGGGCGTACCATTTTTCGGGGATTGGCAGCGTGCAGCGAGTTCTCACACCTCATAATATCCTGCGATACGACCCATTTTGAAACTATTAAAAAGCCGAAACTGGCCGGAAAAGGCCGAATATGTACAAGACAGGATTCTCCGCATGCTCGTTGTAATGGATGTACCATTCTTCGGGGATTGGCAGCGCGCAACGAGTTCTCTCACATCATAATATCGCGCGATACGACCCATTTTGAAACAATTAAAAAGCCGGAAATGTCCGGAAAATGCCGAAGGTGTACAGAACCCGTTGCTCCGTATGCTCGTTGTAATGGAAGGACCATATTTGAGGGATTGGCAGCGTGCAGCGAGTTCTCACACATCATAATATCCTGCGATACGACCCGTTTTTAATCACATAAAATGCCGGAAATGTCCGGAAAAGGCCGAAGGTGTACAGAACCCGATGCTCCGTTTGCTCGTTGTAATGGAAGTACCATTTTTGGGGGGTTGGCAGAGAGCAACTGGCTCTTACACATCATAATAATCTGATATACGGCCCATTTTGAAACAATTAAAAAGCCGGAAATGTCCGGAAAAGGCCGAAGGTGTACAGAACCTGATGCTCCGTATGCTCGTTGTAATGGCAGTACCATTTTTGGGGGGTTGGCAGCGCGCAACGCGTTTTTACACATCATAATATCCTGCTATTCGGCCCGTTTTTGATCACTTAAAATGCCGGAAATGTCCGGAAAAGGCCGAAGGTGTACAGAACCTGATGCTCCGTATGCTCGTTGTAAGGGGCGTACCATTTCTCGGGGATTGGCAGCGCGTAACGTGTTCTCTCAGATCATAATATCCTGATAAACGGCACATTTTGAAACAATTAAAAAGCCGGAAATGTCCGGAAAAGGCCGAAGGTGTACAGAACCTGATGCTCCGTATGCTCGTTGTAAGGGGCGTACCATTTCTCGGGGATTGGCAGCGCATAACGAGTTCTCGCATCATAATATCCTGAAATACGGCCCATTTTGAAACAATTAAAAAGCCGGAAATGTCCGGAAAAGGCCGAAGGTGTACAGAACCTGATGCTCCGTATGCTCGTTGTAATGGCAGTACCATTTTTGGGGGGTTGGCAGCGCGCAACGAGTTCCCTCACATCATAATATCCTGCGATACGACCCATTTTGAAACAATTAAAAAGCCGGAAATGTCCGGAAAATGCCAAAGGTGTACAGAACCCGTTGCTCCGTATGCTCGTTGTAATGGAAGGACCATATTTGAGGGATTGGCAGCGTGCAGCGAGTTCTCACACCTCATAATATCCTGCGATACGACCCATTTTGAAACTATTAAAAAGCCGAAACTGGCCGGAAAAGGCCGAATATGTACAAGACAGGATTCTCCGCATGCTCGTTGTAATGGATGTACCATTCTTCGGGGATTGGCAGCGCGCAACGAGTTCTCTCACATCATAATATCGCGCGATACGACCCATTTTGAAACAATTAAAAAGCCGGAAATGTCCGGAAAATGCCGAAGGTGTACAGAACCCGTTGCTCCGTATGCTCGTTGTAATGGAAGGACCATTTTTGGGGGATTGGCAGCGTGCAGCGAGTTCTCACACCTCATAATATCCTGCGATACGACTCATTTTGAAACTATTAAAAAGCCGAAACTGGCCGGAAAAGGCCGAATATGTACAAGACAGGATTCTCGTCATGCTCGTTGTAATGGAAGTTCCATTCTTCGGGGATTTGTAGCGCGCAACGAGTTCCCTCACATCATAATATCCTGCTATACGGCACGTTTTTAATCACATAAAATGCCGGAGATGTCCGGAAAAGGCCGAAGGTGTACAGAACCCAATGCTCCGTTTGCTCGTTGTAATGGAAGTACCATTTTTGGGGGTTGGCAGAGAGCAACTGGTTCTTACAGATCATAATATCCTGATATACGGCCCATTTTGAAACTATTAAAAAGCCGAAACTGGCCGGAAAAGGCCGAATATGTACAAGACAGGATTCTCCGCATGCTCGTTGTAATGGATGTACCATTCTTCGGGGATTGGCAGCGCGCAACGAGTTCTCTCACATCATAATATCGCGCGATACGACCCATTTTGAAACAATTAAAAAGCCGGAAATGTCCGGAAAATGCCGAAGGTGTACAGAACCCGTTGCTCCGTATGCTCGTTGTAATGGAAGGACCATATTTGAGGGATTGGCAGCGTGCAGCGAGTTCTCACACATCATAATATCCTGCGATACGACCCGTTTTTAATCACATAAAATGCCGGAAATGTCCGGAAAAGGCCGAAGGTGTACAGAACCCGATGCTCCGTTTGCTCGTTGTAATGGAAGTACCATTTTTGGGGGGTTGGCAGAGAGCAACTGGCTCTTACACATCATAATAATCTGATATACGGCCCATTTTGAAACAATTAAAAAGCCGGAAATGTCCGGAAAAGGCCGAAGGTGTACAGAACCTGATGCTCCGTATGCTCGTTGTAATGGCAGTACCATTTTTGGGGGGTTGGCAGCGCGCAACGCGTTTTTACACATCATAATATCCTGCTATTCGGCCCGTTTTTGATCACTTAAAATGCCGGAAATGTCCGGAAAAGGCCGAAGGTGTACAGAACCTGATGCTCCGTATGCTCGTTGTAAGGGGCGTACCATTTCTCGGGGATTGGCAGCGCGTAACGTGTTCTCTCAGATCATAATATCCTGATAAACGGCACATTTTGAAACAATTAAAAAGCCGGAAATGTCCGGAAAAGGCCGAAGGTGTACAGAACCTGATGCTCCGTATGCTCGTTGTAAGGGGCGTACCATTTCTCGGGGATTGGCAGCGCATAACGAGTTCTCGCATCATAATATCCTGAAATACGGCCCATTTTGAAACAATTAAAAAGCCGGAAATGTCCGGAAAAGGCCGAAGGTGTACAGAACCTGATGCTCCGTATGCTCGTTGTAATGGCAGTACCATTTTTGGGGGGTTGGCAGCGCGCAACGAGTTCCCTCACATCATAATATCCTGCGATACGACCCATTTTGAAACAATTAAAAAGCCGGAAATGTCCGGAAAATGCCAAAGGTGTACAGAACCCGTTGCTCCGTATGCTCGTTGTAATGGGCGTACCATTTTTCGGGGATTGGCAGCGTGCAGCGAGTTCTCACACCTCATAATATCCTGCGATACGATCCATTTTGAAACTATTAAAAAGCCGAAACTGGCCGGAAAAGGCCGAATATGTACAAGACAGGATTCTCCGCATGCTCGTTGTAATGGATGTACCATTCTTCGGGGATTTGTAGCGCGCAACGAGTTCCCTCACATCATAATATCCTGCTATACGGCACGTTTTTAATCACATAAAAAGCCGGAAATGTCCGGAAAAGGCCGAAGGTGTACAGAACCTGATGATCCGTATGCTCGTTGTAATGGAAGTACCATTCTTCGGGGATTGGCAGCGTGCAGCGAGTTCTCACACCTCATAATATCCTGCGATACGACTCATTTTGAAACTATTAAAAAGCCGAAACTGGCCGGAAAAGGCCGAATATGTACAAGACAGGATTCTCCGCATGCTCGTTGTAATGGAAGTACCATTCTTCGGGGATTGGCAGCGCGCAACGAGTTCTCTCACATCATAATATCCTGCTATACGGCCCGTATTTAATCACATAAAATGCCGGAGATGTCCGGAAAAGGCCGAAGGTGTACAGAACCCGATGCTCCGTTTGCTCGTTGTAATGGGCGTACCATGTTTCGGGGATTGGAAGCGTGCAGCGAGATCTCACACATCATAATATCGTGCGATACGACCCTTTTTGAAACAATTAAAAAGCCGGAAATATCCGGAAAAGGCCGAAGGTGTACAGAACCCGTTGCTCCCTATGCTCGTTGTAACGGGCGTACCATTTTTCGGGGATTGGCAGCGTGCAGCGAGTTCTCACACATCATAATATCCTGCGATACGACCCATTTTGAAACAATTAAAAAGACGAAACTGGCCGGAAAAGGCTGAATATGTACAAGACAGGATTCTCCGCATGCACGTTGTAATAGAAGTACCATTCATCGGGGATTGGCTGCGCACAACGTGTTCTCTCACATCATAATATCCTGCGATACGACGCATTTTGAAACAATTAAAAAGCCGGAAATGTCCGGAAAAGGCCGAAGGTGTACAGAACCCGATGCTCCGTATGCTCGTTGTAAGGGAAGGACCATTTTTGGTGGATCGGCAACGCTCAACGCGTTTTTACACATCATAATATCCTGCTATTCGACCCGTTTTTGATCACTTAAAATGCCGGTAATGTCCGGAAAAGGCCGAAGGTGTACAGAACCCAATGCTCCGTTTGCTCGTTGTAATGGAAGTACCATTTTTGGGGGGTTGGCAGAGAGCAACTGGTTCTTACACATCATAATATCCTGATATACGGCCCATTTTGAAACAATTAAAAAGCCGGAAATGTCCGGAAAAGGCCGAAGGTGTACATAACCCGTTGCTCCGTATGCTCGTTGCAATGGGCGTACCATTTTTCGGGGATTGGCAGCGTTCAGCGAGATCTCACACATCATAATATCCTGCGATACGACCCTTTTTGAAACAATTATAAAGCCGGAAATATCCGGAAAAGGCCGAAGGTGTACAGAACCCGTTGCTCCGTATGCTCGTTGTAATGGAAGGACCATTTTTGGGGGATTGGCAACGCTCAACGCGTTTTTACACATCATAATATCCTGCTATTCGGCCCATTTTTGATCACTTAAAATGCCGGAAATGTCCGGCAAAGGCCGAAGGTGTACAGAACCTGATGCTCCGTATGCTCGTTGTAATGGAAGTACCATTCTTCGGGGATTGGCAGCGCGCAACGAGTTCTCTCACATCATAATATCCTGCGATACGACCCATTTTGAAACAATTAAAAAGCCGGAAATGTCCGGAAATGGGAAAAGGTGTACAGAACCCGTTGCTCCGTATGCTCGTTGTAATGGGCATACCATTTTTCGGGGATTGGCAGCGTGCAGCGAGTTCTCTCACCTCATAATATCCTGCGATACGATCCATTTTGAAACTATTAAAAAGCCGAAACTGGCCGGAAAAGGCCGCTATGTACAAGACAGGATTCTCCGCATGCTCGTTGTAATGGATGTACCATTCTTCGGGGATTGGCAGCGCGCAACGAGTTGTCTCACATCATAATGTCCCGCGATACGACCCACTTTGAAACAATTAAAAAGCCGGAAATGTCCGGAAAATGCCGAAGGTGTACAGAACCCGTTCCTCCGTATGCTCGTTGTAATGGAAGGACCATTTTTGGGGGATTGGCAACGCTCAACGCGTTTTTACACATCATAATATCCTGCTATTCGGCCCATTTTTGATCACTTAAAATGCCGGAAATGTCCGGAAAAGGCCGAAGGTGTACAGAACCTGATGCTCCGTATGCTCGTTGTAAGGGGCGTACCATTTCTCGGGGATTGGCAGCGCGTAACGAGTTCTCTCACATCATAATATCCTGAAATACGGCCCGTTTTTAATCACATAAAATGCCGGAGATGTCCGGAAAAGGCCGAAGGTGTACAGAACCCGATGCACCGTTTGCTCGTTGTAATGGAATTACCATTTTGGGGGGGGTTGGCAGCGTGCAGCGAGTTCTCACACATCATAATATCCGGCGATACGACCCGTTTTTAATCACATAAAATGCCGGAGATGTCCGGAAAAGGCCGAAGGTGTAGAGAACCCAATGCTCCGTATGCACGTTGTGAGGGGCGTACCATTTCTCGGGGATTGGCAGCGCGTAACGTGTTCTCTCATCATAATATCCTGATATACGGCCCATTTTGAAACAATTAAAAATCCGGAAATGTCCGGAAAAGGCCGAAGGTGCACAGAACCTGATGCTCCGTATGCTCGTTGTAAGGGGCGTACCATTTCTCGGGGATTGGCAGCGCGTAGCGAATTCTCTCACATCATAATATCCAGCGATACGACCCTTTTTGAAACAATTAAAAAGCCGGAAATATCCGGAAAAGGCCGAAGGTGTACAGAACCCGCTGCTCCGTATGCTCGTTGTAATGGAAGGACCGTTTTTGGGGGATTGGCAACGCTCAACGCGTTTTTACACATCATAATATCCTGCTATTCGGCCCATTTTTGATCACTTAAAATGCCGGAAATGTCCGGAAAAGGCCGAAGGTGTACAGAACCTGATGCTCCGTATACTCGTTGTAAGGGGCGTACCATTTCTCGGGGATTGGCAGCGCGTAACGAGTTCTCTCACATCATAATATCCTGAAATACGGCCCATTTTGAAACAATTAAAAAGCCGGAAATGTCCGGAAAAGGCCGAAGGTGTACAGAACCTGATGCTCCGTATGCTCGTTGTAAGGGGCGTACCATTTCTCGGGGATTGGCAGCGCGTAGCGAATTCTCTCACATCATAATATCCTGATATACGGCCCATTTTGAAACAATTAAAAAGCCGGAAATGTCCAGAAATGGCCGAAGGTGTACAGAACCCGTTGCTCCGTATGCTCGTTGTAATGGGCGTACCATTTTTCGGGGATTGGCAGCGTGCAGCCAGTTCTCACACCTCATAATATCCTGCGATACGACCCATTTTGAACCTATTAAAAAGCCGAAACTGGCCGGAAATGGCCGAGTATGTACAAGACAGGATTCTCCGCGTGCTCGTTGTAATGGAAGTACCATTTTTCGGGGATGGGCAGCGTGCAGCGTGTTCTCACACATCATAATATCCTGCGATACGACCCATTTTGAAACAATTAAATAGCCGGAAATGTCCGGAAAAGGCCGAAGGTGTACAGAACCCGTTGCTCCCTATGCTCGTTGTAACGGGCGTACCATTTTTCGGGGATTGGCAGCGTGCAGCGAGTTCTCACACATCATAATATCCTGCGATACGACCCATTTTGAAACAATTAAAAAGACGAAACTGGCCGGAAATGGCTGAATATGTACAAGACAGGATTCTCCGCATGCACGTTGTAATAGAAGTACCATTCATCGGGGATTGGCTGCGCACAACGTGTTCTCTCACATCATAATATCCTGCGATACGACGCATTTTGAAACAATTAAAAAGCCGAATCTGGCCGCAAAAAGGCCTAATATGTACAAGACAGGATACTCCGCATGCTGGTTGTATTGGAAGTACCATTCTTCGGGGATTGGCAGCGCGCACCGAGTTCTCTGACATCATAATATCCTGCTATACGGCCCGTTTTTAATCACATAAAATGCCGGAGATATCCGGAAAAGGCCGAAAGTGTACAGAACCCGATGCTCCGTTTGCTCGTTGTAATGGAAGTACCATTTTTGGGGGGTTGGCAGAGAGCAACTGGTTCTTACACATCATAATGTCCTGATATACGGCCCATTTTGAAACAATTAAAAAGCCGGAAATGTCCGGAAAAAGGCCGAAGGTGTACAGAACCCGTTGCTCCGTATGCTCGTTGTAATGGGCGTACCATTTTTCGGGGATTGGCAGCGTGCAGCGAGATCTCACACATCATAATATCCAGCGATACGACCCTTTTTGAAACCATTAAAAAGCCGGAAATATCCGGAAAAGGCCGAAGGTGTACACAACCCGCTGCTCCGTATGCTCGTTGTAATGGAAGGACCATTTTTGGGGGATTGGCAACGCTCAACGCGTTTTTACACATCATAATATCCTGCTATTCGGCCCATTTTTGATCACTTAAAATGCCGGAAATGTCCGGAAAAGGCCGAAGGTGTACAGAACCTGATGCTCCGTATGCTCGTTGTAAGGGGCGTACCATTTCTCGGGGATTGGCAGCGCGTAACGAGTTCTCTCACATCATAATATCCTGAAATACGGCCCATTTTGAAACAATTAAAAAGCCGGAAATGTCCAGAAAAGGCCGAAGGTGTACAGAACCCGTTGCTCCGTATGCTCGTTGTAGTGGACGTACCATTTTTCGGGGATTGGCAGCGCGCAACGAGTTCTCTCACATCATAATATCCTGCGATACGACTCATTTTGATACTATTAAAAAGCCGAAACTGGCCGGAAAAGGCCGAATATGTACAAGACAGGATTCTCCGCATGCTCGTTGTAATGGAAGTACCATTCTTCGGGGATTGGCTGCGCGCAACGAGTTCTCTCACATCATAATATCCTGCGATACGACCCATTTTGAAACAATTAAAAAGCCGAAACTGGCCGGAAAAGGCCGAATATGTACAAGACATGATTCTCCGCATGCTGGTTGTATTGGAAGTACCATTCTTCGGGGATTGGCAGCGCGCACCGTGTTCTCTCACATCATAATATCCTGCTATACGGCCCGTTTTTAATCACATAAAATGCCGGAGATGTCCGGAAAAGGCCGAAGGTGTACAGAACCCGATGCACCGTTTGCTCGTTGTAATGGAAGCACCATTTTTGGGGGGTTGGCAGCGTGCAGCGAGTTCTCACACATCATAATATCCGGCGATACGACCCGTTTTTAATCACATAAAATGCCGGAGATGTCCGGAAAAGGCCGAAGGTGTACAGAACCCAATGCTCCGTATGCACGTTGTAAGGGGCGTACCATTTCTCGGGGATTGGCAGCGCGTAACGTGTTCTCTCACATCATAATATCCTGATATACGGCCCATTTTGAAACAATTAAAAATCCGGAAATGTCCGGAAAAGGCCGAAGTTGTACAGAACCCGTTGCTCCGTATGCTCGTTGTAAGGGGCGTACCATTTTTCGGGGACTGGCAGCGTGCAGCGAGTTCTCACACAGCATAATATCCTGCGATACGACCCATTTTGAAACAATTAAAAAGCCGGAAATGTCCGGAAAAGGCCGAAAGTGTACAGAACCCGATGCTCCGTTTGCTCGTTGTAATGGAAGTACCATTTTTGGGGGGTTGGCAGAGAGCAACTGGTTCTTACACATCATAATGTCCTGATATACGGCCCATTTTGAAACAATTAAAAAGCCGGAAATGTCCGGAAAAGGTCGAAAGTGTACAGAACCCGTTGCTCCGTATGCTCGTTGTAATGGGCGTACCATTTTTCGGGGATTGGCAGCGTGCAGCGAGATCTCACACATCATAATATCCAGCGATACGACCCTTTTTGAAACAATTAAAAAGCCGGAAATATCCGGAAAAGGCCGAAGGTGTACAGAACCCGCTGCTCCGTATGCTCGTTGTAATGGAAGGCCATTTTTGGGGGATTGGCAGCGCTCAACGCGTTTTTACACATCATAATATCCTGCTATTCGGCCTGTTTTTAATCACTTAAAATGCCGGTAATGTCCGGAAGAGGCCGAAGGAGTACAGAACCCGATGCTCCGTTTGCTCGTTGTAATGGGCGTACCATTTTTCGGGGATTGGCAGCTTGCAGCGAGTTCTCACACATCATAATATCCTGCGATACGACCCATTTTTAGACTATTAAAAAGCCGAAACTGGCCGGGAAAGGCCGAATATGTACAACACAGGATTCTCCGCATGCTGGTTGTAATGGAAGTACCATTCTTCGGGGATTGGCAGCGCGCAACGGGTTCCCTCACATCATAATATCCTGCGATACGACCCTTTTTGAAACAATTAAAAAGCCGGAAATATCCGGAAAAGGCCGAAGGTGTACAGAACCCGCTGCTCCGTATGCTCGTTGTAATGGAAGGACCATTCTTCGGGGATTGGCAGCGCGCAACGAGTTCTCTCACATCATAATATCCCGCGATACGACCCATTTTGAAACAATTAAAAAGCCGGAAATGTCCGGAAAATGCCGAAGGTGTACAGAACCCGTTGCTCCGTATGCTCGTTGTAATGGAAGGACCATTTTTGGGGGATTGGCAGCGTGCAGCGAGTTCTCACACATCATAATATCCTGCGATACGACCCGTTTTTAATCACATAAAATGCCGGAAATATCCGGAAAAGGCCGAAGGTGTACAGAACCTGATGCTACGTATACTCGTTGTAAGGGGCGTACCATTTCTCGGGGATTGGCAGCGCGCAACGAGGTCTCACACATCATAATATCCTGCGATACGACCCTTTTTGAAACAATTAAAAAGCCGGAAATATCCGGAAAAGGCCGAAGGTGTACAGAACCCGTTGCTCCGTATGCTCGTTGTAATGGGCGTACCATTTTTCGGGGATTGGCAGCGTGCAGCGAGATCTCACACATCATAATATCCAGCGATACGACCCTTTTTGAAACAATTAAAAAGCCGGAAATATCCGGAAAAGGCCGAAGGTGTACAGAACCCGCTGCTCCGTATGCTCGTTGTAATGGAAGGCCATTTTTGGGGGATTGGCAGCGCTCAACGCGTTTTTACACATCATAATATCCTGCTATTCGGCCTGTTTTTAATCACTTAAAATGCCGGTAATGTCCGGAAGAGGCCGAAGGATTACAGAACCCGATGCTCCGTTTGCTCGTTGTAATGGGCGTACCATTTTTCGGGGATTGGCAGCTTGCAGCGAGTTCTCACACATCATAATATCCTGCGATACGACCCATTTTTAGACTATTAAAAAGCCGAAACTGGCCGGGAAAGGCCGAATATGTACAACACAGGATTCTCCGCATGCTCGTTGTAATGGAAGTACCATTCTTCGGGGATTGGCAGCGCGCAACGGGTTCCCTCACATCATAATATCCTGCGATACGACCCTTTTTGAAACAATTAAAAAGCCGGAAATATCCGGAAAAGGCCGAAGGTGTACAGAACCCGCTGCTCCGTATGCTCGTTGTAATGGAAGGACCATTCTTCGGGGATTGGCAGCGCGCAACGAGTTCTCTCACATCATAATATCCCGCGATACGACCCATTTTGAAACAATTAAAAAGCCGGAAATGTCCGGAAAATGCCGAAGGTGTACAGAACCCGTTGCTCCGTATGCTCGTTGTAATGGAAGGACCATTTTTGGGGGATTGGCAGCGTGCAGCGAGTTCTCACACATCATAATATCCTGCGATACGACCCGTTTTTAATCACATAAAATGCCGGAAATATCCGGAAAAGGCCGAAGGTGTACAGAACCTGATGCTACGTATACTCGTTGTAAGGGGCGTACCATTTCTCGGGGATTGGCAGCGCGCAACGAGGTCTCACACATCATAATATCCTGCGATACGACCCTTTTTGAAACAATTAAAAAGCCGGAAATATCCGGAAAAGGCCGAAGGTGTACAGAACCCGTTGCTCCGTATGCTCGTTGTAATGGGCGTACCATTTTTCGGGGATTGGCAGCGTGCAGCGAGATCTCACACATCATAATATCCAGCGATACGACCCTTTTTGAAACAATTAAAAAGCCGGAAATATCCGGAAAAGGCCGAAGGTGTACAGAACCCGCTGCTCCGTATGCTCGTTGTAATGGAAGGCCATTTTTGGGGGATTGGCAGCGCTCAACGCGTTTTTACACATCATAATATCCTGCTATTCGGCCTGTTTTTAATCACTTAAAATGCCGGTAATGTCCGGAAGAGGCCGAAGGATTACAGAACCCGATGCTCCGTTTGCTCGTTGTAATGGGCGTACCATTTTTCGGGGATTGGCAGCTTGCAGCGAGTTCTCACACATCATAATATCCTGCGATACGACCCATTTTTAGACTATTAAAAAGCCGAAACTGGCCGGGAAAGGCCGAATATGTACAACACAGGATTCTCCGCATGCTCGTTGTAATGGAAGTACCATTCTTCGGGGATTGGCAGCGCGCAACGGGTTCCCTCACATCATAATATCCTGCGATACGACCCTTTTTGAAACAATTAAAAAGCCGGAAATATCCGGAAAAGGCCGAAGGTGTACAGAACCCGCTGCTCCGTATGCTCGTTGTAATGGAAGGACCATTCTTCGGGGATTGGCAGCGCGCAACGAGTTCTCTCACATCATAATATCCCGCGATACGACCCATTTTGAAACAATTAAAAAGCCGGAAATGTCCGGAAAATGCCGAAGGTGTACAGAACCCGTTGCTCCGTATGCTCGTTGTAATGGAAGGACCATTTTTGGGGGATTGGCAGCGTGCAGCGAGTTCTCACACATCATAATATCCTGCGATACGACCCGTTTTTAATCACATAAAATGCCGGAAATATCCGGAAAAGGCCGAAGGTGTACAGAACCTGATGCTACGTATACTCGTTGTAAGGGGCGTACCATTTCTCGGGGATTGGCAGCGCGCAACGAGGTCTCACACATCATAATATCCTGCGATACGACCCTTTTTGAAACAATTAAAAAGCCGGAAATATCCGGAAAAGGCCGAAGGTGTACAGAACCCGTTGCTCCGTATGCTCGTTGTAATGGGCGTACCATTTTTCGGGGATTGGCAGCGTGCAGCGAGATCTCACACATCATAATATCCAGCGATACGACCCTTTTTGAAACAATTAAAAAGCCGGAAATGTCCGGAAAAGGCCGAAGGTGTACAGAACCCGTTGCTCCGTATGCTCGTTGTAATGGAAGTACCATTTTTGGGGGGTTCGCAGAGAGCAACTGGTTCTTACACATCGTAATATCCTGATATAAGGCCCATTTTGAAACAATTAAAAAGCCGGAAATGTCCGGAAAAGGCCGAAGGTGTACAGAACCCGTTGCTCCGTATGCTCGTTGTAATGGGCGTACCATTTTTCGAGGATTGGCAGCGTGCAGCGAGATCTCACACATCATAATATCCTGCGATACGACCCTTTTTGAAACAATTAAAAAGCCGGAAATATCCGGAAAAGGCCGAAGGTGTACAGAACCCGTTGCTCCGTATGCTCGTTGTAATGGAAGGACAATTCTTCGGGGATTGGCAGCGCGCAACGAGTTCTCTCACATCATAATATCCCGCGATACGACCCATTTTGAAACAATTAAAAAGCCGGAAATGTCCGGAAAATGCCGAAGGTGTACAGAACCCGTTGCTCCGTATGCTCGTTGTAATGGAAGGACCATTTTTCGGGGATTGGCAGCGTGCAGCGAGTTCTCACACCTCATAATATCCTGCGATGCGACCCATTTTGAAACTATTAAAAAGCCGAAACTGGCCGGAAAAGGCCGAATATGTACAAGACAGGATTCTCCGCATGCTCGTTGTAATGGATGTACCATTCTTCGGGGATTGGCAGCGCGCAACGAGTTCCCTCACATCATAATATCCTGCTATACGGCCCGTTTTTAACCACATAAAATGCCGGAGATGTCCGGAAAAGGCCGAAGGTGTACAGAACCCAATGCTCCGTTTGCTCGTTGTAATGGAAGTACCATTTTTGGGGGTTGGCAGAGAGCAACTGGTTCTTACAGATCATAATATCCTGATATACGGCCCATTTTGAAACAATTAAAAAGCCGGAAATGTCCGGAAAAGGCCGAAGGTGTACAGAACCCGTTGCTCCGTATGCTCGTTGTAATGGGCGTACCATTTTTCGGGGATTGGCAGCGTACAGCGAGATCTCACACATCATAATATCCTGCGATACGACCCTTTTTGAAACAATTAAAAAGCCGGAAATATCCGGAAAAGGCCGGAGGTGTACAGAACCCGTTGCTCCGTATGCTCGTTGTAATGGAAGGACCATTTTTGGGGGATTGGCAGCGTGCAGCGAGTTCTCACACCTCATAAAATCCTGTGAAACGACTCATTTTGAAACTATTAAAAAGCCGAAACTCGCCGGAAAAGGCCGAATATGTACAAGACAGGATCCTCCGCATGCTCCTTGTAATGGAAGTACCATTCTTCGGGGATTGGCAGCGCGCAACGAGTTCTCTCACATCATAATATCCTGATATACGGCCCACTTTGAAACAATTAAAAAGCCGGAAATGTCCGGAAAAGGCCGAAGGTGTACAGAACCCGTTGCTCCCTTTGCTTGCTGTAATGGAAGTACCATTTTTGGGGGGTTGGCAGAGAGCAACTGGTTCTTACACATCATAATATCCTGATATACGGCCCATTTTGAAGCAATTAAAAAGCCGGAAATGTCCGGAAAAGGCCGAAGGTGTACAGAACCCGATGCTCCGTTTGCTCGTTGTAATGGAAGTACCATTTTTGGGGGGTTGGCAGAGAGCAACTGGTTCTTACACATCATAATATCCTGATATACGGCCCATTTTGAAACAATTAAAAAGCCGGAAATGTCCGGAAAAGGCCGAAGGTGTACAGAACCCGTTGCTCCGTCTGCTCGTTGTAATGGGCGTACCATTTTTCGGGGATTGTCAGCGAGCAGCGAGATCTCACACATCATAATATCCTGCGATACGACCCTTTTTAAAACAATTAAAAAGCCGGAAATATCCGGAAAAGGCCGAAGGTGTACAGAACCCGTTGCTCCGTATGCTCGTTGTAATGGAAGGACCATTTTTGGGGGATTGGCAGCGTGCAGCGAGTTCTCACACCTCATAATATCCTGCGATACGACTCATTTTGAAACTATTAAAAAGCCGAAACTGGCCGGAAAAGGCCGAATATGTACAAGACAGGATTCTCGTCATGCTCGTTGTAATGGAAGTACCATTCTTCGGGGATTTGTAGCGCGCAACGAGTTCCCTCACATCATAATATCCTGCTATACGGCCCGTTTTTAATCACATAAAATGCCGGAGATGTCCGGAAAAGGCCGAAGGTGTACAGAACCCAATGCTCCGTTTGCTCGTTGTAATGGAAGGACCATTTTTGGGGGATTGGCAGCGTGCAGCGAGTTCTCACACATCATAATATCCTGCGATACGACCCTTTTTGAAACAATTAAAAAGCCGGAAATATCCGGAAAAGGCTGAAGGTGTGCAGAACCCGTTGCTCCGTATGCTCGTTGTAATGGGCGTACCATTTTTCGGGGAATGGCAGCGTGCAGCGAGTTCTCACACCTCATAATATCCTGCGATACGACCCATTTTGAAACAATTAAAAAGCCGAAACTGGCCGGAAAAGGCCGAATATGTACAAGACAGGATTCCCCGGATGCTGGTTGTATTGGAAGTACCATTCTTCGGGGATTGGCAGCGCGCACCGTGTTCTCTCACATCATAATATCCTGCTATTCGGCCCGTTTTTGATCACTTAAAATGCCGGAAATGTCCGGAAAATGCCTAAGGTGTACAGAACCTGATGCTCCGTATGCTCGTTGTAAGGGGCGTACCATTTCTCGGGGATTGGCAGCGCGTAACGTGTTCTCTCACATCATAATATCCTGCTATTCGGCCCGTTTTTGATCACTTAAAATGCCGGAAATGTCCGGAAAATGCCTAAGGTGTACAGAACCTGATGCTCCGTATGCTCGTTGTAAGGGGCGTACCATTCTTCGGGGATTGGCAGCGCGCAACGAGTTCTCTCACATCATAATATCCTGCTATACGGCCCGTTTTTGATCACATAAAATGCCGGAGATGTCCGGAAAAGGCCGAAGGTGTACAGAACCCAATGCTCCGTTTGCTCGTTGTAATGGCAGTACCATTTTTGGGGGGGTTGGCAGAGAGCAACTGGTTCTTACACATCATAATATCCTGATATACGGCCCATTTTGAAACATTTAAAAAGCCGGAAATGTCCGGAAAAGGCCGAAGGTGTACAGAACCTGATGCTCCGTATGCTCGTTGTAATGGAAGTACCATTCTTCGGGGATTGGCAGCGCGCAACGAGTTCTCTCACATCATAATATCCTGATATACGGCCCACTTTGAAACAATTAAAAAGCCGGAAATGTCCGGAAAATGCCGAAGGTGTACAGAACCCGTTGCTCCGTATGCTCGTTGTAATGGAAGGACCATATTTGGGGGATTGGCAGCGTGCAGCGAGTTCTCACACATCATAATATCCTGCGATACGACCCGTTTTTAATCACATAAAATGCCGGAGATGTCCGGAAAAGGCCGAAGGTGTACAGAACCCGATGCTCCGTTTGCTCGTTGTAATGGGAGTACCATTTTTGGGGGGTTGGCAGAGAGCAACTGGCTCTTACACATCATAATAATCTGATATACGGCCCATTTTGAAACAATTAAAAAGGCTGAAATGTCCGGAAAAGGCCGAACGTGTACAGAACCCGTTGCTCCGTATGCTCGTTGAAATGGGAGTACCATTTTTCGGGGATTGGCAGCGTGCAGCGAGTTCTCACACATCATAATATCCTGCGATACGACCCGTTTTTAATCACATAAAATGCCGGCAATATCCGGAAAAGGCCGAAGGTGTACAGAACCTGATGCTACGTATACTCGTTGTAAGGGGCGTACCATTTCTCGGGGATTGGCAGCGCGCAACGAGGTCTCACACATCATAATATCCTGCGATACGGCCCACTTTGAAACAATTAAAAAGCCGGAAATGTCCGGAAAAGGCCGAAGGTGTACAGAACCCGTTGCTCCGTATGCTCGTTGTAATGGAAGGACCATATTTGGGGGATTGGCAGCGTGCAGCGAGTTCTCACACATCATAATATCCTGCGATACGACCCGTTTTTAATCACATAAAATGCCGGCAATATCCGGAAAAGGCCGAAGGTGTACAGAACCTGATGCTACGTATACTCGTTGTAAGGGGCGTACCATTTCTCGGGGATTGGCAGCGCGCAACGAGGTCTCACACATCATAATATCCTGCGATACGACCCTTTTTGAAACAATTAAAAAGCCGGAAATATCCGGAAAAGGCCGAAGGTGTACAGAACCCGTTGCTCCGTATGCTCGTTGAAATGGGAGTACCATTTTTCGGGGATTGGCAGCGTGCAGCGAGATCTCACACATCATAATATCCTGCGATACGACCCTTTTTGAAACAATTAAAAAGCCGGAAATATCCGGAAAAGGCTGAAGGTGTGCAGAACCCGTTGCTCCGTATGCTCGTTGTAATGGGCGTACCATTTTTCGGGGATTGGCAGCGTGCAGCGAGTTCTCACATCTCATAATATCCTGCGATACGACCCATTTTGAAACAATTAAAAAGCTGAAACTGGCCGGAAAAGGCCGAATATGTACAAGACAGGATTCTCCGGATGCTGGTTGTATTGGAAGTACCATTCTTCGGGGATTGGCAGCGCGCACCGTGTTCTCTCACATCATAATATCCTGCTATTCGGCCCGTTTTTGATCACTTAAAATGCCGGAAATGTCCGGAAAAGGCCTAAGGTGTACAGAACCTGATGCTCCGTATGCTCGTTGTAAGGGGCGTACCATTTCTCGGGGATTGGCAGCGCGTAACGTGTTCTCTCACATCATAATATCCTGATAAACGGCACATTTTGAAACAATTAAAAAGCCGGAAATGTCCGGAAAAGACCGAAGGTGTCCAGAACCCGTTGCTCCGTATGCTCGTTGTAATGGGCGTACCATTTTTCGGGGACTTCCAGCGTGCAGCCAGTTCTCACACCTCATAATATCCTGCGATGCGACCCATTTTGAAACTATTAAAAAGCCGAAACTGGCCGGAAAAGGCCGAATATGTACAAGACAGGATTCTCCGCATGCTCGTTGTAATGGATGAACCATTCTTCGGGGATTGGCAGCGCGCAACGAGTTCTCTCACATCATAATATCGCGCGATACGACCCATTTTGAAACAATTAAAAAGCCGGAAATGTCCGGAAAATGCCGAAGGTGTACAGAACCCGTTGCTCCGTATGCTCGTTGTAATGGAAGGACCATTTTTCGGGGATTGGCAGCGTGCAGCGAGTTCTCACACCTCATAATATCCTGCGATGCGACCCATTTTGAAACTATTAAAAAGCCGAAACTGGCCGGAAAAGGCCGAATATGTACAAGACAGGATTCTCCGCATGCTCGTTGTAATGGATGTACCATTCTTCGGGGATTGGCAGCGCGCAACGAGTTCCCTCACATCATAATATCCTGCTATACGGCCCGTTTTTAACCACATAAAATGCCGGAGATGTCCGGAAAAGGCCGAAGGTGTACAGAACCCAATGCTCCGTTTGCTCGTTGTAATGGAAGTACCATTTTTGGGGGTTGGCAGAGAGCAACTGGTTCTTACAGATCATAATATCCTGCGATACGACCCTTTTTGAAACAATTAAAAAGCCGGAAATGTCCGGAAAAGGCCGAAGGTGTACAGAACCCGTTGCTCCGTATGCTCGTTGTAATGGGCGTACCATTTTTCGGGGATTGGCAGCGTACAGCGAGATCTCACACATCATAATATCCTGCGATACGACCCTTTTTGAAACAATTAAAAAGCCGGAAATATCCGGAAAAGGCCGGAGGTGTACAGAACCCGTTGCTCCGTATGCTCGTTGTAATGGAAGGACCATTTTTGGGGGATTGGCAGCGTGCAGCGAGTTCTCACACCTCATAAAATCCTGTGAAACGACTCATTTTGAAACTATTAAAAAGCCGAAACTCGCCGGAAAAGGCCGAATATGTACAAGACAGGATCCTCCGCATGCTCCTTGTAATGGAAGTACCATTCTTCGGGGATTGGCAGCGCGCAACGAGTTCTCTCACATCATAATATCCTGATATACGGCCCACTTTGAAACAATTAAAAAGCCGGAAATGTCCGGAAAAGGCCGAAGGTGTACAGAACCCGTTGCTCCCTTTGCTTGCTGTAATGGAAGTACCATTTTTGGGGGGTTGGCAGAGAGCAACTGGTTCTTACACATCATAATATCCTGATATACGGCCCATTTTGAAGCAATTAAAAAGCCGGAAATGTCCGGAAAAGGCCGAAGGTGTACAGAACCCGATGCTCCGTTTGCTCGTTGTAATGGAAGTACCATTTTTGGGGGGTTGGCAGAGAGCAACTGGTTCTTACACATCATAATATCCTGATATACGGCCCATTTTGAAACAATTAAAAAGCCGGAAATGTCCGGAAAAGGCCGAAGGTGTACAGAACCCGTTGCTCCGTCTGCTCGTTGTAATGGGCGTACCATTTTTCGGGGATTGTCAGCGAGCAGCGAGATCTCACACATCATAATATCCTGCGATACGACCCTTTTTAAAACAATTAAAAAGCCGGAAATATCCGGAAAAGGCCGAAGGTGTACAGAACCCGTTGCTCCGTATGCTCGTTGTAATGGAAGGACCATTTTTGGGGGATTGGCAGCGTGCAGCGAGTTCTCACACCTCATAATATCCTGCGATACGACTCATTTTGAAACTATTAAAAAGCCGAAACTGGCCGGAAAAGGCCGAATATGTACAAGACAGGATTCTCGTCATGCTCGTTGTAATGGAAGTACCATTCTTCGGGGATTTGTAGCGCGCAACGAGTTCCCTCACATCATAATATCCTGCTATACGGCCCGTTTTTAATCACATAAAATGCCGGAGATGTCCGGAAAAGGCCGAAGGTGTACAGAACCCAATGCTCCGTTTGCTCGTTGTAATGGAAGGACCATTTTTGGGGGATTGGCAGCGTGCAGCGAGTTCTCACACATCATAATATCCTGCGATACGACCCTTTTTGAAACAATTAAAAAGCCGGAAATATCCGGAAAAGGCTGAAGGTGTGCAGAACCCGTTGCTCCGTATGCTCGTTGTAATGGGCGTACCATTTTTCGGGGAATGGCAGCGTGCAGCGAGTTCTCACACCTCATAATATCCTGCGATACGACCCATTTTGAAACAATTAAAAAGCCGAAGCTGGCCGGAAAAGGCCGAATATGTACAAGACAGGATTCCCCGGATGCTGGTTGTATTGGAAGTACCATTCTTCGGGGATTGGCAGCGCGCACCGTGTTCTCTCACATCATAATATCCTGCTATTCGGCCCGTTTTTGATCACTTAAAATGCCGGAAATGTCCGGAAAATGCCTAAGGTGTACAGAACCTGATGCTCCGTATGCTCGTTGTAAGGGGCGTACCATTTCTCGGGGATTGGCAGCGCGTAACGTGTTCTCTCACATCATAATATCCTGCTATTCGGCCCGTTTTTGATCACTTAAAATGCCGGAAATGTCCGGAAAATGCCTAAGGTGTACAGAACCTGATGCTCCGTATGCTCGTTGTAAGGGGCGTACCATTCTTCGGGGATTGGCAGCGCGCAACGAGTTCTCTCACATCATAATATCCTGCTATACGGCCCGTTTTTGATCACATAAAATGCCGGAGATGTCCGGAAAAGGCCGAAGGTGTACAGAACCCAATGCTCCGTTTGCTCGTTGTAATGGCAGTACCATTTTTGGGGGGGTTGGCAGAGAGCAACTGGTTCTTACACATCATAATATCCTGATATACGGCCCATTTTGAAACATTTAAAAAGCCGGAAATGTCCGGAAAAGGCCGAAGGTGTACAGAACCTGATGCTCCGTATGCTCGTTGTAATGGAAGTACCATTCTTCGGGGATTGGCAGCGCGCAACGAGTTCTCTCACATCATAATATCCTGATATACGGCCCACTTTGAAACAATTAAAAAGCCGGAAATGTCCGGAAAATGCCGAAGGTGTACAGAACCCGTTGCTCCGTATGCTCGTTGTAATGGAAGGACCATATTTGGGGGATTGGCAGCGTGCAGCGAGTTCTCACACATCATAATATCCTGCGATACGACCCGTTTTTAATCACATAAAATGCCGGAGATGTCCGGAAAAGGCCGAAGGTGTACAGAACCCGATGCTCCGTTTGCTCGTTGTAATGGGAGTACCATTTTTGGGGGGTTGGCAGAGAGCAACTGGCTCTTACACATCATAATAATCTGATATACGGCCCATTTTGAAACAATTAAAAAGGCTGAAATGTCCGGAAAAGGCCGAACGTGTACAGAACCCGTTGCTCCGTATGCTCGTTGAAATGGGAGTACCATTTTTCGGGGATTGGCAGCGTGCAGCGAGTTCTCACACATCATAATATCCTGCGATACGACCCGTTTTTAATCACATAAAATGCCGGCAATATCCGGAAAAGGCCGAAGGTGTACAGAACCTGATGCTACGTATACTCGTTGTAAGGGGCGTACCATTTCTCGGGGATTGGCAGCGCGCAACGAGGTCTCACACATCATAATATCCTGCGATACGGCCCACTTTGAAACAATTAAAAAGCCGGAAATGTCCGGAAAAGGCCGAAGGTGTACAGAACCCGTTGCTCCGTATGCTCGTTGTAATGGAAGGACCATATTTGGGGGATTGGCAGCGTGCAGCGAGTTCTCACACATCATAATATCCTGCGATACGACCCGTTTTTAATCACATAAAATGCCGGCAATATCCGGAAAAGGCCGAAGGTGTACAGAACCTGATGCTACGTATACTCGTTGTAAGGGGCGTACCATTTCTCGGGGATTGGCAGCGCGCAACGAGGTCTCACACATCATAATATCCTGCGATACGACCCTTTTTGAAACAATTAAAAAGCCGGAAATATCCGGAAAAGGCCGAAGGTGTACAGAACCCGTTGCTCCGTATGCTCGTTGAAATGGGAGTACCATTTTTCGGGGATTGGCAGCGTGCAGCGAGATCTCACACATCATAATATCCTGCGATACGACCCTTTTTGAAACAATTAAAAAGCCGGAAATATCCGGAAAAGGCTGAAGGTGTGCAGAACCCGTTGCTCCGTATGCTCGTTGTAATGGGCGTACCATTTTTCGGGGATTGGCAGCGTGCAGCGAGTTCTCACACCTCATAATATCCTGCGATACGACCCATTTTGAAACAATTAAAAAGCTGAAACTGGCCGGAAAAGGCCGAATATGTACAAGACAGGATTCTCCGGATGCTGGTTGTATTGGAAGTACCATTCTTCGGGGATTGGCAGCGCGCACCGTGTTCTCTCACATCATAATATCCTGCTATTCGGCCCGTTTTTGATCACTTAAAATGCCGGAAATGTCCGGAAAAGGCCTAAGGTGTACAGAACCTGATGCTCCGTATGCTCGTTGTAAGGGGCGTACCATTTCTCGGGGATTGGCAGCGCGTAACGTGTTCTCTCACATCATAATATCCTGATAAACGGCACATTTTGAAACAATTAAAAAGCCGGAAATGTCCGGAAAAGACCGGAGGTGTCCAGAACCCGTTGCTCCGTATGCTCGTTGTAATGGGCGTACCATTTTTCGGGGACTTCCAGCGTGCAGCCAGTTCTCACACCTCATAATATCCTGCGATGCGACCCATTTTGAAACTATTAAAAAGCCGAAACTGGCCGGAAAAGGCCGAATATGTACAAGACAGGATTCTCCGCATGCTCGTTGTAATGGATGTACCATTCTTCGGGGATTGGCAGCGCGCAACGAGTTCTCTCACATCATAATATCGCGCGATACGACCCATTTTGAAACAATTAAAATGCCGGAAATGTCCGGAAAATGCCGAAGGTGTACAGAACCCGTTGCTCCGTATGCTCGTTGTAATGGAAGGACCATTTTTCGGGGATTGGCAGCGTGCAGCGAGTTCTCACACCTCATAATATCCTGCGATGCGACCCATTTTGAAACTATTAAAAAGCCGAAACTGGCCGGAAAAGGCCGAATATGTACAAGACAGGATTCTCCGCATGCTCGTTGTAATGGATGTACCATTCTTCGGGGATTGGCAGCGCGCAACGAGTTCCCTCACATCATAATATCCTGCTATACGGCCCGTTTTTAACCACATAAAATGCCGGAGATGTCCGGAAAAGGCCGAAGGTGTACAGAACCCAATGCTCCGTTTGCTCGTTGTAATGGAAGTACCATTTTTGGGGGTTGGCAGAGAGCAACTGGTTCTTACAGATCATAATATCCTGATATACGGCCCATTTTGAAACAATTAAAAAGCCGGAAATGTCCGGAAAAGGCCGAAGGTGTACAGAACCCGTTGCTCCGTATGCTCGTTGTAATGGGCGTACCATTTTTCGGGGATTGGCAGCGTACAGCGAGATCTCACACATCATAATATCCTGCGATACGACCCTTTTTGAAACAATTAAAAAGCCGGAAATATCCGGAAAAGGCCGGAGGTGTACAGAACCCGTTGCTCCGTATGCTCGTTGTAATGGAAGGACCATTTTTGGGGGATTGGCAGCGTGCAGCGAGTTCTCACACCTCATAAAATCCTGTGAAACGACTCATTTTGAAACTATTAAAAAGCCGAAACTCGCCGGAAAAGGCCGAATATGTACAAGACAGGATCCTCCGCATGCTCCTTGTAATGGAAGTACCATTCTTCGGGGATTGGCAGCGCGCAACGAGTTCTCTCACATCATAATATCCTGATATACGGCCCACTTTGAAACAATTAAAAAGCCGGAAATGTCCGGAAAAGGCCGAAGGTGTACAGAACCCGTTGCTCCCTTTGCTTGCTGTAATGGAAGTACCATTTTTGGGGGGTTGGCAGAGAGCAACTGGTTCTTACACATCATAATATCCTGATATACGGCCCATTTTGAAGCAATTAAAAAGCCGGAAATGTCCGGAAAAGGCCGAAGGTGTACAGAACCCGATGCTCCGTTTGCTCGTTGTAATGGAAGTACCATTTTTGGGGGGTTGGCAGAGAGCAACTGGTTCTTACACATCATAATATCCTGATATACGGCCCATTTTGAAACAATTAAAAAGCCGGAAATGTCCGGAAAAGGCCGAAGGTGTACAGAACCCGTTGCTCCGTCTGCTCGTTGTAATGGGCGTACCATTTTTCGGGGATTGTCAGCGAGCAGCGAGATCTCACACATCATAATATCCTGCGATACGACCCTTTTTAAAACAATTAAAAAGCCGGAAATATCCGGAAAAGGCCGAAGGTGTACAGAACCCGTTGCTCCGTATGCTCGTTGTAATGGAAGGACCATTTTTGGGGGATTGGCAGCGTGCAGCGAGTTCTCACACCTCATAATATCCTGCGATACGACTCATTTTGAAACTATTAAAAAGCCGAAACTGGCCGGAAAAGGCCGAATATGTACAAGACAGGATTCTCGTCATGCTCGTTGTAATGGAAGTACCATTCTTCGGGGATTTGTAGCGCGCAACGAGTTCCCTCACATCATAATATCCTGCTATACGGCCCGTTTTTAATCACATAAAATGCCGGAGATGTCCGGAAAAGGCCGAAGGTGTACAGAACCCAATGCTCCGTTTGCTCGTTGTAATGGAAGTACCATTCTTCGGGGATCGGCAGCGCGCAACGAGTTCTCTCACATCATAATATCCTGATATACGGCCCACTTTGAAACAATTAAAAAGCCGGAAATGTCCGGAAAAGGCCGAAGGTGTACAGAACCCGTTGCTCCCTTTGCTTGTTGTAATGGAAGTACCATTTTTGGGGGGTTGGCAGAGAGCAACTGGTTCTTACACATCATAATATCCTGATATACGGCCCATTTTGAAGCAATTAAAAAGCCGGAAATGTCCGGAAAAGGCCGAAGGTGTACAGTACCCGTTGCTCCGTATGCTCGTTGTAATGGGCGTACCATTTTTCGGGGATTTCCAGCGTGCAGCCAGTTCTCACACCTCAGAATATCCTGCGATACGACCCATTTTGAAACTATTAAAAAGCCGAAACTGGCCGGAAAAGGCCGAATATGTACAAGACAGGATTCTCCGCATGCTCGTTGTAATGGATGTACCATTCTTCGGGGATTGGCAGCGCGCAACGAGTTCCCTCACATCATAATATCCTGCTATACGGCCCGTTTTTAACCACATAAAATGCCGGAGATGTCCGGAAAAGGCCGAAGGTGTACAGAACCCAATGCTCCGTTTGCTCGTTGTAATGGAAGTACCATTTTTGGGGGTTGGCAGAGAGCAACTGGTTCTTACAGATCATAATATCCTGATATACGGCCCATTTTGAAACAATTAAAAAGCCGGAAATGTCCGGAAAAGGCCGAAGGTGTACAGAACCCGTTGCTCCGTATGCTCGTTGTAATGGGCGTACCATTTTTCGGGGATTGGCAGCGTACAGCGAGATCTCACACATCATAATATCCTGCGATACGACCCTTTTTGAAACAATTAAAAAGCCGGAAATATCCGGAAAAGGCCGGAGGTGTACAGAACCCGTTGCTCCGTATGCTCGTTGTAATGGAAGGACCATTTTTGGGGGATTGGCAGCGTGCAGCGAGTTCTCACACCTCATAAAATCCTGTGAAACGACTCATTTTGAAACTATTAAAAAGCCGAAACTCGCCGGAAAAGGCCGAATATGTACAAGACAGGATCCTCCGCATGCTCCTTGTAATGGAAGTACCATTCTTCGGGGATTGGCAGCGCGCAACGAGTTCTCTCACATCATAATATCCTGATATACGGCCCACTTTGAAACAATTAAAAAGCCGGAAATGTCCGGAAAAGGCCGAAGGTGTACAGAACCCGTTGCTCCCTTTGCTTGCTGTAATGGAAGTACCATTTTTGGGGGGTTGGCAGAGAGCAACTGGTTCTTACACATCATAATATCCTGATATACGGCCCATTTTGAAGCAATTAAAAAGCCGGAAATGTCCGGAAAAGGCCGAAGGTGTACAGAACCCGATGCTCCGTTTGCTCGTTGTAATGGAAGTACCATTTTTGGGGGGTTGGCAGAGAGCAACTGGTTCTTACACATCATAATATCCTGATATACGGCCCATTTTGAAACAATTAAAAAGCCGGAAATGTCCGGAGAAGGCCGAAGGTGTACAGAACCCGTTGCTCCGTCTGCTCGTTGTAATGGGCGTACCATTTTTCGGGGATTGTCAGCGAGCAGCGAGATCTCACACATCATAATATCCTGCGATACGACCCTTTTTAAAACAATTAAAAAGCCGGAAATATCCGGAAAAGGCCGAAGGTGTACAGAACCCGTTGCTCCGTATGCTCGTTGTAATGGAAGGACCATTTTTGGGGGATTGGCAACGCTCAAAGCGTTTTTACACATCATAATATCCTGCTATTCGGCCCATTTTTTGATCACTTAAAATGCCGGAAATGTCCGGAAAAGGCCGAAGGTGTACAGAACCCGATGCTCCGTTTGCTCGTTGTAATGGAAGTACCATTTTTGGGGGGTTGGCAGAGAGCAACTGGCTCTTACACATCATAATAATCTGATATACGGCCCATTTTGAAACAATTAAAAAGCCGGAAATGTCCGGAAAAGGCCGAAGGTGTACAGAACCCGTTGCTCCGTATGCTCGTTGTAATGGGCGTACCAGTTTTCGGGGATTGGAAGCGTGCAGCGAGATCTTACACATCATAATATCGAGCGATACGACCCTTTTTGAAACAATTAAAAAGCCGGAAATATCCGGAAAAGGCCGAAGGTGTACAGAACCCGATGCTCCGTATGCTCGTTGTAAGGGAAGGACCATTTTTGGGGGATCGGCAACGCTCAACGCGTTTTTACACATCATAATATCCTGCTATTCGGCCCGTTTTTGATCACTTAAAATGCCGGAAATGTCCGGAAAAGGCCGAAGGTGTACAGAACCTGATGCTCCGTATGCTCGTTGTAAGGGGCGTACCATTTCTCGGGGATTGGCAGCGCGTAACGTGTTCTCTCAGATCATAATATCCTGATAAACGGCACATTTTGAAACAATTAAAAAGCCGGAAATGTCCGGAAAAGGCCGAAGGTGTACAGAACCTGATGCTCCGTATGCTCGTTGTAAGGGGCGTACCATTTCTCGGGGATTGGCAGCGCGTAACGAGTTCTCTCACATCATAATATCCTGAAATACGGCCCATTTTGAAACAATTAAAAAGCCGGAAATGTCCGGAAAATGCCAAAGGTGTACAGAACCCGTTGCTCCGTATGCTCGTTGTAATGGGCGTACCATTTTTCGGGGATTGGCAGCGTGCAGCGAGTTCTCACACCTCCTAATATCCTGCGATACGACCCATTTTGAAACTATTAAAAAGCCGAAACTGGCCGGAAAAGGCCGAATATGTACAAGACAGGATTCTCCGCATGCTCGTTGTAATGGATGTACCATTCTTCGGGGATTGGCAGCGCGCAACGAGTTCTCTCACGTCATAATATCGCGCGATACGACCCATTTTGAAACAATTAAAAAGCCGGAAATGTCCGGAAAATGCCGAAGGTGTACAGAACCCGTTGCTCCGTATGCTCGTTGTAATGGAAGGACCATTTTTGGGGGATTGGCAGCGTGCAGCGAGTTCTCACACCTCATAATATCCTGCGATACGACTCATTTTGAAACTATTAAAAAGCCGAAACTGGCCGGAAAAGGCCGAATATGTACAAGACAGGATTCTCGTCATGCTCGTTGTAATGGAAGTACCATTCTTCGGGGATTTGTAGCGCGCAACGAGTTCCCTCACATCATAATATCCTGCTATACGGCCCGTTTTTAATCACATAAAATGCCGGAGATGTCCGGAAAAGGCCGAAGGTGTACAGAACCCAATGCTCCGTTTGCTCGTTGTAATGGAAGTACCATTCTTCGGGGATCGGCAGCGCGCAACGAGTTCTCTCACATCATAATATCCTGATATACGGCCCACTTTGAAACAATTAAAAAGCCGGAAATGTCCGGAAAAGGCCGAAGGTGTACAGAACCCGTTGCTCCCTTTGCTTGTTGTAATGGAAGTACCATTTTTGGGGGGTTGGCAGAGAGCAACTGGTTCTTACACATCATAATATCCTGATATACGGCCCATTTTGAAGCAATTAAAAAGCCGGAAATGTCCGGAAAAGGCCGAAGGTGTACAGTACCCGTTGCTCCGTATGCTCGTTGTAATGGGCGTACCATTTTTCGGGGATTTCCAGCGTGCAGCCAGTTCTCACACCTCAGAATATCCTGCGATACGACCCATTTTGAAACTATTAAAAAGCCGAAACTGGTCGGAAATGGCCGAATATGTACAAGACAGGATTCTCCGCATGCTCGTTGTAATGGAAGTACCATTCTTCGGGGATTGGCAGCGCGCAACGAGTTCTCTCACATCATAATATCCTGCTATACGGCCCGTATTTAATCACATAAAATGCCGGAGATGTCCGGAAAAGGCCGAAGGTGTACAGAACCCGATGCTCCGTTTGCTCGTTGTAATGGGCGTACCATGTTTTGGGGATTGGAAGCGTGCAGCGAGATCTCACACATCATAATATCGTGCGATACGACCCTTTTTGAAACAATTAAAAAGCCGGAAATATCCGGAAAAGGCCGAAGGTGTACAGAACCCGATGCTCCGTTTGCTCGTTGTAATGGAAGTACCATTTTTGGGGGGTTGGCAGAGAGCAACTGGTTCTTACACATCATAATATCCTGATATACGGCCCATTTTGAAACAATTAAAAAGCCGGAAATGTCCGGAAAAGGCCGAAGGTGTACAGAACCCGTTGCTCCGTATGCTCGTTGTAATGGGCGTACCATTTTTCGGGGATTGGCAGCGTGCAGCGAGATCTCACACATCATAATATCCTGCGATACGACCCTTTTTAAAACAATTAAAAAGCCGGAAATGTCCGGAAAAGGCCGAAGGTGTACAGAACCTGATGCTCCGTATGCTCGTTGTAAGGGGCGTACCATTTCTCGGGGATTGGCAGCGCGTAACGAGTTCTCTCACATCATAATATCCTGAAATACGGCCCATTTTGAAACAATTAAAAAGCCGGAAATGTCCGGAAAAGGCCGAAGGTGTACAGAACCTGATGCTCCGTATGCTCGTTGTAATGGCAGTACCATTTTTGGGGGGTTGGCAGCGCGCAACGAGTTCTCTCACATCATAATATCCTGCGATACGACCCATTTTGAAACAATTAAAAAGCCGGAAATGTCCGGAAAATGCCAAAGGTGTACAGAACCCGTTGCTCCGTATGCTCGTTGTAATGGGCGTACCATTTTTCGGGGATTGGCAGCGTGCAGCGAGTTCTCACACCTCCTAATATCCTGCGATACGACCCATTTTGAAACTATTAAAAAGCCGAAACTGGCCGGAAAAGGCCGAATATGTACAAGACAGGATTCTCCGCATGCTCGTTGTAATGGATGTACCATTCTTCGGGGATTGGCAGCGCGCAACGAGTTCTCTCACATCATAATATCGCGCGATACGACCCATTTTGAAACAATTAAAAAGCCGGAAATGTCCGGAAAATGCCGAAGGTGTACAGAACCCGTTGCTCCGTATGCTCGTTGTAATGGAAGGACCATTTTTGGGGGATTGGCAGCGTGCAGCGAGTTCTCACACCTCATAATATCCTGCGATACGACTCATTTTGAAACTATTAAAAAGCCGAAACTGGCCGGAAAAGGCCGAATATGTACAAGACAGGATTCTCGTCATGCTCGTTGTAATGGAAGTACCATTCTTCGGGGATTTGTAGCGCGCAACGAGTTCCCTCACATCATAATATCCTGCTATACGGCCCGTTTTTAATCACATAAAATACCGGAGATGTCCGGAAAAGGCCGAAGGTGTACAGAACCCAATGCTCCGTTTGCTCGTTGTAATGGAAGTACCATTCTTCGGGGATCGGCAGCGCGCAACGAGTTCTCTCACATCATAATATCCTGATATACGGCCCACTTTGAAACAATTAAAAAGCCGGAAATGTCCGGAAAAGGCCGAAGGTGTACAGAACCCGTTGCTCCCTTTGCTTGTTGTAATGGAAGTACCATTTTTGGGGGGTTGGCAGAGAGCAACTGGTTCTTACACATCATAATATCCTGATATACGGCCCATTTTGAAGCAATTAAAAAGCCGGAAATGTCCGGAAAAGGCCGAAGGTGTACAGAACCCGTTGCTCCGTATGCTCGTTGTAATGGGCGTACCATTTTTCGGGGATTTCCAGCGTGCAGCCAGTTCTCACACCTCAGAATATCCTGCGATACGACCCATTTTGAAACTATTAAAAAGCCGAAACTGGTCGGAAATGGCCGAATATGTACAAGACAGGATTCTCCGCATGCTCGTTGTAATGGAAGTACCATTCTTCGGGGATTGGCAGCGCGCAACGAGTTCTCTCACATCATAATATCCTGCTATACGGCCCGTATTTAATCACATAAAATGCCGGAGATGTCCGGAAAAGGCCGAAGGTGTACAGAACCCGATGCTCCGTTTGCTCGTTGTAATGGGCGTACCATGTTTCGGGGATTGGAAGCGTGCAGCGAGATCTCACACATCATAATATCGTGCGATACGACCCTTTTTGAAACAATTAAAAAGCCGGAAATATCCGGAAAAGGCCGAAGGTGTACAGAACCCGATGCTCCGTTTGCTCGTTGTAATGGAAGTACCATTTTTGGGGGGTTGGCAGAGAGCAACTGGTTCCTACACATCATAATATCCTGATATACGGCCCATTTTGAAACAATTAAAAAGCCGGAAATGTCCGGAAAAGGCCGAAGGTGTACAGAACCCGTTGCTCCGTATGCTCGTTGTAATGGGCGTACCATTTTTCGGGGATTGGCAGCGTGCAGCGAGATCTCACACATCATAATATCCTGCGATACGACCCTTTTTAAAACAATTAAAAAGCCGGAAATGTCCGGAAAAGGCCGAAGGTGTACAGAACCTGATGATCCGTATGCTCGTTGTAATGGAAGTACCATTCTTCGGGGATTGGCAGCGTGCAGCGAGTTCTCACACCTCATAATATCCTGCGATACGACTCATTTTGAAACTATTAAAAAGCCGAAACTGGCCGGAAAAGGCCGAATATGTACAAGACAGGATTCTACGCATGCTCGTTGTAATGGATGTACCATTCTTCGGGGATTGGCAGCGCGCAACGAGTTCTCTCACATCATAATATCCCGCGATACGACCCATTTTGAAACAATTAAAAAGCCGGAAATGTCCGGAAAATGCCGAAGGTGTACAGAACCCGTTGCTCCGCATGCTCGTTGTAATGGAAGGACCATATTTGAGGGATTGGCAGCGTGCAGCGAGTTCTCACACATCATAATATCCTGCGATACGACCCGTTTTTAATCACATAAAATGCCGGAAATGTCCGGAAAAGGCCGAAGGTGTACAGAACCCGATGCTCCGTTTGCTCGTTGTAATGGAAGTACCATTTTTGGGGGGTTGGCAGAGAGCAACTGGCTCTTACACATCATAATAATCTGATATACGGCCCATTTTGAAACAATTAAAAAGCCGGAAATGTCCGGAAAAGGCCGAAGGTGTACAGAACCCGTTGCTCCGTATGCTCGTTGTAATGGGCGTACCATTTTTCGGGGATTGGAAGCGTGCAGCGAGATCTTACACATCATAATATCGAGCGATACGACCCTTTTTGAAACAATTAAAAAGCCGGAAATATCCGGAAAAGGCCGAAGGTGTACAGAACCCGATGCTCCGTATGCTCGTTGTAAGGGAATGACCATTTTTGGGGGATCGGCAACGCTCAACGCGTTTTTACACATCATAATATCCTGCTATTCGGCCCGTTTTTGATCACTTAAAATGCCGGAAATGTCCGGAAAAGGCCGAAGGTGTACAGAACCTGATGCTCCGTATGCTCGTTGTAATGGAAGTACCATTTTTGGGGGGTTGGCAGAGAGCAACTGGCTCTTACACATCATAATAATCTGATATACGGCCCATTTTGAAACAATTAAAAAGCCGGAAATGTCCGGAAAAGGCCGAAGGTGTACAGAACCCGTTGCTCCGTATGCTCGTTGTAATGGGCGTACCATTTTTCGGGGATTCGCAGCGTGCAGCGAGTTCTCACACCTCATAATATCCTGCGATACGACCCATTTTGAAACTATTAAAAAGCCGAAACTGGCCGGAAAAGGCCGAATATGTACAAGACAGGATTCTCCGCATGCTCGTTGTAATGGATGTACCATTCTTCGGGGATTGGCAGCGCGCAACGAGTTCTCTCACATCATAATATCGCGCGATACGACCCATTTTGAAACAATTAAAAAGCCGGAAATGTCCGGAAAATGCCGAAGGTGTACAGAACCCGTTGCTCCGTATGCTCGTTGTAATGGAAGGACCATTTTTGGGGGATTGGCAGCGTGCAGCGAGTTCTCACACCTCATAATATCCTGCGATACGACTCATTTTGAAACTATTAAAAAGCCGAAACTGGCCGGAAAAGGCCGAATATGTACAAGACAGGATTCTCGTCATGCTCGTTGTAATGGAAGTACCATTCTTCGGGGATTTGTAGCGCGCAACGAGTTCCCTCACATCATAATATCCTGCTATACGGCCCGTTTTTAATCACATAAAATGCCGGAGATGTCCGGAAAAGGCCGAAGGTGTACAGAACCCAATGCTCCGTTTGCTCGTTGTAATGGAAGTACCATTTTTGGGGGTTGGCAGAGAGCAACTGGTTCTTACAGATCATAATATCCTGATATACGGCCCATTTTGAAACAATTAAAAAGCCGGAAATGTCCGGAAAAGGCCGAAGGTGTACAGAACCCGTTGCTCCGTATGCTCGTTGTAATGGGCGTAACATTTTTCGGGGATTGGCAGCGTGCAGCGAGATCTCACACATCATAATATCCTGCGATACGACCCTTTTTGAAACAATTAAAAAGCCGGAAATATCCGGAAAAGGCCGGAGGTGTACAGAACCCGTTGCTCCGTATGCTCGTTGTAATGGAAGGACCATTTTTGGGGGATTGGCAGCGTGCAGCGAGTTCTCACACCTCATAATATCCTGCGATACGACTCATTTTGAAACTATTAAAAAGCCGAAACTGGCCGGAAAAGGCCGAATATGTACAAGACAGGATTCTCGTCATGCTCGTTGTAATGGAAGTACCATTCTTCGGGGATTTGTAGCGCGCAACGAGTTCCCTCACATCATAATATCCTGCTATACGGCCCGTTTTTAATCACATAAAATGCCGGAGATGTCCGGAAAAGGCCGAAGGTGTACAGAACCCAATGCTCCGTTTGCTCGTTGTAATGGAAGTACCATTCTTCGGGGATCGGCAGCGCGCAACGAGTTCTCTCACATCATAATATCCTGATATACGGCCCACTTTGAAACAATTAAAAAGCCGGAAATGTCCGGAAAAGGCCGAAGGTGTACAGAACCCGTTGCTCCCTTTGCTTGTTGTAATGGAAGTACCATTTTTGGGGGGTTGGCAGAGAGCAACTGGTTCTTACACATCATAATATCCTGATATACGGCCCATTTTGAAGCAATTAAAAAGCCGGAAATGTCCGGAAAAGGCCGAAGGTGTACAGTACCCGTTGCTCCGTATGCTCGTTGTACTGGGCGTACCATTTTTCGGGGATTTCCAGCGTGCAGCCAGTTCTCACACCTCAGAATATCCTGCGATACGACCCATTTTGAAACTATTAAAAAGCCGAAACTGGTCGGAAATGGCCGAATATGTACAAGACAGGATTCTCCGCATGCTCGTTGTAATGGAAGTACCATTCTTCGGGGATTGGCAGCGCGCAACGAGTTCTCTCACATCATAATATCCTGCTATACGGCCCGTATTTAATCACATAAAATGCCGGAGATGTCCGGAAAAGGCCGAAGGTGTACAGAACCCGATGCTCCGTTTGCTCGTTGTAATGGGCGTACCATGTTTCGGGGATTGGAAGCGTGCAGCGAGATCTCACACATCATAATATCGTGCGATACGACCCTTTTTGAAACAATTAAAAAGCCGGAAATATCCGGAAAAGGCCGAAGGTGTACAGAACCCGATGCTCCGTTTGCTCGTTGTAATGGAAGTACCATTTTTGGGGGGTTGGCAGAGAGCAACTGGTTCTTACACATCATAATATCCTGATATACGGCCCATTTTGAAACAATTAAAAAGCCGGAAATGTCCGGAAAAGGCCGAAAGTGTACAGAACCCGTTGCTCCGTATGCTCGTTGTAATGGGCGTACCATTTTTCGGGGATTGGCAGCGTGCAGCGAGATCTCACACATCATAATATCCTGCGATACGACCCTTTTTAAAACAATTAAAAAGCCGGAAATGTCCGGAAAAGGCCGAAGGTGTACAGAACCTGATGCTCCGTATGCTCGTTGTAAGGGGCGTACCATTTCTCGGGGATTGGCAGCGCGTAACGAGTTCTCTCACATCATAATATCCTGAAATACGGCCCATTTTGAAACAATTAAAAAGCCGGAAATGTCCGGAAAAGGCCGAAGGTGTACAGAACCTGATGCTCCGTATGCTCGTTGTAATGGCAGTACCATTTTTGGGGGGTTGGCAGCGCGCAACGAGTTCTCTCACATCATAATATCCTGCGATACGACCCATTTTGAAACAATTAAAAAGCCGGAAATGTCCGGAAAATGCCAAAGGTGTACAGAACCCGTTGCTCCGTATGCTCGTTGTAATGGGCGTACCATTTTTCGGGGATTGGCAGCGTGCAGCGAGTTCTCACACCTCCTAATATCCTGCGATACGACCCATTTTGAAACTATTAAAAAGCCGAAACTGGCCGGAAAAGGCCGAATATGTACAAGACAGGATTCTCCGCATGCTCGTTGTAATGGATGTACCATTCTTCGGGGATTGGCAGCGCGCAACGAGTTCTCTCACATCATAATATCGCGCGATACGACCCATTTTGAAACAATTAAAAAGCCGGAAATGTCCGGAAAATGCCGAAGGTGTACAGAACCCGTTGCTCCGTATGCTCGTTGTAATGGAAGGACCATTTTTGGGGGATTGGCAGCGTGCAGCGAGTTCTCACACCTCATAATATCCTGCGATACGACTCATTTTGAAACTATTAAAAAGCCGAAACTGGCCGGAAAAGGCCGAATATGTACAAGACAGGATTCTCGTCATGCTCGTTGTAATGGAAGTACCATTCTTCGGGGATTTGTAGCGCGCAACGAGTTCCCTCACATCATAATATCCTGCTATACGGCCCGTTTTTAATCACATAAAATACCGGAGATGTCCGGAAAAGGCCGAAGGTGTACAGAACCCAATGCTCCGTTTGCTCGTTGTAATGGAAGTACCATTCTTCGGGGATCGGCAGCGCGCAACGAGTTCTCTCACATCATAATATCCTGATATACGGCCCACTTTGAAACAATTAAAAAGCCGGAAATGTCCGGAAAAGGCCGAAGGTGTACAGAACCCGTTGCTCCCTTTGCTTCTTGTAATGGAAGTACCATTTTTGGGGGGTTGGCAGAGAGCAACTGGTTCTTACACATCATAATATCCTGATATACGGCCCATTTTGAAGCAATTAAAAAGCCGGAAATGTCCGGAAAAGGCCGAAGGTGTACAGAACCCGTTGCTCCGTATGCTCGTTGTAATGGGCGTACCATTTTTCGGGGATTTCCAGCGTGCAGCCAGTTCTCACACCTCAGAATATCCTGCGATACGACCCATTTTGAAACTATTAAAAAGCCGAAACTGGTCGGAAATGGCCGAATATGTACAAGACAGGATTCTCCGCATGCTCGTTGTAATGGAAGTACCATTCTTCGGGGATTGGCAGCGCGCAACGAGTTCTCTCACATCATAATATCCTGCTATACGGCCCGTATTTAATCACATAAAATGCCGGAGATGTCCGGAAAAGGCCGAAGGTGTACAGAACCCGATGCTCCGTTTGCTCGTTGTAATGGGCGTACCATGTTTCGGGGATTGGAAGCGTGCAGCGAGATCTCACACATCATAATATCGTGCGATACGACCCTTTTTGAAACAATTAAAAAGCCGGAAATATCCGGAAAAGGCCGAAGGTGTACAGAACCCGATGCTCCGTTTGCTCGTTGTAATGGAAGTACCATTTTTGGGGGGTTGGCAGAGAGCAACTGGTTCCTACACATCATAATATCCTGATATACGGCCCATTTTGAAACAATTAAAAAGCCGGAAATGTCCGGAAAAGGCCGAAGGTGTACAGAACCCGTTGCTCCGTATGCTCGTTGTAATGGGCGTACCATTTTTCGGGGATTGGCAGCGTGCAGCGAGATCTCACACATCATAATATCCTGCGATACGACCCTTTTTAAAACAATTAAAAAGCCGGAAATGTCCGGAAAAGGCCGAAGGTGTACAGAACCTGATGATCCGTATGCTCGTTGTAATGGAAGTACCATTCTTCGGGGATTGGCAGCGTGCAGCGAGTTCTCACACCTCATAATATCCTGCGATACGACTCATTTTGAAACTATTAAAAAGCCGAAACTGGCCGGAAAAGGCCGAATATGTACAAGACAGGATTCTACGCATGCTCGTTGTAATGGATGTACCATTCTTCGGGGATTGGCAGCGCGCAACGAGTTCTCTCACATCATAATATCCCGCGATACGACCCATTTTGAAACAATTAAAAAGCCGGAAATGTCCGGAAAATGCCGAAGGTGTACAGAACCCGTTGCTCCGCATGCTCGTTGTAATGGAAGGACCATATTTGAGGGATTGGCAGCGTGCAGCGAGTTCTCACACATCATAATATCCTGCGATACGACCCGTTTTTAATCACATAAAATGCCGGAAATGTCCGGAAAAGGCCGAAGGTGTACAGAACCCGATGCTCCGTTTGCTCGTTGTAATGGAAGTACCATTTTTGGGGGGTTGGCAGAGAGCAACTGGCTCTTACACATCATAATAATCTGATATACGGCCCATTTTGAAACAATTAAAAAGCCGGAAATGTCCGGAAAAGGCCGAAGGTGTACAGAACCCGTTGCTCCGTATGCTCGTTGTAATGGGCGTACCATTTTTCGGGGATTGGAAGCGTGCAGCGAGAACCTACACATCATAATATCGAGCGATACGACCCTTTTTGAAACAATTAAAAAGCCGGAAATATCCGGAAAAGGCCGAAGGTGTACAGAACCCGATGCTCCGTATGCTCGTTGTAAGGGAATGACCATTTTTGGGGGATCGGCAACGCTCAACGCGTTTTTACACATCATAATATCCTGCTATTCGGCCCGTTTTTGATCACTTAAAATGCCGGAAATGTCCGGAAAAGGCCGAAGGTGTACAGAACCTGATGCTCCGTATGCTCGTTGTAATGGAAGTACCATTTTTGCGGTTTGGCAGAGAGCAACTGGCTCTTACACATCATAATAATCTGATATACGGCCCATTTTGAAACAATTAAAAAGCCGGAAATGTCCGGAAAAGGCCGAAGGTGTACAGAACCCGTTGCTCCGTATGCTCGTTGTAATGGGCGTACCATTTTTCGGGGATTGGCAGCGTGCAGCGAGTTCTCACACCTCATAATATCCTGCGATACGACCCATTTTGAAACTATTAAAAAGCCGAAACTGGCCGGAAAAGGCCGAATATGTACAAGACAGGATTCTCCGCATGCTCGTTGTAATGGATGTACCATTCTTCGGGGATTGGCAGCGCGCAACGAGTTCTCTCACATCATAATATCGCGCGATACGACCCATTTTGAAACAATTAAAAAGCCGGAAATGTCCGGAAAAGGCCAAAGGTGTACAGAACCCGTTGCTCCGTATGCTCGTTGTAATGGAAGGACCATTTTTGGGGGATTGGCAGCGTGCAGCGAGTTCTCACACCTCATAATATCCTGCGATACGACTCATTTTGAAACTATTAAAAAGCCGAAACTGGCCGGAAAAGGCCGAATATGTACAAGACAGGATTCTCGTCATGCTCGTTGTAATGGAAGTACCATTCTTCGGGGATTTGTAGCGCGCAACGAGTTCCCTCACATCATAATATCCTGCTATACGGCCCGTTTTTAATCACATAAAATGCCGGAGATGTCCGGAAAAGGCCGAAGGTGTACAGAACCCAATGCTCCGTTTGCTCGTTGTAATGGAAGTACCATTTTTGGGGGTTGGCAGAGAGCAACTGGTTCTTACAGATCATAATATCCTGATATACGGCCCATTTTGAAACAATTAAAAAGCCGGAAATGTCCGGAAAAGGCCGAAGGTGTACAGAACCCGTTGCTCCGTATGCTCGTTGTAATGGGCGTAACATTTTTCGGGGATTGGCAGCGTGCAGCGAGATCTCACACATCATAATATCCTGCGATACGACCCTTTTTGAAACAATTAAAAAGCCGGAAATATCCGGAAAAGGCCGGAGGTGTACAGAACCCGTTGCTCCGTATGCTCGTTGTAATGGAAGGACCATTTTTGGGGGATTGGCAGCGTGCAGCGAGTTCTCACACCTCATAATATCCTGCGAATCGACTCATTTTGAATCTATTAAAAAGCCGAAACTCGCCGGAAAAGGCCGAATATGTACAAGACAGGATTCTCCGCATGCTCGTTGTAATGGAAGTACCATTCTTCGGGGATTGGCAGCGCGCAACGAGTTCTCTCACATCATAATATCCTGATATACGGCCCACTTTGAAACAATTAAAAAGCCGGAAATGTCCGGAAAAGGCCGAAGGTGTACAGAACCCGTTGCTCCCTTTGCTTGTTGTAATGGAAGTACCATTTTTGGGGGGTTGGCAGAGAGCAACTGGTTCTTACACATCATAATATCCTGATATACGGCCCATTTTGAAGCAATTAAAAAGCCGGAAATGTCCGGAAAAGGCCGAAGGTGTACAGAACCCGTTGCTCCGTATGCTCGTTGTAATGGGCGTACCATTTTTCGGGGATTTCCAGCGTGCAGCCAGTTCTCACACCTCAGAATATCCTGCGATACGACCCATTTTGAAACTATTAAAAAGCCGAAACTGGTCGGAAATGGCCGAATATGTACAAGACAGGATTCTCCGCATGCTCGTTGTAATGGAAGTACCATTCTTCGGGGATTGGCAGCGCGCAACGAGTTCTCTCACATCATAATATCCTGCTATACGGCCCGTATTTAATCACATAAAATGCCGGAGATGTCCGGAAAAGGCCGAAGGTGTACAGAACCCGATGCTCCGTTTGCTCGTTGTAATGGGCGTACCATGTTTCGGGGATTGGAAGCGTGCAGCGAGATCTCACACATCATAATATCGTGCGATACGACCCTTTTTGAAACAATTAAAAAGCCGGAAATATCCGGAAAAGGCCGAAGGTGTACAGAACCCGATGCTCCGTTTGCTCGTTGTAATGGAAGTACCATTTTTGGGGGGTTGGCAGAGAGCAACTGGTTCTTACACATCATAATATCCTGATATACGGCCCATTTTGAAACAATTAAAAAGCCGGAAATGTCCGGAAAAGGCCGAAGGTGTACAGAACCCGTTGCTCCGTATGCTCGTTGTAATGGGCGTACCATTTTTCGGGGATTGGCAGCGTGCAGCGAGTTCTCACACCTCATAATATCCTGCGATACGACCCATTTTGAAACAATTAAAAAGCCGAAACTGGCCGGAAAAGGCCGAATATGTACAAGACAGGATTCCCCGGATGCTGGTTGTATTGGAAGTACCATTCTTCGGGGATTGGCAGCGCGCACCGTGTTCTCTCACATCATAATATCCTGCTATTCGGCCCGTTTTTGATCACTTAAAATGCCGGAAATGTCCGGAAAATGCCTAAGGTGTACAGAACCTGATGCTCCGTATGCTCGTTGTAAGGGGCGTACCATTTCTCGGGGATTGGCAGCGCGTAACGTGTTCTCTCACATCATAATATCCTGCTATTCGGCCCGTTTTTGATCACTTAAAATGCCGGAAATGTCCGGAAAATGCCTAAGGTGTACAGAACCTGATGCTCCGTATGCTCGTTGTAAGGGGCGTACCATTCTTCGGGGATTGGCAGCGCGCAACGAGTTCTCTCACATCATAATATCCTGCTATACGGCCCGTTTTTGATCACATAAAATGCCGGAGATGTCCGGAAAAGGCCGAAGGTGTACAGAACCCAATGCTCCGTTTGCTCGTTGTAATGGCAGTACCATTTTTGGGGGGGTTGGCAGAGAGCAACTGGTTCTTACACATCATAATATCCTGATATACGGCCCATTTTGAAACATTTAAAAAGCCGGAAATGTCCGGAAAAGGCCGAAGGTGTACAGAACCTGATGCTCCGTATGCTCGTTGTAATGGAAGTACCATTCTTCGGGGATTGGCAGCGCGCAACGAGTTCTCTCACATCATAATATCCTGCGATACGACCCATTTTGAAACAATTAAAAAGCCCGAAATGTCCGGAAAAGGCCAAAGGTGTACAGAACCCGTTGCTCCGTATGCTCGTTGTAATGGGCGTACCATTTTTCGGGGATTGACAGCGTGCAGCGAGTTCTCACACCTCATAATATCCTGCGATACGACCCATTTTGAAACTATTAAAAAGCCGAAACTGGCCGGAAAAGGCCGAATATGTACAAGACAGGATTCTCCGCATGCTCGTTGTAATGGATGTACCATTCTTCGGGGATTGGCAGCGCGCAACGAGTTCTCTCACATCATAATATCGCGCGATACGACCCATTTTGAAACAATTAAAAAGCCGGAAATGTCCGGAAAATGCCGAAGGTGTACAGAACCCGTTGCTCCGTATGCTCGTTGTAATGGAAGGACCATTTTTGGGGGATTGGCAGCGTGCAGCGAGTTCTCACACCTCATAATATCCTGCGAAACGACTCATTTTGAAACTATTAAAAAGCAGAAACTCGACGGAAAAGGCCGAATATGTACAAGACAGGATTCTCCGCATGCTCGTTGTAATGGAAGTACCATTCTTCGGGGATTGGCAGCGCGCAACGAGTTCTCTCACATCATAATATCCTGATATACGGCCCACTTTGAAACAATTAAAAAGCCGGAAATGTCCGGAAAATGCCGAAGGTGTACAGAACCCGTTGCTCCGTATGCTCGTTGTAATGGAAGGACCATATTTGGGGGATTGGCAGCGTGCAGCGAGTTCTCACACATCATAATATCCTGCGATACGACCCGTTTTTAATCACATAAAATGCCGGAGATGTCCGGAAAAGGCCGAAGGTGTACAGAACCCGATGCTCCGTTTGCTCGTTGTAATGGGAGTACCATTTTTGGGGGGTTGGCAGAGAGCAACTGGCTCTTACACATCATAATAATCTGATATACGGCCCATTTTGAAACAATTAAAAAGGCTGAAATGTCCGGAAAAGGCCGAACGTGTACAGAACCCGTTGCTCCGTATGCTCGTTGTAATGGGCGTACCATTTTACGGGGATTGGAAGCGTGCAGCGAGATCTCACACATAATAATATCGTGCGATACGACCCTTTTTGAAACAATTAAAAAGGCGGAAATATCCGGAAAAGGCCGAAGGTGTACAGAACCCGTTGCTCCGTATGCTCGTTGTAATGGAAGGACCATTCTTCGGGGATTGGCAGCGCGCAACGAGTTCTCTCACATCATAATATCCCGCGATACGACCCATTTTGAAACAATTAAAAAGCCGGAAATGTCCGGAAAATGCCGAAGGTGTACAGAACCCGTTGCTCCGTATGCTCGTTGTAATGGAAGGACCATTTTTGGGGGATTGGCAGCGTGCAGCGAGTTCTCACACATCATAATATCCTGCGATACGACCCGTTTTTAATCACATAAAATGCCGGAAATATCCGGAAAAGGCCGAAGGTGTACAGAACCTGATGCTACGTATACTCGTTGTAAGGGGCGTACCATTTCTCGGGGATTGGCAGCGCGCAACGAGGTCTCACACATCATAATATCCTGCGATACGACCCTTTTTGAAACAATTAAAAAGCCGGAAATATCCGGAAAAGGCCGAAGGTGTACAGAACCCGTTGCTCCGTATGCTCGTTGAAATGGGAGTACCATTTTTCGGGGATTGGCAGCGTGCAGCGAGATCTCACACATCATAATATCCTGCGATACGACCCTTTTTGAAACAATTAAAAAGCCGGAAATATCCGGAAAAGGCTGAAGGTGTGCAGAACCCGTTGCTCCGTATGCTCGTTGTAATGGGCGTACCATTTTTCGGGGATTGGCAGCGTGCAGCGAGTTCTCACACCTCATAATATCCTGCGATACGACCCATTTTGAAACAATTAAAAAGCCGAAACTGGCCGGAAAAGGCCGAATATGTACAAGACAGGATTCTCCGGATGCTGGTTGTATTGGAAGTACCATTCTTCGGGGATTGGCAGCGCGCACCGTGTTCTCTCACATCATAATATCCTGCTATTCGGCCCGTTTTTGATCACTTAAAATGCCGGAAATGTCCGGAAAAGGCCTAAGGTGTACAGAACCTGATGCTCCGTATGCTCGTTGTAAGGGGCGTACCATTTCTCGGGGATTGGCAGCGCGTAACGTGTTCTCTCACATCATAATATCCTGATAAACGGCACATTTTGAAACAATTAAAAAGCCGGAAATGTCCGGAAAAGACCGAAGGTGTCCAGAACCCGTTGCTCCGTATGCTCGTTGTAATGGGCGTACCATTTTTCGGGGATTGGCAGCGTGCAGCGAGTTCTCACACCTCATAATATCCTGCGATACGACCCATTTTGAAACTATTAAAAAGCCGAAACTGGCCGGAAATGGCCGAATATGTACAAGACAGGATTCTCCGGATGCTGGTTGTATTGGAAGTACCATTCTTCGGGGATTGGCAGCGCGCACCGTGTTCTCTCACATCATAATATCCTGCTATTCGGCCCGTTTTTGATCACTTAAAATGCCGGAAATGTCCGGAAAAGGCCTAAGGTGTACAGAACCTGATGCTCCGTATGCTCGTTGTAAGGGGCGTACCATTTCTCGGGGATTGGCAGCGCGCACCGTGTTCTCTCACATCATAATATCCTGCTATTCGGCCCGTTTTTGATCACTTAAAATGCCGGAAATGTCCGGAAAAGGCCTAAGGTGTACAGAACCTGATGCTCCGTATGCTCGTTGTAAGGGGCGTACCATTCTTCGGGGATTGGCAGCGCGCAACGAGTTCTCTCACATCATAATATCCTGCTATACGGCCCGTTTTTGATCACATAAAATGCCGGAGATGTCCGGAAAAGGCCGAAGGTGTACAGAACCCAATGCTCCGTTTGCTCGTTGTAATGGCAATACCATTTTTGGGGGGGTTGGCAGAGAGCAACTGGTTCTTACACATCATAATATCCTGATATACGGCCCATTTTGAAACATTTAAAAAGCCGGAAATGTCCGGAAAAGGCCGAAGGTGTACAGAACCTGATGCTCCGTATGCTCGTTGTAATGGGCGTACCATTTTTCGGGGATTGGCAGCGTGCAGCGAGTTCTCACACCTCATAATATCCTGCGATGCGACCCATTTTGAAACTATTAAAAAGCCGAAACTGGCCGGAAAAGGCCGAATATGTACAAGACAGGATTCTCCGCATGCTCGTTGTAATGGATGTACCATTCTTCGGGGATTGGCAGCGCGCAACGAGTTCTCTCACATCATAATATCGCGCGATACGACCCATTTTGAAACAATTAAAAAGCCGGAAATGTCCGGAAAATGCCGAAGGTGTACAGAACCCGTTGCTCCGTATGCTCGTTGTAATGGAAGGACCATTTTTCGGGGATTGGCAGCGTGCAGCGAGTTCTCACACCTCATAATATCCTGCGATGCGACCCATTTTGAAACTATTAAAAAGCCGAAACTGGCCGGAAAAGGCCGAATATGTACAAGACAGGATTCTCCGCATGCTCGTTGTAATGGAAGTACCATTTTTGGGGGGTTGGCAGAGAGCAACTGGTTCTTACACATCATAATATCCTGATATACGGCCCATTTTGAAACAATTAAAAAGCCGGAAATGTCCGGAAAAGGCCGAAGGTGTACAGAACCTGATGCTCCGTATGCTCGTTGTAATGGCAGTACCATTTTTGGGGGGTTGGCAGCGCGCAACGAGTTCTCTCACATCATAATATCCTGCGATACGACCCATTTTGAATCAATTAAAAAGCCGGAAATGTCCGGAAAATGCCAAAGGTGTACAGAACCCGTTGCTCCGTATGCTCGTTGTAATGGGCGTACCATTTTTCGGGGATTGGCAGCGTGCAGCGAGTTCTCACACCTCCTAATATCCTGCGATACGACCCATTTTGAAACTATTAAAAAGCCGAAACTGGCCGGAAAAGGCCGAATATGTACAAGACAGGATTCTCCGCATGCTCGTTGTAATGGATGTACCATTCTTCGGGGATTGGCAGCGCGCAACGAGTTCTCTCACATCATAATATCGCGCGATACGACCCATTTTGAAACAATTAAAAAGCCGGAAATGTCCGGAAAATGCCGAAGGTGTACAGAACCCGTTGCTCCGTATGCTCGTTGTAATGGAAGGACCATTTTTGGGGGATTGGCAGCGTGCAGCGAGTTCTCACACCTCATAATATCCTGCGATACGACTCATTTTGAAACTATTAAAAAGCCGAAACTGGCCGGAAAAGGCCGAATATGTACAAGACAGGATTCTCGTCATGCTCGTTGTAATGGAAGTACCATTCTTCGGGGATTTGTAGCGCGCAACGAGATCCCTCACATCATAATATCCTGCTATACGGCCCGTTTTTAATCACATAAAATACCGGAGATGTCCGGAAAAGGCCGAAGGTGTACAGAACCCAATGCTCCGTTTGCTCGTTGTAATGGAAGTACCATTCTTCGGGGATCGGCAGCGCGCAACGAGTTCTCTCACATCATAATATCCTGATATACGGCCCACTTTGAAACAATTAAAAAGCCGGAAATGTCCGGAAAAGGCCGAAGGTGTACAGAACCCGTTGCTCCCTTTGCTTGTTGTAATGGAAGTACCATTTTTGGGGGGTTGGCAGAGAGCAACTGGTTCTTACACATCATAATATCCTGATATACGGCCCATTTTGAAGCAATTAAAAAGCCGGAAATGTCCGGAAAAGGCCGAAGGTGTACAGAACCCGTTGCTCCGTATGCTCGTTGTAATGGGCGTACCATTTTTCGGGGATTTCCAGCGTGCAGCCAGTTCTCACACCTCAGAATATCCTGCGATACGACCCATTTTGAAACTATTAAAAAGCCGAAACTGGTCGGAAATGGCCGAATATGTACAAGACAGGATTCTCCGCATGCTCGTTGTAATGGAAGTACCATTCTTCGGGGATTGGCAGCGCGCAACGAGTTCTCTCACATCATAATATCCTGCTATACGGCCCGTATTTAATCACATAAAATGCCGGAGATGTCCGGAAAAGGCCGAAGGTGTACAGAACCCGATGCTCCGTTTGCTCGTTGTAATGGGCGTACCATGTTTCGGGGATTGGAAGCGTGCAGCGAGATCTCACACATCATAATATCGTGCGATACGACCCTTTTTGAAACAATTAAAAAGCCGGAAATATCCGGAAAAGGCCGAAGGTGTACAGAACCCGATGCTCCGTTTGCTCGTTGTAATGGAAGTACCATTTTTGGGGGGTTGGCAGAGAGCAACTGGTTCCTACACATCATAATATCCTGATATACGGCCCATTTTGAAACAATTAAAAAGCCGGAAATGTCCGGAAAAGGCCGAAGGTGTACAGAACCCGTTGCTCCGTATGCTCGTTGTAATGGGCGTACCATTTTTCGGGGATTGGCAGCGTGCAGCGAGATCTCACACATCATAATATCCTGCGATACGACCCTTTTTAAAACAATTAAAAAGCCGGAAATGTCCGGAAAAGGCCGAAGGTGTACAGAACCTGATGATCCGTATGCTCGTTGTAATGGAAGTACCATTCTTCGGGGATTGGCAGCGTGCAGCGAGTTCTCACACCTCATAATATCCTGCGATACGACTCATTTTGAAACTATTAAAAAGCCGAAACTGGCCGGAAAAGGCCGAATATGTACAAGACAGGATTCTACGCATGCTCGTTGTAATGGATGTACCATTCTTCGGGGATTGGCAGCGCGCAACGAGTTCTCTCACATCATAATATCCCGCGATACGACCCATTTTGAAACAATTAAAAAGCCGGAAATGTCCGGAAAATGCCGAAGGTGTACAGAACCCAATGCTCCGTTTGCTCGTTGTAATGGAAGTACCATTCTTCGGGGATCGGCAGCGCGCAACGAGTTCTCTCACATCATAATATCCTGATATACGGCCCACTTTGAAACAATTAAAAAGCCGGAAATGTCCGGAAAAGGCCGAAGGTGTACAGAACCCGTTGCTCCCTTTGCTTGTTGTAATGGAAGTACCATTTTTGGGGGGTTGGCAGAGAGCAACTGGCTCTTACACATCATAATAATCTGATATACGGCCCATTTTGAAACAATTAAAAAGCCGGAAATGTCCGGAAAAGGCCGAAGGTGTACAGAACCCGTTGCTCCGTATGCTCGTTGTAATGGGCGTACCATTTTTCGGGGATTGGAAGCGTGCAGCGAGATCTTACACATCATAATATCGAGCGATACGACCCTTTTTGAAACAATTAAAAAGCCGGAAATATCCGGAAAAGGCCGAAGGTGTACAGAACCCGATGCTCCGTATGCTCGTTGTAAGGGAAGGACCATTTTTGGGGGATCGGCAACGCTCAACGCGTTTTTACACATCATAATATCCTGCTATTCGGCCCGTTTTTGATCACTTGAAATGCCGGAAATGTCCGGAAAAGGCCGAAGGTGTACAGAACCTGATGCTCCGTATGCTCGTTGTAATGGAAGTACCATTTTTGGGGGGTTGGCAGAGAGCAACTGGCTCTTACACATCATAATAATCTGATATACGGCCCATTTTGAAACAATTAAAAAGCCGGAAATGTCCGGAAAAGGCCGAAGGTGTACAGAACCCGTTGCTCCGTATGCTCGTTGTAATGGGCGTACCATTTTTCGGGGACTTCCAGCGTGCAGCCAGTTCTCACACCTCATAATATCCTGCGATACGACCCATTTTGAAACTATTAAAAAGCCGAAACTGGCCGGAAATGGCCGAATATGTACAAGACAGGATTCTCCGGATGCTGGTTGTATTGGAAGTACCATTCTTCGGGGATTGGCAGCGCGCACCGTGTTCTCTCACATCATAATATCCTGCTATTCGGCCCGTTTTTGATCACTTAAAATGCCGGAAATGTCCGGAAAAGGCCTAAGGTGTACAGAACCTGATGCTCCGTATGCTCGTTGTAAGGGGCGTACCATTTCTCGGGGATTGGCAGCGCGCACCGTGTTCTCTCACATCATAATATCCTGCTATTCGGCCCGTTTTTGATCACTTAAAATGCCGGAAATGTCCGGAAAAGGCCTAAGGTGTACAGAACCTGATGCTCCGTATGCTCGTTGTAAGGGGCGTACCATTCTTCGGGGATTGGCAGCGCGCAACGAGTTCTCTCACATCATAATATCCTGCTATACGGCCCGTTTTTGATCACATAAAATGCCGGAGATGTCCGGAAAAGGCCGAAGGTGTACAGAACCCAATGCTCCGTTTGCTCGTTGTAATGGCAGTACCATTTTTGGGGGGGTTGGCAGAGAGCAACTGGTTCTTACACATCATAATATCCTGATATACGGCCCATTTTGAAACATTTAAAAAGCCGGAAATGTCCGGAAAAGGCCGAAGGTGTACAGAACCTGATGCTCCGTATGCTCGTTGTAATGGGCGTACCATTTTTCGGGGATTGGCAGCGTGCAGCGAGTTCTCACACCTCATAATATCCTGCGATGCGACCCATTTTGAAACTATTAAAAAGCCGAAACTGGCCGGAAAAGGCCGAATATGTACAAGACAGGATTCTCCGCATGCTCGTTGTAATGGATGTACCATTCTTCGGGGATTGGCAGCGCGCAACGAGTTCTCTCACATCATAATATCGCGCGATACGACCCATTTTGAAACAATTAAAAAGCCGGAAATGTCCGGAAAATGCCGAAGGTGTACAGAACCCGTTGCTCCGTATGCTCGTTGTAATGGAAGGACCATTTTTCGGGGATTGGCAGCGTGCAGCGAGTTCTCACACCTCATAATATCCTGCGATGCGACCCATTTTGAAACTATTAAAAAGCCGAAACTGGCCGGAAAAGGCCGAATATGTACAAGACAGGATTCTCCGCATGCTCGTTGTAATGGAAGTACCATTTTTGGGGGGTTGGCAGAGAGCAACTGGTTCTTACACATCATAATATCCTGATATACGGCCCATTTTGAAACAATTAAAAAGCCGGAAATGTCCGGAAAAGGCCGAAGGTGTACAGAACCCGTTGCTCCGTATGCTCGTTGTAATGGGCGTACCATTTTTCGGGGATTGGCAGCGTGCAGCGAGATCTCACACATCATAATATCCTGCGATACGACCCTTTTTAAAACAATTAAAAAGCCGGAAATGTCCGGAAAAGGCCGAAGGTGTACAGAACCTGATGCTCCGTATGCTCGTTGTAAGGGGCGTACCATTTCTCGGGGATTGGCAGCGCGTAACGAGTTCTCTCACATCATAATATCCTGAAATACGGCCCATTTTGAAACAATTAAAAAGCCGGAAATGTCCGGAAAAGGCCGAAGGTGTACAGAACCTGATGCTCCGTATGCTCGTTGTAATGGCAGTACCATTTTTGGGGGGTTGGCAGCGCGCAACGAGTTCTCTCACATCATAATATCCTGCGATACGACCCATTTTGAATCAATTAAAAAGCCGGAAATGTCCGGAAAATGCCAAAGGTGTACAGAACCCGTTGCTCCGTATGCTCGTTGTAATGGGCGTACCATTTTTCGGGGATTGGCAGCGTGCAGCGAGTTCTCACACCTCCTAATATCCTGCGATACGACCCATTTTGAAACTATTAAAAAGCCGAAACTGGCCGGAAAAGGCCGAATATGTACAAGACAGGATTCTCCGCATGCTCGTTGTAATGGATGTACCATTCTTCGGGGATTGGCAGCGCGCAACGAGTTCTCTCACATCATAATATCGCGCGATACGACCCATTTTGAAACAATTAAAAAGCCGGAAATGTCCGGAAAATGCCGAAGGTGTACAGAACCCGTTGCTCCGTATGCTCGTTGTAATGGAAGGACCATTTTTGGGGGATTGGCAGCGTGCAGCGAGTTCTCACACCTCATAATATCCTGCGATACGACTCATTTTGAAACTATTAAAAAGCCGAAACTGGCCGGAAAAGGCCGAATATGTACAAGACAGGATTCTCGTCATGCTCGTTGTAATGGAAGTACCATTCTTCGGGGATTTGTAGCGCGCAACGAGATCCCTCACATCATAATATCCTGCTATACGGCCCGTTTTTAATCACATAAAATACCGGAGATGTCCGGAAAAGGCCGAAGGTGTACAGAACCCAATGCTCCGTTTGCTCGTTGTAATGGAAGTACCATTCTTCGGGGATCGGCAGCGCGCAACGAGTTCTCTCACATCATAATATCCTGATATACGGCACACTTTGAAACAATTAAAAAGCCGGAAATGTCCGGAAAAGGCCGAAGGTGTACAGAACCCGTTGCTCCCTTTGCTTGTTGTAATGGAAGTACCATTTTTGGGGGGTTGGCAGAGAGCAACTGGTTCTTACACATCATAATATCCTGATATACGGCCCATTTTGAAGCAATTAAAAAGCCGGAAATGTCCGGAAAAGGCCGAAGGTGTACAGAACCCGTTGCTCCGTATGCTCGTTGTAATGGGCGTACCATTTTTCGGGGATTTCCAGCGTGCAGCCAGTTCTCACACCTCAGAATATCCTGCGATACGACCCATTTTGAAACTATTAAAAAGCCGAAACTGGTCGGAAATGGCCGAATATGTACAAGACAGGATTCTCCGCATGCTCGTTGTAATGGAAGTACCATTCTTCGGGGATTGGCAGCGCGCAACGAGTTCTCTCACATCATAATATCCTGCTATACGGCCCGTATTTAATCACATAAAATGCCGGAGATGTCCGGAAAAGGCCGAAGGTGTACAGAACCCGATGCTCCGTTTGCTCGTTGTAATGGGCGTACCATGTTTCGGGGATTGGAAGCGTGCAGCGAGATCTCACACATCATAATATCGTGCGATACGACCCTTTTTGAAACAATTAAAAAGCCGGAAATATCCGGAAAAGGCCGAAGGTGTACAGAACCCGATGCTCCGTTTGCTCGTTGTAATGGAAGTACCATTTTTGGGGGGTTGGCAGAGAGCAACTGGTTCCTACACATCATAATATCCTGATATACGGCCCATTTTGAAACAATTAAAAAGCCGGAAATGTCCGGAAAAGGCCGAAGGTGTACAGAACCCGTTGCTCCGTATGCTCGTTGTAATGGGCGTACCATTTTTCGGGGATTGGCAGCGTGCAGCGAGATCTCACACATCATAATATCCTGCGATACGACCCTTTTTAAAACAATTAAAAAGCCGGAAATGTCCGGAAAAGGCCGAAGGTGTACAGAACCTGATGATCCGTATGCTCGTTGTAATGGAAGTACCATTCTTCGGGGATTGGCAGCGTGCAGCGAGTTCTCACACCTCATAATATCCTGCGATACGACTCATTTTGAAACTATTAAAAAGCCGAAACTGGCCGGAAAAGGCCGAATATGTACAAGACAGGATTCTACGCATGCTCGTTGTAATGGATGTACCATTCTTCGGGGATTGGCAGCGCGCAACGAGTTCTCTCACATCATAATATCCCGCGATACGACCCATTTTGAAACAATTAAAAAGCCGGAAATGTCCGGAAAATGCCGAAGGTGTACAGAACCCGTTGCTCCGCATGCTCGTTGTAATAGAAGGACCATATTTGAGGGATTGGCAGCGTGCAGCGAGTACTCACACATCATAATATCCTGCGATACGACCCGTTTTTAATCACATAAAATGCCGGAAATGTCCGGAAAAGGCCGAAGGTGTACAGAACCCGATGCTCCGTTTGCTCGTTGTAATGGAAGTACCATTTTTGGGGGGTTGGCAGAGAGCAACTGGCTCTTACACATCATAATAATCTGATATACGGCCCATTTTGAAACAATTAAAAAGCCGGAAATGTCCGGAAAAGGCCGAAGGTGTACAGAACCCGTTGCTCCGTATGCTCGTTGTAATGGGCGTACCATTTTTCGGGGATTGGAAGCGTGCAGCGAGATCTTACACATCATAATATCGAGCGATACGACCCTTTTTGAAACAATTAAAAAGCCGGAAATATCCGGAAAAGGCCGAAGGTGTACAGAACCCGATGCTCCGTATGCTCGTTGTAAGGGAAGGACCATTTTTGGGGGATCGGCAACGCTCAACGCGTTTTTACACATCATAATATCCTGCTATTCGGCCCGTTTTTGATCACTTAAAATGCCGGAAATGTCCGGAAAAGGCCGAAGGTGTACAGAACCTGATGCTCCGTATGCTCGTTGTAATGGAAGTACCATTTTTGGGGGGTTGGCAGAGAGCAACTGGCTCTTACACATCATAATAATCTGATATACGGCCCATTTTGAAACAATTAAAAAGCCGGAAATGTCCGGAAAAGGCCGAAGGTGTACAGAACCCGTTGCTCCGTATGCTCGTTGTAATGGGCGTACCATTTTTCGGGGATTGGCAGCGTGCAGCGAGTTCTCACACCTCATAATATCCTGCGATACGACCCATTTTGAAACTATTAAAAAGCCGAAACTGGCCGGAAAAGGCCGAATATGTACAAGACAGGATTCTCCGCATGCTCGTTGTAATGGATGTACCATTCTTCGGGGATTGGCAGCGCGCAACGAGTTCTCTCACATCATAATATCGCGCGATACGACCCATTTTGAAACAATTAAAAAGCCGGAAATGTCCGGAAAATGCCGAAGGTGTACAGAACCCGTTGCTCCGTATGCTCGTTGTAATGGAAGGACCATTTTTGGGGGATTGGCAGCGTGCAGCGAGTTCTCACACCTCATAATATCCTGCGATACGACTCATTTTGAAACTATTAAAAAGCCGAAACTGGCCGGAAAAGGCCGAATATGTACAAGACAGGATTCTCGTCATGCTCGTTGTAATGGAAGTACCATTCTTCGGGGATTTGTAGCGCGCAACGAGTTCCCTCACATCATAATATCCTGCTATACGGCCCGTTTTTAATCACATAAAATGCCGGAGATGTCCGGAAAAGGCCGAAGGTGTACAGAACCCAATGCTCCGTTTGCTCGTTGTAATGGAAGTACCATTTTTGGGGGTTGGCAGAGAGCAACTGGTTCTTACAGATCATAATATCCTGATATACGGCCCATTTTGAAACAATTAAAAAGCCGGAAATGTCCGGAAAAGGCCGAAGGTGTACAGAACCCGTTGCTCCGTATGCTCGTTGTAATGGGCGTAACATTTTTCGGGGATTGGCAGCGTGCAGCGAGATCTCACACATCATAATATCCTGCGATACGACCCTTTTTGAAACAATTAAAAAGCCGGAAATATCCGGAAAAGGCCGGAGGTGTACAGAACCCGTTGCTCCGTATGCTCGTTGTAATGGAAGGACCATTTTTGGGGGATTGGCAGCGTGCAGCCAGTTCTCACACCTCATAATATCCTGCGAAACGACTCATTTTGAATCTATTAAAAAGCCGAAACTCGCAGGAAAAGGCCGAATATGTACAAGACAGGATTCTCCGCATGCTCGTTGTAATGGAAGTACCATTCTTCGGGGATTGGCAGCGCGCAACGAGTTCTCTCACATCATAATATCCTGATATACGGCCCACTTTGAAACAATTAAAAAGCCGGAAATGTCCGGAAAAGGCCGAAGGTGTACAGAACCCGTTGCTCCCTTTGCTTGTTGTAATGGAAGTACCATTTTTGGGGGGTTGGCAGAGAGCAACTGGTTCTTACACATCATAATATCCTGATATACGGCCCATTTTGAAGCAATTAAAAAGCCGGAAATGTCCGGAAAAGGCCGAAGGTGTACAGAACCCGTTGCTCCGTATGCTCGTTGTAATGGGCGTACCATTTTTCGGGGATTTCCAGCGTGCAGCCAGTTCTCACACCTCAGAATATCCTGCGATACGACCCATTTTGAAACTATTAAAAAGCCGAAACTGGTCGGAAATGGCCGAATATGTACAAGACAGGATTCTCCGCATGCTCGTTGTAATGGAAGTACCATTCTTCGGGGATTGGCAGCGCGCAACGAGTTCTCTCACATCATAATATCCTGCTATACGGCCCGTATTTAATCACATAAAATGCCGGAGATGTCCGGAAAAGGCCGAAGGTGTACAGAACCCGATGCTCCGTTTGCTCGTTGTAATGGGCGTACCATGTTTCGGGGATTGGAAGCGTGCAGCGAGATCTCACACATCATAATATCGTGCGATACGACCCTTTTTGAAACAATTAAAAAGCCGGAAATATCCGGAAAAGGCAGAAGGTGTACATAACCCGATGCTCCGTTTGCTCGTTGTAATGGAAGTACCATTTTTGGGGGGTTGGCAGAGAGCAACTGGTTCTTACACATCATAATATCCTGATATACGGCCCATTTTGAAACAATTAAAAAGCCGGAAATGTCCGGAAAAGGCCGAAGGTGTACAGAACCCGTTGCTCCGTATGCTCGTTGTAATGGGCGTACCATTTTTCGGGGATTGGCAGCGTGCAGCGAGTTCTCACACCTCATAATATCCTGCGATACGACCCATTTTGAAACAATTAAAAAGCCGAAACTGGCCGGAAAAGGCCGAATATGTACAAGACAGGATTCCCCGGATGCTGGTTGTATTGGAAGTACCATTCTTCGGGGATTGGCAGCGCGCACCGTGTTCTCTCACATCATAATATCCTGCTATTCGGCCCGTTTTTGATCACTTAAAATGCCGGAAATGTCCGGAAAATGCCTAAGGTGTACAGAACCCGTTGCTCCGTATGCTCGTTGTAATGGAAGGACCATATTTGGGGGATTGGCAGCGTGCAGCGAGTTCTCACACATCATAATATCCTGCGATACGACCCGTTTTTAATCACATAAAATGCCGGAGATGTCCGGAAAAGGCCGAAGGTGTACAGAACCCGATGCTCCGTTTGCTCGTTGTAATGGGAGTACCATTTTTGGGGGGTTGGCAGAGAGCAACTGGCTCTTACACATCATAATAATCTGATATACGGCCCATTTTGAAACAATTAAAAAGGCTGAAATGTCCGGAAAAGGCCGAACGTGTACAGAACCCGTTGCTCCGTATGCTCGTTGTAATGGGCGTACCATTTTTCGGGGATTGGAAGCGTGCAGCGAGATATCACACATAATAATATCGTGCGATACGACCCTTTTTGAAACAATTAAAAAGCCGGAAATATCCGGAAAAGGCCGAAGGTGTACAGAACCCGTTGCTCCGTATGCTCGTTGTAATGGAAGGACCATTCTTCGGGGATTGGCAGCGCGCAACGAGTTCTCTCACATCATAATATCCCGCGATACGACCCATCTTGAAACAATTAAAAAGCCGGAAATGTCCGGAAAATGCCGAAGGTGTACAGAACCCGTTGCTCCGTATGCTCGTTGTAATGGATGGACCATTTTTGGGGGATTGGCAGCGTGCAGCGAGTTCTCACACATCATAATATCCTGCGATACGACCCGTTTTTAATCACATAAAATGCCGGAAATATCCGGAAAAGGCCGAAGGTGTACAGAACCTGATGCTACGTATACTCGTTGTAAGGGGCGTACCATTTCTCGGGGATTGGCAGCGCGCAACGAGGTCTCACACATCATAATATCCTGCGATACGACCCTTTTTGAAACAATTAAAAAGCCGGAAATATCCGGAAAAGGCCGAAGGTGTACAGAACCCGTTGCTCCGTATGCTCGTTGAAATGGGAGTACCATTTTTCGGGGATTGGCAGCGTGCAGCGAGATCTCACACATCATAATATCCTGCGATACGACCCTTTTTGAAACAATTAAAAAGCCGGAAATATCCGGAAAAGGCTGAAGGTGTGCAGAACCCGTTGCTCCGTATGCTCGTTGTAATGGGCGTACCATTTTTCGGGGATTGGCAGCGTGCAGCGAGTTCTCACACCTCATAATATCCTGCGATACGACCCATTTTGAAACAATTAAAAAGCCGAAACTGGCCGGAAAAGGCCGAATATGTACAAGACAGGATTCTCCGGATGCTGGTTGTATTGGAAGTACCATTCTTCGGGGATTGGCAGCGCGCACCGTGTTCTCTCACATCATAATATCCTGCTATTCGGCCCGTTTTTGATCACTTAAAATGCCGGAAATGTCCGGAAAAGGCCTAAGGTGTACAGAACCTGATGCTCCGTATGCTCGTTGTAAGGGGCGTACCATTTCTCGGGGATTGGCAGCGCGTAACGTGTTCTCTCACATCATAATATCCTGATAAACGGCACATTTTGAAACAATTAAAAAGCCGGAAATGTCCGGAAAAGACCGAAGGTGTCCAGAACCCGTTGCTCCGTATGCTCGTTGTAATGGGCGTACCATTTTTCGGGGACTTCCAGCGTGCAGCCAGTTCTCACACCTCATAATATCCTGCGATACGACCCATTTTGAAACTATTAAAAAGCCGAAACTGGCCGGAAATGGCCGAATATGTACAAGACAGGATTCTCCGGATGCTGGTTGTATTGGAAGTACCATTCTTCGGGGATTGGCAGCGCGCACCGTGTTCTCTCACATCATAATATCCTGCTATTCGGCCCGTTTTTGATCACTTAAAATGCCGGAAATGTCCGGAAAAGGCCTAAGGTGTACAGAACCTGATGCTCCGTATGCTCGTTGTAAGGGGCGTACCATTTCTCGGGGATTGGCAGCGCGCACCGTGTTCTCTCACATCATAATATCCTGCTATTCGGCCCGTTTTTGATCACTTAAAATGCCGGAAATGTCCGGAAAAGGCCTAAGGTGTACAGAACCTGATGCTCCGTATGCTCGTTGTAAGGGGCGTACCATTCTTCGGGGATTGGCAGCGCGCAACGAGTTCTCTCACATCATAATATCCTGCTATACGGCCCGTTTTTGATCACATAAAATGCCGGAGATGTCCGGAAAAGGCCGAAGGTGTACAGAACCCAATGCTCCGTTTGCTCGTTGTAATGGCAGTACCATTTTTGGGGGGGTTGGCAGAGAGCAACTGGTTCTTACACATCATAATATCCTGATATACGGCCCATTTTGAAACATTTAAAAAGCCGGAAATGTCCGGAAAAGGCCGAAGGTGTACAGAACCTGATGCTCCGTATGCTCGTTGTAATGGGCGTACCATTTTTCGGGGATTGGCAGCGTGCAGCGAGTTCTCACACCTCATAATATCCTGCGATGCGACCCATTTTGAAACTATTAAAAAGCCGAAACTGGCCGGAAAAGGCCGAATATGTACAAGACAGGATTCTCCGCATGCTCGTTGTAATGGATGTACCATTCTTCGGGGATTGGCAGCGCGCAACGAGTTCTCTCACATCATAATATCGCGCGATACGACCCATTTTGAAACAATTAAAAAGCCGGAAATGTCCGGAAAATGCCGAAGGTGTACAGAACCCGTTGCTCCGTATGCTCGTTGTAATGGAAGGACCATTTTTCGGGGATTGGCAGCGTGCAGCGAGTTCTCACACCTCATAATATCCTGCGATGCGACCCATTTTGAAACTATTAAAAAGCCGAAACTGGCTGGAAAAGGCCGAATATGTACAAGACAGGATTCTCCGCATGCTCGTTGTAATGGATGTACCATTCTTCGGGGATTGGCAGCGCGCAACGAGTTCCCTCACATCATAATATCCTGCTATACGGCCCGTTTTTAACCACATAAAATGCCGGAGATGTCCGGAAAAGGCCGAAGGTGTACAGAACCCAATGCTCCGTTTGCTCGTTGTAATGGAAGTACCATTTTTGGGGGTTGGCAGAGAGCAACTGGTTCTTACAGATCATAATATCCTGATATACGGCCCATTTTGAAACAATTAAAAAGCCGGAAATGTCCGGAAAAGGCCGAAGGTGTACAGAACCCGTTGCTCCGTATGCTCGTTGTAATGGGCGTACCATTTTTCGGGGATTGGCAGCGTACAGCGAGATCTCACACATCATAATATCCTGCGATACGACCCTTTTTGAAACAATTAAAAAGCCGGAAATATCCGGAAAAGGCCGGAGGTGTACAGAACCCGTTGCTCCGTATGCTCGTTGTAATGGAAGGACCATTTTTGGGGGATTGGCAGCGTGCAGCGAGTTCTCACACCTCATAAAATCCTGTGAAACGACTCATTTTGAAACTATTAAAAAGCCGAAACTCGCCGGAAAAGGCCGAATATGTACAAGACAGGATCCTCCGCATGCTCCTTGTAATGGAAGTACCATTCTTCGGGGATTGGCAGCGCGCAACGAGTTCTCTCACATCATAATATCCTGATATACGGCCCACTTTGAAACAATTAAAAAGCCGGAAATGTCCGGAAAAGGCCGAAGGTGTACAGAACCCATTGCTCCCTTTGCTTGCTGTAATGGAAGTACCATTTTTGGGGGGTTGGCAGAGAGCAACTGGTTCTTACACATCATAATATCCTGATATACGGCCCATTTTCAAGCAATTAAAAAGCCGGAAATGTCCGGAAAAGGCCGAAGGTGTACAGAACCCGATGCTCCGTTTGCTCGTTGTAATGGAAGTACCATTTTTGGGGGGTTGGCAGAGAGCAACTGGTTCTTACACATCATAATATCCTGATATACGGCCCATTTTGAAACAATTAAAAAGCCGGAAATGTCCGGAAAAGGCCGAAGGTGTACAGAACCCGTTGCTCCGTCTGCTCGTTGTAATGGGCGTACCATTTTTCGGGGATTGTCAGCGAGCAGCGAGATCTCACACATCATAATATCCTGCGATACGACCCTTTTTAAAACAATTAAAAAGCCGGAAATATCCGGAAAAGGCCGAAGGTGTACAGAACCCGTTGCTCCGTATGCTCGTTGTAATGGAAGGACCATTTTTGGGGGATTGGCAACGCTCAAAGCGTTTTTACACATCATAATATCCTGCTATTCGGCCCATTTTTTGATCACTTAAAATGCCGGAAATGTCCGGAAAAGGCCGAAGGTGTACAGAACCTGATGCTCCGTATGCTCGTTGTAAGGGGCGTACCATTTCTCGGGGATTGGCAGCGCGTAACGAGTTCTCTCACATCATAATATCCTGAAATACGGCCCATTTTGAAACAATTAAAAAGCCGGAAATGTCCGGAAAATGCCGAAGGTGTACAGAACGCGTTGCTCCGCATGCTCGTTGTAATGGAAGGACCATATTTGAGGGATTGGCAGCGTGCAGCGAGTTCTCACACATCATAATATCCTGCGATACGACCCGTTTTTAATCACATAAAATGCCGGAAATGTCCGGAAAAGGCCGAAGGTGTACAGAACCCGATGCTCCGTTTGCTCGTTGTAATGGAAGTACCATTTTTGGGGGGTTGGCAGAGAGCAACTGGCTCTTACACATCATAATAATCTGATATACGGCCCATTTTGAAACAATTAAAAAGCCGGAAATGTCCGGAAAAGGCCGAAGGTGTACAGAACCCGTTGCTCCGTATGCTCGTTGTAATGGGCGTACCAGTTTTCGGGGATTGGAAGCGTGCAGCGAGATCTTACACATCATAATATCGAGCGATACGACCCTTTTTGAAACAATTAAAAAGCCGGAAATATCCGGAAAAGGCCGAAGGTGTACAGAACCCGATGCTCCGTATGCTCGTTGTAAGGGAAGGACCATTTTTGGGGGATCGGCAACGCTCAACGCGTTTTTACACATCATAATATCCTGCTATTCGGCCCGTTTTTGATCACTTAAAATGCCGGAAATGTCCGGAAAAGGCCGAAGGTGTACAGAACCTGATGCTCCGTATGCTCGTTGTAAGGGGCGTACCATTTCTCGGGGATTGGCAGCGCGTAACGTGTTCTCTCAGATCATAATATCCTGATAAACGGCACATTTTGAAACAATTAAAAAGCCGGAAATGTCCGTAAAAGGCCGAAGGTGTACAGAACCTGATGCTCCGTATGCTCGTTGTAAGGGGCGTACCATTTCTCGGGGATTGGCAGCGCGTAACGAGTTCTCTCACATCATAATATCCTGAAATACGGCCCATTTTGAAACAATTAAAAAGCCGGAAATGTCCGGAAAAGGCCGAAGGTGTACAGAACCTGATGCTCCGTATGCTCGTTGTAATGGCAGTACCATTTTTGGGGGGTTGGCAGCGCGCAACGAGTTCTCTCACATCATAATATCCTGCGATACGACCCATTTTGAAACAATTAAAAAGCCGGAAATGTCCGGAAAATGCCAAAGGTGTACAGAACCCGTTGCTCCGTATGCTCGTTGTAATGGGCGTACCATTTTTCGGGGATTGGCAGCGTGCAGCGAGTTCTCACACCTCCTAATATCCTGCGATACGACCCATTTTGAAACTATTAAAAAGCCGAAACTGGCCGGAAAAGGCCGAATATGTACAAGACAGGATTCTCCGCATGCTCGTTGTAATGGATGTACCATTCTTCGGGGATTGGCAGCGCGCAACGAGTTCTCTCACATCATAATATCGCGCGATACGACCCATTTTGAAACAATTAAAAAGCCGGAAATGTCCGGAAAATGCCGAAGGTGTACAGAACCCGTTGCTCCGTATGCTCGTTGTAATGGAAGGACCATTTTTGGGGGATTGGCAGCGTGCAGCGAGTTCTCATACCTCATAATATCCTGCGATACGACTCATTTTGAAACTATTAAAAAGCCGAAACTGGCCGGAAAAGGCCGAATATGTACAAGACAGGATTCTCGTCATGCTCGTTGTAATGGAAGTACCATTCTTCGGGGATTTGTAGCGCGCAACGAGTTCCCTCACATCATAATATCCTGCTATACGGCCCGTTTTTAATCACATAAAATGCCGGAGATGTCCGGAAAAGGCCGAAGGTGTACAGAACCCAATGCTCCGTTTGCTCGTTGTAATGGAAGTACCATTCTTCGGGGATCGGCAGCGCGCAACGAGTTCTCTCACATCATAATATCCTGATATACGGCCCACTTTGAAACAATTAAAAAGCCGGAAATGTCCGGAAAAGGCCGAAGGTGTACAGAACCCGTTGCTCCCTTTGCTTGTTGTAATGGAAGTACCATTTTTGGGGGGTTGGCAGAGAGCAACTGGTTCTTACACATCATAATATCCTGATATACGGCCCATTTTGAAGCAATTAAAAAGCCGGAAATGTCCGGAAAAGGCCGAAGGTGTACAGAACCCGTTGCTCCGTATGCTCGTTGTAATGGGCGTACCATTTTTCGGGGATTTCCAGCGTGCAGCCAGTTCTCACACCTCAGAATATCCTGCGATACGACCCATTTTGAAACTATTAAAAAGCCGAAACTGGTCGGAAATGGCCGAATATGTACAAGACAGGATTCTCCGCATGCTCGTTGTAATGGAAGTACCATTCTTCGGGGATTGGCAGCGCGCAACGAGTTCTCTCACATCATAATATCCTGCTATACGGCCCGTATTTAATCACATAAAATGCCGGAGATGTCCGGAAAAGGCCGAAGGTGTACAGAACCCGATGCTCCGTTTGCTCGTTGTAATGGGCGTACCATGTTTCGGGGATTGGAAGCGTGCAGCGAGATCTCACACATCATAATATCGTGCGATACGACCCTTTTTGAAACAATTAAAAAGCCGGAAATATCCGGAAAAGGCCGAAGGTGTACAGAACCCGATGCTCCGTTTGCTCGTTGTAATGGAAGTACCATTTTTGGGGGGTTGGCAGAGAGCAACTGGTTCTTACACATCATAATATCCTGATATACGGCCCATTTTGAAACAATTAAAAAGCCGGAAATGTCCGGAAAAGGCCGAAGGTGTACAGAACCCGTTGCTCCGTATGCTCGTTGTAATGGGCGTACCATTTTTCGGGGATTGGCAGCGTGCAGCGAGATCTCACACATCATAATATCCTGCGATACGACCCTTTTTAAAACAATTAAAAAGCCGGAAATGTCCGGAAAAGGCCGAAGGTGTACAGAACCTGATGCTCCGTATGCTCGTTGTAAGGGGCGTACCATTTCTCGGGGATTGGCAGCGCGTAACGAGTTCTCTCACATCATAATATCCTGAAATACGGCCCATTTTGAAACAATTAAAAAGCCGGAAATGTCCGGAAAAGGCCGAAGGTGTACAGAACCTGATGCTCCGTATGCTCGTTGTAATGGCAGTACCATTTTTGGGGGGTTGGCAGCGCGCAACGAGTTCTCTCACATCATAATATCCTGCGATACGACCCATTTTGAAACAATTAAAAAGCCGGAAATGTCCGGAAAATGCCAAAGGTGTACAGAACCCGTTGCTCCGTATGCTCGTTGTAATGGGCGTACCATTTTTCGGGGATTGGCAGCGTGCAGCGAGTTCTCACACCTCCTAATATCCTGCGATACGACCCATTTTGAAACTATTAAAAAGCCGAAACTGGCCGGAAAAGGCCGAATATGTACAAGACAGGATTCTCCGCATGCTCGTTGTAATGGATGTACCATTCTTCGGGGATTGGCAGCGCGCAACGAGTTCTCTCACATCATAATATCGCGCGATACGACCCATTTTGAAACAATTAAAAAGCCGGAAATGTCCGGAAAATGCCGAAGGTGTACAGAACCCGTTGCTCCGTATGCTCGTTGTAATGGAAGGACCATTTTTGGGGGATTGGCAGCGTGCAGCGAGTTCTCACACCTCATAATATCCTGCGATACGACTCATTTTGAAACTATTAAAAAGCCGAAACTGGCCGGAAAAGGCCGAATATGTACAAGACAGGATTCTCGTCATGCTCGTTGTAATGGAAGTACCATTCTTCGGGGATTTGTAGCGCGCAACGAGTTCCCTCACATCATAATATCCTGCTATACGGCCCGTTTTTAATCACATAAAATGCCGGAGATGTCCGGAAAAGGCCGAAGGTGTACAGAACCCAATGCTCCGTTTGCTCGTTGTAATGGAAGTACCATTCTTCGGGGATCGGCAGCGCGCAACGAGTTCTCTCACATCATAATATCCTGATATACGGCCCACTTTGAAACAATTAAAAAGCCGGAAATGTCCGGAAAAGGCCGAAGGTGTACAGAACCCGTTGCTCCCTTTGCTTGTTGTAATGGAAGTACCATTTTTGGGGGGTTGGCAGAGAGCAACTGGTTCTTACACATCATAATATCCTGATATACGGCCCATTTTGAAGCAATTAAAAAGCCGGAAATGTCCGGAAAAGGCCGAAGGTGTACAGAACCCGTTGCTCCGTATGCTCGTTGTAATGGGCGTACCATTTTTCGGGGATTTCCAGCGTGCAGCCAGTTCTCACACCTCAGAATATCCTGCGATACGACCCATTTTGAAACTATTAAAAAGCCGAAACTGGTCGGAAATGGCCGAATATGTACAAGACAGGATTCTCCGCATGCTCGTTGTAATGGAAGTACCATTCTTCGGGGATTGGCAGCGCGCAACGAGTTCTCTCACATCATAATATCCTGCTATACGGCCCGTATTTAATCACATAAAATGCCGGAGATGTCCGGAAAAGGCCGAAGGTGTACAGAACCCGATGCTCCGTTTGCTCGTTGTAATGGGCGTACCATGTTTCGGGGATTGGAAGCGTGCAGCGAGATCTCACACATCATAATATCGTGCGATACGACCCTTTTTGAAACAATTAAAAAGCCGGAAATATCCGGAAAAGGCCGAAGGTGTACAGAACCCGATGCTCCGTTTGCTCGTTGTAATGGAAGTACCATTTTTGGGGGGTTGGCAGAGAGCAACTGGTTCTTACACATCATAATATCCTGATATACGGCCCATTTTGAAACAATTAAAAAGCCGGAAATGTCCGGAAAAGGCCGAAGGTGTACAGAACCCGTTGCTCCGTATGCTCGTTGTAATGGGCGTACCATTTTTCGGGGATTGGCAGCGTGCAGCGAGATCTCACACATCATAATATCCTGCGATACGACCCTTTTTAAAACAATTAAAAAGCCGGAAATGTCCGGAAAAGGCCGAAGGTGTACAGAACCTGATGCTCCGTATGCTCGTTGTAAGGGGCGTACCATTTCTCGGGGATTGGCAGCGCGTAACGAGTTCTCTCACATCATAATATCCTGAAATACGGCCCATTTTGAAACAATTAAAAAGCCGGAAATGTCCGGAAAAGGCCGAAGGTGTACAGAACCTGATGCTCCGTATGCTCGTTGTAATGGCAGTACCATTTTTGGGGGGTTGGCAGCGCGCAACGAGTTCTCTCACATCATAATATCCTGCGATACGACCCATTTTGAAACAATTAAAAAGCCGGAAATGTCCGGAAAATGCCAAAGGTGTACAGAACCCGTTGCTCCGTATGCTCGTTGTAATGGGCGTACCATTTTTCGGGGATTGGCAGCGTGCAGCGAGTTCTCACACCTCCTAATATCCTGCGATACGACCCATTTTGAAACTATTAAAAAGCCGAAACTGGCCGGAAAAGGCCGAATATGTACAAGACAGGATTCTCCGCATGCTCGTTGTAATGGATGTACCATTCTTCGGGGATTGGCAGCGCGCAACGAGTTCTCTCACATCATAATATCGCGCGATACGACCCATTTTGAAACAATTAAAAAGCCGGAAATGTCCGGAAAATGCCGAAGGTGTACAGAACCCGTTGCTCCGTATGCTCGTTGTAATGGAAGGACCATTTTTGGGGGATTGGCAGCGTGCAGCGAGTTCTCACACCTCATAATATCCTGCGATACGACTCATTTTGAAACTATTAAAAAGCCGAAACTGGCCGGAAAAGGCCGAATATGTACAAGACAGGATTCTCGTCATGCTCGTTGTAATGGAAGTACCATTCTTCGGGGATTTGTAGCGCGCAACGAGTTCCCTCACATCATAATATCCTGCTATACGGCCCGTTTTTAATCACATAAAATACCGGAGATGTCCGGAAAAGGCCGAAGGTGTACAGAACCCAATGCTCCGTTTGCTCGTTGTAATGGAAGTACCATTCTTCGGGGATCGGCAGCGCGCAACGAGTTCTCTCACATCATAATATGCTGATATACGGCCCACTTTGAAACAATTAAAAAGCCGGAAATGTCCGGAAAAGGCCGAAGGTGTACAGAACCCGTTGCTCCCTTTGCTTGTTGTAATGGAAGTACCATTTTTGGGGGGTTGGCAGAGAGCAACTGGTTCTTACACATCATAATATCCTGATATACGGCCCATTTTGAAGCAATTAAAAAGCCGGAAATGTCCGGAAAAGGCCGAAGGTGTACAGAACCCGTTGCTCCGTATGCTCGTTGTAATGGGCGTACCATTTTTCGGGGATTGGCAGCGTGCAGCGAGATCTCACACATCATAATATCCTGCGATACGACCCTTTTTAAAACAATTAAAAAGCCGGAAATGTCCGGAAAAGGCCGAAGGTGTACAGAACCTGATGATCCGTATGCTCGTTGTAATGGAAGTACCATTCTTCGGGGATTGGCAGCGTGCAGCGAGTTCTCACACCTCATAATATCCTGCGATACGACTCATTTTGAAACTATTAAAAAGCCGAAACTGGCCGGAAAAGGCCGAATATGTACAAGACAGGATTCTACGCATGCTCGTTGTAATGGATGTACCATTCTTCGGGGATTGGCAGCGCGCAACGAGTTCTCTCACATCATAATATCCCGCGATACGACCCATTTTGAAACAATTAAAAAGCCGGAAATGTCCGGAAAATGCCGAAGGTGTACAGAACCCGTTGCTCCGCATGCTCGTTGTAATGGAAGGACCATATTTGAGGGATTGGCAGCGTGCAGCGAGTTCTCACACATCATAATATCCTGCGATACGACCCGTTTTTAATCACATAAAATGCCGGAAATGTCCGGAAAAGGCCGAAGGTGTACAGAACCCGATGCTCCGTTTGCTCGTTGTAATGGAAGTACCATTTTTGGGGGGTTGGCAGAGAGCAACTGGCTCTTACACATCATAATAATCTGATATACGGCCCATTTTGAAACAATTAAAAAGCCGGAAATGTCCGGAAAAGGCCGAAGGTGTACAGAACCCGTTGCTCCGTATGCTCGTTGTAATGGGCGTACCATTTTTCGGGGATTGGAAGCGTGCAGCGAGATCTTACACATCATAATATCGAGCGATACGACCCTTTTTGAAACAATTAAAAAGCCGGAAATATCCGGAAAAGGCCGAAGGTGTACAGAACCCGATGCTCCGTATGCTCGTTGTAAGGGAAGGACCATTTTTGGGGGATCGGCAACGCTCAACGCGTTTTTACACATCATAATATCCTGCTATTCGGCCCGTTTTTGATCACTTAAAATGCCGGAAATGTCCGGAAAAGGCCGAAGGTGTACAGAACCTGATGCTCCGTATGCTCGTTGTAATGGAAGTACCATTTTTGGGGGGTTGGCAGAGAGCAACTGGCTCTTACACATCATAATAATCTGATATACGGCCCATTTTGAAACAATTAAAAAGCCGGAAATGTCCGGAAAAGGCCGAAGGTGTACAGAACCCGTTGCTCCGTATGCTCGTTGTAATGGGCGTACCATTTTTCGGGGATTGGCAGCGTGCAGCGAGTTCTCACACCTCATAATATCCTGCGATACGACCCATTTTGAAACTATTAAAAAGCCGAAACTGGCCGGAAAAGGCCGAATATGTACAAGACAGGATTCTCCGCATGCTCGTTGTAATGGATGTACCATTCTTCGGGGATTGGCAGCGCGCAATGAGTTCTCTCACATCATAATATCGCGCGATACGACCCATTTTGAAACAATTAAAAAGCCGGAAATGTCCGGAAAATGCCGAAGGTGTACAGAACCCGTTGCTCCGTATGCTCGTTGTAATGGAAGGACCATTTTTGGGGGATTGGCAGCGTGCAGCGAGTTCTCACACCTCATAATATCCTGCGATACGACTCATTTTGAAACTATTAAAAAGCCGAAACTGGCCGGAAAAGGCCGAATATGTACAAGACAGGATTCTCGTCATGCTCGTTGTAATGGAAGTACCATTCTTCGGGGATTTGTAGCGCGCAACGAGTTCCCTCACATCATAATATCCTGCTATACGGCCCGTTTTTAATCACATAAAATGCCGGAGATGTCCGGAAAAGGCCGAAGGTGTACAGAACCCAATGCTCCGTTTGCTCGTTGTAATGGAAGTACCATTTTTGGGGGTTGGCAGAGAGCAACTGGTTCTTACAGATCATAATATCCTGATATACGGCCCATTTTGAAACAATTAAAAAGCCGGAAATGTCCGGAAAAGGCCGAAGGTGTACAGAACCCGTTGCTCCGTATGCTCGTTGTAATGGGCGTAACATTTTTCGGGGATTGGCAGCGTGCAGCGAGATCTCACACATCATAATATCCTGCGATACGACCCTTTTTGAAACAATTAAAAAGCCGGAAATATCCGGAAAAGGCCGGAGGTGTACAGAACCCGTTGCTCCGTATGCTCGTTGTAATGGAAGGACCATTTTTGGGGGATTGGCAGCGTGCAGCGAGTTCTCACACCTCATAATATCCTGCGAAACGACTCATTTTGAATCTATTAAAAAGCCGAAACTCGCCGGAAAAGGCCGAATATGTACAAGACAGGATTCTCCGCATGCTCGTTGTAATGGAAGTACCATTCTTCGGGGATTGGCAGCGCGCAACGAGTTCTCTCACATCATAATATCCTGATATACGGCCCACTTTGAAACAATTAAAAAGCCGGAAATGTCCGGAAAAGGCCGAAGGTGTACAGAACCCGTTGCTCCCTTTGCTTGTTGTAATGGAAGTACCATTTTTGGGGGGTTGGCAGAGAGCAACTGGTTCTTACACATCATAATATCCTGATATACGGCCCATTTTGAAGCAATTAAAAAGCCGGAAATGTCCAGAAAAGGCCGAAGGTGTACAGAACCCGTTGCTCCGTATGCTCGTTGTAATGGGCGTACCATTTTTCGGGGATTTCCAGCGTGCAGCCAGTTCTCACACCTCAGAATATCCTGCGATACGACCCATTTTGAAACTATTAAAAAGCCGAAACTGGTCGGAAATGGCCGAATATGTACAAGACAGGATTCTCCGCATGCTCGTTGTAATGGAAGTACCATTCTTCGGGGATTGGCAGCGCGCAACGAGTTCTCTCACATCATAATATCCTGCTATACGGCCCGTATTTAATCACATAAAATGCCGGAGATGTCCGGAAAAGGCCGAAGGTGTACAGAACCCGATGCTCCGTTTGCTCGTTGTAATGGGCGTACCATGTTTCGGGGATTGGAAGCGTGCAGCGAGATCTCACACATCATAATATCGTGCGATACGACCCTTTTTGAAACAATTAAAAAGCCGGAAATATCCGGAAAAGGCCGAAGGTGTACAGAACCCGATGCTCCGTTTGCTCGTTGTAATGGAAGTACCATTTTTGGGGGGTTGGCAGAGAGCAACTGGTTCTTACACATCATAATATCCTGATATACGGCCCATTTTGAAACAATTAAAAAGCCGGAAATGTCCGGAAATGGCCGAAGGTGTACAGAACCCGTTGCTCCGTATGCTCGTTGTAATGGGCGTACCATTTTTCGGGGATTGGCAGCGTGCAGCGAGATCTCACACATCATAATATCCTGCGATACGACCCTTTTTAAAACAATTAAAAAGCCGGAAATGTCCGGAAAAGGCCGAAGGTGTACAGAACCTGATGATCCGTATGCTCGTTGTAATGGAAGTACCATTCTTCGGGGATTGGCAGCGTGCAGCGAGTTCTCACACCTCATAATATCCTGCGATACGACTCATTTTGAAACTATTAAAAAGCCGAAACTGGCCGAAAAGGCCGAATATGTACAAGACAGGATTCTACGCATGCTCGTTGTAATGGATGTACCATTCTTCGGGGATTGGCAGCGCGCAACGAGTTCTCTCACATCATAACATCCCGCGATACGACCCATTTTGAAACAATTAAAAAGCCGGAAATGTCCGGAAAATGCCGAAGGTGTACAGAACCCGTTGCTCCGCATGCTCGTTGTAATGGAAGGACCATATTTGAGGGATTGGCAGCGTGCAGCGAGTTCTCACACATCATAATATCCTGCGATACGACCCGTTTTTAATCACATAAAATGCCGGAAATGTCCGGAAAAGGCCGAAGGTGTACAGAACCCGATGCTCCGTTTGCTCGTTGTAATGGAAGTACCATTTTTGGGGGGTTGGCAGAGAGCAACTGGCTCTTACACATCATAATAATCTGATATACGGCCCATTTTGAAACAATTAAAAAGCCGGAAATGTCCGGAAAAGGCCGAAGGTGTACAGAACCCGTTGCTCCGTATGCTCGTTGTAATGGGCGTACCATTTTTCGGGGATTGGAAGCGTGCAGCGAGATCTTACACATCATAATATCGAGCGATACGACCCTTTTTGAAACAATTAAAAAGCCGGAAATATCCGGAAAAGGCCGAAGGTGTACAGAACCCGTTGCTCCGTATGCTCGTTGTAATGGGCGTACCATTTTTCGGGGATTGGCAGCGTGCAGCGAGATCTCACACATCATAATATCCTGCGATACGACACTTTTTAAAACAATTAAAAAGCCGGAAATATCCGGAAAAGGCCGAAGGTGTACAGAACCCGTTGCTCCGTATGCTCGATGTAATGGAAGGACCATTTTTGGGGGATTGGCAACGCTCAACGCGTTTTTACACATCATAATATCCTGCTATTCGGCCCATTTTTGATCACTTAAAATGCCGGAAATGTCCGGAAAATGCCAAAGGTGTACAGAACCCGTTGCTCCGTATGCTCGTTGTAATGGGCGTACCATTTTTCGGGGATTGGCAGCGTGCAGCGAGTTCTCACACCTCATAATATCCTGCGATACGACCCATTTTGAAACTATGAAAAAGCCGAAACTGGCCGGAAAAGGCCGAATATGTACAAGACAGGATTCTCCGCATGCTCGTTGTAATGGATGTACCATTCTTCGGGGATTGCCAGCGCGCAACGAGTTCTCTCACATCATAATATCGCGCGATACGACCCATTTTGAAACAATTAAAATGCCGGAAATGTCCGGAAAATGCCGAAGGTGTACAGAACCCGTTGCTCCGTATGCTCGTTGTAATGGAAGGACCATTTTTGGGGGATTGGCAGCGTGCAGCGAGTTCTCACACCTCATAATATCCTGCGATACGACTCATTTTGAAACTATTAAAAAGCCGAAACTGGCCGGAAAAGGCCGAATATGTACAAGACAGGATTCTCGTCATGCTCGTTGTAATGGAAGTATCATTCTTCGGGGATTTGTAGCGCGCAACGAGTTCCCTCACATCATAATATCCTGCTATACGGCCCGTTTTTAATCACATAAAATGCCGGAGATGTCCGGAAAAGGCAGAAGGTGTACAGAACCCAATGCTCCGTTTGCTCGTTGTAATGGAAGTACCATTTTTGGGGGTTGGCAGCGCGTAGCGAATTCTCTCACATCATAATATCCTGATATACGGCCCATTTTGAAACAATTAAAAAGCCGGAAATGTCCAGAAAAGGCCGAAGGTGTACAGAACCCGTTGCTCCGTATGCTCGTTGTAGTGGGCGTACCATTTTTCGGGGATTGGCAGCGCGCAACGAGTTCTCTCACATCATAATATCCTGCGATACGACTCATTTTGATACTATTAAAAAGCCGAAACTGGCCGGAAAAGGCCGAATATGTACAAGACAGGATTCTCCGCATGCTCGTTGTAATGGAAGTACCATTCTTCGGGGATTGGCAGCATGCAGCGAGTTCTCACACCTCATAATATCCTGCGATACGACTCATTTTGAAACTATGAAAAGGCCGAAACTGGCCGGAAAAGGCCGAATATGTACAAGACAGGATTCTCCGCATGCTCGTTGTAATGGATGTACCATTCTTCGGGGATTGGCAGCGCGCACCGAGTTCTCTCACATCATAATATCGCGCGATACGACCCATTTTGAAACAATTAAAAAGCCGGAAATGTCCGGAAAATGCCGAAGGTGTACAGAACCCGTTGCTCCGTATGCTCGTTGTAATGGAAGGACCATTTTTGGGGGATTGGCAGCGTGCAGCGAGTTCTCACACCTCATAATATCCTGCGATACGACTCATTTTGAAACTATTAAAAAGCCGAAACTGGCCGGAAAAGGCCGAATATGTACAAGACAGGATTCTCGTCATGCTCGTTGTAATGGAAGTACCATTCTTCGGGGATTTGTAGCGCGCAACGAGTTCCCTCACATCATAATATCCTGCTATACGGCCCGTTTTTAATCACATAGAATGCCGGAGATGTCCGGAAAAGGCAGAAGGTGTACAGAACCCAATGCTCCGTTTGCTCGTTGTAATGGAAGTACCATTTTTGGGGGTTGGCAGCGCGTAGCGAATTCTCTCACATCATAATATCCTGATATACGGCCCATTTTGAAACAATTAAAAAGCCGGAAATGTCCAGAAAAGGCCGAAGGTGTACACAACCCGTTGCTCCGTATGCTCGTTGTAGTGGGCGTACCATTTTTCGGGGATTGGCAGCGCGCAACGAGTTCTCTCACATCATAATATCCTGCGATACGACTCATTTTGATACTATTAAAAAGCCGAAACTGGCCGGAAAAGGCCGAATATGTACAAGACAGGATTCTCCGCATGCTCGTTGTAATGGAAGTACCATTCTTCGGGGATTGGCAGCGTGCAGCGAGTTCTCACACCTCATAATATCCTGCGATACGACTCATTTTGAAACTATTAAAAAGCCGAAACTGGCCGGAAAAGGCCGAATATGTACAAGACAGGATTCTCGTCATGCTCGTTGTAATGGAAGTATCATTCTTCGGGGATTTGTAGCGCGCAACGAGTTCCCTCACATCATAATATCCTGCTATACGGCCCGTTTTTAATCACATAAAATGCCGGAGATGTCCGGAAAAGGCAGAAGGTGTACAGAACCCAATGCTCCGTTTGCTCGTTGTAATGGAAGTACCATTTTTGGGGGTTGGCAGCGCGTAGCGAATTCTCTCACATCATAATATCCTGATATACGGCCCATTTTGAAACAATTAAAAAGCCGGAAATGTCCGGAAAATGCCGAAGGTGTACAGAACCCGTTGCTCCGTATGCTCGTTGTAATGGAAGGACCATTTTTGGGGGATTGGCAGCGTGCAGCGAGTTCTCACACCTCATAATATCCTGCGATACGACTCATTTTGAAACTATTAAAAAGCCGAAACTGGCCGGAAAAGGCCGAATATGTACAAGACAGGATTCTCGTCATGCTCGTTGTAATGGAAGTATCATTCTTCGGGGATTTGTAGCGCGCAACGAGTTCCCTCACATCATAATATCCTGCTATACGGCCCGTTTTTAATCACATAAAATGCCGGAGATGTCCGGAAAAGGCAGAAGGTGTACAGAACCCAATGCTCCGTTTGCTCGTTGTAATGGAAGTACCATTTTTGGGGGTTGGCAGCGCGTAGCGAATTCTCTCACATCATAATATCCTGATATACGGCCCATTTTGAAACAATTAAAAAGCCGGAAATGTCCGGAAAATGCCGAAGGTGTACAGAACCCGTTGCTCCGTATGCTCGTTGTAATGGAAGGACCATTTTTGGGGGATTGGCAGCGTGCAGCGAGTTCTCACACCTCATAATATCCTGCGATACGACTCATTTTGAAACTATTAAAAAGCCGAAACTGGCCGGAAAAGGCCGAATATGTACAAGACAGGATTCTCGTCATGCTCGTTGTAATGGAAGTACCATTCTTCGGGGATTTGTAGCGCGCAACGAGTTCCATCACATCATAATATCCTGCTATACGGCCCGTTTTTAATCACATAGAATGCCGGAGATGTCCGGAAAAGGCAGAAGGTGTACAGAACCCAATGCTCCGTTTGCTCGTTGTAATGGAAGTACCATTTTTGGGGGTTGGCAGCGCGTAGCGAATTCTCTCACATCATAATATCCTGATATACGGCCCATTTTGAAACAATTAAAAAGCCGGAAATGTCCAGAAAAGGCCGAAGGTGTACAGAACCCGTTGCTCCGTATGCTCGTTGTAGTGGGCGTACCATTTTTCGGGGATTGGCAGCGCGCAACGAGTTCTCTCACATCATAATATCCTGAAATACGGCCCATTTTGAAACAATTAAAAAGCCGGAAATGTCCGGAAAAGGCCGAAGGTGTACAGAACCTGATGATCCGTATGCTCGTTGTAATGGAAGTACCATTCTTCGGGGATTGGCAGCGTGCAGCGAGTTCTCACACCTCATAATATCCTGCGATACGACTCATTTTGAAACTATTAAAAAGCCGAAACTGGCCGGAAAAGGCCGAATATGTACAAGACAGGATTCTACGCATGCTCGTTGTAATGGATGTACCATTCTTCGGGGATTGGCAGCGCGCAACGAGTTCTCTCACATCATAATATTCCGCGATACGACCCATTTTGAAACAATTAAAAAGCCGGAAATGTCCGGAAAATGCCGAAGGTGTACAGAACCCGTTGCTCCGCATGCTCGTTGTAATGGAAGGACCATATTTGAGGGATTGGCATCGTGCAGCGAGTTCTCACACATCATAATATCCTGCGATACGACCCGTTTTTAATCACATAAAATGCCGGAAATGTCCGGAAAAGGCCGAAGGTGTACAGAACCCGATGCTCCGTTTGCTCGTTGTAATGGAAGTACCATTTTTGGGGGGTTGGCAGAGAGCAACTGGCTCTTACACATCATAATAATCTGATATACGGCCCATTTTGAAACAATTAAAAAGCCGGAAATGTCCGGAAAAGGCCGAAGGTGTACAGAGCCCGTTGCTCCGTATGCTCGTTGTAATGGGCGTACCATTTTTCGGGGATTGGAAGCGTGCAGCGAGATCTTACACATCATAATATCGAGCGATACGACCCTTTTTGATCACTTAAAATGCCGGAAATGTCCGGAAAAGGCCGAAGGTGTACAGAACCCGATGCTCCGTATGCTCGTTGTAAGGGAAGGACCATTTTTGGGGGATTGGCAACGCTCAACGCGTTTTTACACATCATAATATCCTGCTATTCGGCCCATTTTTGATCACTTAAAATGCCGGAAATGTCCGGAAAAGGCCGAAGGTGTACAGAACCTGATGCTCCGTATGCTCGTTGTAAGGGGCGTACCATTTCTCGGGGATTGGCAGCGCGTAACGAGTTCTCTCACATCATAATATCCTGAAATACGGCCCATTTTGAAACAATTAAAAAGCCGGAAATGTCCGGAAAAGGCCGAAGGTGTACAGAACCTGATGCTCCGTATGCTCGTTGTAATGGAAGTACCATTCTTCGGGGATTGGCAGCGTGCAGCGAGATCTCACACCTCATAATATCCTGCGATACGACTCATTTTGAAACTATTAAAAAGCCGAAACTGGCCGGAAAAGGCCGAATATGTACAAGACAGGATTCTACGCATGCTCGTTGTAATGGATGTACCATTCTTCGGGGATTGGCAGCGCGCAACGAGTTCTCTCACATCATAATATCCCGCGATACGACCCATTTTGAAACAATTAAAAAGCCGGAAATGTCCGGAAAATGCCGAAGGTGTACAGAACCCGTTGCTCCGCATGCTCGTTGTAATGGAAGGACCATATTTGAGGGATTGGCAGCGTGCAGCGAGTTCTCACACATCATAATATCCTGCGATACGACCCCTTTTTAATCACATAAAATTCCGGAAATGTCCGGAAAAGGCCGAAGGTGTACAGATTCCCGATGCTCCGTTTGCTCGTTGTAATGGAAGTACCATTTTTGGGGGGTTGGCAGAGAGCAACTGGCTCTTACACATCATAATAATCTGATATACGGCCCATTTTGAAACAATTAAAAAGCCGGAATATCCGGAAAAGGCCGAAGGTGTACAGAACCCGATGCTCCGTATGCTCGTTGTAAGGGAAGGACCATTTTTGGGGGATCGGCAACGCTCAACGCGTTTTTACACATCATAATATCCTGCTATTCGGCCCGTTTTTGATCACTTAAAATGCCGGAAATGTCCGGAAAAGGCCGAAGGTGTACAGAACCTGATGCTCCGTATGCTCGTTGTAAGGGGCGTACCATTTCTCGGGGATTGGCAGCGCGTAACGTGTTCTCTCACATCATAATATCCTGATAAACGGCACATTTTGAAACAATTAAAAAGCCGGAAATGTCCGGAAAAGGCCGAAGGTGTACAGAACCTGATGCTCCGTATGCTCGTTGTAAGGGGCGTACCATTTCTCGGGGATTGGCAGCGCGTAACGAGTTCTCTCACATCATAATATCCTGAAATACGGCCCATTTTGAAACAATTAAAAAGCCGGAAATGTCCGGAAAAGGCCGAAGGTGTACAGAACCCGATGCTCCGTATGCTCGTTGTAAGGGAAGGACCATTTTTGGGGGATCGGCAACGCTCAACGCGTTTTTACACATCATAATATCCTGCTATTCGGCCCGTTTTTGATCACTTAAAATGCCGGAAATGTCCGGAAAAGGCCGAAGGTGTACAGAACCTGATGCTCCGTATGCTCGTTGTAAGGGGCGTACCATTTCTCGGGGATTGGCAGCGCGTAACGTGTTCTCTCACATCATAATATCCTGATAAACGGCACATTTTGAAACAATTAAAAAGCCGGAAATGTCCGGAAAAGGCCGAAGGTGTACAGAACCTGATGCTCCGTATGCTCGTTGTAAGGGGCGTACCATTTCTCGGGGATTGGCAGCGCGTAACGAGTTCTCTCACATCATAATATCCTGAAATACGGCCCATTTTGAAACAATTAAAAAGCCGGAAATGTCCGGAAAAGGCCGAAGGTGTACAGAACCTGATGATCCGTATGCTCGTTGTAATGGAAGTACCATTCTTCGGGGATTGGCAGCGTGCAGCGAGTTCTCACACCTCATAATATCCTGCGATACGACTCATTTTGAAACTATTAAAAAGCCGAAACTGGCCGGAAAAGGCCGAATATGTACAAGACAGGATTCTACGCATGCTCGTTGTAATGGATGTACCATTCTTCGGGGATTGGCAGCGCGCAACGAGTTCTCTCACATCATAATATCGCGCGATACGACCCATTTTGAAACAATTAAAAAGCCGGAAATGTCCGGAAAATGCCGAAGGTGTACAGAACCCGTTGCTCCGTATGCTCGTTGTAATGGAAGGACCATTTTTGGGGGATTGGCAGCGTGCATCGAGTTCTCACACCTCATAGTATCCTGCGATACGACTCATTTTGAAACTATTAAAAAGCCGAAACTGGCCGGAAAACGCCGAATATGTACAAGACAGGATTCTCGTCATGCTCGTTGTAATGGAAGTACCATTCTTCGGGGATTTGTAGCGCGCAACGAGTTCCCTCACATCATAATATCCTGCTATACGGCCCGTTTTTAATCACATAAAATGCCGGAGATGTCCGGAAAAGGCCGAAGGTGTACAGAACCCAATGCTCCGTTTGCTCGTTGTAATGGAAGTACCATTTTTGGGGGTTGGCAGAGAGCAACTGGTTCTTACAGATCATAATATCCTGATATACGGCCCATTTTCGAAACAATTAAAAAGCCGGAAATGTCCGGAAAAGGCCGAAGGTGTACTGAACCTGATGCTCCGTATGCTCGTTGTAAGGGGCGTACCATTTCTCGGGGATTGGCAGCGCGTAACGAGTTCTCTCACATCATAATATCCTGAAATACGGCCCATTTTGAAACAATTAAAAAGCCGGAAATGTCCGGAAAAGGCCGAAGGTGTACAGAACCTGATGCTCCGTATGCTCGTTGTAATGGAAGTACCATTCTTCGGGGATTGGCAGCGTGCAGCGAGTTCTCACACCTCATAATATCCTGCGATACGACTCATTTTGAAACTATTAGAAAGCCGAAACTGGCCGGAAAAGGCCGAATATGTACAAGACAGGATTCTACGCATGCTCGTTGTAATGGATGTACCATTCTTCGGGGATTGGCAGCGCGCAACGAGTTCTCTCACATCATAATATCCCGCGATACGACCCATTTTGAAACAATTAAAAAGCCGGAAATGTCCGGAAAAGGCCGAATATGTACAAGACAGGATTCTCCGCATGCTCGTTGTAATGGATGTACCATTCTTCGGGGATTGGCAGCGCGCAACGAGTTCTCTCACATCATAATATCGCGCGATACGACCCATTTTGAAACAATTAAAAAGCCGGAAATGTCCGGAAAAGGCCGAAGGTGTACAGAACCCGATGCTCCGTTTGCTCGTTGTAATGGAAGTACCATTTTTGGGGGGTTGGCAGAGAGCAACTGGCTCTTACACATCATAATAATCTGATATACGGCCCATTTTGAAACAATTAAAAAGCCGGAAATGTCCGGAAAAGGCCGAAGGTGTACAGAACCTGATGCTCCGTATGCTCGTTGTAATGGCAGTACCATTTTTGGGGGGTTGGCAGCGCGCAACGCGTTTTTACACATCATAATATCCTGCTATTCGGCCCGTTTTTGATCACTTAAAATGCCGGAAATGTCCGGAAAAGGCCGAAGGTGTACAGAACCTGATGCTCCGTATGCTCGTTGTAAGGGGCGTACCATTTCTCGGGGATTGGCAGCGCGTAACGTGTTCTCTCAGATCATAATATCCTGATAAACGGCACATTTTGAAACAATTAAAAAGCCGGAAATGTCCGGAAAAGGCCGAAGGTGTACAGAACCTGATGCTCCGTATGCTCGTTGTAAGGGGCGTACCATTTCTCGGGGATTGGCAGCGCGTAACGAGTTCTCTCACATCATAATATCCTGAAATACGGCCCATTTTGAAACAATTAAAAAGCCGGAAATGTCCGGAAAAGGCCGAAGGTGTACAGAACCCGTTGCTCCCTTTGCTTGTTGTAATGGAAGTACCATTTTTGGGGGGTTGGCAGAGAGCAACTGGTTCTTACACATCATAATATCCTGATATACGGCCCGTTTTTGATCACTTAAAATGCCGGAAATGTCCGGAAAAGGCCGAAGGTGTACAGAACCCGTTGCTCCGTATGCTCGTTGTAATGGGCGTACCATTTTTCGGGGATTGGCAGCGTGCAGCGAGATCTCACACATCATAATATCCTGCGATACGACCCATTTTGAAACAATTAAAAAGCCGGAAATGTCCGGAAAAGGCCGAAGGTGTACAGAACCCGTTGCTCCGTATGCTTGTTGTAATGGGCGTACCATTTTTCGGGGATTGGCAGCGTGCAGCGAGATCTCACACATCATAATATCCTGCGATACGACCCTTTTTGAAACAATTAAAAAGCCGGAAATATCCGGAAAAGGCCGGAGGTGTACAGAACCCGTTGCTCCGTATGCTCGTTGTAATGGAAGGACCATTTTTGGGGGATTGGCAGCGTGCAGCGAGTTCTCACACCTCATAATATCCTGCGAAACGACTCATTTTGAAACTATTAAAAAGCCGAAACTCGCCGGAAAAGGCCGAATATGTACAAGACAGGATTCTGCGCATGCTCGTTGTAATGGAAGTACCATTCTTCGGGGATTGGCAGCCTCGCAACGAGTTCTCTCACATCATAATATCCTGATATACGGCCCACTTTGAAACAATTAAAAAGCCGGAAATGTCCGGAAAAGGCCGAAGGTGTACAGAACCCGTTGCTCCCTTTGCTTGTTGTAATGGAAGTACCATTTTTGGGGGGTTGGCAGAGAGCAACTGGTTCTTACACATCATAATATCCTGATATACGGCCCATTTTGAAGCAATTAAAAAGCCGGAAATGTCCGGAAAAGGCCGAAGGTGTACAGAACCCGTTGCTCCGTATGCTCGTTGTAATGGGCGTACCATTTTTCGGGGATTTTCAGCGTGCAGCCAGTTCTCACTCCTCAGAATATCCTGCGATACGACCCATTTTGAAACTATTAAAAAGCCGAAACTGGTCGGAAATGGCCGAATATGTACAAGACAGGATTCTCCGCATGCTCGTTGTAATGGAAGTACCATTCTTCGGGGATTGGCAGCGCGCAACGAGTTCTCTCACATCATAATATCCTGCTATACGGCCCGTATTTAATCACATAAAATGCCGGAGATGTCCGGAAAAGGCCGAAGGTGTACAGAACCCGATGCTCCGTTTGCTCGTTGTAATGGGCGTACCATGTTTCGGGGATTGGAAGCGTGCAGCGAGATCTCACACATCATAATATCCTGCTATTCGGCCCGTTTTTGATCACTTAAAATGCCGGAAATGTCCGGAAAAGGCCGAAGGTGTACAGAACCTGATGCTCCGTATGCTCGTTGTAAGGGGCGTACCATTTCTCGGGGATTGGCAGCGCGTAACGTGTTCTCTCACATCATAATATCCTGATAAACGGCACATTTTGAAACAATTAAAAAGCCGGAAATGTCCGGAAAAGGCCGAAGGTGTACAGAACCTGATGCTCCGTATGCTCGTTGTAAGGGGCGTACCATTTCTCGGGGATTGGCAGCGCGTAACGAGTTCTCTCACATCATAATATCCTGAAATACGGCCCATTTTGAAACAATTAAAAAGCCGGAAATGTCCGGAAAAGGCCGAAGGTGTACAGAACCTGATGATCCGTATGCTCGTTGTAATGGAAGTACCATTCTTCGGGGATTGGCAGCGTGCAGCGAGTTCTCACACCTCATAATATCCTGCGATACGACTCATTTTGAAACTATTAAAAAGCCGAAACTGGCCGGAAAAGGCCGAATATGTACAAGACAGGATTCTACGCATGCTCGTTGTAATGGATGTACCATTCTTCGGGGATTGGCAGCGCGCAACGAGTTCTCTCACATCATAATATCCCGCGATACGACCCATTTTGAAACAATTAAAAAGCCGGAAATGTCCGGAAAATGCCGAAGGTGTACAGAACCCGTTGCTCCGCATGCTCGTTGTAATGGAAGGACCATATTTGAGGGATTGGCAGCGTGCAGCGAGTTCTCACACATCATAATATCCTGCGATACGACCCGTTTTTAATCACATAAAATGCCGGAAATGTCCGGAAAAGGCCGAAGGTGTACAGAACCCGATGCTCCGTATGCTCGTTGTAATGGCAGTACCATTTTTGGGGGGTTGGCAGAGAGCAACTGGCTATTACACATCATAATAATCTGATAAACGGCACATTTTGAAACAATTAAAAAGCCGGAAATGTCCGGAAAAGGCCGAAGGTGTACAGAACCTGATGCTCCGTATGCTCGTTGTAATGGAAGTACCATTCTTCGGAGATTGGCAGCGCGCAACGAGTTCTCTCACATCATAATATCCTGCTATACGACCCATTTTGAAACAATTAAAAAGCCGGAAATGTCCGGAAAATGCCAAAGGTGTACAGAACCCGTTGCTCCGTATGCTCGTTGTAATGGGCGTACCATTTTTCGGGGATTGGCAGCGTGCAGCGAGTTCTCACACCTCATAATATCCTGCGATACGACCCATTTTGAAACTATGAAAAAGCCGAAACTGGCCGGAAAAGGCCGAATATGTACAAGACAGGATTCTCCGCATGCTCGTTGTAATGGATGTACCATTCTTCGGGGATTGGCAGCGCGCAACGAGTTCTCTCACATCATAATATCGCGCGATACGACCCATTTTGAAACAATTAAAAAGCCGGAAATGTCCGGAAAATGCCGAAGGTGTACAGAACCCGTTGCTCCGTATGCTCGTTGTAATGGAAGGACCATTTTTGGGGGATTGGCAGCGTGCATCGAGTTCTCACACCTCATAGTATCCTGCGATACGACTCATTTTGAAACTATTAAAAAGCCGAAACTGACCGGAAAACGCCGAATATGTACAAGACAGGATTCTCGTCATGCTCGTTGTAATGGAAGTACCATTCTTCGGGGATTTGTAGCGCGCAACGAGTTCCCTCACATCATAATATCCTGCTATACGGCCCGTTTTTAATCACATAAAATGCCGGAGATGTCCGGAAAAGGCCGAAGGTGTACAGAACCCAATGCTCCGTTTGCTCGTTGTGATGGAAGTACCATTTTTGGGGGTTGGCAGAGAGCAACTGGTTCTTACAGATCATAATATCCTGATATACGGCCCATTTTCGAAACAATTAAAAAGCCGGATATGTCCGGAAAAGGCCGAAGGTGTACTGAACCTGATGCTCCGTATGCTCGTTGTAAGGGGCGTACCATTTCTCGGGGATTGGCAGCGCGTAACGAGTTCTCTCACATCATAATATCCTGAAATACGGCCCATTTTGAAACAATTAAAAAGCCGGAAATGTCCGGAAAAGGCCGAAGGTGTACAGAACCTGATGCTCCGTATGCTCGTTGTAATGGAAGTACCATTCTTCGGGGATTGGCAGCGTGCAGCGAGTTCTCACACCTCATAATATCCTGCGATACGACTCATTTTGAAACTATTAGAAAGCCGAAACTGGCCGGAAAAGGCCGAATATGTACAAGACAGGATTCTACGCATGCTCGTTGTAATGGATGTACCATTCATCGGGGATTGGCAGCGCGCAACGAGTTCTCTCACATCATAATATCCCGCGATACGACCCATTTTGAAACAATTAAAAAGCCGGAAATGTCCGGAAAAGGCCGAATATGTACAAGACAGGATTCTCCGCATGCTCGTTGTAATGGATGTACCATTCTTCGGGGATTGGCAGCGCGCAACGAGTTCTCTCACATCATAATATCGCGCGATACGACCCATTTTGAAACAATTAAAAAGCCGGAAATGTCCGGAAAAGGCCGAAGGTGTACAGAACCCGATGCTCCGTTTGCTCGTTGTAATGGAAGTACCATTTTTGGGGGGTTGGCAGAGAGCAACTGGCTCTTACACATCATAATAATCTGATATACGGCCCATTTTGAAACAATTAAAAAGCCGGAAATGTCCGGAAAAGGCCGAAGGTGTACAGAACCTGATACTCCGTATGCTCGTTGTAATGGCAGTACCATTTTTGGGGGGTTGGCAGCGCGCAACGCGTTTTTACACATCATAATATCCTGCTATTCGGCCCGTTTTTGATCACTTAAAATGCCGGAAATGTCCGGAAAAGGCCGAAGGTGTACAGAACCTGATGCTCCGTATGCTCGTTGTAAGGGGCGTACCATTTCTCGGGGATTGGCAGCGCGTAACGTGTTCTCTCAGATCATAATATCCTGATAAACGGCACATTTTGAAACAATTAAAAAGCCGGAAATGTCCGGAAAAGGCCGAAGGTGTACAGAACCTGATGCTCCGTATGCTCGTTGTAAGGGGCGTACCATTTCTCGGGGATTGGCAGCGCGTAACGAGTTCTCTCACATCATAATATCCTGAAATACGGCCCATTTTGAAACAATTAAAAAGCCGGAAATGTCCGGAAAAGGCCGAAGGTGTACAGAACCCGTTGCTCCCTTTGCTTGTTGTAATGGAAGTACCATTTTTGGGGGGTTGGCAGAGAGCAACTGGTTCTTACACATCATAATATCCTGATATACGGCCCGTTTTTGATCACTTAAAATGCCGGAAATGTCCGGAAAAGGCCGAAGGTGTACAGAACCTGATGCTCCGTATGCTCGTTGTAAGGGGCGTACCATTTCTCGGGGATTGGCAGCGCGTAACGTGTTCTCTCAGATCATAATATCCTGATAAACGGCACATTTTGAAACAATTAAAAAGCCGGAAATGTCCGGAAAAGGCCGAAGGTGTACAGAACCTGATGCTCCGTATGCTCGTTGTAAGGGGCGTACCATTTCTCGGGGATTGGCAGCGCGCAACGAGTTCTCTCACATCATAATATCGCGCGATACGACCCATTTTGAAACAATTAAAAAGCCGGAAATGTCCGGAAAAGGCCGAAGGTGTACAGAACCCGTTGCTCCGTATGCTCGTTGTAATGGGCGTACCATTTTTCGGGGATTGGCAGCGTGCAGCTTGATCTCACACATCATAATATCCTGCGATACGACCCTTTTTGAAACAATTAAAAAGCCGGAAATATCCGGAAAAGGCCGGAGGTGTACAGAACCCGTTGCTCCGTATGCTCGTTGTAATGGGAGGACCATTTTTGGGGGATTGGCAGCGTGCAGCGAGTTCTCACACCTCATACTATCCTGCGAAACGACTCATTTTGAAACTATTAAAAAGCCGAAACTCGCCGGAAAAGGCCGAATATGTACAAGACAGGATTCTGCGCATGCTCGTTGTAATGGAAGTACCATTCTTCGGGGATTGGCAGCCTCGCAACGAGTTCTCTCACATCATAATATCCTGATATACGGCCCACTTTGAAACAATTAAAAAGCCGGAAATGTCCGGAAAAGGCCGAAGGTGTACAGAACCCGCTGCTCCGTATGCTCGTTGTAATGGAAGGACCATTTTTGGGGGATTGGCAACGCTCAACGCGTTTTTACACATCATAATATCCTGCTATTCGGCCCATTTTTGATCACTTAAAATGCCGGAAATGTCCGGAAAAGGCCGAAGGTGTACAGAACCTGATGCTCCGTATGCTCGTTGTAAGGGGCGTACCATTTCTCGGGGATTGGCAGCGCGTAACGAGTTCTCTCACATCATAATATCCTGAAATACGGCCCGTTTTTAATCACATAAAATGCCGCAGATTTCCGGAAAAGGCCGAAGGTGTACAGAACCCGATGCACCGTTTGCTCGTTGTAATGGAATTACCATTTTGGGGGGGTTGGCAGCGTGCAGCGAGTTCTCACACATCATAATATCCGGCGATACGACCCGTTTTTAATCACATAAAATGCCGGAGATGTCCGGAAAAGGCCGAAGGTGTACAGAACCCAATGCTCCGTATGCACGTTGTGAGGGGCGTACCATTTCTCGGGGATTGGCAGCGCGTAACGTGTTCTCTCACATCATAATATCCTGATATACGGCCCATTTTGAAACAATTAAAAATCCGGAAATGTCCGGAAAAGGCCGAAGGTGCACAGAACCTGATGCTCCGTATGCTCGTTGTAAGGGGCGTACCATTTCTCGGGGATTGGCAGCGCGTAGCGAATACTCTCACATCATAATATCCAGCGATACGACCCTTTTTGAAACAATTAAAAAGCCGGAAATATCCGGAAAAGGCCGAAGGTGTACAGAACCCGCTGCTCCGTATGCTCGTTGTAATGGAAGGACCGTTTTTGGGGGATTGGCAACGCTCAACGCGTTTTTACACATCATAATATCCTGCTATTCGGCCCATTTTTGATCACTTAAAATGCCGGAAATGTCCGGAAAAGGCCGAAGGTGTACAGAACCTGATGCTCCGTATACTCGTTGTAAGGGGCGTACCATTTCTCGGGGATTGGCAGCGCGTAACGAGTTCTCTCACATCATAATATCCTGAAATACGGCCCATTTTGAAACAATTAAAAAGCCGGAAATGTCCGGAAAAGGCCGAAGGTGTACAGAACCTGATGCTCCGTATGCTCGTTGTAAGGGGCGTACCATTTCTCGGGGATTGGCAGCGCGTAGCGAATTCTCTCACATCATAATATCCTGATATACGGCCCATTTTGAAACAATTAAAAAGCCGGAAATGTCCAGAAAAGGCCGAAGGTGTACAGAACCCGTTGCTCCGTATGCTCGATGTAATGGGCGTACCATTTTTCGGGGATTGGCAGCGTGCAGCCAGTTCTCACACCTCATAATATCCTGCGATACGACCCATTTTGAACCTATTAAAAAGCCGAAACTGGCCGGAAATGGCCGAGTATGTACAAGACAGGATTCTCCGCGTGCTCGTTGTAATGGAAGTACCATTTTTCGAGGATGGGCAGCGTGCAGCGTGTTCTCACACATCATAATATCCTGCGATACGACCCATTTTGAAACAATTAAATAGCCGGAAATGTCCGGAAAAGGCCGAAGGTGTACAGAACCCGTTGCTCCCTATGCTCGTTGTAACGGGCGTACCATTTTTCGGGGATTGGCAGCGTGCAGCGAGTTCTCACACATCATAATATCCTGCGATACGACCCATTTTGAAACAATTAAAAAGACGAAACTGGCCGGAAATGGCTGAATATGCACAAGACAGGATTCTCCGCATGCACGTTGTAATAGAAGTACCATTCATCGGGGATTGGCTGCGCACAACGTGTTCTCTCACATCATAATATCCTGCGATACGACGTATTTTGAAACAATTAAAAAGCCGAATCTGGCCGCAAAAAGGCCTAATATGTACAAGACAGGATACTCTGCATGCTGGTTGTATTGGAAGTACCATTCTTCGGGGATTGGCAGCGCGCACCGAGTTCTCTGACATCATAATATCCTGCTATGCGGCCCGTTTTTAATCACATAAAATGCCGGAGATGTCCGGAAAAGGCCGAAAGTGTACAGAACCCGATGCTCCGTTTGCTCGTTGTAATGGAAGTACCATTTTTGGGGGGTTGGCAGAGAGCAACTGGTTCTTACATATCATAATGTCCTGATATACGGCCCATTTTGAAACAATTAAAAAGCCGGAAATGTCCGGAAAAAGGCCGAAGGTGTACAGAACCCGTTGCTCCGTATGCTCGTTGTAATGGGCGTACCATTTTTCGGGGATTGGCAGCGTGCAGCGAGATCTCACACCTCATAATATCCTGCGATACGACCCATTTTGAAACTATTAAAAAGCCGAAACTGGCCGGAAAAGGCCGAATATGTACAAGACAGGATTCTCCGCATGCTCGTTGTAATGGATGTACCATTCTTCGGGGATTGGCAGCGCGCAACGAGTTCTCTCACATCATAATATCGCGCGATACGACCCATTTTGAAACAATTAAAAAGCCGGAAATGTCCGGAAAATGCCGAAGGTGTACAGAACCCGTTGCTCCGTATGCTCGTTGTAATGGAAGGACCATTTTTGGGGGATTGGCAGCGTGCAGCGAGTTCTCACACCTCATAATATCCTGCGATACGACTCATTTTGAAACTATTAAAAAGCCGAAACTGGCCGGAAAAGGCCGAATATGTACAAGACAGGATTCTCGTCATGCTCGTTGTAATGGAAGTACCATTCTTCGGGGATTGGCAGCGCGCAACGAGTTCCCTCACATCATAATATCCTGCTATACGGCCCGTTTTTAATCACATAAAATGCCGGAGATGTCCGGAAAAGGCCGAAGGTGTACAGAACCCGATGCTCCGTTTGCTCGTTGTAATGGGCGTACCATGTTTCGGGGATTGGAAGCGTGCAGCGAGATCTCACACATCATAATATCCCGCGATACGACCCATTTTGAAACAATTAAAAAGCCGGAAATGTCCGGAAAATGCCGAAGGTGTACAGAACCCGTTGCTCCGTATGCTCGTTGTAATGGAAGGACCATATTTGGGGGATTGGCAGCGTGCAGCGAGTTCTCACACATCATAATATCCTGCGATACGACCCGTTTTTAATCACATAAAATGCCGGAGATGTCCGGAAAAGGCCGAAGGTGTACAGAACCCGATGCTCCGTTTGCTCGTTGTAATGGAAGTACCATTTTTGGGGGGTTGGCAGAGAGCAACTGGCTCTTACACATCATAATAATCTGACATACGGCCCATTTTGAAACAATTAAAAAGGCGGAAATGTCCGGAAAAGGCCGAAGGTGTACATAACCCGTTGCTCCGTATGCTCGTTGTAATGGGCGTACCATTTTTCGGGGATTGGCAGCGTGCAGCGAGATCTCACACATCATAATATCCTGCGATACGACCCTTTTTGAAACAATTAAAAAGCCGGAAATATCCGGAAAAGGCCGGAGGTGTACAGAACCCGTTGCTCCGTATGCTCGTTGTAATGGAAGGACCATTTTTGGGGGATTGGCAGCGTGCAGCGAGTTCTCACACCTCATAATATCCTGCGAAACGACTCATTTTGAAACTATTAAAAAGCCGAAACTCGCCGGAAAAGGCCGAATATGTACAAGACAGGATTCTCCGCATGCTCGTTGTAATGGAAGTACCATTCTTCGGGGATTGGCAGCGCGCAACGAGTTCTCTCACATCATAATATCCTGATATACGGAACACTTTGAAACAATTAAAAAGCCGGAAATGTCCGGAAAAGGCCGAAGGTGTACAGAACCCGTTGCTCCCTTCGCTTGTTGTAATGGAAGTACCATTTTTGGGGGGTTGGCAGAGAGCAACTGGTTCTTACACATCATAATATCCTGATATACGGCCCATTTTGAAGCAATTAAAAAGCCGGAAATGTCCGGAAAAGGCCGAAGGTGTACAGAACCCGTTGCTCCGTATGCTCGTTGTAATGGAAGTACCATTCTTCGGGGATTGGCAGCGCGCAACGAGTTCTCTCACATCATAATATCCTGCGATACGACCCATTTTGAAACAATTAAAAAGCCGAAAATGTCCGGAAAATGCCAAAGGTGTACAGAACCCGTTGCTCAGTATGCTCGTTGTAATGGGCGTACCATTTTTCGGGGATTGGCAGCGTGCAGCGAGTTCTCACACCTCATAATATCCTGCGATACGACCCTTTTTGAAACTATTAAAAAGCCGAAACTGGCCGGAAAAGGCCGAATATGTACAAGACAGGATTCTCCGCATGCTCGTTGTAATGGATGTACCATTCTTCGGGGATTGGCAGCGCGCAACGAGTTCTCTCACATCATAATATCCCGCGATACGACCCATTTTGAAACAATTAAAAAGCCGGAAATGTCCGGAAAATGCCGAAGGTGTACAGAACCCGTTGCTCCGTATGCTCGTTGTAATGGAAGGACCATATTTGGGGGATTGGCAGCGTGCAGCGAGTTCTCACACATCATAATATCCTGCGATACGACCCGTTTTTAATCACATAAAATGCCGGAGATGTCCGGAAAAGGCCGAAGGTGTACAGAACCCGATGCTCCGTTTGCTCGTTGTAATGGAAGTACCATTTTTGGGGGGTTGGCAGAGAGCAACTGGCTCTTACACATCATAATAATCTGATATACGGCCCATTTTGAAACAATTAAAAAGGCGGAAATGTCCGGAAAAGGCCGAAGGTGTACAGAACCCGTTGCTCCGTATGCTCGTTGTAATGGGCGTACCATTTTTCGGGGATTGGCAGCGTGCAGCGAGATCTCACACATCATAATATCCTGCGATACGACCCTTTTTGAAACAATTAAAAAGCCGGAAATATCCGGAAAAGGCCGAAAGTGTACAGAACCCGATGCTCCGTATGCTCGTTGTAAGGGAAGGACCATTTTTGGGGGATCGGCAACGCTCAACGCGTTTTTACACATCATAATATCCTGCTATTCGGCCCGTTTTTGATCACTTAAAATGCCGGAAATGTCCGGAAAAGGCCGAAGGTGTACAGAACCTGATGCTCCGTATGCTCGTTGTAAGGGGCGTACCATTTCTCGGGGATTGGCAGCGCGTAACGTGTTCTCTCAGATCATAATATCCTGATAAACGGCACATTTTGAAACAATTAAAAAGCCGGAAATGTCCGGAAAAGGCCTAAGGTGTACAGAACCTGATGCTCCGTATGCTCGTTGTAAGGGGCGTACCATTTCTCGGGGATTGGCAGCGCGTAACGAGTTCTCTCACATCATAATATCCTGAAATACGGCCCATTTTGAAACAATTAAAAAGCCGGAAATGTCCGGAAAAGGCCGAAGGTGTACAGAACCTGATGCTCCGTATGCTCGTTGTAATGGCAGTACCATTTTTGGGGGGTTGGCAGCGCGCAACGAGTTCTCTCACATCATAATATCCTGCGAGACGACCCATTTTGAAACAATTAAAAAGCCGGAAATGTCCGAAAAATGCCAAAGGTGTACAGAACCCGTTGCTCCGTATGCTCGTTGTAATGGGCGTACCATTTTTCGGGGATTGGCAGCGTGCAGCGAGTTCTCACACCTCATAATGTCCTGCGATACGACCCATTTTGAAACTATTAAAAAGCCGAAACTGGCCGGAAAAGGCCGAATATGTACAAGACAGGATTCTCCGCATGCTCGTTGTAATGGATGTACCATTCTTCGGGGATTGGCACCGCGCAACGAGTTCTCTCACATCATAATATCGCGCGATACGACCCATTTTGAAACAATTAAAAAGCCGGAAATGTCCGGAAAATGCCGAAGGTGTACAGAACCCGTTGCTCCGTATGCTCGTTGTAATGGAAGGACCATTTTTGGGGGATTGGCAGCGTGCAGCGAGTTCTGACACCTCATAATATCCTGCGAAACGACTCATTTTGAAACTATTAAAAAGCCGACACTCGCCGGAAAAGGCCGAATATGTACAAGACAGGATTCTGCGCATGCTCGTTGTAATGGAAGTACCATTCTTCGGGGATTTGCAGCGCGCAACGAGTTCTCTCATATCATAATATCCTGATATACGGCCCACTTTGAAACAATTAAAAAGCCGGAAATGTCCGGAAAAGGCCGAAGGTGTACAGAACCCGTTGCTCCCTTTGCTTGTTGTAATGGAAGTACCATTTTTGGGGGGTTGGCAGAGAGCAACTGGTTCTTACACATCATAATATCCTGATATACGGCCCATTTTGAAGCAATTAAAAAGCCGGAAATATCCGGAAAAGGCCGAAGGTGTACAGAACCCGTTGCTCCGTATGCTCGTTGTAATGGGCGTACCATTTTTCGGGGATTTCCAGCGTGCAGCCAGTTCTCACACCTCAGAATATCCTGCGATACGACCCATTTTGAAACTATTAAAAAGCCGAAACTGGTCGGAAATGGCCGAATATGTACAAGACAGGATTCTCCGCATGCTCGTTGTAATGGAAGTACCATTCTTCGAGGATTGGCAGCGCGCAACGAGTTCTCTCACATCATAATATCCTGCTATACGGCCCGTATTTAATCACATAAAATGCCGGAGATGTCCGGAAAAGGCCGAAGGTGTACAGAACCCGATGCTCCGTTTGCTCGTTGTAATGGGCGTACCATGTTTCGGGGATTGGAAGCGTGCAGCGAGATCTCACACATCATAATATCGAGCGATACGACCCTTTTTGAAACAATTAAAGAGCCGGAAATATCCGGAAAAGGCCGAAGGTGTACAGAACCCGATGCTCCGTTTGCTCGTTGTAATGGAAGTACCATTTTTGGGGGATTGGCAGCGTGCAGCGAGTTCTCACACCTCATAATATCCTGCGAAACGACTCATTTTGAAACTATTAAAAAGCCGAAACTCGCCGGAAAAGGCCGAATATGTACAAGACAGGATTCTCCGCATGCTCGTTGTAATGGAAGTACCATTCTTCGGGGATTGGCAGCGCGCAACGAGTTCTCTCACATCATAATATCCTGATATACGGCCCACTTTGAAACAATTAAAAAGCCGGAAATGTCCGGAAAAGGCCGAAGGTGTACAGAACCCGTTGCTCCCTTTGCTTGTTGTAATGGAAGTACCATTTTTGGGGGGTTGGCAGAGAGCAACTGGTTCTTACACATCATAATATCCTGATGTACGGCCCATTTTGAAGCAATTAGAAAGCCGGAAATGTCCGGAAAAGGCCGAAGGTGTACAGAACCCGTTGCTCCGTATGCTCGTTGTAATGGAAGTACCATTCTTCGGGGATTGGCAGCGCGCAACGAGTTCTCTCACATCATAATATCCTGCGATACGACCCATTTTGAAACAATTAAAAAGCCGAAAATGTCCGGAAAATGCCAAAGGTGTACAGAACCCGTTGCTCCGTATGCTCGTTGTAATGGGCGTACCATTTTTCGGGGATTGGCAGCGTGCAGCGAGTTCTCACACCTCATAATATCCTGCGATACGACCCATTTTGAAACTATTAAAAAGCCGAAACTGGCCGGAAAAGGCCGAATATGTACAAGACAGGATTCTCCGCATGCTCGTTGTAATGGATGTACCATTCTTCGGGGATTGGCAGCGCGCAAAGAGTTCTCTCACATCATAATATCCCGCGATACGACCCATTTTGAAACAATTAAAAAGCCGGAAATGTCCGGAAAATGCCGAAGGTGTACAGAACCCGTTGCTCCGTATGCTCGTTGTAATGGAAGGACCATATTTGGGGGATTGGCAGCGGGCAGCGAGTTCTCACACATCATAATATCCTGCGATACGACCCGTTTTTAATCACATAAAATGCCGGAGATGTCCGGAAAAGGCCGAAGGTGTACAGAACCCGATGCTCCGTTTGCTCGTTGTAATGGAAGTACCATTTTTGGGGGGTTGGCAGAGAGCAACTGGCTCTTACACATCATAATAATCTGATATGCGGCCCATTTTGAAACAATTAAAAAGGCGGAAATGTCCGGAAAAGGCCGAAGGTGTACAGAACCCGTTGCTCCGTATGCTCGTTGTAATGGGCGTACCATTTTTCGGGGATTGGCAGCGTGCAGCGAGATCTCACACATCATAATATCCTGCGATACGACCCTTTTTGAAACAATTAAAAAGCCGGAAATATCCGGAAAAGGCCGAAGGTGTACAGAATCCGTTGCTCCGTATGCTCGTTGTAATGGAAGGACCATTTTTGGGGGATTGGCAGCGTGCAGCGAGTTCTCACACCTCATAATATCCTGCGAAACGACTCATTTTGAAACTATTAAAAAGCCGAAACTCGCCGGAAAAGGCCGAATATGTACAAGACAGGATTCTCCGCATGCTCGTTGTAATGGAAGTACCATTCTTCGGGGATTGGCAGCGCGCAACGAGTTCTCTCACATCATAATATCCTTATATACGGAACACTTTGAAACAATTAAAAAGCCGGAAATGTCCGGAAAAGGCCGAAGGTGTACAGAACCCGTTGCTCCCTTCGCTTGTTGTAATGGAAGTACCATTTTTGGGGGGTTGGCAGAGAGCAACTGGTTCTTACACATCATAATATCCTGATATACGGCCCATTTTGAAGCAATTAAAAAGCCGGAAATGTCCGGAAAAGGCCGAAGGTGTACAGAACCCGTTGCTCCGTATGCTCGTTGTAATGGAAGTACCATTCTTCGGGGATTGGCAGCGCGCAACGAGTTCTCTCACATCATAATATCCTGCGATACGACCCATTTTGAAACAATTAAAAAGCCGAAAATGTCCGGAAAATGCCAAAGGTGTACAGAACCCGTTGCTCAGTATGCTCGTTGTAATGGGCGTACCATTTTTCGGGGATTGGCAGCGTGCAGCGAGTTCTCACACCTCATAATATCCTGCGATACGACCCTTTTTGAAACTATTAAAAAGCCGAAACTGGCCGGAAAAGGCCGAATATGTACAAGACAGGATTCTCCGCATGCTCGTTGTAATGGATGTACCATTCTTCGGGGATTGGCAGCGCGCAACGAGTTCTCTCACATCATAATATCCCGCGATACGACCCATTTTGAAACAATTAAAAAGCCGGAAATGTCCGGAAAATGCCGAAGGTGTACAGAACCCGATGCTCCGTTTGCTCGTTGTAATTGAAGGACCATATTTGGGGGATTGGCAGCGTGCAGCGAGTTCTCACACATCATAATATCCTGCGATACGACCCGTTTTTAATCACATAAAATGCCGGAGATGTCCGGAAAAGGCCGAAGGTGTACAGAACCCGATGCTCCGTTTGCTCGTTGTAATGGAAGTACCATTTTTGGGGGGTTGGCAGAGAGCAACTGGCTCTTACACATCATAATAATCTGATATACGGCCCATTTTGAAACAACTAAAAAGGCGGAAATGTCCGGAAAAGGCCGAAGGTGTACAGAACCCGTTGCTCCGTATGCTCGTTGTAATGGGCGTACCATTTTTCGGGGATTGGCAGCGTGCAGCGAGATCTCACACATCATAATATCCTGCGATACGACCCTTTTTGAAACAATTAAAAAGCCGGAAATATCCGGAAAAGGCCGAAGGTGTACAGAACCCGATGCTCCGTATGCTCGTTGTAAGGGAAGGACCATTTTTGGGGGATCGGCAACGCTCAACGCGTTTTTACACATCATAATATCCTGCTATTCGGCCCGTTTTTGATCACTTAAAATGCCGGAAATGTCCGGAAAAGGCCGAAGGTGTACAGAACCTGATGCTCCGTATGCTCGTTGTAAGGGGCGTACCATTTCTCGGGGATTGGCAGCGCGTAACGTGTTCTCTCAGATCATAATATCCTGATAAACGGCACATTTTGAAACAATTAAAAAGCCGGAAATGTCCGGAAAAGGCCGAAGGTGTACAGAACCTGATGCTCCGTATGCTCGTTGTAAGGGGCGTACCATTTCTCGGGGATTGGCAGCGCGTAACGAGTTCTCTCACATCATAATATCCTGAAATACGGCCCATTTTGAAACAATTAAAAAGCCGGAAATGTCCGGAAAAGGCCGAAGGTGTACAGAACCTGATGCTCCGTATGCTCGTTGTAATGGCAGTACCATTTTTGGGGGGTTGGCAGCGCGCAACGAGTTCTCTCACATCATAATATCCTGCGAGACGACCCATTTTGAAACAATTAAAAAGCCGGAAATGTCCGGAAAATGCCAAAGGTGTACAGAACCCGTTGCTCCGTATGCTCGTTGTAATGGGCGTACCATTTTTCGGGGATTGGCAGCGTGCAGCGAGTTCTCACACCTCATAATGTCCTGCGATACGACCCATTTTGAAACTATTAAAAAGCCGAAACTGGCCGGAAAAGGCCGAATATGTACAAGACAGGATTCTCCGCATGCTCGTTGTAATGGATGTGCCATTCTTCGGGGATTGGCACCGCGCAACGAGTTCTCTCATATCATAATATCCTGATATACGGCCCACTTTGAAACAATTAAAAAGCCGGAAATGTCCGGAAAAGGCCGAAGGTGTACAGAACCCGTTGCTCCCTTTGCTTGTTGTAATGGAAGTACCATTTTTGGGGGGCTGGCAGAGAGCAACTGGTTCTTACACATCATAATATCCTGATATACAGCCCATTTTGAAGCAATTAAAAAGCCGGAAATATCCGGAAAAGGCCGAAAGTGTACAGAACCCGTTGCTCCGTATGCTCGTTGTAATGGGCGTACCATTTTTCGGGGATTTCCAGCGTGCAGCCAGTTCTCACACCTCAGAATATCCTGCGATACGACCCATTTTGAAACTATTAAAAAGCCGAAACTGGTCGGAAATGGCCGAATATGTACAAGACAGGATTCTCCGCATGCTCGTTGTAATGGAAGTACCATTCTTCGAGGATTGGTAGCGCGCAACGAGTTCTCTCACATCATAATATCCTGCTATACGGCCCGTATTTAATCACATAAAATGCCGGAGATGTCCGGAAAAGGCCGAAGGTGTACAGAACCCGATGCTCCGTTTGCTCGTTGTAATGGGCGTACCATGTTTCGGGGATTGGAAGCGTGCAGCGAGATCTCACACATCATAATATCGAGCGATACGACCCTTTTTGAAACAATTAAAAAGCCGGAAATATCCGGAAAAGGCCGAAGGTGTACAGAACCCGATGCTCCGTTTGCTCGTTGTAATGGAAGTACCATTTTTGGGGGATTGGCAGCGTGCAGCGAGTTCTCACACCTCATAATATCCTGCGAAACGACTCATTTTGAAACTATTAAAAAGCCGAAACTCGCCGGAAAAGGCCGAATATGTACAAGACAGGATTCTCCGCATGCTCGTTGTAATGGAAGTACCATTCTTCGGGGATTGGCAGCGCGCAACGAGTTCTCTCACATCATAATATCCTGATATACGGCCCACTTTGAAACAATTAAAAAGCCGGAAATGTCCGGAAAAGGCCGAAGGTGTACAGAACCCGTTGCTCCCTTTGCTTGTTGTAATGGAAGTACCATTTTTGGGGGGTTGGCAGAGAGCAACTGGTTCTTACACATCATAATATCCTGATATACGGCCCATTTTGAAGCAATTAGAAAGCCGGAAATGTCCGGAAAAGGCCGAAGGTGTACAGAACCCGTTGCTCCGTATGCTCGTTGTAATGGAAGTACCATTCTTCGGGGATTGGCAGCGCGCAACGAGTTCTCTCACATCATAATATCCTGCGATACGACCCATTTTGAAACAATTAAAAAGCCGAAAATGTCCGGAAAATGCCAAAGGTGTACAGAACCCGTTGCTCCGTATGCTCGTTGTAATGGGCGTACCATTTTTCGGGGATTGGCAGCGTGCAGCGAGTTCTCACACCTCATAATATCCTGCGATACGACCCATTTTGAAACTATTAAAAAGCCGAAACTGGCCGGAAAAGGCCGAATATGTACAAGACAGGATTCTCCGCATGCTCGTTGTAATGGATGTACCATTCTTCGGGGATTGGCAGCGCGCAAAGAGTTCTCTCACATCATAATATCCCGCGATACGACCCATTTTGAAACAATTAAAAAGCCGGAAATGTCCGGAAAATGCCGAAGGTGTACAGAACCCGTTGCTCCGTATGCTCGTTGTAATGGAAGGACCATATTTGGGGGATTGGCAGCGGGCAGCGAGTTCTCACACATCATAATATCCTGCGATACGACCCGTTTTTAATCACATAAAATGCCGGAGATGTCCGGAAAAGGCCGAAGGTGTACAGAACCCGATGCTCCGTTTGCTCGTTGTAATGGAAGTACCATTTTTGGGGGGTTGGCAGAGAGCAACTGGCTCTTACACATCGTAATAATCTGATATGCGGCCCATTTTGAAACAATTCAAAAGGCGGAAATGTCCGGAAAAGGCCGAAGGTGTACAGAACCCGTTGCTCCGTATGCTCGTTGTAATGGGCGTACCATTTTTCGGGGATTGGCAGCGTGCAGCGAGATCTCACACATCATAATATCCTGCGATACGACCCTTTTTGAAACAATTAAAAAGCCGGAAATATCCGGAAAAGGCCGAAGGTGTACAGAATCCGTTGCTCCGTATGCTCGTTGTAATGGAAGGACCATTTTTGGGGGATTGGCAGCGTGCAGCGAGTTCTCACACCTCATAATATCCTGCGAAACGACTCATTTTGAAACTATTAAAAAGCCGAAACTCGCCGGAAAAGGCCGAATATGTACAAGACAGGATTCTCCGCATGCTCGTTGTAATGGAAGTACCATTCTTCGGGGATTGGCAGCGCGCAACGAGTTCTCTCACATCATAATATCCTTATATACGGAACACTTTGAAACAATTAAAAAGCCGGAAATGTCCGGAAAAGGCCGAAGGTGTACAGAACCCGTTGCTCCCTTCGCTTGCTGTAATGGAAGTACCATTTTTGGGGGGTTGGCAGAGAGCAACTGGTTCTTACACATCATAATATCCTGATATACGGCCCATTTTGAAGCAATTAGAAAGCCGGAAATGTCCGGAAAAGGCCGAAGGTGTACAGAACCCGTTGCTCCGTATGCTCGTTGTAATGGAAGTACCATTCTTCGGGGATTGGCAGCGCGCAACGAGTTCTCTCACATCATAATATCCTGCGATACGACCCATTTTGAAACAATTAAAAAGCCGAAAATGTCCGGAAAATGCCGAAGGTGTACAGAACCCGTTGCTCCGTATGCTCGTTGTAATGGGCGTACCATTTTTCGGGGATTGGCAGCGTGCAGCGAGTTCTCACACCTCATAATATCCTGCGATACGACCCATTTTGAAACTATTAAAAAGCCGAAACTGGCCGGAAAAGGCCGAATATGTACAAGACAGGATTCTCCGCATGCTCGTTGTAATGGATGTACCATTCTTCGGGGATTGGCAGCGCGCAAAGAGTTCTCTCACATCATAATATCCCGCGATACGACCCATTTTGAAACAATTAAAAAGCCGGAAATGTCCGGAAAATGCCGAAGGTGTACAGAACCCGTTGCTCCGTATGCTCGTTGTAATGGAAGGACCATATTTGGGGGATTGGCAGCGGGCAGCGAGTTCTCACACATCATAATATCCTGCGATACGACCCGTTTTTAATCACATAAAATGCCGGAGATGTCCGGAAAAGGCCGAAGGTGTACAGAACCCGATGCTCCGTTTGCTCGTTGTAATGGAAGTACCATTTTTGGGGGGTTGGCAGAGAGCAACTGGCTCTTACACATCATAATAATCTGATATGCGGCCCATTTTGAAACAATTCAAAAGGCGGAAATGTCCGGAAAAGGCCGAAGGTGTACAGAACCCGTTGCTCCGTATGCTCGTTGTAATGGGCGTACCATTTTTCGGGGATTGGCAGCGTGCAGCGAGATCTCACACATCATAATATCCTGCGATACGACCCTTTTTGAAACAATTAAAAAGCCGGAAATATCCGGAAAAGGCCGAAGGTGTACAGAATCCGTTGCTCCGTATGCTCGTTGTAATGGAAGGACCATTTTTGGGGGATTGGCAGCGTGCAGCGAGTTCTCACACCTCATAATATCCTGCGAAACGACTCATTTTGAAACTATTAAAAAGCCGAAACTCGCCGGAAAAGGCCGAATATGTACAAGACAGGATTCTCCGCATGCTCGTTGTAATGGAAGTACCATTCTTCGGGGATTGGCAGCGCGCAACGAGTTCTCTCACATCATAATATCCTTATATACGGAACACTTTGAAACAATTAAAAAGCCGGAAATGTCCGGAAAAGGCCGAAGGTGTACAGAACCCGTTGCTCCCTTCGCTTGTTGTAATGGAAGTACCATTTTTGGGGGGTTGGCAGAGAGCAACTGGTTCTTACACATCATAATATCCTGATATACGGCCCATTTTGAAGCAATTAAAAAGCCGGAAATGTCCGGAAAAGGCCGAAGGTGTACAGAACCCGTTGCTCCGTATGCTCGTTGTAATGGAAGTACCATTCTTCGGGGATTGGCAGCGCGCAACGAGTTCGCTCACATCATAATATCCTGCGATACGACCCATTTTGAAACAATTAAAAAGCCGAAAATGTCCGGAAAATGCCAAAGGTGTACAGAACCCGTTGCTCAGTATGCTCGTTGTAATGGGCGTACCATTTTTCGGGGATTGGCAGCGTGCAGCGAGTTCTCACACCTCATAATATCCTGCGATACGACCCTTTTTGAAACTATTAAAAAGCCGAAACTGGCCGGAAAAGGCCGAATATGTACAAGACAGGATTCTCCGCATGCTCGTTGTAATGGATGTACCATTCTTCGGGGATTGGCAGCGCGCAACGAGTTCTCTCACATCATAATATCCCGCGATACGACCCATTTTGAAACAATTAAAAAGCCGGAAATGTCCGGAAAATGCCGAAGGTGTACAGAACCCGATGCTCCGTTTGCTCGTTGTAATGGAAGGACCATATTTGGGGGATTGGCAGCGTGCAGCGAGTTCTCACACATCATAATATCCTGCGATACGACCCGTTTTTAATCACATAAAATGCCGGAGATGTCCGGAAAAGGCCGAAGGTGTACAGAACCCGATGCTCCGTTTGCTCGTTGTAATGGAAGTACCATTTTTGGGGGGTTGGCAGAGAGCAACTGGCTCTTACACATCATAATAATCTGATATACGGCCCATTTTGAATCAATTAAAAAGGCGGAAATGTCCGGAAAAGGCCGAAGGTGTACAGAACCCGTTGCTCCGTATGCTCGTTGTAATGGGCGTACCATTTTTCGGGGATTGGCAGCGTGCAGCGAGATCTCACACATCATAATATCCTGCGATACGACCCTTTTTGAAACAATTAAAAAGCCGGAAATGTCCGGAAAAGGCCGGAGGTGTACAGAACCCGTTGCTCCGTATGCTCGTTGTAATGGAAGGACCATTTTTGGGGGATTGGCAGCGTGCAGCGAGTTCTCACACCTCATAATATCCTGCGAAACGACTCATTTTGAAACTATTAAAAAGCCGAAACTCGACGGAAATGCCGAATATGTACAAGACAAGATTCTCCGCATGCTCGTTGTAATGGAAGTACCATTCTTCGGGGATTGGCAGCGCGCAACGAGTTCTCTCACATCATAATATCCTGATATACGGCCCACTTTGAAACAATTAAAAAGCCGGAAATGTCCGGAAAATGCCGAAGGTGTACAGAACCCGTTGCTCCGTATGCTCGTTGTAATGGAAGGACCATATTTGGGGGATTGGCAGCGTGCAGCGAGTTCTCACACATCATAATATCCTGCGATACGACCCGTTTTTAATCACATAAAATGCCGGAGATGTCCGGAAAAGGCCGAAGGTGTACAGAACCCGATGCTCCGTTTGCTCGTTGTAATGGGAGTACCATTTTTGGGGGGTTGGCAGAGAGCAACTGGCTCTTACACATCATAATAATCTGATATACGGCCCATTTTGAAACAATTAAAAAGGCTGAAATGTCCGGAAAAGGCCGAACGTGTACAGAACCCGTTGCTCCGTATGCTCGTTGTAATGGGCGTACCATTTTTCGGGGATTGGACGCGTGCAGCGAGATCTCACACATAATAATATCGTGCGATACGACCCTTTTTGAAACAATTAAAAAGCCGGAAATATCCGGAAAAGGCCGAAGGTGTACAGAACCCGTTGCTCCGTATGCTCGTTGTAATGGAAGGACCATTCTTCGGGGATTGGCAGCGCGCAACGAGTTCTCTCACATCATAATATCCCGCGATACGACCCATTTTGAAACAATTAAAAAGCCGGAAATGTCCGGAAAATGCCGAAGGTGTACAGAACCCGTTGCTCCGTATGCTCGTTGTAATGGAAGGACCATTTTTGGGGGATTGGCAGCGTGCAGCGAGTTCTCACACATCATAATATCCTGCGATACGACCCGTTTTTAATCACATAAAATGCCGGAAATATCCGGAAAAGGCCGAAGGTGTACAGAACCTGATGCTACGTATACTCGTTGTAAGGGGCGTACCATTTCTCGGGGATTGGCAGCGCGCAACGAGGTCTCACACATCATAATATCCTGCGATACGACCCTTTTTGAAACAATTAAAAAGCCGGAAATATCCGGAAAAGGCCGAAGGTGTACAGAACCCGTTGCTCCGTATGCTCGTTGAAATGGGAGTACCATTTTTCGGGGATTGGCAGCGTGCAGCGAGATCTCACACATCATAATATCCTGCGATACGACCCTTTTTGAAACAATTAAAAAGCCGGAAATATCCGGAAAAGGCTGAAGGTGTGCAGAACCCGTTGCTCCGTATGCTCGTTGTAATGGGCGTACCATTTTTCGGGGATTGGCAGCGTGCAGCGAGTTCTCACACCTGATAATATCCTGCGATACGACCCATTTTGAAACAATTAAAAAGCCGAAACTGGCCGGAAAAGGCCGAATATGTACAAGACAGGATTCTCCGGATGCTGGTTGTATTGGAAGTACCATTCTTCGGGGATTGGCAGCGCGCACCGTGTTCTCTCACATCATAATATCCTGCTATTCGGCCCGTTTTTGATCACTTAAAATGCCGGAAATGTCCGGAAAAGGCCTAAGGTGTACAGAACCCGTTGCTCCGTATGCTCGTTGTAATGGAAGGACCATATTTGGGGGATTGGCAGCGTGCAGCGAGTTCTCACACATCATAATATCCTGCGATACGACCCGTTTTTAATCACATAAAATGCCGGAGATGTCCGGAAAAGGCCGAAGGTGTACAGAACCCGATGCTCCGTTTGCTCGTTGTAATGGAAGTACCATTTTTGGGGGGTTGGCAGAGAGCAACTGGCTCTTACACATCATAATAATCTGATATACGGCCCATTTTGAAACAATTAAAAAGGCGGAAATGTCCGGAAAAGGCCGAAGGTGTACAGAACCCGTTGCTCCGTATGCTCGTTGTAATGGGCGTACCATTTTTCGGGGATTGGCAGCGTGCAGCGAGATCTCACACATCATAATATCCTGCGATACGACCCTTTTTGAAACAATTAAAAAGCCGGAAATATCCGGAAAAGGCCGGAGGTGTACAGAACCCGTTGCTCCGTATGCTCGTTGTAATGGAAGGACCATTTTTGGGGGATTGGCAGCGTGCAGTGAGTTCTCACACCTCATAATATCCTGCGAAACGACTCATTTTGAAACTATTAAAAAGCCGAAACTCGACGGAAAAGGCCGAATATGTACAAGACAAGATTCTCCGCATGCTCGTTATAATGGAAGTACCATTCTTCGGGGATTGGCAGCGCGCAACGAGTTCTCTCACATCATAATATCCTGATATACGGCCCACTTTGAAACAATTAAAAAGCCGGAAATGTCCGGAAAATGCCGAAGGTGTACAGAACCCGTTGCTCCGTATGCTCGTTGTAATGGAAGGACCATATTTGGGGGATTGGCAGCGTGCAGCGAGTTCTCACACATCATAATATCCTGCGATACGACCCGTTTTTAATCACATAAAATGCCGGAGATGTCCGGAAAAGGCCGAAGGTGTACAGAACCCGATGCTCCGTTTGCTCGTTGTAATGGGAGTACCATTTTTGGGGGGTTGGCAGAGAGCAACTGGCTCTTACACATCATAATAATCTGATATACGGCCCATTTTGAAACAATTAAAAAGGCTGAAATGTCCGGAAAAGGCCGAACGTGTACAGAACCCGTTGCTCCGTATGCTCGTTGTAATGGGCGTACCATTTTTCGGGGATTGGAAGCGTGCAGCGAGATCTCACACATAATAATATCGTGCGATACGACCCTTTTTGAAACAATTAAAAAGCCGGAAATATCCGGAAAAGGCCGAAGGTGTACAGAACCCGTTGCTCCGTATGCTCGTTGTAATGGAAGGACCATTCTTCGGGGATTGGCAGCGCGCAACGAGTTCTCTCACATCATAATATCCCGCGATACGACCCATTTTGAAACAATTAAAAAGCCGGAAATGTCCGGAAAATGCCGAAGGTGTACAGAACCCGTTGCTCCGTATGCTCGTTGTAATGGAAGGACCATTTTTGGGGGATTGGCAGCGTGCAGCGAGTTCTCACACATCATAATATCCTGCGATACGACCCGTTTTTAATCACATAAAATGCCGGAAATATCCGGAAAAGGCCGAAGGTGTACAGAACCTGATGCTACGTATACTCGTTGTAAGGGGCGTACCATTTCTCGGGGATTGGCAGCGCGCAACGAGGTCTCACACATCATAATATCCTGCGATACGACCCTTTTTGAAACAATTAAAAAGCCGGAAATATCCGGAAAAGGCTGAAGGTGTGCAGAACCCGTTGCTCCGTATGCTCGTTGTAATGGGCGTACCATTTTTCGGGGATTGGCAGCGTGCAGCGAGTTCTCACACCTCATAATATCCTGCGATACGACCCATTTTGAAACAATTAAAAAGCCGAAACTGGCCGGAAAAGGCCGAATATGTACAAGACAGGATTCTCCGGATGCTGGTTGTATTGGAAGTACCATTCTTCGGGGATTGGCAGCGCGCACCGTGTTCTCTCACATCATAATATCCTGCTATTCGGCCCGTTTTTGATCACTTAAAATGCCGGAAATGTCCGGAAAAGGCCTAAGGTGTACAGAACCTGATGCTCCGTATGCTCGTTGTAAGGGGCGTACCATTTCTCGGGGATTGGCAGCGCGTAACGTGTTCTCTCACATCATAATATCCTGATAAACGGCACATTTTGAAACAATTAAAAAGCCGGAAATGTCCGGAAAAGACCGAAGGTGTACAGAACCCGTTGCTCCGTATGCTCGTTGTAATGGGCGTACCATTTTTCGGGGACTTCCAGCGTGCAGCCAGTTCTCACACCTCATAATATCCTGCGATACGACCCATTTTGAAACTATTAAAAAGGCGAAACTGGCCGGAAATGGCCGAATATGTACAAGACAGGATTCTCCGGATGCTGGTTGTATTGGAAGTACCATTCTTCGGGGATTGGCAGCGCGCACCGTGTTCTCTCACATCATAATATCCTGCTATTCGGCCCGTTTTTGATCACTTAAAATGCCGGAAATGTCCGGAAAAGGCCTAAGGTGTACAGAACCTGATGCTCCGTATGCTCGTTGTAAGGGGCGTACCATTTCTCGGGGATTGGCAGCGCGCACCGTGTTCTCTCACATCATAATATCCTGCTATTCGGCCCGTTTTTGATCACTTAAAATGCCGGAAATGTCCGGAAAAGGCCTAAGGTGTACAGAACCTGATGCTCCGTATGCTCGTTGTAAGGGGCGTACCATTCTTCGGGGATTGGCAGCGCGCAACGAGTTCTCTCACATCATAATATCCTGCTATACGGCCCGTTTTTGATCACATAAAATGCCGGAGATGTCCGGAAAAGGCCGAAGGTGTACAGAACCCAATGCTCCGTTTGCTCGTTGTAATGGCAGTACCATTTTTGGGGGGGTTGGCAGAGAGCAACTGGTTCTTACACATCATAATATCCTGATATACGGCCCATTTTGAAACATTTAAAAAGCCGGAAATGTCCGGAAAAGGCCGAAGGTGTACAGAACCTGATGCTCCGTATGCTCGTTGTAATGGGCGTACCATTTTTCGGGGATTGGCAGCGTGCAGCGAGTTCTCACACCTCATAATATCCTGCGATGCGACCCATTTTGAAACTATTAAAAAGCCGAAACTGGCCGGAAAAGGCCGAATATGTACAAGACAGGATTCTCCGCATGCTCGTTGTAATGGATGTACCATTCTTCGGGGATTGGCAGCGCGCAACGAGTTCTCTCACATCATAATATCGCGCGATACGACCCATTTTGAAACAATTAAAAAGCCGGAAATGTCCGGAAAATGCCGAAGGTGTACAGAACCCGTTGCTCCGTATGCTCGTTGTAATGGAAGGACCATTTTTCGGGGATTGGCAGCGTGCAGCGAGTTCTCACACCTCATAATATCCTGCGATGCGACCCATTTTGAAACTATTAAAAAGCCGAAACTGGCCGGAAAAGGCCGAATATGTACAAGACAGGATTCTCCGCATGCTCGTTGTAATGGATGTACCATTCTTCGGGGATTGGCAGCGCGCAACGAGTTCCCTCACATCATAATATCCTGCTATACGGCCCGTTTTTAATCACATAAAATGCCGGAGATGTCCGGAAAAGGCCGAAGGTGTACAGAACCCAATGCTCCGTTTGCTCGTTGTAATGGAAGTACCATTTTTGGGGGTTGGCAGAGAGCAACTGGTTCTTACAGATCATAATATCCTGATATACGGCCCATTTTGAAACAATTAAAAAGCCGGAAATGTCCGGAAAAGGCCGAAGGTGTACAGAACCCGTTGCTCCGTATGCTCGTTGTAATGGGCGTACCATTTTTCGGGGATTGGCAGCGTGCAGCGAGATCTCACACATCATAATATCCTGCGATACGACCCTTTTTGAAACAATTAAAAAGCCGGAAATATCCGGAAAAGGCCGGAGGTGTACAGAACCCGTTGCTCCGTATGCTCGTTGTAATGGAAGGACCATTTTTGGGGTTTGGCAGCGTGCAGCGAGTTCTCACACCTCATAAAATCCTGTGAAACGACTCATTTTAAAACTGTTAAAAAGCCGAAACTCGCCGGAAAAGGCCGAATATGTACAAGACAGGATTCTCCGCATCCTCCTTGTAATGGAAGTACCATTCTTCGGGGATAGGCAGCGCGCAACGAGTTCTCTCACATCATAATATCCTGATATACGGCCCACTTTGAAACAATTAAAAAGCCGGAAATGTCCGGAAAAGGCCGAAGGTGTACAGAACCCGTTGCTCCCTTTGCTTGCTGTAATGGAAGTACCATTTTTGGGGGGTTGGCAGAGAGCAACTGGTTCTTACACATCATAATATCCTGATATACGGCCCATTTTGAAGCAATTAAAAAGCCGGAAATGTCCGGAAAAGGCCGAAGGTGTACAGAACCCGTTGCTCCGTTTGCTCGTTGTAATGGAAGTACCATTTTTGGGGGGTTGGCAGAGAGCAACTGGTTCTTACACATCATAATGTCCTGATATACGGCCCATTTTGAAACAATTAAAAAGCCGGAAATGTCCGGAAAAGGCCGAAGGTGTACAGAACCCGATGCTCCGTCTGCTCGTTGTAATGGGCGTACCATTTTTCGGGGATTGTCAGCGAGCAGCGAGATCCCACACATCATAATATCCTGCGATACGACCCTTTTTAAAACAATTAAAAAGCCGGAAATATCCGGAAAAGGCCGAAGGTGTACAGAACCCGTTGCTCCGTATGCTCGTTGTAATGGAAGGACCATTTTTGGGGGATTGGCAACGCTCAAAGCGTTTTTACACATCATAATATCCTGCTATTCGGCCCATTTTTTGATCACTTAAAATGCCGGAAATGTCCGGAAAAGGCCGAAGGTGTACAGAACCTGATGCTCCGTATGCTCGTTGTAATGGGCGTACCATTTCTCGGGGATTGGCAGCGCGTAACGAGTTCTCTCACATCATAATATCCTGAAATACGGCCCATTTTGAAACAATTAAAAAGCCGGAAATGTCCGGAAAATGCCGAAGGTGTACAGAACGCGTTGCTCCGCATGCTCGTTGTAATGGAAGGACCATATTTGAGGGATTGGCAGCGTGCAGCGAGTTCTCACACATCATAATATCCTGCGATACGACCCGTTTTTAATCACATAAAATGCCGGAAATGTCCGGAAAAGGCCGAAGGTGTACAGAACCCGATGCTCCGTTTGCTCGTTGTAATGGAAGTACCATTTTTGGGGGGTTGGCAGAGAGCAACTGGCTCTTACACATCATAATAATCTGATATACGGCCCATTTTGAAACAATTAAAAAGCCGGAAATGTCCGGAAAAGGCCGAAGGTGTACAGAACCCGTTGCACCGTATGCTCGTTGTAATGGGCGTACCAGTTTTCGGGGATTGGAAGCGTGCAGCGAGATCTTACACATCATAATATCGAGCGATACGACCCTTTTTGAAACAATTAAAAAGCCGGAAATATCCGGAAAAGGCCGAAGGTGTACAGAACCCGATGCTCCGTATGCTCGTTGTAAGGGAAGGACCATTTTTGGGGGATCGGCAACGCTCAACGCGTTTTTACACATCATAATATCCTGCTATTCGGCCCGTTTTTGATCACTTAAAATGCCGGAAATATCCGGAAAAGGCCGAAGGTGTACAGAACCTGATGCTCCGTATGCTCGTTGTAAGGGGCGTACCATTTCTCGGGGATTGGCAGCGCGTAACGTGTTCTCTCAGATCATAATATCCTGATAAACGGCACATTTTGAAACAATTAAAAAGCCGGAAATGTCCGGAAAAGGCCGAAGGTGTACAGAACCTGATGCTCCGTATGCTCGTTGTAAGGGGCGTACCATTTCTCGGGGATTGGCAGCGCGTAACGAGTTCTCTCACATCATAATATCCTGAAATACGGCCCATTTTGAAACAATTAAAAAGACGGAAATGTCCGGAAAAGGCCGAAGGTGTACAGAACCTGATGCTCCGTATGCTCGTTGTAATGGCAGTACCATTTTTGGGGGGTTGGCAGCGCGCAACGAGTTCTCTCACATCATAATATCCTGCGATACGACCCATTTTGAAACAATTAAAAAGCCGGAAATGTCCGGAAAATGCCAAAGGTGTACAGAACCCGTTGCTCCGTATGCTCGTTGTAATGGGCGTACCATTTTTCGGGGATTGGCAGCGTGCAGCGAGTTCTCACACCTCCTAATATCCTGCGATACGACCCATTTTGAAACTATTAAAAAGCCGAAACTGGCCGGAAAAGGCCGAATATGTACAAGACAGGATTCTCCGCATGCTCGTTGTAATGGATGTACCATTCTTCGGGGATTGGCAGCGCGCAACGAGTTCTCTCACATCATAATATCGCGCGATACGCCCCATTTTGAAACAATTAAAAATCCGGAAATGTCCGGAAAATGCCGAAGGTGTACAGAACCCGTTGCTCCGTATGCTCGTTGTAATGGAAGGACCATTTTTGGGGGATTGGCAGCGTGCAGCGAGTTCTCACACCTCATAATATCCTGCGATACGACTCATTTTGAAACTATTAAAAAGCCGAAACTGGCCGGAAAAGGCCGAATATGTACAAGACAGGATTCTCGTCATGCTCGTTGTAATGGAAGTACCATTCTTCGGGGATTTGTAGCGCGGAACGAGTTCCCTCACATCATAATATCCTGCTATACGGCCCGTTTTTAATCACATAAAATGCCGGAGATGTCCGGAAAAGGCCGAAGGTGTACAGATCCCAATGCTCCGTTTGCTCGTTGTAATGGAAGTACCATTCTTCGGGGATTGGCAGCGCGCAACGAGTTCTCTCACATCATAATATCCTGATATACGGCCCACTTTGAAACAATTAAAAAGCCGGAAATATCCGGAAAAGGCCGAAGGTGTACAGAACCCGATGCTCCGTTTGCTCGTTGTAATGGAAGTACCATTTTTGGGGGGTTGGCAGAGAGCAACTGGTTCTTACACATCATAATATCCTGATATACGGCCCATTTTGAAACAATTAAAAAGCCGGAAATGTCCGGAAAAGGCCGAAGGTGTACAGAACCCGTTGCTCCGTATGCTCGTTGTAATGGGCGTACCATTTTTCGGGGATTGGCAGCGTGCAGCGAGATCTCACACATCATAATATCCTGCGATACGACCCTTTTTAAAACAATTAAAAAGCCGGAAATGTCCGGAAAAGGCCGAAGGTGTACAGAACCTGATGATCCGTATGCTCGTTGTAATGGAAGTACCATTCTTCGGGGATTGGCAGCGTGCAGCGAGTTCTCACACCTCATAATATCCTGCGATACGACTCATTTTGAAACTATTAAAAAGCCGAAACTGGCCGGAAAAGGCCGAATATGTACAAGACAGGATTCTACGCATGCTCGTTGTAATGGATGTACCATTCTTCGGGGATTGGCAGCGCGCAACGAGTTCTCTCACATCATAATATCCCGCGATACGACCCATTTTGAAACAATTAAAAAGCCGGAAATGTCCGGAAAATGCCGAAGGTGTACAGAACCCGTTGCTCAGCATGCTCGTTGTAATGGAAGGACCATATTTGAGGGATTGGCAGCGTGCAGCGAGTTCTCACACATCATAATATCCTGCGATACGACCCGTTTTTAATCACATAAAATGCCGGAAATGTCCGGAAAAGGCCGAAGGTGTACAGAACCCGATGCTCCGTTTGCTCGTTGTAATGGAAGTACCATTTTTGGGGGGTTGGCAGAGAGCAACTGGCTCTTACACATCATAATAATCTGATATACGGCCCATTTTGAAACAATTAAAAAGCCGGAAATGTCCGGAAAAGGCCGAAGGTGTACAGAACCCGTTGCTCCGTATGCTCGTTGTAATGGGCGTACCATTTTTCGGGGATTGGAAGCGTGCAGCGAGATCTTACACATCATAATATCGAGCGATACGACCCTTTTTGAAACAATTAAAAAGCCGGAAATATCCGGAAAAGGCCGAAGGTGTACAGAACCCGATGCTCCGTATGCTCGTTGTAAGGGAAGGACCATTTTTGGGGGATCGGCAACGCTCAACGCGTTTTTACACATCATAATATCCTGCTATTCGGCCCGTTTTTGATCACTTAAAATGCCGGAAATGTCCGGAAAAGGCCGAAGGTGTACAGAACCTGATGCTCCGTATGCTCGTTGTAATGGAAGTACCATTTTTGGGGGGTTGGCAGAGAGCAACTGGCTCTTACACATCATAATAATCTGATATACGGCCCATTTTGAAACAATTAAAAAGCCGGAAATGTCCGGAAAAGGCCGAAGGTGTACAGAACCCGTTGCTCCGTATGCTCGTTGTAATGGGCGTACCATTTTTCGGGGATTGCCAGCGTGCAGCGAGTTCTCACACCTCATAATATCCTGCGATACGACCCATTTTGAAACTATTAAAAAGCCGAAACTGGCCGGAAAAGGCCGAATATGTACAAGACAGGATTCTCCGCATGCTCGTTGTAATGGATGTACCATTCTTCGGGGATTGGCAGCGCGCAACGAGTTCTCTCACATCATAATATCGCGCGATACGACCCATTTTGAAACAATTAAAAAGCCGGAAATGTCCGGAAAATGCCGAAGGTGTACAGAACCCGTTGCTCCGTATGCTCGTTGTAATGGAAGGACCATTTTTGGGGGATTGGCAGCGTGCAGCGAGTTCTCACACCTCATAATATCCTGCGATACGACTCATTTTGAAACTATTAAAAAGCCGAAACTGGCCGGAAAAGGCCGAATATGTACAAGACAGGATTCTCGTCATGCTCGTTGTAATGGAAGTACCATTCTTCGGGTATTTGTAGCGCGCAACGAGTTCCCTCACATCATAATATCCTGCTATACGGCCCGTTTTTAATCACATAAAATGCCGGAGATGTCCGGAAAAGGCCGAAGGTGTACAGAACCCAATGCTCCGTTTGCTCGTTGTAATGGAAGTACCATTTTTGGAGGTTGGCAGAGAGCAACTGGTTCTTACAGATCATAATATCCTGATATACGACCCTTTTTGAAACAATTAAAAAGCCGGAAATATCCGGAAAAGGCCGGAGGTGTACAGAACCCGTTGCTCCGTATGCTCGTTGTAATGCAAGGACCATTTTTGGGGGATTGGCAGCGTGCAGCGAGTTCTCACACCTCATAATATCCTGCGAAACGACTCATTTTGAAACTATTAAAAAGCCGAAACTCGCCGGAAAAGGCCGAATATGTACAAGACAGGATTCTCCGCATGCTCGTTGTAATGGAAGTACCATTCTTCGGGGATTGGCAGGGCGCAACGAGTTCTCTCACATCATAATATCCTGATATACGGCCCACTTTGAAACAATTAAAAAGCCGGAAATGTCCGGAAAAGGCCGAAGGTGTACAGAACCCGTTGCTCCCTTTGCTTGTTGTAATGGAAGTACCATTTTTGGGGGGTTGGCAGAGAGCAACTGGTTCTTACACATCATAATATCCTGATATACGGCCCATTTTGAAGCAATTAAAAAGCCGGAAATGTCCGGAAAAGGCCGAAGGTGTACAGAACCCGTTGCTCCGTATGCTCGTTGTAATGGGCGTACCATTTTTCGGGGATTTCCAGCGTGCAGCCAGTTCTCACACCTCAGAATATCCTGCGATACGACCCATTTTGAAACTATTAAAAAGCCGAAACTGGTCGGAAATGGCCGAATATGTACAAGACAGGATTCTCCGCATGCTCGTTGTAATGGAAGTACCATTCTTCGGGGATTGGCAGCGCGCAACGAGTTCTCTCACATCATAATATCCTGCTATACGGCCCGTATTTAATCACATAAAATGCCGGAGATGTCCGGAAAAGGCCGAAGGTGTACAGAACCCGATGCTCCGTTTGCTCGTTGTAATGGGCGTACCATGTTTCGGGGATTGGAAGCGTGCAGCGAGATCTCACACATCATAATATCCTGCTATACGGCCCGTTTTTAATCACATAAAATGTCGGAGATGTCCGGAAAAGGCAGAAGGTGTACAGAACCCAATGCTCCGTTTGCTCGTTGTAATGGAAGTACCATTTTTGGGGGTTGGCAGCGCGTAGCGAATTCTCTCACATCATAATATCCTGATATACGGCCCATTTTGAAACAATTAAAAAGCCGGAAATGTCCAGAAAAGGCCGAAGATGTACAGAACCCGTTGCTCCGTATGCTCGTTGTAGTGGGCGTACCATTTTTCGGGGATTGGCAGCGCGCAACGAGTTCTCTCACATCATAATATCCTGCGATACGACTCATTTTGATACTATTAAAAAGCCGAAACTGGCCGGAAAAGGCCGAATATGTACAAGACAGGATTCTCCGCATGCTCGTTGTAATGGAAGTACCATTCTTCGGGGATTGGCAGCGTGCAGCGAGTTCTCACACCTCATAATATCCTGCGATACGACTCATTTTGAAACTATTAAAAAGCCGAAACTGGCCGGAAAAGGCCGAATATGTACAAGACAGGATTCTACGCATGCTCGTTGTAATGGATGTACCATTCTTCGGGGATTGGCAGCGCGCAACGAGTTCTCTCACATCATAATATCCCGCGATACGACCCATTTTGAAACAATTAAAAAGCCGGAAATGTCCGGAAAATGCCGAAGGTGTACAGAACCCGTTGCTCCGCATGCTCGTTGTAATGGAAGGACCATATTTGAGGGATTGGCAGCGTGCAGCGAGTTCTCACACATCATAATATCCTGCGATACGACCCCTTTTTAATCACATAAAATGCCGGAAATGTCCGGAAAAGGCCGAAGGTGTACAGAACCCGATGCTCCGTTTGCTCGTTGTAATGGAAGTACCATTTTTGGGGGGTTGGCAGAGAGCAACTGGCTCTTACACATCATAATAATCTGATATACGGCCCATTTTGAAACAATGAAAAGCCGGAAATGTCCGGAAAAGGCCGATGGTGTACAGAACCCGTTGCTCCGTATGCTCGTTGTAATGGGCGTACCATTTTTCGGGGATTGGAAGCGTGCAGCGAGATCTTACACATCATAATATCGAGCGATACGACCCTTTTTGAAACAATTAAAAAGCCGGAAATATCCGGAAAAGGCCGAAGGTGTACAGAACCCGATGATCCGTCTGCTCGTTGTAAGGGAAGGACCATTTTTGGGGGATCGGCAACGCTCAACTCGTTTTTACACATCATAATATCCTGCTATTCGGCCCGTTTTTGACCACTTAAAATGCCGGAAATGTCCGGAAAAGGCCGAAGGTGTACAGAACCTGATGCTCCGTATGCTCGTTGTAAGGGGCGTACCATTTCTCGGGGATTGGCAGCGCGTAACGTGTTCTCTCACATCATAATATCCTGATAAACGGCACATTTTGAAACAATTAAAAAGCCGGAAAAGTCCGGAAAAGGCCGAAGGTGTACAGAACCTGATGCTCCGTATGCTCGTTGTAAGGGGCGTACCATTTCTAGGGGATTGGCAGCGCGTAACGAGTTCTCTCACATCATAATATCCTGAAATACGGCCCATTTTGAAACAATTAAATAGCCGGAAATGTCCGGAAAAGGCCGAAGGTGTACAGAACCTGATGCTCCGTATGCTCGTTGTAATGGAAGTACCATTCTTCGGGGATTGGCAGCGTGCAGCGAGTTCTCACACCTCATAATATCCTGCGATACGACTCATTTTGAAACTATTAAAAAGCCGAAACTGGCCGGAAAAGGCCGAATATGTACAAGACAGGATTCTACGCATGCTCGTTGTAATGGATGTACCATTCTTCGGGGATTGGCAGCGCGCAACGAGTTCTCTCACATCATAATATCCCGCGATACGACCCATTTTGAAACAATTAAAAAGCCGGAAATGTCCGGAAAATGCCGAAGGTGTACAGAACCCGTTGCTCCGTATGCTCGTTGTAATGGAAGGACCATATTTGAGGGATTGGCAGCGTGCAGCGAGTTCTCACACATCATAATATCCTGCGATACGACCCGTTTTTAATCACATAAAATGCCGGAAATGTCCGGAAAAGGCCGAAGGTGTACAGAGCCCGTTGCTCCGTATGCTCGTTGTAATGGAAGGACCATTTTTGGGGGATTGGCAACGCTCAACGCGTTTTTACACATCATAATATCCTGCTATTCGGCCCATTTTTGATCACTTAAAATGCCGGAAATGTCCGGAAAAGGCCGAAGGTGTACAGAACCTGATGCTCCGTATGCTCGTTGTAAGGGGCGTACCATTTCTCGGGGATTGGCAGCGCGCAACGAGTTCTCTCACATCATAATATCCTGAAATACGGCCCATTTTGAAACAATTAAAAAGCCGGAAATGTCCGGAAAAGGCCGAAGGTGTACAGAACCTGATGATCCGTATGCTCGTTGTAATGGAAGTACCATTCTTCGGGGATTGGCAGCGTGCAGCGAGTTCTCACACCTCATAATATCCTGCGATACGACTCATTTTGAAACTATTAAAAAGCCGAAACTGGCCGGAAAAGGCCGAATATGTACAAGACAGGATTCTACGCATGCTCGTTGTAATGGATGTACCATTCTTCGGGGATTGGCAGCGCGCAACGAGTTCTCTCACATCATAATATCCCGCGATACGACCCATTTTGAAACAATTAAAATGCCGGAAATGTCCGGAAAATGCCGAAGGTGTACAGAACCCGTTGCTCCGCATGCTCGTTGTAATGGAAGGACCATATTTGAGGGATTGGCAGCGTGCAGCGAGTTCTCACACATCATAATATCCTGCGATACGACCCGTTTTTAATCACATAAAATGCCGGAAATGTCCGGAAAAGGCCGAAGGTGTACAGAACCCGATGCTCCGTTTGCTCGTTGTAATGGAAGTACCATTTTTGGGGGGTTGGCAGAGAGCAACTGGCTCTTACACATCATAATAATATGATATACGGCCCATTTTGAAACAATTAAAAAGCCGGAAATGTCCGGAAAAGGCCGAAGGTGTACAGAGCCCGTTGCTCCGTATGCTCGTTGTAATGGGCGTACCATTTTTCGGGGATTGGAAGCGTGCAGCGAGATCTTACACATCATAATATCGAGCGATACGACCCTTTTTGATCACTTAAAATGCCGGAAATGTCCGGAAAAGGCCGAATGTGTACAGAACCCGATGCTCCGTATGCTCGTTGTAAGGGAAGGACCATTTTTGGGGGATTGGCAACGCTCAACGCGTTTTTACACATCATAATATCCTGCTATTCGGCCCATTTTTGATCACTTAAAATGCCGGAAATGTCCGGAAAAGGCCGAAGGTGTACAGAACCTGATGCTCCGTATGCTCGTTGTAAGGGGCGTACCATTTCTCGGGGATTGGCAGCGCGTAACGAGTTCTCTCACATCATAATATCCTGAAATACGGCCCATTTTGAAACAATTAAAAAGCCGGAAATGTCCGGAAAAGGCCGAAGGTGTACAGAACCTGATGCTCCGTATGCTCGTTGTAATGGAAGTACCATTCTTCGGGGATTGGCAGCGTGCAGCGAGTTCTCACACCTCATAATATCCTGCGATACGACTCATTTTGAAACTATTAGAAAGCCGAAACTGGCCGGAAAAGGCCGAATATGTACAAGACAGGATTCTACGCATGCTCGTTGTAATGGATGTACCATTCTTCGGGGATTGGCAGCGCGCAACGAGTTCTCTCACATCATAATATCCCGCGATACGACCCATTTTGAAACAATTAAAAAGCCGGAAATGTCCGGAAAATGCCGGAGGTGTACAGAACCCGTTGCTCCGTATGCTCGTTGTAATGGAAGGACCATATTTGAGGGAATGGCAGCGTGCAGCGAGTTCTCACACATCATAATATCCTGCGATACGACCCGTTTTTAATCACATAAAATGCCGGAAATGTCCGGAAAAGGCCGAAGGTGTACAGAACCCGATGCTCCGTTTGCTCGTTGTAATGGAAGTACCATTTTTGGGGGGTTGGCAGAGAGCAACTGGCTCTTACACATCATAATAATCTGATATACGGCCCATTTTGAAACAATTAAAAAGCCGGAAATGTCCGGAAAAGGCCGAAGGTGTACAGAACCTGATGATCCGTATGCTCGTTGTAATGGAAGTACCATTATTCGGGGATTGGCAGCGTGCAGCGAGTTCTCACACCTCATAATATCCTGCGATACGACTCATTTTGAAACTATTAAAAAGCCGAAACTGGCCGGAAAAGGCCGAATATGTACAAGACAGGATTCTACGCATGCTCGTTGTAATGGATGTACCATTCTTCGGGGATTGGCAGCGCGCAACGAGTTCTCTCACATCATAATATCCCGCGATACGACCCATTTTGAAACAATTAAAAAGCCGGAAATGTCCGGAAAATGCCGAAGGTGTACAGAACCCGTTGCTCCGTATGCTCGTTGTAATGGAAGGACCATTTTTGGGGGATTGGCAGCGTGCAGCGAGTTCTCACACCTCATAATATCCTGCGATACGACTCATTTTGAAACTATTAAAAAGCCGAAACTGGCCGGAACACGCCGAATATGTACAAGACAGGATTCTCGTCATGCTCGTTGTAATGGAAGTACCATTCTTCGGGGATTTGTAGCGCGCAACGAGTTCCCTCACATCATAATATCCTGCTATACGGCCCGTTTTTAATCACATAAAATGCCGGAGATGTCCGGAAAAGGCCGAAGGTGTACAGAACCCAATGCTCCGTTTGCTCGTTGTAATGGAAGTACCATTTTTGGGGGTTGGCAGAGAGCAACTGGTTCTTACAGATCATAATATCCTGATATACGGCCCATTTTCGAAACAATTAAAAAGCCGGAAATGTCCGGAAAAGGCCGAAGGTGTACAGAACCCGTTGCTCCGTATGCTCGTTGTAATGGGCGTACCATTTTTCGGGGATTGGCAGCGTGCAGCGAGATCTCACACATCATAATATCCTGATAAACGGCACATTTTGAAACAATTAAAAAGCCGGAAAAGTCCGGAAAAGGCCGAAGGTGTACAGAACCTGATGCTCCGTATGCTCGTTGTAAGGGGCGTACCATTTCTCGGGGATTGGCAGCGCGTAACGAGTTCTCTCACATCATAATATCCTGAAATACGGCCCATTTTGAAACAATTAAAAAGCCGGAAATGTCCGGAAAAGGCCGAAGGTGTACAGAACCTGATGCTCCGTATGTTCGTTGTAATGGAAGTACCATTCTTCGGGGATTGGCAGCGTGCAGCGAGTTCACACACCTCATAATATCCTGCGATACGACTCATTTTGAAACTATTAGAAAGCCGAAACTGGCCGGAAAAGGCCGAATATGTACAAGACAGGATTCTACGCATGCTCGTTGTAATGGATGTACCATTCTTCGGGGATTGGCAGCGCGCAACGAGTTCTCTCACATCATAATATCCCGCGATACGACCCATTTTGAAACAATTAAAAAGCCGGAAATGTCCGGAAAATGCCGAAGGTGTAAAGAACCCGTTGCTCCGTATGCTCGTTGTAATGGAAGGACCATATTTGAGGGATTGGCAGCGTGCAGCGAGTTCTCACACATCATAATATCCTGCGATACGACCCGTTTTTAATCACATAAAATGCCGGAAATGTCCGGAAAAGGCCGAAGGTGTACGGAACCCGATGCTCCGTTTGCTCGTTGTAATGGAAGTACCATTTTTGGGGGGTTGGCGGAGAGCAACTGGCTCTTACACATCATAATAATCTGATATACGGCCCATTTTGAAACAATTAAAAAGCCGGAAATGTCCGGAAAAGGCCGAAGGTGTACAGAACCCGTTGCTCCGTATGCTCGTTGTAATGGGCGTACCATCTTTCGGGGATTGGAAGCGTGCAGCGAGATCTTACACATCATAATATCGAGCGATACGTCCCTTTTTGAAACAATTAAAAAGCCGGAAATATCCGGAAAAGGCCGAAGGTGTACAGAACCCGATGCTCCGTATGCTCGTTGTAAGGGAAGGACCATTTTTGGGGGATCGGCAACGCTCAACGCGTTTTTACACATCATAATATCCTGCTATTCGGCCCGTTTTTGATCACTTAAAATGCCGGAAATGTCCGGAAAAGGCCGAAGGTGTACAGAACCTGATGCTCCGTATGCTCGTTGTAAGGGGCGTACCATTTCTCGGGGATTTCCAGCGTGCAGCCAGTTCTCACACCTCATAATATCCTGCGATACGACCCATTTTGAAACTATTAAAAAGCCGCAAATATCCGGAAAATGCCAAAGGTGTACAGAACCCGTTGCTCCGTATGCTCGTTGTAATGGGCGTACCATTTTTCGGGGATTGGCAGCGTGCAGCGAGTTCTCACACCTCATAATATCCTGCGATACGACCCATTTTGAAACTATTAAAAAGCCGAAACTGGCCGGAAAAGGCCGAATATGTACAAGACAGGATTCTCCGCATGCTCGTTGTAATGGATGTACCATTTTTCGGGGATTGGCAGCGTGCAGCGAGATCTCACACCTCATAATATCCTGCGATACGACCCATTTTGAAACTATTAAAAAGCCGAAACTGGCCGGAAAAGGCCGAATATGTACAAGACAGGATTCTCCGCATGCTCGTTGTAATGGATGTACCATTTTTCGGGGATTGGCAGCGTGCAGCGAGATCTCACACCTCATAATATCCTGCGAAACGACTCATTTTGAAACTATTAAAAAGCCGAAACTTGCCGGAAAAGGCCGAATATGTACAAGACAGGATTCTCCGCATACTCGTTGTAATGAAAGTACCATTCTTCGGGGATTTGCAGCGCGCAACGAGTTCTCTCACATCATAATATCCTGATATACAGTCCATTTTGAAACAATTAAAAAGCCGGAAATGTCCGGAAAAGGCCGAAGGTGTACAGAACCCGTTGCTCCCTTTGCTTGTTGTAATGGAAGTACCATTTTTCGGGGGTTGGCAGAGAGCAATTGGTTCTTACACATCATAATATAATGATATACGGCCCCTATTGAAGCAATTAAAAAGCCGGAGATGTCCGGAAAAGGCCGAAGGTGTACAGAACCCGTTGCTCCGTATGCTCGCTGTAATGGGCGTACCATTTTTCGGGGATTTCCAGCGTGCAGCCAGTTCTCACACCTCATAATATCCTGCGATACGAACCATTTTGAAACTATTAAGAAGCCGAAACTGGCCGGAAATGGCCGAAAATGTACAAGACAGGATTCTCCGCATGCGCGTTGTAATGGAAGTACCATTCTTCGGGGATTGGCAGCGCGCAACGAGTTCTCTCACATCATAATATCCTGCTGTACGGCCCGTTTTTAATCACATAAAATGCCGGAGATGTCCGGAAAAGGCCGAAGGTGTACAGAACCCGTTGCTCCGTATGCTCGCTGTAATGGGCGTACCATTTTTCGGGGATTGGCAGCGTGCAGCGAGTTCTCACACCTCATAATATCCTGCGATACGACCCATTTTGAAACTATTAAAAAGCCGAAACTGGCCGGAAAAGCCCGAATATGTACAAGACAGGATTCTCCGCATGCTCGTTGTAATGGATGTACCATTCTTCGGGGATAGGCAGCGCTCAACGAGTTCTCTCACATCATAATATCCCCCGATACGACCCATGTTGAAACAATTAAAAAGCCGAAACTGGCCGGAAAAGGCCGAAAATGTACAAGACAGGATTCTCCGGATGCTGGTTGTATTGGAAGTACCATTCTTCGGGGATTGGCAGCGCGCACCGTGTTCTCTCACATCATAATATCCTGCTATTCTGCCCGTTTTTGATCACTTAATATGCCGGAAATGTCCGGAAAAGGCCGAAGGTGTACAGAACCTGATGCTCCGTATGCTCGTTGTAAGGGGCGTACCATTTCTCGGGGATTGGCAGCGCGTAACGTGTTCTCTCACATCATAATATCCTGAAATACGGCCCATTTTGAAACAATTAAAAAGCCGGAAATGTCCGGAAAAGGCCGAAGGTGTACAGAACCCAATGCTCCGTTTTCTCGTTGTAATGGAAGTACCATTTTTGGGGGGTTGGCAGAGAGCAACTGGTTCTTACACATCATAATATCCTGATATACGGTCCATTTTGAAACAATTAAAAAGCCGGAAATGTCCGGAAAAGGACGAAGGTGTACAGAACCCGTTGCTCCCTTTGCTTGTTGTAATGGAAGTACCATTTTTGGGGGGTTGGCAGAGAGCAATTGGTTCTTACACATCATAATATCCTGATATACGGCCCCTATTGAAGCAATTAAAAAGCTGGAGATGTCCGGAAAAGGACGAAGGTGTACAGAACCCGATGCTCCGTTTGCTCGATGTAGTGGAAGTACCATTTTTCGGGGATGGGCAGCGTGCAGCGTGTTCTCACACATCATAATATCCTGCGATACGACCCATTTTGAAACAATTAAATAGCCGGAAATGTCCGGAAAAGGCCGAAGGTGTACAGAACCCGTTGCTCCGTATGCTCGTTGTAATGGGCGTACCATTTTTCGGGGATTGGAATCGTGCAGCGAGTTCTCACACATCATAATATCCTGCGATACGACCCTTTTTGAAACAATTAAAAAGACGAAACTGGCCGGAAAAGGCCGAATATGTACAAGACAGGATTCTCCGCATGCTCGTTGTATTGGAAGTACCATTCTTCGGGGATTGGCAGCGCGCACCGAGTTCTCTCACATCATAATATCCTGCTATACGGCCCGTTTTTAATCACATAAAATACCGGAGATGTCCGGAAAAGGCCGAAGGTGTACAGAACCCGATGCTCCGTTTGCTCGTTGTAATGGAAGTACCATTTCTCGGGGATTGGCAGCGCGTAACGTGTTCTCTCACATCATAATATCCTGCGATACGACCCATTTTGAAACAATTAAAAAGCCGAAACTGGCCGGAAAAGGCCGAATATGTACAAGACAGGATTCTCCGGATGCTGGTTGTATTGGAAGTACCATTCTTCGGGGATTGGCAGCGCGCACCGTGTTCTCTCACATCATAATATCCTGCTATTCGGCCCGTTTTTGATCACTTAAAATGCCGGAAATGTCCGGAAAAGGCCGAAGGTGTACAGAACCCGTTGCTCCCTTTGCTTGTTGTAATGGAAGTACCATTTTTGGGGGGTTGGCAGAGAGCAATTGGTTCTTACACATCATAATATCCTGATATACGGCCCATTTTGAAGCAATTAAAAAGCCGGAAATGTCCGAAAAAGGCCGAAGGAGTACAGAACCCGTTGCTCCGTATGCTCGTTGTAATGGGCGTACCATTTTTCGGGGATTTCCAGCGTGCAGCCAGTTCTCACACATCATAATATCCTGCGATACGACCCATTTTGAAACTATTAAAAAGCCGAAACTGGCCGGAAATGGCCGAATAAGTACAAGACAGGATTCTCCGCATGCTCGTTGTAATGGAAGTACCATTCTTCGGGGATTTGCAGCGCGCAACGAGTTCTCTCACATCATAATATCCTGATATACGTTCCATTTTGAAACAATTAAAAAGCCGGAAATGTCCGGAAAAGGCCGAAGGTGTACAGAACCCGTTGCTCCCTTTGCTTGTTGTAATGGAAGTACCATTTTTGGGGGGTTGGCAGAGAGCAATTGGTTCTTACACATCATAATATCCTGATATACGGCCCCTATTGAAGCAATTAAAAAGCCGGAGATGTCCGGAAAAGGCCGAAGGTGTACAGAACCCGTTGCTCCGTAGGCTCGCTGTAATGGGCGTACCATTTTTCGGGGATTTCCAGCGTGCAGCCAGTTGTCACACCTCATAATATCCTGCGATACGACCCATTTTGAAACTATTAAGAAGCCGAAACTGGCCGGAAATGGCCGAAAATGTACAAGACAGGATTCTCCGCATGCTCGTTGTAATGGAAGTACCATTTTTGGGGGGTTGGCAGAGAGCAACTGGTTCTTACACATCATAATATCCTGATATACGGCCCATTTTGAAACAATTAAAAAGCCGGAAATATCCGGAAAAGGCCGAAGGTGTACAGAACCCGTTGCTCCGTATGCTCGTTGTAATGGAAGGAACATTTTTGGGGGATTGGCAACGCTCAACGCGTTTTTACACATCATAATATCCTGCGATACGACTCATTTTGAAACTATTAAAAGGCCGACACTGCCCGGAAAAGGCCGAATATGTACAAGACAGGATTCTCGTCATGCTCGTTGTAATGGAAGTACCATTCTTCGGGGATTTGCAGCGCGCAACGAGTTCTCTCACATCATAATATCCTGCGATACGACCGATTTTGAAACAATTAAAAAGCCGAAACTGGCCGGAAAAGGCCGAAAATGTACAAGACAGGATTCTCCGGATGCTGGTTGTATTGGAAGTACCATTCTTCGGGGATTGGCAGCGCGCACCGTGTTCTCTCACATCATAATATCCTGCTATTCTGCCCGTTTTTCATCACTTAATATGCCGGAAATGTCCGGAAAAGGCCGAAGGTGTACAGAACCTGATGCTCCGTATGCTCGTTGTAAGGGGCGTACCATTTCTCGGGGATTGGCAGCGCGTAACGTGTTCTCTCACATCATAATATCCTGATAAACGGCACATTTTGAAACAATTAAAAAGCCGGAAATGTCCGGAAAAGGCCGAAGGTGTACAGAACCCGTTGCTCCCTTTGCTTGTTGTAATGGAAGTACCATTTTTGGGGGGTTGGCAGAGAGCAATTGGTTCTTACACATCATAATATCCTGATATACGGCCCCTATTGAAGCAATTAAAAAGCTGGAGATGTCCGGAAAAGGCCGAAGGTGTACAGAACCCGTTGCTCCGTATGCTCGCTGTAATGGGCGTACCATTTTTCGGGGATTTCCAGCGTGCAGCCAGTTCTCACACCTCATAATATCCTGCGATACGACCCATTTTGAAACTATTAAGAAGCCGAAACTGGCCGGAAATGGCCGAAAATGTACAAGACAGGATTCTCCGCATGCTCGTTGTAATGGAAGTACCATTCTTCGGGGATTGGCAGCGCGCAACGAGTTCTCTCACATCATAATATCCTGCTATACGGCCCGTTTTTAATCACATAAAATGCCGGAGATGTCCGGAAAAGGCCGAAGGTGTACAGAACCCAATGCTCCGTTTGCTCGTTGTAATGGAAGTACCATTTTTGGGGGGTTGGCAGAGAGCAACTGGTTCTTACACATCATAATATCCTGATATACGGCCCATTTTGAAGCAATTAAAAAGCCGGAAATGTCCGAAAAAGGCCGAAGGTGTACAGAACCCGTTGTTCCGTATGCTCGTTGTAATGGGCGTACCATTTTTCGGGGATTTCCAGCGTGCAGCCAGTTCTCACACATCATAATATCCTGCGATACGACCCATTTTGAAACTATTAAAAAGCCGAAACTGGCCGGAAATGGCCGAAAATGTACAAGACAGGATTCTCCGCATGCTCGTTGTAATGGAAGTACCATTCTTCGGGGATTGGCAGCGCGCAACGAGTTCTCTCACATCATAATATCCTGCTATACGGCCCGTTTTTAATCACATAAAATGCCGGAGATGTCCGGAAAAGGCCGAAGGTGTACAGAACCCAATGCTCCGTTTGCTCGTTGTAATGGAAGTACCATTTTTGGGGGGTTGGCAGAGAGCAACTGGTTCTTACACATCATAATATCCTGATATACGGCCCATTTTGAAGCAATTAAAAAGCCGGAAATGTCCGAAAAAGGCCGAAGGTGTACAGAACCCGTTGCTCCGTATGCTCGTTGTAATGGGCGTACCATTTTTCGGGGATTTCCAGCGTGCAGCCAGTTCTCACACATCATAATATCCTGCGATACGACCCATTTTGAAACTATTAAAAAGCCGAAACTGGCCGGAAATGGCCGAATAAGTACAAGACAGGATTCTCCGCATGCTCGTTGTAATGGAAGTACCATTCTTCGGGGATTGGCAGCGCTCAACGAGTTCTCTCACATCATAATATCCTGCTATACGGCCCGTTTTTAATCACATAAAATGCCGGAGATGTCCGGAAAAGGACGAAGGTGTACAGAACCCGATGCTCCGTTTGCTCGATGTAGTGGAAGTACCATTTTTCGGGGATGGGCAGCGTGCAGCGTGTTCTCACACATCATAATATCCTGCGATACGACCCATTTTGAAACAATTAAATAGCCGGAAATGTCCGGAAAAGGCCGAAGGTGTACAGAACCCGTTGCTCCGTATGCTCGTTGTAATGGGCGTACCATTTTTCGGGGATTGGCATCGTGCAGCGAGTTCTCACACATCATAATATCCTGCGATACGACCCTTTTTGAAACAATTAAAAAGACGAAACTGGCCGGAAAAGGCCGAATATGAACAAGACAGGATTCTCCGCATGCTCGTTGTATTGGAAGTACCATTCTTCGGGGATTGGCAGCGCGCACCGAGTTCTCTCACATCATAATATCCTGCTATACGGCCCGTTTTTAATCACATAAAATGCCGGAGATGTCCGGAAAAGGCCGAAGGTGTACAGAACCCGATGCTCCGATTGCTCGTTGTAGTGGAAGTACCATTTTTCGGGGATGGGCAGCGTGCAGCGTGTTCTCACACATCATAATATCCTGCGATACGACCCATTTTGAAACAATTAAATAGCCGGAAATGTCCGGAAAAGGCCGAAGGTGTACAGAACCCGTTGCTCCGTATGCTCGTTGTAATGGGCGTACCATTTTTCGGGGATTGGCATCGTGCAGCGAGTTCTCACACATCATAATATCCTGCGATACGACCCTTTTTGAAACAATTAAAAAGACGAAACTGGCCGGAAAAGGCCGAATATGTACAAGACAGGATTCTCCGCATGCTCGTTGTATTGGAAGTACCATTCTTCGGGGATTGGCAGCGCGCACCGAGTTCTCTCACATCATAATATCCTGCTATACGGCCCGTTTTTAACCACATAAAATACCGGAGATGTCCGGAAAAGGCCGAAGGTGTACAGAACCCGATGCTCCGTTTGCTCGTTGTAATGGAAGTACCATTTCTCGGGGATTGGCAGCGCGTAACGTGTTCTCTCACATCATAATATCCTGCGATACGACCCATTTTGAAACAATTAAAAAGCCGAAACTGGCCGGAAAAGTCCGAATATGTACAAGACAGGATTCTCCGGATGCTGGTTGTATTGGAAGTACCATTCTTCGGGGATTGGCAGCGCGCACCGTGTTCTCTCACATCATAATATCCTGCTATTCGGCCCGTTTTTGATCACTTAAAATGCCGGAAATGTCCGGAAAAGGCCGAAGGTGTACAGAACCCGTTGCTCCCTTTGCTTGTTGTAATGGAAGTACCATTTTTGGGGGGTTGGCAGAGAGCAATTGGTTCTTACACATCATAATATCCTGATATACGGCCCATTTTGAAGCAATTAAAAAGCCGGAAATGTCCGAAAAAGGCCGAAGGTGTACAGAACCCGTTGCTCCGTATGCTCGTTGTAATGGGCGTACCATTTTTCGGGGATTTCCAGCGTGCAGCCAGTTCTCACACATCATAATATCCTGCGATACGACCCATTTTGAAACTATTAAAAAGCCGAAACTGGCCGGAAATGGCCGAATAAGTACAAGACAGGATTCTCCGCATGCTCGTTGTAATGGAAGTACCATTCTTCGGGGATTTGCAGCGCGCAACGAGTTCTCTCACATCATAATATCCTGATATACGGTCCATTTTGAAACAATTAAAAAGCCGGAAATGTCCGGAAAAGGCCGAAGGTGTACAGAACCCGTTGCTCCCTTTGCTTGTTGTAATGGAAGTACCATTTTTGGGGGGTTGGCAGAGAGCAATTGGTTCTTACACATCATAATATCCTGATATACGGCCCCTATTGAAGCAATTAAAAAGCCGGAGATGTCCGGAAAAGGCCGAAGGTGTACAGAACCCGTTGCTCCGTAGGCTCGCTGTAATGGGCGTACCATTTTTCGGGGATTTCCAGCGTGCAGCCAGTTGTCACACCTCATAATATCCTGCGATACGACCCATTTTGAAACTATTAAGAAGCCGAAACTGGCCGGAAATGGCCGAAAATGTACAAGACAGGATTCTCCGCATGCTCGTTGTAATGGAAGTACCATTCTTCGGGGATTGGCAGCGCGCACCGTGTTCTCTCACATCATAATATCCTGCTATTCTGCCCGTTTTTCATCACTTAATATGCCGGAAATGTCCGGAAAAGGCCGAAGGTGTACAGAACCTGATGCTCCGCATGCTCGTTGTATTGGAAGTACCATTCTTCGGGGATTGGCAGCGCGCACCGAGTTCTCTCACATCATAATATCCTGCTATACGGCCCGTTTTTAATCACATAAAATGCCGGAGATGTCCGGAAAAGGCCGAAGGTGTACAGAACCCGATGCTCCGATTGCTCGTTGTAGTGGAAGTACCATTTTTCGGGGATGGGCAGCGTGCAGCGTGTTCTCACACATCATAATATCCTGCGATACGACCCATTTTGAAACAATTAAATAGCCGGAAATGTCCGGAAAAGGCCGAAGGTGTACAGAACCCGTTGCTCCGTATGCTCGTTGTAATGGGCGTACCATTTTTCGGGGATTGGCATCGTGCAGCGAGTTCTCACACATCATAATATCCTGCGATACGACCCTTTTTGAAACAATTAAAAAGACGAAACTGGCCGGAAATGGCCGAAAATGTACAAGACAGGATTCTCCGCATGCTCGTTGTAATGGAAGTACCATTTTTGGGGGGTTGGCAGAGAGCAACTGGTTCTTACACATCATAATATCCTGATATACGGTCCATTTTGAAACAATTAAAAAGCCGGAAATATCCGGAAAAGGCCGAAGGTGTACAGAACCCGTTGCTCCGTATGCTCGTTGTAATGGAAGGAACATTTTTGGGAGATTGGCAACGCTCAACGCGTTTTTACACATCAGAATATCCTGCGATACGACTCATTTTGAAACTATTACAAGGCCGAAACTGCCCGGAAAAGGCCGAATATGTACAAGACAGGATTCTCGTCATGCTCGTTGTAATGGAAGTACCATTCTCCGGGGATTTGCAGCGCGCAACGAGTTCTCTCACATCATAATATCCTGCTATTCGGCCCGTTTTTGATCACTTAAAATGCCGGAAATGTCCGGAAAAGGCCGAAGGTGTACAGAACCCGTTGCTCCCTTTGCTTGTTGTAATGGAAGTACCATTTTTGGGGGGTTGGCAGAGAGCAATTGGTTCTTACACATCATAATATCCTGATATACGGCCCATTTTGAAGCAATTAAAAAGCCGGAAATGTCCGAAAAAGGCCGAAGGTGTACAGAACCCGTTGCTCCGTATGCTCGTTGTAATGGGCGTACCATTTTTCGGGGATTTCCAGCGTGCAGCCAGTTCTCACACATCATAATATCCTGCGATACGACCCATTTTGAAACAATTAAAAAGCCGGAAATGTCCGGAAAAGGCCGAAGGTGTACAGAACCCAATCCTCCGTTTTCTCGTTGTAATGGAAGTACCATTCTTCGGGGATTTGCAGCGCGCAACGAGTTCTCTCACATCATAATATCCTGATATACGGTCCATTTTGAAACAATTAAAAAGCCGGAAATGTCCGGAAAAGGCCGAAGGTGTACAGAACCCGTTGCTCCGTATGCTCGTTGTAATGGGCGTACCATTTTTCGGTGATTGGCAGCGTGCAGCGAGATCTCACACATCATAATATCCTGCGATACGACCCTTTTTGAAACAATTAAAAAGCCGGAAATATCCGGAAAGGGCCGAAAGTGTACAGAACCCGTTGCTCCGTATGCTCGTTGTAATGGAAGGACCATTTTTGGTGGATTGGCAGCGTGCAGCGAGTTCTCACAGCTCATAATATCCTGCGAAACGACTCATTTTGAAACTATTAAAAAGCCGAAACTTGCCGGAAAAGGCCGAATATGTACAAGACAGGATTCTCCGCATGCTCGTTGTAATGGAAGTACCATTCTTCGGGGATTGGCAGCGCTCAACGAGTTATCTCACATAATAATATCCTGCTATACGGCCCGTTTTTAATCACATAAAATGCCGGAGATGTCCGGAAAAGGCCGAAGGTGTACAGAACCCGATGCTCCGTTTGCTCGTTGTAGTGGAAGTACCATTTTTCGGGGATGGGCAGCGTGCAGCGTGTTCTCACACATCATAATATCCGGCGATACGACCCATTTTGAAACTATTAAGAAGCCGAAACTGGCCGGAAATGGCCGAAAATGTACAAGACAGGATTCTCCGCATGCTCGTTGTAATGGAAGTACCATTTTTGGGGGGTTGGCAGAGAGCAACTGGTTCTTACACATCATAATATCCTGATATACGGCCCATTTTGAAACAATTAAAAAGCCGGAAATATCCGGAAAAGGCCGAAGGTGTACAGAACCCGTTGCTCCCTTTGCTTGTTGTAATGGAAGTACCATTTTTGGGGGGTTGGCAGAGAGCAATTGGTTCTTACACATCATAATATCCTGATATACGGCCCCTATTGAAGCAATTAAAAAGCCGGAGATGTCCGGAAAAGGCCGAAGGTGTACAGAACCCGTTGCTCCGTAGGCTCGCTGTAATGGGCGTACCATTTTTCGGGGATTTCCAGCGTGCAGCCAGTTGTCACACCTCATAATATCCTGCGATACGACCCATTTTGAAACTATTAAGAAGCCGAAACTGGCCGGAAATGGCCGAAAATGTACAAGACAGGATTCTCCGCATGCTCGTTGTAATGGAAGTACCATTCTTCGGGGATTGGCAGCGCGCAACGAGTTCTCTCACATCATAATATCCTGCTATACGGCCCGTTTTTAATCACATAAAATGCCGGAGATGTCCGGAAAAGGCCGAAGGTGTACAGAACCCAATGCTCCGTTTGCTCGTTGTAATGGAAGTACCATTTTTGGGGGGTTGGCAGCGTGCAGCGAGTTCTCACACATCATAATATCCGGCGATACGACCCATTTTGAAACTATTAAGAAGCCGAAACTGGCCGGAAATGGCCGAAAATGTACAAGACAGGATTCTCCGCATGCTCGTTGTAATGGTAGTACCATTTTTGGGGGGATGGCAGAGAGCAACTGGTTCTTACACATCATAATATCCTGATATACGGTCCATTTTGAAACAATTAAAAAGCCGGAAATATCCGGAAAAGGCCGAAGGTGTACAGAACCCGTTGCTCCGTATGCTCGTTGTAATGGAAGGAACATTTTTGGGAGATTGGCAACGCTCAACGCGTTTTTACACATCAGAATATCCTGCGATACGACTCATTTTGAAACTATTACAAGGCCGAAACTGCCCGGAAAAGGCCGAATATGTGCAAGACAGGATTCTCGTCATGCTCGTTGTAATGGAAGTACCATTCTCCGGGGATTTGCAGCGCGCAACGAGTTCTCTCACATCATAATATCCTGCGATACGACCCATTTTGAAACAATTAAAAAGCCGAAACTGGCCGGAAAAGGCCGAAAATGTACAAGACAGGATTCTCCGGATGCTGGTTGTATTGGAAGTACCATTCTTCGGGGATTGGCAGCGCGCACCGTGTTCTCTCACATCATAATATCCTGCTATTCTGCCCGTTTTTGATCACTTAATATGCCGGAAATGTCCGGAAAAGGCCGAAGGTGTACAGAACCTGATGCCCCGTATGCTCGTTGTAAGGGGCGTACCATTTCTCGGGGATTGGCAGCGCGTAACGTGTTCTCTCACGTCATAATATCCTGATAAACGGCACATTTTGAAACAATTAAAAAGCCGGAAATGTCCGGAAAAGGCCGAAGGTGTACAGAACCCAATCCTCCGTTTTCTCGTTGTAATGGAAGTACCATTTTTGGGGGGTTGGCAGAGAGCAACTGGTTCTTACACATCATAATATCCTGATATACGGCCCATTTTGAAACAATTAAAAAGCCGGAAATGTCCGGAAAAGGCCGAAGGTGTACAGAACCCGTTGCTCCGTATGCTCGTTGTAATGTGCGTACCATTTTTCGGTGATTGGCAGCGTGCAGCGAGATCTCACACATCATAATATCCTGCGATACGACCCTTTTTGAAACAATTAAAAAGCCGGAAATATCCGGAAAGGGCCGAAAGTGTACAGAACCCGTTGCTCCGTATGCTCGTTGTAATGGAAGGACCATTTTTGGTGGATTGGCAGCGTGCAGCGAGTTCTCACAGCTCATAATATCCTGCGAAACGACTCATTTTGAAACTATTAAAAAGCCGAAACTTGCCGGAAAAGGCCGAATATGTACAAGACAGGATTCTCCGCATGCTCGTTGTAATGGAAGTACCATTCTTCGGGGATTGGCAGCGCTCAACGAGTTATCTCACATAATAATATCCTGCTATACGGCCCGTTTTTAATCACATAAAATGCCGGAGATGTCCGGAAAAGGCCGAAGGTGTACAGAACCCGATGCTCCGTTTGCTCGTTGTAGTGGAAGTACCATTTTTCGGGGATGGGCAGCGTGCAGCGTGTTCTCACACATCATAATATCCGGCGATACGACCCATTTTGAAACTATTAAGAAGCCGAAACTGGCCGGAAATGGCCGAAAATGTACAAGACAGGATTCTCCGCATGCTCGTTGTAATGGAAGTACCATTTTTGGGGGGTTGGCAGAGAGCAACTGGTTCTTACACATCATAATATCCTGATATACGGCCCATTTTGAAACAATTAAAAAGCCGGAAATATCCGGAAAAGGCCGAAGGTGTACAGAACCCGTTGCTCCCTTTGCTTGTTGTAATGGAAGTACCATTTTTGGGGGGTTGGCAGAGAGCAATTGGTTCTTACACATCATAATATCCTGATATACGGCCCCTATTGAAGCAATTAAAAAGCCGGAGATGTCCGGAAAAGGCCGAAGGTGTACAGAACCCGTTGCTCCGTAGGCTCGCTGTAATGGGCGTACCATTTTTCGGGGATTTCCAGCGTGCAGCCAGTTGTCACACCTCATAATATCCTGCGATACGACCCATTTTGAAACTATTAAGAAGCCGAAACTGGCCGGAAATGGCCGAAAATGTACAAGACAGGATTCTCCGCATGCTCGTTGTAATGGAAGTACCATTCTTCGGGGATTGGCAGCGCGCAACGAGTTCTCTCACATCATAATATCCTGCTATACGGCCCGTTTTTAATCACATAAAATGCCGGAGATGTCCGGAAAAGGCCGAAGGTGTACAGAACCCAATGCTCCGTTTGCTCGTTGTAATGGAAGTACCATTTTTGGGGGGTTGGCAGCGTGCAGCGAGTTCTCACACATCATAATATCCGGCGATACGACCCATTTTGAAACTATTAAGAAGCCGAAACTGGCCGGAAATGGCCGAAAATGTACAAGACAGGATTCTCCGCATGCTCGTTGTAATGGAAGTACCATTTTTGGGGGGTTGGCAGAGAGCAACTGGTTCTTACACATAATAATATCCTGATATACGGCCCATTTTGAAACAATTAAAAAGCCGGAAATATCCGGAAAAGGCCCAAGGTGTACAGAACCCGTTGCTCCGTATGCTCGTTGTAATGGAAGGAACATTTTTGGGGGATTGGCAACGCTCAACGCGTTTTTACACATCATAATATCCTGCGATACGACTCATTTTGAAACTATTAAAAGGCCGAAACTGCCCGGAAAAGGCCGAATATGTACAAGACAGGATTCTCGTCATGCTCGTTGTAATGGAAGTACCATTCTTCGGGGATTTGCAGCGCGCAACGAGTTCTCTCACATCATAATATCCTGCGATACGACCGATTTTGAAACAATTAAAAAGCCGAAACTGGCCGGAAAAGGCCGAAAATGTACAAGACAGGATTCTCCGGATGCTGGTTGTATTGGAAGTACCATTCTTCGGGGATTGGCAGCGCGCACCGTGTTCTCTCACATCATAATATCCTGCTATTCTGCCCGTTTTTCATCACTTAATATGCCGGAAATGTCCGGAAAAGGCCGAAGGTGTACAGAACCTGATGCTCCGTATGCTCGTTGTAAGGGGCGTACCATTTCTCGGGGATTGGCAGCGCGTAACGTGTTCTCTCACATCATAATATCCTGATAAACGGCACATTTTGAAACAATTAAAAAGCCGGAAATGTCCGGAAAAGGCCGAAGGTGTACAGAACCCGTTGCTCCCTTTGCTTGTTGTAATGGAAGTACCATTTTTGGGGGGTTGGCAGAGAGCAATTGGTTCTTACACATCATAATATCCTGATATACGGCCCCTATTGAAGCAATTAAAAAGCTGGAGATGTCCGGAAAAGGCCGAAGGTGTACAGAACCCGTTGCTCCGTATGCTCGCTGTAATGGGCGTACCATTTTTCGGGGATTTCCAGCGTGCAGCCAGTTCTCACACCTCATAATATCCTGCGATACGACCCATTTTGAAACTATTAAGAAGCCGAAACTGGCCGGAAATGGCCGAAAATGTACAAGACAGGATTCTCCGCATGCTCGTTGTAATGGAAGTACCATTTTTGGGGGGTTGGCAGAGAGCAACTGGTTCTTACACATCATAATATCCTGATATACGGCCCATTTTGAAACAATTAAAAAGCCGGAAATATCCGGAAAAGGCCGAAGGTGTACAGAACCCGTTGCTCCGTATGCTCGTTGTAATGGAAGGAACATTTTTGGGAGATTGGCAACGCTCAACGCGTTTTTACACATCAGAATATCCTGCGATACGACTCATTTTGAAACTATTACAAGGCCGAAACTGCCCGGAAAAGGCCGAATATGTACAAGACAGGATTCTCGTCATGCTCGTTGTAATGGAAGTACCATTCTCCGGGGATTTGCAGCGCGCAACGAGTTCTCTCACATCATAATATCCTGCGATACGACCCATTTTGAAACAATTAAAAAGCCGAAACTGGCCGGAAAAGGTCGAAAATGTACAAGACAGGATTCTCCGGATGCTGGTTGTATTGGAAGTACCATTCTTCGGGGATTGGCAGCGCGCACCGTGTTCTCTCACATCATAATATCCTGCTATTCTGCCCGTTTTTGATCACTTAATATGCCGGAAATGTCCGGAAAAGGCCGAAGGTGTACAGAACCTGATGCCCCGTATGCTCGTTGTAAGGGGCGTACCATTTCTCGGGGATTGGCAGCGCGTAACGTGTTCTCTCACGTCATAATATCCTGATAAACGGCACATTTTGAAACAATTAAAAAGCCGGAAATGTCCGGAAAAGGCCGAAGGTGTACAGAACCCAATCCTCCGTTTTCTCGTTGTAATGGAAGTACCATTTTTGGGGGGTTGGCAGAGAGCAACTGGTTCTTACACATCATAATATCCTGATATACGGCCCATTTTGAAACAATTAAAAAGCCGGAAATGTCCGGAAAAGGCCGAAGGTGTACAGAACCCGTTGCTCCGTATGCTCGTTGTAATGGGCGTACCATTTTTCGGTGATTGGCAGCGTGCAGCGAGATCTCACACATCATAATATCCTGCGATACGACCCTTTTTGAAACAATTAAAAAGCCGGAAATATCCGGAAAGGGCCGAAAGTGTACAGAACCCGTTGCTCCGTATGCTCGTTGTAATGGAAGGACCATTTTTGGTGGATTGGCAGCGTGCAGCGAGTTCTCACAGCTCATAATATCCTGCGAAACGACTCATTTTGAAACTATTAAAAAGCCGAAACTTGCCGGAAAAGGCCGAATATGTACAAGACAGGATTCTCCGCATGCTCGTTGTAATGGAAGTACCATTCTTCGGGGATTGGCAGCGCTCAACGAGTTATCTCACATAATAATATCCTGCTATACGGCCCGTTTTTAATCACATAAAATGCCGGAGATGTCCGGAAAAGGCCGAAGGTGTACAGAACCCGATGCTCCGTTTGCTCGTTGTAGTGGAAGTACCATTTTTCGGGGATGGGCAGCGTGCAGCGTGTTCTCACACATCATAATATCCTGCGATACGACCCATTTTGAAACAATTAAAAAGCCGGAAATGTCCGGAAAAGGCCGAAGGTGTACAGAACCCAATGCTCCGTTTGCTCGTTGTAATGGAAGTACCATTTTTGGGGGGTTGGCAGAGAGCAACTGGTTCTTACACATCATAATATCCTGATATACGGCCCATTTTGAAACAATTAAAAAGCCGGAAATATCCGGAAAAGGCCGAAGGTGTACAGAACCCGTTGCTCCGTATGCTCGTTGTAATGGAAGGAACATTTTTGGGGGATTGGCAACGCTCAACGCGTTTTTACACATCATAATATCCTGCGATACGACTCATTTTGAAACTATTAAAAGGCCGAAACTGCCCGGAAAAGGCCGAATATGTACAAGACAGGATTCTCGTCATGCTCGTTGTAATGGAAGTACCATTCTTCGGGGATTTGCAGCGCGCAACGAGTTCTCTCACATCATAATATCCTGCGATACGACCCATTTTGAAACAATTAAAAAGCCGAAACTGGCCGGAAAAGGCCGAAAATGTACAAGACAGGATTCTCCGGATGCTGGTTGTATTGGAAGTACCATTCTTCGGGGATTGGCAGCGCGCACCGTGTTCTCTCACATCATAATATCCTGCTATTCTGCCCGTTTTTGATCACTTAATATGCCGGAAATGTCCGGAAAAGGCCGAAGGTGTACAGAACCTGATGCTCCGTATGCTCGTTGTAAGGGGCGTACCATTTCTCGGGGATTGGCAGCGCGTAACGTGTTCTCTCACATCAAAATATCCTGATAAACGGCACATTTTGAAACAATTAAAAAGCCGGAAATGTCCGGAAAAGGCCGAAGGTGTACAGAACCCAATGCTCCGTTTTCTCGTTGTAATGGAAGTACCATTTTTGGGGGGTTGGCAGAGAGCAACTGGTTCTTACACATCATAATATCCTGATATACGGTCCATTTTGAAACAATTAAAAAGCCGGAAATGTCCGGAAAAGGACGAAGGTGTACAGAACCCGTTGCTCCCTTTGCTTGTTGTAATGGAAGTACCATTTTTGGGGGGTTGGCAGAGAGCAATTGGTTCTTACACATCATAATATCCTGATATACGGCCCCTACTGAAGCAATTAAAAAGCTGGAGATGTCCGGAAAAGGCCGAAGGTGTACAGAACCCGTTGCTCCGTATGCTCGCTGTAATGGGCGTACCATTTTTCGGGGATTTCCAGCGTGCAGCCAGTTCTCACACCTCATAATATCCTGCGATACGACCCATTTTGAAACTATTAAGAAGCCGAAACTGGCCGGAAATGGCCGAAAATGTACAAGACAGGATTCTCCGCATGCTCGTTGTAATGGAAGTACCATTCTACGGGGATTGGCAGCGCGCAACGAGTTCTCTCACATCATAATATCCTGCTATACGGCCCGTTTTTAATCACATAAAATGCCGGAGATGTCCGGAAAAGGCCGAAGGTGTACAGAACCCAATGCTCCGTTTGCTCGTTGTAATGGAAGTACCATTTTTGGGGGGTTGGCAGAGAGCAACTGGTTCTTACACATCATAATATCCTGATATACGGCCCATTTTGAAGCAATTAAAAAGCCGGAAATGTCCGAAAAAGGCCGAAGGTGTACAGAACCCGTTGCTCCGTATGCTCGTTGTAATGGGCGTACCATTTTTCGGGGATTTCCAGCGTGCAGCCAGTTCTCACACATCATAATATCCAGCGATACGACCCATTTTGAAACTATTAAAAAGCCGAAACTGGCCGGAAATGGCCGAATAAGTACAAGACAGGATTCTCCGCATGCTCGTTGTAATGGAAGTACCATTCTTCGGGGATTGGCAGCGCTCAACGAGTTCTCTCACATCATAATATCCTGCTATACGGCCCGTTTTTAATCACATAAAATGCCGGAGATGTCCGGAAAAGGCCGAAGGTGTACAGAACCCGATGCTCCGTTTGCTCGTTGTAGTGGAAGTACCATTTTTCGGGGATGGGCAGCGTGCAGCGTGTTCTCACACATCATAATATCCTGCGATACGACCCATTTTGAAACAATTAAATAGCCGGAAATGTCCGGAAAAGGCCGAAGGTGTACAGAACCCGTTGCTCCGTATGCTCGTTGTAATGGGCGTACCATTTTTCGGGGATTGGCATCGTGCAGCGAGTTCTCACACATCATAATATCCTGCGATACGACCCTTTTTGAAACAATTAAAAAGACGAAACTGGCCGGAAAAGGCCGAATATGTACAAGACAGGATTCTCCGCATGCTCGTTGTATTGGAAGTACCATTCTTCGGGGATTGGCAGCGCGCACCGAGTTCTCTCACATCATAATATCCTGCTATACGGCCCGTTTTTAATCACATAAAATGCCGGAGATGTCCGGAAAAGGCCGAAGGTGTACAGAACCCAATGCTCCGTTTGCTCGTTGTAATGGAAGTACCATTTTTGGGGGGTTGGCAGAGAGCAACTGGTTCTTACACATCATAATATCCTGATATACGGCCCATTTTGAAACAATTAAAAAGCCGGAAATGTCCGGAAAATGCCAAAGGCGTACAGAACCCGTTCCTCCGTATGCTCGTTGTAATGGGCGTACCATTTTTCGGGGATTGGCAGCGTGCAGCGAGTTCTCACACCTCATAATATCCTGCGATACGACCCATTTTGAAACTATTAAAAAGCCGAAACTGGCCGGAAAAGGCCGAATATGTACAAGACAGGATTCTCCGCATGCTCGTTGTAATGGATGAACCATTCTTCGGGGATAGGCAGCGCGCAACGAGTTCTCTCACATCATAATATCCCCCGATACGACCCATGTTGAAACAATTAAAAAGCCGGAAATGTCCGGGAAATGCCGAAGGTGTACAGAACCCGTTGGTCCGTATGCTCGTTGTAATGGAAGGACCATTTTTGGGGGATTGGCAGCGTGCAGCGAGTTCTCACACATCATAATATCCTGCGATACGACCCGTTTTTAATCACATAAAATGCCTGAAATGTCCGGAAAAGGCCGAAGGTGTACAGAACCTGATGCTACGTATACTCGTTGTAAGGGGCGTACCATTTCTCGGGGATTGACAGCGCGCAACGAGGTCTCACACATCATAATATCCTGCGATACGACCCTTTTTGAAACAATTAAAAAGCAAGAAATATCCGGAAAAGGCCGAAGGTGTACAGAACCCGTTGCTCCCTTTGCTTGTTGTAATGGAAGTACCATTTTTGGGGGGTTGGCAGAGAGCAATTGGTTCTTACACATCATAATATCCTGATATACGGCCCCTATTGAAGCAATTAAAAAGCTGGAGATGTCCGGAAAAGGCCGATGGTGTACAGAACCCGTTGCTCCGTATGCTCGCTGTAATGGGCGTACCATTTTTCGGGGATTTCCAGCGTGCAGCCAGTTCTCACACCTCATAATATCCTGCGATACGACCCATTTTGAAACTATTAAGAAGCCGAAACTGGCCGGAAATGGCCGAAAATGTACAAGACAGGATTCTCCGCATGCTCGTTGTAATGGAAGTACCATTCTTCGGGGATTGGCAGCGCGCAACGAGTTCTCTCACATCATAATATCCTGCTATACGGCCCGTTTTTAATCACATAAAATGCCGGAGATGTCCGGAAAAGGCCGAAGGTGTACAGAACCCAATGCTCCGTTTGCTCGTTGTAATGGAAGTACCATTTTTGGGGGGTTGGCAGAGAGCAACTGGTTCTTACACATCATAATATCCTGATATACGGCCCATTTTGAAACAATTAAAAAGCCGGAAATATCCGGAAAAGGCCGAAGGTGTACAGAACCCGTTGCTCCGTATGCTCGTTGTAATGGAAGGAACATTTTTGGGGGATTGGCAACGCTCAACGCGTTTTTACACATCATAATATCCTGCGATACGACTCATTTTGAAACTATTAAAAGGCCGAAACTGCCCGGAAAAGGCCGAATATGTACAAGACAGGATTCTCGTCATGCTCGTTGTAATGGAAGTACCATTCTTCGGGGATTTGCAGCGCGCAACGAGTTCTCTCACATCATAATATCCTGCGATACGACCCATTTTGAAACAATTAAAAAGCCGAAACTGGCCGGAAAAGGCCGAAAATGTACAAGACAGGATTCTCCGGATGCTGGTTGTATTGGAAGTACCATTCTTCGGGGATTGGCAGCGCGCACCGTGTTCTCTCATATCATAATATCCTGCTATTCTGCCCGTTTTTGATCACTTAATATGCCGGAAATGTCCGGAAAAGGCCGAAGGTGTACAGAACCTGATGCTCCGTATGCTCGTTGTAAGGGGCGTACCATTTCTCGGGGATTGGCACCGCGTAACGTGTTCTCTCACATCATAATATCCTGATAAACGGCACATTTTGAAACAATTAAAAAGCCGGAAATGTCCGGAAAAGGCCGAAGGTGTACAGAACCCAATGCTCCGTTTTCTCGTTGTAATGGAAGTACCATTTTTGGGGGGTTGGCAGAGAGCAACTGGTTCTTACACATCATAATATCCTGATATACGGTCCATTTTGAAACAATTAAAAAGCCGGAAATGTCCGGAAAAGGCCGAAGGTGTACAGAACCCGTTGCTCCCTTTGCTTGTTGTAATGGAAGTACCATTTTTGGGGGGGTTGGCAGAGAGCAATTCGTTCTTACACATCATAATATCCTGATATACGGCCCATTTTGAAACAATTAAAAAGCCGGAAATGTCCGGAAAAGGCCGAAGGTGTACAGAACCCGTTGCTCCGTATGCTCGTTGTAATGGGCGTACCATTTTTCGGTGATTGGCAGCGTGCAGCGAGATCTCACACATCATAATATCCTGCGATACGACCCTTTTTGAAACAATTAAAAAGCCGGAAATATCCGGAAAGGGCCGAAAGTGTACAGAACCCGTTGCTCCGTATGCTCGTTGTAATGGAAGGACCATTTTTGGTGGATTGGCAGCGTGCAGCGAGTTCTCACAGCTCATAATATCCTGCGAAACGACTCATTTTGAAACTATTAAAAAGCCGAAACTTGCCGGAAAAGGCCGAATATGTACAAGACAGGATTCTCCGCATGCTCGTTGTAATGGAAGTACCATTCTTCGGGGATTGGCAGCGCTCAACGAGTTATCTCACATAATAATATCCTGCTATACGGCCCGTTTTTAATCACATAAAATGCCGGAGATGTCCGGAAAAGGCCGAAGGTGTACAGAACCCGATGCTCCGTTTGCTCGTTGTAGTGGAAGTACCATTTTTCGGGGATGGGCAGCGTGCAGCGTGTTCTCACACATCATAATATCCTGCGATACGACCCATTTTGAAACAATTAAAAAGCCGGAAATGTCCGGAAAAGGCCGAAGGTGTACAGAACCCAATGCTCCGTTTGCTCGTTGTAATGGAAGTACCATTTTTGGGGGGTTGGCAGAGAGCAACTGGTTCTTACACATCATAATATCCTGATATACGGCCCATTTTGAAACAATTAAAAAGCCGGAAATATCCGGAAAAGGCCGAAGGTGTACAGAACCCGTTGCTCCGTATGCTCGTTGTAATGGAAGGAACATTTTTGGGGGATTGGCAACGCTCAACGCGTTTTTACACATCATAATATCCTGCGATACGACTCATTTTGAAAGTATTAAAAGGCCGAAACTGCCCGGAAAAGGCCGAATATGTACAAGACAGGATTCTCGTCATGCTCGTTGTAATGGAAGTACCATTCTTCGGGGATTTGCAGCGCGCAACGAGTTCTCTCACATCATAATATCCTGCGATACGACCCATTTTGAAACAATTAAAAAGCCGAAACTGGCCGGAAAAGGCCGAAAATGTACAAGACAGGATTCTCCGGATGCTGGTTGTATTGGAAGTACCATTCTTCGGGGATTGGCAGCGCGCACCGTGTTCTCTCACATCATAATATCCTGCTATTCTGCCCGTTTTTGATCACTTAATATGCCGGAAATGTCCGGAAAAGGCCGAAGGTGTACAGAACCTGATGCTCCGTATGCTCGTTGTAAGGGGCGTACCATTTCTCGGGGATTGGCAGCGCGTAACGTGTTCTCTCACATCATAATATCCTGATAAACGGCACATTTTGAAACAATTAAAAAGCCGGAAATGTCCGGAAAAGGCCGAAGGTGTACAGAACCCAATGCTCCGTTTTCTCGTTGTAATGGAAGTACCATTTTTGGGGGGTTGGCAGAGAGCAACTGGTTCTTACACATCATAATATCCTGATATACGGTCCATTTTGAAACAATTAAAAAGCCGGAAATGTCAGGAAAAGGACGAAGGTGTACAGAACCCGTTGCTCCCTTTGCTTGTTGTAATGGAAGTACCATTTTTGGGGGGTTGGCAGAGAGCAATTGGTTCTTACACATCATAATATCCTGATATACGGCCCCTACTGAAGCAATTAAAAAGCTGGAGATGTCCGGAAAAGGCCGAAGGTGTACAGAACCCGTTGCTCCGTATGCTCGCTGTAATGGGCGTACCATTTTTCGGGGATTTCCAGCGTGCAGCCAGTTCTCACACCTCATAATATCCTGCGATACGACCCATTTTGAAACTATTAAGAAGCCGAAACTGGCCGGAAATGGCCGAAAATGTACAAGACAGGATTCTCCGCATGCTCGTTGTAATGGAAGTACCATTCTACGGGGATTGGCAGCGCGCAACGAGTTCTCTCACATCATAATATCCTGCTATACGGCCCGTTTTTAATCACATAAAATGCCGGAGATGTCCGGAAAAGGCCGAAGGTGTACAGAACCCAATGCTCCGTTTGCTCGTTGTAATGGAAGTACCATTTTTGGGGGGTTGGCAGAGAGCAACTGGTTCTTACACATCATAATATCCTGATATACGGCCCATTTTGAAGCAATTAAAAAGCCGGAAATGTCCGAAAAAGGCCGAAGGTGTACAGAACCCGTTGCTCCGTATGCTCGTTGTAATGGGCGTACCATTTTTCGGGGATTTCCAGCGTGCAGCCAGTTCTCACACATCATAATATCCAGCGATACGACCCATTTTGAAACTATTAAAAAGCCGAAACTGGCCGGAAATGGCCGAATAAGTACAAGACAGGATTCTCCGCATGCTCGTTGTAATGGAAGTACCATTCTTCGGGGATTGGCAGCGCTCAACGAGTTCTCTCACATCATAATATCCTGCTATACGGCCCGTTTTTAATCACATAAAATGCCGGAGATGTCCGGAAAAGGCCGAAGGTGTACAGAACCCGATGCTCCGTTTGCTCGTTGTAGTGGAAGTACCATTTTTCGGGGATGGGCAGCGTGCAGCGTGTTCTCACACATCATAATATCCTGCGATACGACCCATTTTGAAACAATTAAATAGCCGGAAATGTCCGGAAAAGGCCGAAGGTGTACAGAACCCGTTGCTCCGTACGCTCGTTGTAATGGGCGTACCATTTTTCGGGGATTGGCATCGTGCAGCGAGTTCTCACACATCATAATATCCTGCGATACGACCCTTTTTGAAACAATTAAAAAGACGAAACTGGCCGGAAAAGGCCGAATATGTACAAGACAGGATTCTCCGCATGCTCGTTGTATTGGAAGTACCATTCTTCGGGGATTGGCAGCGCGCACCGAGTTCTCTCACATCATAATATCCTGCTATACGGCCCGTTTTTAATCACATAAAATGCCGGAGATGTCCGGAAAAGGCCGAAGGTGTACAGAACCCAATGCTCCGTTTGCTCGTTGTAATGGAAGTACCATTTTTGGGGGGTTGGCAGAGAGCAACTGGTTCTTACACATCATAATATCCTGATATACGGCCCATTTTGAAACAATTAAAAAGCCGGAAATGTCCGGAAAATGCCAAAGGCGTACAGAACCCGTTCCTCCGTATGCTCGTTGTAATGGGCGTACCATTTTTCGGGGATTGGCAGCGTGCAGCGAGTTCTCACACCTCATAATATCCTGCGATACGACCCATTTTGAAACTATTAAAAAGCCGAAACTGGCCGGAAAAGGCCGAATATGTACAAGACAGGATTCTCCGCATGCTCGTTGTAATGGATGAACCATTCTTCGGGGATAGGCAGCGCGCAACGAGTTCTCTCACATCATAATATCCCCCGATACGACCCATGTTGAAACAATTAAAAAGCCGGAAATGAACGGGAAATGCCGAAGGTGTACAGAACCCGTTGGTCCGTATGCTCGTTGTAATGGAAGGACCATTTTTGGGGGATTGGCAGCGTGCAGCGAGTTCTCACACATCATAATATCCTGCGATACGACCCGTTTTTAATCACATAAAATGCCGGAAATGTCCGGAAAAGGCCGAAGGTGTACAGAACCTGATGCTACGTATACTCGTTGTAAGGGGCGTACCATTTCTCGGGGATTGACAGCGCGCAACGAGGTCTCACACATCATAATATCCTGCGATACGACCCTTTTTGAAACAATTAAAAAGCAAGAAATATCCGGAAAAGGCCGAAGGTGTACAGAACCCGTTGCTCCCTTTGCTTGTTGTAATGGAAGTACCATTTTTGGGGGGTTGGCAGAGAGCAATTGGTTCTTACACATCATAATATCCTGATATACGGCCCCTATTGAAGCAATTAAAAAGCTGGAGATGTCCGGAAAAGGCCGATGGTGTACAGAACCCGTTGCTCCGTATGCTCGCTGTAATGGGCGTACCATTTTTCGGGGATTTCCAGCGTGCAGCCAGTTCTCACACCTCATAATATCCTGCGATACGACCCATTTTGAAACTATTAAGAAGCCGAAACTGGCCGGAAATGGCCGAAAATGTACAAGACAGGATTCTCCGCATGCTCGTTGTAATGGAAGTACCATTCTTCGGGGATTGGCAGCGCGCAACGAGTTCTCTCACATCATAATATCCTGCTATACGGCCCGTTTTTAATCACATAAAATGCCGGAGATGTCCGGAAAAGGCCGAAGGTGTACAGAACCCAATGCTCCGTTTGCTCGTTGTAATGGAAGTACCATTTTTGGGGGGTTGGCAGAGAGCAACTGGTTCTTACACATCATAATATCCTGATATACGGCCCATTTTGAAACAATTAAAAAGCCGGAAATATCCGGAAAAGGCCGAAGGTGTACAGAACCCGTTGCTCCGTATGCTCGTTGTAATGGAAGGAACATTTTTGGGGGATTGGCAACGCTCAACGCGTTTTTACACATCATAATATCCTGCGATACGACTCATTTTGAAACTATTAAAAGGCCGAAACTGCCCGGAAAAGGCCGAATATGTACAAGACAGGATTCTCGTCATGCTCGTTGTAATGGAAGTACCATTCTTCGGGGATTTGCAGCGCGCAACGAGTTCTCTCACATCATAATATCCTGCGATACGACCCATTTTGAAACAATTAAAAAGCCGAAACTGGCCGGAAAAGGCCGAAAATGTACAAGACAGGATTCTCCGGATGCTGGTTTTATTGGAAGTACCATTCTTCGGGGATTGGCAGCGCGCACCGTGTTCTCTCATATCATAATATCCTGCTATTCTGCCCGTTTTTGATCACTTAATATGCCGGAAATGTCCGGAAAAGGCCGAAGGTGTACAGAACCTGATGCTCCGTATGCTCGTTGTAAGGGGCGTACCATTTCTCGGGGATTGGCAGCGCGTAACGTGTTCTCTCACATCATAATATCCTGATAAACGGCACATTTTGAAACAATTAAAAAGCCGGAAATGTCCGGAAAAGGCCGAAGGTGTACAGAACCCAATGCTCCGTTTTCTCGTTGTAATGGAAGTACCATTTTTGGGGGGTTGGCAGAGAGCAACTGGTTCTTACACATCATAATATCCTGATATACGGTCCATTTTGAAACAATTAAAAAGCCGGAAATGTCCGGAAAAGGCCGAAGGTGTACAGAACCCGTTGCTCCCTTTGCTTGTTGTAATGGAAGTACCATTTTTGGGGGGGTTGGCAGAGAGCAATTCGTTCTTACACATCATAATATCCTGATATACGGCCCCTATTGAAGCAATTAAAAAGCTGGAGATGTCCGGAAAAGGCCGAAGGTGTACAGAACCCGTTGCTCCGTATGCTCGCTGTAATGGGCGTACCATTTTTCGGGGATTTCCAGCGTGCAGCCAGTTCTCACACCTCATAATATCCTGCGATACGACCCATTTTGAAACTATTAAGAAGCCGAAACTGGCCGGAAATGGCCGAAAATGTACAAGACAGGATTCTCCGCATGCTCGTTGTAATGGAAGTACCATTCTTCGGGGATTGGCAGCGCGCAACGAGTTCTCTCACATCATAATATCCTGCTATACGGCCCGTTTTTAATCACATAAAATGCCGGAGATGTCCGGAAAAGGCCGAAGGTGTACAGAACCCAATGCTCCGTTTGCTCGTTGTAATGGAAGTACCATTTTTGGGGGGTTGGCAGAGAGCAACTGGTTCTTACACATCATAATATCCTGATATACGGCCCATTTTGAAACAATTAAAAAGCCGGAAATATCCGGAAAAGGCCGAAGGTGTACAGAACCCGTTGCTCCGTATGCTCGTTGTAATGGAAGGAACATTTTTGGGGGATTGGCAACGCTCAACGCGTTTTTACACATCATAATATCCTGCGATACGACTCATTTTGAAACTATTACAAGGCCGAAACTGCCCGGAAAAGGCCGAATATGTACAAGACAGGATTCTCGTCATGCTCGTTGTAATGGAAGTACCATTCTTCGGGGATTTGCAGCGCGCAACGAGTTCTCTCACATCATAATATCCTGCGATACGACCCATTGTGAAACAATTAAAAAGCCGAAACTGGCCGGAAAAGGCCGAAAATGTACAAGACAGGATTCTCCGGATGCTGGTTGTATTGGAAGTACCATTCTTCGGGGATTGGCAGCGCGCACCGTGTTCTCTCACATCATAATATCCTGCTATTCTGCCCGTTTTTGATCACTTAATATGCCGGAAATGTCCGGAAAAGGCCGAAGGTGTACAGAACCTGATGCTCCGTATGCTCGTTGTAAGGGGCGTACCATTTCTCGGGGATTGGCAGCGCGTAACGTGTTCTCTCACATCATAATATCCTGATAAACGGCACATTTTGAAACAATTAAAAAGCCGGAAATGTCCGGAAAAGGCCGAAGGTGTACAGAACCCAATCCTCCGTTTTCTCGTTGTAATGGAAGTACCATTTTTGGGGGGTTGGCAGAGAGCAACTGGTTCTTACACATCATAATATCCTGATATACGGCCCATTTTGAAGCAATTAAAAAGCCGGAAATGTCCGAAAACGGCCGAAGGTGTACAGAACCCGTTGCTCCGTATGCTCGTTGTAATGGAAGGACCATTTTTGGGGGATTGGCAGCGTGCAGCGAGTTCTCACAGCTCATAATATCCTGCGAAACGACTCATTTTGAAACTATTAAAAAGCCGAAACTTGCCGGAAAAGGCCGAATATGTACAAGACAGGATTCTCCGCATGCTCGTTGTAATGGAAGTACCATTCTTCGGGGATTGGCAGCGCTCAACGAGTTCTCTCACGTCATAATATCCTGCTATACGGCCCGTTTTTAATCACATAAAATGCCGGAGATGTCCGGAAAAGGCCGAAGGTGTACAGAACCCGATGCTCCGTTTGCTCGTTGTAGTGGAAGTACCATTTTTCGGGGATGGGCAGCGTGCAGCGTGTTCTCACACATCATAATATCCTGCGATACGACCCATTTTGAAACAATTAAATAGCCGGAAATGTCCGGAAAAGGCCGAAGGTGTACAGAACCCGTTGCTCCGTATGCTCGTTGTAATGGGCGTACCATTTTTCGGGGATTGGCATCGTGCAGCGAGTTCTCACACATCATAATATCCTGCGATACGACCCTTTTTGAAACAATTAAAAAGACGAAACTGGCCGGAAAAGGCCGAATATGTACAAGACAGGATTCTCCGCATGCTCGTTGTATTGGAAGTACCATTCTTCGGGGATTGGCAGCGCGCACCGAGTTCTCTCACATCATAATATCCTGCTATACGGCCCGTTTTTAATCACATAAAATGCCGGAGATGTCCGGAAAAGGCCGAAGGTGTACAGAACCCAATGCTCCGTTTGCTCGTTGTAATTGAAGTACCATTTTTGGGGGGTTGGCAGAGAGCAACTGGTTCTTACACATCATAATATCCTGATATACGGCCCATTTTGAAACAATTAAAAAGCCGGAAATGTCCGGAAAATGCCAAAGGCGTACAGAACCCGTTCCTCCGTATGCTCGTTGTAATGGGCGTACCATTTTTCGGGGATTGGCAGCGTGCAGCGAGTTCTCACACCTCATAATATCCTGCGATACGACCCATTTTGAAACTATTAAAAAGCCGAAACTGGCCGGAAAAGGCCGAATATGTACAAGACAGGATTCTCCGCATGCTCGTTGTAATGGATGAACCATTCTTCGGGGATAGGCAGCGCGCAACGAGTTCTCTCACATCATAATATCCCCCGATACGACCCATGTTGAAACAATTAAAAAGCCGGAAATGTCCGGGAAATGCCGAAGGTGTACAGAACCCGTTGGTCCGTATGCTCGTTGTAATGGAAGGACCATTTTTGGGGGATTGGCAGCGTGCAGCGAGTTCTCACACATCATAATATCCTGCGATACGACCCGTTTTTAATCACATAAAATGCCGGAAATGTCCGGAAAAGGCCGAAGGTGTACAGAACCTGATGCTACGTATACTCGTTGTAAGGGGCGTACCATTTCTCGGGGATTGACAGCGCGCAACGAGGTCTCACACATCATAATATCCTGCGATACGACCCTTTTTGAAACAATTAAAAAGCAAGAAATATCCGGAAAAGGCCGAAGGTGTACAGAACCCGTTGCTCCCTTTGCTTGTTGTAATGGAAGTACCATTTTTGGGGGGTTGGCAGAGAGCAATTGGTTCTTACACATCATAATATCCTGATATACGGCCCCTATTGAAGCAATTAAAAAGCTGGAGATGTCCGGAAAAGGCCGATGGTGTACAGAACCCGTTGCTCCGTATGCTCGCTGTAATGGGCGTACCATTTTTCGGGGATTTCCAGCGTGCAGCCAGTTCTCACACCTCATAATATCCTGCGATACGACCCATTTTGAAACTATTAAGAAGCCGAAACTGGCCGGAAATGGCCGAAAATGTACAAGACAGGATTCTCCGCATGCTCGTTGTAATGGAAGTACCATTCTTCGGGGATTGGCAGCGCGCAACGAGTTCTCTCACATCATAATATCCTGCTATACGGCCCGTTTTTAATCACATAAAATGCCGGAGATGTCCGGAAAAGGCCGAAGGTGTACAGAACCCAATGCTCCGTTTGCTCGTTGTAATGGAAGTACCATTTTTGGGGGGTTGGCAGAGAGCAACTGGTTCTTACACATCATAATATCCTGATATACGGCCCATTTTGAAACAATTAAAAAGCCGGAAATATCCGGAAAAGGCCGAAGGTGTACAGAACCCGTTGCTCCGTATGCTCGTTGTAATGGAAGGAACATTTTTGGGGGATTGGCAACGCTCAACGCGTTTTTACACATCATAATATCCTGCGATACGACTCATTTTGAAACTATTAAAAGGCCGAAACTGCCCGGAAAAGGCCGAATATGTACAAGACAGGATTCTCGTCATGCTCGTTGTAATGGAAGTACCATTCTTCGGGGATTTGCAGCGCGCAACGAGTTCTCTCACATCATAATATCCTGCGATACGACCCATTTTGAAACAATTAAAAAGCCGAAACTGGCCGGAAAAGGCCGAAAATGTACAAGACAGGATTCTCCGGATGCTGGTTGTATTGGAAGTACCATTCTTCGGGGATTGGCAGCGCGCACCGTGTTCTCTCATATCATAATATCCTGCTATTCTGCCCGTTTTTGATCACTTAATATGCCGGAAATGTCCGGAAAAGGCCGAAGGTGTACAGAACCTGATGCTCCGTATGCTCGTTGTAAGGGGCGTACCATTTCTCGGGGATTGGCAGCGCGTAACGTGTTCTCTCACATCATAATATCCTGATAAACGGCACATTTTGAAACAATTAAAAAGCCGGAAATGTCCGGAAAAGGCCGAAGGTGTACAGAACCCAATGCTCCGTTTTCTCGTTGTAATGGAAGTACCATTTTTGGGGGGTTGGCAGAGAGCAACTGGTTCTTACACATCATAATATCCTGATATACGGTCCATTTTGAAACAATTAAAAAGCCGGAAATGTCCGGAAAAGGCCGAAGGTGTACAGAACCCGTTGCTCCCTTTGCTTGTTGTAATGGAAGTACCATTTTTGGGGGGGTTGGCAGAGAGCAATTCGTTCTTACACATCATAATATCCTGATATACGGCCCCTATTGAAGCAATTAAAAAGCTGGAGATGTCCGGAAAAGGCCGAAGGTGTACAGAACCCGTTGCTCCGTATGCTCGCTGTAATGGGCGTACCATTTTTCGGGGATTTCCAGCGTGCAGCCAGTTCTCACACCTCATAATATCCTGCGATACGACCCATTTTGAAACTATTAAGAAGCCGAAACTGGCCGGAAATGGCCGAAAATGTACAAGACAGGATTCTCCGCATGCTCGTTGTAATGGAAGTACCATTCTTCGGGGATTGGCAGCGCGCAACGAGTTCTCTCACATCATAATATCCTGCTATACGGCCCGTTTTTAATCACATAAAATGCCGGAGATGTCCGGAAAAGGCCGAAGGTGTACAGAACCCAATGCTCCGTTTGCTCGTTGTAATGGAAGTACCATTTTTGGGGGGTTGGCAGAGAGCAACTGGTTCTTACACATCATAATATCCTGATATACGGCCCATTTTGAAACAATTAAAAAGCCGGAAATATCCGGAAAAGGCCGAAGGTGTACAGAACCCGTTGCTCCGTATGCTCGTTGTAATGGAAGGAACATTTTTGGGGGATTGGCAACGCTCAACGCGTTTTTACACATCATAATATCCTGCGATACGACTCATTTTGAAACTATTACAAGGCCGAAACTGCCCGGAAAAGGCCGAATATGTACAAGACAGGATTCTCGTCATGCTCGTTGTAATGGAAGTACCATTCTTCGGGGATTTGCAGCGCGCAACGAGTTCTCTCACATCATAATATCCTGCGATACGACCCATTGTGAAACAATTAAAAAGCCGAAACTGGCCGGAAAAGGCCGAAAATGTACAAGACAGGATTCTCCGGATGCTGGTTGTATTGGAAGTACCATTCTTCGGGGATTGGCAGCGCGCACCGTGTTCTCTCACATCATAATATCCTGCTATTCTGCCCGTTTTTGATCACTTAATATGCCGGAAATGTCCGGAAAAGGCCGAAGGTGTACAGAACCTGATGCTCCGTATGCTCGTTGTAAGGGGCGTACCATTTCTCGGGGATTGGCAGCGCGTAACGTGTTCTCTCACATCATAATATCCTGATAAACGGCACATTTTGAAACAATTAAAAAGCCGGAAATGTCCGGAAAAGGCCGAAGGTGTACAGAACCCAATCCTCCGTTTTCTCGTTGTAATGGAAGTACCATTTTTGGGGGGTTGGCAGAGAGCAACTGGTTCTTACACATCATAATATCCTGATATACGGCCCATTTTGAAACAATTAAAAAGCCGGAAATGTCCGGAAAAGGCCGAAGGTGTACAGAACCCGTTGCTCCGTATGCTCGTTGTAATGGGCGTACCATTTTTCGGTGATTGGCAGCGTGCAGCGAGATCTCACACATCATAATATCCTGCGATACGACCCTTTTTGAAACAATTAAAAAGCCGGAAATGTCCGGAAAAGGCCGAAAGTGTACAGAACCCGTTGCTCCGTATGCTCGTTGTAATGGAAGGACCATTTTTGGGGGATTGGCAGCGTGCAGCGAGTTCTCACAGCTCATAATATCCTGCGAAACGACTCATTTTGAAACTATTAAAAAGCCGAAACTTGCCGGAAAAGGCTGAATATGTACAAGACAGGATTCTCCGGATGCTGGTTGTAATGGAAGTACCATTCTTCGGGGATTGGCAGCGCGCACCGTGTTCTCTCACATCATAATTTCCTGCTATTCGGCCCGTTTTTGATCACTTAAAATGCCGGAAATGTCCGGAAAAGGCCGAAGGTGTACAGAACCCGTTGCTCCCTTTGCTTGTTGTAATGGAAGTACCATTTTTGGGGGGTTGGCAGAGAGCAACTGGTTCTTACACATCATAATATCCTGATATACGGCCCATTTTGAAGCAATTAAAAAGCCGGAAATGTCCGAAAAAGGCCGAAGGTGTACAGAACCCGTTGCTCCGTATGCTCGTTGTAATGGGCGTACCATTTTTCGGGGATTTCCAGCGTGCAGCCAGTTCTCACACCTCATAATATCCTGCGATACGACCCATTTTGAAACTATTAAGAAGCCGAAACTGGCCGGAAATGGCCGAAAATGTACAAGACAGGATTCTCCGCATGCTCGTTGTAATGGAAGTACCATTCTTCGGGGATTGGCAGCGCGCAACGAGTTCTCTCACATCATAATATCCTGCTATACGGCCCGTTTTTAATCACATAAAATGCCGGAGATGTCCGGAAAAGGCCGAAGGTGTACAGAACCCAATGCTCCGTTTGCTCGTTGTAATGGAAGTACCATTTTTGGGGGGTTGGCAGAGAGTAACTGGTTCTTACACATCATAATATCCTGATATACGGCCCATTTTGAAACAATTAAAAAGCCGGAAATATCCGGAAAAGGCCGAAGGTGTACAGAACCCGTTGCTCCGTATGCTCGTTGTAATGGAAGGAACATTTTTGGGGGATTGGCAACGCTCAACGCGTTTTTACACATCATAATATCCTGCGATACGACTCATTTTGAAACTATTACAAGGCCGAAACTGCCCGGAAAAGGCCGAATATGTACAAGACAGGATTCTCGTCATGCTCGTTGTAATGGAAGTACCATTCTTCGGGGATTTGCAGCGCGCAACGAGTTCTCTCACATCATAATATCCTGCGATACGACCCATTTTGAAACAATTAAAAAGCCGAAACTGGCCGGAAAAGGCCGAAAATGTACAAGACAGGATTCTCCGGATGCTGGTTGTATTGGAAGTACCATTCTTCGGGGATTGGCAGCGCGCACCGTGTTCTCTCACATCATAATATCCTGCTATTCTGCCCGTTTTTGATCACTTAATATGCCGGAAATGTCCGGAAAAGGCCGAAGGTGTACAGAACCTGATGCTCCGTATGCTCGTTGTAAGGGGCGTACCATTTCTCGGGGATTGGCAGCGCGTAACGTGTTCTCTCACATCATAATATCCTGATAAACGGCACATTTTGAAACAATTAAAAAGCCGGAAATGTCCGGAAAAGGCCGAAGGTGTACAGAACCCAATCCTCCGTTTTCTCGTTGTAATGGAAGTACCATTTTTGGGGGGTTGGCAAAGAGAAACTGGTTCTTACACATCATAATATCCTGATATACGGCCCATTTTGAAACAATTAAAAAGCCGGAAATGTCCGGAAAAGGCCGAAGGTGTACAGAACCCGTTGCTCCGTATGCTCGTTGTAATGGGCGTACCATTTTTCGGTGATTGGCAGCGTGCAGCGAGATCTCACACATCATAATATCCTGCGATACGACCCTTTTTGAAACAATTAAAAAGCCGGAAATATCCGGAAAAGGCCGAAAGTGTACAGAACCCGTTGCTCCGTATGCTCGTTGTAATGGAAGGACCATTTTTGGGGGATTGGCAGCGTGCAGCGAGTTCTCACAGCTCATAATATCCTGCGAAACGACTCATTTTGAAACTATTAAAAAGCCGAAACTTGCCGGAAAAGGCCGAATATGTACAAGACAGGATTCTCCGGATGCTGGTTGTATTGGAAGTACCATTCTTCGGGGATTGGCAGCGCGCACCGTGTTCTCTCACATCATAATTTCCTGCTATTCGGCCCGTTTTTGATCACTTAAAATGCCGGAAATGTCCGGAAAAGGCCGAAGGTGTACAGAACCCGTTGCTCCCTTTGCTTGTTGTAATGGAAGTACCATTTTTGGGGGGTTGGCAGAGAGCAACTGGTTCTTACACATCATAATATCCTGATATACGGCCCATTTTGAAGCAATTAAAAAGCCGGAAATGTCCGAAAAAGGCCGAAGGTGTACAGAACCCGTTGCTCCGTATGCTCGCTGTAATGGGCGTACCATTTTTCGGGGATTTCCAGCGTGCAGCCAGTTCTCACACCTCATAATATCCTGCGATACGACCCATTTTGAAACTATTAAGAAGCCGAAACTGGCCGGAAATGGCCGAAAATGTACAAGACAGGATTCTCCGCATGCTCGTTGTAATGGAAGTACCATTCTTCGGGGATTGGCAGCGCGCAACGAGTTCTCTCACATCATAATATCCTGCTATACGGCCCGTTTTTAATCACATAAAATGCCGGAGATGTCCGGAAAAGGCCGAAGGTGTACAGAACCCACTGCTCCGTTTGCTCGTTGTAATGGAAGTACCAATTTTGGGGGGTTGGCAGAGAGCAACTGGTTCTTACACATCATAATATCCTGATATACGGCCCATTTTGAAGCAATTAAAAAGCCGGAAATGTCCGGAAAATGCCAAAGGTGTACAGAACCCGTTCCTCCGTATGCTCGTTGTAATGGGCGTACCATTTTTCGGGGATTGGCAGCGTGCAGCGAGTTCTCACACCTCATAATATCCTGCGATACGACCCATTTTGAAAATATTAAAAAGCCGAAACTGGCCGGAAAAGGCCGAATATGTACAAGACAGGATTCTCCGCATGCTCGTTGTAATGGATGTACCATTCTTCGGGGATAGGCAGCGCGCAACGAGTTCTCTCACATCATAATATCCCCCGATACGACCCATGTTGAAACAATTAAAAAGCCGGAAATGTCCGGGAAATGCCGAAGGTGTACAGAACCCGTTGGTCCGTATGCTCGTTGTAATGGAAGGACCATTTTTGGGGGATTGGCAGCGTGCAGCGAGTTCTCACACATCATAATATCCTGCGATACGACCCGTTTTTAATCACATAAAATGCCGGAAATGTCCGGAAAAGGCCGAAGGTGTACAGAACCTGATGCTACGTATACTCGTTGTAAGGGGCGTACCATTTCTCGGGGATTGACAGCGCGCAACGAGGTCTCACACATCATAATATCCTGCGATACGACCCTTTTTGAAACAATTAAAAAGCAAGAAATATCCGGAAAAGGCCGAAGGTGTACAGAACCCGTTGCTCCCTTTGCTTGTTGTAATGGAAGTACCATTTTTGGGGGGTTGGCAGAGAGCAATTGGTTCTTACACATCATAATATCCTGATATACGGCCCCTATTGAAGCAATTAAAAAGCTGGAGATGTCCGGAAAAGGCCGAAGGTGTACAGAACCCGTTGCACCGTATGCTCGCTGTAATGGGCGTACCATTTTTCGGGGATTTCCAGCGTGCAGCCAGTTCTCACACCTCATAATATCCTGAGATACGACCCATTTTGAAACTATTAAGAAGCCGAAACTGGCCGGAAATGGCCGAAAATGTACAAGACAGGATTCTCCGCATGCTCGTTGTAATGGAAGTACCATTCTTCGGGGATTGGCAGCGCGCAACTAGTTCTCTCACATCATAATATCCTGCTATACGGCCCGTTTTTAATCACATAAAATGCCGGAGATGTCCGGAAAAGGCCGAAGGTGTACAGAACCCAATGCTCCGTTTGCTCGTTGTAATGGAAGTACCATTTTTGGGGGGTTGGCAGAGAGCAACTGGTTCTTACACATCATAATATCCTGATATATGGCCCATTTTGAAACAATTAAAAAGCCGGAAATATCCGGAAAAGGCCGAAGGTGTACAGAACCCGTTGCTCCGTATGCTCGTTGTAATGGAAGGAACATTTTTGGGGGATTGGCAACGCTCAACGCGTTTTTACACATCATAATATCCTGCGATACGACTCATTTTGAAACTATTAAAAGGCCGACACTGCCCGGAAAAGGCCGAATATGTACAAGACAGGATTCTCGTCATGCTCGTTGTAATGGAAGTACCATTCTTCGGGGATTTGCAGCGCGCAACGAGTTCTCTCACATCATAATATCCTGCGATACGACCCATTTTGAAACAATTAAAAAGCCGAAACTGGCCGGAAAAGGCCGAAAATGTACAAGACAGGATTCTCCGGATGCTGGTTGTATTGGAAGTACCATTCTTCGGGGATTGGCAGCGCGCACCGTGTTCTCTCACATCATAATATCCTGCTATTCTGCCCGTTTTTGATCACTTAATATGCCGGAAATGTCCGGAAAAGGCCGAAGGTGTACAGAACCCAATGCTCCGTTTTCTCGTTGTAATGGAAGTACCATTTTTGGGGGGTTGGCAGAGAGCAACTGGTTCTTACACATCATAATATCCTGATATACGGCCCATTTTGAAACAATTAAAAAGCCGGAAATGTCCGGAAAAGGCCGAAGGTGTTCAGAACCCGTTGCTCCGTATGCTCGTTGTAATGGGCGTACCATTTTTCGGTGATTGGCAGCGTGCAGCGAGATCTCACACATCATAATATCCTGCGATACGACCCTTTTTGAAACAATTAAAAAGCCGGAAATATCCGGAAAAGGCCGAAAGTGTACAGAACCCGTTGCTCCGTATGCTCGTTGTAATGGAAGGACCATTTTTGGGGGATTGGCAGCGTGCAGCGAGTTCTCACAGCTCATAATATCCTGCGAAACGACTCATTTTGAAACTATTAAAAAGCCGAAACTTGCCGGAAAAGGCCGAATATGTACAAGACAGGATTCTCCGCATGCTCGTTGTAATGGAAGTACCATTCTTCGGGGATTGGCAGCGCTCAACGAGTTCTCTCACATCATAATATCCTGCTATACGGCCCGTTTTTAATCACATAAAATGCCGGAGATGTCCGGAAAAGGCCGAAGGTGTACAGAACCCGATGCTCCGTTTGCTCGTTGTAGTGGAAGTACCATTTTTCGGGGATGGGCAGCGTGCAGCGTGTTCTCACACATCATAATATCCTGCGATACGACCCATTTTGAAACTATTAAAAAGCCGAAACTGGCCGGAAATGGCCGAATAAGTACAAGACAGGATTCTCCGCATGCTCGTTGTAATGGAAGTACCATTCTTCGTGGATTTGCAGCGCGCAACGAGTTCTCTCACATCATAATATCCTGATATACGGTCCATTTTGAAACAATTAAAAAGCCGGAAATGTCCGGAAAAGGCCGAAGGTGTACAGAACCCGTTGCTCCCTTTGCTTGTTGTAATGGAAGTACCATTTTTGGGGGGTTGGCAGAGAGCAATTGGTTCTTACACTTCATAATATCCTGATATACGGCCCCTATTGAAGCAATTAAAAAGCCGGAGATGTCCGGAAAAGGCCGAAGGTGTACAGAACCCGTTGCTCCGTATGCTCGCTGTAATGGGCGTACCATTTTTCGGGGATTTCCAGCGTGCAGCCAGTTCTCACACCTCATAATATCCTGCGATACGACCCATTTTGAAACTATTAAGAAGCCGAAACTGGCCGGAAATGGCCGAAAATGTACAAGACAGGATTCTCCGCATGCTCGTTGTAATGGAAGTACCATTCTTCGGGGATTGGCAGCGCGCAACGAGTTCTCTCACATCATAATATCCTGCTATACGGCCCGTTTTTAATCACATAAAATGCCGGAGATGTCCGGAAAAGGCCGAAGGTGAACAGAACCCAATGCTCCGTTTGCTCGTTGTAATGGAAGTACCATTTTTGGGGGGTTGGCAGAGAGCAACTGGTTCTTACACATCATAATATCCTGATATACGGCCCATTTTGAAACAATTAAAAAGCCGGAAATATCCGGAAAAGGCCGAAAGTGTACAGAACCCGTTGGTCCGTATGCTCGTTGTAATGGAAGGACCATTTTTGGAGGATTGGCAGCGTGCAGCGAGTTCTCACACATCATAATATCCTGCGATACGACCCGTTTTTAATCACATAAAATGCCGGAAATGTCCGGAAAAGGCCGAAGGTGTACAGAACCTGATGCTACGTATACTCGTTGTAAGGGGCGTACCATTTCTCGGGGATTGGCATCGCGCAACGAGGTCTCACACATCATAATATCCTGCGATACGACCCTTTTTGAAACAATTAAAAAGCAAGAAATATCCGGAAAAGGCCGAAGGTGTACAGAACCCGTTGCTCCGTATGCTCGTTGTAATGGGCGTACCATTTTTCGGGGATTGGCAGCGTGCAGCGAGATCTCACACATCATAATATCCTGCGATACGACCCTTTTTGAAACAATTAAAAAGCGGGAAATATCCGGAAAAGGCTGAAGGTGTACAGAACCCGTTGTTCCGTATGCTCGTTGTAATGGGCGTACCATTTTTCGGGGATTGGCAGCGTGCAGCGAGTTCTCACACTTCATAATATCCTGCGATACGACCCATTTTGAAACTATTAAAAAGCCGAAACTGGCCGGAAAAGGCCGAATATGTACAAGACAGGATTCTCCGCATGCTCGTTGTAATGGATGTACCATTCTTCGGGGATTGGCAGCGCGCAACGAGTTCTCTCACATCATAATATCCTGCTATTCGGCCCGTTTTTGATCACTTAATATGCCGGTAATGTCCGGAAAAGGCCGAAGGTGTACAGGACCTGATGCTACGTATACTCGTTGTAAGGGGCGTACCATTTTTGGGGGGTTGGCAGAGAGCAACTGGTTCTTACACATCACAATATCCTGATATACGGCCCATTTTGAAACAATTAAAAAGCCGGAAATGTCCGGAAAAGGCCGAAGGTGTACAGAACCCGTTGCTCCGTATGCTCGTTGTAATGGGCGTACCATTTTTCGGGGATTGGAAGCGTGCAGCGAGATCTCACACATCATAATATCGTGCGATACGACCCTTTTTGAAACAATGAAAAAGCCGGAAATATCCGGAAAAGGCCGAAGGTTTACAGAACCCGATGCTCCGTATGCTCGTTGTAAGGGAAGGACCATTTTTGGGGGATTGGCAGCGCGTAACGTGTTCTCTCACATCATAATATCCTGATAAACGGCACATTTTGAAACAATTAAAAAGCCGGAAATGTCCGGAAAAGGCCGAAGGTGTACAGAACCCGTTGCTCCGTATGCTCGTTGTAGTGGGCGTACCATTTTTCGGGGATTGGCAGCGTGCAGCGAGTTCTCACACCTCATAATATCCTGCGATACGACTCATTTTGAAACTATTAAAAAGCCGAAACTGGCCGGAAAAGGCCGAATATGTACAAGACAGGATTCTCGTCATGCTCGTTGTAATGGAAGTACCATTCTTCGGGGATTTGCAGCTCGCAACGAGTTCCCTCACATCATAATATCCTGCTATACGGCCAGTTTTTAATCACATAAAATGCCGGAGATGTCCGGAAAAGGCCGAAGGTGTACAGAACCCAATGCTCCGTTTGCTCGTTGTAATGGAAGTACCATTTTTGGGGGGTTGGCAGAGAGCAACTGGTTCTTACACAACATAATATCCTGATATACGGCCCATTTTGAAACAATTAAAAAGCCGGAAATGTCCGGAAAAGGCCGAAGGTGTACAGAACCTGATGCTCCGTATGCTCGTTGTAATGGAAGTACCATTCTTCGGGGATTGGCAGCGCGCAACGAGTTCTCTCACATCATAATATCCTGCGATACGACCCATTTTGAAACAATTAAAAAGCCGGAAATGTCCGGAAAATGCCAAAGGTGTACAGAACCCGTTGCTCCGTATGCTCGTTGTAATAGGCGTACCATTTTTCGGGGATTGGCAGCGTGCAGCGAGTTCTCACACCTCATAATATCCTGCGATACGGCCCGTTTTTAATCACATAAAATGCCGGAGATGTCCGGAAAAGGCCGAAGGTGTACAGAACCCAATGCTCCGTTTGCTCGTTGTAATGGAAGTACCATTTTTGGGGGGTTGGCAGAGAGCAACTGGTTCTTACACATCATAATATCCTGATATACGGCCCATTTTGAAACAATTAAAAAGCCGGAAATGTCCGGAAAAGGCCGAAGGTGTACAGAACCCGTTGCTCCGTATGCTCGTTGTAATGGAAGGACCATTTTTGGGGGATTGGCAACGCTCAACGCGTTTTTGCACACCATAATATCATGCTATTCGGCCCATTTTTGATCACTTAAAATGCCGGAAATGTCCGGAAAAGGCCGAAGGTGTACAGAACCTGATGCTCCGTATGCTCGTTGTAAGGGGCGTACCATTTCTCGGGGATTGGCAGCGCGTAACGAGTTATCTCACATCATAATATCCTGAAATACGGCCCATTTTGAAACAATTAAAAAGCCGGAAATGTCCGGAAAATGCCAAAGGTGTACAGATCCCGTTGCTCCGTATGCTCGTTGTAATGGGCGTACCATTTTTCGGGGATTGGCAGCGTGCGGCGAGTTCTCACACCTCATAATATCCTGCGATACGACCCATTTTGAAACTATTAAAAAGCCGAAACTGGCCGGAAAAGGCCGAACATGCACAAGACAGGATTCTCCGCATGCTCGTTGTAATGGATGTACCATTTTTCGGGGATTGGCAGCGTGCAGCGAGATCTCACACCTCATAATATCCTGCGATACGACCCATTTTGAAACTATTAAAAAGCCGAAACTGGCCGGAAAAGGCCGAATATGTACAAGACAGGATTCTCCGCATGCTCGTTGTAATGGATGTACCATTTTTCGGGGATTGGCAGCGTGCAGCGAGATCTCACACATCATAATATCGCGCGATACGACCCATTTTGAAACAATTAAAAAGCCGGAAATGTCCGGAAAAGGCCGAAGGTGTACAGAACCCAATGCTCCGTTTGCTCGTTGTAATGGAAGTACCATTTTTGGGGGGTTGGCAGAGAGCAACTGGTTCTTACACATCATAATATCCTGATATACGGCCCATTTAGAAACAATTAAAAAGCCGGAAATGATCGGAAAAGGCCGAAGGTGTACAGAACCCGTTGCTCCGTATGCTCGTTGTAATGGGCGTACCATTTTTCGGGGATTGGCAGCGTGCAGCGAGATCTCAAACATCATAATATCCTGCGATACGACCCTTTTTGAAACAATTAAAAAGCCGGTAATATCCGGAAAAGGCCGAAGGTGTACAGAACCCGTTGCTCCGTATGCTCGTTGTAATGGAAGGACCATTTTTGGGGGATTGGCAGCGTGAAGCGAGTTCTCACACCTCATAATATCCTGCGAAACGACTCATTTTGAAACTATTAAAATGCCGAAACTTGCCGGAAAAGGCCGAATATGTACAAGACAGGATTCTCCGCATGCTCGTTGTAATGGAAGTACCATTCTTCGGGGATTGGCAGCGCGCAACGAGTTCTCTCACATCATAATATCCTGATATACGGCCCATTTTGAAACAATTAAAAAGCCGGAAAAGGCCGAAGGTGTACAGAACCCGTTGCTCCCTTTGCTTGTTGTAATGGAAGTACCATTTTCGGGGGGTTGGCAGAGAGCAACTGGTTCTTACACATCATAATATCCTGATATACGGCCCATTTTGAAGCAATTAAAAAGCCGGAAATATCCGGAAAAGGCCGAAGGTGTACAGAACCCGATGCTCCGTTTGCTCGTTGTAGTGGAAGTACCATTTTTCGGGGATGGGCAGCGTGCAGCGTGTTCTCACACATCATAATATCCTGCGATACGACACATTTTGAAACAATTAAATAGCCGGAAATGTCCGGAAAAGGCCGAAGGTGTACAGAACCCGTCGCTCCGTATGCTCGTTGTAATGGGCGTACCATTTTTCGGGGATTGGCATCGTGCAGCGCGTTCTCACACATCATAATATCCTGCGATACGACCCATTTTGAAACTATTAAAAAGCCGAAACTGGCCGGAAAAGGCCGAATATGTACAAGACAGGATTCTCCGCATGCTCGTTGTAATGGATGTACCATTTTTCGGGGATTGGCAGCGTGCAGCGCGATCTCACACCTCATAATATCCTGCGATACGACCCATTTTGAAACTATTAAAAAGCCGAAACTGGCCGGAAAAGGCCGAATATGTACAAGACAGGATTCTCCGCATGCTCGTTGTAATGAAAGTACCATTCTTCGGGGATTGGCAGCGCGCAACGAGTTCTCTCACATCATAATATCCTGATATGCGGCCCACTTTGAAACAATTAAAAAGCCGGAAATGTCCGGAAAAGGCCGAAGGTGTACAGAACCCGTTGCTCCCTTTGCTTGTTGTAATGGAAGTACCATTTTTGGGGGGTTGGCAGAGAGCAACTGGTTCTTACACATCATAATATCCTGATATACGGCCCATTTTGAAGCAATTAAAAAGCCGGAAATGTCCGGAAAAGGCCGAAGGTGTACAGAACCCGTTGCTCCGTATGCTCGTTGTAATGGGCGTACCAATTTTCGGGGATTTCCAGCGTGCAGCCAGTTCTCACACCTCATAATATCCTGCGATACGACCCATTTTGAAACTATTAAAAAGCCGAAACTGGCCGGAAATGGCCGAATATGTACAAAACAGGATTCTCCGCATGCTCGTTGTAATGGAAGTACCATTCTTCGGGGATTGGCTGCGCGCAACGAGTTCTCTCACATCATAATATCCTGCGATACGACCCATTTTGAAACAATTTAAAAGCCGAAACTGGCCGGAAAAGGCCGAAAATGTACAAGACAGGATTCTCCGGATGCTGGTTGTATTGGAAGTACCATTCTTCGGGGATTGGCAGCGCGCACCGTGTTCTGTCACATCATAATATCCTGCTATTCTGCCCGTTTTTGATCACTTAATATGCCGGAAATGTCCGGAAAAGGCCGAAGGTGTACAGAACCTGATGTTCCGTATGCTCGTTGTAAGGGGCGTACCATTTCTCGGGGATTGGCAGCGCGTAACGTGTTCTCTCACATAATAATATCCTGATAAACGGCACATTTTGAAACAATTAAAAAGCCGAAACTTGCCGGAAAAGGCCGAATATGTACAAGACAGGATTCTCCGCATGCTCGTTGTAATGGAAGTACCATTCTTCGGGGATTGGCAGCGCGCACCGTGTTCTGTCACATCATAATATCCTGCTATACGGCCCGTTTTTAATCACATAAAATGCCGGAGATGTCCGGAAAAGGCCGAAGGTGTACAGAACCCAATGCTCCGTTTGCTCGTTGTAATGGAAGTACCATTTTTGGGGGGTTGGCAGAGAGCAACTGGTTCTTACACATCATAATATCCTGATATACGGCCCATTTTGAAACAATTAAAAAGCCGGAAATATCCGGAAAAGGCCGAAGGTGTACAGAACCCGTTGCTCCGTATGCTCGTTGTAATGGAAGGAACATTTTTGGGGGATTGGCAACGCTCAACGCGTTTTTACACATCATAATATCCTGCGATACGACTCATTTTGAAACTATTAAAAGGCCGAAACTGCCCGGAAAAGGCCGAATATGTACAAGACAGGATTCTCGTCATGCTCGTTGTAATGGAAATACCATTCTTCGGGGATTTGCAGCGCGCAACGAGTTCTCTCACATCATAATATCCTGCGATACGACCCATTTTGAAACAATTAAAAAGCCGAAACTGGCCGGAAAAGCCCGAAAATGTACAAGACAGGATTCTCCGGATGCTGGTTGTATTGGAAGTACCATTCTTCGGGGATTGGCAGCGCGCACCGTGTTCTCTCACATCATAATATCCTGCCATTCTGCCCGTTTTTGATCACTTAATATGCCGGAAATGTCCGGAAAAGGCCGAAGGTGTACAGAACCTGATGCTCCGTATGCTCGTTGTAAGGGGCGTACCATTTCTCGGGGATTGGCAGCGCGTAACGTGTTCTCTCACATCATAATATCCTGATAAACGGCACATTTGGAAACAATTAAAAAGCCGGAAATGTCCGGAAAAGGCCGAAGGTGTACAGAACCCAATGCTCCGTTTTCTCGTTGTAATGGAAGTACCATTTTTGGGGGGTTGGCAGAGAGCAACTGGTTCTTACACATCATAATATCCTGATATACGGCCCATTTTGAAACAATTAAAAAGCCGGAAATGTCCGGAAAAGGCCGAAGGTGTACAGAACCCGTTGCTCCGTATGCTCGTTGTAATGGGCGTACCATTTTTCGGTGATTGGCAGCGTGCAGCGAGATCTCACACATCATAATATCCTGCGATACGACCCTTTTTGAAACAATTAAAAAGCCGGAAATATCCGGAAAAGGCCGAAAGTGTACAGAACTCGTTGCTCCGTATGCTCGTTGTAATGGAAGGACCATTTTTGGGGGATTGGCAGCGTGCAGCGAGTTCTCACAGCTCATAATATCCTGCGAAACGACTCATTTTGAAACTATTAAAAAGCCGAAACTTGCCGGAAAAGGCCGAATATGTACAAGACAGGATTCTCCGCATGCTCGTTGTAATGGAAGTACCATTCTTCGGGGATTGGCAGCGCTCAACGAGTTCTCTCACATCATAATATCCTGCTATACGGCCCGTTTTTAATCACATAAAATGCCGGAGATGTTCGGAAAAGGCCGAAGGTGTACAGAACCCGATGCTCCGTTTGCTCGTTGTAGTGGAAGTACCATTTTTCGGGGATGGGCAGCGTGCAGCGTGTTCTCACACATCATAATATCCTGCGATACGACCCATTTTGAAACAATTAAATAGCCGGAAATGTCCGGAAAAGGCCGAAGGTGTACAGAACCCGTTGCTCCGTATGCTCGTTGTAATGGGCGTACCATTTTTCGGGGATTGGCATCGTGCAGCGAGTTCTCACACATCATAATATCCTGCGATACGACCCTTTTTGAAACTATTAAAAAGACGAAACTGGCCGGAAAAGGCCGAATATGTACAAGACAGGATTCTCCGCATGCTCGTTGTATTGGAAGTACCATTCTTCGGGGATTGGCAGCGCGCACCGAGTTCTCTCACATCATAATATCCTGCTATACGGCCCGTTTTTAATCACATAAAATGCCGGAGATGTCCGGAAAAGGCCGAAGGTGTACAGAACCCGATGCTCCGTTTGCTCGTTGTAATGGAAGTACCATTTTTGGGGGGTTGGCAGAGAGCAACTGGTTCTTACACATCATAATATCCTGATATACGGCCCATTTTGAAGCAATTAAAGAGCCGGAAATGTCCGAAAAAGGCCGAAGGTGTACAGAACCAGTTGCTCCGTATGCTCGTTGTAATGGGCGTACCATTTTTCGGGGATTTCCAGCGTGCAGCCAGTTCTCACACATCATAATATCCTGCGATACGACCCATTTTGAAACTATTAAAAAGCCGAAACTGGCCGGAAATGGCCGAATAAGTACAAGACAGGATTCTCCGCATGCTCGTTGTAATGGAAGTACCATTCTTCGGGGATTTGCAGCGCGCAACGAGTTCTCTCACATCATAATATCCTGCTATACGGCCCGTTTTTAATCACATAAAATGCCGGAGATGTCCGGAAAAGGCCGAAGGTGTACAGAACCCAATGCTCCGTATGCTCGTTGTAATGGGCGTACCATTTTTCGGGGATTGGCAGCGTGCAGCGAGTTCTCACACCTCATAATATCCTGCGATACGACCCATTTTGAAACTATTAAAAAGCCGAATCTGGCCGGAAAAGGCCGAATATGTACAAGACAGGATTCTCCGCATGCTCGTTGTAATGGATGTACCATTCTTCGGGGATTGGCAGCGCGCAACGAGTTCTCTCACATCATAATATCCCGCGATACGACCCATTTTGAAACAATTAAAAAGCCGGAAATGTCCAGAAAAGGCCGAAGGTGTACAGAAACCGTTGCTCCGTATGCTCGTTGTAGTGGGCGTACCATTTTTCGGGGATTGGCAGCGTGCAGCGAGTTCTCACACCTCATAATATCCTGCGATACGACTCATTTTGAAACTATTAAAAAGCCGAAACTGGCCGGAAAAGGCCGAATATGTACAAGACAGGATTCTCGTCATGCTCGTTGTAATGGAAGTACCATTCTTCGGGGATTTGCAGCGCGCAACGAGTTCCCTCACATCATAATATCCTGCTATACGGCCCGTTTTTAATCACATAAAATGCCGGAGATGTCCGGAAAAGGCCGAAGGTGTACAGAACCCAATGCTCCGTTTGCTCGTTGTAATGGAAGTACCATTTTTGGGGTGTTGGCAGAGAGCAACTGGTTCTTACACATCATAATATCCTGATATACGGCCCATTTTGAAACAATTAAAAAGCCGGAAATGTCCGGAAAAGGCCGAAGGTGTACAGAACCCGTTGCTCCGTATGCTCGTTGTAATGGGCGTACCATTTTTCGGGGATTGGCAGCGTGCAGCGAGATCTCACACATCATAATATCCTGCGATACGACCCTTTTTGAAACAATTAAAAAGCCGGAAATACCCGGAAAAGGCCGAAGGCGTACAGAACCCGTTGCTCCGTATGCTCGTTGTAATGGAAGGACCATTTTTGGGGGATTGGCAACGCTCAACGCGTTTTTACACATCATAATATCCTGCTATTCGGCCCATTTTTGATCACTTAACATGCCGGAAATGTCCGGAAAAGGCCGAAGGTGTACAGAACCTGATGCTCCGTATGCTCGTTGTAAGGGGCGTACCATTTCTCGGGGATTGGCAGCGCGTAACGTGTTCTCTCACATCATAATATCCTGAAATACGGCCCATTTTGAAACAATTAAAAAGCCGGAAATGTCCGGAAAAGGCCGAAGGTGTACAGAACCTGATGCTCCGTATGCTCGTTGTAATGGAAGTACCATTCTTCGGGGATTGGCAGCGCGCAACGAGTTCTCTCACATCATAATATCCTGCGATGCGACCCATTTTGAAACAATTAAAAAGCCGGAAATGTCCGGAAAATGCCAAAGGTGTACAGAACCCGTTGCTCCGTATGCTCGTTGTAATGGGCGTACCATTTTTCGGGGATTGGCTGCGTGCAGCGAGTTCTCACACCTCATAATATCCTGCGATACGACCCATTTTGAAACTATTAAAAAGCCGAAACTGGCCGGAAAAGGCCGAATATGTACAAGACAGGACTCTCCGCATGCTCGTTGTAATGGAAGTACCATTCTTCGGGGATTGGCTGCGCGCAACGAGTTCTCTCACATCATAATATCCTGCGATACGACCCATTTTGAAACAATTAAAAAGCCGAAACTGGCCGGAAAAGGCCGAATATGTACAAGACAGGATTCTCCGGATGCTGGTTGTATTGGAAGTACCATTCTTCGGGGATTGGCAGCTCGCACCGTGTTCTCTCACATCATTATATCCTGCTATACGGCCCGTTTTTAATCACATAAAATGCCGGAGATGTCCGGAAAAGGCCGAAGGTGTACAGAACCCGATGCTCCGTTTGCTCGTTGTAATGGAAGTACCATTTTTGGGGGGTTGGCAGCGTGCAGCGAGTTCTCACACATCATAATATCCTGCGATACGACCCGTTTTTAATCACATAAAATGCCGGAGATGTCCGGAAAAGGCCGAAGGTGTACAGAACCCAATGCTCCGTATGCTCGTTCTAAGGGGCGTACCATTTCTCGGGGATTGGCAGCGCGTAACGAGATCTCTCACATCATAATAACCTGATATACGGCCCATTTTGAAACAATTAAAAAGCCGGAAATGTCCGGAAAAGGCCAAAGGTGTACAGAAGACGTTGCTCCGCATGCTCGTTGTAATGGATGTACCATTCTTCGGGGATTGGCAGCGCGCAACGAGTTCTCTCACATCATAATATCCTGCGATACGACCCATTTTGAAACAATTAAAATGCCGAAACTGGCCGGAAAAGGCCGAATATGTACAAGACAGGACTCTCCGCATGCTCGTTGTAATGGAAGTACCATTCTTCGGGGATTGGCTGCGCGCAACGAGTTCTCTCACATCATAATATCCTGCGATACGACACGTTTTTAATCACATAAAATGCCGGAGATGTCCGGAAAAGGCCGAAGGCGTACAGAACCCAATGCTCCGTATGCTCGTTCTAAGGGGCGTACCATTTCTCGGGGATTGGCAGCGCGTAACGAGATCTCTCACATCATAATAACCTGATATACGGCCCATTTTGAAACAATTAAAAAGCCGGAAATGTCCGGAAAAGGCCAAAGGTGTACAGAAGACGATGCTCCGTATGCTCGTTGTAGTGGGCGTACCATTTTTCGGGGATAGGCAGCGTGCAGCGAGTTCTCACACGTCATAATATCCTGCGAAACGACTCATTTTGAAACTATTAAAAAGCCGAAACTTGCCGGAAAAGGCCGAATATGTACAAGACAGGATTCTCCGCATGCTCGTTGTAATGGAAGTACCATTCTTCGGGGATTGGCAGCGCGCAACGAGTTCTCTCACATCATAATATCCTGATATACGGCCCATTTTGAAACAATTAAAAAGCCGGAAATGTCCGGAAAAGGCCGAAGGTGTACAGAACCAGTTGCTCCCTATGCTCGTTGTAATGGGCGTACCATTTTTCGGGGATTATCAGCGTGCAGCGAGTTCTCACACATCATAATATCCTGATAAACGGCCCATTTTGAAGCAATTAAAAAGCCGGAAATGTCCGGAAAAGGCCGAAGGTGTACAGAACCCGTTGCTCCGTATGCTCGTTGTAATGGGCGTACCATTTTTCGGGGATTGGCAGCGTGCAGCGAGTTCTCACACATCATAATATCCTGCGATACGACCCATTTTGAAACAATTAAAAAGACGAAACTGGCCGGAAAAGGCCGAATATGTACAAGACAGTATTCTCCGCATGCTCGTTGTATTGGAAGTACCATTCTTCGGGGATTGGCAGCGCGCACCGATTTCGCTCACATCATAATATCCTGCTATACGGCCCGTTTTTAATCACATAAAATTCCGGAGATGTCCGGAAAAGGCCGAAGGTGTACAGAACACGATGCTCCGTTTGCTCGTTGTAATGGAAGTACCATTTTTGGGGGGTTGGCAGAGAGCAACTGGTTCTTACACATCATAATATCCTGATATACGGCCCATTTTGAAACAATTAAAAAGCCGGAAATGTCCGGAAAAGGCCGAAGGTGTACAGAACCCGTTGCTCCGTATGCTCGTTGTAATGGGCGTACCATTTTTCGGGCATTGGCAGCGTGCAGCGAGATCTCACACATCATAATATCCTGCGATACGACCCTTTTTGAAACAATTAAAAAGCCGAAACTGGCCGGAAAAGGACTAATATGTACAAGACAGGATTCTCCGCATGCTGGTTGTATTGGAAGTACCATTCTTCGGGGATTGGCAGCGCGCACCGAGTTCTCTGACATCATAATATCCTGCTATACGGCCCGTTTTTAATCACATAATATGCCGGAGATGTCCGGAAAAGGCCGAAGGTGTACAGAACCCGATTCTCCGTTTGCTCGTTGTAATGGAAGTAGCATTTTTGGGGGGTTGGCAGAGAGCAACTGGTTCTTACACATCACAATATCCTGATATACGGCCCATTTTGAAACAATTAAAAAGCCGGAAATATCCGGAAAAGGCCGAAGGTGTACAGAACCCGTTGCTCCGTATGGTCGTTGTAATGGGCGTACCATTTTTCGGGGATTTGCAGCGTGCAGCGAGTTCTCACACATCATAATATCCTGATAAACGGCCCATTTTGAAGCAATTAAAAAGCCGGAAATGTCTGGAAAAGGTCGAAGGTGTACAGAACCCGTTGCTCCGTATGCTCGTTGTAATGGGCGTACCAATTTTCGGGGATTTCCAGCGTGCAGCCAGTTCTCACACCTCATAATATCCTGCGATACGACCCATTTTGAAACTATTAAAAAGCCGAAACTGGCCGGAAATGGCCGAATATGTACAAGACAGGATTCTCCGCATGCTCGTTGTAATGGAAGTACCATTCTTCGGGGATTGGCAGCGCGCAACGAGTTCTCTCACATCATAATATCCTGATATACGGCCCATTTTGAAACAATTAAAAAGCCGGAAATGTCCGGAAAAGGCCGAAGGTGTACAGAACCAGTTGCTCCCTATGCTCGTTGTAATGGGCGTACCATTTTTCGGGGATTATCAGCGTGCAGCGAGTTCTCACACATCATAATATCCTGATAAACGACCCATTTTGAAGCAATTAAAAAGCCGGAAATGTCCGGAAAAGGCCGAAGGTGTACAGAACCCGTTGCTCCGTATGCTCGTTGTAATGGGCGTTCCATTTTTCGGGGATTGGCAGCGTGCAGCGAGTTCTCACACATCATAATATCCTGCGATACGACCCATTTTGAAACAATTAAAAAGACGAAACTGGCCGGAAAAGGCCGAATATGTACAAGACAGTATTCTCCGCATGCTCGTTGTATTGGAAGTACCATTCTTCGGGGATTGGCAGCGCGCACCGATTTCGCTCACATCATAATATCCTGCTATAAGGCCCGTTTTTAATCACATAAAATTCCGGAGATGTCCGGAAAAGGCCGAAGGTGTACAGAACACGATGCTCCGTTTGCTCGTTGTAATGGAAGTACCATTTTTGGGGGGTTGGCAGAGAGCAACTGGTTCTTACACATCATAATATCCTGATATACGGCCCATTTTGAAACAATTAAAAAGCCGGAAATGTCCGGAAAAGGCCGAAGGTGTACAGAACCCGTTGCTCCGTATGCTCGTTGTAATGGGCGTACCATTTTTCGGGCATTGGCGGCGTGCAGCGAGATCTCACACATCATAATATCCTGCGATACGACCCTTTTTGAAACAATTAAAATGCCGAAACTGGCCGGAAAAGGACTAATATGTACAAGACAGGATTCTCCGCATGCTCGTTGTAATGGAAGTACCATTCTTCGGGGATTGGCAGCGCGCAACGAGTTCTCTCACATCATAATATCCTGCTATACGGCCCGCTTTTAATCACATAATATGCCGGAGATGTCCGGAAAAGGCCGAAGGTGTACAGAACCCGATTCTCCGTTTGCTCGTTGTAATGGAAGTAGCATTTTTGGGGGGTTGGCAGAGAGCAACTGGTTCTTACACATCACAATATCCTGATATACGGCCCATTTTGAAACAATTAAAAAGCCGGAAATATCCGGAAAAGGCCGAAGGTGTACAGAACCCGTTGCTCCGTATGGTCGTTGTAATGGGCGTACCATTTTTCGGGGATTTGCAGCGTGCAGCGAGTTCTCACACATCATAATATCCTGATAAACGGCCCATTTTGAAGCAATTAAAAAGCCGGAAATGTCTGGAAAAGGTCGAAGGTGTACAGAACCCGTTGCTCCGTATGCTCGTTGTAATGGGCGTACCATTTTTCGGGGATTTCCAGCGTGCAGCCAGTTCTCACACCTCATAATATCCTGCGATACGACCCATTTTGAAACTATTAAAAAGCCGAAACTGGCCGGAAATGGCCGAATATGTACAAGACAGGATTCTCCGCATGCTCGTTGTAATGGAAGTACCATTCTTCGGGGATTGGCAGCGCGCAACGAGTTCTCTCACATCATAATATCCTGCTATACGGCCCGTTTTTAATCACATAAAATGCCGGAGATGTCCGGAAAAGGCCGAAGGTGTACAGAACCCGATGCTCCATTTGCTCGTTGTAATGGAAGTACCATTTTTCGGGGATAGGCAGCGTGCAGCGTGTTCTCACACATCATAATATCCTGCGATACGACCCATTTTGAAACAATTAAGTAGCCGGAAATGTCCGGAAAAGGCCGAAGGTGTACAGAACCCGTTGCTCCGTATGCTCGTTGTAATGGGCGTACCATTTTTCGGGGATTTGCAGCGTGCAGCGAGTTCTCACACATCATAATATCCTGATAAACGGCCCATTTTGAAGCAATTAAAAAGCCGGAAATGTCTGGAAAAGGTCGAAGGTGTACAGAACCCGTTGCTCCGTATGCTCGTTGTAATGGGCGTACCATTTTTCGGGGATTTCCAGCGTGCAGCCAGTTCTCACACCTCATAATATCCTGCGATACGACCCATTTTGAAACTATTAAAATGCCGAAACTGGCCGGAAAAGGACTAATATGTACAAGACAGGATTCTCCGCATGCTGGTTGTATTGGAAGTACCATTCTTCGGGGATTGGCAGCGCGCACCGAGTTCTGTGACATCATAATATCCTGCTATACGGCCCGTTTTTAATCACATAATATGCCGGAGATGTCCGGAAAAGGCCGAAGGTGTACAGAACCCGATTCTCCGTTTGCTCGTTGTAATGGAAGTAGCATTTTTGGGGGGTTGGCAGAGAGCAACTGGTTCTTACACATCACAATATCCTGATATACGGCCCATTTTGAAACAATTAAAAAGCCGGAAATATCCGGAAAAGGCCGAAGGTGTACAGAACCCGTTGCTCCGTATGGTCGTTGTAATGGGCGTACCATTTTTCGGGGATTTGCAGCGTGCAGCGAGTTCTCACACATCATAATATCCTGATAAACGGCCCATTTTGAAGCAATTAAAAAGCCGGAAATGTCTGGAAAAGGTCGAAGGTGTACAGAACCCGTTGCTCCGTATGCTCGTTGTAATGGGCGTACCATTTTTCGGGGATTTCCAGCGTGCAGCCAGTTCTCACACCTCATAATATCCTGCGATACGACCCATTTTGAAACTATTAAAAAGCCGAAACTGGCCGGAAATGGCCGAATATGTACAAGACAGGATTCTCCGCATGCTCGTTGTAATGGAAGTACCATTCTTCGGGGATTGGCAGCGCGCAACGAGTTCTCTCACATCATAATATCCTGATATACGGCCCATTTTGAAACAATTAAAAAGCCGGAAATGTCCGGAAAAGGCCGAAGGTGTACAGAACCAGTTGCTCCCTATGCTCGTTGTAATGGGCGTACCATTTTTCGGGGATTGGCAGCGTGCAGCGAGTTCTCACACATCATAATATCCTGCGATACGACCCATTTTGAAACAATTAAAAAGACGAAACTGGCCGGAAAAGGCCGAATATGTACAAGACAGTATTCTCCGCATGCTCGTTGTATTGGAAGTACCATTCTTCGGGGATTGGCAGCGCGCACCGATTTCGCTCACATCATAATATCCTGCTATAAGGCCCGTTTTTAATCACATAAAATTCCGGAGATGTCCGGAAAAGGCCGAAGGTGTACAGAACACGATGCTCCGTTTGCTCGTTGTAATGGAAGTACCATTTTTGGGGGGTTGGCAGAGAGCAACTGGTTCTTACACATCATAATATCCTGATATACGGCCCATTTTGAAACAATTAAAAAGCCGGAAATGTCCGGAAAAGGCCGAAGGTGTACAGAACCCGTTGCTCCGTATGCTCGTTGTAATGGGCGTACCATTTTTCGGGCATTGGCAGCGTGCAGCGAGATCTCACACATCATAATATCCTGCGATACGACCCTTTTTGAAACAATTAAAATGCCGAAACTGGCCGGAAAAGGACTAATATGTACAAGACAGGATTCTCCGCATGCTGGTTGTATTGGAAGTACCATTCTTCGGGGATTGGCAGCGCGCACCGAGTTCTGTGACATCATAATATCCTGCTATACGGCCCGTTTTTAATCACATAATATGCCGGAGATGTCCGGAAAAGGCCGAAGGTGTACAGAACCCGATTCTCCGTTTGCTCGTTGTAATGGAAGTAGCATTTTTGGGGGGTTGGCAGAGAGCAACTGGTTCTTACACATCACAATATCCTGATATACGGCCCATTTTGAAACAATTAAAAAGCCGGAAATATCCGGAAAAGGCCGAAGGTGTACAGAACCCGTTGCTCCGTATGGTCGTTGTAATGGGCGTACCATTTTTCGGGGATTTGCAGCGTGCAGCGAGTTCTCACACATCATAATATCCTGATAAACGGCCCATTTTGAAGCAATTAAAAAGCCGGAAATGTCTGGAAAAGGTCGAAGGTGTACAGAACCCGTTGCTCCGTATGCTCGTTGTAATGGGCGTACCATTTTTCGGGGATTTCCAGCGTGCAGCCAGTTCTCACACCTCATAATATCCTGCGATACGACCCATTTTGAAACTATTAAAAAGCCGAAACTGGCCGGAAATGGCCGAATATGTACAAGACAGGATTCTCCGCATGCTCGTTGTAATGGAAGTACCATTCTTCGGGGATTGGCAGCGCGCAACGAGTTCTCTCACATCATAATATCCTGATATACGGCCCATTTTGAAACAATTAAAAAGCCGGAAATGTCCGGAAAAGGCCGAAGGTGTACAGAACCAGTTGCTCCCTATGCTCGTTGTAATGGGCGTACCATTTTTCGGGGATTATCAGCGTGCAGCGAGTTCTCACACATCATAATATCCTGATAAACGACCCATTTTGAAGCAATTAAAAAGCCGGAAATGTCCGGAAAAGGCCGAAGGTGTACAGAACCCGTTGCTCCGTATGCTCGTTGTAATGGGCGTACCATTTTTCGGGGATTGGCAGCGTGCAGCGAGTTCTCACACATCATAATATCCTGCGATACGACCCATTTTGAAACAATTAAAAAGACGAAACTGGCCGGAAAAGGCCGAATATGTACAACACAGTATTCTCCGCATGCTCGTTGTATTGGAAGTACCATTCTTCGGGGATTGGCAGCTCGCACCGATTTCGCTCACATCATAATATCCTGCTATAAGGCCCGTTTTTAATCACATAAAATTCCGGAGATGTCCGGAAAAGGCCGAAGGTGTACAGAACACGATGCTCCGTTTGCTCGTTGTAATGGAAGTACCATTTTTGGGGGGTTGGCAGAGAGCAACTGGTTCTTACACATCATAATATCCTGATATACGGCCCATTTTGAAACAATTAAAAAGCCGGAAATGTCCGGAAAAGGCCGAAGGTGTACAGAACCCGTTGCTCCGTATGCTCGTTGTAATGGGCGTACCATTTTTCGGGCATTGGCAGCGTGCAGCGAGATCTCACACATCATAATATCCTGCGATACGACCCTTTTTGAAACAATTAAAATGCCGAAACTGGCCGGAAAAGGACTAATATGTACAAGACAGGATTCTCCGCATGCTGGTTGTATTGGAAGTACCATTCTTCGGGGATTGGCAGCGCGCACCGAGTTCTGTGACATCATAATATCCTGCTATACGGCCCGCTTTTAATCACATAATATGCCGGAGATGTCCGGAAAAGGCCGAAGGTGTACAGAACCCGATTCTCCGTTTGCTCGTTGTAATGGAAGTAGCATTTTTGGGGGGTTGGCAGAGAGCAACTGGTTCTTACACATCACAATATCCTGATATACGGCCCATTTTGAAACAATTAAAAAGCCGGAAATATCCGGAAAAGGCCGAAGGTGTACAGAACCCGTTGCTCCGTATGCTCGTTGTAATGGGCGTACCATTTTTCGGGGATTTCCAGCGTGCAGCCAGTTCTCACACCTCATAATATCCTGCGATACGACCCATTTTGAAACTATTAAAAAGCCGAAACTGGCCGGAAATGGCCGAATATGTACAAGACAGGATTCTCCGCATGCTCGTTGTAATGGAAGTACCATTCTTCGGGGATTGGCAGCGCGCAACGAGTTCTCTCACATCATAATATCCTGCTATACGGCCCGTTTTTAATCACATAAAATGCCGGAGATGTCCGGAAAAGGCCGAAGGTGTACAGAACCCGATGCTCCGTTTGCTCGTTGTAATGGAAGTACCATTTTTCGGGGATAGGCAGCGTGCAGCGTGTTCTCACACATCATAATATCCTGCGATACGACCCATTTTGAAACAATTAAGTAGCCGGAAATGTCCGGAAAAGGCCGAAGGTGTACAGAACCCGTTGCTCCGTATGCTCGTTGTAATGGGCGTACCATTTTTCGGGGATTCGCAGCGTGCAGCGAGTTTTCACACATCATAATATCCTGCGATACGACGCATTTTGAAACAATTAAAAAGACGAAACTGGCCGGAAAAGGCCGAATATGTACAAGACAGTATTCTCCGCAAGCTCGTTGTATTGGAAGTACCATTCTTCGGGGATTGGCAGCGCGCACCGATTTCGCTCACAACATAATATCCTGCTATACGGCCCGTTTTTAATCACATAAAATGCCGGAGATGTCCGGAAAAGGCCGAAGGTGTACAGAACCCGATGCTCCGTTTGCTCGTTGTAATGGAAGTACCATTTTTGGGGGGTTGGCAGAGAGCAACTGGTTCTTACACATCATAATATCCTGATATACGGCCCATTTTGAAACAATTAAAAAGCCGGAAATGTCCGGAAAAGGCCGAAGGTGTACAGAACCCGTTGCTCCGTATGCTCGTTGTAATGGGCGTACCATTTTTCGGGGGTTGGCAGCGTGCAGCGAGATCTCACACATCATAATATCCTGCGATACGACCCTTTTTGAAACAATTAAAAAGCCGAAACTGGCCGGAAAAGGACTAATATGTACAAGACAGGATTCTCCGCATGCTGGTTGTATTGGAAGTACCATTCTTCGGGGATTGGCAGCGCGCACCGAGTTCTCTGACATCATAATATCCTGCTATACGGCCCGTTTTTAATCACATAATATGCCGGAGATGTCCGGAAAAGGCCGAAGGTGCATAGAACCCGATGCTCCGTTTGCTCGTTGTAATGGAAGTACCATTTTCGGGGGGTTGGCAGAGAGCAACTGGTTCTTACACATCATAATATCCTGATATACGGCCCATTTTGAAACAATTAAAAAGCCAGAAATGTCCGGAAAAGGCCGAAGGTGTACAGAACCCGTTGCTCCGTATGCTCGTTGTAATGGGCGTACCATTTTTCGGGGATTGGCAGCGTGCAGCGAGATCTCACACATCATAATATCCTGCGATACGACCCTTTTTGAAACAATTAAAAATCCCAAACTGGCCGGAAAAGGCCGAAAGTGTACAAGACAGGATTCTCCGGATGCTGGTTGTATTGGAAGTACCATTCTTCGGGGATTGGCAGCGCGCACCGTGTTCTCTCACATCATAATATCCTGCTATTCTGCCCGTTTTTGATCACTTAATATGCCGGAAATGTCCGGAAAAGGCCGAAGGTGTACAGAACCCGATTCTCCGTTTGCTCGTTGTAATGGAAGTACCATTTTTGGGGGGTTGGCAGAGAGCAACTGGTTCTTGCACATCACAATATCCTGATATACGGCCCATTTTGAAACAATTAAATAGCCGGAAATGCCCGGAAAAGGCCGAAGGTGTACAGAACCCGTTGCTCCGTATGCTCGTTGTAATGGGCGTACCATTTTTCGGGGATTGGAAGCGTGCAGCGAGATCTCACACATCATAATATCCTGCGATACGACCCTTTTTGAAACAATTAAAAAGCCGGAAATATCCGGAAAAGGCCGAAGGTGTACAGAACCCGTTGCTCCGTATGCTCGTTGTAATGGAAGGACCATTTTTGGGGGATTGGCAGCGTGCAGCGAGTTCTCACACCTCATAATATCCTGCGATACGACCCATTTTGAAACTATTAAAAAGCCGAAACTGGCCGGAAAAGGCCGAATATGTACAAGACAGGATTCTCCGCATGCTCGTTGTAATGGATGTACCATTTTTCGGGGATTGGCAGCGTGCAGCGAGATCTCACACATCATAATATCGCGCGATACGACCCATTTTGAAACAATTAAAAAGCCGGAAATATCCGGAAAAGGCCGAAGGTGTACAGAACCCGATGCTCCGTTTGCTCGTTGTAGTGGAAGTACCATTTTTCGGGGATGGGCAGCGTGCAGCGTGTTCTCACACATCATAATATCCTGCGATACGACCCATTTTGAAACAATTAAATAGCCGGAAATGTCCGGAAAAGGCCGAAGGTGTACAGAACCCGTTGCTCCGTATGCTCGTTGTAATGGGCGTACCATTTTTCGGGGATTGGCATCGTGCAGCGAGTTCTCACACATCATAATATCCTGCGATACGACCCATTTTGAAACTATTAAAAAGCCGAAACTGGCCGGAAAAGGCCGAATATGTACAAGACAGGATTCTCCGCATGCTCGTTGTAATGGATGTACCATTTTTCGGGGATTGGCAGCGTGCAGCGAGATCTCACACCTCATAATATCCTGCGATACGACACATTTTGAAACTATTAAAAAGCCGAAACTGGCCGGAAAAGGCCGAATATGTACAAGACAGGATTCTCCGCATGCTCGTTGTAATGGATGTACCATTTTTCGGGGATTGGCAGCGTGCAGCGAGATCTCACACATCATAATATCGCGCGATACGACCCATTTTGAAACAATTAAAAAGCCGGAAATGTCCGGAAAAGGCCGAAGGTGTACAGAACCCAATGCTCCGTTTGCTCGTTGTAATGGAAGTACCATTTTTGGGGGGTTGGCAGAGAGCAACTGGTTCTTACACATCATAATATCCTGATATACTGCCCATTTAGAAACAATTAAAAAGCCGGAAATGATCGGAAAAGGCCGAAGGTGTACAGAACCCGTTGCTCCGTATGCTCGTTGTAATGGGCGTACCATTTTTCGGGGATTGGCAGCGTGCAGCGAGATCTCAAACATCATAATATCCTGCGATACGACCCTTTTTGAAACAATTAAAAAGCCGGTAATATCCGGAAAAGGCCGAAGGTGTACAGATCCCGTTGCTCCGTATGCTCGTTGTAATGGAAGGACCATTTTTGGGGGATTGGCAGCGTGCAGCGAGTTCTCACACCTCATAATATCCTGCGAAACGACTCATTTTGAAACTATTAAAATGCCGAAACTTGCCGGAAAAGGCCGAATATGTACAAGACAGGATTCTCCGCATGTTCGTTGTAATGGAAGTACCATTCTTCGGGGATTGGCAGCGCGCAACGAGTTCTCTCACATCATAATATCCTGATATGCGGCCCACTTTGAAACAATTAAAAAGCCGGAAATGTCCGGCAAAGGCCGAAGGTGTACAGAACCCGTTGCTCCCTTTGCTTGTTGTAATGGAAGTACCATTTTTGGGGGGTTGGCAGAGAGCAACTGGTTCTTACACATCATAATATCCTGATATACGGCCCATTTTGAAGCAATTAAAAAGCCGGAAATGTCCGGAAAAGGACGAAGGTGTACAGAACCCGTTGCTCCGTATGCTCGTTGTAATGGGCGTACCAATTTTCGGGGATTTCCAGCGTGCAGCCAGTTCTCATACCTCATAATATCCTGCGATACGACCCATTTTGAAACTATTAAAAAGCCCAAACTGGCCGGAAATGGCCGAATATGTACAAGACAGGATTGTCCGCATGCTCGATGTAATGGAAGTACCATACTTCGGGGATTGCAGCGTGCGACGAGTTCTCGCACATCATAATATCCTGCGATACGACCCATTTTGAAACAATTAAAAAGCCGGAAATGTCCGGAAAAGGCCGTAGGTGTACAGAACCCGTTGCTCCGTATGCTCGTTGTAATGGGCGTACCATTTTTGGAGGATTTGCAGCGTGCAGCGAGTTCTCACACATCATAATATCCTGCGATACGACCCATTTTAAAACAATTAAAAAGCCGGAAATGTCCGGAAAAGGCCGAATGTGTACAAGACGGGATTCTCCGCATGCTCGTTGTAATGGAAGGACCATTTTTGGGGGATTGGCAGCGCTCAACGCGTTTTCACACATCATAATATCCTGCTATTCGGCCCGTTTTTAATCACTTAAAATGCCGGAAATGTCCGGAAGCGGCCGAAGGTGTACAGAACCTGATGCTCCGTATTGTCGTTGTAATGGGCGTACCATTTTTCGGGGACTGGCAGCGTGCAGCGAGTTCTCACACATCATAATATCCTGCTATACGACCCATTTTGAAACAATTAAAAAGCCGGAAATGTCCGGAAAAGGCCGAAGGTGTACAGAACCTGATGCTCCGTATGCTCGTTGTAAGGGGCGTACCATTTCTCGGGGATTGGCAGCGCGTAACGAATTCTCTCACATCATAATATCCTGCTATTCGGCCCGTTTTTAATCACTTAAAATGCCGGAAATGTCCGGAAGAGGCCGAAGGAGTACAGAACCCGATGCTCCGTTTGCTCGTTGTAATGGAAGTACCATTCTTCGGGGATTGGCTGCGCGCAACGTGTTCTCTCACATCATAATATCCTGCGATATGACCCATTTTGAAACAGTTAAAAAGCCGAAACTGGCCGGAAAAAGCCGAATATGTACAAGACAGGATTCTCCGCATGCTGGTTGTATTGGAAGTACCATTTTTGGGGGGTTGGTAGCGCGCAACGAGTTCTCTCACTTCATAATATCCTGCAATACGGCCCGTTTTTAATCGCATAAAATGCCGGAGATGTCCCGAAATGACCGAAGGTGTACAGAACCCGGTGCTCCGTTTGCTCGTTGTGATAGAAGTACCATTTTTGGGGGGTTGGCAGAGAGCAACTGGTTCTTACACATCATAATATCCTGATATACGGCCCATTTTGAAACAATTAAAAAGCCGGAAATGTCCGGAAAAGGCCGAAGGTGTACAGAACCCGTTGCTCCGTATGCTCGTTGTAAGGGGCGTACCATTTTTCGGAGACTGGCAGCGTGCAGCGAGTTCTCACACATCATAATATCCTGCGATACGACCCATTTTGAAACAATTAAAAAGCCGGAAATGTCCGGAAAAGGCCGAAGGTGTACAGAACCCGTTGCTCCGTATGCTCGTTGTAATGGAAATACCATTCTTCGGGGATTGGCAGCGCGCAACGGGTTCCCTCACATCATAATATCCTGCAATACGGCCCGTTTTTAATCACATAAAATGCCGGAGATGTCCGGAAATGACCGAATGTGTACACAACCCGATGCTCCGTTTGCTCGTTGTGATGGAAGTACCATTTTTGGGGGGTTGGCAGAGAGCAACTGGTTCTTACACATCATAATATCCTGATATACGGCCTATTTTGAAACAATTAAAAAGCCGGAAATGTCCGGAAAAGGCCGTAGGTGTACAGATCCCGTTGCTCCGTATGCACGTTGTAATGGGCGTACCATTTTTCGGGGATTGGCAGCGTGCAGCGAGTTCTCACACATAATAATATCCTGCGATACGACCCATTTTGAAACAATTAAAAAGCCGGAAATGTCCGGAAAAGGCCGAATATGTACAAGACAGGATTCTCCGCATGCTCGTTGTAATGGAAGTACCATTCTTCGGGGATTGGCAGCGCGCAACGAGTTCTCTCACATCATAATATCCTGCTATACGGCACGTTTTTAATCACATAAAATGCCGGAGATGTCCGGAAAAGGCCGAAGGTGTACATAACCCGTTGCTCCGTATGCTCGTTGTAATGGGCGTACCATTTTTCGGGGATTGGCAGCGAGCAGCGAGTTCTCACACATCATAATATCCTGATATGCGGCACATTTTGAAACAATTAAAAAGCCGGAAATGTCCGGAAAAGGCCGAATATGTACAAGACAGGATTCTCCGCATGCTCGTTGTAATGGAAGTACCATTCTTCGGGGATTGGCAGCGCGCAACGAGTTCTCACAGATCATAATATCCTGCTATTCGGCCCGTTTTTAATCACTTAAAATGCCGGAAATGTCCGGAAGAGGCCGAAGGAGTACAGAAGCCGATGCTCCGTTTGCTCGTTGTAATGGGCGTACCATTTTTCGGGGATTGGCAGCGAGCAGCGAGTTCTCACACATCATAATATCCTGATATGCGGCCCATTTTGAAACAATTAAAAAGCCGGAAATGTCCGGAAAAGGCCGAATATGTACAAGACAGGATTGTCCGCATGCTCGATGTAATGGAAGTACCATTCTTCGGGGATTGCAGCGTGCGACGAGTTCTCTCACATCATAATATCCTGATATACGGCCCATTTAGAAACAATTAAAAAGCCGGAAATGATCGGAAAAGGCCGAAGGTGTACAGAACCCGTTGCTCCGTATGCTCGTTGTAATGGGCGTACCATTTTTCGGGGATTGGCAGCGTGCAGCGAGATCTCAAACATCATAATATCCTGCGATACGACCCTTTTTGAAACAATTAAAAAGCCGGTAATATCCGGAAAAGGCCGAAGGTGTACAGAACCCGTTGCTCCGTATGCTCGTTGTAATGGAAGGACCATTTTTGGGGGATTGGCAGCGTGCAGCGAGTTCTCACACCTCATAATATCCTGCGAAACGACTCATTTTGAAACTATTAAAATGCCGAAACTTGCCGGAAAAGGCCGAATATGTACAAGACAGGATTCTCCGCATGTTCGTTGTAATGGAAGTACCATTCTTCGGGGATTGGCAGCGCGCAACGAGTTCTCTCACATCATAATATCCTGATATGCGGCCCACTTTGAAACAATTAAAAAGCCGGAAATGTCCGGCAAAGGCCGAAGGTGTACAGAACCCGTTGCTCCCTTTGCTTGTTGTAATGGAAGTACCATTTTTGGGGGGTTGGCAGAGAGCAACTGGTTCTTACACATCATAATATCCTGATATACGGCCCATTTTGAAGCAATTAAAAAGCCGGAAATGTCCGGAAAAGGACGAAGGTGTACAGAACCCGTTGCTCCGTATGCTCGTTGTAATGGGCGTACCAATTTTCGGGGATTTCCAGCGTGCAGCCAGTTCTCATACCTCATAATATCCTGCGATACGACCCATTTTGAAACTATTAAAAAGCCGAAACTGGCCGGAAATGGCCGAATATGTACAAGACAGGATTGTCCGCATGCTCGATGTAATGGAAGTACCATACTTCGGGGATTGCAGCGTGCGACGAGTTCTCGCACATCATAATATCCTGCGATACGACCCATTTTGAAACAATTAAAAAGCCGGAAATGTCCGGAAAAGGCCGTAGGTGTACAGAACCCGTTGCTCCGTATGCTCGTTGTAATGGGCGTACCATTTTTGGAGGATTTGCAGCGTGCAGCGAGTTCTCACACATCATAATATCCTGCGATACGACCCATTTTAAAACAATTAAAAAGCCGGAAATGTCCGGAAAAGGCCGAATGTGTACAAGACGGGATTCTCCGCATGCTCGTTGTAATGGAAGGACCATTTTTGGGGGATTGGCAGCGCTCAACGCGTTTTCACACATCATAATATCCTGCTATTCGGCCCGTTTTTAATCACTTAAAATGCCGGAAATGTCCGGAAGCGGCCGAAGGTGTACAGAACCTGATGCTCCGTATTGTCGTTGTAATGGGCGTACCATTTTTCGGGGACTGGCAGCGTGCAGCGAGTTCTCACACATCATAATATCCTGCTATACGACCCATTTTGAAACAATTAAAAAGCCGGAAATGTCCGGAAAAGGCCGAAGGTGTACAGAACCTGATGCTCCGTATGCTCGTTGTAAGGGGCGTACCATTTCTCGGGGATTGGCAGCGCGTAACGAATTCTCTCACATCATAATATCCTGCTATTCGGCCCGTTTTTAATCACTTAAAATGCCGGAAATGTCCGGAAGAGGCCGAAGGAGTACAGAACCCGATGCTCCGTTTGCTCGTTGTAATGGAAGTACCATTCTTCGGGGATTGGCTGCGCGCAACGTGTTCTCTCACATCATAATATCCTGCGATATGACCCATTTTGAAACAATTAAAAAGCCGAAACTGGCCGGAAAAAGCCGAATATGTACAAGACAGGATTCTCCGCATGCTGGTTGTATTGGAAGTACCATTTTTGGGGGGTTGGTAGCGCGCAACGAGTTCTCTCACTTCATAATATCCTGCAATACGGCCCGTTTTTAATCGCATAAAATGCCGGAGATGTCCCGAAATGACCGAAGGTGTACAGAACCCGGTGCTCCGTTTGCTCGTTGTGATAGAAGTACCATTTTTGGGGGGTTGGCAGAGAGCAACTGGTTCTTACACATCATAATATCCTGATATACGGCCCATTTTGAAACAATTAAAAAGCCGGAAATGTCCGGAAAAGGCCGAAGGTGTACAGAACCCGTTGCTCCGTATGCTCGTTGTAAGGGGCGTACCATTTTTCGGAGACTGGCAGCGTGCAGCGAGTTCTCACACATCATAATATCCTGCGATACGACCCATTTTGAAACAATTAAAAAGCCGGAAATGTCCGGAAAAGGCCGAAGGTGTACAGAACCCGTTGCTCCGTATGCTCGTTGTAATGGAAATACCATTCTTCGGGGATTGGCAGCGCGCAACGGGTTCCCTCACATCATAATATCCTGCAATACGGCCCGTTTTTAATCACATAAAATGCCGGAGATGTCCGGAAATGACCGAATGTGTACACAACCCGATGCTCCGTTTGCTCGTTGTGATGGAAGTACCATTTTTGGGGGGTTGGCAGAGAGCAACTGGTTCTTACACATCATAATATCCTGATATACGGCCTATTTTGAAACAATTAAAAAGCCGGAAATGTCCGGAAAAGGCCGTAGGTGTACAGATCCCGTTGCTCCGTATGCACGTTGTAATGGGCGTACCATTTTTCGGGGATTGGCAGCGTGCAGCGAGTTCTCACACATAATAATATCCTGCGATACGACCCATTTTGAAACAATTAAAAAGCCGGAAATGTCCGGAAAAGGCCGAATATGTACAAGACAGGATTCTCCGCATGCTCGTTGTAATGGAAGTACCATTCTTCGGGGATTGGCAGCGCGCAACGAGTTCTCTCACATCATAATATCCTGCTATACGGCACGTTTTTAATCACATAAAATGCCGGAGATGTCCGGAAAAGGCCGAAGGTGTACATAACCCGTTGCTCCGTATGCTCGTTGTAATGGGCGTACCATTTTTCGGGGATTGGCAGCGAGCAGCGAGTTCTCACACATCATAATATCCTGATATGCGGCACATTTTGAAACAATTAAAAAGCCGGAAATGTCCGGAAAAGGCCGAATATGTACAAGACAGGATTCTCCGCATGCTCGTTGTAATGGAAGTACCATTCTTCGGGGATTGGCAGCGCGCAACGAGTTCTCACAGATCATAAAATCCTGCTATTCGGCCCGTTTTTAATCACTTAAAATGCCGGAAATGTCCGGAAGAGGCCGAAGGAGTACAGAAGCCGATGCTCCGTTTGCTCGTTGTAATGGGCGTACCATTTTTCGGGGATTGGCAGCGAGCAGCGAGTTCTCACACATCATAATATCCTGATATGCGGCCCATTTTGAAACAATTAAAAAGCCGGAAATGTCCGGAAAAGGCCGAATATGTACAAGACAGGATTGTCCGCATGCTCGATGTAATGGAAGTACCATTCTTCGGGGATTGCAGCGTGCGACGAGTTCTCTCACATCATAATATCCTGCGATACGACCCATTTTGAAACAATTAAAAAGCCGGAAATGTCCGGAAAAGGCCGTAGGTGTACAGAACCCGTTGCTCCGTATGCTCGTTGTAATGGGCGTACCATTTTTGGAGGATTTGCAGCGTGCAGCGAGTTCTCACACATCATAATATCCTGCGATACGACCCATTTTAAAACAATTAAAAAGCCGGAAATGTCCGGAAAAAGCCGAAGGTGTACAGAACCAGTTGCTCCGTATGCTCGTTGTAATGGGCGTACCATTTTTGGGGGATTGGCAGCGTGCAGCGAGTTCTCACACATCATAATATCCTGCGACACGACCCATTTTGAAACAATTAAAAAGCCGAAACTTGCCGGAAAAGGCCGAATGTGTACAAGACGGGATTCTCCGCATGCTCGTTGTAATGGAAGGACCATTTTTGGGGGATTGGCAGCGCTCAACGCGTTTTCACACATCATAATATCCTGCTATTCGGCCCGTTTTTAATCACTTAAAATGCCGGAGATGTCCGGAAATGACCGAATGTGTACACAACCCGATGCTCCGTTTGCTCGTTGTGATGGAAGTACCATTTTTGGGGGGTTGGCAGAGAGCAACTGGTTCTTACACATCATAATATCCTGATATACGGCCTATTTTGAAACAATAAAAAAGCCGGAAATGTCCGGAAAAGGCCGAAGGTGTACAGAACCCGCTGCTCCGTATGCTCGTTGTAAGGGGCGTACCATTTTTCGGGGATTGGCAGCGTGCAGCGAGTTCTCACACATCATAATATCCTGCGATACGACCCATTTTGAAACAATTAAAAAGCCGGAAATGTCCGGAAAAGGCCGAAGGTGTACAGAACCCGTTGCTCCGTATGCTCGTTGTAATGGAAGGACCATTTTTGGAGGATTGGCAGCGCTCAACGCGTTTTTACACATCATAATATCCTGCTATTCGGCCCGTTTTTAATCACTTAAAATGCCGGAAATGTCCGGAAGAGGCCGAAGGTGTACAGAACCTGATGCTCCGTATGCTCGTTGTAATGGGCGTACCATATTTCGGGGACTGGCAGCGTGCAGCGAGTTTTCACACATCATAATATCCTGCGATACGACCCATTTTGAAGTAATTAAGAAGCCGGAAATGTCCAGAAAAGGCCGAACGTGTACAGAACCCGATGCTCCGTATGCTCGTTGTAATGGAAATACCATTCTTCGGGGATTGGCAGCGCGTAACGGGTTCCCTCACATCATAATATCCTGCAATACGGCCCGTTTTTAATCACATAAAATGCCGGAGATGTCCGGAAATGACCAAATGTGTAAACAACCCGATGCTCCGTTTGCTCGTTGTGATGGAAGTACCATTTTTGGGGGGTTGGCAGAGAGCAACTGGTTCTTACACATCATAATATCCTGATATACGGCCTATTTTGAAACAAATTAAAAAGCCGGAAATGTCCGGAAAAGGCCGTAGGTGTACAGATCCCGTTGCTCCGTATGCACGTTGTAATGGGCGTACCATTTTTCGGGGATTGGCAGCGTGCAGCGAGTTCTCACACATCATAATATCCTGCGATACGACCCATTTTGAAACAATTAAAAAGCCGGAAATGTCCGGAAAAGGCCGAAGGTGTACAAGACAGGATTCTCCGCATGCTCGTTGTAATGGAAGTACCATTCTTCGGGGATTGGCAGCGCGCAACGAGTTCTCTCACATCATAATATCCTGCTATACGGCCCGTTTTTAATCACATAAAATGCCGGAGATGTCCGGAAAAGGCCGAAGGTGTACAGAACCCGATACTCCGTTTGCTCGTTGTAATGGAAGTACCATTTTTCGGGGATTGGCAGCGTGCAGCGAGTTCTCACACATTATAATACCCTGATATACGGCCCATTTTGAAACAATTAAAAAGCCGGAAATGTCCGGAAAAGGCCGAAGGTGTACATAACCCGTTGCTCCGTATGCACGTTGTAATGGGCGTACCATTTTTCGGGGATTGGCAGCGATCAGCGAGTTCTCACACATCATAATATCCTGATATGCGGCCCATTTTGAAACAATTAAAAAGCCGGAAATGTCCGGAAAAGGCCGAATATGTACAAGACAGGATTCTCCGCATGCTCGTTGTAATGGAAGTACCATTCTTCGGGGATTGGCAGCGCGCAACGAGTTCTCACACATCATAATATCCTGCTATTCGGCCCGTTTTTAATCACTTAAAATGCCGGAAATGTCCGGAAGAGGCCGAAGGAGTACAGAAGCCGATGCTCCGTTTGCTCGTTGTAATGGGCGTACCATTTTTAGGGGATTGGCAGCTTGCAGCGAGTTCTCACACATCATAATATCCTGCGATACGACCCATTTTTAAACTATTAAAAAGCCGAAACTGGCCGGGAAAGGCCGAATATGTACATGACAGGATTCTCCGCATGCTCGTTGTAATGGAAGTACCATTCTTCGGGGATTGGCAGCGCGCAACGGGTTCCCTCACATCATAATATCCTGCAATACGGCCCGCTTTTAATCACATAAAATGCCGGAGATGTCCGGAAATGTCCGAATGTGTACAGAACACGATGCTCCGTTTGCTCGTTGTGATGGAAGTACCATTTTGGGGGGGTTGTCAGAGAGCAACTGGTTCTTACACATCATAATATCCTGATATACGGCCTATTTTGAAACAATTAAAAAGCCGGAAATGTCCGGAAAAGGCCGTAGGTGTACAGATCCCGTTGCTCCGTATGCTCGTTGTAATGGGCGTACCATTTTTCGGGGATTGGCAGCGTGCAGCGAGTTCTCACACATCATAATATCCTGCGATACGACCCATTTTGAAACAATTAAAAAGCCGGAAATGTCCGGAAAGGGCCGTAGGTGTACAGAACCCGTTGCTCCGTATGCTCGTTGTAATGGGCGTACCATTTTTGGAGGATTGGCAGCGTGCAGAGAGTTCTCACACATCATAATATCCTGCGATACGACCCATTTTAAAACAATTAAAAAGCCGGAAATGTCCGGAAAAAGCCGAAGGTGTACAGAACCAGTTGCTCCGTATGCTCGTTGTAATGGGCGTACCATTTTTGGGGGATTGGCAGCGTGCAGCGAGTTCTCACACATCATAATATCCTGCGACACGACCCATTTTGAAACAATTAAAAAGCCAAAACTTGCCGGAAAAGGCCGAATGTGTACAAGACGGGATTCTCCGCATGCTCGTTGTAATGGAAGGACCATTTTTGGGGGATTGGCAGCGCTCAACGCGTTTTCACACATCATAATATCCTGCTATTCGGCCCGTTTTTAATCACTTAAAATGCCGGAAATGTCCGGAAGCGGCCGAAGGTGTACAGAACCTGATGCTCCGTATTGTCGTTGTAATGGGCGTACCATTTTTCGGGGACTGGCAGCGTGCAGCGAGTTCTCACACATCATAATATCCTGCGATACGACCCATTTTGAAACAATTAAAAAGCCGGAAATGTCCGGAAAAGGCCGAAGGTGTACAGAACCCGTTGCTCCGTATGCTCGTTGTAATGGAAGGCCATTTTTGGGGGATTGGCAGCGCTCAACGCGTTTTTACACATCATAATATCCTGCTATTCGGCCTGTTTTTAATCACTTAAAATGCCGGAAATGTCCGGAAGAGGCCGAAGGAGTACAGAACCCGATGCTCCGTTTGCTCGTTGTAATGGGCGTACCATTTTTCGGGGATTGGCAGCTTGCAGCGAGTTCTCACACATCAAAATATCCTGCGAAACGACCCATTTTTAGACTATTAAAAAGCCGAAACTGGCCGGGAAAGGCCGAATATGTACAACACAGGATTCTCCGCATGCTCGTTGAAATGGAAGTACCACACTTCGGGGATTGGCAGCGCGCAACGGGTTCCCTCACATCATAATATCCTGCAATACGGCCCGTTTTTAATCACATAAAATGCCGGAGATGTCCGGAAATGACCGAATGTGTACAGAACCCGATGCTCCGTTTGCTCGTTGTGATGGAAGTACCATTTTTGGGGGGTTGGCAGAGAGCAACTGGTTCTTACACATCATAATATCCTGATATACGGCCTATTTTGAAACAATTTAAAAGCCGGAAATGTCCGGAAAAGGCCGTAGGTGTACAGATCCCGTTGCTCCGTATGCTCCTTGTAATGGGCGTACCATTTTTCGGGGATTGGCAGCGTGCAGCGAGTTCTCACACATCATAATATCCTGCGATACGACCCATTTTGAAACAATTAAATAGCCGGAAATGTCCGGAAAAGGCCGAATATTTACAAGACGGGATTCTCCGCATGATCGTTGTAATGGGCGTACCATTTTTCAGGGATTGGCAGCGTGCAGCGATTTCTCACACATCATAATATCCTGCGATACGACCCATTTTGAAACAATTAAATAGCCGGAAATGTCCGGAAAAGGCCGAATATTTACAAGACAGGATTCTCCGCATGCTCGTTGTAATGGGCGTACCATTTTTCGGGGATTGGCAGCGCGCAACGAGTTCTCTCACATCATAATATCCTAATATACGGCCCATTTTGAAACAATTAAAAAGCCGGAAATGTCCGGAAAAGGCCGAAGGTGTACAGAACCCGTTGCTCCGTATGCTCGTTGTAATGGAAGGACCATTTTTCGGGGATTGGCAGCGTGCAGCGAGTTCTCACACATCATAATATCCTGCGATAGGACCCATTTTGAAACAATTAAAAAGCCGAAACTTGCCGGAAAAGGCCGAATATTTACAAGACGGGATTCTCCGCATGATCGTTGTAATGGGCGTACCATTTTTCAGGGATTGGCAGCGTGCAGCGATTTCTCACACATCATAATATCCTGCGATACGACCCATTTTGAAACAATTTAAAAGCCGGAAATATCCGGTAAATGCCGAAGGTGTACAGAACCTGATGCTCCGTATGCACGTTGTAATGGAAGTATTACTTTACGGAGTGCTTCTGCCTGCAACCCGTTCTTGCGCATCATAATTTCTTGTTGTGTGACCCGTTTTGTATCAATTAAAATGACAGAAATGGCCGGAAAAGGCCGAATATGTACAAGACAGCATTCTCCGCATGCTCGTTGTATTGACAGTACCATTCTTCGAAGGGTTCCTGCGTGCAATCCGTTCTAGCATATCATAATTTCCTGCTATATGACCCGTTTTGAATCAATTAAATTGCCGGAAGAGGCCGAATATGTACAAAACGGGATTCTCCGTATGTTCTTTGTAATGGAATTACCATTTTTGGGGGGCTGGCAGAGCGCAACTAGTTCTTACACATCATAATTTCCAGCTATATGACCGGTTTTGAATCAATTGAAATGCCGAAACTAGCCGGAAGAGGCCGAATATGTACAGAACCCAATGCTCCGTATGCTCGTTGTAATGGAAGTACCACTTAACAGAGTGCTTCTGCGTGCAACCCGTTCTTACACATCATAATTTCTAGTTACATGACCTGTTTTGTATCAATTAAAATGCCGGAAATGGCAGGAAGAGGCCGAATATGTACAGAACCCAATGCTCCGTATGCTCGTTGTAATGGAAGTACCACTTAACAGAGTGCTTGAGCGCGCAACCCGTTCTTGCACATCATAATTTCCTGCTATATGACCCGTTTTGAATCATTTAAAAAGCCGGAAATGTCCGGAAAAGACCGAAATTGTACGGAACAAGATTATCCGTAATCTCGTTGTAATGGAAGGACCATTTTTGGGGTATTGGCAGCGCTCAACCCGTTTTTACACATGATAATATCCTGCTATTCGGCCCGTTTTTAATCACTTAAAATGCCGGAAATGTCCGGAAGAGGCCGAAGGAGTACAGAACCCGATGCTCCGTTTGCTCGTTGTAATGGGCGTACCATTTTTAGGGGATTGGCAGCTTGCAGCGAGTTCTCACACATCATAATATCCTGCGATACGACCCATTTTTAGACTATTAAAAAGCCGAAACTGGCCGGGAAAGGCCGAATATGTACAACACAGGATTCTCCGCATGCTCGTTGAAATGGAAGTACCACACTTCGGGGATTGGCAGCGCGCAACGGGTTCCCTCACATCATAATATCCTGCAATACGGCCCGTTTTTAATCACATAAAATGCCGGAGATGTCCGGAAATGACCGAATGTGTACAGAACCCGATGCTCCGTTTGCTCGTTGTGATGGAAGTACCATTTTTGGGGGGTTGGCAGAGAGCAACTGGTTCTTACACATCATAATATCCTGATATACGGCCTATTTTGAAACAATTTAAAAGCCGGAAATGTCCGGAAAAGGCCGTAGGTGTACAGATCCCGTTGCTCCGTATGCTCCTTGTAATGGGCGTACCATTTTTCGGGGATTGGCAGCGTGCAGCGAGTTCTCACACATCATAATATCCTGCGATACGACCCATTTTGAAACAATTAAATAGCCGGAAATGTCCGGAAAAGGCCGAATATTTACAAGACGGGATTCTCCGCATGATCGTTGTAATGGGCGTACCATTTTTCAGGGATTGGCAGCGTGCAGCGATTTCTCACACATCATAATATCCTGCGATACGACCCATTTTGAAACAATTAAATAGCCGGAAATGTCCGGAAAAGGCCGAATATTTACAAGACAGGATTCTCCGCATGCTCGTTGTAATGGGCGTACCATTTTTCGGGGATTGGCAGCGCGCAACGAGTTCTCTCACATCATAATATCCTAATATACGGCCCATTTTGAAACAATTAAAAAGCCGGAAATGTCCGGAAAAGGCCGAAGGTGTACAGAACCCGTTGCTCCGTATGCTCGTTGTAATGGAAGGACCATTTTTCGGGGATTGGCAGCGTGCAGCGAGTTCTCACACATCATAATATCCTGCGATAGGACCCATTTTGAAACAATTAAAAAGCCGAAACTTGCCGGAAAAGGCCGAATATTTACAAGACGGGATTCTCCGCATGATCGTTGTAATGGGCGTACCATTTTTCAGGGATTGGCAGCGTGCAGCGATTTCTCACACATCATAATATCCTGCGATACGACCCATTTTGAAACAATTTAAAAGCCGGAAATATCCGGTAAATGCCGAAGGTGTACAGAACCTGATGCTCCGTATGCACGTTGTAATGGAAGTATTACTTTACGGAGTGCTTCTGCCTGCAACCCGTTCTTGCGCATCATAATTTCTTGTTGTGTGACCCGTTTTGTATCAATTAAAATGACAGAAATGGCCGGAAAAGGCCGAATATGTACAAGACAGCATTCTCCGCATGCTCGTTGTATTGACAGTACCATTCTTCGAAGGGTTCCTGCGTGCAATCCGTTCTAGCATATCATAATTTCCTGCTATATGACCCGTTTTGAATCAATTAAATTGCCGGAAGAGGCCGAATATGTACAAAACGGGATTCTCCGTATGTTCTTTGTAATGGAATTACCATTTTTGGGGGGCTGGCAGAGCGCAACTAGTTCTTACACATCATAATTTCCAGCTATATGACCGGTTTTGAATCAATTGAAATGCCGAAACTAGCCGGAAGAGGCCGAATATGTACAGAACCCAATGCTCCGTATGCTCGTTGTAATGGAAGTACCACTTAACAGAGTGCTTCTGCGTGCAACCCGTTCTTACACATCATAATTTCTAGTTACATGACCTGTTTTGTATCAATTAAAATGCCGGAAATGGCAGGAAGAGGCCGAATATGTACAGAACCCAATGCTCCGTATGCTCGTTGTAATGGAAGTACCACTTAACAGAGTGCTTGAGCGCGCAACCCGTTCTTGCACATCATAATTTCCTGCTATATGACCCGTTTTGAATCATTTAAAAAGCCGGAAATGTCCGGAAAAGACCGAAATTGTACGGAACAAGATTATCCGTAATCTCGTTGTAATGGAAGGACCATTTTTGGGGTATTGGCAGCGCTCAACCCGTTTTTACACATGATAATATCCTGCTATTCGGGCCGTTTTTAATCACTTAAAATGCCGGAAATGTCCGGAAGAGGCCGAAGGAGTACAGAACCCGATGCTCCGTTTGCTCGTTGTAATGGGCGTACCATTTTTAGGGGATTGGCAGCTTGCAGCGAGTTCTCACACATCATAATATCCTGCGATACGACCCATTTTTAAACTATTAAAATGCCGAAACTGGCCGGGAAAGGCCGAATATGTACAAGACAGGATTCTCCGCATGCTCGTTGTAATGGAAGTACCATTCTTCGGGGATGGGCAGCTCGCAACGGGTTCCCTCACATCATAATATCCTGCAATACGGCCCGTTTTTAATCACATAAAATGCCGGATATGTCCGGAAATGACCGAATGTGTACAGAACACGATGCTCCGTTTGCTCGTTGTGATGGAAGTACCATTTTGGGGGGGTTGGCTGAGAGCAACTGGTTCTTACACATCATAATATCCTGATATACGGCCCATTTTGAAACAATTAAAAAGCCGGAAATGTCCGGAAAAGGCCGTAGGTGTACAGATCCCGTTGCTCCGTATGCTCGTTGTAATGGGCGTACCATTTTTCGGGGATTGGAAGCGTGCAGCGAGATCTCACACATCATAATATCCTGCGATACGACCCTTTTTGAAACAATTAAAAAGCCGGAAATATCCGGAAAAGGCCGAAGGTGTACAGAACTCGTTGCTCCGTATGCTCGTTGTAATGGAAGGACCATTTTTGGGGGATTGGCAGCGCTCAACGCGTTTTTACGCATCATAATATCCTGCGATACGACCCATTTGGAACAATTAAAAAGCCGAAACTGGCCGGAAAAGGCCCAAGCTGTACAGAACCCGTTGCTCCGTATGCTCGTTGTAATGGAAGGACCATTTTTCGGGGATTGGCAGCGTGCAGCGAGTTCTCACACATCATAATATCCTGCGATACGACCCATTTTGAAATAATTAAAAAGCCGAAACTGGCCGGAAATGGCCGAAGGTGTACAGAACCCGTTGCTCCGCATGCTCGTTGTGATGGAAGTACCATTCTTCGGGGATTGGCAGCGCGAAACGAGTTCTCTCACATCATAATATCCAGCTATACGGCCCCTTTTTAATCACATAAAATGCCGGAGATGTCCGGAAAAGGCCGAAGGTGTACAGAACCCGTTGCTCCGTATGCTCGTTGTAATGGGCGTACCATTTTTCGGGGTTGGCAGCGCGCAACGAGTTCTCTCACATCATAATATCCTGATATACGGCCCATTTTGAAACAATTAAAAAGCCGGAAATGTCCGGAAAAGGCCGAAGGTGTACAGAACCCGATGCTCCGTTTGCTCGTTGTAATGGAAGGACCATTTTTGGGGGATTGGCAGCGCTCAACGCTTTCTTACACATCATAATATCCTGATATACGGCCCATTTTGAAACAATTAAAAAGCCGGAAATGTCCGGAAAAGGCCGAAGGTGTACAGAACCCGTTGCTCCGTATGATCGTTGTAATGGGCGTACCATTTTTCGGGGATTGGCAGCGTGCAGCGAGTTCTCTCACATCATAATATCCTGCTATACGGCCCGTTTTTAATCACCAAAAATGCCGGAGATGTCCGGAAAAGGCCGAAGGTGTACAGAACCCGTTGCTCCGCATGCTCGTTGTAATGGAAGTACCATTCTTCGGGGATCGGCAGCGCGCAACGAGTTCTCTCACATCATAATATCCTGCTATACGGCCCGTTTTTAATCGCATAAAATGCCGGAGATGTCCGGAAAACGCCGAAGGTGTACAGAACCCGTTGCTCCGTATGATCGTTGTAATGGAAGGACCATTTTTCGGGGATTGGCAGCGTGCAGCGAGTTCTCACACATCATAATATCCTGCGATACGACCCATTTTGAAACAATTAAAAAGCCGAACCTTGCCGGAAAAGGCCGAATATGTACAAGACAGGATTCTCCGCATGCTCTTTGTAATGGAAGTGCTATTCTTCGGGGATTTGCAGCGCGCAACGAGTTCTCTCACATCATAATATCCTGCGATACGACCCATTTTGAAACAATTAAGAAGCCGGAAATGTCCGGAAAAGGCTGAAGGTGTACAGAAACCGTTGCTCCGTATACTCGTTGTAATGGAAGGACCATATTTGGAGGATTGGCAGCGCACAACGCGTTTTTACACATCATAATATCCTGCTATTCGGCCCTTTTTTAATCACTTAAAATGCCGGAAATGTCCGGAAGAGGCCGAAGGTGTACAGAACCTGTTGCTCCGTATGCTCGTTGTAAGGGGCGTACCATTCCTCGGGAATTAGCAGCGCGCAACGAGTTCTCTCACATCATAATATCCTGCGATACGACCCATTTTGAAACAATTGAAAAGCCGGAAATGTCCGGAAAAGGCCGAAGGTGTACAGAACCCGTTGCTGCGTATGCTCGTTGTAATGGAAGGACCATTTTTCGGGGATTGGCATCGTGCAGCGAGTTCTCACACATCATAATATCCTGCGATACGACCCATTTTGAAACAATTAAAAAGCCGAAACTTGCCGGAAAAGGCCGAATATTTACAAGACAGGATTCTCCGTATGCTCGTTGGAATGGGCGTACCATTTTTCGGGGATTGGCAGCGTGCAGCGAGTTCTCACACATCATAGTATCCTACGATACGACCCATTTTGAAACAATTAAAAAGCCGGAAATGTCCGGAAAAGGCCGAAGGTGTACAGAACCCGTTGCTCCGTATGCTCGTTGTAAGGGGCGTACCATTTTTCGGGGACTGGCAGCGTGCAGCGAGTTCTCACACATCATAATATCCTGCTATTCGGCCCGTTTTTAATCACTTAAAATGCCGGAAATGTCCGGAAGCGGCCGAAGGTGTACAGAACCCGTTGCTCCGTATGCTCGTTGTAATGGGCGTACCAATTTTCGGGGATTTCCAGCGTGCAGCCAGTTCTCATACCTCATAATATCCTGCGATACGACCCATTTTGAAACTATTAAAAAGCCGAAACTGGCCGGAAATGGCCGAATATGTACAAGACAGGATTGTCCGCATGCTCGATGTAATGGAAGTACCATACTTCGGGGATTGCAGCGTGCGACGAGTTCTCGCACATCATAATATCCTGCGATACGACCCATTTTGAAACAATTAAAAAGCCGGAAATGTCCGGAAAAGGCCGTAGGTGTACAGAACCCGTTGCTCCGTATGCTCGTTGTAATGGGCGTACCATTTTTGGAGGATTTGCAGCGTGCAGCGAGTTCTCACACATCATAATATCCTGCGATACGACCCATTTTAAAACAATTAAAAAGCCGGAAATGTCCGGAAAAGGCCGAATGTGTACAAGACGGGATTCTCCGCATGCTCGTTGTAATGGAAGGACCATTTTTGGGGGATTGGCAGCGCTCAACGCGTTTTCACACATCATAATATCCTGCTATTCGGCCCGTTTTTAATCACTTAAAATGCCGGAAATGTCCGGAAGCGGCCGAAGGTGTACAGAACCTGATGCTCCGTATTGTCGTTGTAATGGGCGTACCATTTTTCGGGGACTGGCAGCGTGCAGCGAGTTCTCACACATCATAATATCCTGCTATACGACCCATTTTGAAACAATTAAAAAGCCGGAAATGTCCGGAAAAGGCCGAAGGTGTACAGAACCTGATGCTCCGTACGCTCGTTGTAAGGGGCGTACCATTTCTCGGGGATTGGCAGCGCGTAACGAATTCTCTCACATCATAATATCCTGCTATTCGGCCCGTTTTTAATCACTTAAAATGCCGGAAAGGTCCGGAAGAGGCCGAAGGAGTACAGAACCCGATGCTCCGTTTGCTCGTTGTAATGGAAGTACCATTCTTCGGGGATTGGCTGCGCGCAACGTGTTCTCTCACATCATAATATCCTGCGATATGACCCATTTTGAAACAATTAAAAAGCCGAAACTGGCCGGAAAAAGCCGAATATGTACAAGACAGGATTCTCCGCATGCTGGTTGTATTGGAAGTACCATTTTTGGGGGGTTGGTAGCGCGCAACGAGTTCTCTCACTTCATAATATCCTGCAATACGGCCCGTTTTTAATCGCATAAAATGCCGGAGATGTCCCGAAATGACCGAAGGTGTACAGAACCCGGTGCTCCGTTTGCTCGTTGTGATAGAAGTACCATTTTTGGGGGGTTGGCAGAGAGCAACTGGTTCTTACACATCATAATATCCTGATATACGGCCCATTTTGAAACAATTAAAAAGCCGGAAATGTCCGGAAAAGGCCGAAGGTGTACAGAACCCGTTGCTCCGTATGCTCGTTGTAAGGGGCGTACCATTTTTCGGAGACTGGCAGCGTGCAGCGAGTTCTCACACATCATAATATCCTGCGATACGACCCATTTTGAAACAATTAAAAAGCCGGAAATGTCCGGAAAAGGCCGAAGGTGTACAGAACCCGTTGCTCCGTATGCTCGTTGTAATGGAAATACCATTCTTCGGGGATTGGCAGCGCGCAACGGGTTCCCTCACATCATAATATCCTGCAATACGGCCCGTTTTTAATCACATAAAATGCCGGAGATGTCCGGAAATGACCGAATGTGTACACAACCCGATGCTCCGTTTGCTCGTTGTGATGGAAGTACCATTTTTGGGGGGTTGGCAGAGAGCAACTGGTTCTTACACATCATAATATCCTGATATACGGCCTATTTTGAAACAATTAAAAAGCCGGAAATGTCCGGAAAAGGCCGTAGGTGTACAGATCCCGTTGCTCCGTATGCACGTTGTAATGGGCGTACCATTTTTCGGGGATTGGCAGCGTGCAGCGAGTTCTCACACATAATAATATCCTGCGATACGACCCATTTTGAAACAATTAAAAAGCCGGAAATGTCCGGAAAAGGCCGAATATGTACAAGACAGGATTCTCCGCATGCTCGTTGTAATGGAAGTACCATTCTTCGGGGATTGGCAGCGCGCAACGAGTTCTCTCACATCATAATATCCTGCTATACGGCACGTTTTTAATCACATAAAATGCCGGAGATGTCCGGAAAAGGCCGAAGGTGTACATAACCCGTTGCTCCGTATGCTCGTTGTAATGGGCGTACCATTTTTCGGGGATTGGCAGCGAGCAGCGAGTTCTCACACATCATAAAATCCTGATATGCGGCACATTTTGAAACAATTAAAAAGCCGGAAATGTCCGGAAAAGGCCGAATATGTACAAGACAGGATTCTCCGCATGCTCGTTGTAATGGAAGTACCATTCTTCGGGGATTGGCAGCGCGCAACGAGTTCTCACAGATCATAATATCCTGCTATTCGGCCCGTTTTTAATCACTTAAAATGCCGGAAATGTCCGGAAGAGGCCGAAGGAGTACAGAAGCCGATGCTCCGTTTGCTCGTTGTAATGGGCGTACCATTTTTCGGGGATTGGCAGCGAGCAGCGAGTTCTCACACATCATAATATCCTGATATGCGGCCCATTTTGAAACAATTAAAAAGCCGGAAATGTCCGGAAAAGGCCGAATATGTACAAGACAGGATTGTCCGCATGCTCGATGTAATGGAAGTACCATTCTTCGGGGATTGCAGCGTGCGACGAGTTCTCTCACATCATAATATCCTGCGATACGACCCATTATGAAACAATTAAAAAGCCGGAAATGTCCGGAAAAGGCCGTAGGTGTACAGAACCCGTTGCTCCGTATGCTCGTTGTAATGGGCGTACCATTTTTGGAGGATTTGCAGCGTGCAGCGAGTTCTCACACATCATAATATCCTGCGATACGACCCATTTTAAAACAATTAAAAAGCCGGAAATGTCCGGAAAAAGCCGAAGGTGTACAGAACCAGTTGCTCCGTATGCTCGTTGTAATGGGCGTACCATTTTTGGGGGATTGGCAGCGTGCAGCGAGTTCTCACACATCATAATATCCTGCGACACGACCCATTTTGAAACAATTAAAAAGCCGAAACCTGCCGGAAAAGGCCGAATGTGTACAAGACAGGATTCTCCGCATGCTCGTTGTAATGGAAGGACCATTTTTGGGGGATTGGCAGCGCTCAACGCGTTTTCACACATCATAATATCCTGCTATTCGGCCCGTTTTTAATCACTTAAAATGCCGGAAATGTCCGGAAGCGGCCGAAGGTGTACAGAACCTGATGCTCCGTATTGTCGTTGTAATGGGCGTACCATTTTTCGGGGACTGGCAGCGTGCAGCGAGTTCTCACACATCATAATATTCTGCGATACGACCCATTTTGAAACAATTAAAAAGCCGGAAATGTCCGGAAAAGGCCGAAGGTGTACAGAACCCGTTGCTCCGTATGCTCGTTGTAATGGAAATACCATTCTTCGGGGATTGGCAGCGCGCAACGGGTTCCCTCACATCATAATATCCTGCAATACGGCCCGTTTTTAATCACATAAAATGCCGGAGATGTCCGGAAATGACCGAATGTGTACACAACCCGATGCTCCGTTTGCTCGTTGTGATGGAAGTACCATTTTTGGGGGGTTGGCAGAGAGCAACTGGTTCTTACACATCATAATATCCTGATATACGGCCTATTTTGAAACAATAAAAAAGCCGGAAATGTCCGGAAAAGGCCGAAGGTGTACAGAACCCGCTGCTCCGTATGCTCGTTGTAAGGGGCGTACCATTTTTCGGGGATTGGCAGCGTGCAGCGAGTTCTCACACATCATAATATCCTGCGATACGACCCATTTTGAAACAATTAAAAAGCCGGAAATGTCCGGAAAAGGCCGAAGGTGTACAGAACCCGTTGCTCCGTATGCTCGTTGTAATGGAAGGACCATTTTTGGAGGATTGGCAGCGCTCAACGCGTTTTTACACATCATAATATCCTGCTATTCGGCCCGTTTTTAATCACTTAAAATGCCGGAAATGTCCGGAAGAGGCCGAAGGTGTACAGAACCTGATGCTCCGTATGCTCGTTGTAATGGGCGTACCATATTTCGGGGACTGGCAGCGTGCAGCGAGTTTTCACACATCATAATATCCTGCGATACGACCCATTTTGAAGTAATTAAGAAGCCGGAAATGTCCAGAAAAGGCCGAACGTGTACAGAACCCGTTGCTCCGTATGCTCGTTGTAATGGAAATACCATTCTTCGGGGATTGGCAGCGCGTAACGGGTTCCCTCACATCATAATATCCTGCAATACGGCCCGTTTTTAATCACATAAAATGCCGGAGATGTCCGGAAATGACCAAATGTGTAAACAACCCGATGCTCCGTTTGCTCGTTGTGATGGAAGTACCATTTTTGGGGGGTTGGCAGAGAGCAACTGGTTCTTACACATCATAATATCCTGATATACGGCCTATTTTGAAACAAATTAAAAAGCCGGAAATGTCCGGAAAAGGCCGTAGGTGTACAGATCCCGTTGCTCCGTATGCACGTTGTAATGGGCGTACCATTTTTCGGGGATTGGCAGCGTGCAGCGAGTTCTCACACATCATAATATCCTGCGATACGACCCATTTTGAAACAATTAAAAAGCCGGAAATGTCCGGAAAAGGCCGAAGGTGTACAAGACAGGATTCTCCGCATGCTCGTTGTAATGGAAGTACCATTCTTCGGGGATTGGCAGCGCGCAACGAGTTCTCTCACATCATAATATCCTGCTATACGGCCCGTTTTTAATCACATAAAATGCCGGAGATGTCCGGAAAAGGCCGAAGGTGTACAGAACCCGATACTCCGTTTGCTCGTTGTAATGGAAGTACCATTTTTCGGGGATTGGCAGCGTGCAGCGAGTTCTCACACATTATAATATCCTGATATACGGCCCATTTTGAAACAATTAAAAAGCCGGAAATGTCCGGAAAAGGCCGAAGGTGTACATAACCCGTTGCTCCGTATGCACGTTGTAATGGGCGTACCATTTTTCGGGGATTGGCAGCGATCAGCGAGTTCTCACACATCATAATATCCTGATATGCGGCCCATTTTGAAACAATTAAAAAGCCGGAAATGTCCGGAAAAGGCCGAATATGTACAAGACAGGATTCTCCGCATGATCGTTGTAATGGAAGTACCATTCTTCGGGGATTGGCAGCGCGCAACGAGTTCTCACACATCATAATAACCTGCTATTCGGCCCGTTTTTAATCACTTAAAATGCCGGAAATGTCCGGAAGAGGCCGAAGGAGTACAGAAGCCGATGCTCCGTTTGCTCGTTGTAATGGGCGTACCATTTTTAGGGGATTGGCAGCTTGCAGCGAGTTCTCACACATCATAATATCCTGCGATACGACCCATTTTTAAACTATTAAAAAGCCGAAACTGGCCGGGAAAGGCCGAATATGTACATGACAGGATTCTCCGCATGCTCGTTGTAATGGAAGTACCATTCTTCGGGGATTGGCAGCGCGCAACGGGTTCCCTCACATCATAATATCCTGCAATACGGCCCGCTTTTAATCACATAAAATGCCGGAGATGTCCGGAAATGTCCGAATGTGTACAGAACACGATGCTCCGTTTGCTCGTTGTGATGGAAGTACCATTTTGGGGGGGTTGTCAGAGAGCAACTGGTTCTTACACATCATAATATCCTGATATACGGCCTATTTTGAAACAATTAAAAAGCCGGAAATGTCCGGAAAAGGCCGTAGGTGTACAGATCCCGTTGCTCCGTATGCTCGTTGTAATGGGCGTACCATTTTTCGGGGATTGGCAGCGTGCAGCGAGTTCTCACACATCATAATATCCTGCGATACGACCCATTTTGAAACAATTAAAAAGCCGGAAATGTCCGGAAAAGGCCGTAGGTGTACAGAACCCGTTGCTCCGTATGCTCGTTGTAATGGGCGTACCATTTTTGGAGGATTGGCAGCGTGCAGAGAGTTCTCACACATCATAATATCCTGCGATACGACCCATTTTAAAACAATTAAAAAGCCGGAAATGTCCGGAAAAAGCCGAAGGTGTACAGAACCAGTTGCTCCGTATGCTCGTTGTAATGGGCGTACCATTTTTGGGGGATTGGCAGCGTGCAGCGAGTTCTCACACATCATAATATCCTGCGACACGACCCATTTTGAAACAATTAAAAAGCCAAAACTTGCCGGAAAAGGCCGAATGTGTACAAGACGGGATTCTCCGCATGCTCGTTGTAATGGAAGGACCATTTTTGGGGGATTGGCAGCGCTCAACGCGTTTTCACACATCATAATATCCTGCTATTCGGCCCGTTTTTAATCACTTAAAATGCCGGAAATGTCCGGAAGCGGCCGAAGGTGTACAGAACCTGATGCTCCGTATTGTCGTTGTAATGGGCGTACCATTTTTCGGGGACTGGCAGCGTGCAGCGAGTTCTCACACATCATAATATCCTGCGATACGACCCATTTTGAAACAATTAAAAAGCCGGAAATGTCCGGAAAAGGCCGAAGGTGTACAGAACCCGTTGCTCCGTATGCTCGTTGTAATGGAAGGCCATTTTTGGGGGATTGGCAGCGCTCAACGCGTTTTTACACATCATAATATCCTGCTATTCGGCCTGTTTTTAATCACTTAAAATGCCGGAAATGTCCGGAAGAGGCCGAAGGAGTACAGAACCCGATGCTCCGTTTGCTCGTTGTAATGGGCGTACCATTTTTCGGGGATTGGCAGCTTGCAGCGAGTTCTCACACATCAAAATATCCTGCGAAACGACCCATTTTTAGACTATTAAAAAGCCGAAACTGGCCGGGAAAGGCCGAATATGTACAACACAGGATTCTCCGCATGCTCGTTGAAATGGAAGTACCACACTTCGGGGATTGGCAGCGCGCAACGGGTTCCCTCACATCATAATATCCTGCAATACGGCCCGTTTTTAATCACATAAAATGCCGGAGATGTCCGGAAATGACCGAATGTGTACAGAACCCGATGCTCCGTTTGCTCGTTGTGATGGAAGTACCATTTTTGGGGGGTTGGCAGAGAGCAACTGGTTCTTACACATCATAATATCCTGATATACGGCCTATTTTGAAACAATTTAAAAGCCGGAAATGTCCGGAAAAGGCCGTAGGTGTACAGATCCCGTTGCTCCGTATGCTCCTTGTAATGGGCGTACCATTTTTCGGGGATTGGCAGCGTGCAGCGAGTTCTCACACATCATAATATCCTGCGATACGACCCATTTTGAAACAATTAAATAGCCGGAAATGTCCGGAAAAGGCCGAATATTTACAAGACGGGATTCTCCGCATGATCGTTGTAATGGGCGTACCATTTTTCAGGGATTGGCAGCGTGCAGCGATTTCTCACACATCATAATATCCTGCGATACGACCCATTTTGAAACAATTAAATAGCGGGAAATGTCCGGAAAAGGCCGAATATTTACAAGACAGGATTCTCCGCATGCTCGTTGTAATGGGCGTACCATTTTTCGGGGATTGGCAGCGCGCAACGAGTTCTCTCACATCATAATATCCTAATATACGGCCCATTTTGAAACAATTAAAAAGCCGGAAATGTCCGGAAAAGGCCGAAGGTGTACAGAACCCGTTGCTCCGTATGCTCGTTGTAATGGAAGGACCATTTTTCGGCGATTGGCAGCGTGCAGCGAGTTCTCACACATCATAATATCCTGCGATAGGACCCATTTTGAAACAATTAAAAAGCCGAAACTTGCCGGAAAAGGCCGAATATTTACAAGACGGGATTCTCCGCATGATCGTTGTAATGGGCGTACCATTTTTCAGGGATTGGCAGCGTGCAGCGATTTCTCACACATCATAATATCCTGCGATACGACCCATTTTGAAACAATTTAAAAGCCGGAAATATCCGGTAAATGCCGAAGGTGTACAGAACCTGATGCTCCGTATGCACGTTGTAATGGAAGTATTACTTTACGGAGTGCTTCTGCCTGCAACCCGTTCTTGCGCATCATAATTTCTTGTTGTGTGACCCGTTTTGTATCAATTAAAATGACAGAAATGGCCGGAAAAGGCCGAATATGTACAAGACAGCATTCTCCGCATGCTCGTTGTATTGACAGTACCATTCTTCGAAGGGTTCCTGCGTGCAATCCGTTCTAGCATATCATAATTTCCTGCTATATGACCCGTTTTGAATCAATTAAATTGCCGGAAGAGGCCGAATATGTACAAAACGGGATTCTCCGTATGTTCTTTGTAATGGAATTACCATTTTTGGGGGGCTGGCAGAGCGCAACTAGTTCTTACACATCATAATTTCCAGCTATATGACCGGTTTTGAATCAATTGAAATGCCGAAACTAGCCGGAAGAGGCCGAATATGTACAGAACCCAATGCTCCGTATGCTCGTTGTAATGGAAGTACCACTTAACAGAGTGCTTCTGCGTGCAACCCGTTCTTACACATCATAATTTCTAGTTACATGACCTGTTTTGTATCAATTAAAATGCCGGAAATGGCAGGAAGAGGCCGAATATGTACAGAACCCAATGCTCCGTATGCTCGTTGTAATGGAAGTACCACTTAACAGAGTGCTTGAGCGCGCAACCCGTTCTTGCACATCATAATTTCCTGCTATATGACCCGTTTTGAATCATTTAAAAAGCCGGAAATGTCCGGAAAAGACCGAAATTGTACGGAACAAGATTATCCGTAATCTCGTTGTAATGGAAGGACCATTTTTGGGGTATTGGCAGCGCTCAACCCGTTTTTACACATGATAATATCCTGCTATTCGGCCCGTTTTTAATCACTTAAAATGCCGGAAATGTCCGGAAGAGGCCGAAGGAGTACAGAACCCGATGCTCCGTTTGCTCGTTGTAATGGGCGTACCATTTTTAGGGGATTGGCAGCTTGCAGCGAGTTCTCACACATCATAATATCCTGCGATACGACCCATTTTTAGACTATTAAAAAGCCGAAACTGGCCGGGAAAGGCCGAATATGTACAACACAGGATTCTCCGCATGCTCGTTGAAATGGAAGTACCACACTTCGGGGATTGGCAGCGCGCAACGGGTTCCCTCACATCATAATATCCTGCAATACGGCCCGTTTTTAATCACATAAAATGCCGGAGATGTCCGGAAATGACCGAATGTGTACAGAACCCGATGCTCCGTTTGCTCGTTGTGATGGAAGTACCATTTTTGGGGGGTTGGCAGAGAGCAACTGGTTCTTACACATCATAATATCCTGATATACGGCCTATTTTGAAACAATTTAAAAGCCGGAAATGTCCGGAAAAGGCCGTAGGTGTACAGATCCCGTTGCTCCGTATGCTCCTTGTAATGGGCGTACCATTTTTCGGGGATTGGCAGCGTGCAGCGAGTTCTCACACATCATAATATCCTGCGATACGACCCATTTTGAAACAATTAAATAGCCGGAAATGTCCGGAAAAGGCCGAATATTTACAAGACGGGATTCTCCGCATGATCGTTGTAATGGGCGTACCATTTTTCAGGGATTGGCAGCGTGCAGCGATTTCTCACACATCATAATATCCTGCGATACGACCCATTTTGAAACAATTAAATAGCCGGAAATGTCCGGAAAAGGCCGAATATTTACAAGACAGGATTCTCCGCATGCTCGTTGTAATGGGCGTACCATTTTTCGGGGATTGGCAGCGCGCAACGAGTTCTCTCACATCATAATATCCTAATATACGGCCCATTTTGAAACAATTAAAAAGCCGGAAATGTCCGGAAAAGGCCGAAGGTGTACAGAACCCGTTGCTCCGTATGCTCGTTGTAATGGAAGGACCATTTTTCGGCGATTGGCAGCGTGCAGCGAGTTCTCACACATCATAATATCCTGCGATAGGACCCATTTTGAAACAATTAAAAAGCCGAAACTTGCCGGAAAAGGCCGAATATTTACAAGACGGGATTCTCCGCATGATCGTTGTAATGGGCGTACCATTTTTCAGGGATTGGCAGCGTGCAGCGATTTCTCACACATCATAATATCCTGCGATACGACCCATTTTGAAACAATTTAAAAGCCGGAAATATCCGGTAAATGCCGAAGGTGTACAGAACCTGATGCTCCGTATGCACGTTGTAATGGAAGTATTACTTTACGGAGTGCTTCTGCCTGCAACCCGTTCTTGCGCATCATAATTTCTTGTTGTGTGACCCGTTTTGTATCAATTAAAATGACAGAAATGGCCGGAAAAGGCCGAATATGTACAAGACAGCATTCTCCGCATGCTCGTTGTATTGACAGTACCATTCTTCGAAGGGTTCCTGCGTGCAATCCGTTCTAGCATATCATAATTTCCTGCTATATGACCCGTTTTGAATCAATTAAATTGCCGGAAGAGGCCGAATATGTACAAAACGGGATTCTCCGTATGTTCTTTGTAATGGAATTACCATTTTTGGGGGGCTGGCAGAGCGCAACTAGTTCTTACACATCATAATTTCCAGCTATATGACCGGTTTTGAATCAATTGAAATGCCGAAACTAGCCGGAAGAGGCCGAATATGTACAGAACCCAATGCTCCGTATGCTCGTTGTAATGGAAGTACCACTTAACAGAGTGCTTCTGCGTGCAACCCGTTCTTACACATCATAATTTCTAGTTACATGACCTGTTTTGTATCAATTAAAATGCCGGAAATGGCAGGAAGAGGCCGAATATGTACAGAACCCAATGCTCCGTATGCTCGTTGTAATGGAAGTACCACTTAACAGAGTGCTTGAGCGCGCAACCCGTTCTTGCACATCATAATTTCCTGCTATATGACCCGTTTTGAATCATTTAAAAAGCCGGAAATGTCCGGAAAAGACCGAAATTGTACGGAACAAGATTATCCGTAATCTCGTTGTAATGGAAGGACCATTTTTGGGGTATTGGCAGCGCTCAACCCGTTTTTACACATGATAATATCCTGCTATTCGGCCCGTTTTTAATCACTTAAAATGCCGGAAATGTCCGGAAGAGGCCGAAGGAGTACAGAACCCGATGCTCCGTTTGCTCGTTGTAATGGGCGTACCATTTTTAGGGGATTGGCAGCTTGCAGCGAGTTCTCACACATCATAATATCCTGCGATACGACCCATTTTTAAACTATTAAAATGCCGAAACTGGCCGGGAAAGGCCGAATATGTACAAGACAGGATTCTCCGCATGCTCGTTGTAATGGAAGTACCATTCTTCGGGGATGGGCAGCTCGCAACGGGTTCCCTCACATCATAATATCCTGCAATACGGCCCGTTTTTAATCACATAAAATGCCGGATATGTCCGGAAATGACCGCATGTGTACAGAACACGATGCTCCGTTTGCTCGTTGTGATGGAAGTACCATTTTGGGGGGGTTGGCTGAGAGCAACTGGTTCTTACACATCATAATATCCTGATATACGGCCCATTTTGAAACAATTAAAAAGCCGGAAATGTCCGGAAAAGGCCGTAGGTTTACAGATCCCGTTGCTCCGTATGCTCGTTGTAATGGGCGTACCATTTTTCGGGGATTGGAAGCGTGCAGCGAGATCTCACACATCATAATATCCTGCGATACGACCCTTTTTGAAACAATTAAAAAGCCGGAAATATCCGGAAAAGGCCGAAGGTGTACAGAACTCGTTGCTCCGTATGCTCGTTGTAATGGAAGGACCATTTTTGGGGGATTGGCAGCGCTCAACGCGTTTTTACGCATCATAATATCCTGCGATACGACCCATTTGGAACAATTAAAAAGCCGAAACTGGCCGGAAAAGGCCCAAGCTGTACAGAACCCGTTGCTCCGTATGCTCGTTGTAATGGAAGGACCATTTTTCGGGGATTGGCAGCGTGCAGCGAGTTCTCACACATCATAATATCCTGCGATACGACCCATTTTGAAATAATTAAAAAGCCGAAACTGGCCGGAAATGGCCGAAGGTGTACAGAACCCGTTGCTCCGCATGCTCGTTGTGATGGAAGTACCATTCTTCGGGGATTGGCAGCGCGAAACGAGTTCTCTCACATCATAATATCCAGCTATACGGCCCCTTTTTAATCACATAAAATGCCGGAGATGTCCGGAAAAGGCCGAAGGTGTACAGAACCCGTTGCTCCGTATGCTCGTTGTAATGGGCGTACCATTTTTCGGGGTTGGCAGCGCGCAACGAGTTCTCTCACATCATAATATCCTGATATACGGCCCATTTTGAAACAATTAAAAAGCCGGAAATGTCCGGAAAAGGCCGAAGGTGTACAGAACCCGATGCTCCGTTTGCTCGTTGTAATGGAAGGACCATTTTTGGGGGATTGGCAGCGCTCAACGCTTTCTTACACATCATAATATCCTGATATACGGCCCATTTTGAAACAATTAAAAAGCCGGAAATGTCCGGAAAAGGCCGAAGGTGTACAGAACCCGTTGCTCCGTATGCTCGTTGTAATGGGCGTACCATTTTTCGGGGATTGGCAGCGTGCAGCGAGTTCTCTCACATCATAATATCCTGCTATACGGCCCGTTTTTAATCACCAAAAATGCCGGAGATGTCCGGAAAAGGCCGAAGGTGTACAGAACCCGTTGCTCCGCATGCTCGTTGTAATGGAAGTACCATTCTTCGGGGATCGGCAGCGCGCAACGAGTTCTCTCACATCATAATATCCTGCTATACGGCCCGTTTTTAATCGCATAAAATGCCGGAGATGTCCGGAAAACGCCGAAGGTGTACAGAACCCGTTGCTCCGTATGATCGTTGTAATGGAAGGACCATTTTTCGGGGATTGGCAGCGTGCAGCGAGTTCTCACACATCATAATATCCTGCGATACGACCCATTTTGAAACAATTAAAAAGCCGAAACTTGCCGGAAAAGGCCGAATATGTACAAGACAGGATTCTCCGCATGCTCTTTGTAATGGAAGTGCTATTCTTCGGGGATTTGCAGCGCGCAACGAGTTCTCTCACATCATAATATCCTGCGATACGTCCCATTTTGAAACAATTAAGAACCCGGAAATGTCCGGAAAAGGCTGAAGGTGTACAGAAACCGTTGCTCCGTATACTCGTTGTAATGGAAGGACCATATTTGGAGGATTGGCAGCGCACAACGCGTTTTTACACATCATAATATCCTGCTATTCGGCCCTTTTTTAATCACTTAAAATGCCGGAAATGTCCGGAAGAGGCCGAAGGTGTACAGAACCCGTTGCTGCGTATGCTCGTTGTAATGGAAGGACCATTTTTCGGGGATTGGCATCGTGCAGCGAGTTCTCACACATCATAATATCCTGCGATACGACCCATTTTGAAACAATTAAAAAGCCGAAACTTGCCGGAAAAGGCCGAATATTTACAAGACAGGATTCTCCGTATGCTCGTTGGAATGGGCGTACCATTTTTCGGGGATTGGCAGCGTGCAGCGAGTTCTCACACATCATAGTATCCTACGATACGACCCATTTTGAAACAATTAAAAAGCCGGAAATGTCCGGAAAAGGCCGAAGGTGTACAGAACCCGTTGCTCCGTATGCTCGTTGTAAGGGGCGTACCATTTTTCGGGGACTGGCAGCGTGCAGCGAGTTCTCACACATCATAATATCCTGCTATTCGGCCCGTTTTTAATCACTTAAAATGCCGGAAATGTCCGGAAGCGGCCGAAGGTGTACAGTACCTGATGCTCCGTTTGCTCGTTGTAATGGAAGTACCATTCTTCGGGGATTGGCTGCGCGCAACGTGTTCTCTCACATCATAATATCCTGCGATATGACCCATTTTGAAACAATTAAAAAGCCGAAACTGGCCGGAAAAAGCCGAATATGTACAAGACAGGATTCTCCGCATGCTGGTTGTATTGGAAGTACCATTTTTGGGGGGTTGGTAGCGCGCAACGAGTTCTCTCACTTCATAATATCCTGCAATACGGCCCGTTTTTAATCACATAAAATGCCGGAGATGTCCGGAAATGACCGAATGTGTACACAACCCGATGCTCCGTTTGCTCGTTGTGATGGAAGTACCATTTTTGGGGGGTTGGCAGAGAGCAACTGGTTCTTACACATCATAATATCCTGATATACGGCCTATTTTGAAACAATTAAAAAGCCGGAAATGTCCGGAAAAGGCCGAATGTGTAGAGAACCCATTGCTCCGTATGCTCGTTGTAAGGGGCGTACCATTTTTCGGGGATTGGCAGCGTGCAGCGAGTTCTCACACATCATAATATCCTGCTATTCGGCCCGTTTTTAATCACTTAAAATGCCGGAAATGTCCGGAAGCGGCCGAAGGTGTACAGAACCTGATGCTCCGTATGCTCGTTGTAATGGGCGTACCATTTTTCGGGGACTGGCAGCGTGCAGCGAGTTCTCACACATCATAATATCCTGCGATACGACCCATTTTGAAACAATTAAAAAGCCGGAAATGTCCGGAAAAGGCCGAAGGTGTACAGAACCCGTTGCTCCGTATGCTCGTTGTAATGGAAGGACCATTTTTGGGGGATTGGCAGCGCTCAACGCGTTTTTACACATCATAATATCCTGCTATTCGGCCCGTTTTTAATCACTTAAAATGCCGGAAATGTCCGGAAGAGACCGAAGGTGTACAGAACCTGATGCTCCGTATGCTCGTTGTAAAGGGCGCACCATTTTTCGGGGACTGGCAGCGTGCAGCGAGTTTTCACACATCATAATATCCTGCGATACGACCCATTTTGAAGTAATTAAAAAGCCGGAAATGTCCAGAAAAGGCCGAAGGTGTACAGAACCCGTTGCTCCGTATGCTCGTTGTAATGGAAATACCATTCTTCGGGGATTGGCAGCGAGCAACGGGTTCCCTCACATCGTAATATCCTGCAATACGGCCCGTTTTTAATCACATAAAATGCCGGAGATGTCCGGAAATGACCGAATGTGTAAACAACCCGATGCTCCGTTTGCTCGTTGTGATGGAAGTACCATTTTTGGGGGGTTGGCAGAGAGCAACTGGTTCTTACACATCATAATATCCTGATATACGGCCTATTTTGAAACAATTAAAAAGCCGCAAATGTCCGGAAAAGGCCGTAGGTGTACAGATCCCGTTGCTCCGTATGCTCGTTGTAATGGGCGTACCATTTTTCGGGGATTGGCAGCGTGCAGCGAGTTCTCACACATCATAATATCCTGCGATACGACCCATTTTGAAACAATTAAAAAGCCGGAAATGTCCGGAAAAGGCCGAATATGTACAAGACAGGATTGTCCGCATGCTCGATGTAATGGAAGTACCATTCTTCGGGGATTGCAGCGTGCGACGAGTTCTCTCACATCATAATATCCTGCGATACGACCCATTTTGAAACAATTAAAAAGCCGGAAATGTCCGGAAAAGGCCGTAGGTGTACAGAACCCGTTGCTCCGAATGCTCGTTGTAATGGGCGTACCATTTTTGGAGGATTGGCAGCGTGCAGCGAGTTCTCATACATCATAATATCCTGCGATACGACCCATTTTAAAACAATTAAAAAGCCGGAAATGTCCGGAAAAGGCCGAAGGTGTACAGAACCCGTTGCTCCGTATGCTCGCTGTAATGGAAATACCATTCTTCGGGGATTGGCAGCGCGCAACGGGTTCCCTCACATCATAATATCCTGCAATACGGCCCGTTTTTAATCACATAAAATGCCGGAGATGTCCGGAAATGACCGATTGTGTACACAACCCGATGCTCCGTTTGCTCGTTGTGATGGAAGTACCATTTTTGGGGGGTTGGCAGAGAGCAACTGGTTCTTACACATCATAATATCCTGATATACGGCCAATTTTGAAACAATTAAAAAGCCGGAAATGTCCGGAAAAGGCCGAAAATGTACAAGACAGGATTCTCCGCATGCTCGTTGTAATGGAAGTACCATTCTTCGGGGATTGGCAGCGCGTAACGAGTTCTCTCACATCATAATATCCTGCTATACGGCCCGTTTTTAATCACATAAAATGCCGGAGATGTCCGGAAAAAGCCGAAGGTGTACAGAACCAGTTGCTCCGTATGCTCGTTGTAATGGGCGTACCATTTTTGGGGGATTGGCAGCGTGCAGCGAGTTCTCACACATCATAATATCCTGCGACACGACCCATTTTGAAACAATTAAATAGCCGGAAATGTCCGGAAAAGGCCGAATATGTACAAGACAGGATTCTCCGCATGCTCGATGTAATGGAAGTACCATTCTTCGGGGATTGGCAGCGTGCAGCGAGTTCTCACACATCATAATATCCTGCGATACGACCCATTTTGAAACAATTAAATAGCCGGAAATGTCCGGAAAAGGCCGAATATGTACAAGACAGGATTCTCCGCATGCTCGATGTAATGGAAGTACCATTCTTCGGGGATTGGCTGCGCGCAACGTGTTCTCTCACATCATAATATCCTGCCATATGACCCATTTTGAAACAATTAAAAAGCCGAAACTGGCCGGAAAAAGCCGAATATGTACAAGACAGGATTCTCCGCATGCTGGTTGTATTGGAAGTACCATTTTTGGGGGGTTGGTAGCGCGCAACGAGTTCTCTCACTTCATAATATCCTGCAATACGGCCCGTTTTTAATCACATAAAATGCCGGAGATGTCCCGAAATGACCGAAGGTGTACAGAACCCGATGCTCCGTTTGCTCGTTGTAATGGAAGTACCATTCTTCCGGGATTGGCTGCGCGCAACGTGTTCTCTCACATCATAATATCCTGCGATATGACCCATTTTGAAACAATTAAAAAGCCGAAACTGGCCGGAAAAAGCCGAATATGTACAAGACAGGATTCTCCGCATGCTGGTTGTATTGGAAGTACCAATTTTGGGGGGTTGGTAGCGCGCAACGAGTTCTCTCACTTCATAATATCCTGCAATACGGCCCGTTTTTAATCACATAAAATGCCGGAGATGTCCCGAAATGACCGAAGGTGTACAGAACCCGATCCTCCGTTTGCTCGTTGTGATAGAAGTACCATTTTTGGGGGGTTGGCAGAGAGCAACTGGTTCTTACACATCATAATATCCTGATATACGGCCCATTTTGAAACAATAAAAAGCCGGAAATGTCCGGAAAAGGCCGAATATGTACAAGACAGGATTCTCCGCATGCTCTTTGTAATGGAAGTGCTATTCTTCGGGGATTTGCAGCGCGCAACGAGTTCTCTCACATCATAATATCCTGCGATACGACCCATTTTGAAACAATTAAGAAGCCGGAAATGTCCGGAAAAGGCTGAAGGTGTACAGAAACCGTTGCTCCGTATACTCGTTGTAATGGAAGGACCATATTTGGAGGATTGGCAGCGCACAACGCGTTTTTACACATCATAATATCCTGCTATTCGGCCCTTTTTTAATCACTTAAAATGCCGGAAATGTCCGGAAGAGGCCGAAGGTGTACAGAACCTGTTGCTCCGTATGCTCGTTGTAAGGGGCGTACCATTCCTCGGGAATTAGCAGCGCGCAACGAGTTCTCTCACATCATAATATCCTGCGATACGACCCATTTTGAAACAATTGAAAAGCCGGAAATGTCCGGAAAAGGCCGAAGGTGTACAGAACCCGTTGCTGCGTATGCTCGTTGTAATGGAAGGACCATTTTTCGGGGATTGGCATCGTGCAGCGAGTTCTCACACATCATAATATCCTGCGATACGACCCATTTTGAAACAATTAAAAAGCCGAAACTTGCCGGAAAAGGCCGAATATTTACAAGAAGGTGTACAGAACCCGTTGCTCCGTATGCTCGTTGTAATGGGCGTACCATTTTTCGGGGATTGGCAGCGTGCAGCGAGATCTCACACATCATAATATCCTGCGATACGACCCTTTTTGAAACAATTAAAAAGCGGGAAATATCCGGAAAAGGCTGAAGGTGTACAGAACCCGTTGTTCCGTATGCTCGTTGTAATGGGCGTACCATTTTTCGGGGATTGGCAGCGTGCAGCGAGTTCTCACACTTCATAATATCCTGCGATACGACCCATTTTGAAACTATTAAAAAGCCGAAACTGGCCGGAAAAGGCCGAATATGTACAAGACAGGATTCTCCGCATGCTCGTTGTAATGGATGTACCATTCTTCGGGGATTGGCAGCGCGCAACGAGTTCTCTCACATCATAATATCCTGCTATTCGGCCCGTTTTTGATCACTTAATATGCCGGTAATGTCCGGAAAAGGCCGAAGGTGTACAGAACCTGATGCTACGTATACTCGTTGTAAGGGGCGTACCATTTTTGGGGGGTTGGCAGAGAGCAACTGGTTCTTACACATCACAATATCCTGATATACGGCCCATTTTGAAACAATTAAAAAGCCGGAAATGTCCGGAAAAGGCCGAAGGTGTACAGAACCCGTTGCTCCGTATGCTCGTTGTAATGGGCGTACCATTTTTCGGGGATTGGAAGCGTGCAGCGAGATCTCACACATCATAATATCGTGCGATACGACCCTTTTTGAAACAATGAAAAAGCCGGAAATATCCGGAAAAGGCCGAAGGTTTACAGAACCCGATGCTCCGTATGCTCGTTGTAAGGGAAGGACCATTTTTGGGGGATTGGCAGCGCGTAACGTGTTCTCTCACATCATAATATCCTGATAAACGGCACATTTTGAAACAATTAAAAAGCCGGAAATGTCCGGAAAAGGCCGAAGGTGTACAGAACCCGTTGCTCCGTATGCTCGTTGTAGTGGGCGTACCATTTTTCGGGGATTGGCAGCGTGCAGCGAGTTCTCACACCTCATAATATCCTGCGATACGACTCATTTTGAAACTATTAAAAAGCCGAAACTGGCCGGAAAAGGCCGAATATGTACAAGACAGGATTCTCGTCATGCTCGTTGTAATGGAAGTACCATTCTTCGGGGATTTGCAGCTCGCAACGAGTTCCCTCACATCATAATATCCTGCTATACGGCCAGTTTTTAATCACATAAAATGCCGGAGATGTCCGGAAAAGGCCGAAGGTGTACAGAACCCAATGCTCCGTTTGCTCGTTGTAATGGAAGTACCATTTTTGGGGGGTTGGCAGAGAGCAACTGGTTCTTACACAACATAATATCCTGATATACGGCCCATTTTGAAACAATTAAAAAGCCGGAAATGTCCGGAAAAGGCCGAAGGTGTACAGAACCTGATGCTCCGTATGCTCGTTGTAATGGAAGTACCATTCTTCGGGGATTGGCAGCGCGCAACGAGTTCTCTCACATCATAATATCCTGCGATACGACCCATTTTGAAACAATTAAAAAGCCGGAAATGTCCGGAAAATGCCAAAGGTGTACAGAACCCGTTGCTCCGTATGCTCGTTGTAATAGGCGTACCATTTTTCGGGGATTGGCAGCGTGCAGCGAGTTCTCACACCTCATAATATCCTGCGATACGGCCCGTTTTTAATCACATAAAATGCCGGAGATGTCCGGAAAAGGCCGAAGGTGTACAGAACCCAATGCTCCGTTTGCTCGTTGTAATGGAAGTACCATTTTTGGGGGGTTGGCAGAGAGCAACTGGTTCTTACACATCATAATATCCTGATATACGGCCCATTTTGAAACAATTAAAAAGCCGGAAATGTCCGGAAAAGGCCGAAGGTGTACAGAACCCGTTGCTCCGTATGCTCGTTGTAATGGAAGGACCATTTTTGGGGGATTGGCAACGCTCAACGCGTTTTTGCACACCATAATATCATGCTATTCGGCCCATTTTTGATCACTTAAAATGCCGGAAATGTCCGGAAAAGGCCGAAGGTGTACAGAACCTGATGCTCCGTATGCTCGTTGTAAGGGGCGTACCATTTCTCGGGGATTGGCAGCGCGTAACGAGTTATCTCACATCATAATATCCTGAAATACGGCCCATTTTGAAACAATTAAAAAGCCGGAAATGTCCGGAAAATGCCAAAGGTGTACAGATCCCGTTGCTCCGTATGCTCGTTGTAATGGGCGTACCATTTTTCGGGGATTGGCAGCGTGCGGCGAGTTCTCACACCTCATAATATCCTGCGATACGACCCATTTTGAAACTATTAAAAAGCCGAAACTGGCCGGAAAAGGCCGAACATGCACAAGACAGGATTCTCCGCATGCTCGTTGTAATGGATGTACCATTTTTCGGGGATTGGCAGCGTGCAGCGAGATCTCACACCTCATAATATCCTGCGATACGACCCATTTTGAAACTATTAAAAAGCCGAAACTGGCCGGAAAAGGCCGAATATGTACAAGACAGGATTCTCCGCATGCTCGTTGTAATGGATGTACCATTTTTCGGGGATTGGCAGCGTGCAGCGAGATCTCACACATCATAATATCGCGCGATACGACCCATTTTGAAACAATTAAAAAGCCGGAAATGTCCGGAAAAGGCCGAAGGTGTACAGAACCCAATGCTCCGTTTGCTCGTTGTAATGGAAGTACCATTTTTGGGGGGTTGGCAGAGAGCAACTGGTTCTTACACATCATAATATCCTGATATACGGCCCATTTAGAAACAATTAAAAAGCCGGAAATGATCGGAAAAGGCCGAAGGTGTACAGAACCCGTTGCTCCGTATGCTCGTTGTAATGGGCGTACCATTTTTCGGGGATTGGCAGCGTGCAGCGAGATCTCAAACATCATAATATCCTGCGATACGACCCTTTTTGAAACAATTAAAAAGCCGGTAATATCCGGAAAAGGCCGAAGGTGTACAGAACCCGTTGCTCCGTATGCTCGTTGTAATGGAAGGACCATTTTTGGGGGATTGGCAGCGTGAAGCGAGTTCTCACACCTCATAATATCCTGCGAAACGACTCATTTTGAAACTATTAAAATGCCGAAACTTGCCGGAAAAGGCCGAATATGTACAAGACAGGATTCTCCGCATGCTCGTTGTAATGGAAGTACCATTCTTCGGGGATTGGCAGCGCGCAACGAGTTCTCTCACATCATAATATCCTGATATACGGCCCATTTTGAAACAATTAAAAAGCCGGAAAAGGCCGAAGGTGTACAGAACCCGTTGCTCCCTTTGCTTGTTGTAATGGAAGTACCATTTTCGGGGGGTTGGCAGAGAGCAACTGGTTCTTACACATCATAATATCCTGATATACGGCCCATTTTGAAGCAATTAAAAAGCCGGAAATATCCGGAAAAGGCCGAAGGTGTACAGAACCCGATGCTCCGTTTGCTCGTTGTAGTGGAAGTACCATTTTTCGGGGATGGGCAGCGTGCAGCGTGTTCTCACACATCATAATATCCTGCGATACGACACATTTTGAAACAATTAAATAGCCGGAAATGTCCGGAAAAGGCCGAAGGTGTACAGAACCCGTTGCTCCGTATGCTCGTTGTAATGGGCGTACCATTTTTCGGGGATTGGCATCGTGCAGCGCGTTCTCACACATCATAATATCCTGCGATACGACCCATTTTGAAACTATTAAAAAGCCGAAACTGGCCGGAAAAGGCCGAATATGTACAAGACAGGATTCTCCGCATGCTCGTTGTAATGGATGTACCATTTTTCGGGGATTGGCAGCGTGCAGCGCGATCTCACACCTCATAATATCCTGCGATACGACCCATTTTGAAACTATTAAAAAGCCGAAACTGGCCGGAAAAGGCCGAATATGTACAAGACAGGATTCTCCGCATGCTCGTTGTAATGAAAGTACCATTCTTCGGGGATTGGCAGCGCGCAACGAGTTCTCTCACATCATAATATCCTGATATGCGGCCCACTTTGAAACAATTAAAAAGCCGGAAATGTCCGGAAAAGGCCGAAGGTGTACAGAACCCGTTGCTCCCTTTGCTTGTTGTAATGGAAGTACCATTTTTGGGGGGTTGGCAGAGAGCAACTGGTTCTTACACATCATAATATCCTGATATACGGCCCATTTTGAAGCAATTAAAAAGCCGGAAATGTCCGGAAAAGGCCGAAGGTGTACAGAACCCGTTGCTCCGTATGCTCGTTGTAATGGGCGTACCAATTTTCGGGGATTTCCAGCGTGCAGCCAGTTCTCACACCTCATAATATCCTGCGATACGACCCATTTTGAAACTATTAAAAAGCCGAAACTGGCCGGAAATGGCCGAATATGTACAAAACAGGATTCTCCGCATGCTCGTTGTAATGGAAGTACCATTCTTCGGGGATTGGCTGCGCGCAACGAGTTCTCTCACATCATAATATCCTGCGATACGACCCATTTTGAAACAATTTAAAAGCCGAAACTGGCCGGAAAAGGCCGAAAATGTACAAGACAGGATTCTCCGGATGCTGGTTGTATTGGAAGTACCATTCTTCGGGGATTGGCAGCGCGCACCGTGTTCTGTCACATCATAATATCCTGCTATTCTGCCCGTTTTTGATCACTTAATATGCCGGAAATGTCCGGAAAAGGCCGAAGGTGTACAGAACCTGATGTTCCGTATGCTCGTTGTAAGGGGCGTACCATTTCTCGGGGATTGGCAGCGCGTAACGTGTTCTCTCACATAATAATATCCTGATAAACGGCACATTTTGAAACAATTAAAAAGCCGAAACTTGCCGGAAAAGGCCGAATATGTACAAGACAGGATTCTCCGCATGCTCGTTGTAATGGAAGTACCATTCTTCGGGGATTGGCAGCGCGCACCGTGTTCTGTCACATCATAATATCCTGCTATACGGCCCGTTTTTAATCACATAAAATGCCGGAGATGTCCGGAAAAGGCCGAAGGTGTACAGAACCCAATGCTCCGTTTGCTCGTTGTAATGGAAGTACCATTTTTGGGGGGTTGGCAGAGAGCAACTGGTTCTTACACATCATAATATCCTGATATACGGCCCATTTTGAAACAATTAAAAAGCCGGAAATATCCGGAAAAGGCCGAAGGTGTACAGAACCCGTTGCTCCGTATGCTCGTTGTAATGGAAGGAACATTTTTGGGGGATTGGCAACGCTCAACGCGTTTTTACACATCATAATATCCTGCGATACGACTCATTTTGAAACTATTAAAAGGCCGAAACTGCCCGGAAAAGGCCGAATATGTACAAGACAGGATTCTCGTCATGCTCGTTGTAATGGAAATACCATTCTTCGGGGATTTGCAGCGCGCAACGAGTTCTCTCACATCATAATATCCTGCGATACGACCCATTTTGAAACAATTAAAAAGCCGAAACTGGCCGGAAAAGCCCGAAAATGTACAAGACAGGATTCTCCGGATGCTGGTTGTATTGGAAGTACCATTCTTCCGGGATTGGCAGCGCGCACCGTGTTCTCTCACATCATAATATCCTGCCATTCTGCCCGTTTTTGATCACTTAATATGCCGGAAATGTCCGGAAAAGGCCGAAGGTGTACAGAACCTGATGCTCCGTATGCTCGTTGTAAGGGGCGTACCATTTCTCGGGGATTGGCAGCGCGTAACGTGTTCTCTCACATCATAATATCCTGATAAACGGCACATTTGGAAACAATTAAAAAGCCGGAAATGTCCGGAAAAGGCCGAAGGTGTACAGAACCCAATGCTCCGTTTTCTCGTTGTAATGGAAGTACCATTTTTGGGGGGTTGGCAGAGAGCAACTGGTTCTTACACATCATAATATCCTGATATACGGCCCATTTTGAAACAATTAAAAAGCCGGAAATGTCCGGAAAAGGCCGAAGGTGTACAGAACCCGTTGCTCCGTATGCTCGTTGTAATGGGCGTACCATTTTTCGGTGATTGGCAGCGTGCAGCGAGATCTCACACATCATAATATCCTGCGATACGACCCTTTTTGAAACAATTAAAAAGCCGGAAATATCCGGAAAAGGCCGAAAGTGTACAGAACTCGTTGCTCCGTATGCTCGTTGTAATGGAAGGACCATTTTTGGGGGATTGGCAGCGTGCAGCGAGTTCTCACAGCTCATAATATCCTGCGAAACGACTCATTTTGAAACTATTAAAAAGCCGAAACTTGCCGGAAAAGGCCGAATATGTACAAGACAGGATTCTCCGCATGCTCGTTGTAATGGAAGTACCATTCTTCGGGGATTGGCAGCGCTCAACGAGTTCTCTCACATCATAATATCCTGCTATACGGCCCGTTTTTAATCACATAAAATGCCGGAGATGTTCGGAAAAGGCCGAAGGTGTACAGAACCCGATGCTCCGTTTGCTCGTTGTAGTGGAAGTACCATTTTTCGGGGATGGGCAGCGTGCAGCGTGTTCTCACACATCATAATATCCTGCGATACGACCCATTTTGAAACAATTAAATAGCCGGAAATGTCCGGAAAAGGCCGAAGGTGTACAGAACCCGTTGCTCCGTATGCTCGTTGTAATGGGCGTACCATTTTTCGGGGATTGGCATCGTGCAGCGAGTTCTCACACATCATAATATCCTGCGATACGACCCTTTTTGAAACTATTAAAAAGACGAAACTGGCCGGAAAAGGCCGAATATGTACAAGACAGGATTCTCCGCATGCTCGTTGTATTGGAAGTACCATTCTTCGGGGATTGGCAGCGCGCACCGAGTTCTCTCACATCATAATATCCTGCTATACGGCCCGTTTTTAATCACATAAAATGCCGGAGATGTCCGGAAAAGGCCGAAGGTGTACAGAACCCGATGCTCCGTTTGCTCGTTGTAATGGAAGTACCATTTTTGGGGGGTTGGCAGAGAGCAACTGGTTCTTACACATCATAATATCCTGATATACGGCCCATTTTGAAGCAATTAAAGAGCCGGAAATGTCCGAAAAAGGCCGAAGGTGTACAGAACCAGTTGCTCCGTATGCTCGTTGTAATGGGCGTACCATTTTTCGGGGATTTCCAGCGTGCAGCCAGTTCTCACACATCATAATATCCTGCGATACGACCCATTTTGAAACTATTAAAAAGCCGAAACTGGCCGGAAATGGCCGAATAAGTACAAGACAGGATTCTCCGCATGCTCGTTGTAATGGAAGTACCATTCTTCGGGGATTTGCAGCGCGCAACGAGTTCTCTCACATCATAATATCCTGCTATACGGCCCGTTTTTAATCACATAAAATGCCGGAGATGTCCGGAAAAGGCCGAAGGTGTACAGAACCCAATGCTCCGTATGCTCGTTGTAATGGGCGTACCATTTTTCGGGGATTGGCAGCGTGCAGCGAGTTCTCACACCTCATAATATCCTGCGATACGACCCATTTTGAAACTATTAAAAAGCCGAATCTGGCCGGAAAAGGCCGAATATGTACAAGACAGGATTCTCCGCATGCTCGTTGTAATGGATGTACCATTCTTCGGGGATTGGCAGCGCGCAACGAGTTCTCTCACATCATAATATCCCGCGATACGACCCATTTTGAAACAATTAAAAAGCCGGAAATGTCCAGAAAAGGCCGAAGGTGTACAGAAACCGTTGCTCCGTATGCTCGTTGTAGTGGGCGTACCATTTTTCGGGGATTGGCAGCGTGCAGCGAGTTCTCACACCTCATAATATCCTGCGATACGACTCATTTTGAAACTATTAAAAAGCCGAAACTGGCCGGAAAAGGCCGAATATGTACAAGACAGGATTCTCGTCATGCTCGTTGTAATGGAAGTACCATTCTTCGGGGATTTGCAGCGCGCAACGAGTTCCCTCACATCATAATATCCTGCTATACGGCCCGTTTTTAATCACATAAAATGCCGGAGATGTCCGGAAAAGGCCGAAGGTGTACAGAACCCAATGCTCCGTTTGCTCGTTGTAATGGAAGTACCATTTTTGGGGGGTTGGCAGAGAGCAACTGGTTCTTACACATCATAATATCCTGATATACGGCCCATTTTGAAACAATTAAAAAGCCGGAAATGTCCGGAAAAGGCCGAAGGTGTACAGAACCCGTTGCTCCGTATGCTCGTTGTAATGGGCGTACCATTTTTCGGGGATTGGCAGCGTGCAGCGAGATCTCACACATCATAATATCCTGCGATACGACCCTTTTTGAAACAATTAAAAAGCCGGAAATACCCGGAAAAGGCCGAAGGCGTACAGAACCCGTTGCTCCGTATGCTCGTTGTAATGGAAGGACCATTTTTGGGGGATTGGCAACGCTCAACGCGTTTTTACACATCATAATATCCTGCTATTCGGCCCATTTTTGATCACTTAACATGCCGGAAATGTCCGGAAAAGGCCGAAGGTGTACAGAACCTGATGCTCCGTATGCTCGTTGTAAGGGGCGTACCATTTCTCGGGGATTGGCAGCGCGTAACGTGTTCTCTCACATCATAATATCCTGAAATACGGCCCATTTTGAAACAATTAAAAAGCCGGAAATGTCCGGAAAAGGCCGAAGGTGTACAGAACCTGATGCTCCGTATGCTCGTTGTAATGGAAGTACCATTCTTCGGGGATTGGCAGCGCGCAACGAGTTCTCTCACATCATAATATCCTGCGATGCGACCCATTTTGAAACAATTAAAAAGCCGGAAATGTCCGGAAAATGCCAAAGGTGTACAGAACCCGTTGCTCCGTATGCTCGTTGTAATGGGCGTACCATTTTTCGGGGATTGGCTGCGTGCAGCGAGTTCTCACACCTCATAATATCCTGCGATACGACCCATTTTGAAACTATTAAAAAGCCGAAACTGGCCGGAAAAGGCCGAATATGTACAAGACAGGACTCTCCGCATGCTCGTTGTAATGGAAGTACCATTCTTCGGGGATTGGCTGCGCGCAACGAGTTCTCTCACATCATAATATCCTGCGATACGACCCATTTTGAAACAATTAAAAAGCCGAAACTGGCCGGAAAAGGCCGAATATGTACAAGACAGGATTCTCCGGATGCTGGTTGTATTGGAAGTACCATTCTTCGGGGATTGGCAGCTCGCACCGTGTTCTCTCACATCATTATATCCTGCTATACGGCCCGTTTTTAATCACATAAAATGCCGGAGATGTCCGGAAAAGGCCGAAGGTGTACAGAACCCGATGCTCCGTTTGCTCGTTGTAATGGAAGTACCATTTTTGGGGGGTTGGCAGCGTGCAGCGAGTTCTCACACATCATAATATCCTGCGATACGACCCGTTTTTAATCACATAAAATGCCGGAGATGTCCGGAAAAGGCCGAAGGTGTACAGAACCCAATGCTCCGTATGCTCGTTCTAAGGGGCGTACCATTTCTCGGGGATTGGCAGCGCGTAACGAGATCTCTCACATCATAATAACCTGATATACGGCCCATTTTGAAACAATTAAAAAGCCGGAAATGTCCGGAAAAGGCCAAAGGTGTACAGAAGACGTTGCTCCGCATGCTCGTTGTAATGGATGTACCATTCTTCGGGGATTGGCAGCGCGCAACGAGTTCTCTCACATCATAATATCCTGCGATACGACCCATTTTGAAACAATTAAAATGCCGAAACTGGCCGGAAAAGGCCGAATATGTACAAGACAGGACTCTCCGCATGCTCGTTGTAATGGAAGTACCATTCTTCGGGGATTGGCTGCGCGCAACGAGTTCTCTCACATCATAATATCCTGCGATACGACACGTTTTTAATCACATAAAATGCCGGAGATGTCCGGAAAAGGCCGAAGGCGTACAGAACCCAATGCTCCGTATGCTCGTTCTAAGGGGCGTACCATTTCTCGGGGATTGGCAGCGCGTAACGAGATCTCTCACATCATAATAACCTGATATACGGCCCATTTTGAAACAATTAAAAAGCCGGAAATGTCCGGAAAAGGCCAAAGGTGTACAGAAGACGATGCTCCGTATGCTCGTTGTAGTGGGCGTACCATTTTTCGGGGATAGGCAGCGTGCAGCGAGTTCTCACACGTCATAATATCCTGCGAAACGACTCATTTTGAAACTATTAAAAAGCCGAAACTTGCCGGAAAAGGCCGAATATGTACAAGACAGGATTCTCCGCATGCTCGTTGTAATGGAAGTACCATTCTTCGGGGATTGGCAGCGCGCAACGAGTTCTCTCACATCATAATATCCTGATATACGGCCCATTTTGAAACAATTAAAAAGCCGGAAATGTCCGGAAAAGGCCGAAGGTGTACAGAACCAGTTGCTCCCTATGCTCGTTGTAATGGGCGTACCATTTTTCGGGGATTATCAGCGTGCAGCGAGTTCTCACACATCATAATATCCTGATAAACGGCCCATTTTGAAGCAATTAAAAAGCCGGAAATGTCCGGAAAAGGCCGAAGGTGTACAGAACCCGTTGCTCCGTATGCTCGTTGTAATGGGCGTACCATTTTTCGGGGATTGGCAGCGTGCAGCGAGTTCTCACACATCATAATATCCTGCGATACGACCCATTTTGAAACAATTAAAAAGACGAAACTGGCCGGAAAAGGCCGAATATGTACAAGACAGTATTCTCCGCATGCTCGTTGTATTGGAAGTACCATTCTTCGGGGATTGGCAGCGCGCACCGATTTCGCTCACATCATAATATCCTGCTATACGGCCCGTTTTTAATCACATAAAATTCCGGAGATGTCCGGAAAAGGCCGAAGGTGTACAGAACACGATGCTCCGTTTGCTCGTTGTAATGGAAGTACCATTTTTGGGGGGTTGGCAGAGAGCAACTGGTTCTTACACATCATAATATCCTGATATACGGCCCATTTTGAAACAATTAAAAAGCCGGAAATGTCCGGAAAAGGCCGAAGGTGTACAGAACCCGTTGCTCCGTATGCTCGTTGTAATGGGCGTACCATTTTTCGGGCATTGGCAGCGTGCAGCGAGATCTCACACATCATAATATCCTGCGATACGACCCTTTTTGAAACAATTAAAAAGCCGAAACTGGCCGGAAAAGGACTAATATGTACAAGACAGGATTCTCCGCATGCTGGTTGTATTGGAAGTACCATTCTTCGGGGATTGGCAGCGCGCACCGAGTTCTCTGACATCATAATATCCTGCTATACGGCCCGTTTTTAATCACATAATATGCCGGAGATGTCCGGAAAAGGCCGAAGGTGTACAGAACCCGATTCTCCGTTTGCTCGTTGTAATGGAAGTAGCATTTTTGGGGGGTTGGCAGAGAGCAACTGGTTCTTACACATCACAATATCCTGATATACGGCCCATTTTGAAACAATTAAAAAGCCGGAAATATCCGGAAAAGGCCGAAGGTGTACAGAACCCGTTGCTCCGTATGGTCGTTGTAATGGGCGTACCATTTTTCGGGGATTTGCAGCGTGCAGCGAGTTCTCACACATCATAATATCCTGATAAACGGCCCATTTTGAAGCAATTAAAAAGCCGGAAATGTCTGGAAAAGGTCGAAGGTGTACAGAACCCGTTGCTCCGTATGCTCGTTGTAATGGGCGTACCAATTTTCGGGGATTTCCAGCGTGCAGCCAGTTCTCACACCTCATAATATCCTGCGATACGACCCATTTTGAAACTATTAAAAAGCCGAAACTGGCCGGAAATGGCCGAATATGTACAAGACAGGATTCTCCGCATGCTCGTTGTAATGGAAGTACCATTCTTCGGGGATTGGCAGCGCGCAACGAGTTCTCTCACATCATAATATCCTGATATACGGCCCATTTTGAAACAATTAAAAAGCCGGAAATGTCCGGAAAAGGCCGAAGGTGTACAGAACCAGTTGCTCCCTATGCTCGTTGTAATGGGCGTACCATTTTTCGGGGATTATCAGCGTGCAGCGAGTTCTCACACATCATAATATCCTGATAAACGACCCATTTTGAAGCAATTAAAAAGCCGGAAATGTCCGGAAAAGGCCGAAGGTGTACAGAACCCGTTGCTCCGTATGCTCGTTGTAATGGGCGTTCCATTTTTCGGGGATTGGCAGCGTGCAGCGAGTTCTCACACATCATAATATCCTGCGATACGACCCATTTTGAAACAATTAAAAAGACGAAACTGGCCGGAAAAGGCCGAATATGTACAAGACAGTATTCTCCGCATGCTCGTTGTATTGGAAGTACCATTCTTCGGGGATTGGCAGCGCGCACCGATTTCGCTCACATCATAATATCCTGCTATAAGGCCCGTTTTTAATCACATAAAATTCCGGAGATGTCCGGAAAAGGCCGAAGGTGTACAGAACACGATGCTCCGTTTGCTCGTTGTAATGGAAGTACCATTTTTGGGGGGTTGGCAGAGAGCAACTGGTTCTTACACATCATAATATCCTGATATACGGCCCATTTTGAAACAATTAAAAAGCCGGAAATGTCCGGAAAAGGCCGAAGGTGTACAGAACCCGTTGCTCCGTATGCTCGTTGTAATGGGCGTACCATTTTTCGGGCATTGGCGGCGTGCAGCGAGATCTCACACATCATAATATCCTGCGATACGACCCTTTTTGAAACAATTAAAATGCCGAAACTGGCCGGAAAAGGACTAATATGTACAAGACAGGATTCTCCGCATGCTCGTTGTAATGGAAGTACCATTCTTCGGGGATTGGCAGCGCGCAACGAGTTCTCTCACATCATAATATCCTGCTATACGGCCCGCTTTTAATCACATAATATGCCGGAGATGTCCGGAAAAGGCCGAAGGTGTACAGAACCCGATTCTCCGTTTGCTCGTTGTAATGGAAGTAGCATTTTTGGGGGGTTGGCAGAGAGCAACTGGTTCTTACACATCACAATATCCTGATATACGGCCCATTTTGAAACAATTAAAAAGCCGGAAATATCCGGAAAAGGCCGAAGGTGTACAGAACCCGTTGCTCCGTATGGTCGTTGTAATGGGCGTACCATTTTTCGGGGATTTGCAGCGTGCAGCGAGTTCTCACACATCATAATATCCTGATAAACGGCCCATTTTGAAGCAATTAAAAAGCCGGAAATGTCTGGAAAAGGTCGAAGGTGTACAGAACCCGTTGCTCCGTATGCTCGTTGTAATGGGCGTACCATTTTTCGGGGATTTCCAGCGTGCAGCCAGTTCTCACACCTCATAATATCCTGCGATACGACCCATTTTGAAACTATTAAAAAGCCGAAACTGGCCGGAAATGGCCGAATATGTACAAGACAGGATTCTCCGCATGCTCGTTGTAATGGAAGTACCATTCTTCGGGGATTGGCAGCGCGCAACGAGTTCTCTCACATCATAATATCCTGCTATACGGCCCGTTTTTAATCACATAAAATGCCGGAGATGTCCGGAAAAGGCCGAAGGTGTACAGAACCCGATGCTCCATTTGCTCGTTGTAATGGAAGTACCATTTTTCGGGGATAGGCAGCGTGCAGCGTGTTCTCACACATCATAATATCCTGCGATACGACCCATTTTGAAACAATTAAGTAGCCGGAAATGTCCGGAAAAGGCCGAAGGTGTACAGAACCCGTTGCTCCGTATGCTCGTTGTAATGGGCGTACCATTTTTCGGGGATTTGCAGCGTGCAGCGAGTTCTCACACATCATAATATCCTGATAAACGGCCCATTTTGAAGCAATTAAAAAGCCGGAAATGTCTGGAAAAGGTCGAAGGTGTACAGAACCCGTTGCTCCGTATGCTCGTTGTAATGGGCGTACCATTTTTCGGGGATTTCCAGCGTGCAGCCAGTTCTCACACCTCATAATATCCTGCGATACGACCCATTTTGAAACTATTAAAATGCCGAAACTGGCCGGAAAAGGACTAATATGTACAAGACAGGATTCTCCGCATGCTGGTTGTATTGGAAGTACCATTCTTCGGGGATTGGCAGCGCGCACCGAGTTCTGTGACATCATAATATCCTGCTATACGGCCCGTTTTTAATCACATAATATGCCGGAGATGTCCGGAAAAGGCCGAAGGTGTACAGAACCCGATTCTCCGTTTGCTCGTTGTAATGGAAGTAGCATTTTTGGGGGGTTGGCAGAGAGCAACTGGTTCTTACACATCACAATATCCTGATATACGGCCCATTTTGAAACAATTAAAAAGCCGGAAATATCCGGAAAAGGCCGAAGGTGTACAGAACCCGTTGCTCCGTATGGTCGTTGTAATGGGCGTACCATTTTTCGGGGATTTGCAGCGTGCAGCGAGTTCTCACACATCATAATATCCTGATAAACGGCCCATTTTGAAGCAATTAAAAAGCCGGAAATGTCTGGAAAAGGTCGAAGGTGTACAGAACCCGTTGCTCCGTATGCTCGTTGTAATGGGCGTACCATTTTTCGGGGATTTCCAGCGTGCAGCCAGTTCTCACACCTCATAATATCCTGCGATACGACCCATTTTGAAACTATTAAAAAGCCGAAACTGGCCGGAAATGGCCGAATATGTACAAGACAGGATTCTCCGCATGCTCGTTGTAATGGAAGTACCATTCTTCGGGGATTGGCAGCGCGCAACGAGTTCTCTCACATCATAATATCCTGATATACGGCCCATTTTGAAACAATTAAAAAGCCGGAAATGTCCGGAAAAGGCCGAAGGTGTACAGAACCAGTTGCTCCCTATGCTCGTTGTAATGGGCGTACCATTTTTCGGGGATTGGCAGCGTGCAGCGAGTTCTCACACATCATAATATCCTGCGATACGACCCATTTTGAAACAATTAAAAAGACGAAACTGGCCGGAAAAGGCCGAATATGTACAAGACAGTATTCTCCGCATGCTCGTTGTATTGGAAGTACCATTCTTCGGGGATTGGCAGCGCGCACCGATTTCGCTCACATCATAATATCCTGCTATAAGGCCCGTTTTTAATCACATAAAATTCCGGAGATGTCCGGAAAAGGCCGAAGGTGTACAGAACACGATGCTCCGTTTGCTCGTTGTAATGGAAGTACCATTTTTGGGGGGTTGGCAGAGAGCAACTGGTTCTTACACATCATAATATCCTGATATACGGCCCATTTTGAAACAATTAAAAAGCCGGAAATGTCCGGAAAAGGCCGAAGGTGTACAGAACCCGTTGCTCCGTATGCTCGTTGTAATGGGCGTACCATTTTTCGGGCATTGGCAGCGTGCAGCGAGATCTCACACATCATAATATCCTGCGATACGACCCTTTTTGAAACAATTAAAATGCCGAAACTGGCCGGAAAAGGACTAATATGTACAAGACAGGATTCTCCGCATGCTGGTTGTATTGGAAGTACCATTCTTCGGGGATTGGCAGCGCGCACCGAGTTCTGTGACATCATAATATCCTGCTATACGGCCCGTTTTTAATCACATAATATGCCGGAGATGTCCGGAAAAGGCCGAAGGTGTACAGAACCCGATTCTCCGTTTGCTCGTTGTAATGGAAGTAGCATTTTTGGGGGGTTGGCAGAGAGCAACTGGTTCTTACACATCACAATATCCTGATATACGGCCCATTTTGAAACAATTAAAAAGCCGGAAATATCCGGAAAAGGCCGAAGGTGTACAGAACCCGTTGCTCCGTATGGTCGTTGTAATGGGCGTACCATTTTTCGGGGATTTGCAGCGTGCAGCGAGTTCTCACACATCATAATATCCTGATAAACGGCCCATTTTGAAGCAATTAAAAAGCCGGAAATGTCTGGAAAAGGTCGAAGGTGTACAGAACCCGTTGCTCCGTATGCTCGTTGTAATGGGCGTACCATTTTTCGGGGATTTCCAGCGTGCAGCCAGTTCTCACACCTCATAATATCCTGCGATACGACCCATTTTGAAACTATTAAAAAGCCGAAACTGGCCGGAAATGGCCGAATATGTACAAGACAGGATTCTCCGCATGCTCGTTGTAATGGAAGTACCATTCTTCGGGGATTGGCAGCGCGCAACGAGTTCTCTCACATCATAATATCCTGATATACGGCCCATTTTGAAACAATTAAAAAGCCGGAAATGTCCGGAAAAGGCCGAAGGTGTACAGAACCAGTTGCTCCCTATGCTCGTTGTAATGGGCGTACCATTTTTCGGGGATTATCAGCGTGCAGCGAGTTCTCACACATCATAATATCCTGATAAACGACCCATTTTGAAGCAATTAAAAAGCCGGAAATGTCCGGAAAAGGCCGAAGGTGTACAGAACCCGTTGCTCCGTATGCTCGTTGTAATGGGCGTACCATTTTTCGGGGATTGGCAGCGTGCAGCGAGTTCTCACACATCATAATATCCTGCGATACGACCCATTTTGAAACAATTAAAAAGACGAAACTGGCCGGAAAAGGCCGAATATGTACAACACAGTATTCTCCGCATGCTCGTTGTATTGGAAGTACCATTCTTCGGGGATTGGCAGCTCGCACCGATTTCGCTCACATCATAATATCCTGCTATAAGGCCCGTTTTTAATCACATAAAATTCCGGAGATGTCCGGAAAAGGCCGAAGGTGTACAGAACACGATGCTCCGTTTGCTCGTTGTAATGGAAGTACCATTTTTGGGGGGTTGGCAGAGAGCAACTGGTTCTTACACATCATAATATCCTGATATACGGCCCATTTTGAAACAATTAAAAAGCCGGAAATGTCCGGAAAAGGCCGAAGGTGTACAGAACCCGTTGCTCCGTATGCTCGTTGTAATGGGCGTACCATTTTTCGGGCATTGGCAGCGTGCAGCGAGATCTCACACATCATAATATCCTGCGATACGACCCTTTTTGAAACAATTAAAATGCCGAAACTGGCCGGAAAAGGACTAATATGTACAAGACAGGATTCTCCGCATGCTGGTTGTATTGGAAGTACCATTCTTCGGGGATTGGCAGCGCGCACCGAGTTCTGTGACATCATAATATCCTGCTATACGGCCCGCTTTTAATCACATAATATGCCGGAGATGTCCGGAAAAGGCCGAAGGTGTACAGAACCCGATTCTCCGTTTGCTCGTTGTAATGGAAGTAGCATTTTTGGGGGGTTGGCAGAGAGCAACTGGTTCTTACACATCACAATATCCTGATATACGGCCCATTTTGAAACAATTAAAAAGCCGGAAATATCCGGAAAAGGCCGAAGGTGTACAGAACCCGTTGCTCCGTATGGTCGTTGTAATGGGCGTACCATTTTTCGGGGATTTGCAGCGTGCAGCGAGTTCTCACACATCATAATATCCTGATAAACGGCCCATTTTGAAGCAATTAAAAAGCCGGAAATGTCTGGAAAAGGTCGAAGGTGTACAGAACCCGTTGCTCCGTATGCTCGTTGTAATGGGCGTACCATTTTTCGGGGATTTCCAGCGTGCAGCCAGTTCTCACACCTCATAATATCCTGCGATACGACCCATTTTGAAACTATTAAAAAGCCGAAACTGGCCGGAAATGGCCGAATATGTACAAGACAGGATTCTCCGCATGCTCGTTGTAATGGAAGTACCATTCTTCGGGGATTGGCAGCGCGCAACGAGTTCTCTCACATCATAATATCCTGCTATACGGCCCGTTTTTAATCACATAAAATGCCGGAGATGTCCGGAAAAGGCCGAAGGTGTACAGAACCCGATGCTCCGTTTGCTCGTTGTAATGGAAGTACCATTTTTCGGGGATAGGCAGCGTGCAGCGTGTTCTCACACATCATAATATCCTGCGATACGACCCATTTTGAAACAATTAAGTAGCCGGAAATGTCCGGAAAAGGCCGAAGGTGTACAGAACCCGTTGCTCCGTATGCTCGTTGTAATGGGCGTACCATTTTTCGGGGATTCGCAGCGTGCAGCGAGTTTTCACACATCATAATATCCTGCGATACGACGCATTTTGAAACAATTAAAAAGACGAAACTGGCCGGAAAAGGCCGAATATGTACAAGACAGTATTCTCCGCAAGCTCGTTGTATTGGAAGTACCATTCTTCGGGGATTGGCAGCGCGCACCGATTTCGCTCACAACATAATATCCTGCTATACGGCCCGTTTTTAATCACATAAAATGCCGGAGATGTCCGGAAAAGGCCGAAGGTGTACAGAACCCGATGCTCCGTTTGCTCGTTGTAATGGAAGTACCATTTTTGGGGGGTTGGCAGAGAGCAACTGGTTCTTACACATCATAATATCCTGATATACGGCCCATTTTGAAACAATTAAAAAGCCGGAAATGTCCGGAAAAGGCCGAAGGTGTACAGAACCCGTTGCTCCGTATGCTCGTTGTAATGGGCGTACCATTTTTCGGGGGTTGGCAGCGTGCAGCGAGATCTCACACATCATAATATCCTGCGATACGACCCTTTTTGAAACAATTAAAAAGCCGAAACTGGCCGGAAAAGGACTAATATGTACAAGACAGGATTCTCCGCATGCTGGTTGTATTGGAAGTACCATTCTTCGGGGATTGGCAGCGCGCACCGAGTTCTCTGACATCATAATATCCTGCTATACGGCCCGTTTTTAATCACATAATATGCCGGAGATGTCCGGAAAAGGCCGAAGGTGTATAGAACCCGATGCTCCGTTTGCTCGTTGTAATGGAAGTACCATTTTCGGGGGGTTGGCAGAGAGCAACTGGTTCTTACACATCATAATATCCTGATATACGGCCCATTTTGAAACAATTAAAAAGCCAGAAATGTCCGGAAAAGGCCGAAGGTGTACAGAACCCGTTGCTCCGTATGCTCGTTGTAATGGGCGTACCATTTTTCGGGGATTGGCAGCGTGCAGCGAGATCTCACACATCATAATATCCTGCGATACGACCCTTTTTGAAACAATTAAAAATCCCAAACTGGCCGGAAAAGGCCGAAAGTGTACAAGACAGGATTCTCCGGATGCTGGTTGTATTGGAAGTACCATTCTTCGGGGATTGGCAGCGCGCACCGTGTTCTCTCACATCATAATATCCTGCTATTCTGCCCGTTTTTGATCACTTAATATGCCGGAAATGTCCGGAAAAGGCCGAAGGTGTACAGAACCCGATTCTCCGTTTGCTCGTTGTAATGGAAGTACCATTTTTGGGGGGTTGGCAGAGAGCAACTGGTTCTTGCACATCACAATATCCTGATATACGGCCCATTTTGAAACAATTAAATAGCCGGAAATGCCCGGAAAAGGCCGAAGGTGTACAGAACCCGTTGCTCCGTATGCTCGTTGTAATGGGCGTACCATTTTTCGGGGATTGGAAGCGTGCAGCGAGATCTCACACATCATAATATCCTGCGATACGACCCTTTTTGAAACAATTAAAAAGCCGGAAATATCCGGAAAAGGCCGAAGGTGTACAGAACCCGTTGCTCCGTATGCTCGTTGTAATGGAAGGACCATTTTTGGGGGATTGGCAGCGTGCAGCGAGTTCTCACACCTCATAATATCCTGCGATACGACCCATTTTGAAACTATTAAAAAGCCGAAACTGGCCGGAAAAGGCCGAATATGTACAAGACAGGATTCTCCGCATGCTCGTTGTAATGGATGTACCATTTTTCGGGGATTGGCAGCGTGCAGCGAGATCTCACACATCATAATATCGCGCGATACGACCCATTTTGAAACAATTAAAAAGCCGGAAATATCCGGAAAAGGCCGAAGGTGTACAGAACCCGATGCTCCGTTTGCTCGTTGTAGTGGAAGTACCATTTTTCGGGGATGGGCAGCGTGCAGCGTGTTCTCACACATCATAATATCCTGCGATACGACCCATTTTGAAACAATTAAATAGCCGGAAATGTCCGGAAAAGGCCGAAGGTGTACAGAACCCGTTGCTCCGTATGCTCGTTGTAATGGGCGTACCATTTTTCGGGGATTGGCATCGTGCAGCGAGTTCTCACACATCATAATATCCTGCGATACGACCCATTTTGAAACTATTAAAAAGCCGAAACTGGCCGGAAAAGGCCGAATATGTACAAGACAGGATTCTCCGCATGCTCGTTGTAATGGATGTACCATTTTTCGGGGATTGGCAGCGTGCAGCGAGATCTCACACCTCATAATATCCTGCGATACGACACATTTTGAAACTATTAAAAAGCCGAAACTGGCCGGAAAAGGCCGAATATGTACAAGACAGGATTCTCCGCATGCTCGTTGTAATGGATGTACCATTTTTCGGGGATTGGCAGCGTGCAGCGAGATCTCACACATCATAATATCGCGCGATACGACCCATTTTGAAACAATTAAAAAGCCGGAAATGTCCGGAAAAGGCCGAAGGTGTACAGAACCCAATGCTCCGTTTGCTCGTTGTAATGGAAGTACCATTTTTGGGGGGTTGGCAGAGAGCAACTGGTTCTTACACATCATAATATCCTGATATACTGCCCATTTAGAAACAATTAAAAAGCCGGAAATGATCGGAAAAGGCCGAAGGTGTACAGAACCCGTTGCTCCGTATGCTCGTTGTAATGGGCGTACCATTTTTCGGGGATTGGCAGCGTGCAGCGAGATCTCAAACATCATAATATCCTGCGATACGACCCTTTTTGAAACAATTAAAAAGCCGGTAATATCCGGAAAAGGCCGAAGGTGTACAGATCCCGTTGCTCCGTATGCTCGTTGTAATGGAAGGACCATTTTTGGGGGATTGGCAGCGTGCAGCGAGTTCTCACACCTCATAATATCCTGCGAAACGACTCATTTTGAAACTATTAAAATGCCGAAACTTGCCGGAAAAGGCCGAATATGTACAAGACAGGATTCTCCGCATGTTCGTTGTAATGGAAGTACCATTCTTCGGGGATTGGCAGCGCGCAACGAGTTCTCTCACATCATAATATCCTGATATGCGGCCCACTTTGAAACAATTAAAAAGCCGGAAATGTCCGGCAAAGGCCGAAGGTGTACAGAACCCGTTGCTCCCTTTGCTTGTTGTAATGGAAGTACCATTTTTGGGGGGTTGGCAGAGAGCAACTGGTTCTTACACATCATAATATCCTGATATACGGCCCATTTTGAAGCAATTAAAAAGCCGGAAATGTCCGGAAAAGGACGAAGGTGTACAGAACCCGTTGCTCCGTATGCTCGTTGTAATGGGCGTACCAATTTTCGGGGATTTCCAGCGTGCAGCCAGTTCTCATACCTCATAATATCCTGCGATACGACCCATTTTGAAACTATTAAAAAGCCCAAACTGGCCGGAAATGGCCGAATATGTACAAGACAGGATTGTCCGCATGCTCGATGTAATGGAAGTACCATACTTCGGGGATTGCAGCGTGCGACGAGTTCTCGCACATCATAATATCCTGCGATACGACCCATTTTGAAACAATTAAAAAGCCGGAAATGTCCGGAAAAGGCCGTAGGTGTACAGAACCCGTTGCTCCGTATGCTCGTTGTAATGGGCGTACCATTTTTGGAGGATTTGCAGCGTGCAGCGAGTTCTCACACATCATAATATCCTGCGATACGACCCATTTTAAAACAATTAAAAAGCCGGAAATGTCCGGAAAAGGCCGAATGTGTACAAGACGGGATTCTCCGCATGCTCGTTGTAATGGAAGGACCATTTTTGGGGGATTGGCAGCGCTCAACGCGTTTTCACACATCATAATATCCTGCTATTCGGCCCGTTTTTAATCACTTAAAATGCCGGAAATGTCCGGAAGCGGCCGAAGGTGTACAGAACCTGATGCTCCGTATTGTCGTTGTAATGGGCGTACCATTTTTCGGGGACTGGCAGCGTGCAGCGAGTTCTCACACATCATAATATCCTGCTATACGACCCATTTTGAAACAATTAAAAAGCCGGAAATGTCCGGAAAAGGCCGAAGGTGTACAGAACCTGATGCTCCGTATGCTCGTTGTAAGGGGCGTACCATTTCTCGGGGATTGGCAGCGCGTAACGAATTCTCTCACATCATAATATCCTGCTATTCGGCCCGTTTTTAATCACTTAAAATGCCGGAAATGTCCGGAAGAGGCCGAAGGAGTACAGAACCCGATGCTCCGTTTGCTCGTTGTAATGGAAGTACCATTCTTCGGGGATTGGCTGCGCGCAACGTGTTCTCTCACATCATAATATCCTGCGATATGACCCATTTTGAAACAATTAAAAAGCCGGAAATGTCCGGAAAAGGCCGAATATGTACAAGACAGGATTGTCCGCATGCTGGTTGTATTGGAAGTACCATTTTTGGGGGGTTGGTAGCGCGCAACGAGTTCTCTCACTTCATAATATCCTGCAATACGGCCCGTTTTTAATCGCATAAAATGCCGGAGATGTCCCGAAATGACCGAAGGTGTACAGAACCCGGTGCTCCGTTTGCTCGTTGTGATAGAAGTACCATTTTTGGGGGGTTGGCAGAGAGCAACTGGTTCTTACACATCATAATATCCTGATATACGGCCCATTTTGAAACAATTAAAAAGCCGGAAATGTCCGGAAAAGGCCGAAGGTGTACAGAACCCGTTGCTCCGTATGCTCGTTGTAAGGGGCGTACCATTTTTCGGAGACTGGCAGCGTGCAGCGAGTTCTCACACATCATAATATCCTGCGATACGACCCATTTTGAAACAATTAAAAAGCCGGAAATGTCCGGAAAAGGCCGAAGGTGTACAGAACCCGTTGCTCCGTATGCTCGTTGTAATGGAAATACCATTCTTCGGGGATTGGCAGCGCGCAACGGGTTCCCTCACATCATAATATCCTGCAATACGGCCCGTTTTTAATCACATAAAATGCCGGAGATGTCCGGAAATGACCGAATGTGTACACAACCCGATGCTCCGTTTGCTCGTTGTGATGGAAGTACCATTTTTGGGGGGTTGGCAGAGAGCAACTGGTTCTTACACATCATAATATCCTGATATACGGCCTATTTTGAAACAATTAAAAAGCCGGAAATGTCCGGAAAAGGCCGTAGGTGTACAGATCCCGTTGCTCCGTATGCACGTTGTAATGGGCGTACCATTTTTCGGGGATTGGCAGCGTGCAGCGAGTTCTCACACATAATAATATCCTGCGATACGACCCATTTTGAAACAATTAAAAAGCCGGAAATGTCCGGAAAAGGCCGAATATGTACAAGACAGGATTCTCCGCATGCTCGTTGTAATGGAAGTACCATTCTTCGGGGATTGGCAGCGCGCAACGAGTTCTCTCACATCATAATATCCTGCTATACGGCACGTTTTTAATCACATAAAATGCCGGAGATGTCCGGAAAAGGCCGAAGGTGTACATAACCCGTTGCTCCGTATGCTCGTTGTAATGGGCGTACCATTTTTCGGGGATTGGCAGCGAGCAGCGAGTTCTCACACATCATAATATCCTGATATGCGGCACATTTTGAAACAATTAAAAAGCCGGAAATGTCCGGAAAAGGCCGAATATGTACAAGACAGGATTCTCCGCATGCTCGTTGTAATGGAAGTACCATTCTTCGGGGATTGGCAGCGCGCAACGAGTTCTCACAGATCATAATATCCTGCTATTCGGCCCGTTTTTAATCACTTAAAATGCCGGAAATGTCCGGAAGAGGCCGAAGGAGTACAGAAGCCGATGCTCCGTTTGCTCGTTGTAATGGGCGTACCATTTTTCGGGGATTGGCAGCGAGCAGCGAGTTCTCACACATCATAATATCCTGATATGCGGCCCATTTTGAAACAATTAAAAAGCCGGAAATGTCCGGAAAAGGCCGAATATGTACAAGACAGGATTGTCCGCATGCTCGATGTAATGGAAGTACCATTCTTCGGGGATTGCAGCGTGCGACGAGTTCTCTCACATCATAATATCCTGATATACGGCCCATTTAGAAACAATTAAAAAGCCGGAAATGATCGGAAAAGGCCGAAGGTGTACAGAACCCGTTGCTCCGTATGCTCGTTGTAATGGGCGTACCATTTTTCGGGGATTGGCAGCGTGCAGCGAGATCTCAAACATCATAATATCCTGCGATACGACCCTTTTTGAAACAATTAAAAAGCCGGTAATATCCGGAAAAGGCCGAAGGTGTACAGAACCCGTTGCTCCGTATGCTCGTTGTAATGGAAGGACCATTTTTGGGGGATTGGCAGCGTGCAGCGAGTTCTCACACCTCATAATATCCTGCGAAACGACTCATTTTGAAACTATTAAAATGCCGAAACTTGCCGGAAAAGGCCGAATATGTACAAGACAGGATTCTCCGCATGTTCGTTGTAATGGAAGTACCATTCTTCGGGGATTGGCAGCGCGCAACGAGTTCTCTCACATCATAATATCCTGATATGCGGCCCACTTTGAAACAATTAAAAAGCCGGAAATGTCCGGCAAAGGCCGAAGGTGTACAGAACCCGTTGCTCCCTTTGCTTGTTGTAATGGAAGTACCATTTTTGGGGGGTTGGCAGAGAGCAACTGGTTCTTACACATCATAATATCCTGATATACGGCCCATTTTGAAGCAATTAAAAAGCCGGAAATGTCCGGAAAAGGACGAAGGTGTACAGAACCCGTTGCTCCGTATGCTCGTTGTAATGGGCGTACCAATTTTCGGGGATTTCCAGCGTGCAGCCAGTTCTCATACCTCATAATATCCTGCGATACGACCCATTTTGAAACTATTAAAAAGCCGAAACTGGCCGGAAATGGCCGAATATGTACAAGACAGGATTGTCCGCATGCTCGATGTAATGGAAGTACCATACTTCGGGGATTGCAGCGTGCGACGAGTTCTCGCACATCATAATATCCTGCGATACGACCCATTTTGAAACAATTAAAAAGCCGGAAATGTCCGGAAAAGGCCGTAGGTGTACAGAACCCGTTGCTCCGTATGCTCGTTGTAATGGGCGTACCATTTTTGGAGGATTTGCAGCGTGCAGCGAGTTCTCACACATCATAATATCCTGCGATACGACCCATTTTAAAACAATTAAAAAGCCGGAAATGTCCGGAAAAGGCCGAATGTGTACAAGACGGGATTCTCCGCATGCTCGTTGTAATGGAAGGACCATTTTTGGGGGATTGGCAGCGCTCAACGCGTTTTCACACATCATAATATCCTGCTATTCGGCCCGTTTTTAATCACTTAAAATGCCGGAAATGTCCGGAAGCGGCCGAAGGTGTACAGAACCTGATGCTCCGTATTGTCGTTGTAATGGGCGTACCATTTTTCGGGGACTGGCAGCGTGCAGCGAGTTCTCACACATCATAATATCCTGCTATACGACCCATTTTGAAACAATTAAAAAGCCGGAAATGTCCGGAAAAGGCCGAAGGTGTACAGAACCTGATGCTCCGTATGCTCGTTGTAAGGGGCGTACCATTTCTCGGGGATTGGCAGCGCGTAACGAATTCTCTCACATCATAATATCCTGCTATTCGGCCCGTTTTTAATCACTTAAAATGCCGGAAATGTCCGGAAGAGGCCGAAGGAGTACAGAACCCGATGCTCCGTTTGCTCGTTGTAATGGAAGTACCATTCTTCGGGGATTGGCTGCGCGCAACGTGTTCTCTCACATCATAATATCCTGCGATATGACCCATTTTGAAACAATTAAAAAGCCGAAACTGGCCGGAAAAAGCCGAATATGTACAAGACAGGATTCTCCGCATGCTGGTTGTATTGGAAGTACCATTTTTGGGGGGTTGGTAGCGCGCAACGAGTTCTCTCACTTCATAATATCCTGCAATACGGCCCGTTTTTAATCGCATAAAATGCCGGAGATGTCCCGAAATGACCGAAGGTGTACAGAACCCGGTGCTCCGTTTGCTCGTTGTGATAGAAGTACCATTTTTGGGGGGTTGGCAGAGAGCAACTGGTTCTTACACATCATAATATCCTGATATACGGCCCATTTTGAAACAATTAAAAAGCCGGAAATGTCCGGAAAAGGCCGAAGGTGTACAGAACCCGTTGCTCCGTATGCTCGTTGTAAGGGGCGTACCATTTTTCGGAGACTGGCAGCGTGCAGCGAGTTCTCACACATCATAATATCCTGCGATACGACCCATTTTGAAACAATTAAAAAGCCGGAAATGTCCGGAAAAGGCCGAAGGTGTACAGAACCCGTTGCTCCGTATGCTCGTTGTAATGGAAATACCATTCTTCGGGGATTGGCAGCGCGCAACGGGTTCCCTCACATCATAATATCCTGCAATACGGCCCGTTTTTAATCACATAAAATGCCGGAGATGTCCGGAAATGACCGAATGTGTACACAACCCGATGCTCCGTTTGCTCGTTGTGATGGAAGTACCATTTTTGGGGGGTTGGCAGAGAGCAACTGGTTCTTACACATCATAATATCCTGATATACGGCCTATTTTGAAACAATTAAAAAGCCGGAAATGTCCGGAAAAGGCCGTAGGTGTACAGATCCCGTTGCTCCGTATGCACGTTGTAATGGGCGTACCATTTTTCGGGGATTGGCAGCGTGCAGCGAGTTCTCACACATAATAATATCCTGCGATACGACCCATTTTGAAACAATTAAAAAGCCGGAAATGTCCGGAAAAGGCCGAATATGTACAAGACAGGATTCTCCGCATGCTCGTTGTAATGGAAGTACCATTCTTCGGGGATTGGCAGCGCGCAACGAGTTCTCTCACATCATAATATCCTGCTATACGGCACGTTTTTAATCACATAAAATGCCGGAGATGTCCGGAAAAGGCCGAAGGTGTACATAACCCGTTGCTCCGTATGCTCGTTGTAATGGGCGTACCATTTTTCGGGGATTGGCAGCGAGCAGCGAGTTCTCACACATCATAATATCCTGATATGCGGCACATTTTGAAACAATTAAAAAGCCGGAAATGTCCGGAAAAGGCCGAATATGTACAAGACAGGATTCTCCGCATGCTCGTTGTAATGGAAGTACCATTCTTCGGGGATTGGCAGCGCGCAACGAGTTCTCACAGATCATAAAATCCTGCTATTCGGCCCGTTTTTAATCACTTAAAATGCCGGAAATGTCCGGAAGAGGCCGAAGGAGTACAGAAGCCGATGCTCCGTTTGCTCGTTGTAATGGGCGTACCATTTTTCGGGGATTGGCAGCGAGCAGCGAGTTCTCACACATCATAATATCCTGATATGCGGCCCATTTTGAAACAATTAAAAAGCCGGAAATGTCCGGAAAAGGCCGAATATGTACAAGACAGGATTGTCCGCATGCTCGATGTAATGGAAGTACCATTCTTCGGGGATTGCAGCGTGCGACGAGTTCTCTCACATCATAATATCCTGCGATACGACCCATTTTGAAACAATTAAAAAGCCGGAAATGTCCGGAAAAGGCCGTAGGTGTACAGAACCCGTTGCTCCGTATGCTCGTTGTAATGGGCGTACCATTTTTGGAGGATTTGCAGCGTGCAGCGAGTTCTCACACATCATAATATCCTGCGATACGACCCATTTTAAAACAATTAAAAAGCCGGAAATGTCCGGAAAAAGCCGAAGGTGTACAGAACCAGTTGCTCCGTATGCTCGTTGTAATGGGCGTACCATTTTTGGGGGATTGGCAGCGTGCAGCGAGTTCTCACACATCATAATATCCTGCGACACGACCCATTTTGAAACAATTAAAAAGCCGAAACTTGCCGGAAAAGGCCGAATGTGTACAAGACGGGATTCTCCGCATGCTCGTTGTAATGGAAGGACCATTTTTGGGGGATTGGCAGCGCTCAACGCGTTTTCACACATCATAATATCCTGCTATTCGGCCCGTTTTTAATCACTTAAAATGCCGGAAATGTCCGGAAGCGGCCGAAGGTGTACAGAACCTGATGCTCCGTATTGTCGTTGTAATGGGCGTACCATTTTTCGGGGACTGGCAGCGTGCAGCGAGTTCTCACACATCATAATATTCTGCGATACGATCCATTTTGAAACAATTAAAAAGCCGGAAATGTCCGGAAAAGGCCGAAGGTGTACAGAACCCGTTGCTCCGTATGCTCGTTGTAATGGAAATACCATTCTTCGGGGATTGGCAGCGCGCAACGGGTTCCCTCACATCATAATATCCTGCAATACGGCCCGTTTTTAATCACATAAAATGCCGGAGATGTCCGGAAATGACCGAATGTGTACACAACCCGATGCTCCGTTTGCTCGTTGTGATGGAAGTACCATTTTTGGGGGGTTGGCAGAGAGCAACTGGTTCTTACACATCATAATATCCTGATATACGGCCTATTTTGAAACAATAAAAAAGCCGGAAATGTCCGGAAAAGGCCGAAGGTGTACAGAACCCGCTGCTCCGTATGCTCGTTGTAAGGGGCGTACCATTTTTCGGGGATTGGCAGCGTGCAGCGAGTTTTCACACATCATAATATCCTGCGATACGACCCATTTTGAAACAATTAAAAAGCCGGAAATGTCCGGAAAAGGCCGAAGGTGTACAGAACCCGTTGCTCCGTATGCTCGTTGTAATGGAAGGACCATTTTTGGAGGATTGGCAGCGCTCAACGCGTTTTTACACATCATAATATCCTGCTATTCGGCCCGTTTTTAATCACTTAAAATGCCGGAAATGTCCGGAAGAGGCCGAAGGTGTACAGAACCTGATGCTCCGTATGCTCGTTGTAATGGGCGTACCATATTTCGGGGACTGGCAGCGTGCAGCGAGTTTTCACACATCATAATATCCTGCGATACGACCCATTTTGAAGTAATTAAGAAGCCGGAAATGTCCAGAAAAGGCCGAACGTGTACAGAACCCGATGCTCCGTATGCTCGTTGTAATGGAAATACCATTCTTCGGGGATTGGCAGCGCGTAACGGGTTCCCTCACATCATAATATCCTGCAATACGGCCCGTTTTTAATCACATAAAATGCCGGAGATGTCCGGAAATGACCAAATGTGTAAACAACCCGATGCTCCGTTTGCTCGTTGTGATGGAAGTACCATTTTTGGGGGGTTGGCAGAGAGCAACTGGTTCTTACACATCATAATATCCTGATATACGGCCTATTTTGAAACAAATTAAAAAGCCGGAAATGTCCGGAAAAGGCCGTAGGTGTACAGATCCCGTTGCTCCGTATGCACGTTGTAATGGGCGTACCATTTTTCGGGGATTGGCAGCGTGCAGCGAGTTCTCACACATCATAATATCCTGCGATACGACCCATTTTGAAACAATTAAAAAGCCGGAAATGTCCGGAAAAGGCCGAAGGTGTACAAGACAGGATTCTCCGCATGCTCGTTGTAATGGAAGTACCATTCTTCGGGGATTGGCAGCGCGCAACGAGTTCTCTCACATCATAATATCCTGCTATACGGCCCGTTTTTAATCACATAAAATGCCGGAGATGTCCGGAAAAGGCCGAAGGTGTACAGAACCCGATACTCCGTTTGCTCGTTGTAATGGAAGTACCATTTTTCGGGGATTGGCAGCGTGCAGCGAGTTCTCACACATTATAATACCCTGATATACGGCCCATTTTGAAACAATTAAAAAGCCGGAAATGTCCGGAAAAGGCCGAAGGTGTACATAACCCGTTGCTCCGTATGCACGTTGTAATGGGCGTACCATTTTTCGGGGATTGGCAGCGATCAGCGAGTTCTCACACATCATAATATCCTGATATGCGGCCCATTTTGAAACAATTAAAAAGCCGGAAATGTCCGGAAAAGGCCGAATATGTACAAGACAGGATTCTCCGCATGCTCGTTGTAATGGAAGTACCATTCTTCGGGGATTGGCAGCGCGCAACGAGTTCTCACACATCATAATATCCTGCTATTCGGCCCGTTTTTAATCACTTAAAATGCCGGAAATGTCCGGAAGAGGCCGAAGGAGTACAGAAGCCGATGCTCCGTTTGCTCGTTGTAATGGGCGTACCATTTTTAGGGGATTGGCAGCTTGCAGCGAGTTCTCACACATCATAATATCCTGCGATACGACCCATTTTTAAACTATTAAAAAGCCGAAACTGGCCGGGAAAGGCCGAATATGTACATGACAGGATTCTCCGCATGCTCGTTGTAATGGAAGTACCATTCTTCGGGGATTGGCAGCGCGCAACGGGTTCCCTCACATCATAATATCCTGCAATACGGCCCGCTTTTAATCACATAAAATGCCGGAGATGTCCGGAAATGTCCGAATGTGTACAGAACACGATGCTCCGTTTGCTCGTTGTGATGGAAGTACCATTTTGGGGGGGTTGTCAGAGAGCAACTGGTTCTTACACATCATAATATCCTGATATACGGCCTATTTTGAAACAATTAAAAAGCCGGAAATGTCCGGAAAAGGCCGTAGGTGTACAGATCCCGTTGCTCCGTATGCTCGTTGTAATGGGCGTACCATTTTTCGGGGATTGGCAGCGTGCAGCGAGTTCTCACACATCATAATATCCTGCGATACGACCCATTTTGAAACAATTAAAAAGCCGGAAATGTCCGGAAAGGGCCGTAGGTGTACAGAACCCGTTGCTCCGTATGCTCGTTGTAATGGGCGTACCATTTTTGGAGGATTGGCAGCGTGCAGAGAGTTCTCACACATCATAATATCCTGCGATACGACCCATTTTAAAACAATTAAAAAGCCGGAAATGTCCGGAAAAAGCCGAAGGTGTACAGAACCAGTTGCTCCGTATGCTCGTTGTAATGGGCGTACCATTTTTGGGGGATTGGCAGCGTGCAGCGAGTTCTCACACATCATAATATCCTGCGACACGACCCATTTTGAAACAATTAAAAAGCCAAAACTTGCCGGAAAAGGCCGAATGTGTACAAGACGGGATTCTCCGCATGCTCGTTGTAATGGAAGGACCATTTTTGGGGGATTGGCAGCGCTCAACGCGTTTTCACACATCATAATATCCTGCTATTCGGCCCGTTTTTAATCACTTAAAATGCCGGAAATGTCCGGAAGCGGCCGAAGGTGTACAGAACCTGATGCTCCGTATTGTCGTTGTAATGGGCGTACCATTTTTCGGGGACTGGCAGCGTGCAGCGAGTTCTCACACATCATAATATCCTGCGATACGACCCATTTTGAAACAATTAAAAAGCCGGAAATGTCCGGAAAAGGCCGAAGGTGTACAGAACCCGTTGCTCCGTATGCTCGTTGTAATGGAAGGCCATTTTTGGGGGATTGGCAGCGCTCAACGCGTTTTTACACATCATAATATCCTGCTATTCGGCCTGTTTTTAATCACTTAAAATGCCGGAAATGTCCGGAAGAGGCCGAAGGAGTACAGAACCCGATGCTCCGTTTGCTCGTTGTAATGGGCGTACCATTTTTCGGGGATTGGCAGCTTGCAGCGAGTTCTCACACATCAAAATATCCTGCGAAACGACCCATTTTTAGACTATTAAAAAGCCGAAACTGGCCGGGAAAGGCCGAATATGTACAACACAGGATTCTCCGCATGCTCGTTGAAATGGAAGTACCACACTTCGGGGATTGGCAGCGCGCAACGGGTTCCCTCACATCATAATATCCTGCAATACGGCCCGTTTTTAATCACATAAAATGCCGGAGATGTCCGGAAATGACCGAATGTGTACAGAACCCGATGCTCCGTTTGCTCGTTGTGATGGAAGTACCATTTTTGGGGGGTTGGCAGAGAGCAACTGGTTCTTACACATCATAATATCCTGATATACGGCCTATTTTGAAACAATTTAAAAGCCGGAAATGTCCGGAAAAGGCCGTAGGTGTACAGATCCCGTTGCTCCGTATGCTCCTTGTAATGGGCGTACCATTTTTCGGGGATTGGCAGCGTGCAGCGAGTTCTCACACATCATAATATCCTGCGATACGACCCATTTTGAAACAATTAAATAGCCGGAAATGTCCGGAAAAGGCCGAATATTTACAAGACGGGATTCTCCGCATGATCGTTGTAATGGGCGTACCATTTTTCAGGGATTGGCAGCGTGCAGCGATTTCTCACACATCATAATATCCTGCGATACGACCCATTTTGAAACAATTAAATAGCCGGAAATGTCCGGAAAAGGCCGAATATTTACAAGACAGGATTCTCCGCATGCTCGTTGTAATGGGCGTACCATTTTTCGGGGATTGGCAGCGCGCAACGAGTTCTCTCACATCATAATATCCTAATATACGGCCCATTTTGAAACAATTAAAAAGCCGGAAATGTCCGGAAAAGGCCGAAGGTGTACAGAACCCGTTGCTCCGTATGCTCGTTGTAATGGAAGGACCATTTTTCGGGGATTGGCAGCGTGCAGCGAGTTCTCACACATCATAATATCCTGCGATAGGACCCATTTTGAAACAATTAAAAAGCCGAAACTTGCCGGAAAAGGCCGAATATTTACAAGACGGGATTCTCCGCATGATCGTTGTAATGGGCGTACCATTTTTCAGGGATTGGCAGCGTGCAGCGATTTCTCACACATCATAATATCCTGCGATACGACCCATTTTGAAACAATTTAAAAGCCGGAAATATCCGGTAAATGCCGAAGGTGTACAGAACCTGATGCTCCGTATGCACGTTGTAATGGAAGTATTACTTTACGGAGTGCTTCTGCCTGCAACCCGTTCTTGCGCATCATAATTTCTTGTTGTGTGACCCGTTTTGTATCAATTAAAATGACAGAAATGGCCGGAAAAGGCCGAATATGTACAAGACAGCATTCTCCGCATGCTCGTTGTATTGACAGTACCATTCTTCGAAGGGTTCCTGCGTGCAATCCGTTCTAGCATATCATAATTTCCTGCTATATGACCCGTTTTGAATCAATTAAATTGCCGGAAGAGGCCGAATATGTACAAAACGGGATTCTCCGTATGTTCTTTGTAATGGAATTACCATTTTTGGGGGGCTGGCAGAGCGCAACTAGTTCTTACACATCATAATTTCCAGCTATATGACCGGTTTTGAATCAATTGAAATGCCGAAACTAGCCGGAAGAGGCCGAATATGTACAGAACCCAATGCTCCGTATGCTCGTTGTAATGGAAGTACCACTTAACAGAGTGCTTCTGCGTGCAACCCGTTCTTACACATCATAATTTCTAGTTACATGACCTGTTTTGTATCAATTAAAATGCCGGAAATGGCAGGAAGAGGCCGAATATGTACAGAACCCAATGCTCCGTATGCTCGTTGTAATGGAAGTACCACTTAACAGAGTGCTTGAGCGCGCAACCCGTTCTTGCACATCATAATTTCCTGCTATATGACCCGTTTTGAATCATTTAAAAAGCCGGAAATGTCCGGAAAAGACCGAAATTGTACGGAACAAGATTATCCGTAATCTCGTTGTAATGGAAGGACCATTTTTGGGGTATTGGCAGCGCTCAACCCGTTTTTACACATGATAATATCCTGCTATTCGGCCCGTTTTTAATCACTTAAAATGCCGGAAATGTCCGGAAGAGGCCGAAGGAGTACAGAACCCGATGCTCCGTTTGCTCGTTGTAATGGGCGTACCATTTTTAGGGGATTGGCAGCTTGCAGCGAGTTCTCACACATCATAATATCCTGCGATACGACCCATTTTTAGACTATTAAAAAGCCGAAACTGGCCGGGAAAGGCCGAATATGTACAACACAGGATTCTCCGCATGCTCGTTGAAATGGAAGTACCACACTTCGGGGATTGGCAGCGCGCAACGGGTTCCCTCACATCATAATATCCTGCAATACGGCCCGTTTTTAATCACATAAAATGCCGGAGATGTCCGGAAATGACCGAATGTGTACAGAACCCGATGCTCCGTTTGCTCGTTGTGATGGAAGTACCATTTTTGGGGGGTTGGCAGAGAGCAACTGGTTCTTACACATCATAATATCCTGATATACGGCCTATTTTGAAACAATTTAAAAGCCGGAAATGTCCGGAAAAGGCCGTAGGTGTACAGATCCCGTTGCTCCGTATGCTCCTTGTAATGGGCGTACCATTTTTCGGGGATTGGCAGCGTGCAGCGAGTTCTCACACATCATAATATCCTGCGATACGACCCATTTTGAAACAATTAAATAGCCGGAAATGTCCGGAAAAGGCCGAATATTTACAAGACGGGATTCTCCGCATGATCGTTGTAATGGGCGTACCATTTTTCAGGGATTGGCAGCGTGCAGCGATTTCTCACACATCATAATATCCTGCGATACGACCCATTTTGAAACAATTAAATAGCCGGAAATGTCCGGAAAAGGCCGAATATTTACAAGACAGGATTCTCCGCATGCTCGTTGTAATGGGCGTACCATTTTTCGGGGATTGGCAGCGCGCAACGAGTTCTCTCACATCATAATATCCTAATATACGGCCCATTTTGAAACAATTAAAAAGCCGGAAATGTCCGGAAAAGGCCGAAGGTGTACAGAACCCGTTGCTCCGTATGCTCGTTGTAATGGAAGGACCATTTTTCGGGGATTGGCAGCGTGCAGCGAGTTCTCACACATCATAATATCCTGCGATAGGACCCATTTTGAAACAATTAAAAAGCCGAAACTTGCCGGAAAAGGCCGAATATTTACAAGACGGGATTCTCCGCATGATCGTTGTAATGGGCGTACCATTTTTCAGGGATTGGCAGCGTGCAGCGATTTCTCACACATCATAATATCCTGCGATACGACCCATTTTGAAACAATTTAAAAGCCGGAAATATCCGGTAAATGCCGAAGGTGTACAGAACCTGATGCTCCGTATGCACGTTGTAATGGAAGTATTACTTTACGGAGTGCTTCTGCCTGCAACCCGTTCTTGCGCATCATAATTTCTTGTTGTGTGACCCGTTTTGTATCAATTAAAATGACAGAAATGGCCGGAAAAGGCCGAATATGTACAAGACAGCATTCTCCGCATGCTCGTTGTATTGACAGTACCATTCTTCGAAGGGTTCCTGCGTGCAATCCGTTCTAGCATATCATAATTTCCTGCTATATGACCCGTTTTGAATCAATTAAATTGCCGGAAGAGGCCGAATATGTACAAAACGGGATTCTCCGTATGTTCTTTGTAATGGAATTACCATTTTTGGGGGGCTGGCAGAGCGCAACTAGTTCTTACACATCATAATTTCCAGCTATATGACCGGTTTTGAATCAATTGAAATGCCGAAACTAGCCGGAAGAGGCCGAATATGTACAGAACCCAATGCTCCGTATGCTCGTTGTAATGGAAGTACCACTTAACAGAGTGCTTCTGCGTGCAACCCGTTCTTACACATCATAATTTCTAGTTACATGACCTGTTTTGTATCAATTAAAATGCCGGAAATGGCAGGAAGAGGCCGAATATGTACAGAACCCAATGCTCCGTATGCTCGTTGTAATGGAAGTACCACTTAACAGAGTGCTTGAGCGCGCAACCCGTTCTTGCACATCATAATTTCCTGCTATATGACCCGTTTTGAATCATTTAAAAAGCCGGAAATGTCCGGAAAAGACCGAAATTGTACGGAACAAGATTATCCGTAATCTCGTTGTAATGGAAGGACCATTTTTGGGGTATTGGCAGCGCTCAACCCGTTTTTACACATGATAATATCCTGCTATTCGGGCCGTTTTTAATCACTTAAAATGCCGGAAATGTCCGGAAGAGGCCGAAGGAGTACAGAACCCGATGCTCCGTTTGCTCGTTGTAATGGGCGTACCATTTTTAGGGGATTGGCAGCTTGCAGCGAGTTCTCACACATCATAATATCCTGCGATACGACCCATTTTTAAACTATTAAAATGCCGAAACTGGCCGGGAAAGGCCGAATATGTACAAGACAGGATTCTCCGCATGCTCGTTGTAATGGAAGTACCATTCTTCGGGGATGGGCAGCTCGCAACGGGTTCCCTCACATCATAATATCCTGCAATACGGCCCGTTTTTAATCACATAAAATGCCGGATATGTCCGGAAATGACCGAATGTGTACAGAACACGATGCTCCGTTTGCTCGTTGTGATGGAAGTACCATTTTGGGGGGGTTGGCTGAGAGCAACTGGTTCTTACACATCATAATATCCTGATATACGGCCCATTTTGAAACAATTAAAAAGCCGGAAATGTCCGGAAAAGGCCGTAGGTGTACAGATCCCGTTGCTCCGTATGCTCGTTGTAATGGGCGTACCATTTTTCGGGGATTGGAAGCGTGCAGCGAGATCTCACACATCATAATATCCTGCGATACGACCCTTTTTGAAACAATTAAAAAGCCGGAAATATCCGGAAAAGGCCGAAGGTGTACAGAACTCGTTGCTCCGTATGCTCGTTGTAATGGAAGGACCATTTTTGGGGGATTGGCAGCGCTCAACGCGTTTTTACGCATCATAATATCCTGCGATACGACCCATTTGGAACAATTAAAAAGCCGAAACTGGCCGGAAAAGGCCCAAGCTGTACAGAACCCGTTGCTCCGTATGCTCGTTGTAATGGAAGGACCATTTTTCGGGGATTGGCAGCGTGCAGCGAGTTCTCACACATCATAATATCCTGCGATACGACCCATTTTGAAATAATTAAAAAGCCGAAACTGGCCGGAAATGGCCGAAGGTGTACAGAACCCGTTGCTCCGCATGCTCGTTGTGATGGAAGTACCATTCTTCGGGGATTGGCAGCGCGAAACGAGTTCTCTCACATCATAATATCCAGCTATACGGCCCCTTTTTAATCACATAAAATGCCGGAGATGTCCGGAAAAGGCCGAAGGTGTACAGAACCCGTTGCTCCGTATGCTCGTTGTAATGGGCGTACCATTTTTCGGGGTTGGCAGCGCGCAACGAGTTCTCTCACATCATAATATCCTGATATACGGCCCATTTTGAAACAATTAAAAAGCCGGAAATGTCCGGAAAAGGCCGAAGGTGTACAGAACCCGATGCTCCGTTTGCTCGTTGTAATGGAAGGACCATTTTTGGGGGATTGGCAGCGCTCAACGCTTTCTTACACATCATAATATCCTGATATACGGCCCATTTTGAAACAATTAAAAAGCCGGAAATGTCCGGAAAAGGCCGAAGGTGTACAGAACCCGTTGCTCCGTATGATCGTTGTAATGGGCGTACCATTTTTCGGGGATTGGCAGCGTGCAGCGAGTTCTCTCACATCATAATATCCTGCTATACGGCCCGTTTTTAATCACCAAAAATGCCGGAGATGTCCGGAAAAGGCCGAAGGTGTACAGAACCCGTTGCTCCGCATGCTCGTTGTAATGGAAGTACCATTCTTCGGGGATCGGCAGCGCGCAACGAGTTCTCTCACATCATAATATCCTGCTATACGGCCCGTTTTTAATCGCATAAAATGCCGGAGATGTCCGGAAAACGCCGAAGGTGTACAGAACCCGTTGCTCCGTATGATCGTTGTAATGGAAGGACCATTTTTCGGGGATTGGCAGCGTGCAGCGAGTTCTCACACATCATAATATCCTGCGATACGACCCATTTTGAAACAATTAAAAAGCCGAACCTTGCCGGAAAAGGCCGAATATGTACAAGACAGGATTCTCCGCATGCTCTTTGTAATGGAAGTGCTATTCTTCGGGGATTTGCAGCGCGCAACGAGTTCTCTCACATCATAATATCCTGCGATACGACCCATTTTGAAACAATTAAGAAGCCGGAAATGTCCGGAAAAGGCTGAAGGTGTACAGAAACCGTTGCTCCGTATACTCGTTGTAATGGAAGGACCATATTTGGAGGATTGGCAGCGCACAACGCGTTTTTACACATCATAATATCCTGCTATTCGGCCCTTTTTTAATCACTTAAAATGCCGGAAATGTCCGGAAGAGGCCGAAGGTGTACAGAACCTGTTGCTCCGTATGCTCGTTGTAAGGGGCGTACCATTCCTCGGGAATTAGCAGCGCGCAACGAGTTCTCTCACATCATAATATCCTGCGATACGACCCATTTTGAAACAATTGAAAAGCCGGAAATGTCCGGAAAAGGCCGAAGGTGTACAGAACCCGTTGCTGCGTATGCTCGTTGTAATGGAAGGACCATTTTTCGGGGATTGGCATCGTGCAGCGAGTTCTCACACATCATAATATCCTGCGATACGACCCATTTTGAAACAATTAAAAAGCCGAAACTTGCCGGAAAAGGCCGAATATTTACAAGACAGGATTCTCCGTATGCTCGTTGGAATGGGCGTACCATTTTTCGGGGATTGGCAGCGTGCAGCGAGTTCTCACACATCATAGTATCCTACGATACGACCCATTTTGAAACAATTAAAAAGCCGGAAATGTCCGGAAAAGGCCGAAGGTGTACAGAACCCGTTGCTCCGTATGCTCGTTGTAAGGGGCGTACCATTTTTCGGGGACTGGCAGCGTGCAGCGAGTTCTCACACATCATAATATCCTGCTATTCGGCCCGTTTTTAATCACTTAAAATGCCGGAAATGTCCGGAAGCGGCCGAAGGTGTACAGAACCCGTTGCTCCGTATGCTCGTTGTAATGGGCGTACCAATTTTCGGGGATTTCCAGCGTGCAGCCAGTTCTCATACCTCATAATATCCTGCGATACGACCCATTTTGAAACTATTAAAAAGCCGAAACTGGCCGGAAATGGCCGAATATGTACAAGACAGGATTGTCCGCATGCTCGATGTAATGGAAGTACCATACTTCGGGGATTGCAGCGTGCGACGAGTTCTCGCACATCATAATATCCTGCGATACGACCCATTTTGAAACAATTAAAAAGCCGGAAATGTCCGGAAAAGGCCGTAGGTGTACAGAACCCGTTGCTCCGTATGCTCGTTGTAATGGGCGTACCATTTTTGGAGGATTTGCAGCGTGCAGCGAGTTCTCACACATCATAATATCCTGCGATACGACCCATTTTAAAACAATTAAAAAGCCGGAAATGTCCGGAAAAGGCCGAATGTGTACAAGACGGGATTCTCCGCATGCTCGTTGTAATGGAAGGACCATTTTTGGGGGATTGGCAGCGCTCAACGCGTTTTCACACATCATAATATCCTGCTATTCGGCCCGTTTTTAATCACTTAAAATGCCGGAAATGTCCGGAAGCGGCCGAAGGTGTACAGAACCTGATGCTCCGTATTGTCGTTGTAATGGGCGTACCATTTTTCGGGGACTGGCAGCGTGCAGCGAGTTCTCACACATCATAATATCCTGCTATACGACCCATTTTGAAACAATTAAAAAGCCGGAAATGTCCGGAAAAGGCCGAAGGTGTACAGAACCTGATGCTCCGTACGCTCGTTGTAAGGGGCGTACCATTTCTCGGGGATTGGCAGCGCGTAACGAATTCTCTCACATCATAATATCCTGCTATTCGGCCCGTTTTTAATCACTTAAAATGCCGGAAATGTCCGGAAGAGGCCGAAGGAGTACAGAACCCGATGCTCCGTTTGCTCGTTGTAATGGAAGTACCATTCTTCGGGGATTGGCTGCGCGCAACGTGTTCTCTCACATCATAATATCCTGCGATATGACCCATTTTGAAACAATTAAAAAGCCGAAACTGGCCGGAAAAAGCCGAATATGTACAAGACAGGATTCTCCGCATGCTGGTTGTATTGGAAGTACCATTTTTGGGGGGTTGGTAGCGCGCAACGAGTTCTCTCACTTCATAATATCCTGCAATACGGCCCGTTTTTAATCGCATAAAATGCCGGAGATGTCCCGAAATGACCGAAGGTGTACAGAACCCGGTGCTCCGTTTGCTCGTTGTGATAGAAGTACCATTTTTGGGGGGTTGGCAGAGAGCAACTGGTTCTTACACATCATAATATCCTGATATACGGCCCATTTTGAAACAATTAAAAAGCCGGAAATGTCCGGAAAAGGCCGAAGGTGTACAGAACCCGTTGCTCCGTATGCTCGTTGTAAGGGGCGTACCATTTTTCGGAGACTGGCAGCGTGCAGCGAGTTCTCACACATCATAATATCCTGCGATACGACCCATTTTGAAACAATTAAAAAGCCGGAAATGTCCGGAAAAGGCCGAAGGTGTACAGAACCCGTTGCTCCGTATGCTCGTTGTAATGGAAATACCATTCTTCGGGGATTGGCAGCGCGCAACGGGTTCCCTCACATCATAATATCCTGCAATACGGCCCGTTTTTAATCACATAAAATGCCGGAGATGTCCGGAAATGACCGAATGTGTACACAACCCGATGCTCCGTTTGCTCGTTGTGATGGAAGTACCATTTTTGGGGGGTTGGCAGAGAGCAACTGGTTCTTACACATCATAATATCCTGATATACGGCCTATTTTGAAACAATTAAAAAGCCGGAAATGTCCGGAAAAGGCCGTAGGTGTACGGATCCCGTTGCTCCGTATGCACGTTGTAATGGGCGTACCATTTTTCGGGGATTGGCAGCGTGCAGCGAGTTCTCACACATAATAATATCCTGCGATACGACCCATTTTGAAACAATTAAAAAGCCGGAAATGTCCGGAAAAGGCCGAATATGTACAAGACAGGATTCTCCGCATGCTCGTTGTAATGGAAGTACCATTCTTCGGGGATTGGCAGCGCGCAACGAGTTCTCTCACATCATAATATCCTGCTATACGGCACGTTTTTAATCACATAAAATGCCGGAGATGTCCGGAAAAGGCCGAAGGTGTACATAACCCGTTGCTCCGTATGCTCGTTGTAATGGGCGTACCATTTTTCGGGGATTGGCAGCGAGCAGCGAGTTCTCACACATCATAAAATCCTGATATGCGGCACATTTTGAAACAATTAAAAAGCCGGAAATGTCCGGAAAAGGCCGAATATGTACAAGACAGGATTCTCCGCATGCTCGTTGTAATGGAAGTACCATTCTTCGGGGATTGGCAGCGCGCAACGAGTTCTCACAGATCATAATATCCTGCTATTCGGCCCGTTTTTAATCACTTAAAATGCCGGAAATGTCCGGAAGAGGCCGAAGGAGTACAGAAGCCGATGCTCCGTTTGCTCGTTGTAATGGGCGTACCATTTTTCGGGGATTGGCAGCGAGCAGCGAGTTCTCACACATCATAATATCCTGATATGCGGCCCATTTTGAAACAATTAAAAAGCCGGAAATGTCCGGAAAAGGCCGAATATGTACAAGACAGGATTGTCCGCATGCTCGATGTAATGGAAGTACCATTCTTCGGGGATTGCAGCGTGCGACGAGTTCTCTCACATCATAATATCCTGCGATACGACCCATTATGAAACAATTAAAAAGCCGGAAATGTCCGGAAAAGGCCGTAGGTGTACAGAACCCGTTGCTCCGTATGCTCGTTGTAATGGGCGTACCATTTTTGGAGGATTTGCAGCGTGCAGCGAGTTCTCACACATCATAATATCCTGCGATACGACCCATTTTAAAACAATTAAAAAGCCGGAAATGTCCGGAAAAAGCCGAAGGTGTACAGAACCAGTTGCTCCGTATGCTCGTTGTAATGGGCGTACCATTTTTGGGGGATTGGCAGCGTGCAGCGAGTTCTCACACATCATAATATCCTGCGACACGACCCATTTTGAAACAATTAAAAAGCCGAAACCTGCCGGAAAAGGCCGAATGTGTACAAGACGGGATTCTCCGCATGCTCGTTGTAATGGAAGGACCATTTTTGGGGGATTGGCAGCGCTCAACGCGTTTTCACACATCATAATATCCTGCTATTCGGCCCGTTTTTAATCACTTAAAATGCCGGAAATGTCCGGAAGCGGCCGAAGGTGTACAGAACCTGATGCTCCGTATTGTCGTTGTAATGGGCGTACCATTTTTCGGGGACTGGCAGCGTGCAGCGAGTTCTCACACATCATAATATTCTGCGATACGACCCATTTTGAAACAATTAAAAAGCCGGAAATGTCCGGAAAAGGCCGAAGGTGTACAGAACCCGTTGCTCCGTATGCTCGTTGTAATGGAAATACCATTCTTCGGGGATTGGCAGCGCGCAACGGGTTCCCTCACATCATAATATCCTGCAATACGGCCCGTTTTTAATCACATAAAATGCCGGAGATGTCCGGAAATGACCGAATGTGTACACAACCCGATGCTCCGTTTGCTCGTTGTGATGGAAGTACCATTTTTGGGGGGTTGGCAGAGAGCAACTGGTTCTTACACATCATAATATCCTGATATACGGCCTATTTTGAAACAATAAAAAAGCCGGAAATGTCCGGAAAAGGCCGAAGGTGTACAGAACCCGCTGCTCCGTATGCTCGTTGTAAGGGGCGTACCATTTTTCGGGGATTGGCAGCGTGCAGCGAGTTCTCACACATCATAATATCCTGCGATACGACCCATTTTGAAACAATTAAAAAGCCGGAAATGTCCGGAAAAGGCCGAAGGTGTACAGAACCCGTTGCTCCGTATGCTCGTTGTAATGGAAGGACCATTTTTGGAGGATTGGCAGCGCTCAACGCGTTTTTACACATCATAATATCCTGCTATTCGGCCCGTTTTTAATCACTTAAAATGCCGGAAATGTCCGGAAGAGGCCGAAGGTGTACAGAACCTGATGCTCCGTATGCTCGTTGTAATGGGCGTACCATATTTCGGGGACTGGCAGCGTGCAGCGAGTTTTCACACATCATAATATCCTGCGATACGACCCATTTTGAAGTAATTAAGAAGCCGGAAATGTCCAGAAAAGGCCGAACGTGTACAGAACCCGTTGCTCCGTATGCTCGTTGTAATGGAAATACCATTCTTCGGGGATTGGCAGCGCGTAACGGGTTCCCTCACATCATAATATCCTGCAATACGGCCCGTTTTTAATCACATAAAATGCCGGAGATGTCCGGAAATGACCAAATGTGTAAACAACCCGATGCTCCGTTTGCTCGTTGTGATGGAAGTACCATTTTTGGGGGGTTGGCAGAGAGCAACTGGTTCTTACACATCATAATATCCTGATATACGGCCTATTTTGAAACAAATTAAAAAGCCGGAAATGTCCGGAAAAGGCCGTAGGTGTACAGATCCCGTTGCTCCGTATGCACGTTGTAATGGGCGTACCATTTTTCGGGGATTGGCAGCGTGCAGCGAGTTCTCACACATCATAATATCCTGCGATACGACCCATTTTGAAACAATTAAAAAGCCGGAAATGTCCGGAAAAGGCCGAAGGTGTACAAGACAGGATTCTCCGCATGCTCGTTGTAATGGAAGTACCATTCTTCGGGGATTGGCAGCGCGCAACGAGTTCTCTCACATCATAATATCCTGCTATACGGCCCGTTTTTAATCACATAAAATGCCGGAGATGTCCGGAAAAGGCCGAAGGTGTACAGAACCCGATACTCCGTTTGCTCGTTGTAATGGAAGTACCATTTTTCGGGGATTGGCAGCGTGCAGCGAGTTCTCACACATTATAATATCCTGATATACGGCCCATTTTGAAACAATTAAAAAGCCGGAAATGTCCGGAAAAGGCCGAAGGTGTACATAACCCGTTGCTCCGTATGCACGTTGTAATGGGCGTACCATTTTTCGGGGATTGGCAGCGATCAGCGAGTTCTCACACATCATAATATCCTGATATGCGGCCCATTTTGAAACAATTAAAAAGCCGGAAATGTCCGGAAAAGGCCGAATATGTACAAGACAGGATTCTCCGCATGATCGTTGTAATGGAAGTACCATTCTTCGGGGATTGGCAGCGCGCAACGAGTTCTCACACATCATAATATCCTGCTATTCGGCCCGTTTTTAATCACTTAAAATGCCGGAAATGTCCGGAAGAGGCCGAAGGAGTACAGAAGCCGATGCTCCGTTTGCTCGTTGTAATGGGCGTACCATTTTTAGGGGATTGGCAGCTTGCAGCGAGTTCTCACACATCATAATATCCTGCGATACGACCCATTTTTAAACTATTAAAAAGCCGAAACTGGCCGGGAAAGGCCGAATATGTACATGACAGGATTCTCCGCATGCTCGTTGTAATGGAAGTACCATTCTTCGGGGATTGGCAGCGCGCAACGGGTTCCCTCACATCATAATATCCTGCAATACGGCCCGCTTTTAATCACATAAAATGCCGGAGATGTCCGGAAATGTCCGAATGTGTACAGAACACGATGCTCCGTTTGCTCGTTGTGATGGAAGTACCATTTTGGGGGGGTTGTCAGAGAGCAACTGGTTCTTACACATCATAATATCCTGATATACGGCCTATTTTGAAACAATTAAAAAGCCGGAAATGTCCGGAAAAGGCCGTAGGTGTACAGATCCCGTTGCTCCGTATGCTCGTTGTAATGGGCGTACCATTTTTCGGGGATTGGCAGCGTGCAGCGAGTTCTCACACATCATAATATCCTGCGATACGACCCATTTTGAAACAATTAAAAAGCCGGAAATGTCCGGAAAAGGCCGTAGGTGTACAGAACCCGTTGCTCCGTATGCTCGTTGTAATGGGCGTACCATTTTTGGAGGATTGGCAGCGTGCAGAGAGTTCTCACACATCATAATATCCTGCGATACGACCCATTTTAAAACAATTAAAAAGCCGGAAATGTCCGGAAAAAGCCGAAGGTGTACAGAACCAGTTGCTCCGTATGCTCGTTGTAATGGGCGTACCATTTTTGGGGGATTGGCAGCGTGCAGCGAGTTCTCACACATCATAATATCCTGCGACACGACCCATTTTGAAACAATTAAAAAGCCAAAACTTGCCGGAAAAGGCCGAATGTGTACAAGACGGGATTCTCCGCATGCTCGTTGTAATGGAAGGACCATTTTTGGGGGATTGGCAGCGCTCAACGCGTTTTCACACATCATAATATCCTGCTATTCGGCCCGTTTTTAATCACTTAAAATGCCGGAAATGTCCGGAAGCGGCCGAAGGTGTACAGAACCTGATGCTCCGTATTGTCGTTGTAATGGGCGTACCATTTTTCGGGGACTGGCAGCGTGCAGCGAGTTCTCACACATCATAATATCCTGCGATACGACCCATTTTGAAACAATTAAAAAGCCGGAAATGTCCGGAAAAGGCCGAAGGTGTACAGAACCCGTTGCTCCGTATGCTCGTTGTAATGGAAGGCCATTTTTGGGGGATTGGCAGCGCTCAACGCGTTTTTACACATCATAATATCCTGCTATTCGGCCTGTTTTTAATCACTTAAAATGCCGGAAATGTCCGGAAGAGGCCGAAGGAGTACAGAACCCGATGCTCCGTTTGCTCGTTGTAATGGGCGTACCATTTTTCGGGGATTGGCAGCTTGCAGCGAGTTCTCACACATCAAAATATCCTGCGAAACGACCCATTTTTAGACTATTAAAAAGCCGAAACTGGCCGGGAAAGGCCGAATATGTACAACACAGGATTCTCCGCATGCTCGTTGAAATGGAAGTACCACACTTCGGGGATTGGCAGCGCGCAACGGGTTCCCTCACATCATAATATCCTGCAATACGGCCCGTTTTTAATCACATAAAATGCCGGAGATGTCCGGAAATGACCGAATGTGTACAGAACCCGATGCTCCGTTTGCTCGTTGTGATGGAAGTACCATTTTTGGGGGGTTGGCAGAGAGCAACTGGTTCTTACACATCATAATATCCTGATATACGGCCTATTTTGAAACAATTTAAAAGCCGGAAATGTCCGGAAAAGGCCGTAGGTGTACAGATCCCGTTGCTCCGTATGCTCCTTGTAATGGGCGTACCATTTTTCGGGGATTGGCAGCGTGCAGCGAGTTCTCACACATCATAATATCCTGCGATACGACCCATTTTGAAACAATTAAATAGCCGGAAATGTCCGGAAAAGGCCGAATATTTACAAGACGGGATTCTCCGCATGATCGTTGTAATGGGCGTACCATTTTTCAGGGATTGGCAGCGTGCAGCGATTTCTCACACATCATAATATCCTGCGATACGACCCATTTTGAAACAATTAAATAGCCGGAAATGTCCGGAAAAGGCCGAATATTTACAAGACAGGATTCTCCGCATGCTCGTTGTAATGGGCGTACCATTTTTCGGGGATTGGCAGCGCGCAACGAGTTCTCTCACATCATAATATCCTAATATACGGCCCATTTTGAAACAATTAAAAAGCCGGAAATGTCCGGAAAAGGCCGAAGGTGTACAGAACCCGTTGCTCCGTATGCTCGTTGTAATGGAAGGACCATTTTTCGGCGATTGGCAGCGTGCAGCGAGTTCTCACACATCATAATATCCTGCGATAGGACCCATTTTGAAACAATTAAAAAGCCGAAACTTGCCGGAAAAGGCCGAATATTTACAAGACGGGATTCTCCGCATGATCGTTGTAATGGGCGTACCATTTTTCAGGGATTGGCAGCGTGCAGCGATTTCTCACACATCATAATATCCTGCGATACGACCCATTTTGAAACAATTTAAAAGCCGGAAATATCCGGTAAATGCCGAAGGTGTACAGAACCTGATGCTCCGTATGCACGTTGTAATGGAAGTATTACTTTACGGAGTGCTTCTGCCTGCAACCCGTTCTTGCGCATCATAATTTCTTGTTGTGTGACCCGTTTTGTATCAATTAAAATGACAGAAATGGCCGGAAAAGGCCGAATATGTACAAGACAGCATTCTCCGCATGCTCGTTGTATTGACAGTACCATTCTTCGAAGGGTTCCTGCGTGCAATCCGTTCTAGCATATCATAATTTCCTGCTATATGACCCGTTTTGAATCAATTAAATTGCCGGAAGAGGCCGAATATGTACAAAACGGGATTCTCCGTATGTTCTTTGTAATGGAATTACCATTTTTGGGGGGCTGGCAGAGCGCAACTAGTTCTTACACATCATAATTTCCAGCTATATGACCGGTTTTGAATCAATTGAAATGCCGAAACTAGCCGGAAGAGGCCGAATATGTACAGAACCCAATGCTCCGTATGCTCGTTGTAATGGAAGTACCACTTAACAGAGTGCTTCTGCGTGCAACCCGTTCTTACACATCATAATTTCTAGTTACATGACCTGTTTTGTATCAATTAAAATGCCGGAAATGGCAGGAAGAGGCCGAATATGTACAGAACCCAATGCTCCGTATGCTCGTTGTAATGGAAGTACCACTTAACAGAGTGCTTGAGCGCGCAACCCGTTCTTGCACATCATAATTTCCTGCTATATGACCCGTTTTGAATCATTTAAAAAGCCGGAAATGTCCGGAAAAGACCGAAATTGTACGGAACAAGATTATCCGTAATCTCGTTGTAATGGAAGGACCATTTTTGGGGTATTGGCAGCGCTCAACCCGTTTTTACACATGATAATATCCTGCTATTCGGCCCGTTTTTAATCACTTAAAATGCCGGAAATGTCCGGAAGAGGCCGAAGGAGTACAGAACCCGATGCTCCGTTTGCTCGTTGTAATGGGCGTACCATTTTTAGGGGATTGGCAGCTTGCAGCGAGTTCTCACACATCATAATATCCTGCGATACGACCCATTTTTAAACTATTAAAATGCCGAAACTGGCCGGGAAAGGCCGAATATGTACAAGACAGGATTCTCCGCATGCTCGTTGTAATGGAAGTACCATTCTTCGGGGATGGGCAGCTCGCAACGGGTTCCCTCACATCATAATATCCTGCAATACGGCCCGTTTTTAATCACATAAAATGCCGGATATGTCCGGAAATGACCGCATGTGTACAGAACACGATGCTCCGTTTGCTCGTTGTGATGGAAGTACCATTTTGGGGGGGTTGGCTGAGAGCAACTGGTTCTTACACATCATAATATCCTGATATACGGCCCATTTTGAAACAATTAAAAAGCCGGAAATGTCCGGAAAAGGCCGTAGGTTTACAGATCCCGTTGCTCCGTATGCTCGTTGTAATGGGCGTACCATTTTTCGGGGATTGGAAGCGTGCAGCGAGATCTCACACATCATAATATCCTGCGATACGACCCTTTTTGAAACAATTAAAAAGCCGGAAATATCCGGAAAAGGCCGAAGGTGTACAGAACTCGTTGCTCCGTATGCTCGTTGTAATGGAAGGACCATTTTTGGGGGATTGGCAGCGCTCAACGCGTTTTTACGCATCATAATATCCTGCGATACGACCCATTTGGAACAATTAAAAAGCCGAAACTGGCCGGAAAAGGCCCAAGCTGTACAGAACCCGTTGCTCCGTATGCTCGTTGTAATGGAAGGACCATTTTTCGGGGATTGGCAGCGTGCAGCGAGTTCTCACACATCATAATATCCTGCGATACGACCCATTTTGAAATAATTAAAAAGCCGAAACTGGCCGGAAATGGCCGAAGGTGTACAGAACCCGTTGCTCCGCATGCTCGTTGTGATGGAAGTACCATTCTTCGGGGATTGGCAGCGCGAAACGAGTTCTCTCACATCATAATATCCAGCTATACGGCCCCTTTTTAATCACATAAAATGCCGGAGATGTCCGGAAAAGGCCGAAGGTGTACAGAACCCGTTGCTCCGTATGCTCGTTGTAATGGGCGTACCATTTTTCGGGGTTGGCAGCGCGCAACGAGTTCTCTCACATCATAATATCCTGATATACGGCCCATTTTGAAACAATTAAAAAGCCGGAAATGTCCGGAAAAGGCCGAAGGTGTACAGAACCCGATGCTCCGTTTGCTCGTTGTAATGGAAGGACCATTTTTGGGGGATTGGCAGCGCTCAACGCTTTCTTACACATCATAATATCCTGATATACGGCCCATTTTGAAACAATTAAAAAGCCGGAAATGTCCGGAAAAGGCCGAAGGTGTACAGAACCCGTTGCTCCGTATGCTCGTTGTAATGGGCGTACCATTTTTCGGGGATTGGCAGCGTGCAGCGAGTTCTCTCACATCATAATATCCTGCTATACGGCCCGTTTTTAATCACCAAAAATGCCGGAGATGTCCGGAAAAGGCCGAAGGTGTACAGAACCCGTTGCTCCGCATGCTCGTTGTAATGGAAGTACCATTCTTCGGGGATCGGCAGCGCGCAACGAGTTCTCTCACATCATAATATCCTGCTATACGGCCCGTTTTTAATCGCATAAAATGCCGGAGATGTCCGGAAAACGCCGAAGGTGTACAGAACCCGTTGCTCCGTATGATCGTTGTAATGGAAGGACCATTTTTCGGGGATTGGCAGCGTGCAGCGAGTTCTCACACATCATAATATCCTGCGATACGACCCATTTTGAAACAATTAAAAAGCCGAAACTTGCCGGAAAAGGCCGAATATGTACAAGACAGGATTCTCCGCATGCTCTTTGTAATGGAAGTGCTATTCTTCGGGGATTTGCAGCGCGCAACGAGTTCTCTCACATCATAATATCCTGCGATACGTCCCATTTTGAAACAATTAAGAACCCGGAAATGTCCGGAAAAGGCTGAAGGTGTACAGAAACCGTTGCTCCGTATACTCGTTGTAATGGAAGGACCATATTTGGAGGATTGGCAGCGCACAACGCGTTTTTACACATCATAATATCCTGCTATTCGGCCCTTTTTTAATCACTTAAAATGCCGGAAATGTCCGGAAGAGGCCGAAGGTGTACAGAACCCGTTGCTGCGTATGCTCGTTGTAATGGAAGGACCATTTTTCGGGGATTGGCATCGTGCAGCGAGTTCTCACACATCATAATATCCTGCGATACGACCCATTTTGAAACAATTAAAAAGCCGAAACTTGCCGGAAAAGGCCGAATATTTACAAGACAGGATTCTCCGTATGCTCGTTGGAATGGGCGTACCATTTTTCGGGGATTGGCAGCGTGCAGCGAGTTCTCACACATCATAGTATCCTACGATACGACCCATTTTGAAACAATTAAAAAGCCGGAAATGTCCGGAAAAGGCCGAAGGTGTACAGAACCCGTTGCTCCGTATGCTCGTTGTAAGGGGCGTACCATTTTTCGGGGACTGGCAGCGTGCAGCGAGTTCTCACACATCATAATATCCTGCTATTCGGCCCGTTTTTAATCACTTAAAATGCCGGAAATGTCCGGAAGCGGCCGAAGGTGTACAGTACCTGATGCTCCGTTTGCTCGTTGTAATGGAAGTACCATTCTTCGGGGATTGGCTGCGCGCAACGTGTTCTCTCACATCATAATATCCTGCGATATGACCCATTTTGAAACAATTAAAAAGCCGAAACTGGCCGGAAAAAGCCGAATATGTACAAGACAGGATTCTCCGCATGCTGGTTGTATTGGAAGTACCATTTTTGGGGGGTTGGTAGCGCGCAACGAGTTCTCTCACTTCATAATATCCTGCAATACGGCCCGTTTTTAATCACATAAAATGCCGGAGATGTCCGGAAATGACCGAATGTGTACACAACCCGATGCTCCGTTTGCTCGTTGTGATGGAAGTACCATTTTTGGGGGGTTGGCAGAGAGCAACTGGTTCTTACACATCATAATATCCTGATATACGGCCTATTTTGAAACAATTAAAAAGCCGGAAATGTCCGGAAAAGGCCGAATGTGTAGAGAACCCATTGCTCCGTATGCTCGTTGTAAGGGGCGTACCATTTTTCGGGGATTGGCAGCGTGCAGCGAGTTCTCACACATCATAATATCCTGCTATTCGGCCCGTTTTTAATCACTTAAAATGCCGGAAATGTCCGGAAGCGGCCGAAGGTGTACAGAACCTGATGCTCCGTATGCTCGTTGTAATGGGCGTACCATTTTTCGGGGACTGGCAGCGTGCAGCGAGTTCTCACACATCATAATATCCTGCGATACGACCCATTTTGAAACAATTAAAAAGCCGGAAATGTCCGGAAAAGGCCGAAGGTGTACAGAACCCGTTGCTCCGTATGCTCGTTGTAATGGAAGGACCATTTTTGGGGGATTGGCAGCGCTCAACGCGTTTTTACACATCATAATATCCTGCTATTCGGCCCGTTTTTAATCACTTAAAATGCCGGAAATGTCCGGAAGAGACCGAAGGTGTACAGAACCTGATGCTCCGTATGCTCGTTGTAAAGGGCGCACCATTTTTCGGGGACTGGCAGCGTGCAGCGAGTTTTCACACATCATAATATCCTGCGATACGACCCATTTTGAAGTAATTAAAAAGCCGGAAATGTCCAGAAAAGGCCGAAGGTGTACAGAACCCGTTGCTCCGTATGCTCGTTGTAATGGAAATACCATTCTTCGGGGGATTGGCAGCGAGCAACGGGTTCCCTCACATCGTAATATCCTGCAATACGGCCCGTTTTTAATCACATAAAATGCCGGAGATGTCCGGAAATGACCGAATGTGTAAACAACCCGATGCTCCGTTTGCTCGTTGTGATGGAAGTACCATTTTTGGGGGGTTGGCAGAGAGCAACTGGTTCTTACACATCATAATATCCTGATATACGGCCTATTTTGAAACAATTAAAAAGCCGCAAATGTCCGGAAAAGCCGTAGGTGTACAGATCCCGTTGCTCCGTATGCTCGTTGTAATGGGCGTACCATTTTTCGGGGATTGGCAGCGTGCAGCGAGTTCTCACACATCATAATATCCTGCGATACGACCCATTTTGAAACAATTAAAAAGCCGGAAATGTCCGGAAAAGGCCGAATATGTACAAGACAGGATTGTCCGCATGCTCGATGTAATGGAAGTACCATTCTTCGGGGATTGCAGCGTGCGACGAGTTCTCTCACATCATAATATCCTGCGATACGACCCATTTTGAAACAATTAAAAAGCCGGAAATGTCCGGAAAAGGCCGTAGGTGTACAGAACCCGTTGCTCCGAATGCTCGTTGTAATGGGCGTACCATTTTTGGAGGATTGGCAGCGTGCAGCGAGTTCTCATACATCATAATATCCTGCGATACGACCCATTTTAAAACAATTAAAAAGCCGGAAATGTCCGGAAAAGGCCGAAGGTGTACAGAACCCGTTGCTCCGTATGCTCGTTGTAATGGAAATACCATTCTTCGGGGATTGGCAGCGCGCAACGGGTTCCCTCACATCATAATATCCTGCAATACGGCCCGTTTTTAATCACATAAAATGCCGGAGATGTCCGGAAATGACCGATTGTGTACACAACCCGATGCTCCGTTTGCTCGTTGTGATGGAAGTACCATTTTTGGGGGGTTGGCAGAGAGCAACTGGTTCTTACACATCATAATATCCTGATATACGGCCAATTTTGAAACAATTAAAAAGCCGGAAATGTCCGGAAAAGGCCGAAAATGTACAAGACAGGATTCTCCGCATGCTCGTTGTAATGGAAGTACCATTCTTCGGGGATTGGCAGCGCGTAACGAGTTCTCTCACATCATAATATCCTGCTATACGGCCCGTTTTTAATCACATAAAATGCCGGAGATGTCCGGAAAAAGCCGAAGGTGTACAGAACCAGTTGCTCCGTATGCTCGTTGTAATGGGCGTACCATTTTTGGGGGATTGGCAGCGTGCAGCGAGTTCTCACACATCATAATATCCTGCGACACGACCCATTTTGAAACAATTAAATAGCCGGAAATGTCCGGAAAAGGCCGAATATGTACAAGACAGGATTCTCCGCATGCTCGATGTAATGGAAGTACCATTCTTCGGGGATTGGCAGCGTGCAGCGAGTTCTCACACATCATAATATCCTGCGATACGACCCATTTTGAAACAATTAAATAGCCGGAAATGTCCGGAAAAGGCCGAATATGTACAAGACAGGATTCTCCGCATGCTCGATGTAATGGAAGTACCATTCTTCGGGGATTGGCTGCGCGCAACGTGTTCTCTCACATCATAATATCCTGCCATATGACCCATTTTGAAACAATTAAAAAGCCGAAACTGGCCGGAAAAAGCCGAATATGTACAAGACAGGATTCTCCGCATGCTGGTTGTATTGGAAGTACCATTTTTGGGGGGTTGGTAGCGCGCAACGAGTTCTCTCACTTCATAATATCCTGCAATACGGCCCGTTTTTAATCACATAAAATGCCGGAGATGTCCCGAAATGACCGAAGGTGTACAGAACCCGATGCTCCGTTTGCTCGTTGTAATGGAAGTACCATTCTTCCGGGATTGGCTGCGCGCAACGTGTTCTCTCACATCATAATATCCTGCGATATGACCCATTTTGAAACAATTAAAAAGCCGAAACTGGCCGGAAAAAGCCGAATATGTACAAGACAGGATTCTCCGCATGCTGGTTGTATTGGAAGTACCAATTTTGGGGGGTTGGTAGCGCGCAACGAGTTCTCTCACTTCATAATATCCTGCAATACGGCCCGTTTTTAATCACATAAAATGCCGGAGATGTCCCGAAATGACCGAAGGTGTACAGAACCCGATCCTCCGTTTGCTCGTTGTGATAGAAGTACCATTTTTGGGGGGTTGGCAGAGAGCAACTGGTTCTTACACATCATAATATCCTGATATACGGCCCATTTTGAAACAATAAAAAGCCGGAAATGTCCGGAAAAGGCCGAATATGTACAAGACAGGATTCTCCGCATGCTCTTTGTAATGGAAGTGCTATTCTTCGGGGATTTGCAGCGCGCAACGAGTTCTCTCACATCATAATATCCTGCGATACGACCCATTTTGAAACAATTAAGAAGCCGGAAATGTCCGGAAAAGGCTGAAGGTGTACAGAAACCGTTGCTCCGTATACTCGTTGTAATGGAAGGACCATATTTGGAGGATTGGCAGCGCACAACGCGTTTTTACACATCATAATATCCTGCTATTCGGCCCTTTTTTAATCACTTAAAATGCCGGAAATGTCCGGAAGAGGCCGAAGGTGTACAGAACCTGTTGCTCCGTATGCTCGTTGTAAGGGGCGTACCATTCCTCGGGAATTAGCAGCGCGCAACGAGTTCTCTCACATCATAATATCCTGCGATACGACCCATTTTGAAACAATTGAAAAGCCGGAAATGTCCGGAAAAGGCCGAAGGTGTACAGAACCCGTTGCTGCGTATGCTCGTTGTAATGGAAGGACCATTTTTCGGGGATTGGCATCGTGCAGCGAGTTCTCACACATCATAATATCCTGCGATACGACCCATTTTGAAACAATTAAAAAGCCGAAACTTGCCGGAAAAGGCCGAATATTTACAAGACAGGATTCTCCGTATGCTCGTTGTAAGGGGCGTACCATTTTTCGGGGACTGGCAGCGTGCAGCGAGTTCTCACACATCATAATATCCTGCGATACGACCCATTTTGAAACAATTAAAAAGCCGGAAATGTCCGGAAAAGGCCGAAGGTGTACAGAACCCGTTGCTCCGTATGCTCGTTGTAATGGAAATACCATTCTTCGGGGATTGGCAGCGCGCAACGGGTTCCCTCACATCATAATATCCTGCAATACGGCCCGTTTTTAATCACATAAAATGCCGGAGATGTCCGGAAATGACCGATTGTGTACACAACCCGATGCTCCGTTTGCTCGTTGTGATGGAAGTACCATTTTTGGGGGGTTGGCAGAGAGCAACTGGTTCTTACACATCATTATATCCTGATATACGGCTTATTTTGAAACAATTAAAAAGCCGGAAATGTCCGGAAAAGGCCGAATATGTACAAGACAGGATTCTCCGCATGCTCGTTGTAATGGAAGTACCATTCTTCGGGGATTGGCAGCGCGCAACGAGTTCTCTCACATCATAATATCCTGCTATACGGCCCGTTTTTAATCACATAAAATGCCGGAGATGTCCGGAAAAGGCCGAAGGTGTACAGAACCCGATACTCCGTTTGCTCGTTGTAATGGAAGTACCATTTTTCGGGGATTGGCAGCGTGCAGCGAGTTCTCACACATTATAATATCCTGATATACGGCCCATTTTGAAACAATTAAAAAGCCGGAAATGTCCGGAAAAGGCCGAAGGAGTACAGAAGCCGATGCTCCGTTTGCTCGTTGTAATGGGCGTACCATTTTTAGGGGATTGGCAGCTTGCAGCGAGTTCTCACACATCATAATATCCTGCGATACGACCCATTTTTAAACTATTAAAAAGCCGAAACTGGCCGGGAAAGGCCGAATATGTACAAGACAGGATTCTCCGCATGCTCATTGTAATGGAAGTACCATTCTTCGGGGATTGGCAGCGCGCAACGGGTTCCCTCACATCATAATATCCTGCAATACGGCCCGCTTTTAATCACATAAAATGCCGGAGATGTCCGGAAATGACCGAATGTGTACAGAACACGATGCTCCGCTTGCTCGTTGTGATGGAAGTACCATTTTGGGGGGGTTGGCAGAGAGCAACTGGTTCTTACACATCATAATATCCTGATATACGGCCTATTTTGAAACAATTAAAAAGCCGGAAATGTCCGGAAAAAGCCGTAGGTGTACAGATCCCGTTGCTCCGTATGCTCGTTGTAATGGGCGTACCATTTTTCGGGGATTGGCAGCGTGCAGCGAGTTCTCACACATCATAATATCCTGCGATACGACCCATTTTGAAACAATTAAAAAGCCGGAAATGTCCGGAAAAGGCCGAAGGTGTACAGAACCCGTTGCTCCGTATGCTCGTTGTAAGGGGCGTACCATTTTTCGGGGACTGGCAGCGTGCAGCGAGTTCTCACACATCATAATATCCTGCTATTCGGCCCGTTTTTAATCACTTAAAATGCCGGAAATGTCCGGAAGCGGCCGAAGGTGTACAGAACCTGATGCTCCGTTTGCTCGTTGTAATGGAAGTACCATTCTTCGGGGATTTACTGCGCGCAACGTGTTCTCTCACATCATAATATCCTGCGATATGACCCATTTTGAAACAATTAAAAAGCCGAAACTGGCCGGAAAAAGCCGAATATGTACAAGACAGGATTCTCCGCATGCTGGTTGTATTGGAAGTACCATTTTTGGGGGGTTGGTAGCGCGCAACGAGTTCTCTCACTTCATAATATCCTGCAATACGGCCCGTTTTTAATCACATAAAATGCCGGAGATGTCCGGAAATGACCGAATGTGTACACAACCCGATGCTCCGTTTGCTCGTTGTGATGGAAGTACCATTTTTGGGGGGTTGGCAGAGAGCAACTGGTTCTTACACATCATAATATCCTGATATACGGCCTATTTTGAAACAATTAATGTCCGGAAAAGGCCGTAGGTGTACAGATCCCGTTGCTCCGTATGCTCGTTGTAATGGAAATACCATTCTTCGGGGATTGGCAGCGCGCAACGGGTTCCCTCACATCATAATATCCTGCAATACGGCCCGTTTTTAATCACATAAAATGCCGGAGATGTCCGGAAATGACCGATTGTGTACACAACCCGATGCTCCGTTTGCTCGTTGTGATGGAAGTACCATTTTTGGGGGGTTGGCAGAGAGCAACTGGTTCTTACACATCATAATATCCTGATATACGGCCTATTTTGAAACAATTAAAAAGCCGGAAATGTCCGGAAGAGGCCGAAGGTGTACAGAACCTGATGCTCCGTATGCTCGTTGTAATGGGCGTACCATTTTTCGGGGACTGGCAGCGTGCAGCGAGTTTTCACACATCATAATATCCTGCGATACGACCCATTTTGAAGTAATTAAAAAGCCGGAAATGTCCAGAAAAGGCCGAAGGTGTACAGAACCCGTTGCTCCGTATGCTCGTTGTAATGGAAATACCATTCTTCGGGGATTGGCAGCGAGCAACGGGTTCCCTCACATCATATCCTGCAATACGGCCCGTTTTTAATCACATAAAATGCCGGAGATGTCCGGAAATGACCGAATGTGTAAACAACCCGATGCTCCGTTTGCTCGTTGTGATGGAAGTACCATTTTTGGGGGGTTGGCAGAGAGCAACTGGTTCTTACACATCATAATATCCTGATATACGGCCTATTTTGAAACAATTAATGTCCGGAAAAGGCCGTAGGTGTACAGATCCCGTTGCTCCGTATGCTCGTTGTAATGGGCGTACCATTTTTCGGGGATTGGCAGCGTGCAGCGAGTTCTCACACATCATAATATCCTGCGATACGACCCATTTTGAAACAATTAAAAAGCCGGAAATGTCCGGAAAAGGCCGAATATGTACAAGACAGGATTGTCCGCATGCTCGATGTAATGGAAGTACCATTCTTCGGGGATTGCAGCGTGCGACGAGTTCTCTCACATCATAATATCCTGCGATACGACCCATTTTGAAACAATTAAAAAGCCGGAAATGTCCGGAAAAGGCCGTAGGTGTACAGAACCCGTTGCTCCGAATGCTCGTTGTAATGGGCGTACCATTTTTGGAGGATTGGCAGCGTGCAGCGAGTTCTCACACATCATAATATCCTGCGATACGACCCATTTTAAAACAATTAAAAAGCCGGAAATGTCCGGAAAAAGCCGAAGGTGTACAGAACCAGTTGCTCCGTATGCTCGTTGTAATGGGCGTACCATTTTTGGGGGATTGGCAGCGTGCAGCGAGTTTTCACACATCATAATATCCTGCGACACGACCCATTTTGAAACAATTAAATAGCCGGAAATGTCCGGAAAAGGCCGAATATGTACAAGACAGGATTCTCCGCATGCTCGATGTAATGGAAGTACCATTCTTCGGGGATTGGCAGCGTGCAGCGAGTTCTCACACATCATAATATCCTGCGATACGACCCATTTTGAAACAATTAAATAGCCGGAAATGTCCGGAAAAGGCCGAATATGTACAAGACAGGATTCTCCGCATGCTCGATGTAATGGAAGTACCATTCTTCGGGGATTGGCTGCGCGCAACGTGTTCTCTCACATCATAATATCCTGCGATATGACCCATTTTGAAACAATTAAAAAGCCGAAACTGGCCGGAAAAAGCCGAATATGTACAAGACAGGATTCTCCGCATGCTGGTTGTATTGGAAGTACCATTTTTGGGGGGTTGGTAGCGCGCAACGAGTTCTCTCACTTCATAATATCCTGCAATACGGCCCGTTTTTAATCACATAAAATGCCGGAGATGTCCCGAAATGACCGAAGGTGTACAGAACCCGATGCTCCGTTTGCTCGTTGTAATGGAAGTACCATTCTTCCGGGATTGGCTGCGCGCAACGTGTTCTCTCACATCATAATATCCTGCGATATGACCCATTTTGAAACAATTAAAAAGCCGAAACTGGCCGGAAAAAGCCGAATATGTACAAGACAGGATTCTCCGCATGCTGGTTGTATTGGAAGTACCATTTTTGGGGGGTTGGTAGCGCGCAACAAGTTCTCTCACTTCATAATATCCTGCAATACGGCCCGTTTTTAATCACATAAAATGCCGGAGATGTCCCGAAATGACCGAAGGTGTACAGAACCCGATGCTCCGTTTGCTCGTTGTGATAGAAGTACCATTTTTGGGGGGTTGGCAGAGAGCAACTGGTTCTTACACATCATAATATCCTGATATACGGCCCATTTTGAAACAATAAAGAGCCGGAAATGTCCGGAAAAGGCCGAAGGTGTACAGAACCCGTTGCTCCGTATGCTCGTTGTAAGGGGCGTACCATTTTTCGGGGACTGGCAGCGTGCAGCGAGTTCTCACACATCATAATATCCTGCGATACGACCCATTTTGAAACAATTAAAAAGCCGGAAATGTCCGGAAAAGGCCGAAGGTGTACAGAACCCGTTGCTCCGTATGCTCGTTGTAATGGAAATACCATTCTTCGGGGATTGGCAGCGCGCAACGAATTCTCTCACTTCATAATATCCTGCAATACGGCCCGTTTTTAATCACATAAAATGCCGGAGATGTCCCGAAATGACCGAAGGTGTACAGAACCCGATGCTCCGTTTGCTCGTTGTGATAGAAGTACCATTTTTGGGGGGTTGGCAGAGAGCAACTGGTTCTTACACATCATAATATCCTGATATACGGCCCATTTTGAAACAATAAAAAGCCGGAAATGTCCGGAAAAGGCCGAAGGTGTACAGAACCCGTTGCTCCGTATGCTCGTTGTAAGGGGCGTACCATTTTTCGGGGACTGGCAGCGTGCAGCGAGTTCTCACACATCATAATATCCTGCGATACGACCCATTTTGAAACAATTAAAAAGCCGGAAATGTCCGGAAAAGGCCGAAGGTGTACAGAACCCGTTGCTCCGTATGCTCGTTGTAATGGAAATACCATTCTTCGGGGATTGGCAGCGCGCAACGGGTTCCCTCACATCATAATATCCTGCAATACGGCCCGTTTTTAATCACATAAAATGCCGGAGATGTCCGGAAATGACCGATTGTGTACACAACCCGATGCTCCGTTTGCTCGTTGTGATGGAAGTACCATTTTTGGGGGGTTGGCAGAGAGCAACTGGTTCTTACACATCATAATATCCTGATATACGGCCAATTTTGAAACAATTAAAAAGCCGGAAATGTCCGGAAAAGGCCGAATATGTACAAGACAGGATTCTCCGCATGCTCGTTGTAATGGAAGTACCATTCTTCGGGGATTGGCAGCGCGCAACGAGTTCTCTCACATCATAATATCCTGCTATACGGCCCGTTTTTAATGACATAAAATGCCGGAGATGTCCGGAAAAGGCCGAAGGTGTACAGAACCCGATACTCCGTTTGCTCGTTGTAATGGAAGTACCATTTTTCGGGGATTGGCAGCGTGCAGCGAGTTCTCACACATCATAATATCCTGCGACACGACCCATTTTGAAACAATTAAATAGCCGGAAATGTCCGGAAAAGGCCGAATATGTACAAGACAGGATTCTCCGCATGCTCGATGTAATGGAAGTACCATTCTTCGGGGATTGGCAGCGTGCAGCGAGTTCTCACACATCATAATATCCTGCGATACGACCCATTTTGAAACAATTAAATAGCCGGAAATGTCCGGAAAAGGCCGAATATGTACAAGACAGGATTCTCCGCATGCTCGATGTAATGGAAGTACCATTCTTCGGGGATTGGCTGCGCGCAACGTGTTCTCTCACATCATAATATCCTGCGATATGACCCATTTTGAAACAATTAAAAAGCCGAAACTGGCCGGAAAAAGCCGAATATGTACAAGACAGGAATCTCCGCATGCTGGTTGTATTGGAAGTACCATTTTTGGGGGGTTGGTAGCGCGCAACGAGTTCTCTCACTTCATAATATCCTGCAATACGGCCCGTTTTTAATCACATAAAATGCCGGAGATGTCCCGAAATGACCGAAGGTGTACAGAACCCGATGCTCCGTTTGCTCGTTGTAATGGAAGTACCATTTTTGGGGGGTTGGCAGAGAGCAACTGGTTCTTACACATCATAATATCCTGATATACGGCCTATTTTGAAACAATTAAAAAGCCGGAAATGTCCGGAAAAGGCCGAAGGTGTAGAGAACCCGTTGCTCCGTATGCTCGTTGTAAGGGGCGTACCATTTTTCGGGGATTGGCAGCGTGCAGCGAGTTCTCACACATCATAATATCCTGCTATTCGGCCCGTTTTTAATCACTTAAAATGCCGGAAATGTCCGGAAGCGGCCGAAGGTGTACAGAACCTGATGCTCCGTATGCTCGTTGTAATGGGCGTACCATTTTTCGGGGACTGGCAGCGTGCAGCGAGTTCTCACACATCATAATATCCTGCGATACGACCCATTTTGAAACAATTAAAAAGCCGGAAATGTCCGGAAAAGGCCGAAGGTGTACAGAACCCGTTGCTCCGTATGCTCGTTGTAATGGAAGGACCATTTTTGGGGGATTGGCAGCGCTCAACGCGTTTTTACACATCATAATATCCTGCTATTCGGCCCGTTTTTAATCACTTAAAATGCCGGAAATGTCCGGAAGAGGCCGAAGGTGTACAGAACCTGATGCTCCGTATGCTCGTTGTAATGGGCGTACCATTTTTCGGGGACTGGCAGCGTGCAGCGAGTTTTCACACATCATAATATCCTGCGATACGACCCATTTTGAAGTAATTAAAAAGCCGGAAATGTCCAGAAAAGGCCGAAGGTGTACAGAACCCGTTGCTCCGTATGCTCGTTGTAATGGAAATACCATTCTTCGGGGATTGGCAGCGAGCAACGGGTTCCCTCACATCATATCCTGCAATACGACCCGTTTTTAATCACATAAAATGCCGGAGATGTCCGGAAATGACCGAATGTGTAAACAACCCGATGCTCCGTTTGCTCGTTGTGATGGAAGTACCATTTTTGGGGGGTTGGCAGAGAGCAACTGGTTCTTACACATCATAATATCCTGATATACGGCCTATTTTGAAACAATTAATGTCCGGAAAAGGCCATAGGTGTACAGATCCCGTTGCTCCGTATGCTCGTTGTAATGGGCGTACCATTTTTCGGGGATTGGCAGCGTGCAGCGAGTTCTCACACATCATAATATCCTGCGATACGACCCATTTTGAAACAATTAAAAAGCCGGAAATGTCCGGAAAAGGCCGAATATGTACAAGACAGGATTGTCCGCATGCTCGATGTAATGGAAGTACCATTCTTCGGGGATTGCAGCGTGCGATGAGTTCTCTCACATCATAATATCCTGCGATACGACCCATTTTGAAACAATTAAAAAGCCGGAAATGTCCGGAAAAGGCCGTAGGTGTACAGAACCCGTTGCTCCGAATGCTCGTTGTAATGGGCGTACCATTTTTGGAGGATTGGCAGCGTGCAGCGAGTTCTCACACATCATAATATCCTGCGATACGACCCATTTTAAAACAATTAAAAAGCCGGAAATGTCCGGAAAAAGCCGAAGGTGTACAGAACCAGTTGCTCCGTATGCTCGTTGTAATGGGCGTACCATTTTTGGGGGATTGGCAGCGTGCAGCGAGTTCTCACACATCATAATATCCTGCGACACGACCCATTTTGAAACAATTAAATAGCCGGAAATGTCCGGAAAAGGCCGAATATGTACAAGACAGGATTCTCCGCATGCTCGATGTAATGGAAGTACCATTCTTCGGGGATTGGCAGCGTGCAGCGAGTTCTCACACATCATAATATCCTGCGATACGACCCATTTTGAAACAATTAAATAGCCGGAAATGTCCGGAAAAGGCCGAATATGTACAAGACAGGATTCTCCGCATGCTCGATGTAATGGAAGTACCATTCTTCGGGGATTGGCTGCGCGCAACGTGTTCTCTCACATCATAATATCATGCGATATGACCCATTTTGAAACAATTAAAAAGCCGAAACTGGCCGGAAAAAGCCGAATATGTACAAGACAGGATTCTCCGCATCCTGGTTGTATTGGAAGTACCATTTTTGGGGGGTTGGTAGCGCGCAACGAGTTCTCTCACTTCATAATATCCTGCAATACGGCCCGTTTTTAATCACATAAAATGCCGGAGATGTCCCGAAATGACCGAAGGTGTACAGAACCCGATGCTCCGTTTGCTCGTTGTAATGGAAGTACCATTCTTCCGGGATTGGCTGCGCGCAACGTGTTCTCTCACATCATAATATCCTGCGATATGACCCATTTTGAAACAATTAAAAAGCCGAAACTGGCCGGAAAAAGCCGAATATGTACAAGACAGGATTCTCCGCATGCTGGTTGTATTGGAAGTACCATTTTTGGGGGGTTGGTAGCGCGCAACAAGTTCTCTCACTTCATAATATCCTGCAATACGGCCCGTTTTTAATCACATAAAATGCCGGAGATGTCCCGAAATGACCGAAGGTGTACAGAACCCGATGCTCCGTTTGCTCGTTGTGATAGAAGTACCATTTTTGGGGGGTTGGCAGAGAGCAACTGGTTCTTACACATCATATTATCCTGATATACGGCCCATTTTGAAACAATAAAAAGCCGGAAATGTCCGGAAAAGGCCGAAGGTGTACAGAACCCGTTGCTCCGTATGCTCGTTGTAAGGGGCGTACCATTTTTCGGGGACTGGCAGCGTGCAGCGAGTTCTCACACATCATAATATCCTGCGATACGACCCATTTTGAAACAATTAAAAAGCCGAAACTGGCCGGAAAATGCCGAATATGTACAAGACAGGATTCTCCGCATGCTGGTTGTATTGGAAGTACCATTTTTGGGGGGTTGGTAGCGCGCAACAAGTTCTCTCACTTCATAATATCCTGCAATACGGCCCGTTTTTAATCACATAAAATGCCGGAGATGTCCCGAAATGACCGAAGGTGTACAGAACCCGATGCTCCGTTTGCTCGTTGTGATAGAAGTACCATTTTTGGGGGGTTGGCAGAGAGCAACTGGTTCTTACACATCATAATATCCTGATATACGGCCCATTTTGAAACAATAAAAAGCCGGAAATGTCCGGAAAAGGCCGAAGGTGTACAGAACCCGTTGCTCCGTATGCTCGTTGTAAGGGGCGTACCATTTTTCGGGGACTGGCAGCGTGCAGCGAGTTCTCACACATCATAATATCCTGCGATACGACCCATTTTGAAACAATTAAAAAGCCGGAAATGTCCGGAAAAGGCCGAAGGTGTACAGAACCCGTTGCTCCGTATGCTCGTTGTAATGGAAATACCATTCTTCGGGGATTGGCAGCGCGCAACGGGTTCCCTCACATCATAATATCCTGCAATACGGCCCGTTTTTAATCACATAAAATGCCGGAGATGTCCGGAAATGACCGATTGTGTACACAACCCGATGCTCCGTTTGCTCGTTGTGATGGAAGTACCATTTTTGGGGGGTTGGCAGAGAGCAACTGGTTCTTACACATCATTATATCCTGATATACGGCTTATTTTGAAACAATTAAAAAGCCGGAAATGTCCGGAAAAGGCCGAATATGTACAAGACAGGATTCTCCGCATGCTCGTTGTAATGGAAGTACCATTCTTCGGGGATTGGCAGCGCGCAACGAGTTCTCTCACATCATAATATCCTGCTATACGGCCCGTTTTTAATCACATAAAATGCCGGAGATGTCCGGAAAAGGCCGAAGGTGTACAGAACCCGATACTTCGTTTGCTCGTTGTAATGGAAGTACCATTTTTCGGGGATTGGCAGCGTGCAGCGAGTTCTCACACATCATAATATCCTGCGACACGACCCATTTTGAAAGAATTAAATAGCCGGAAATGTCCGGAAAAGGCCGAAGGTGTACAGAACCCGATACTCCGTTTGCTCGTTGTAATGGAAGTACCATTTTTCGGGGATTGGCAGCGTGCAGCGAGTTCTCACACATCATAATATCCTGCGACACGACCCATTTTGAAAGAATTAAATAGCCGGAAATGTCCGGAAAAGGCCGAATATGTACAAGACAGGATTCTCCGCATGCTCGATGTAATGGAAGTACCATTCTTCGGGGATTGGCAGCGTGCAGCGAGTTCTCACACATCATAATATCCTGCGATACGACCCATTTTGAAACAATTAAATAGCCGGAAATGTCCGGAACAGGCCGAATATGTACAAGACAGGATTCTCCGCATGCTCGATGTAATGGAAGTACCATTCTTCGGGGATTGGCTGCGCGCAACGTGTTCTCTCACATCATAATATCCTGCGATATGACCCATTTTGAAACAATTAAAAAGCCGAAACTGGCCGGAAAAAGCCGAATATGTACAAGACAGGAATCTCCGCATGCTGGTTGTATTGGAAGTACCATTTTTGGGGGGTTGGTAGCGCGCAACGAGTTCTCTCACTTCATAATATCCTGCAATACGGCCCGTTTTTAATCACATAAAATGCCGGAGATGTCCCGAAATGACCGAAGGTGTACAGAACCCGATGCTCCGTTTGCTCGTTGTAATGGAAGTACCACTTTTGGGGGGTTGGCAGAGAGCAACTGGTTCTTACACATCATAATATCCTGATATACGGCCTATTTTGAAACAATTAAAAAGCCGGAAATGTCCGGAAAAGGCCGAAGGTGTAGAGAACCCGTTGCTCCGTATGCTCGTTGTAAGGGGCGTACCATTTTTCGGGGATTGGCAGCGTGCAGCGAGTTCTCACACATCATAATATCCTGCTATTCGGCCCGTTTTTAATCACTTAAAATGCCGGAAATGTCCGGAAGCGGCCGAAGGTGTACAGAACCTGATGCTCCGTATGCTCGTTGTAATGGGCGTACCATTTTTCGGGGACAGGCAGCGTGCAGCGAGTTCTCACACATCATAATATCCTGCGATACGACCCATTTTGAAACAATTAAAAAGCCGGAAATGTCCGGAAAAGGCCGAAGGTGTACAGAACCCGTTGCTCCGTATGCTCGTTGTAATGGAAGGACCATTTTTGGGGGATTGGCAGCGCTCAACGCGTTTTTACACATCATAATATCCTGCTATTCGGCCCGTTTTTAATCACTTAAAATGCCGGAAATGTCCGGAAGAGGCCGAAGGTGTACAGAACCTGATGCTCCGTATGCTCGTTGTAATGGGCGTACCATTTTTCGGGGACTGGCAGCGTGCAGCGAGTTTTCACACATCATAATATCCTGCGATACGACCCATTTTGAAGTAATTAAAAAGCCGGAAATGTCCAGAAAAGGCCGAAGGTGTACAGAACCCGTTGCTCCGTATGCTCGTTGTAATGGAAATACCATTCTTCGGGGATTGGCAGCGAGCAACGGGTTCCCTCACATCATATCCTGCAATACGACCCGTTTTTAATCACATAAAATGCCGGAGATGTCCGGAAATGACCGAATGTGTAAACAACCCGATGCTCCGTTTGCTCGTTGTGATGGAAGTACCATTTTTGGGGGGTTGGCAGAGAGCAACTGGTTCTTACACATCATAATATCCTGATATACGGCCTATTTTGAAACAATTAATGTCCGGAAAAGGCCATAGGTGTACAGATCCCGTTGCTCCGTATGCTCGTTGTAATGGGCGTACCATTTTTCGGGGATTGGCAGCGTGCAGCGAGTTCTCACACATCATAATATCCTGCGATACGACCCATTTTGAAACAATTAAAAAGCCGGTAATGTCCGGAAAAGGCCGAATATGTACAAGACAGGATTGTCCGCATGCTCGATGTAATGGAAGTACCATTCTTCGGGGATTGCAGCGTGCGACGAGTTCTCTCACATCATAATATCCTGCGATACGACCCATTTTGAAACAATTAAAAAGCCGGAAATGTCCGGAAAAGGCCGTAGGTGTACAGAACCCGTTGCTCCGAATGCTCGTTGTAATGGGCGTACCATTTTTGGAGGATTGGCAGCGTGCAGCGAGTTCTCACACATCATAATATCCTGCGATACGACCCATTTTAAAACAATTAAAAAGCCGGAAATGTCCGGAAAAAGCCGAAGGTGTACAGAACCAGTTGCTCCGTATGCTCGTTGTAATGGGCGTACCATTTTTGGGGGATTGGCAGCGTGCAGCGAGTTCTCACACATCATAATATCCTGCGACACGACCCATTTTGAAACAATTAAATAGCCGGAAATGTCCGGAAAAGGCCGAATATGTACAAGACAGGATTCTCCGCATGCTCGATGTAATGGAAGTACCATTCTTCGGGGATTGGCAGCGTGCAGCGAGTTCTCACACATCATAATATCCTGCGATACGACCCATTTTGAAACAATTAAATAGCCGGAAATGTCCGGAAAAGGCCGAATATGTACAAGACAGGATTCTCCGCATGCTCGATGTAATGGAAGTACCATTCTTCGGGGATTGGCTGCGCGCAACGTGTTCTCTCACATCATAATATCATGCGATATGACCCATTTTGAAACAATTAAAAAGCCGAAACTGGCCGGAAAAAGCCGAATATGTACAAGACAGGATTCTCCGCATGCTGGTTGTATTGGAAGTACCATTTTTGGGGGGTTGGTAGCGCGCAACGAGTTCTCTCACTTCATAATATCCTGCAATACGGCCCGTTTTTAATCACATAAAATGCCGGAGATGTCCCGAAATGACCGAAGGTGTACAGAACCCGATGCTCCGTTTGCTCGTTGTAATGGAAGTACCATTCTTCCGGGATTGGCTGCGCGCAACGTGTTCTCTCACATCATAATATCCTGCGATATGACCCATTTTGAAACAATTAAAAAGCCGAAACTGGCCGGAAAAAGCCGAATATGTACAAGACAGGATTCTCCGCATGCTGGTTGTATTGGAAGTACCATTTTTGGGGGGTTGGTAGCGCGCAACAAGTTCTCTCACTTCATAATATCCTGCAATACGGCCCGTTTTTAATCACATAAAATGCCGGAGATGTCCCGAAATGACCGAAGGTGTACAGAACCCGATGCTCCGTTTGCTCGTTGTGATAGAAGTACCATTTTTGGGGGGTTGGCAGAGAGCAACTGGTTCTTACACATCATATTATCCTGATATACGGCCCATTTTGAAACAATAAAAAGCCGGAAATGTCCGGAAAAGGCCGAAGGTGTACAGAACCCGTTGCTCCGTATGCTCGTTGTAAGGGGCGTACCATTTTTCGGGGACTGGCAGCGTGCAGCGAGTTCTCACACATCATAATATCCTGCGATACGACCCATTTTGAAACAATTAAAAAGCCGAAACTGGCCGGAAAATGCCGAATATGTACAAGACAGGATTCTCCGCATGCTGGTTGTATTGGAAGTACAATTTTTGGGGGGTTGGTAGCGCGCAACAAGTTCTCTCACTTCATAATATCCTGCAATACGGCCCGTTTTTAATCACATAAAATGCCGGAGATGTCCCGAAATGACCGAAGGTGTACAGAACCCGATGCTCCGTTTGCTCGTTGTGATAGAAGTACCATTTTTGGGGGGTTGGCAGAGAGCAACTGGTTCTTAAACATCATAATATCCTGATATACGGCCCATTTTGAAACAATAAAAAGCCGGAAATGTCCGGAAAAGGCCGAAGGTGTACAGAACCCGTTGCTCCGTATGCTCGTTGTAAGGGGCGTACCATTTTTCGGGGACTGGCAGCGTGCAGCGAGTTCTCACACAACATAATATCCTGCGATACGACCCATTTTGAAACAATTAAAAAGCCGGAAATGTCCGGAAAAGGCCGAAGGTGTACAGAACCCGTTGCTCCGTATGCTCGTTGTAATGGAAATACCATTCTTCGGGGATTGGCAGCGCGCAACGGGTTCCCTCACATCATAATATCCTGCAATACGGCCCGTTTTTAATCACATAAAATGCCGGAGATGTCCGGAAATGACCGATTGTGTACACAACCCGATGCTCCGTTTGCTCGTTGTGATGGAAGTACCATTTTTGGGGGGTTGGCAGAGAGCAACTGGTTCTTACACATCATTATATCCTGATATACGGCTTATTTTGAAACAATTAAAAAGCCGGAAATGTCCGGAAAAGGCCGAATATGTACAAGACAGGATTCTCCGCATGCTCGTTGTAATGGAAGTACCATTCTTCGGGGATTGGCAGCGCGCAACGAGTTCTCTCACATCATAATATCCTGCTATACGGCCCGTTTTTAATCACATAAAATGCCGGAGATGTCCGGAAAAGGCCGAAGGTGTACAGAACCCGATACTTCGTTTGCTCGTTGTAATGGAAGTACCATTTTTCGGGGATTGGCAGCGTGCAGCGAGTTCTCACACATCATAATATCCTGCGACACGACCCATTTTGAAAGAATTAAATAGCCGGAAATGTCCGGAAAAGGCCGAATATGTACAAGACAGGATTCTCCGCATGCTCGATGTAATGGAAGTACCATTCTTCGGGGATTGGCAGCGTGCAGCGAGTTCTCACACATCATAATATCCTGCGATACGACCCATTTTGAAACAATTAAATAGCCGGAAATGTCCGGAAAAGGACGAATATGTACAAGACAGGATTCTCCGCATGCTCGATGTAATGGAAGTACCATTCTTCGGGGATTGGCTGCGCGCAACGTGTTCTCTCACATCATAATATCCTGCGATATGACCCATTTTGAAACAATTAAAAAGCCGAAACTGGCCGGAAAAAGCCGAATATGTACAAGACAGGAATCTCCGCATGCTGGTTGTATTGGAAGTACCATTTTTGGGGGGTTGGTAGCGCGCAACGAGTTCTCTCACTTCATAATATCCTGCAATACGGCCCGTTTTTAATCACATAAAATGCCGGAGATGTCCCGAAATGACCGAAGGTGTACAGAACCCGATGCTCCGTTTGCTCGTTGTAATGGAAGTACCATTCTTCCGGGATTGGCTGCGCGCAACGTGTTCTCCCACATCATAATATCCTGCGATTTGACCCATTTTGAAACAATTAAAAAGCCGAAACTGGCCGGAAAAAGCCGAATATGTACAAGACAGGATTCTCCGCATGCTGGTTGTATTGGAAGTACCATTTTTGGGGGGTTGGTAGCGCGCAACGAGTTCTCTCACTTCATAATATCCTGCAATACGGCCCGTTTTTAATCACATAAAATGCCGGAGATGTCCCGAAATGACCGAAGGTGTACAGAACCCGATGCTCCGTTTGCTCGTTGTGATAGAAGTACCATTTTTGGGGGGTTGGCAGAGAGCAACTGGTTCTTACACATCATAATATCCTGATATACGGCCCATTTTGAAACAATAAAAAGCCGGAAATGTCCGGAAAAGGCCGAAGGTGTATAGAACCCGTTGCTCCGTATGCTCGTTGTAAGGGGCGTACCATTTTTCGGGGACTGGCAGCGTGCAGCGAGTTCTCACACATCATAATATCCTGCGATACGACCCATTTTGAAACAATTAAAAAGCCGGAAATGTCCGGAAAAGGCCGAAGGTGTACAGAACCCGTTGCTCCGTATGCTCGTTGTAATGGAAATACCATTCTTCGGGGATTGGCAGCGCGCAACGGGTTCCCTCACATCATAATATCCTGCAATACGGCCCGTTTTTAATCACATAAAATGCCGGAGATGTCCGGAAATGACCGATTGTGTACACAACCCGATGCTCCGTTTGCTCGTTGTGATGGAAGTACCATTTTTGGGGGGTTGGCAGAGAGCAACTGGTTCTTACACATCATTATATCCTGATATACGGCTTATTTTGAAACAATTAAAAAGCCGGAAATGTCCGGAAAAGGCCGAATATGTACAAGACAGGATTCTCCGCATGCTCGTTGTAATGGAAGTACCATTCTTCGGGGATTGGCAGCGCGCAACGAGTTCTCTCACATCATAATATCCTGCTATACGGCCCGTTTTTAATCACATAAAATGCCGGAGATGTCCGGAAAAGGCCGAAGGTGTACAGAACCCGATACTCCGTTTGCTCGTTGTAATGGGCGTACCATTTTTCGGGGATTGGCAGCGTGCAGCGAGTTCTCACACATTATAATATCCTGATATACGGCCCATTTTGAAACAATTAAAAAGCCGGAAATGTCCGGAAAAGGCCGAATATGTACAAGACAGAATTCTCCGCATGCTCGTTGTAATGGAAGTACCATTCTTCGGGGATTGGCAGCGCGCAACGAGTTCTCACACATCATAATATCCTGCTATTCGGCCCGTTTTTAATCACTTAAAATGCCGGAAATGTCCGGAAGAGGCCGAAGGAGTACAGAAGCCGATGCTCCGTTTGCTCGTTGTAATGGGCGTACCATTTTTAGGGGATTGGCAGCTTGCAGCGAGTTCTCACACCTCATAATATCCTGCGAAACGACTCATTTTGAAACTATTAAAAAGCCGAAACTCGCCGGAAAAGGCCGAATATGTACAAGACAGGATTCTCCGCATGCTGGTTGTATTGGAAGTACCATTTTTGGGGGGTTGGTAGCGCGCAACGAGTTCTCTCACTTCATAATATCCTGCAATACGGCCCGTTTTTAATCACTTAAAATGCCGGAAATGTCCGGAAGAGGCCGAAGGTGTACAGAACCTGATGCTCCGTATGCTCGTTGTAATGGGCGTACCATTTTTCGGGGACTGGCAGCGTGCAGCGAGTTTTCACACATCATAATATCCTGCGATACGACCCATTTTGAAGTAATTAAAAAGCCGGAAATGTCCAGAAAAGGCCGAAGGTGTACAGAACCCGTTGCTCCGTATGCTCGTTGTAATGGAAATACCATTCTTCGGGGATTGGCAGCGAGCAACGGGTTCCCTCACATCATATCCTGCAATACGACCCGTTTTTAATCACATAAAATGCCGGAGATGTCCGGAAATGACCGAATGTGTAAACAACCCGATGCTCCGTTTGCTCGTTGTGATGGAAGTACCATTTTTGGGGGGTTGGCAGAGAGCAACTGGTTCTTACACATCATAATATCCTGATATACGGCCTATTTTGAAACAATTAATGTCCGGAAAAGGCCATAGGTGTACAGATCCCGTTGCTCCGTATGCTCGTTGTAATGGGCGTACCATTTTTCGGGGATTGGCAGCGTGCAGCGAGTTCTCACACATCATAATATCCTGCGATACGACCCATTTTGAAACAATTAAAAAGCCGGAAATGTCCGGAAAAGGCCGAATATGTACAAGACAGGATTGTCCGCATGCTCGATGTAATGGAAGTACCATTCTTCGGGGATTGCAGCGTGCGACGAGTTCTCTCACATCATAATATCCTGCGATACGACCCATTTTGAAACAATTAAAAAGCCGGAAATGTCCGGAAAAGGCCGTAGGTGTACAGAACCCGTTGCTCCGAATGCTCGTTGTAATGGGCGTACCATTTTTGGAGGATTGGCAGCGTGCAGCGAGTTCTCACACATCATAATATCCTGCGATACGACCCATTTTAAAACAATTAAAAAGCCGGAAATGTCCGGAAAAAGCCGAAGGTGTACAGAACCAGTTGCTCCGTATGCTCGTTGTAATGGGCGTACCATTTTTGGGGGATTGGCAGCGTGCAGCGAGTTCTCACACATCATAATATCCTGCGACACGACCCATTTTGAAACAATTAAATAGCCGGAAATGTCCGGAAAAGGCCGAATATGTACAAGACAGGATTCTCCGCATGCTCGATGTAATGGAAGTACCATTCTTCGGGGATTGGCAGCGTGCAGCGAGTTCTCACACATCATAATATCCTGCGATACGACCCATTTTGAAACAATTAAATAGCCGGAAATGTCCGGAAAAGGCCGAATATGTACAAGACAGGATTCTCCGCATGCTCGATGTAATGGAAGTACCATTCTTCGGGGATTGGCTGCGCGCAACGTGTTCTCTCACATCATAATATCATGCGATATGACCCATTTTGAAACAATTAAAAAGCCGAAACTGGCCGGAAAAAGCCGAATATGTACAAGACAGGATTCTCCGCATGCTGGTTGTATTGGAAGTACCATTTTTGGGGGGTTGGTAGCGCGCAACGAGTTCTCTCACTTCATAATATCCTGCAATACGGCCCGTTTTTAATCACATAAAATGCCGGAGATGTCCCGAAATGACCGAAGGTGTACAGAACCCGATGCTCCGTTTGCTCGTTGTAATGGAAGTACCATTCTTCCGGGATTGGCTGCGCGCAACGTGTTCTCTCACATCATAATATCCTGCGATATGACCCATTTTGAAACAATTAAAAAGCCGAAACTGGCCGGAAAAAGCCGAATATGTACAAGACAGGATTCTCCGCATGCTGGTTGTATTGGAAGTACCATTTTTGGGGGGTTGGTAGCGCGCAACAAGTTCTCTCACTTCATAATATCCTGCATTACGGCCCGTTTTTAATCACATAAAATGCCGGAGATGTCCCGAAATGACCGAAGGTGTACAGAACCCGATGCTCCGTTTGCTCGTTGTGATAGAAGTACCATTTTTGGGGGGTTGGCAGAGAGCAACTGGTTCTTACACATCATATTATCCTGATATACGGCCCATTTTGAAACAATAAAAAGCCGGAAATGTCCGGAAAAGGCCGAAGGTGTACAGAACCCGTTGCTCCGTATGCTCGTTGTAAGGGGCGTACCATTTTTCGGGGACTGGCAGCGTGCAGCGAGTTCTCACACATCATAATATCCTGCGATACGACCCATTTTGAAACAATTAAAAAGCCGAAACTGGCCGGAAAATGCCGAATATGTACAAGACAGGATTCTCCGCATGCTGGTTGTATTGGAAGTACCATTTTTGGGGGGTTGGTAGCGCGCAACAAGTTCTCTCACTTCATAATATCCTGCAATACGGCCCGTTTTTAATCACATAAAATGCCGGAGATGTCCCGAAATGACCGAAGGTGTACAGAACCCGATGCTCCGTTTGCTCGTTGTGATAGAAGTACCATTTTTGGGGGGTTGGCAGAGAGCAACTGGTTCTTACACATCATAATATCCTGATATACGGCCCATTTTGAAACAATAAAAAGCCGGAAATGTCCGGAAAAGGCCGAAGGTGTACAGAACCCGTTGCTCCGTATGCTCGTTGTAAGGGGCGTACCATTTTTCGGGGACTGGCAGCGTGCAGCGAGTTCTCACACATCATAATATCCTGCGATACGACCCATTTTGAAACAATTAAAAAGCCGGAAATGTCCGGAAAAGGCCGAAGGTGTACAGAACCCGTTGCTCCGTATGCTCGTTGTAATGGAAATACCATTCTTCGGGGATTGGCAGCGCGCAACGGGTTCCCTCACATCATAATATCCTGCAATACGGCCCGTTTTTAATCACATAAAATGCCGGAGATGTCCGGAAATGACCGATTGTGTACACAACCCGATGCTCCGTTTGCTCGTTGTGATGGAAGTACCATTTTTGGGGGGTTGGCAGAGAGCAACTGGTTCTTACACATCATTATATCCTGATATACGGCTTATTTTGAAACAATTAAAAAGCCGGAAATGTCCGGAAAAGGCCGAATATGTACAAGACAGGATTCTCCGCATGCTCGTTGTAATGGAAGTACCATTCTTCGGGGATTGGCAGCGCGCAACGAGTTCTCTCACATCATAATATCCTGCTATACGGCCCGTTTTTAATCACATAAAATGCCGGAGATGTCCGGAAAAGGCCGAAGGTGTACAGAACCCGATACTTCGTTTGCTCGTTGTAATGGAAGTACCATTTTTCGGGGATTGGCAGCGTGCAGCGAGTTCTCACACATCATAATATCCTGCGACACGACCCATTTTGAAAGAATTAAATAGCCGGAAATGTCCGGAAAAGGCCGAAGGTGTACAGAACCCGATACTCCGTTTGCTCGTTGTAATGGAAGTACCATTTTTCGGGGATTGGCAGCGTGCAGCGAGTTCTCACACATCATAATATCCTGCGACACGACCCATTTTGAAAGAATTAAATAGCCGGAAATGTCCGGAAAAGGCCGAATATGTACAAGACAGGATTCTCCGCATGCTCGATGTAATGGAAGTACCATTCTTCGGGGATTGGCAGCGTGCAGCGAGTTCTCACACATCATAATATCCTGCGATACGACCCATTTTGAAACAATTAAATAGCCGGAAATGTCCGGAAAAGGCCGAATATGTACAAGACAGGATTCTCCGCATGCTCGATGTAATGGAAGTACCATTCTTCGGGGATTGGCTGCGCGCAACGTGTTCTCTCACATCATAATATCCTGCGATATGACCCATTTTGAAACAATTAAAAAGCCGAAACTGGCCGGAAAAAGCCGAATATGTACAAGACAGGAATCTCCGCATGCTGGTTGTATTGGAAGTACCATTTTTGGGGGGTTGGTAGCGCGCAACGAGTTCTCTCACTTCATAATATCCTGCAATACGGCCCGTTTTTAATCACATAAAATGCCGGAGATGTCCCGAAATGACCGAAGGTGTACAGAACCCGATGCTCCGTTTGCTCGTTGTAATGGAAGTACCATTTTTGGGGGGTTGGCAGAGAGCAACTGGTTCTTACACATCATAATATCCTGATATACGGCCTATTTTGAAACAATTAAAAAGCCGGAAATGTCCGGAAAAGGCCGAAGGTGTAGAGAACCCGTTGCTCCGTATGCTCGTTGTAAGGGGCGTACCATTTTTCGGGGATTGGCAGCGTGCAGCGAGTTCTCACACATCATAATATCCTGCTATTCGGCCCGTTTTTAATCACTTAAAATGCCGGAAATGTCCGGAAGCGGCCGAAGGTGTACAGAACCTGATGCTCCGTATGCTCGTTGTAATGGGCGTACCATTTTTCGGGGACAGGCAGCGTGCAGCGAGTTCTCACACATCATAATATCCTGCGATACGACCCATTTTGAAACAATTAAAAAGCCGGAAATGTCCGGAAAAGGCCGAAGGTGTACAGAACCCGTTGCTCCGTATGCTCGTTGTAATGGAAATACCATTCTTCGGGGATTGGCAGCGAGCAACGGGTTCCCTCACATCATATCCTGCAATACGACCCGTTTTTAATCACATAAAATGCCGGAGATGTCCGGAAATGACCGAATGTGTAAACAACCCGATGCTCCGTTTGCTCGTTGTGATGGAAGTACCATTTTTGGGGGGTTGGCAGAGAGCAACTGGTTCTTACACATCATAATATCCTGATATACGGCCTATTTTGAAACAATTAATGTCCGGAAAAGGCCATAGGTGTACAGATCCCGTTGCTCCGTATGCTCGTTGTAATGGGCGTACCATTTTTCGGGGATTGGCAGCGTGCAGCGAGTTCTCACACATCATAATATCCTGCGATACGACCCATTTTGAAACAATTAAAAAGCCGGTAATGTCCGGAAAAGGCCGAATATGTACAAGACAGGATTGTCCGCATGCTCGATGTAATGGAAGTACCATTCTTCGGGGATTGCAGCGTGCGACGAGTTCTCTCACATCATAATATCCTGCGATACGACCCATTTTGAAACAATTAAAAAGCCGGAAATGTCCGGAAAAGGCCGTAGGTGTACAGAACCCGTTGCTCCGAATGCTCGTTGTAATGGGCGTACCATTTTTGGAGGATTGGCAGCGTGCAGCGAGTTCTCACACATCATAATATCCTGCGATACGACCCATTTTAAAACAATTAAAAAGCCGGAAATGTCCGGAAAAAGCCGAAGGTGTACAGAACCAGTTGCTCCGTATGCTCGTTGTAATGGGCGTACCATTTTTGGGGGATTGGCAGCGTGCAGCGAGTTCTCACACATCATAATATCCTGCGACACGACCCATTTTGAAACAATTAAATAGCCGGAAATGTCCGGAAAAGGCCGAATATGTACAAGACAGGATTCTCCGCATGCTCGATGTAATGGAAGTACCATTCTTCGGGGATTGGCAGCGTGCAGCGAGTTCTCACACATCATAATATCCTGCGATACGACCCATTTTGAAACAATTAAATAGCCGGAAATGTCCGGAAAAGGCCGAATATGTACAAGACAGGATTCTCCGCATGCTCGATGTAATGGAAGTACCATTCTTCGGGGATTGGCTGCGCGCAACGTGTTCTCTCACATCATAATATCATGCGATATGACCCATTTTGAAACAATTAAAAAGCCGAAACTGGCCGGAAAAAGCCGAATATGTACAAGACAGGATTCTCCGCATGCTGGTTGTATTGGAAGTACCATTTTTGGGGGGTTGGTAGCGCGCAACGAGTTCTCTCACTTCATAATATCCTGCAATACGGCCCGTTTTTAATCACATAAAATGCCGGAGATGTCCCGAAATGACCGAAGGTGTACAGAATCCGATGCTCCGTTTGCTCGTTGTAATGGAAGTACCATTCTTCCGGGATTGGCTGCGCGCAACGTGTTCTCTCACATCATAATATCCTGCGATATGACCCATTTTGAAACAATTAAAAAGCCGAAACTGGCCGGAAAAAGCCGAATATGTACAAGACAGGATTCTCCGCATGCTGGTTGTATTGGAAGTACCATTTTTGGGGGGTTGGTAGCGCGCAACAAGTTCTCTCACTTCATAATATCCTGCAATACGGCCCGTTTTTAATCACATAAAATGCCGGAGATGTCCCGAAATGACCGAAGGTGTACAGAACCCGATGCTCCGTTTGCTCGTTGTGATAGAAGTACCATTTTTGGGGGGTTGGCAGAGAGCAACTGGTTCTTACACATCATATTATCCTGATATACGGCCCATTTTGAAACAATAAAAAGCCGGAAATGTCCGGAAAAGGCCGAAGGTGTACAGAACCCGTTGCTCCGTATGCTCGTTGTAAGGGGCGTACCATTTTTCGGGGACTGGCAGCGTGCAGCGAGTTCTCACACATCATAATATCCTGCGATACGACCCATTTTGAAACAATTAAAAAGCCGAAACTGGCCGGAAAATGCCGAATATGTACAAGACAGGATTCTCCGCATGCTGGTTGTATTGGAAGTACCATTTTTGGGGGGTTGGTAGCGCGCAACAAGTTCTCTCACTTCATAATATCCTGCAATACGGCCCGTTTTTAATCACATAAAATGCCGGAGATGTCCCGAAATGACCGAAGGTGTACAGAACCCGATGCTCCGTTTGCTCGTTGTGATAGAAGTACCATTTTTGGGGGGTTGGCAGAGAGCAACTGGTTCTTACACATCATAATATCCTGATATACGGCCCATTTTGAAACAATAAAAAGCCGGAAATGTCCGGAAAAGGCCGAAGGTGTACAGAACCCGTTGCTCCGTATGCTCGTTGTCAGGGGCGTACCATTTTTCGGGGACTGGCAGCGTGCAGCGAGTTCTCACACAACATAATATCCAGCGATACGACCCATTTTGAAACAATTAAAAAGCCGGAAATGTCCGGAAAAGGCCGAAGGTGTACAGAACCCGTTGCTCCGTATGCTCGTTGTAATGGAAATACCATTCTTCGGGGATTGGCAGCGCGCAACGGGTTCCCTCACATCATAATATCCTGCAATACGGCCCGTTTTTAATCACATAAAATGCCGGAGATGTCCGGAAATGACCGATTGTGTACACAACCCGATGCTCCGTTTGCTCGTTGTGATGGAAGTACCATTTTTGGGGGATTGGCAGAGAGCAACTGGTTCTTACACATCATTATATCCTGATATACGGCTTATTTTGAAACAATTAAAAAGCCGGAAATGTCCGGAAAAGGCCGAATATGTACAAGACAGGATTCTCCGCATGCTCGTTGTAATGGAAGTACCATTCTTCGGGGATTGGCAGCGCGCAACGAGTTCTCTCACATCATAATATCCTGCTATACGGCCCGTTTTTAATCACATAAAATGCCGGAGATGTCCGGAAAAGGCCGAAGGTGTACAGAACCCGATACTTCGTTTGCTCGTTGTAATGGAAGTACCATTTTTCGGGGATTGGCAGCGTGCAGCGAGTTCTCACACATCATAATATCCTGCGACACGACCCATTTTGAAAGAATTAAATAGCCGGAAATGTCCGGAAAAGGCCGAATATGTACAAGACAGGATTCTCCGCATGCTCGATGTAATGGAAGTACCATTCTTCGGGGATTGGCAGCGTGCAGCGAGTTCTCACACATCATAATATCCTGCGATACGACCCATTTTGAAACAATTAAATAGCCGGAAATGTCCGGAAAAGGACGAATATGTACAAGACAGGATTCTCCGCATGCTCGATGTAATGGAAGTACCATTCTTCGGGGATTGGCTGCGCGCAACGTGTTCTCTCACATCATAATATCCTGCGATATGACCCATTTTGAAACAATTAAAAAGCCGAAACTGGCCGGAAAAAGCCGAATATGTACAAGACAGGAATCTCCGCATGCTGGTTGTATTGGAAGTACCATTTTTGGGGGGTTGGTAGCGCGCAACGAGTTCTCTCACTTCATAATATCCTGCAATACGGCCCGTTTTTAATCACATAAAATGCCGGAGATGTCCCGAAATGACCGAAGGTGTACAGAACCCGATGCTCCGTTTGCTCGTTGTAATGGAAGTACCATTCTTCCGGGATTGGCTGCGCGCAACGTGTTCTCCCACATCATAATATCCTGCGATATGACCCATTTTGAAACAATTAAAAAGCCGAAACTGGCCGGAAAAAGCCGAATATGTACAAGACAGGATTCTCCGCATGCTGGTTGTATTGGAAGTACCATTTTTGGGGGGTTGGTAGCGCGCAACGAGTTCTCTCACTTCATAATATCCTGCAATACGGCCCGTTTTTAATCACATAAAATGCCGGAGATGTCCCGAAATGACCGAAGGTGTACAGAACCCGATGCTCCGTTTGCTCGTTGTGATAGAAGTACCATTTTTGGGGGGTTGGCAGAGAGCAACTGGTTCTTACACATCATAATATCCTGATATACGGCCCATTTTGAAACAATAAAAAGCCGGAAATGTCCGGAAAAGGCCGAAGGTGTATAGAACCCGTTGCTCCGTATGCTCGTTGTAAGGGGCGTACCATTTCTCGGGGACTGGCAGCGTGCAGCGAGTTCTCACACATCATAATATCCTGCGATACGACCCATTTTGAAACAATTAAAAAGCCGGAAATGTCCGGAAAAGGCCGAAGGTGTACAGAACCCGTTGCTCCGTATGCTCGTTGTAATGGAAATACCATTCTTCGGGGATTGGCAGCGCGCAACGGGTTCCCTCACATCATAATATCCTGCAATACGGCCCGTTTTTAATCACATAAAATGCCGGAGATGTCCGGAAATGACCGATTGTGTACACAACCCGATGCTCCGTTTGCTCGTTGTGATGGAAGTACCATTTTTGGGGGGTTGGCAGAGAGCAACTGGTTCTTACACATCATTATATCCTGATATACGGCTTATTTTGAAACAATTAAAAAGCCGGAAATGTCCGGAAAAGGCCGAATATGTACAAGACAGGATTCTCCGCATGCTCGTTGTAATGGAAGTACCATTCTTCGGGGATTGGCAGCGCGCAACGAGTTCTCTCACATCATAATATCCTGCTATACGGCCCGTTTTTAATCACATAAAATGCCGGAGATGTCCGGAAAAGGCCGAAGGTGTACAGAACCCGATACTCCGTTTGCTCGTTGTAATGGGCGTACCATTTTTCGGGGATTGGCAGCGTGCAGCGAGTTCTCACACATTATAATATCCTGATATACGGCCCATTTTGAAACAATTAAAAAGCCGGAAATGTCCGGAAAAGGCCGAATATGTACAAGACAGGATTCTCCGCATGCTCGTTGTAATGGAAGTACCATTCTTCGGGGATTGGCAGCGCGCAACGAGTTCTCACACATCATAATATCCTGCTATTCGGCCCGTTTTTAATCACTTAAAATGCCGGAAATGTCCGGAAGAGGCCGAAGGAGTACAGAAGCCGATGCTCCGTTTGCTCGTTGTAATGGGCGTACCATTTTTAGGGGATTGGCAGCTTGCAGCGAGTTCTCACACCTCATAATATCCTGCGAAACGACTCATTTTGAAACTATTAAAAAGCCGAAACTCGCCGGAAAAGGCCGAATATGTACAAGACAGGATTCTCCGCATGCTGGTTGTATTGGAAGTACCATTTTTGGGGGGTTGGTAGCGCGCAACGAGTTCTCTCACTTCATAATATCCTGCAATACGGCCCGCTTTTAATCACATAAAATGCCGGAGATGTCCGGAAATGACCGAATGTGTACAGAACACGATGCTCCGTTTGCTCGTTGTGATGGAAGTACCATTTTGGGGGGGTTGGCAGAGAGCAACTGGTTCTTACACATCATAATATCCTGATATACGGCCTATTTTGAAACAATTAAAAAGCCGGAAATGTCCGGAAAAGGCCGAATATGTACAAGGCAGGATTGTCCGCATGCTCGATGTAATGGAAGTACCATTTTTGGAGGATTGGCAGCGTGCAGCGAGTTCTCACACATCATAATATCCTGCGATACGACCCATTTTAAAACAATTAAAAAGCCGGAAATGTCCGGAAAAAGCCGAAGGTGTACAGAACCAGTTGCTCCGTATGCTCGTTGTAATGGGCGTACCATTATTCGGGGATTGGCAGCGTGCAGCGAGTTCTCACACATCATAATATCCTGCGACACGACCCATTTTGAAACAATTAAATAGCCGGAAATGTCCGGAAAAGGCCGAATATGTACAAGACAGGATTCTCCGCATGCTCGATGTAATGGAAGTACCATTCTTCGGGGATTGGCAGCGTGCAGCGAGTTCTCACACATCATAATATCCTGCGATACGACCCATTTTGAAACAATTAAATAGCCGGAAATGTCCGGAAAATGCCGAATATGTACAAGACAGGATTCTCCGCATGCTCGATGTAATGGAAGTACCATTCTTCGGGGATTGGCTGCGCGCAACGTGTTCTCTCACATCATAATATCCTGCGATATGACCCATTTTGAAACAATTAAAAAGCCGAAACTGGCCGGAAAAAGCCGAATATGTACAAGACAGGATTCTCCGCATGCTGGTTGTATTGGAAGTACCATTTTTGGGGGGTTGGTAGCGCGCAACGAGTTCTCTCACTTCATAATATCCTGCAATACGGCCCGTTTTTAATCACATAAAATGCCGGAGATGTCCCGAAATGACCGAAGGTGTACAGAACCCGATGCTCCGTATGCTCGTTGTAATGGAAGTACCATTCTTCCGGGATTGGCTGCGCGCAACGTGTTCTCTCACATCATAATATCCTGCGATATGACCCATTTTGAAACAATTAAAAAGCCGAAACTGGCCGGAAAATGCCGAATATGTACAAGACAGGATTCTCCGCATGCTGGTTGTATTGGAAGTACCATTTTTGGGGGGTTGGTAGCGCGCAACGAGTTCTCTCACTTCATAATATCCTGCAATACGGCCCGTTTTTAATCACATAAAATGCCGGAGATGTCCCGAAATGACCGAAGGTGTACAGAACCCGATGCTCCGTTTGCTCGTTGTGATAGAAGTACCATTTTTGGGGGGTTGGCAGAGAGCAACTGGTTCTTACACATCATAATATCCTGATATACGGCCCATTTTGAAACAATAAAAAGCCGGAAATGTCCGGAAAAGGCCGAAGGTGTACAGAACCCGTTGCTCCGTATGCTCGTTGTAAGGGGCGTACCATTTTTCGGGGACTGGCAGCGTGCAGCGAGTTCTCACACATCATAATATCCTGCGATACGACCCATTTTGAAACAATTAAAAAGCCGGAAATGTCCGGAAAAGGCCGAAGGTGTACAGAACCCGTTGCTCCGTATGCTCGTTGTAATGGAAATACCATTCTTCGGGGATTGGCAGCGCGCAACGGGTTCCCTCACATCATAATATCCTGCAATACGGCCCGTTTTTAATCACATAAAATGCCGGAGATGTCCGGAAATGACCGATTGTGTACACAACCCGATGCTCCGTTTGCTCGTTGTGATGGAAGTACCATTTTTGGGGGGTTGGCAGAGAGCAACTGGTTCTTACACATCATAATATCCTGATATACGGCCTATTTTGAAACAATTAAAAAGCCGGAAATGTCCGGAAAAGGCCGAATATGTATAAGACAGGATTCTCCGCATGCTCGTTGTAATGGAAGTACCATTCTTCGGGGATTCGCAGCGCGCAACGAGTTCTCTCACATCATAATATCCTGCTATACGGCCCGTTTTTAATCACATAAAATGCCGGAGATGTCCGGAAAAAGCCGAAGGTGTACTGAACCAGTTGCTCCGTATGCTCGTTGTAATGGGCGTACCATTTTTGGGGGATTGGCAGCGTGCAGCGAGTTCTCACACATCATAATATCCTGCGACACGACCCATTTTGAAACAATTAAATAGCCGGAAATGTCCGGAAAAGGCCGAATATGTACAAGACAGGATTCTCCGCATGCTCGATGTAATGGAAGTACCATTCTTCGGGGATTGGCAGCGTGCAGCGAGTTCTCACACATCATAATATCCTGCGATACGACCCATTTTGAAACAATTAAATAGCCGGAAATGTCCGGAAAAGGCCGAATATGTACCAGACAGGATTCTCCGCATGCTCGATGCAATGGAAGTACCATTCTTCGGGGATTGGCTGCGCGCAACGTGTTCTCTCACATCATAATATCCTGCGATATGACCCATTTTGAAACAATTAAAAAGCCGAACCTGGCCGGAAAAAGCCGAATATGTACAAGACAGGATTCTCCGCATGCTGGTTGTATTGGAAGTACCATTTTTGGGGGGTTGGTAGCGCGCAACGAGTTCTCTCACTTCATAATATCCTGCAATACGGCCCGTTTTTAATCACATAAAATGCCGGAGATGTCCCGAAATGACCGAAGGTGTACAGAACCCGATGCTCCGTTTGCTCGTTGTAATGGAAGTACCATTCTTCCGGGATTGGCTGCGCGCAACGTGTTCTCTCACATCATAATATCCTGCGATATGACCCATTTTGAAACAATTAAAAAGCCGAAACTGGCCGGAAAAAGCCGAATATGTACAAGACAGGATTCTCCGCATGCTGGTTGTATTGGAAGTACCATTTTTGGGGGGTTGGTAGCGCGCAACGAGTTCTCTCACTTCATAATATCCTGCAATACGGCCCGTTTTTAATCACATAAAATGCCGGAGATGTCCCGAAATGACCGAAGGTGTACAGAACCCGATGCTCCGTTTGCTCGTTGTAATGGAAGTACCATTCTTCCGGGATTGGCTGCGCGCAACGTGTTCTCTCACATCATAATATCCTGCGATATGACCCATTTTGAAACAATTAAAAAGCCGAAACTGGCCGGAAAAAGCCGAATATGTACAAGACAGGATTCTCCGCATGCTGGTTGTATTGGAAGTACCATTTTTGGGGGGTTGGTAGCGCGCAACGAGTTCTCTCACTTCATAATATCCTGCAATACGGCCCGTTTTTAATCACATAAAATGCCGGAGATGTCCCGAAATGACCGAAGGTGTACAGAACCCGATGCTACGTTTGCTCGTTGTGATAGAAGTACCATTTTTGGGGGGTTGGCAGAGAGCAACTGGTTCTTACACATCATAATATCCTGATATACGGCCCATTTTGAAACAATAAAAAGCCGGAAATGTCCGGAAAAGGCCGAAGGTGTACAGAACCCGTTGCTCCGTATGCTCGTTGTAAGGGGCGTACCATTTTTCGGGGACTGGCAGCGTGCAGCGAGTTCTCACACATCATAATATCCTGCGATACGACCCATTTTGAAACAATTAAAAAGCCGGAAATGTCCGGAAAAGGCCGAAGGTGTACAGAACCCGTTGCTCCGTATGCTCGTTGTAATGGAAATACCATTCTTCGGGGATTGGCAGCGCGCAACGGGTTCCCTCACATCATAATATCCTGCAATACGGCCCGTTTTTAATCACATAAAATGCCGGAGATGTCCGGAAATGACCGATTGTGTACACAACCCGATGCTCCGTTTGCTCGTTGTGATGGGAGTACCATTTTTGGGGCGTTGGCAGAGAGCAACTGGTTCTTACACATCATAATATCCTGATATACGGCCTATTTTGAAACAATTAAAAAGCCGGAAATGTCCGGAAAAGGCCGAATATGTATAAGACAGGATTCTCCGCATGCTCGTTGTAATGGAAGTACCATTCTTCGGGGATTGGCAGCGCGCAACGAGTTCTCTCACATCATAATATCCTGCTATACGGCCCGTTTTTAATCACATAAAATGCCGGAGATGTCCGGAAAAAGCCGAAGGTGTACAGAACCAGTTGCTCCGTATGCTCGTTGTAATGGGCGTACCATTTTTGGGGGATTGGCAGCGTGCAGCGAGTTCTCACACATCATAATATCCTGCGACACGACCCATTTTGAAACAATTAAATAGCCGGAAATGTCCGGAAAAGGCCGAATATGTACAAGACAGGATTCTCCGCATGCTCGATGTAATGGAAGTACCATTCTTCGGGGATTGGCAGCGTGCAGCGAGTTCTCACACATCATAATATCCTGCGATACGACCCATTTTGAAACAATTAAATAGCCGGAAATGTCCGGAAAAGGCCGAATATGTACAAGACAGGATTCTCCGCATGCTCGATGCAATGGAAGTACCATTCTTCGGGGATTGGCTGCCCGCAACGTGTTCTCTCACATCATAATATCCTGCGATATGACCCATTTTGAAACAATTAAAAAGCCGAAACTGGCCGGAAAAAGCCGAATATGTACAAGACAGGATTCTCCGCATGCTGGTTGTATTGGAAGTACCATTTTTGGGGGGTTGGTAGCGCGCAACGAGTTCTCTCACTTCATAATATCCTGCAATACGGCCCGTTTTTAATCACATAAAATGCCGGAGATGTCCCGAAATGACCGAAGGTGTACAGAACCCGATGCTCCGTTTGCTCGTTGTAATGGAAGTACCATTCTTCCGGGATTGGCTGCGCGCAACGTGTTCTCTCACATCATAATATCCTGCGATATGACCCATTTTGAAACAATTAAAAAGCCGAAACTGGCCGGAAAAAGCCGAATATGTACAAGACAGGATTCTCCGCATGCTGGTTGTATTGGAAGTACCATTTTTGGGGGGTTGGTAGCGCGCAACGAGTTCTCTCACTTCATAATATCCTGCAATACGGCCCGTTTTTAATCACATAAAATGCCGGAGATGTCCCGAAATGACCGAAGGTGTACAGAACCCGATGCTCCGTTTGCTCGTTGTGATAGAAGTACCATTTTTGGGGGGTTGGCAGAGAGCAACTGGTTCTTACACATCATAATATCCTGATATACGGCCCATTTTGAAACAATAAAAAGCCGGAAATGTCCGCAAAAGGCCGAAGGTGTACAGAACCCGTTGCTCCGTATGCTCGTTGTAAGGGGCGTACCATTTTTCGGGGACTGGCAGCGTGCAGCGAGTTCTCACACATCATAATATCATGCGATACGACCCATTTTGAAACAATTAAAAAGCCGGAAATGTCCGGAAAAGGCCGAAGGTGTACAGAACCCGTTGCTCCGTATGCTCGTTGTAATGGAAATACCATTCTTCGGGGATTGGCAGCGCGCAACGGGTTCCCTCACATCATAATATCCTGCAATACGGCCCGTTTTTAATCACATAAAATGCCGGAGATGTCCGGAAATGACCGATTGTGTACACAACCCGATGCTCCGTTTGCTCGTTGTGATGGAAGTACCATTTTTGGGGGGTTGGCAGAGAGCAACTGGTTCTTACACATCATTATATCCTGATATACGGCTTATTTTGAAACAATTAAAAAGCCGGAAATGTCCGGAAAAGGCCGAATATGTACAAGACAGGATTCTCCGCATGCTCGTTGTAATGGAAGTACCATTCTTCGGGGATTGGCAGCGCGCAACGAGTTCTCTCACATCATAATATCCTGCTATACGGCCCGTTTTTAATCACATAAAATGCCGGAGATGTCCGGAAAAGGCCGAAGGTGTACAGAACCCGATACTCCGTTTGCTCGTTGTAATGGAAGTACCATTTTTCGGGGATTGGCAGCGTGCAGCGAGTTCTCACACATTATAATATCCTGATATACGGCCCATTTTGAAACAATTAAAAAGCCGGAAATGTCCGGAAAAGGCCGAAGGTGTACATAACCCGTTGCTCCGTATGCTCGTTGTAATGGGCGTACCATTTTTCGGGGATTGGCAGCGAGCAGCGAGTTCTCACACATCATAATATCCTGATATGCGGCCCATTTTGAAACAATTAAAAAGCCGGAAATGTCCGGAAAAGGCCGAATATGTACAAGACAGGATTCTCCGCATGCTCGTTGTAATGGAAGTACCATTCTTCGGGGATTGGCAGCGCGCAACGAGTTCTCACACATCATAATATCCTGCTATTCGGCCCGTTTTTAATCACTTAAAATGCCGGAAATGTCCGGAAGAGGCCGAAGGAGTACAGAAGCCGATGCTCCGTTTGCTCGTTGTAATGGGCGTACCATTTTTAGGGGATTGGCAGCTTGCAGCGAGTTCTCACACATCATAATATCCTGCGATACGACCCATTTTTAAACTATTAAAAAGCCGAAACTGGCCGGGAAAGGCCGAATATGTACAAGACAGGATTCTCCGCATGCTCGTTGTAATGGAAGTACCATTCTTCGGGGATTGGCAGCGCGCAACGGGTTCCCTCACATCATAATATCCTGCAATACGGCCCGCTTTTAATCACATAAAATGCCGGAGATGTCCGGAAATGACCGAATGTGTACAGAACACGATGCTCCGTTTGCTCGTTGTGATGGAAGTACCATTTTGGGGGGGTTGGCAGAGAGCAACTGGTTCTTACACATCATAATATCCTGATATACGGCCTATTTTGAAACAATTAAAAAGCCGGAAATGTCCGGAAAAGGCCGTAGGTGTACAGATCCCGTTGCTCCGTATGCTCGTTGTAATGGGCGTACCATTTTTCGGGGATTGGCAGCGTGCAGCGAGTTCTCACACATCATAATATCCTGCGATACGACCCATTTTGAAACAATTAAAAAGCCGGAAATGTCCGGAAAAGGCCGAATATGTACAAGACAGGATTGTCCGCATGCTCGATGTAATGGTAGTACCATTCTTCGGGGATTGCAGCGTGCGACGAGTTCTCTCACATCATAATATCCTGCGATACGACCCATTTTGAAACAATTAAAAAGCCGGAAATGTCCGGAAAAGGCCGTAGGTGTACAGAACCCGTTGCTCCGAATGCTCGTTGTAATGGGCGTACCATTTTTGGAGGATTGGCAGCGTGCAGCGAGTTCTCACACATCGTAATATCCTGCGATACGACCCATTTTAAAACAATTAAAAAGCCGGAAATGTCCGGAAGAGGCCGAAGGTGTACAGAACCTGATGCTCCGTATGCTCGTTGTAATGGGCGTACCATTTTTCGGGGACTGGCAGCGTGCAGCGAGTTCTCACACATCATAATATCCTGCGATACGACCCATTTTGAAACAATTAAAAAGCCGGAAATGTCCGGAAAAGGCCGAAGGTGTACAGAACCCGTTGCTCCGTATGCTCGTTGTAATGGAAGGACCATTTTTGGGGGATTGGCAGCGCGCAACGAGTTCTCACACATCATAATATCCTGCTATTCGGCCCGTTTTTAATCACTTAAAATGCCGGAAATGTCCGGAAGAGGCCGAAGGAGTACAGAAGCCGATGCTCCGTTTGCTCGTTGTAATGGGCGTACCATTTTTAGGGGATTGGCAGCTTGCAGCGAGTTCTCACACATCATAATATCCTGCGATACGACCCATTTTTAAACTATTAAAAAGCCGAAACTGGCCGGGAAAGGCCGAATATGTACAAGACAGGATTCTCCGCATGCTCGTTGTAATGGAAGTACCATTCTTCGGGGATTGGCAGCGCGCAACGGGTTCCCTCACATCATAATATCCTGCAATACGGCCCGCTTTTAATCACATAAAATGCCGGAGATGTCCGGAAATGACCGAATGTGTACAGAACACGATGCTCCGTTTGCTCGTTGTGATGGAAGTACCATTTTGGGGGGGTTGGCAGAGAGCAACTGGTTCTTACACATCATAATATCCTGATATACGGCCTATTTTGAAACAATTAAAAAGCCGGAAATGTCCGGAAAAGGCCGTAGGTGTACAGATCCCGTTGCTCCGTATGCTCGTTGTAATGGGCGTACCATTTTTCGGGGATTCGCAGCGTGCAGCGAGTTCTCACACATCATAATATCCTGCGATACGACCCATTTTGAAACAATTAAAAAGCCGGAAATGTCCGGAAAAGGCCGAATATGTACAAGACAGGATTGTCCGCATGCTCGATGTAATGGTAGTACCATTCTTCGGGGATTGCAGCGTGCGACGAGTTCTCTCACATCATAATATCCTGCGATACGACCCATTTTGAAACAATTAAAAAGCCGGAAATGTCCGGAAAAGGCCGTAGGTGTACAGAACCCGTTGCTCCGAATGCTCGTTGTAATGGGCGTACCATTCTTCGGGGATTGGCTGCGCGCAACGTGTTCTCTCACATCATAATATCCTGCGATATGACCCATTTTGAAACAATTAGAAAGCCGAAACTGGCCGGAAAAAGCCGAATATGTACAAGACAGGATTCTCCGCATGCTCGTTGTAATGGAAGGATCATTTTTGGGGGATTGGCAGCGCTCAACGCGTTTTCACACATCATAATATCCTGCTATTCGGCCCGTTTTTAATCACTTAAAATGCCGGAAATGTCCGGAAAAGGCCGAAGGTGTACATAACCCGTTGCTCCGTATGCTCGTTGTAATGGGCGTACCATTTTTCGGGGATTGGCAGCGTGCAGCGAGTTCTCACACATCATAATATCCTGCGACACGACCCATTTTGAAACAATTAAAAAGGCGAAACTTGCCGGAAAAGGCCGAATGTGTACAAGACGGGATTCTCCGCATGCTCGTTGTAATGGAAGGACCATTTTTGGGGGATTGGCAGCGCTCAACGCGTTTTCACACATCATAATATCCTGCTATTCGGCCCGTTTTTAATCACTTAAAATGCCGGAAATGTCCGGAAAAGGCCGAAGGTGTACATAACCCGTTGCTCCGTATGCTCGTTGTAATGGGCGTACCATTTTTCGGGGATTGGCAGCGTGCAGCGAGTTCTCACACATCATAATATCCTGCGACACGACCCATTTTGAAACAATTAAAAAGCCGAAACTTGCCGGAAAAGGCCGAATGTGTACAAGACGGGATTCTCCGCATGCTCGTTGTAATGGAAGGACCATTTTTGGGGGATTGGCAGCGCTCAACGCGTTTTTACACATCATAATATCCTGCTATTCGGCCCGTTTTTAATCACTTAAAATGCCGGAAATGTCCGGAAGAGGCCGAAGGTGTACAGAACCTGATGCTCCGTATGCTCGTTGTAATGGGCGTACCATTTTTCGGGGACTGGCAGCGTGCAGCGAGTTTTCACACATCATAATATCCTGCGATACGACCCATTTTGAAGTAATTAAAAAGCCGGAAATGTCCAGAAAAGGCCGAAGGTGTACAGAACCCGTTGCTCCGTATGCTCGTTGTAATGGGCGTACCATTTTTCGGGGATTGGCAGCGTGCAGCGAGTTCTCACACATCATAATATCCTGCGATACGACCCATTTTGAAACAATTAAAAAGCCGGAAATGTCCGGAGAAGGCCGAATATGTACAAGACAGGATTGTCCGCATGCTCGATGTAATGGAAGTACCATTCTTCGGGGATTGCAGCGTGCGACGAGTTCTCTCACATCATAATATCCTGCGATACGACCCATTTTGAAACAATTAAAAAGCCGGAAATGTCCGGAAAAGGCCGTAGGTGTACAGAACCCGTTGCTCCGAATGCTCGTTGTAATGGGCGTACCATTTTTGGAGGATTGGCAGCGTGCAGCGAGTTCTCACACATCATAATATCCTGCGATACGACCCATTTTAAAACAATTAAAAAGCCGGAAATGTCCGGAAAAAGCCGAAGGTGTACAGAACCAGTTGCTCCGTATGCTCGTTGTAATGGGCGTACCATTTTTGGGGGATTGGCAGCGTGCAGCGAGTTCTCACACATCATAATATCCTGCGACACGACCCATTTTGAAACAATTAAAAAGCCGAAACTTGCCGGAAAAGGCCGAATGTGTACAAGACGGGATTCTCCGCATGCTCGTTGTAATGGAAGGATCATTTTTGGGGGATTGGCAGCGCTCAACGCGTTTTCACACATCATAATATCCTGCTATTCGGCCCGTTTTTAATCACTTAAAATGCCGGAAATGTCCGGAAAAGGCCGAAGGTGTACATAACCCGTTGCTCCGTATGCTCGTTGTAATGGGCGTACCATTTTTCGGGGATTGGCAGCGTGCAGGGAGTTCTCACACATCATAATATCCTGCGATACGACCCATTTTGAAACAATTAAATAGCCGGAAATGTCCGGAAAAGTCCGAATATGTACAAGACAGGATTCTCCGCATGCTCGATGTAATGGAAGTACCATTCTTCGGGGATTGGCTGCGCGCAACGTGTTCTCTCACATCATAATATCCTGCGATATGACCGATTTTGAAACAATTAGAAAGCCGAAACTGGCCGGAAAAAGCCGAATATGTACAAGACAGGATTCTCCGCATGCTCGTTGTAATGGAAGGATCATTTTTGGGGGATTGGCAGCGCTCAACGCGTTTTCACACATCATAATATCCTGCTATTCGGCCCGTTTTTAATCACTTAAAATGCCGGAAATGTCCGGAAAAGGCCGAAGGTGTACATAACCCGTTGCTCCGTATGCTCGTTGTAATGGGCGTACCATTTTTCGGGGATTGGCAGCGTGCAGCGAGTTCTCACACATCATAATATCCTGCGACACGACCCATTTTGAAACAATTAAAAAGGCGAAACTTGCCGGAAAAGGCCGAATGTGTACAAGACGGGATTCTCCGCATGCTCGTTGTAATGGAAGGACCATTTTTGGGGGATTGGCAGCGCTCAACGCGTTTTTACACATCATAATATCCTGCTATTCGGCCCGTTTTTAATCACTTAAAATGCCGGAAATGTCCGGAAGAGGCCGAAGGTGTACAGAACCTGATGCTCCGTATGCTCGTTGTAATGGGCGTACCATTTTTCGGGGACTGGCAGCGTGCAGCGAGTTTTCACACATCATAATATCCTGCGATACGACCCATTTTGAAGTAATTAAAAAGCCGGAAATGTCCAGAAAAGGCCGAAGGTGTACAGAACCCGTTGCTCCGTATGCTCGTTGTAATGGAAATACCATTCTTCGGGGATTGGCAGCGAGCACCGGGTTCCCTCACATCATAATATCCTGCAATACGGCCCGTTTTTAATCACATAAAATGCCGGAGATGTCCGGAAATGACCGAATGTGTAAACAACCCGATGCTCCGTTTGCTCGTTGTGATGGAAGTACCATTTTTGGGGGGTTGGCAGAGAGCAACTGGTTCTTACACATCATAATATCCTGATATACGGCCTATTTTGAAACAATTAAAAAGCCGGAAATGTCCGGAAAAGGCCGTAGGTGTACAGATCCCGTTGCTCCGTATGCTCGTTGTAATGGGCGTACCATTTTTCGGGGATTGGCAGCGTGCAGCGAGTTCTCACACATCATAATATCCTGCGATACGACCCATTTTGAAACAATTAAAAAGCCGGAAATGTCCGGAGAAGGCCGAATATGTACAAGACAGGATTGTCCGCATGCTCGATGTAATGGAAGTACCATTCTTCGGGGATTGCAGCGTGCGACGAGTTCTCTCACATCATAATATCCTGCGATACGACCCATTTTGAAACAATTAAAAAGCCGGAAATGTCCGGAAAAGGCCGTAGGTGTACAGAACCCGTTGCTCCGAATGCTCGTTGTAATGGGCGTACCATTTTTGGAGGATTGGCAGCGTGCAGCGAGTTCTCACACATCATAATATCCTGCGATACGACCCATTTTAAAACAATTAAAAAGCCGGAAATGTCCGGAAAAAGCCGAAGGTGTACAGAACCAGTTGCTCCGTATGCTCGTTGTAATGGGCGTACCATTTTTCGGGGATTGGCAGCGTGCAGCGAGTTCTCACACATCATAATATCCTGCGACACGACCCATTTTGAAACAATTAAATAGCCGGAAATGTCCGGAAAAGGCCGAATATGTACAAGACAGGATTCTCCGCATGCTCGATGTAATGGAAGTACCATTCTTCGGGGATTGGCAGCGTGCAGCGAGTTCTCACACATCATAATATCCTGCGATACGACCCATTTTGAAACAATTAAATAGCCGGAAATGTCCGGAAAAGGCCGAATATGCACAAGACATTATTCTCCGCATGCTCGATGTAATGGAAGTACCATTCTTCGGGGATTGGCTGCGCTCAACGTGTTCTCTCACATCATAATATCCTGCGATATGACCCATTTTGAAACAATTAAAAAGCCGAAACTGGCCGGAAAAAGCCGAATATGTACAAGACAGGATTCTCCGCATGCTGGTTGTATTGGAAGTACCATTTTTGGGGGGTTGGTAGCGCGCAACGAGTTCTCTCACTTCATAATATCCTGCAATACGGCCCGTTTTTAATCACATAAAATGCCGGAGATGTCCCGAAATGACCGAAGGTGTACAGAACCCGATGCTCCGTATGCTCGTTGTAATGGAAGTACCATTCTTCCGGGATTGGCTGCGCGCAACGTGTTCTCTCACATCATAATATCCTGCGATATGACCCATTTTGAAACAATTAAAAAGCCGAAACTGGCCGGAAAAAGCCGAATATGTACAAGACAGGATTCTCCGCATGCTGGTTGTATTGGAAGTACCATTTTTGGGGGGTTGGTAGCGCGCAACGAGTTCTCTCACTTCATAATATCCTGCAATACGGCCCGTTTTTAATCACATAAAATGCCGGAGATGTCCCGAAATGACCGAAGGTGTACAGAACCCGATGCTCCGTTTGCTCGTTGTGATAGAAGTACCATTTTTGGGGAGTTGGCAGAGAGCAACTGGTTCTTACACATCATAATATCCTGATATACGGCCCATTTTGAAACAATAAAAAGCCGGAAATGTCCGGAAAAGGCCGAAGGTGTACAGAACCCGTTGCTCCGTATGCTCGTTGTAAGGGGCGTACCATTTTTCGGGGACTGGCAGCGTGCAGCGAGTTCTCACACATCATAATATCCTGCGATACGACCCATTTTGAAACAATTAAAAAGCCGGAAATGTCCGGAAAAGGCCGAAGGTGTACAGAACCCGTTGCTCCGTATGCTCGTTGTAATGGAAATACCATTCTTCGGGGATTGGCAGCGCGCAACGGGTTCCCTCACATCATAATATCCTGCAATACGGCCCGTTTTTAATCACATAAAATGCCGGAGATGTCCGGAAATGACCGATTGTGTACACAACCCGATGCTCCGTTTGCTCGTTGTGATGGAAGTACCATTTTTGGGGGGTTGGTAGAGAGCAACTGGTTCTTACACATCATAATATCCTGATATACGGCCTATTTTGAAACAATTAAAAAGCCGGAAATGTCCGGAAAAGGCCGAATATGTACAAGACAGGATTCTCCGCATGCTCGTTGTAATGGAAGTACCATTCTTCGGGGATTGGCAGCGCGCAACGAGTTCTCTCACATCATAATATCCTGCTATACGGCCCGTTTTTAATCACATAAAATGCCGGAGATGTCCGGAAAAAGCCGAAGGTGTACAGAACCAGTTGCTCCGTATGCTCGTTGTAATGGGCGTACCATTTTTGGGGGATTGGCAGCTTGCAGCGAGTTCTCACACATCATAATATCCTGCGACACGACCCATTTTGAAACAATTAAATAGCCGGAAATGTCCGGAAAAGGCCGAATATGTACAAGACAGGATTCTCCGCATGCTCGATGTAATGGAAGTACCATTCTTCGGGGATTGGCAGCGTGCAGCGAGTTCTCACACATCATAATATCCTGCGATACGACCCATTTTGAAACAATTAAATAGCCGGAAATGTCCGGAAAAGGCCGAACATGTACAAGACAGGATTCTCCGCATGCTCGATGTAATGGAAGTACCATTCTTCGGGGATTGGCTGCGCGCAACGTGTACTCTCACATCATAATATCCTGCGATATGACCCATTTTGAAACAATTAAAAAGCCGAAACTGGCCGGAAAAAGCCGAATATGTACAAGACAGGATTCTCCGCATGCTGGTTGTATTGGAAGTACCATTTTTGGGGGGTTGGTAGCGCGCAACGAGTTCTCTCACTTCATAATATCCTGCAATACGGCCCGTTTTTAATCACATAAAATGCCGGAGATGTCCCGAAATGACCGAAGGTGTACAGAACCCGATGCTCCATTTGCTCGTTGTAATGGAAGTACCATTCTTCCGGGATTGGCTGCGCGCAACGTGTTCTCTCACATCATAATATCCTGTGATATGACCCATTTTGAAACAATTAAAAAGCCGAAACTGGCCGGAAAAAGCCGAATATGTACAAGACAGGATTCTCCGCATGCTGGTTGTATTGGAAGTACCATTTTTGGGGGGTTGGTAGCGCGCAACGAGTTCTCTCACTTCATAATATCCTGCAATACGGCCCGTTTTTAATCACATAAAATGCCGGAGATGTCCCGAAATGACCGAAGGTGTACAGAACCCGATGCTCCGTTTGCTCGTTGTAATGGAAGTACCATTCTTCCGGGATTGGCTGCGCGCAACGTGTTCTCACACATCATAATATCCTGCGATACGACCCATTTTGAAACAATTAAAAAGCCGGAAATGTCCGGAAAAGGCCGAAGGTGTACAGAACCCGTTGCTCCGTATGCTCGTTGTAATGGAAATACCATTCTTCGGGGATTGGCAGCGCGCAACGGGTTCCCTCACATCATAATATCCTGCAATACGGCCCGTTTTTAATCACATAAAATGCCGGAGATGTCCGGAAATGACCGATTGTGTACACAACCCGATGCTCCGTTTGCTCGTTGTGATGGAAGTACCATTTTTGGGGGGTTGGCAGAGAGCAACTGGTTCTTACACATCATTATATCCTGATATGCGGCCTATTTTGAAACAATTAAAAAGCCGGAAATGTCCGGAAAAGGCCGAATATGTACAAGACAGGATTCTCCGCATGCTCGTTGTAATGGAAGTACCATTCTTCGGGGATTGGCAGCGCGCAACGAGTTCTCTCACATCATAATATCCTGCTATACGGCCCGTTTTTAATCACATAAAATGCCGGAGATGTCCGGAAAAGGCCGAAGGTGTACAGAACCCGATACTCCGTTTGCTCGTTGTAATGGAAGTACCATTTTTCGGGGATTGGCAGCGTGCAGCGAGTTCTCACACATTATAATATCCTGATATACGGCCCATTTTGAAACAATTAAAAAGCCGGAAATGTCCGGAAAAGGCCGAAGGTGTACATAACCCGTTGCTCCGCATGCTCGTTGTAATGGGCGTACCATTTTTAGGGGATTGGCAGCTTGCAGCGAGTTCTCACACATCATAATATCCTGCGATACGACCCATTTTTAAACTATTAAAAAGCCGAAACTGGCCGGGAAAGGCCGAATATGTACAAGACAGGATTCTCCGCATGCTCGTTGTAATGGAAGTACCATTCTTCGGGGATTGGCAGCGCGCAACGGGTTCCCTCACATCATAATATCCTGCAATACGGCCCGCTTTTAATCACATAAAATGCCGGAGATGTCCGGAAATGACCGAATGTGTACAGAACACGATGCTCCGTTTGCTCGTTGTGATGGAAGTACCATTTTGGGGGGGTTGGCAGAGAGCAACTGGTTCTTACACATCATAATATCCTGATATACGGCCCATTTTGAAACAATTAAAAAGCCGGAAATGTCCGGAAAAGGCCGAAGGTGTACAGAACCCGATACTCCGTTTGCTCGTTGTAATGGAAGTACCATTTTTCGGGGATTGGCAGCGTGCAGCGAGTTCTCACACATTATAATATCCTGATATACGGCCCATTTTGAAACAATTAAAAAGCCGGAAATGTCCGGAAAAGGCCGAAGGTGTACAGATCCCGTTGCTCCGTATGCTCGTTGTAATGGGCGTACCATTTTTCGGGGATTGGCAGCGTGCAGCGAGTTCTCACACATCATAATATCCTGCGATACGACCCATTTTGAAACAATTAAAAAGCCGGAAATGTCCGGAAAAGGCCGAATATGTACAAGACAGGATTGTCCGCATGCTCGATGTAATGGTAGTACCATTCTTCGGGGATTGCAGCGTGCGACGAGTTCTCTCACATCATAATATCCTGCGATACGACCCATTTTGAAACAATTAAAAAGCCGGAAATGTCCGGAAAAGGCCGTAGGTGTACAGAACCCGTTGCTCCGAATGCTCGTTGTAATGGGCGTACCATTTTTGGAGGATTGGCAGCGTGCAGCGAGTTCTCACACATCATAATATCCTGCGATACGACCCATTTTAAAACAATTAAAAAGCCGGAAATGTCCGGAAAAAGCCGAAGGTGTACAGAACCAGTTGCTCCGTATGCTCGTTGTAATGGGCGTACCATTTTTGGGGGATTGGCAGCGTGCAGCGAGTTCTCACACATCATAATATCCTGCGACACGACCCATTTTGAAACAATTAAAAAGCCGAAACTTGCCGGAAAAGGCCGAATGTGTACAAGACGGGATTCTCCGCATGCTCGTTGTAATGGAAGGATCATTTTTGGGGGATTGGCAGCGCTCAACGCGTTTTCACACATCATAATATCCTGCTATTCGGCCCGTTTTTAATCACTTAAAATGCCGGAAATGTCCGGAAAAGGCCGAAGGTGTACATAACCCGTTGCTCCGTATGCTCGTTGTAATGGGCGTACCATTTTTCGGGGATTGGCAGCGAGCAGCGAGTTCTCACACATCATAATATCCTGATATGCGGCCCATTTTGAAACAATTAAAAAGCCGGTAATGTCCGGAAAAGGCCGAATATGTACAAGACAGGATTCTCCGCATGCTCGTTGTAATGGAAGTACCATTCTTCGGGGATTGGCAGCGCGCAACGGGTTCCCTCACATCATAATATCCTGCGACACGACCCATTTTGAAACAATTAAAAAGCCGAAACTTGCCGGAAAAGGCCGAATGTGTACAAGACGGGATGCTCCGCATGCTCGTTGTAATGGAAGGACCATTTTTGGGGGATTGGCAGCGCTCAACGCGTTTTCACACATCATAATATCCTGCTATTCGGCCCGTTTTTAATCACTTAAAATGCCGGAAATGTCCGGAAGCGGCCGAAGGTGTACAGAACCTGATGCTCCGTATTGTCGTTGTAATGGGCGTACCATTTTTCGGGGACTGGCAGCGTGCAGCGAGTTCTCACACATCATAATATCCGGCGATACGACCCATTTTGAAACAATTAAAAAGCCGGAAATGTCCGGAAAAGGCCGAAGGTGTACAGAACCCGTTGCTCCGTATGCTCGTTGTAATGGAAGGCCATTTTTGGGGGATTGGCAGCGCTCAACGCGTTTTTACACATCATAATATCCTGCTATTCGGCCTGTTTTTAATCACTTAAAATGCCGGAAATGTCCGGAAGAGGCCGAAGGAGTACAGAACTCGATGCTCCGTTTGCTCGTTGTAATGGAAGTACCATTTTTGGGGGGTTGGCTGCGTGCAGCGAGTTCTCACACATCATAATATCCTGCGATACGACCCATTTTGAAACAATTAAATAGCCGGAAATGTCCAGAAAAGGCCGAAGGTGTACAGAACCCGTTGCTCCGTATGCTCGTTGTAATGGAAATACCATTCTTCGGGGATTGGCAGCGCGCAACGGGTTCCCTCACATCATAATATCCTGCAATACGGCCCGTTTTTAGTCACATAAAATGCCGGAGATGTCCGGAAATGACCGAATGTGTAAACAACCCGATGCTCCGTTTTCTCGTTGTGATGGAAGTACCATTTTTGGGGGGTTGGCAGAGAGCAACTGGTTCTTACACATCATAATATCCTGATATACGGCCTATTTTGAAACAATTAAAAAGCCGGAAATGTCCGGAAAAGGCCGTAGGTGTACAGATCCCGTTGCTCCGTATGCACGTTGTAATGGGCGTACCATTTTTCGGGGATTGGCAGCGTGCAGCGAGTTCTCACACATCATAATATCCTGCGATACGACCCATTTTGAAACAATTAAAATGCCGGAAATGTCCGGAAAAGGCCGAATATGTACAAGACAGGATTCTCCGCATGCTCGTTGTAATGGAAGTACCATTCTTCGGGGATTGGCAGCGCGCAACGAGTTCTCTCACATCATAATATCCTGCTATACGGCCCGTTTTTAATCACATAAAATGCCGGAGATGTCCGGAAAAGGCCGAAGGTGTACAGAACTCGATACTCCGTTTGCTCGTTGTAATGGAAGTACCATTTTTCGGGGATTGGCAGCGTGCAGCGAGTTCTCACACATTATAATATTCTGATATACGGCCCATTTTGAAACAATTAAAAAGCCGGAAATGTCCGGAAAAGGCCGAAGGTGTACATAACCCGTTGCTCCGTATGCTCGTTGTAATGGGCGTACCATTTTTCGGGGATTGGCAGCGAGCAGCGAGTTCTCACACATCATAATATCCTGATATGCGGCCCATTTTGAAACAATTAAAAAGCCGGTAATGTCCGGAAAAGGCCGAATATGTACAAGACAGGATTCTCCGCATGCTCGTTTTAATGGAAGTACCATTCTTCGGGGATTGGCAGCGCGCAACGAGTTCTCACACATCGTAATATCCTGCTATTCGGCCCGTTTTTAATCACTTAAAATGCGGGAAATGTCCGGAAGAGGCCGAAGTAGTACAGAAGCCGATGCTCCGTTTGCTCGTTGTAATGTGCGTACCATTTTTAGGGGATTGGCAGCTTGCAGCGAGTTCTCACACATCATAATATCCTGCGATACGACCCATTTTTAAACTATTAAAAAGCCGAAACTGGCCGGGAAAGGCCGAATATGTACAAGACAGGATTCTCCGCATGCTCGTTGTAATAGAAGTACCATTCTTCGGGGATTGGCAGCGCGCAACGGGTTCCCTCACATCATAATATCCTGCAATACGGCCCGCTTTTAATCACATAAAATGCCGGAGATGTCCTGAAATGACCGAATGTGTACAGAACACGATGCTCCGTTTGCTCGTTGTGATGGAAGTACCATTTTGGGGGGCTTGGCAGAGAGCAACTGGTTCTTACACATCATAATATCCTGATATACGGCCTATTTTGAAACAATTAAAAAGCCGGAAATGTCCGGAAAAGGCCGTAGGTGTACAGATCCCGTTGCTCCGTATGCTCGTTGTAATGGGCGTACCATTTTTCGGGGATTGGCAGCGTGCAGCGAGTTCTCACACATCATAATATCCTGCGATACGACCCATTTTGAAACAATTAAAAAGCCGGAAATGTCCGGAAAAGGCCGAATATGTACAAGACAGGATTGTGCGCATGCTCGATGTAATGGAAGTACCATTCTTCGGGGATTGCAGCGTGCGACGAGTTCTCTCACATCATAATATCCTGCTATACGGCCCGTTTTTAATCACATAAAATGCCGGAGATGTCCGGAAAAGGCCGAAGGTGTACAGAACTCGATACTCCGTTTGCTCGTTGTAATGGAAGTACCATTTTTCGGGGATTGGCAGCGTGCAGCGAGTTCTCACACATTATAATATTCTGATATACGGCCCATTTTGAAACAATTAAAAAGCCGGAAATGTCCGGAAAAGGCCGAAGGTGTACATAACCCGTTGCTCCGTATGCTCGTTGTAATGGGCGTACCATTTTTCGGGGATTGGCAGCGAGCAGCGAGTTCTCACACATCATAATATCCTGATATGCGGCCCATTTTGAAACAATTAAAAAGCCGGTAATGTCCGGAAAAGGCCGAATATGTACAAGACAGGATTCTCCGCATGCTCGTTTTAATGGAAGTACCATTCTTCGGGGATTGGCAGCGCGCAACGAGTTCTCACACATCGTAATATCCTGCTATTCGGCCCGTTTTTAATCACTTAAAATGCGGGAAATGTCCGGAAGAGGCCGAAGTAGTACAGAAGCCGATGCTCCGTTTGCTCGTTGTAATGTGCGTACCATTTTTAGGGGATTGGCAGCTTGCAGCGAGTTCTCACACATCATAATATCCTGCGATACGACCCATTTTTAAACTATTAAAAAGCCGAAACTGGCCGGGAAAGGCCGAATATGTACAAGACAGGATTCTCCGCATGCTCGTTGTAATAGAAGTACCATTCTTCGGGGATTGGCAGCGCGCAACGGGTTCCCTCACATCATAATATCCTGCAATACGGCCCGCTTTTAATCACATAAAATGCCGGAGATGTCCTGAAATGACCGAATGTGTACAGAACACGATGCTCCGTTTGCTCGTTGTGATGGAAGTACCATTTTGGGGGGCTTGGCAGAGAGCAACTGGTTCTTACACATCATAATATCCTGATATACGGCCTATTTTGAAACAATTAAAAAGCCGGAAATGTCCGGAAAAGGCCGTAGGTGTACAGATCCCGTTGCTCCGTATGCTCGTTGTAATGGGCGTACCATTTTTCGGGGATTGGCAGCGTGCAGCGAGTTCTCACACATCATAATATCCTGCGATACGACCCATTTTGAAACAATTAAAAAGCCGGAAATGTCCGGAAAAGGCCGAATATGTACAAGACAGGATTGTGCGCATGCTCGATGTAATGGAAGTACCATTCTTCGGGGATTGCAGCGTGCGACGAGTTCTCTCACATCATAATATCCTGCGATACGACCCATTTTGAAACAATTAAAAAGCCGGAAATGTCCGGAAAAGGCCGTAGGTGTACAGAACCCGTTGCTCCGTATGCTCGTTGTAATGGGCGTACCATATTTGGAGGATTGGCAGCGTGCAGCGAGTTCTCACACATCATAATATCCTGCGATACGACCCATTTTAAAACAATTGAAAAGCCGGAAATGTCCGGAAAAAGCCGAAGGTGTACAGAACCAGTTGCTCCGTATGCTCGTTGTAATGGGCGTACCATTTTTGGGGGATTGCAGCGTGCGACGAGTTCTCTCACATCATAATATCCTGCGATACGACCCATTTTGAAACAATTAAAAAGCCGGAAATGTCCGGAAAAGGCCGTAGGTGTACAGAACCCGTTGCTCCGTATGCTCGTTGTAATGGGCGTACCATATTTGGAGGATTGGCAGCGTGCAGCGAATTCTCACACATCATAATATCCTGCGATACGACCCATTTTAAAACAATTGAAAAGCCGGAAATGTCCGGAAAAAGCCGAAGGTGTACAGAACCAGTTGCTCCGTATGCTCGTTGTAATGGGCGTACCATTTTTCGGGGATTGGCAGCGTGCAGCGAGTTCTCACACATCATAATATCCTGCGATACGACCCATTTTGAAACAATTAAATAGCCGGAAATGTCCGGAAAAGTCCGAATATGTACAAGACAGGATTCTCCGCATGCTCGATGTAATGGAAGTACCATTCTTCGGGGATTGGCAGCGTGCAGCGAGTTCTCACACATCATAATATCCTGCGATACGACCCATTTTGAAACAATTAAATAGCCGGAAATGTCCGGAAAAGGCCGAATATGTACAAGACAGGATTCTCCGCATGCTCGATGTAATGGAAGTACCATTCTTCGGGGATTGGCTGCGAGCAACGTGTTCTCTCACATCATAATATCCTGCGATATGACCCATTTTGAAACAATTAGAAAGCCGAAACTGGCCGGAAAAAGCCGAATATGTACAAGACAGGATTCTCCGCATGCTGGTTGTATTGGAAGTACCATTTTTGGGGGGTTGGTAGCGCGCAACGAGTTCTCTCACTTCATAATATCCTGCAATACGGCCCGTTTTTAATCACATAAAATGCCGGAGATGTCCCGAAATGACCGAAGGTGTACAGAACCCGATGCTCCGTTTGCTCGTTGTGATAGAAGTACCATTTTTGGGGGGTTGGCAGAGAGCAACTGGTTCTTACACATCATAATATCATGATATACGGCCCATTTTGAAACAACTAAAAAGCCGGAAATGTCCGGAAAAGGCCGAAGGTGTACAGAACCCGTTGCTCCGTATGCTCGTTGTAAGGGGCGTACCATTTTTCGGGGATTGGCAGCGTGCAGCGAGTTCTCACACATCATAATATCCTGCTATTCGGCCCGTTTTAAATCACTTAAAATGCCGGAAATGTCCGGAAGCGGCCGAAGGTGTACAGAACCTGATGCTCCGTATGCTCGTTGTAATGGGCGTACCATTTTTCGGGGACTGGCAGCGTGCAGCGCGTTCTCACACATCATAATATCCTGCGATACGACCCATTTTGAAACAATTAAAAAGCCGGAAATGTCCGGAAAAGGCCGAAGGTGTACAGAACCAGTTGCTCCGTATGCTCGTTGTAATGGAAGGACCATTTTTGGGGGATTGGCAGCGCTCAACGCGTTTTTACACATCATAATATCCTGCTATTCGGCCCGTTTTTAATCACTTAAAATGCCGGAAATGTCCGGAAGAGGCCGAAGGTGTACAGAACCTGATGCTCCGTATGCTCGTTGTAATGGGCGTACCATTTTTCGGGGACTGGCAGCGTGCAGCGAGTTTGCACACATCATAACATCCTGCGATACGACCCATTTTGAAGTAATTAAAAAGCCGGAAATGTCCAGAAAAGGCCGAAGGTGTACAGAACCCGTTGCTCCGTATGCTCGTTGTAATGGAAATACCATTCTTCGGGGATTGGCAGCGCGCAACGGGTTCCCTCACATCATAATATCCTGCAATACGGCCCGTTTTTAGTCACATAAAATGCCGGAGATGTCCGGAAATGACCGAATGTGTAAACAACCCGATGCTCCGTTTTCTCGTTGTGATGGAAGTACCATTTTTGGGGGGTTGGCAGAGAGCAACTGGTTCTTACACATCATAATATCCTGATATACGGCCTATTTTGAAACAATTAAAAAGCCGGAAATGTCCGGAAAAGGCCGTAGGTGTACAGATCCCGTTGCTCCGTATGCACGTTGTAATGGGCGTACCATTTTTCGGGGATTGGCAGCGTGCAGCGAGTTCTCACACATCATAATATCCTGCGATACGACCCATTTTGAAACAATTAAAATGCCGGAAATGTCCGGAAAAGGCCGAATATGTACAAGACAGGATTCTCCGCATGCTCGTTGTAATGGAAGTACCATTCTTCGGGGATTGGCAGCGCGCAACGAGTTCTGTCACATCATAATATCCTGCTATACGGCCCGTTTTTAATCACATAAAATGCCGGAGATGTCCGGAAAAGGCCGAAGGTGTACAGAACCCGATACTCCGTTTGCTCGTTGTAATGGAAGTACCATTTTTCGGGGATTGGCAGCGTGCAGCGAGTTCTCACACATTATAATATTCTGATATACGGCCCATTTTGAAACAATTAAAAAGCCGGAAATGTCCGGAAAAGGCCGAAGGTGTACATAACCCGTTGCTCCGTATGCTCGTTGTAATGGGCGTACCATTTTTCGGGGATTGGCAGCGAGCAGCGAGTTCTCACACATCATAATATCCTGATATGCGGCCCATTTTGAAACAATTAAAAAGCCGGTAATGTCCGGAAAAGGCCGAATACGTACAAGACAGGATTCTCCGCATGCTCGTTGTAATGGAAGTACCATTCTTCGGGGATTGGCAGCGCGCAACGAGTTCTCACACATCGTAATATCCTGCTATTCGGCCCGTTTTTAATCACTTAAAATGCGGGAAATGTCCGGAAGAGGCCAAAGTAGTACAGAAGCCGATGCTCCGTTTGCTCGTTGTAATGTGCGTACCATTTTTAGGGGATTGGCAGCTTGCAGCGAGTTCTCACACATCATAATATCCTGCGATACGACCCATTTTTAAACTATTAAAAAGCCGAAACTGGCCGGGAAAGGCCGAATATGTACAAGACAGGATTCTCCGCATGCTCGTTGTAATGGAAGTACCATTCTTCGGGGATTGGCAGCGCGCAACGGGTTCCCTCACATCATAATATCCTGCAATACGGCCCGCTTTTAATCACATAAAATGCCGGAGATGTCCTGAAATGACCGAATGTGTACAGAACACGATGCTCCGTTTGCTCGTTGTGATGGAAGTACCATTTTGGGGGGCTTGGCAGAGAGCAACTGGTTCTTACACATCATAATATCCTGATATACGGCCTATTTTGAAACAATTAAAAAGCCGGAAATGTCCGGAAAAGGCCGTAGGTGTACAGATCCCGTTGCTCCGTATGCTCGTTGTAATGGGCGTACCATTTTTCGGGGATTGGCAGCGTGCAGCGAGTTCTCACACATCATAATATCCTGCGATACGACCCATTTTGAAACAATTAAAAAGCCGGAAATGTCCGGAAAAGGCCGAATATGTACAAGACAGGATTGTGCGCATGCTCGATGTAATGGAAGTACCATTCTTCGGGGATTGCAGCGTGCGACGAGTTCTCTCACATCATAATATCCTGCGATACGACCCATTTTGAAACAATTAAAAAGCCGGAAATGTCCGGAAAAGGCCGTAGGTGTACAGAACCCGTTGCTCCGTATGCTCGTTGTAATGGGCGTACCATATTTGGAGGATTGGCAGCGTGCAGCGAGTTCTCACACATCATAATATCCTGCGATACGACCCATTTTAAAACAATTGAAAAGCCGGAAATGTCCGGAAAAAGCCGAAGGTGTACAGAACCAGTTGCTCCGTATGCTCGTTGTAATGGGCGTACCATTTTTCGGGGATTGGCAGCGTGCAGGGAGTTCTCACACATCATAATATCCTGCGATACGACCCATTTTGAAACAATTAAATAGCCGGAAATGTCCGGAAAAGTCCGAATATGTACAAGACAGGATTCTCCGCATGCTCGATGTAATGGAAGTACCATTCTTCGGGGATTGGCAGCGTGCAGCGAGTTCTCACACATCATAATATCCTGCGATACGACCCATTTTGAAACAATTAAATAGCCGGAAATGTCCGGAAAAGGCCGAATATGTACAAGACAGGATTCTCCGCATGCTCGATGTAATGGAAGTACCATTCTTCGGGGATTGGCTGCGAGCAACGTGTTCTCTCACATCATAATATCCTGCGATATGACCCATTTTGAAGCAATTAGAAAGCCGAAACTGGCCGGAAAAAGCCGAATATGTACAAGACAGGATTCTCCGCATGCTGGTTGTATTGGAAGTACCATTTTTGGGGGGTTGGTAGCGCGCAACGAGTTCTCTCACTTCATAATATCCTGCAATACGGCCCGTTTTTAATCACATAAAATGCCGGAGATGTCCCGAAATGACCGAAGGTGTACAGAACCCGATGCTCCGTTTGCTCGTTGTGATAGAAGTACCATTTTTGGGGGGTTGGCAGAGAGCAACTGGTTCTTACACATCATAATATCATGATATACGGCCCATTTTGAAACAACTAAAAAGCCGGAAATGTCCGGAAAAGGCCGAAGGTGTACAGAACCCGTTGCTCCGTATGCTCGTTGTAAGGGGCGTACCATTTTTCGGGGATTGGCAGCGTGCAGCGAGTTCTCACACATCATAATATCCTGCTACTCGGCCCGTTTTAAATCACTTAAAATGCCGGAAATGTCCGGAAGCGGCCGAAGGTGTACAGAACCTGATGCTCCGTATGCTCGTTGTAATGGGCGTACCATTTTTCGGGGACTGGCAGCGTGCAGCGCGTTCTCACACATCATAATATCCTGCGATACGACCCATGTTGAAACAATTAAAAAGCCGGAAATGTCCGGAAAAGGCCGAAGGTGTACAGAACCAGTTGCTCCGTATGCTCGTTGTAATGGAAGGACCATTTTTGGGGGATTGGCAGCGCTCAACGTGTTTTTACACATCATAATATCCTGCTATTCGGCCCGTTTTTAATCACTTAAAATGCCGGAAATGTCCGGAAGAGGCCGAAGGTGTACAGAACCTGATGCTCCGTATGCTCGTTGTAATGGGCGTACCATTTTTCGGGGACTGGCAGCGTGCAGCGAGTTTTCACACATCATAACATCCTGCGATACGACCCATTTTGAAGTAATTAAAAAGCCGGAAATGTCCAGAAAAGGCCGAAGGTGTACAGAACCCGTTGCTCCGTATGCTCGTTGTAATGGAAATACCATTCTTCGGGGATTGGCAGCGCGCAACGGGTTCCCTCACATCATAATATCCTGCAATACGGCCCGTTTTTAGTCACATAAAATGCCGGAGATGTCCGGAAATGACCGAATGTGTAAACAACCCGATGCTCCGTTTTCTCGTTGTGATGGAAGTACCATTTTTGGGGGGTTGGCAGAGAGCAACTGGTTCTTACACATCATAATATCCTGATATACGGCCTATTTTGAAACAATTAAAAAGCCGGAAATGTCCGGAAAAGGCCGTAGGTGTACAGATCCCGTTGCTCCGTATGCACGTTGTAATGGGCGTACCATTTTTCGGGGATTGGCAGCGTGCAGCGAGTTCTCACACATTATAATATTCTGATATACGGCCCATTTTGAAACAATTAAAAAGCCGGAAATGTCCGGAAAAGGCCGAAGGTGTACATAACCCGTTGCTCCGTATGCTCGTTGTAATGGGCGTACCATTTTTCGGGGATTGGCAGCGAGCAGCGAGTTCTCACACATCATAATATCCTGATATGCGGCCCATTTTGAAACAATTACAAAGCCGGTAATGTCCGGAAAAGGCCGAATATGTACAAGACAGGATTCTCCGCATGCTCGTTGTAATGGAAGTACCATTCTTCGGGGATTGGCAGCGCGCAACGGGTTCCCTCACATCATAATATCCTGCGACACGACCCATTTTGAAACAATTAAAAAGCCGAAACTTGCCGGAAAAGGCCGAATGTGTACAAGACGGGATGCTCCGCATGCTCATTGTAATGGAAGGACCATTTTTGGGGGATTGGCAGCGCTCAACGCGTTTTCACACATCATAATATCCTGCTATTCGGCCCGTTTTTAATCACTTAAAATGCCGGAAATGTCCGGAAGCGGCCGAAGGTGTACAGAACCTGATGCTCCGTATTGTCGTTGTAATGGGCGTACCATTTTTCGGGGACTGGCAGCGTGCAGCGAGTTCTCACACATCATAATATCCGGCGATACGACCCATTTTGAAACAATTAAAAAGCCGGAAATGTCCGGAAAAGGCCGAAGGTGTACAGAACCCGTTGCTCCGTATGCTCGTTGTAATGGAAGGCCATTTTTGGGGGATTGGCAGCGCTCAACGCCTTTTTACACATCATAATATCCTGCTATTCGGCCTGTTTTTAATCACTTAAAATGCCGGAAATGTCCGGAAGAGGCCGAAGGAGTACAGAACTCGATGCTCCGTTTGCTCGTTGTAATGGAAGTACCATTTTTGGGGGGTTGGCAGCGTGCAGCGAGTTCTCACACATCATAATATCCTGCGATACGACCCATTTTGAAACAATTAAATTGCCGGAAATGTCCGGAAAAGGCCGAATATGTACAAGACAGGATTCTCCGCATGCTCGTTGTAATGGAAGTACCATTCTTCGGGGATTGGCAGCGCGCAACGAGTTCTCTCACATCATAATATCCTGCTATACGGCCCGTTTTTAATCACATAAAATGCCGGAGATGTCCGGAAAAGGCCGAAGGTGTACAGAACCCGATACTCCGTTTGCTCGTTGTAATGGAAGTACCATTTTTCGGGGATTGGCAGCGTGCAGCGAGTTCTCACACATTATAATATTCTGATATACGGCCCATTTTGAAACAATTAAAAAGCCGGAAATGTCCGGAAAAGGCCGAAGGTGTACATAACCCGTTGCTCCGTATGCTCGTTGTAATGGGCGTACCATTTTTCGGGGATTGGCAGCGAGCAGCGAGTTCTCACACATCATAATATCCTGATATGCGGCCCATTTTGAAACAATTAAAAAGCCGGTAATGTCCGGAAAAGGCCGAATATGTACAAGACAGGATTCTCCGCATGCTCGTTGTAATGGAAGTACCATTCTTCGGGGATTGGCAGCGCGCAACGAGTTCTCACACATCGTAATATCCTGCTATTCGGCCCGTTTTTAATCACTTAAAATGCCGGAAATGTCCGGAAGAGGCCGAAGTAGTACAGAAGCCGATGCTCCGTTTGCTCGTTGTAATGTGCGTACCATTTTTAGGGGATTGGCAGCTTGCAGCGAGTTCTCACACATCATAATATCCTGCGATACGACCCATTTTTAAACTATTAAAAAGCCGAAACTGGCCGGGAAAGGCCGAATATGTACAAGACAGGATTCTCCGCATGCTCGTTGTAATGGAAGTACCATTCTTCGGGGATTGGCAGCGCGCAACGGGTTCCCTCACATCATAATATCCTGCAATACGGCCCGCTTTTAATCACATAAAATGCCGGAGATGTCCTGAAATGACCGAATGTGTACAGAACACGATGCTCCGTTTGCTCGTTGTGATGGAAGTACCATTTTGGGGGGCTTGGCAGAGAGCAACTGGTTCTTACACATCATAATATCCTGATATACGGCCTATTTTGAAACAATTAAAAAGCCGGAAATGTCCGGAAAAGGCCGTAGGTGTACAGATCCCGTTGCTCCGTATGCTCGTTGTAATGGGCGTACCATTTTTCGGGGATTGGCAGCGTGCAGCGAGTTCTCACACATCATAATATCCTGCGATACGACCCATTTTGAAGCAATTAAAAAGCCGGAAATGTCCGGAAAATGCCGAATATGTACAAGACAGGATTGTGCGCATGCTCGATGTAATGGAAGTACCATTCTTCGGGGATTGCAGCGTGCGACGAGTTCTCTCACATCATAATATCCTGCGATACGACCCATTTTGAAACAATTAAAAAGCCGGAAATGTCCGGTAAAGGCCGTAGGTGTACAGAACCCGTTGCTCCGTATGCTCGTTGTAATGGGCGTACCATATTTGGAGGATTGGCAGCGTGCAGCGAGTTCTCACACATCATAATATCCTGCGATACGACCCATTTTAAAACAATTGAAAAGCCGGAAATGTCCGGAAAAAGCCGAAGGTGTACAGAACCAGTTGCTCCGTATGCTCGTTGTAATGGGCGTACCATTTTTGGGGGATTGGCAGCGTGCAGCGAGTTCTCACACATCATAATATCCTGCGACACGACCCATTTTGAAACAATTAAAAAGCCGAAACTTGCCGGAAAAGGCCGAATGTGTACAAGACGGGATGCTCCGCATGCTCGTTGTAATGGAAGGACCATTTTTGGGGGATTGGCAGCGCTCAACGCGTTTTCACACATCATAATATCCTGCTATTCGGCCCGTTTTTAATCACTTAAAATGCCGGAAATGTCCGGAAGCGGCCGAAGGTGTACAGAACCTGATGCTCCGTATTGTCGTTGTAATGGGCGTACCATTTTTCGGGGACTGGCAGCGTGCAGCGAGTTCTCACACATCATAATATCCGGCGATACGACCCATTTTGAAACAATTAAAAAGCCGGAAATGTCCGGAAAAGGCCGAAGGTGTACAGAACCCGTTGCTCCGTATGCTCGTTGTAATGGAAGGCCATTTTTGGGGGATTGGCAGCGCTCAATGCGTTTTTACACATCATAATATCCTGCTATTCGGCCTGTTTTTAATCACTTAAAATGCCGGAAATGTCCGGAAGAGGCCGAAGGAGTACAGAACCCGATGCTCCGTTTGCTCGTTGTAATGGGCGTGCCATTTTTCGGGGATTGGCAGCTTGCAGCGAGTTCTCACACATCATAATATCCTGCGATACGACCCATTTTTAGACTATTAAAAAGCCGAAACTGGCCGGGAAAGGCCGAATATGTACAACACAGGATTCTCCGCATGCTCGTTGTAATGGAAGTACCATTCTTCGGGGATTGGCAGCGCGCAACGGGTTCCCTCACATCATAATATCCTGCAATACGGACCGTTTTTAATCACATAAAATGCCGGAGATGTCCGGAAATGACCGAATGTGTACAGAACCCGATGCTCCGTTTGCTCGTTGTGATGGAAGTACCATTTTTGGGGGGTTGGCAGAGAGCAACTGGTTCTTACACATCATAATATCCTGATATACGGCCTATTTTGAAACAATTAAAAAGCCGGAAATGTCCGGAAAAGGCCGAATATGTACAAGACAGGATTCTCCGCAAGCTGGTTGTATTGGAAGTACCATTCTTCGGGGATTGGCTGCGCGCAACGAGTTCTCTCACATCATAATATCCTGCGATACGACCCATTTTGAAACAATTAAAAAGCCGAAACTGGCCGGAAAAGGCCGAATGTGTACAAGACAGGATTCTCCGCAAGCTGGTTGTATTGGAAGTACCATTCTTCGGGGATTGGCAGCGCGCACCGTGTTCTCTCACATCATAATATCCTGCTATACGGCCCGTTTTTAATCACCTAAAATTCCGGAGATGTCCGGAAAAGGCCGAAGGTGTACAGAACCCGATGCCCCGTTTGGTCGTTGTAATGGAAGTACCATTTTTGGGGGGTTGGCTGCGTGCAGCGAGTTCTCACACATCATAATATTCTGCGATACGACCCGTTTTTAATCACATAAAATGCCGGAGATGTCCGGAAAAGGCCGAAGGTTTACAGAACCCAATGCTCCGTATGCACGTTGTAAGGGGCGTACCATTTTTCGGGGATTGGCAGCGTGCAGCGAGTTCTCACACATCATAATATCCTGCGATACGACCCATTTTGAAACAATTAAATAGCCGGAAATGTCCGGAAAAGGCCGAAGGTGTACAGAACCTGATGCTCCGTATGCTCGTTGTAAGGGGCGTACCATTTCTCGGGGATTGGCAGCGCGTAGCCAATTCTCTCACATCATAATATCCTGATATACGGCCCATTTTGAAACAATTAAAAAGCCGGAAATGTCCAGAAAAGGCCGAAGGTGTACAGAACCCGTTGCTCCGTATGCTCGTTGTAGTGGGCGTACCATTTTTCGGGGATTGGCAGCGTGCAGCGAGTTCACACACCTCATAATATCCTGCGATACGACTCATTTTGAAACTATTAAAAAGCCGAAACTGGCCGGAAAAGGCCGAATATGTACAAGACAGGATTCTCCGCATGCTCGTTGTAATGGATGTACCATTCTTCGGGGACTGGCAGCGCGCAACGAGTTCTCTCACATCATAATATCCTGCGATACGACCCATTTTGAAACAATTAAATAGCCGGAAATGTCCGGAAAATGCCGAACGTGTACAGAAACCGTTGCTCCGTATGCTCGTTGAAATGGAAGGACCATTTTTTGGGGATTGGCAGCGTGCAGCGAGTTCTCACACATCATAATATCCTGCGATACGACCCGTTTTTAATCACATAAAATGCCGGAAATGTCCGGAAAAGGCCGAAGGTGTACAGAACCCGTTGCTCCGTATGCTCGTTGTAATGGGCGTACCATTTTTCGGGGATTTCCAGCGTGCAGCCAGTTCTCACACCTCATAATATCCTGCGATACGACCCATTTTGAAACTATTAAAAAGCCGAAACTGGCCGGAAATGGCCGAATATGTACAAGACAGGATTCTCCGCATGCTCGTTGTAATGGAAGTACCATTCTTCGGGGATTGGCAGCGCGCAACGAGTTCTCTCACATCATAATATCCCGCGATACGACCCATTTTGAAACAATTAAAAAGCCGGAAATGTCCGGAAAATGCCGAAGGTGTACAGAACCCGTTGCTCCGTATGCTCGTTGTAATGGAAGTACCATTTTTGGGGGGTTGGCAGAGAGCAACTGGTTCTTACACATCGTAATATCCTGATATACGGCCCATTTTGAAACAATTAAAAAGCCGGAAATGTCCCGAAAAGGCCGAAGGTGTACAGAACCCGTTGCTCCGTATGCTCGTTGTAATGGGCGTACCATTTTTCGGGGATTGGCAGCGTGCAGCGAGATCTCACACATCATAATATCCTGCGATACGACCCTTTTTGAAACAATTAAAAATCCGGAAATATCCGGAAAAGGCCGAAGGTGTACAGAACCCGTTGCTCCGTATGCTCGTTGTAATGGAAGGACCATTCTTCGGGGATTGGCAGCGCGCAACGAGTTCTCTCACATCATAATATCCCGCGATACGACCCATTTTGAAACAATTAAAAAGCCGGAAATGTCCGGAAAATGCCGAAGGTGTACAGAACCCGTTGCTCCGTATGCTCGTTGTAATGGAAGGACCATTTTTGGGGGATTGGCAGCGTGCAGCGAGTTCTCACACATCATAATATCCTGCGATACGACCCGTTTTTAATCACATAAAATGCCGGAAATATCCGGAAAAGGCCGAAGGTGTACAGAACCTGATGCTACGTATACTCGTTGTAAGGGGCGTACCATTTCTCGGGGATTGGCAGCGCGCAACGAGGTCTCACACATCATAATATCCTGCGATACGACCCTTTTCGAAACAATTAAAAAGCCGGAAATATCCGGAAAAGGCCGAAGGTGTACAGAACCCGTTGCTCCGTATGCTCGTTGTAATGGGAGTACCATTTTTCGGGGATTGGCAGCGTGCAGCGAGATCTCACACATCATAATATCCTGCGATACGACCCTTTTTGAAACAATTAAAAAGCCGGAAATATCCGGAAAAGGCTGAAGGTGTGCAGAACCCGTTGCTCCGTATGCTCGTTGTAATGGGCGTACCATTTTTCGGGGATTGGCAGCGTGCAGCGAGTTCTCACACCTCATAGTATCCTGCGATACGACCCATTTTGAAACAATTAAAAAGCCGAAACTGGCCGGAAAAGGCCGAATATGTACAAGACAGGATTCCCCGGATGCTGGTTGTATTGGAAGTACCATTCTTCGGGGATTGGCAGCGCGCACCGTGTTCTCTCACATCATAATATACTGCTATTCGGCCCGTTTTTGATCACTTAAAATGCCGGAAATGTCCGGAAAAGGCCTAAGGTGTACAGAACCTGATGCTCCGTATGCTCGTTGTAAGGGGCGTACCATTTCTCGCGGATTGGCAGCGCGTAACGTGTTCTCTCACATCATAATATCCTGATAAACGGCACATTTTGAAACAATTAAAAAGCCGGAAATGTCCGGAAAAGGCCGAAGGTGTACAGAACCCGTTGCTCCGTATGCCCGTTGTAATGGGCGTACCATTTTTCGGGGACTTCCAGTGTGCAGCCAGTTCTCACACCTCATAATATCCTGCGATACGACCCATTTTGAAACTATTAAAAAGCCGAAACTGGCCGGAAATGGCCGAATATGTACAAGACAGGATTCTCCGGATGCTGGTTGTATTGGAAGTACCATTCTTCGGGGATTGGCAGCGCGCACCGTGTTCTCTCACATCATAATATCCTGCTATTCGGCCCGTTTTTGATCACTTAAAATGCCGGAAATGTCCGGAAAAGGCCTAAGGTGTACAGAACCTGATGCTCCGTATGCTCGTTGTAAGGGGCGTACCATTTCTCGGGGATTGGCAGCGCGCACCGTGTTCTCTCACATCATAATATCCTGCTATTCGGCCCGTTTTTGATCACTTAAAATGCCGGAAATGACCGGAAAAGGCCTAAGGTGTACAGAACCTGATGCTCCGTATGCTCGTTGTAAGGGGCGTACCATTCTTCGGGGATTGGCAGCGCGCAACGAGTTCTCTCACATCATAATATCCTGCTATACGGCCCGTTTTTAATCACATAAAATGCCGGAGATGTCCGGAAAAGGCCGAAGGTGTACAGAACCCAATGCTCCGTTTGCTCGTTGTAATGGCAGTACCATTTTTGGGGGGTTGGCAGAGAGCAACTGGTTCTTACACATCATAATATCCTGATATACGGCCCATTTTGAAACATTTAAAAAGCCGGAAATGTCCGGAAAAGGCCGAAGGTGTACAGAACCTGATGCTCCGTATGCTCGTTGTAATGGAAGTACCATTCTTCGGGGATTGGCAGCGCGCAACGAGTTCTCTCACATCATAATATCCTGCGATACGACCCATTTTGAAACAATTAAAAAGCCCGAAATGTCCGGAAAAGGTCAAAGGTGTACAGAACCCGTTGCTCCGTATGCTCGTTGTAATGGGCGTACCATTTTTCGGGGATTGGCAGCGTGCAGCGAGTTCTCACACCTCATAATATCCTGCGATACGTCCCATTTTGAAACTATTAAAAAGCCGAAACTGGCCGGAAAAGGCCGAATATGTACAAGACAGGATTCTCCGCATGCTCGTTGTAATGGATGTACCATTCTTCGGGGATTGGCAGCGCGCAACGAGTTCTCTCACATCATAATATCGCGCGATACGACCCATTTTGAAACAATTAAAAAGCCGGAAATATCCGGAAAAGGCCGGAGGTGTACAGAACCCGTTGCTCCGTATGCTCGTTGTGATGGAAGGACCATTTTTGGGGGATTGGCAGCTTGCAGCGAGTTCTCACACCTCATAATATCCTGCGAAACGGCTCATTTTGAAACTATTAAAAAGCCGAAACTCGCCGGAAAAGGCCGAATATGTACAAGACAGGATTCTCCGCATGCTCGTTGTAATGGAAGTACCATTCTTCGGGGATTGGCAGCGCGCAACGAGTTCTCTCACATCATAATATCCTGATATACGGCCCACTTTGAAACAATTAAAAAGCCGGAAATGTCCGGAAAAGGCCGAAGGTGTACAGAACCCGTTGCTCCCTTTGCTTGTTGTAATGGAAGTACCATTTTTGGGGGGTTGGCAGAGAGCAACTGGTTCTTACACATCATAATATCCTGATATACGGCCCATTTTGAAGCAATTAAAAAGCCGGAAATGTCCGGAAAAGGCCGTAGGTGTACAGAACCCGATGCTCCGTTTGCTCGTTGTAATGGAAGTACCATTTTTGGGGGGTTGGCAGAGAGCAACTGGTTCTTACACATCATAATATCCTGATATACGGCCCATTTTGAAACAATTAAAAAGCCGGAAATGTCCGGAAAAGGCCGAAGGTGTACAGAACCCGTTGCTCCGTATGCTCGTTGTAATGGGCGTACCATTTTTCGGGGATTGGCAGCGAGCAGCGAGATCTCACACATCATAATATCCTGCGATACGACCCTTTTTAAAACAATTAAAAAGCCGGAAATATCCGGAAAAGGCCGAAGGTGTACAGAACCTGATGCTCCGTATGCTCGTTGTAAGGGGCGTACCATTTCTCGGGGATTGGCAGCGCGTAACGAGTTCTCTCACATCATAATATCCTGAAATACGGCCCATTTTGAAACAATTAAAAAGCCGGAAATGTCCGGAAAAGGCCGAAGGTGTACAGAACCTGATGATCCGTATGCTCGTTGTAATGGAAGTACCATTCTTCGGGGATTGGCAGCGTGCAGCGAGTTCTCACACCTCATAATATCCTGCGATACGACTCATTTTGAAACTATTAAAAAGCCGAAACTGGCCGGAAAAGGCCGAATATGTACAAGACAGGATTCTACGCATGCTCGTTGTAATGGATGTACCATTCTTCGGGGATTGGCAGCGCGCAACGAGTTCTCTCACATCATAATATCCCGCGATACGACCCATTTTGAAACAATTAAAAAGCCGGAAATGTCCGGAAAATGCCGAAGGTGTACAGAACCCGTTGCTCCGCATGCTCGTTGTAATGGAAGGACCATATTTGAGGGATTGGCAGCGTGCAGCGAGTTCTCACACATCATAATATCCTGCGATACGACCCGTTTTTAATCACATAAAATGCCGGAAATGTCCGGAAAAGGCCGAAGGTGTACAGAACCCGATGCTCCGTTTGCTCGTTGTAATGGAAGTACCATTTTTGGGGGGTTGGCAGAGAGCAACTGGCTCTTACACATCATAATAATCTGATATACGGCCCATTTTGAAACAATTAAAAAGCCGGAAATGTCCGGAAAAGGTCGAAGGTGTACAGAACCTGATGCTCCGTATGCTCGTTGTAATGGCAGTACCATTTTTGGGGGGTTGGCAGCGCGCAACGCGTTTTTACACATCATAATATCCTGCTATTCGGCCCGTTTTTGATCACTTAAAATGCCGGAAATGTCCGGAAAAGGCCGAAGGTGTACAGAACCTGATGCTCCGTATGCTCGTTGTAAGGGGCGTACCATTTCTCGGGGATTGGCAGCGCGTAACGTGTTCTCTCAGATCATAATATCCTGATAAACGGCACATTTTGAAACAATTAAAAAGCCGGAAATGTCCGGAAAAGGCCGAAGGTGTACAGAACCTGATGCTCCGTATGCTCGTTGTAAGGGGCGTACCATTTCTCGGGGATTGGCAGCGCATAACGAGTTCTCGCATCATAATATCCTGAAATACGGCCCATTTTGAAACAATTAAAAAGCCGGAAATGTCCGGAAAAGGCCGAAGGTGTACAGAACCTGATGCTCCGTATGCTCGTTGTAATGGCAGTACCATTTTTGGGGGGTTGGCAGCGCGCAACGAGTTCTCTCACATCATAATATCCTGCGATACGACCCATTTTGAAACAATTAAAAAGCCGGAAATGTCCGGAAAATGCCAAAGGTGTACAGAACCCGTTGCTCCGTATGCTCGTTGTAATGGGCGTACCATTTTTCGGGGATTGGCAGCGTGCAGCGAGTTCTCACACCTCATAATATCCTGCGATACGACCCATTTTGAAACTATTAAAAAGCCGAAACTGGCCGGAAAAGGCCGAATATGTACAAGACAGGATTCTCCGCATGCTCGTTGTAATGGACGTACCATTCTTCGGGGATTGGCAGCGCGCAACGAGTTCTCTCACATCATAATATCGCGCGATACGACCCATTTTGAAACAATTAAAAAGCCGGAAATGTCCGGAAAATGCCGAAGGTGTACAGAACCCGTTGCTCCGTATGCTCGTTGTAATGGAAGGACCATATTTGAGGGATTGGCAGCGTGCAGCGAGTTCTCACACATCATAATATCCTGCGATACGACCCGTTTTTAATCACATAAAATGCCGGAAATGTCCGGAAAAGGCCGAAGGTGTACAGAACCCGATGCTCCGTTTGCTCGTTGTAATGGAAGTACCATTTTTGGGGGGTTGGCAGAGAGCAACTGGCTCTTACACATAATAATAATCTGATATACGGCCCATTTTGAAACAATTAAAAAGCCGGAAATGTCCGGAAAAGGCCGAAGGTGTACAGAACCTGATGCTCCGTATGCTCGTTGTAATGGCAGTACCATTTTTGGGGGGTTGGCAGCGCGCAACGCGTTTTTACACATCATAATATCCTGCTATTCGGCCCGTTTTTGATCACTTAAAATGCCGGAAATGTCCGGAAAAGGCCGAAGGTGTACAGAACCTGATGCTCCGTATGCTCGTTGTAAGGGGCGTACCATTTCTCGGGGATTGGCAGCGCGTAACGTGTTCTCTCAGATCATAATATCCTGATAAACGGCACATTTTGAAACAATTAAAAAGCCGGAAATGTCCGGAAAAGGCCGAAGGTGTACAGAACCTGATGCTCCGTATGCTCGTTGTAAGGGGCGTACCATTTCTCGGGGATTGGCAGCGCATAACGAGTTCTCGCATCATAATATCCTGAAATACGGCCCATTTTGAAACAATTAAAAAGCCGGAAATGTCCGGAAAAGGCCGAAGGTGTACAGAACCTGATGCTCCGTATGCTCGTTGTAATGGCAGTACCATTTTTGGGGGGTTGGCAGCGCGCAACGAGTTCCCTCACATCATAATATCCTGCGATACGACCCATTTTGAAACAATTAAAAAGCCGGAAATGTCCGGAAAATGCCAAAGGTGTACAGAACCCGTTGCTCCGTATGCTCGTTGTAATGGGCGTACCATTTTTCGGGGATTGGCAGCGTGCAGCGAGTTCTCACACCTCATAATATCCTGCGATACGACCCATTTTGAAACTATTAAAAAGCCGAAACTGGCCGGAAAAGGCCGAATATGTACAAGACAGGATTCTCCGCATGCTCGTTGTAATGGATGTACCATTCTTCGGGGATTGGCAGCGCGCAACGAGTTCTCTCACATCATAATATCGCGCGATACGACCCATTTTGAAACAATTAAAAAGCCGGAAATGTCCGGAAAATGCCGAAGGTGTACAGAACCCGTTGCTCCGTATGCTCGTTGTAATGGAAGGACCATTTTTGGGGGATTGGCAGCGTGCAGCGAGTTCTCACACCTCATAATATCCTGCGATACGACTCATTTTGAAACTATTAAAAAGCCGAAACTGGCCGGAAAAGGCCGAATATGTACAAGACAGGATTCTCGTAATGCTCGTTGTAATGGAAGTACCATTCTTCGGGGATTTGTAGCGCGCAACGAGTTCCCTCACATCATAATATCCTGCTATACGGCACGTTTTTAATCACATAAAAAGCCGGAAATGTCCGGAAAAGGCCGAAGGTGTACAGAACCTGATGATCCGTATGCTCGTTGTAATGGAAGTACCATTCTTCGGGGATTGGCAGCGTGCAGCGAGTTCTCACACCTCATAATATCCTGCGATACGACTCATTTTGAAACTATTAAAAAGCCGAAACTGGCCGGAAAAGGCCGAATATGTACAAGACAGGATTCTACGCATGCTCGTTGTAATGGATGTACCATTCTTCGGGGATTGGCAGCGCGCAACGAGTTCTCTCACATCATAATATCCCGCGATACGACCCATTTTGAAACAATTAAAAAGCCGGAAATGTCCGGAAAATGCCGAAGGTGTACAGAACCCGTTGCTCCGCATGCTCGTTGTAATGGGCGTACCATTTTTCGGGGATTGGCAGCGTGCAGCGAGATCTCACACATCATAATATCCTGCGATACGACCCTTTTTGAAACAATTAAAAAGCCGGAAATATCCGGAAAAGGCCGGAGGTGTACAGAACCCGTTGCTCCGTATGCTCGTTGTAATGGAAGGACCATTTTTGGGGGATTGGCAGCGTGCAGCGAGTTCTCACACCTCATAATATCCTGCGAAACGACTCATTTTGAAACTATTAAAAAGCCGAAACTCGCCGGAAAAGGCCGAATATGTACAAGACAGGATTCTGCGCATGCTCGTTGTAATGGAAGTACCATTCTTCGGGGATTGGCAGCGCGCAACGAGTTCTCTCACATCATAATATCCTGATATACGGCCCACTTTGAAACAATTAAAAAGCCGGAAATGTCCGGAAAAGGCCGAAGGTGTACAGAACCCGTTGCTCCCTTTGCTTGTTGTAATGGAAGTACCATTTTTGGGGGGTTGGCAGAGAGCAACTGGTTCTTACACATCATAATATCCTGATATACGGCCCATTTTGAAGCAATTAAAAAGCCGGAAATGTCCGGAAAAGGCCGAAGGTGTACAGAACCCGTTGCTCCGTATGCTCGTTGTAATGGGCGTACCATTTTTCGGGGATTTCCAGCGTACAGCCCGTTCTCACACCTCAGAATATCCTGCGATACGACCCATTTTGAAACTATTAAAAAGCCGAAACTGGTCGGAAATGGCCGAATATGTACAAGACAGGATTCTCCGCATGCTCGTTGTAATGGAAGTACCATTCTTCGGGGATTGGCAGCGCGCAACGAGTTCTCTCACATCATAATATCCTGCTATACGGCCCGTATTTAATCACATAAAATGCCGGAGATGTCCGGAAAAGGCCGAAGGTGTACAGAACCCGATGCTCCGTTTGCTCGTTGTAATGGGCGTACCATGTTTCGGGGATTGGAAGCGTGCAGCGAGATCTCACACATCATAATATCGTGCGATACGACCCTTTTTGAAACAATTAAAAAGCCGGAAATATCCGGAAAAGGCCGAAGGTGTACAGAACCCGTTGCTCCCTATGCTCGTTGTAACGGGCGTACCATTTTTCGGGGATTGGCAGCGTGCAGCGAGTTCTCACACATCATAATATCCTGCGATACGACCCATTTTGAAACAATTAAAAAGACGAAACTGGCCGGAAAAGGCTGAATATGTACAAGACAGGATTCTCCGCATGCACGTTGTAATAGAAGTACCATTCATCGGGGATTGGCTGCGCACAACGTGTTCTCTCACATCATAATATCCTGCGATACGACGCATTTTGAAACAATTAAAAAGCCGAATCTGGCCGGAAAAGGCCTAATATGTACAAGACAGGATACTCCGCATGCTGGTTGTATTGGAAGTACCATTCTTCGGGGATTGGCAGCGCGCACCGAGTTCTCTGACATCATAATATCCTGCTATACGGCCCGTTTTTAATCACATAAAATGCTGGAGATGTCCGGAAAAGGCCGAAGGTGTACAGAACCCGATGCTCCGTTTGCTCGTTGTAATGGAAGTACCATTTTTGGGGGGTTGGCAGAGAGCAACTGGTTCTTACACATCATAGTGTCCTGATATACGGCCCATTTTGAAACAATTAAAAAGCCGGAAATGTCCGGAAAAGGCCGAAGGTGTACAGAACCCGTTGCTCCGTATGCTCGTTGTAATGGGCGTACCATTTTTCGGGGATTGGCAGCGTGCAGCGAGATCTCACACATCATAATATCCAGCGATACGACCCTTTTTGAAACAATTAAAAAGCCGGAAATATCCGGAAAAGGCCGAAGGTGTACAGAACCCGCTGCTCCGTATGCTCGTTGTAATGGAAGGACCATTTTTGGGGGATTGGCAACGCTCAACGCGTTTTTACACATCATAATATCCTGCTATTCGGCCCATTTTTGATCACTTAAAATGCCGGAAATGTCCGGAAAAGGCCGAAGGTGTACAGAACCTGATGCTCCGTGTGCTCGTTGTAAGGGGCGTACCATTTCTCGGGGATTGGCAGCGCGTAACGAGTTCTCTCACATCATAATATCCTGAAATACGGCCCGTTTTTAATCACATAAAATGCCGGAGATGTCCGGAAAAGGCCGAAGGTGTACAGAACCCGATGCACCGTTTGCTCGTTGTAATGGAATTACCATTTTGGGGGGGTTGGCAGCGTGCAGCGAGTTCTCACACATCATAATATCCGGCGATACGACCCGTTTTTAATCACATAAAATGCCGGAGATGTCCGGAAAAGGCCGAAGGTGTAGAGAACCCAATGCTCCGTATGCACGTTGTGAGGGGCGTACCATTTCTCGGGGATTGGCAGCGCGTAACGTGTTCTCTCATCATAATATCCTGATATACGGCCCATTTTGAAACAATTAAAAATCCGGAAATGTCCGGAAAAGGCCGAAGGTGCACAGAACCTGATGCTCCGTATGCTCGTTGTAAGGGGCGTACCATTTCTCGGGGATTGGCAGCGCGTAGCGAATTCTCTCACATCATAATATCCAGCGATACGACCCTTTTTGAAACAATTAAAAAGCCGGAAATATCCGGAAAAGGCCGAAGGTGTACAGAACCCGCTGCTCCGTATGCTCGTTGTAATGGAAGGACCGTTTTTGGGGGATTGGCAACGCTCAACGCGTTTTTACACATCATAATATCCTGCTATTCGGCCCATTTTTGATCACTTAAAATGCCGGAAATGTCCGGAAAAGGCCGAAGGTGTACAGAACCTGATGCTCCGTATACTCGTTGTAAGGGGCGTACCATTTCTCGGGGATTGGCAGCGCGTAACGAGTTCTCTCACATCATAATATCCTGAAATACGGCCCATTTTGAAACAATTAAAAAGCCGGAAATGTCCGGAAAAGGCCGAAGGTGTACAGAACCTGATGCTCCGTATGCTCGTTGTAAGGGGCGTACCATTTCTCGGGGATTGGCAGCGCGTAGCGAATTCTCTCACATCATAATATCCTGATATACGGCCCATTTTGAAACAATTAAAAAGCCGGAAATGTCCAGAAAAGGCCGAAGGTGTACAGAACCCGTTGCTCCGTATGCTCGTTGTAATGGGCGTACCATATTTCGGGGATTGGCAGCGTGCAGCCAGTTCTCACACCTCATAATATCCTGCGATACGACCCATTTTGAACCTATTAAAAAGCCGAAACTGGCCGGAAATGGCCGAGTATGTACAAGACAGGATTCTCCGCGTGCTCGTTGTAATGGAAGTACCATTTTTCGGGGATGGGCAGCGTGCAGCGTGTTCTCACACATCATAATATCCTGCGATACGACCCATTTTGAAACAATTAAATAGCCGGAAATGTCCGGAAAAGGCCGAAGGTGTACAGAACCCGTTGCTCCCTATGCTCGTTGTAACGGGCGTACCATTTTTCGGGGATTGGCAGCGTGCAGCGAGTTCTCACACATCATAATATCCTGCGATACGACCCATTTTGAAACAATTAAAAAGACGAAACTGGCCGGAAATGGCTGAATATGTACAAGACAGGATTCTCCGCATGCACGTTGTAATAGAAGTACCATTCATCGGGGATTGGCTGCGCACAACGTGTTCTCTCACATCATAATATCCTGCGATACGACGCATTTTGAAACAATTAAAAAGCCGAATCTGGCCGCAAAAAGGCCTAATATGTACAAGACAGGATACTCCGCATGCTGGTTGTATTGGAAGTACCATTCTTCGGGGATTGGCAGCGCGCACCGAGTTCTCTGACATCATAATATCCTGCTATACGGCCCGTTTTTAATCACATAAAATGCCGGAGATATCCGGAAAAGGCCGAAAGTGTACAGAACCCGATGCTCCGTTTGCTCGTTGTAATGGAAGTACCATTTTTGTGGGGTTGGCAGAGAGCAACTGGATCTTACACATCATAATGTCCTGATATACGGCCCATTTTGAAACAATTAAAAAGCCGGAAATGTCCGGAAAAAGGCCGAAGGTGTACAGAACCCGTTGCTCCGTATGCTCGTTGTAATGGGCGTACCATTTTTCGGGGATTGGCAGCGTGCAGCGAGATCTCACACATCATAATATCCAGCGATACGACCCTTTTTGAAACAATTAAAAAGCCGGAAATATCCGGAAAAGGCCGAAGGTGTACAGAACCCGCTGCTCCGTATGCTCGTTGTAATGGAAGGACCATTTTTGGGGGATTGGCAACGCTCAACGCGTTTTTACACATCATAATATCCTGCTATTCGGCCCATTTTTGATCACTTAAAATGCCGGAAATGTCCGGAAAAGGCCGAAGGTGTACAGAACCTGATGCTCCGTATGCTCGTTGTAAGGGGCGTACCATTTTTCGGGGATTGGCAGCGTGCAGCGAGTTCTCACACATCATAATATCCTGCGATACGACTCATTTTGATACTATTAAAAAGCCGAAACTGGCCGGAAAAGGCCGAATATGTACAAGACAGGATTCTCCGCATGCTCGTTGTAATGGAAGTACCATTCTTCGGGGATTGGCTGCGCGCAACGAGTTCTCTCACATCATAATATCCTGCGATACGACCCATTTTGAAACAATTAAAAAGCCGGAAATGTCCGGAAAAGGCCGAAGGTGTACAGAACCCGTTGCTCCCTATGCTCGTTGTAACGGGCGTACCATTTTTCGGGGATTGGCAGCGTGCAGCGAGTTCTCACACATCATAATATCCTGCGATACGACTCATTTTGATACTATTAAAAAGCCGAAACTGGCCGGAAAAGGCCGAATATGTACAAGACAGGATTCTCCGCATGCTCGTTGTAATGGAAGTACCATTCTTCGGGGATTGGCTGCGCGCAACGAGTTCTCTCACATCATAATATCCTGCGATACGACCCATTTTGAAACAATTAAAAAGCCGGAACTGGCCGGAAAAGGCCGAATATGTACAAGACATGATTCTCCGCATGCTGGTTGTATTGGGAGTACCATTCTTCGGGGATTGGCAGCGCGCACCGTGTTCTCTCACATCATAATATCCTGCTATACGGCCCGTTTTTAATCACATAAAATGCCGGAGATGTCCGGAAAAGGCCGAAGGTGTACAGAACCCGATGCACCGTTTGCTCGTTGTAATGGAAGCACCATTTTTGGGGGGTTGGCAGCGTGCAGCGAGTTCTCACACATCATAATATCCGGCGATACGACCCGTTTTTAATCACATAAAATGCCGGAGATGTCCGGAAAAGGCCGAAGGTGTACAGAACCCAATGCTCCGTATGCACGTTGTAAGGGGCGTACCATTTCTCGGGGATTGGCAGCGCGTAACGTGTTCTCTCACATCATAATATCCTGATATACGGCCCATTTTGAAACAATTAAAAATCCGGAAATGTCCGGAAAAGGCCGAAGTTGTACAGAACCCTTTGCTCCGTATGCTCGTTGTAAGGGGCGTACCATTTTTCGGGGACTGGCAGCGTGCAGCGAGTTCTCACACAGCATAATATCCTGCGATACGACCCATTTTGAAACAATTAAAAAGCCGGAAATGTCCGGAAAAGGCCGAAAGTGTACAGAACCCGATGCTCCGTTTGCTCGTTGTAATGGAAGTACCATTTTTGGGGGGTTGGCAGAGAGCAACTGGTTCTTACACATCATAATGTCCTGATATACGGCCCATTTTGAAACAATTAAAAAGCCGGAAATGTCCGGAAAAGGCCGAAGGTGTACAGAACCCGTTGCTCCGTATGCTCGTTGTAATGGGCGTACCATTTTTCGGGGATTGGCAGCGTGCAGCGAGATCTCACACATCATAATATCCAGCGATACGACCCTTTTTGAAACAATTAAAAAGCCGGAAATATCCGGAAAAGGCCGAAGGTGTACAGAACCCGCTGCTCCGTATGCTCGTTGTAATGGAAGGCCATTTTTGGGGGATTGGCAGCGCTCAACGCGTTTTTACACATCATAATATCCTGCTATTCGGCCTGTTTTTAATCACTTAAAATGCCGGTAATGTCCGGAAGAGGCCGAAGGAGTACAGAACCCGATGCTCCGTTTGCTCGTTGTAATGGGCGTACCATTTTTCGGGGATTGGCAGCTTGCAGCGAGTTCTCACACATCATAATATCCTGCGATACGACCCATTTTTAGACTATTAAAAAGCCGAAACTGGCCGGGAAAGGCCGAATATGTACAACACAGGATTCTCCGCATGCTGGTTGTAATGGAAGTACCATTCTTCGGGGATTGGCAGCGCGCAACGGGTTCCCTCACATCATAATATCCTGCGATACGACCCTTTTTGAAACAATTAAAAAGCCGGAAATATCCGGAAAAGGCCGAAGGTGTACAGAACCCGCTGCTCCGTATGCTCGTTGTAATGGAAGGACCATTCTTCGGGGATTGGCAGCGCGCAACGAGTTCTCTCACATCATAATATCCCGCGATACGACCCATTTTGAAACAATTAAAAAGCCGGAAATGTCCGGAAAATGCCGAAGGTGTACAGAACCCGTTGCTCCGTATGCTCGTTGTAATGGAAGTACCATTTTTGGGGGGTTCGCAGAGAGCAACTGGTTCTTACACATCGTAATATCCTGATATAAGGCCCATTTTGAAACAATTAAAAAGCCGGAAATGTCCGGAAAAGGCCGAAGGTGTACAGAACCCGTTGCTCCGTATGCTCGTTGTAATGGGCGTACCATTTTTCGAGGATTGGCAGCGTGCAGCGAGATCTCACACATCATAATATCCTGCGATACGACCCTTTTTGAAACAATTAAAAAGCCGGAAATATCCGGAAAAGGCCGAAGGTGTACAGAACCCGTTGCTCCGTATGCTCGTTGTAATGGAAGGACCATTCTTCGGGGATTGGCAGCGCGCAACGAGTTCTCTCACATCATAATATCCCGCGATACGACCCATTTTGAAACAATTAAAAAGCCGGAAATGTCCGGAAAATGCCGAAGGTGTACAGAACCCGTTGCTCCGTATGCTCGTTGTAATGGAAGGACCATTTTTGGGGGATTGGCAGCGTGCAGCGAGTTCTCACACATCATAATATCCTGCGATACGACCCGTTTTTAATCACATAAAATGCCGGAAATATCCGGAAAAGGCCGAAGGTGTACAGAACCTGATGCTACGTATACTCGTTGTAAGGGGCGTACCATTTCTCGGGGATTGGCAGCGCGCAACGAGGTCTCACACATCATAATATCCTGCGATACGACCCTTTTTGAAACAATTAAAAAGCCGGAAATATCCGGAAAAGGCCGAAGGTGTACAGAACCCGTTGCTCCGTATGCTCGTTGTAATGGGAGTACCATTTTTCGGGGATTGGCAGCGTGCAGCGAGATCTCACACATCATAATATCCTGCGATACGACCCTTTTTGAAACAATTAAAAAGCCGGAAATATCCGGAAAAGGCTGAAGGTGTGCAGAACCCGTTGCTCCGTATGCTCGTTGTAATGGGCGTACCATTTTTCGGGGATTGGCAGCGTGCAGCGAGTTCTCACACCTCATAATATCCTGCGATACGACCCATTTTGAAACAATTAAAAAGCCGAAACTGGCCGGAAAAGGCCGAATATGTACAAGACAGGATTCCCCGGATGCTGGTTGTATTGGAAGTACCATTCTTCGGGGATTGGCAGCGCGCACCGTGTTCTCTCACATCATAATATCCTGCTATTCGGCCCGTTTTTGATCACTTAAAATGCCGGAAATGTCCGGAAAATGCCTAAGGTGTACAGAACCTGATGCTCCGTATGCTCGTTGTAAGGGGCGTACCATTTCTCGGGGATTGGCAGCGCGTAACGTGTTCTCTCACATCATAATATCCTGCTATTCGGCCCGTTTTTGATCACTTAAAATGCCGGAAATGTCCGGAAAATGCCTAAGGTGTACAGAACCTGATGCTCCGTATGCTCGTTGTAAGGGGCGTACCATTCTTCGGGGATTGGCAGCGCGCAACGAGTTCTCTCACATCATAATATCCTGCGATACGACCCATTTTGAAACAATTAAAAAGCCCGAAATGTCCGAAAAAGGCCAAAGGTGTACAGAACCCGTTGCTCCGTATGCTCGTTGTAATGGGCGTACCATTTTTCGGGGATTGACAGCGTGCAGCGAGTTCTCACACCTCATAATATCCTGCGATACGACCCATTTTGAAACTATTAAAAAGCCGAAACTGGCCGGAAAAGGCCGAATATGTACAAGACAGGATTCTCCGCATGCTCGTTGTAATGGATGTACCATTCTTCGGGGATTGGCAGCGCGCAACGAGTTCTCTCACATCATAATATCGCGCGATACGACCCATTTTGAAACAATTAAAAAGCCGGAAATGTCCGGAAAATGCCGAAGGTGTACAGAACCCGTTGCTCCGTATGCTCGTTGTAATGGAAGGACCATTTTTGGGGGATTGGCAGCGTGCAGCGAGTTCTCACACCTCATAATATCCTGCGAAACGACTCATTTTGAAACTATTAAAAAGCCGAAACTCGACGGAAAAGGCCGAATATGTACAAGACAGGATTCTCCGCATGCTCGTTGTAATGGAAGTACCATTCTTCGGGGATTGGCAGCGCGCAACGAGTTCTCTCACATCATAATATCCTGATATACGGCCCACTTTGAAACAATTAAAAAGCCGGAAATGTCCGGAAAATGCCGAAGGTGTACAGAACCCGTTGCTCCGTATGCTCGTTGTAATGGAAGGACCATATTTGGGGGATTGGCAGCGTGCAGCGAGATCTCACACATCATAATATCCTGCGATACGACCCGTTTTTAATCACATAAAATGCCGGAGATGTCCGGAAAAGGCCGAAGGTGTACAGAACCCGATGCTCCGTTTGCTCGTTGTAATGGGAGTACCATTTTTGGGGGGTTGGCAGAGAGCAACTGGCTCTTACACATCATAATAATCTGATATACGGCCCATTTTGAAACAATTAAAAAGGCTGAAAAGTCCGGAAAAGGCCGAAGGTGTACAGAACCCGTTGCTCCGTATGCTCGTTGTAATGGGCGTACCATTTTTCGGGGATTGGAAGCGTGCAGCGAGATCTCACACATAATAATATCGTGCGATACGACCCTTTTTGAAACAATTAAAAAGCCGGAAATATCCGGAAAAGGCCGAAGGTGTACAGAACCCGTTGCTCCGTATGCTCGTTGTAATGGAAGGACCATTCTTCGGGGATTGGCAGCGCGCAACGAGTTCTCTCACATCATAATATCCCGCGATACGACCCATTTTGAAACAATTAAAAAGCCGGAAATGTCCGGAAAATGCCGAAGGTGTACAGAACCCGTTGCTCCGTATGCTCGTTGTAATGGAAGGACCATTTTTGGGGGATTGGCAGCGTGCAGCGAGTTCTCACACATCATAATATCCTGCGATACGACCCGTTTTTAATCACATAAAATGCCGGCAATATCCGGAAAAGGCCGAAGGTGTACAGAACCTGATGCTACGTATACTCGTTGTAAGGGGCGTACCATTTCTCGGGGATTGGCAGCGCGCAACGAGGTCTCACACATCATAATATCCTGCGATACGACCCTTTTTGAAACAATTAAAAAGCCGGAAATATCCGGAAAAGGCCGAAGGTGTACAGAACCCGTTGCTCCGTATGCTCGTTGAAATGGGAGTACCATTTTTCGGGGATTGGCAGCGTGCAGCGAGATCTCACACATCATAATATCCTGCGATACGACCCTTTTTGAAACAATTAAAAAGCCGGAAATATCCGGAAAAGGCTGAAGGTGTGCAGAACCCGTTGCTCCGTATGCTCGTTGTAATGGGCGTACCATTTTTCGGGGATTGGCAGCGTGCAGCGAGTTCTCACACCTCATAATATCCTGCGATACGACCCATTTTGAAACAATTAAAAAGCCGAAACTGGCCGGAAAAGGCCGAATATGTACAAGACAGGATTCTCCGGATGCTGGTTGTATTGGAAGTACCATTCTTCGGGGATTGGCAGCGCGCACCGTGTTCTCTCACATCATAATATCCTGCTATTCGGCCCGTTTTTGATCACTTAAAATGCCGGAAATGTCCGGAAAAGGCCTAAGGTGTACAGAACCTGATGCTCCGTATGCTCGTTGTAAGGGGCGTACCATTTCTCGGGGATTGGCAGCGCGTAACGTGTTCTCTCACATCATAATATCCTGATAAACGGCACATTTTGAAACAATTAAAAAGCCGGAAATGTCCGGAAAAGACCGAAGGTGTCCAGAACCCGTTGCTCCGTATGCTCGTTGTAATGGGCGTACCATTTTTCGGGGACTTCCAGCGTGCAGCCAGTTCTCACACCTCATAATATCCTGCGATACGACCCACTTTGAAACTATTAAAAAGCCGAAACTGGCCGGAAATGGCCGAATATGTACAAGACAGGATTCTCCGGATGCTGGTTGTATTGGAAGTACCATTCTTCGGGGATTGGCAGCGCGCACCGTGTTCTCTCACATCATAATATCCTGCTATTCGGCCCGTTTTTGATCACTTAAAATGCCGGAAATGTCCGGAAAAGGCCTAAGGTGTACAGAACCTGATGCTCCGTATGCTCGTTGTAAGGGGCGTACCATTTCTCGGGGATTGGCAGCGCGCACCGTGTTCTCTCACATCATAATATCCTGCTATTCGGCCCGTTTTTGATCACTTAAAATGCCGGAAATGTCCGGAAAAGGCCTAAGGTGTACAGAACCTGATGCTCCGTATGCTCGTTGTAAGGGGCGTACCATTCTTCGGGGATTGGCAGCGCGCAACGAGTTCTCTCACATCATAATATCCTGCTATACGGCCCGTTTTTGATCACATAAAATGCCGGAGATGTCCGGAAAAGGCCGAAGGTGTACAGAACCCAATGCTCCGTTTGCTCGTTGTAATGGCAGTACCATTTTTGGGGGGGTTGGCAGAGAGCAACTGGTTCTTACACATCATAATATCCTGATATACGGCCCATTTTGAAACATTTAAAAAGCCGGAAATGTCCGGAAAAGGCCGAAGGTGTACAGAACCTGATGCTCCGTATGCTCGTTGTAATGGGCGTACCATTTTTCGGGGATTGGCAGCGTGCAGCGAGTTCTCACACCTCATAATATCCTGCGATGCGACCCATTTTGAAACTATTAAAAAGCCGAAACTGGCCGGAAAAGGCCGAATATGTACAAGACAGGATTCTCCGCATGCTCGTTGTAATGGATGTACCATTCTTCGGGGATTGGCAGCGCGCAACGAGTTCTCTCACATCATAATATCGCGCGATACGACCCATTTTGAAACAATTAAAAAGCCGGAAATGTCCGGAAAATGCCGAAGGTGTACAGAACCCGTTGCTCCGTATGCTCGTTGTAATGGAAGGACCATTTTTCGGGGATTGGCAGCGTGCAGCGAGTTCTCACACCTCATAATATCCTGCGATGCGACCCATTTTGAAACTATTAAAAAGCCGAAACTGGCCGGAAAAGGCCGAATATGTACAAGACAGGATTCTACGCATGCTCGTTGTAATGGATGTACCATTCTTCGGGGATTGGCAGCGCGCAACGAGTTCCCTCACATCATAATATCCTGCTATACGGCCCGTTTTTAACCACATAAAATGCCGGAGATGTCCGGAAAAGGCCGAAGGTGTACAGAACCCAATGCTCCGTTTGCTCGTTGTAATGGAAGTACCATTTTTGGGGGTTGGCAGAGAGCAACTGGTTCTTACAGATCATAATATCCTGATATACGGCCCATTTTGAAACAATTAAAAAGCCGGAAATGTCCGGAAAAGGCCGAAGGTGTACAGAACCCGTTGCTCCGTATGCTCGTTGTAATGGGCGTACCATTTTTCGGGGATTGGCAGCGTACAGCGAGATCTCACACATCATAATATCCTGCGATACGACCCTTTTTGAAACAATTAAAAAGCCGGAAATATCCGGAAAAGGCCGGAGGTGTACAGAACCCGTTGCTCCGTATGCTCGTTGTAATGGAAGGACCATTTTTGGGGGATTGGCAGCGTGCAGCGAGTTCTCACACCTCATAAAATCCTGTGAAACGACTCATTTTGAAACTATTAAAAAGCCGAAACTCGCCGGAAAAGGCCGAATATGTACAAGACAGGATCCTCCGCATGCTCCTTGTAATGGAAGTACCATTCTTCGGGGATTGGCAGCGCGCAACGAGTTCTCTCACATCATAATATCCTGATATACGGCCCACTTTGAAACAATTAAAAAGCCGGAAATGTCCGGAAAAGGCCGAAGGTGTACAGAACCCGTTGCTCCCTTTGCTTGCTGTAATGGAAGTACCATTTTTGGGGGGTTGGCAGAGAGCAACTGGTTCTTACACATCATAATATCCTGATATACGGCCCATTTTGAAGCAATTAAAAAGCCGGAAATGTCCGGAAAAGGCCGAAGGTGTACAGAACCCGATGCTCCGTTTGCTCGTTGTAATGGAAGTACCATTTTTGGGGGGTTGGCAGAGAGCAACTGGTTCTTACACATCATAATATCCTGATATACGGCCCATTTTGAAACAATTAAAAAGCCGGAAATGTCCGGAAAAGGCCGAAGGTGTACAGAACCCGTTGCTCCGTCTGCTCGTTGTAATGGGCGTACCATTTTTCGGGGATTGTCAGCGAGCAGCGAGATCTCACACATCATAATATCCTGCGATACGACCCTTTTTAAAACAATTAAAAAGCCGGAAATATCCGGAAAAGGCCGAAGGTGTACAGAACCCGTTGCTCCGTATGCTCGTTGTAATGGAAGGACCATTTTTGGGGGATTGGCAACGCTCAAAGCGTTTTTACACATCATAATATCCTGCTATTCGGCCCATTTTTTGATCACTTAAAATGCCGGAAATGTCCGGAAAAGGCCGAAGGTGTACAGAACCTGATGCTCCGTATGCTCGTTGTAAGGGGCGTACCATTTCTCGGGGATTGGCAGCGCGTAACGAGTTCTCTCACATCATAATATCCTGAAATACGGCCCATTTTGAAACAATTAAAAAGCCGGAAATGTCCGGAAAATGCCGAAGGTGTACAGAACGCGTTGCTCCGCATGCTCGTTGTAATGGAAGGACCATATTTGAGGGATTGGCAGCGTGCAGCGAGTTCTCACACATCATAATATCCTGCGATACGACCCGTTTTTAATCACATAAAATGCCGGAAATGTCCGGAAAAGGCCGAAGGTGTACAGAACCCGATGCTCCGTTTGCTCGTTGTAATGGAAGTACCATTTTTGGGGGGTTGGCAGAGAGCAACTGGCTCTTACACATCATAATAATCTGATATACGGCCCATTTTGAAACAATTAAAAAGCCGGAAATGTCCGGAAAAGGCCGAAGGTGTACAGAACCCGTTGCTCCGTATGCTCGTTGTAATGGGCGTACCAGTTTTCGGGGATTGGAAGCGTGCAGCGAGATCTTACACATCATAATATCGAGCGATACGACCCTTTTTGAAACAATTAAAAAGCCGGAAATATCCGGAAAAGGCCGAAGGTGTACAGAACCCGATGCTCCGTATGCTCGTTGTAAGGGAAGGACCATTTTTGGGGGATCGGCAACGCTCAACGCGTTTTTACACATCATAATATCCTGCTATTCGGCCCGTTTTTGATCACTTAAAATGCCGGAAATGTCCGGAAAAGGCCGAAGGTGTACAGAACCTGATGCTCCGTATGCTCCTTGTAAGGGGCGTACCATTTCTCGGGGATTGGCAGCGCGTAACGTGTTCTCTCAGATCATAATATCCTGATAAACGGCACATTTTGAAACAATTAAAAAGCCGGAAATGTCCGGAAAAGGCCGAAGGTGTACAGAACCTGATGCTCCGTATGCTCGTTGTAAGGGGCGTACCATTTCTCGGGGATTGGCAGCGCGTAACGAGTTCTCTCACATCATAATATCCTGAAATACGGCCCATTTTGAAACAATTAAAAAGCCGGAAATGTCCGGAAAAGGCCGAAGGTGTACAGAACCTGATGCTCCGTATGCTCGTTGTAATGGCAGTACCATTTTTGGGGGGTTGGCAGCGCGCAACGAGTTCTCTCACATCATAATATCCTGCGATACGACCCATTTTGAAACAATTAAAAAGCCGGAAATGTCCGGAAAATGCCAAAGGTGTACAGAACCCGTTGCTCCGTATGCTCGTTGTAATGGGCGTACCATTTTTCGGGGATTGGCAGCGTGCAGCGAGTTCTCACACCTCCTAATATCCTGCGATACGACCCATTTTGAAACTATTAAAAAGCCGAAACTGGCCGGAAAAGGCCGAATATGTACAAGACAGGATTCTCCGCATGCTCGTTGTAATGGATGTACCATTCTTCGGGGATTGGCAGCGCGCAACGAGTTCTCTCACATCATAATATCGCGCGATACGACCCATTTTGAAACAATTAAAAAGCCGGAAATGTCCGGAAAATGCCGAAGGTGTACAGAACCCGTTGCTCCGTATGCTCGTTGTAATGGAAGGACCATTTTTGGGGGATTGGCAGCGTGCAGCGAGTTCTCACACCTCATAATATCCTGCGATACGACTCATTTTGAAACTATTAAAAAGCCGAAACTGGCCGGAAAAGGCCGAATATGTACAAGACAGGATTCTCGTCATGCTCGTTGTAATGGAAGTACCATTCTTCGGGGATTTGTAGCGCGCAACGAGTTCCCTCACATCATAATATCCTGCTATACGGCCCGTTTTTAATCACATAAAATGCCGGAGATGTCCGGAAAAGGCCGAAGGTGTACAGAATCCAATGCTCCGTTTGCTCGTTGTAATGGAAGTACCATTCTTCGGGGATCGGCAGCGCGCAACGAGTTCTCTCACATCATAATATCCTGATATACGGCCCACTTTGAAACAATTAAAAAGCCGGAAATGTCCGGAAAAGGCCGAAGGTGTACAGAACCCGTTGCTCCCTTTGCTTGTTGTAATGGAAGTACCATTTTTGGGGGGTTGGCAGAGAGCAACTGGTTCTTACACATCATAATATCCTGATATACGGCCCATTTTGAAGCAATTAAAAAGCCGGAAATGTCCGGAAAAGGCCGAAGGTGTACAGTACCCGTTGCTCCGTATGCTCGTTGTAATGGGCGTACCATTTTTCGGGGATTTCCAGCGTGCAGCCAGTTCTCACACCTCAGAATATCCTGCGATACGACCCATTTTGAAACTATTAAAAAGCCGAAACTGGTCGGAAATGGCCGAATATGTACAAGACAGGATTCTCCGCATGCTCGTTGTAATGGAAGTACCATTCTTCGGGGATTGGCAGCGCGCAACGAGTTCTCTCACATCATAATATCCTGCTATACGGCCCGTATTTAATCACATAAAATGCCGGAGATGTCCGGAAAAGGCCGAAGGTGTACAGAACCCGATGCTCCGTTTGCTCGTTGTAATGGGCGTACCATGTTTCGGGGATTGGAAGCGTGCAGCGAGATCTCACACATCATAATATCGTGCGATACGACCCTTTTTGAAACAATTAAAAAGCCGGAAATATCCGGAAAAGGCCGAAGGTGTACAGAACCCGATGCTCCGTTTGCTCGTTGTAATGGAAGTACCATTTTTGGGGGGTTGGCAGAGAGCAACTGGTTCTTACACATCATAATATCCTGATATACGGCCCATTTTGAAACAATTAAAAAGCCGGAAATGTCCGGAAAAGGCCGAAGGTGTACAGAACCCGTTGCTCCGTATGCTCGTTGTAATGGGCGTACCATTTTTCGGGGATTGGCAGCGTGCAGCGAGATCTCACACATCATAATATCCTGCGATACGACCCTTTTTAAAACAATTAAAAAGCCGGAAATGTCCGGAAAAGGCCGAAGGTGTACAGAACCTGATGCTCCGTATGCTCGTTGTAAGGGGCGTACCATTTCTCGGGGATTGGCAGCGCGTAACGAGTTCTCTCACATCATAATATCCTGAAATACGGCCCATTTTGAAACAATTAAAAAGCCGGAAATGTCCGGAAAAGGCCGAAGGTGTACAGAACCTGATGCTCCGTATGCTCGTTGTAATGGCAGTACCATTTTTGGGGGGTTGGCAGCGCGCAACGAGTTCTCTCACATCATAATATCCTGCGATACGACCCATTTTGAAACAATTAAAAAGCCGGAAATGTCCGGAAAATGCCAAAGGTGTACAGAACCCGTTGCTCCGTATGCTCGTTGTAATGGGCGTACCATTTTTCGGGGATTGGCAGCGTGCAGCGAGTTCTCACACCTCCTAATATCCTGCGATACGACCCATTTTGAAACTATTAAAAAGCCGAAACTGGCCGGAAAAGGCCGAATATGTACAAGACAGGATTCTCCGCATGCTCGTTGTAATGGATGTACCATTCTTCGGGGATTGGCAGCGCGCAACGAGTTCTCTCACATCATAATATCGCGCGATACGACCCATTTTGAAACAATTAAAAAGCCGGAAATGTCCGGAAAATGCCGAAGGTGTACAGAACCCGTTGCTCCGTATGCTCGTTGTAATGGAAGGACCATTTTTGGGGGATTGGCAGCGTGCAGCGAGTTCTCACACCTCATAATATCCTGCGATACGACTCATTTTGAAACTATTAAAAAGCCGAAACTGGCCGGAAAAGGCCGAATATGTACAAGACAGGATTCTCGTCATGCTCGTTGTAATGGAAGTACCATTCTTCGGGGATTTGTAGCGCGCAACGAGTTCCCTCACATCATAATATCCTGCTATACGGCCCGTTTTTAATCACATAAAATACCGGAGATGTCCGGAAAAGGCCGAAGGTGTACAGAACCCAATGCTCCGTTTGCTCGTTGTAATGGAAGTACCATTCTTCGGGGATCGGCAGCGCGCAACGAGTTCTCTCACATCATAATATCCTGATATACGGCCCACTTTGAAACAATTAAAAAGCCGGAAATGTCCGGAAAAGGCCGAAGGTGTACAGAACCCGTTGCTCCCTTTGCTTGTTGTAATGGAAGTACCATTTTTGGGGGGTTGGCAGAGAGCAACTGGTTCTTACACATCATAATATCCTGATATACGGCCCATTTTGAAGCAATTAAAAAGCCGGAAATGTCCGGAAAAGGCCGAAGGTGTACAGAACCCGTTGCTCCGTATGCTCGTTGTAATGGGCGTACCATTTTTCGGGGATTTCCAGCGTGCAGCCAGTTCTCACACCTCAGAATATCCTGCGATACGACCCATTTTGAAACTATTAAAAAGCCGAAACTGGTCGGAAATGGCCGAATATGTACAAGACAGGATTCTCCGCATGCTCGTTGTAATGGAAGTACCATTCTTCGGGGATTGGCAGCGCGCAACGAGTTCTCTCACATCATAATATCCTGCTATACGGCCCGTATTTAATCACATAAAATGCCGGAGATGTCCGGAAAAGGCCGAAGGTGTACAGAACCCGATGCTCCGTTTGCTCGTTGTAATGGGCGTACCATGTTTCGGGGATTGGAAGCGTGCAGCGAGATCTCACACATCATAATATCGTGCGATACGACCCTTTTTGAAACAATTAAAAAGCCGGAAATGTCCGGAAAAGGCCGAAGGTGTACAGAACCCGTTGCTCCCTTTGCTTGTTGTAATGGAAGTACCATTTTTGGGGGGTTGGCAGAGAGCAACTGGTTCTTACACATCATAATATCCTGATATACGGCCCATTTTGAAGCAATTAAAAAGCCGCAAATGTCCGGAAAAGGCCGAAGGTGTACAGAACCCGTTGCTCCGTATGCTCGTTGTAATGGGCGTACCATTTTTCGGGGATTTCCAGCGTGCAGCCAGTTCTCACACCTCAGAATATCCTGCGATACGACCCATTTTGAAACTATTAAAAAGCCGAAACTGGTCGGAAATGGCCGAATATGTACAAGACAGGATTCTCCGCATGCTCGTTGTAATGGAAGTACCATTCTTCGGGGATTGGCAGCGCGCAACGAGTTCTCTCACATCATAATATCCTGCTATACGGCCCGTATTTAATCACATAAAATGCCGGAGATGTCCGGAAAAGGCCGTAGGTGTACAGAACCCGATGCTCCGTTTGCTCGTTGTAATGGGCGTACCATGTTTCGGGGATTGGAAGCGTGCAGCGAGATCTCACACATCATAATATCCTGCGATACGACCCGTTTTTAATCACATAAAATGCCGGAGATGTCCGGAAAAGGCCGAAGGTGTACAGAACCCGATGCTCCGTTTGCTCGTTGTAATGGGAGTACCATTTTTGGGGGGTTGGCAGAGAGCAACTGGCTCTTACACATCATAATAATCTGATATACGGCCCATTTTGAAACAATTAAAAAGGCTGAAAAGTCCGGAAAAGGCCGAAGGTGTACAGAACCCGTTGCTCCGTATGCTCGTTGTAATGGGCGTACCATTTTTCGGGGATTGGAAGCGTGCAGCGAGATCTCACACATAATAATATCGTGCGATACGACCCTTTTTGAAACAATTAAAAAGCCGGAAATATCCGGAAAAGGCCGAAGGTGTACAGAACCCGTTGCTCCGTATGCTCGTTGTAATGGAAGGACCATTCTTCGGGGATTGGCAGCGCGCAACGAGTTCTCTCACATCATAATATCCCGCGATACGACCCATTTTGAAACAATTAAAAAGCCGGAAATGTCCGGAAAATGCCGAAGGTGTACAGAACCCGTTGCTCCGTATGCTCGTTGTAATGGAAGGACCATTTTTGGGGGATTGGCAGCGTGCAGCGAGTTCTCACACATCATAATATCCTGCGATACGACCCGTTTTTAATCACATAAAATGCCGGCAATATCCGGAAAAGGCCGAAGGTGTACAGAACCTGATGCTACGTATACTCGTTGTAAGGGGCGTACCATTTCTCGGGGATTGGCAGCGCGCAACGAGGTCTCACACATCATAATATCCTGCGATACGACCCTTTTTGAAACAATTAAAAAGCCGGAAATATCCGGAAAAGGCCGAAGGTGTACAGAACCCGTTGCTCCGTATGCTCGTTGAAATGGGAGTACCATTTTTCGGGGATTGGCAGCGTGCAGCGAGATCTCACACATCATAATATCCTGCGATACGACCCTTTTTGAAACAATTAAAAAGCCGGAAATATCCGGAAAAGGCTGAAGGTGTGCAGAACCCGTTGCTCCGTATGCTCGTTGTAATGGGCGTACCATTTTTCGGGGATTGGCAGCGTGCAGCGAGTTCTCACACCTCATAATATCCTGCGATACGACCCATTTTGAAACAATTAAAAAGCCGAAACTGGCCGGAAAAGGCCGAATATGTACAAGACAGGATTCTCCGGATGCTGGTTGTATTGGAAGTACCATTCTTCGGGGATTGGCAGCGCGCACCGTGTTCTCTCACATCATAATATCCTGCTATTCGGCCCGTTTTTGATCACTTAAAATGCCGGAAATGTCCGGAAAAGGCCTAAGGTGTACAGAACCTGATGCTCCGTATGCTCGTTGTAAGGGGCGTACCATTTCTCGGGGATTGGCAGCGCGTAACGTGTTCTCTCACATCATAATATCCTGATAAACGGCACATTTTGAAACAATTAAAAAGCCGGAAATGTCCGGAAAAGACCGAAGGTGTCCAGAACCCGTTGCTCCGTATGCTCGTTGTAATGGGCGTACCATTTTTCGGGGACTTCCAGCGTGCAGCCAGTTCTCACACCTCATAATATCCTGCGATACGACCCATTTTGAAACTATTAAAAAGCCGAAACTGGCCGGAAATGGCCGAATATGTACAAGACAGGATTCTCCGGATGCTGGTTGTATTGGAAGTACCATTCTTCGGGGATTGGCAGCGCGCACCGTGTTCTCTCACATCATAATATCCTGCTATTCGGCCCGTTTTTGATCACTTAAAATGCCGGAAATGTCCGGAAAAGGCCGAAGGTGTACAGAACCTGATGCTCCGTATGCTCGTTGTAAGGGGCGTACCATTTCTCGGGGATTGGCAGCGCGTAACGAGTTCTCTCACATCATAATATCCTGAAATACGGCCCATTTTGAAACAATTAAAAAGCCGGAAATGTCCGGAAAATGCCGAAGGTGTACAGAACGCGTTGCTCCGCATGCTCGTTGTAATGGAAGGACCATATTTGAGGGATTGGCAGCGTGCAGCGAGTTCTCACACATCATAATATCCTGCGATACGACCCGTTTTTAATCACATAAAATGCCGGAAATGTCCGGAAAAGGCCGAAGGTGTACAGAACCCGATGCTCCGTTTGCTCGTTGTAATGGAAGTACCATTTTTGGGGGGTTGGCAGAGAGCAACTGGCTCTTACACATCATAATAATCTGATATACGGCCCATTTTGAAACAATTAAAAAGCCGGAAATGTCCGGAAAAGGCCGAAGGTGTACAGAACCCGTTGCTCCGTATGCTCGTTGTAATGGGCGTACCAGTTTTCGGGGATTGGAAGCGTGCAGCGAGATCTTACACATCATAATATCGAGCGATACGACCCTTTTTGAAACAATTAAAAAGCCGGAAATATCCGGAAAAGGCCGAAGGTGTACAGAACCCGATGCTCCGTATGCTCGTTGTAAGGGAAGGACCATTTTTGGGGGATCGGCAACGCTCAACGCGTTTTTACACATCATAATATCCTGCTATTCGGCCCGTTTTTGATCACTTAAAATGCCGGAAATGTCCGGAAAAGGCCGAAGGTGTACAGAACCTGATGCTCCGTATGCTCCTTGTAAGGGGCGTACCATTTCTCGGGGATTGGCAGCGCGTAACGTGTTCTCTCAGATCATAATATCCTGATAAACGGCACATTTTGAAACAATTAAAAAGCCGGAAATGTCCGGAAAAGGCCGAAGGTGTACAGAACCTGATGCTCCGTATGCTCGTTGTAAGGGGCGTACCATTTCTCGGGGATTGGCAGCGCGTAACGAGTTCTCTCACATCATAATATCCTGAAATACGGCCCATTTTGAAACAATTAAAAAGCCGGAAATGTCCGGAAAAGGCCGAAGGTGTACAGAACCTGATGCTCCGTATGCTCGTTGTAATGGCAGTACCATTTTTGGGGGGTTGGCAGCGCGCAACGAGTTCTCTCACATCATAATATCCTGCGATACGACCCATTTTGAAACAATTAAAAAGCCGGAAATGTCCGGAAAATGCCAAAGGTGTACAGAACCCGTTGCTCCGTATGCTCGTTGTAATGGGCGTACCATTTTTCGGGGATTGGCAGCGTGCAGCGAGTTCTCACACCTCCTAATATCCTGCGATACGACCCATTTTGAAACTATTAAAAAGCCGAAACTGGCCGGAAAAGGCCGAATATGTACAAGACAGGATTCTCCGCATGCTCGTTGTAATGGATGTACCATTCTTCGGGGATTGGCAGCGCGCAACGAGTTCTCTCACATCATAATATCGCGCGATACGACCCATTTTGAAACAATTAAAAAGCCGGAAATGTCCGGAAAATGCCGAAGGTGTACAGAACCCGTTGCTCCGTATGCTCGTTGTAATGGAAGGACCATTTTTGGGGGATTGGCAGCGTGCAGCGAGTTCTCACACCTCATAATATCCTGCGATACGACTCATTTTGAAACTATTAAAAAGCCGAAACTGGCCGGAAAAGGCCGAATATGTACAAGACAGGATTCTCGTCATGCTCGTTGTAATGGAAGTACCATTCTTCGGGGATTTGTAGCGCGCAACGAGTTCCCTCACATCATAATATCCTGCTATACGGCCCGTTTTTAATCACATAAAATGCCGGAGATGTCCGGAAAAGGCCGAAGGTGTACAGAATCCAATGCTCCGTTTGCTCGTTGTAATGGAAGTACCATTCTTCGGGGATCGGCAGCGCGCAACGAGTTCTCTCACATCATAATATCCTGATATACGGCCCACTTTGAAACAATTAAAAAGCCGGAAATGTCCGGAAAAGGCCGAAGGTGTACAGAACCCGTTGCTCCCTTTGCTTGTTGTAATGGAAGTACCATTTTTGGGGGGTTGGCAGAGAGCAACTGGTTCTTACACATCATAATATCCTGATATACGGCCCATTTTGAAGCAATTAAAAAGCCGGAAATGTCCGGAAAAGGCCGAAGGTGTACAGTACCCGTTGCTCCGTATGCTCGTTGTAATGGGCGTACCATTTTTCGGGGATTTCCAGCGTGCAGCCAGTTCTCACACCTCAGAATATCCTGCGATACGACCCATTTTGAAACTATTAAAAAGCCGAAACTGGTCGGAAATGGCCGAATATGTACAAGACAGGATTCTCCGCATGCTCGTTGTAATGGAAGTACCATTCTTCGGGGATTGGCAGCGCGCAACGAGTTCTCTCACATCATAATATCCTGCTATACGGCCCGTATTTAATCACATAAAATGCCGGAGATGTCCGGAAAAGGCCGAAGGTGTACAGAACCCGATGCTCCGTTTGCTCGTTGTAATGGGCGTACCATGTTTCGGGGATTGGAAGCGTGCAGCGAGATCTCACACATCATAATATCGTGCGATACGACCCTTTTTGAAACAATTAAAAAGCCGGAAATATCCGGAAAAGGCCGAAGGTGTACAGAACCCGATGCTCCGTTTGCTCGTTGTAATGGAAGTACCATTTTTGGGGGGTTGGCAGAGAGCAACTGGTTCTTACACATCATAATATCCTGATATACGGCCCATTTTGAAACAATTAAAAAGCCGGAAATGTCCGGAAAAGGCCGAAGGTGTACAGAACCCGTTGCTCCGTATGCTCGTTGTAATGGGCGTACCATTTTTCGGGGATTGGCAGCGTGCAGCGAGATCTCACACATCATAATATCCTGCGATACGACCCTTTTTAAAACAATTAAAAAGCCGGAAATGTCCGGAAAAGGCCGAAGGTGTACAGAACCTGATGCTCCGTATGCTCGTTGTAAGGGGCGTACCATTTCTCGGGGATTGGCAGCGCGTAACGAGTTCTCTCACATCATAATATCCTGAAATACGGCCCATTTTGAAACAATTAAAAAGCCGGAAATGTCCGGAAAAGGCCGAAGGTGTACAGAACCTGATGCTCCGTATGCTCGTTGTAATGGCAGTACCATTTTTGGGGGGTTGGCAGCGCGCAACGAGTTCTCTCACATCATAATATCCTGCGATACGACCCATTTTGAAACAATTAAAAAGCCGGAAATGTCCGGAAAATGCCAAAGGTGTACAGAACCCGTTGCTCCGTATGCTCGTTGTAATGGGCGTACCATTTTTCGGGGATTGGCAGCGTGCAGCGAGTTCTCACACCTCCTAATATCCTGCGATACGACCCATTTTGAAACTATTAAAAAGCCGAAACTGGCCGGAAAAGGCCGAATATGTACAAGACAGGATTCTCCGCATGCTCGTTGTAATGGATGTACCATTCTTCGGGGATTGGCAGCGCGCAACGAGTTCTCTCACATCATAATATCGCGCGATACGACCCATTTTGAAACAATTAAAAAGCCGGAAATGTCCGGAAAATGCCGAAGGTGTACAGAACCCGTTGCTCCGTATGCTCGTTGTAATGGAAGGACCATTTTTGGGGGATTGGCAGCGTGCAGCGAGTTCTCACACCTCATAATATCCTGCGATACGACTCATTTTGAAACTATTAAAAAGCCGAAACTGGCCGGAAAAGGCCGAATATGTACAAGACAGGATTCTCGTCATGCTCGTTGTAATGGAAGTACCATTCTTCGGGGATTTGTAGCGCGCAACGAGTTCCCTCACATCATAATATCCTGCTATACGGCCCGTTTTTAATCACATAAAATACCGGAGATGTCCGGAAAAGGCCGAAGGTGTACAGAACCCAATGCTCCGTTTGCTCGTTGTAATGGAAGTACCATTCTTCGGGGATCGGCAGCGCGCAACGAGTTCTCTCACATCATAATATCCTGATATACGGCCCACTTTGAAACAATTAAAAAGCCGGAAATGTCCGGAAAAGGCCGAAGGTGTACAGAACCCGTTGCTCCCTTTGCTTGTTGTAATGGAAGTACCATTTTTGGGGGGTTGGCAGAGAGCAACTGGTTCTTACACATCATAATATCCTGATATACGGCCCATTTTGAAGCAATTAAAAAGCCGGAAATGTCCGGAAAAGGCCGAAGGTGTACAGAACCCGTTGCTCCGTATGCTCGTTGTAATGGGCGTACCATTTTTCGGGGATTTCCAGCGTGCAGCCAGTTCTCACACCTCAGAATATCCTGCGATACGACCCATTTTGAAACTATTAAAAAGCCGAAACTGGTCGGAAATGGCCGAATATGTACAAGACAGGATTCTCCGCATGCTCGTTGTAATGGAAGTACCATTCTTCGGGGATTGGCAGCGCGCAACGAGTTCTCTCACATCATAATATCCTGCTATACGGCCCGTATTTAATCACATAAAATGCCGGAGATGTCCGGAAAAGGCCGAAGGTGTACAGAACCCGATGCTCCGTTTGCTCGTTGTAATGTGCGTACCATGTTTCGGGGATTGGAAGCGTGCAGCGAGATCTCACACATCATAATATCGTGCGATACGACCCTTTTTGAAACAATTAAAAAGCCGGAAATGTCCGGAAAAGGCCGAAGGTGTACAGAACCCGTTGCTCCCTTTGCTTGTTGTAATGGAAGTACCATTTTTGGGGGGTTGGCAGAGAGCAACTGGTTCTTACACATCATAATATCCTGATATACGGCCCATTTTGAAGCAATTAAAAAGCCGCAAATGTCCGGAAAAGGCCGAAGGTGTACAGAACCCGTTGCTCCGTATGCTCGTTGTAATGGGCGTACCATTTTTCGGGGATTTCCAGCGTGCAGCCAGTTCTCACACCTCAGAATATCCTGCGATACGACCCATTTTGAAACTATTAAAAAGCCGAAACTGGTCGGAAATGGCCGAATATGTACAAGACAGGATTCTCCGCATGCTCGTTGTAATGGAAGTACCATTCTTCGGGGATTGGCAGCGCGCAACGAGTTCTCTCACATCATAATATCCTGCTATACGGCCCGTATTTAATCACATAAAATGCCGGAGATGTCCGGAAAAGGCCGAAGGTGTACAGAACCCGATGCTCCGTTTGCTCGTTGTAATGGGCGTACCATGTTTCGGGGATTGGAAGCGTGCAGCGAGATCTCACACATCATAATATCCTGCGATACGACCCGTTTTTAATCACATAAAATGCCGGAGATGTCCGGAAAAGGCCGAAGGTGTACAGAACCCGATGCTCCGTTTGCTCGTTGTAATGGGAGTACCATTTTTGGGGGGTTGGCAGAGAGCAACTGGCTCTTACACATCATAATAATCTGATATACGGCCCATTTTGAAACAATTAAAAAGGCTGAAAAGTCCGGAAAAGGCCGAAGGTGTACAGAACCCGTTGCTCCGTATGCTCGTTGTAATGGGCGTACCATTTTTCGGGGATTGGAAGCGTGCAGCGAGATCTCACACATAATAATATCGTGCGATACGACCCTTTTTGAAACAATTAAAAAGCCGGAAATATCCGGAAAAGGCCGAAGGTGTACAGAACCCGTTGCTCCGTATGCTCGTTGTAATGGAAGGACCATTCTTCGGGGATTGGCAGCGCGCAACGAGTTCTCTCACATCATAATATCCCGCGATACGACCCATTTTGAAACAATTAAAAAGCCGGAAATGTCCGGAAAATGCCGAAGGTGTACAGAACCCGTTGCTCCGTATGCTCGTTGTAATGGAAGGACCATTTTTGGGGGATTGGCAGCGTGCAGCGAGTTCTCACACATCATAATATCCTGCGATACGACCCGTTTTTAATCACATAAAATGCCGGCAATATCCGGAAAAGGCCGAAGGTGTACAGAACCTGATGCTACGTATACTCGTTGTAAGGGGCGTACCATTTCTCGGGGATTGGCAGCGCGCAACGAGGTCTCACACATCATAATATCCTGCGATACGACCCTTTTTGAAACAATTAAAAAGCCGGAAATATCCGGAAAAGGCCGAAGGTGTACAGAACCCGTTGCTCCGTATGCTCGTTGAAATGGGAGTACCATTTTTCGGGGATTGGCAGCGTGCAGCGAGATCTCACACATCATAATATCCTGCGATACGACCCTTTTTGAAACAATTAAAAAGCCGGAAATATCCGGAAAAGGCTGAAGGTGTGCAGAACCCGTTGCTCCGTATGCTCGTTGTAATGGGCGTACCATTTTTCGGGGATTGGCAGCGTGCAGCGAGTTCTCACACCTCATAATATCCTGCGATACGACCCATTTTGAAACAATTAAAAAGCCGAAACTGGCCGGAAAAGGCCGAATATGTACAAGACAGGATTCTCCGGATGCTGGTTGTATTGGAAGTACCATTCTTCGGGGATTGGCAGCGCGCACCGTGTTCTCTCACATCATAATATCCTGCTATTCGGCCCGTTTTTGATCACTTAAAATGCCGGAAATGTCCGGAAAAGGCCTAAGGTGTACAGAACCTGATGCTCCGTATGCTCGTTGTAAGGGGCGTACCATTTCTCGGGGATTGGCAGCGCGTAACGTGTTCTCTCACATCATAATATCCTGATAAACGGCACATTTTGAAACAATTAAAAAGCCGGAAATGTCCGGAAAAGACCGAAGGTGTCCAGAACCCGTTGCTCCGTATGCTCGTTGTAATGGGCGTACCATTTTTCGGGGACTTCCAGCGTGCAGCCAGTTCTCACACCTCATAATATCCTGCGATACGACCCATTTTGAAACTATTAAAAAGCCGAAACTGGCCGGAAATGGCCGAATATGTACAAGACAGGATTCTCCGGATGCTGGTTGTATTGGAAGTACCATTCTTCGGGGATTGGCAGCGCGCACCGTGTTCTCTCACATCATAATATCCTGCTATTCGGCCCGTTTTTGATCACTTAAAATGCCGGAAATGTCCGGAAAAGGCCTAAGGTGTACAGAACCTGATGCTCCGTATGCTCGTTGTAAGGGGCGTACCATTTCTCGGGGATTGGCAGCGCGCACCGTGTTCTCTCACATCATAATATCCTGCTATTCGGCCCGTTTTTGATCACTTAAAATGCCGGAAATGTCCGGAAAAGGCCTAAGGTGTACAGAACCTGATGCTCCGTATGCTCGTTGTAAGGGGCGTACCATTCTTCGGGGATTGGCAGCGCGCAACGAGTTCTCTCACATCATAATATCCTGCTATACGGCCCGTTTTTGATCACATAAAATGCCGGAGATGTCCGGAAAAGGCCGAAGGTGTACAGAACCCAATGCTCCGTTTGCTCGTTGTAATGGCAGTACCATTTTTGGGGGGGTTGGCAGAGAGCAACTGGTTCTTACACATCATAATATCCTGATATACGGCCCATTTTGAAACATTTAAAAAGCCGGAAATGTCCGGAAAAGGCCGAAGGTGTACAGAACCTGATGCTCCGTATGCTCGTTGTAATGGGCGTACCATTTTTCGGGGATTGGCAGCGTGCAGCGAGTTCTCACACCTCATAATATCCTGCGATGCGACCCATTTTGAAACTATTAAAAAGCCGAAACTGGCCGGAAAAGGCCGAATATGTACAAGACAGGATTCTCCGCATGCTCGTTGTAATGGATGTACCATTCTTCGGGGATTGGCAGCGCGCAACGAGTTCCCTCACATCATAATATCCTGCTATACGGCCCGTTTTTAACCACATAAAATGCCGGAGATGTCCGGAAAAGGCCGAAGGTGTACAGAACCCAATGCTCCGTTTGCTCGTTGTAATGGAAGTACCATTTTTGGGGGTTGGCAGAGAGCAACTGGTTCTTACAGATCATAATATCCTGATATACGGCCCATTTTGAAACAATTAAAAAGCCGGAAATGTCCGGAAAAGGCCGAAGGTGTACAGAACCCGTTGCTCCGTATGCTCGTTGTAATGGGCGTACCATTTTTCGGGGATTGGCAGCGTACAGCGAGATCTCACACATCATAATATCCTGCGATACGACCCTTTTTGAAACAATTAAAAAGCCGGAAATATCCGGAAAAGGCCGGAGGTGTACAGAACCCGTTGCTCCGTATGCTCGTTGTAATGGAAGGACCATTTTTGGGGGATTGGCAGCGTGCAGCGAGTTCTCACACCTCATAAAATCCTGTGAAACGACTCATTTTGAAACTATTAAAAAGCCGAAACTCGCCGGAAAAGGCCGAATATGTACAAGACAGGATCCTCCGCATGCTCCTTGTAATGGAAGTACCATTCTTCGGGGATTGGCAGCGCGCAACGAGTTCTCTCACATCATAATATCCTGATATACGGCCCACTTTGAAACAATTAAAAAGCCGGAAATGTCCGGAAAAGGCCGAAGGTGTACAGAACCCGTTGCTCCCTTTGCTTGCTGTAATGGAAGTACCATTTTTGGGGGGTTGGCAGAGAGCAACTGGTTCTTACACATCATAATATCCTGATATACGGCCCATTTTGAAGCAATTAAAAAGCCGGAAATGTCCGGAAAAGGCCGAAGGTGTACAGAACCCGATGCTCCGTTTGCTCGTTGTAATGGAAGTACCATTTTTGGGGGGTTGGCAGAGAGCAACTGGTTCTTACACATCATAATATCCTGATATACGGCCCATTTTGAAACAATTAAAAAGCCGGAAATGTCCGGAAAAGGCCGAAGGTGTACAGAACCCGTTGCTCCGTCTGCTCGTTGTAATGGGCGGACCATTTTTCGGGGATTGTCAGCGAGCAGCGAGATCTCACACATCATAATATCCTGCGATACGACCCTTTTTAAAACAATTAAAAAGCCGGAAATATCCGGAAAAGGCCGAAGGTGTACAGAACCCGTTGCTCCGTATGCTCGTTGTAATGGAAGGACCATTTTTGGGGGATTGGCAACGCTCAAAGCGTTTTTACACATCATAATATCCTGCTATTCGGCCCATTTTTTGATCACTTAAAATGCCGGAAATGTCCGGAAAAGGCCGAAGGTGTACAGAACCTGATGCTCCGTATGCTCGTTGTAAGGGGCGTACCATTTCTCGGGGATTGGCAGCGCGTAACGAGTTCTCTCACATCATAATATCCTGAAATACGGCCCATTTTGAAACAATTAAAAAGCCGGAAATGTCCGGAAAATGCCGAAGGTGTACAGAACGCGTTGCTCCGCATGCTCGTTGTAATGGAAGGACCATATTTGAGGGATTGGCAGCGTGCAGCGAGTTCTCACACATCATAATATCCTGCGATACGACCCGTTTTTAATCACATAAAATGCCGGAAATGTCCGGAAAAGGCCGAAGGTGTACAGAACCCGATGCTCCGTTTGCTCGTTGTAATGGAAGTACCATTTTTGGGGGGTTGGCAGAGAGCAACTGGCTCTTACACATCATAATAATCTGATATACGGCCCATTTTGAAACAATTAAAAAGCCGGAAATGTCCGGAAAAGGCCGAAGGTGTACAGAACCCGTTGCTCCGTATGCTCGTTGTAATGGGCGTACCAGTTTTCGGGGATTGGAAGCGTGCAGCGAGATCTTACACATCATAATATCGAGCGATACGACCCTTTTTGAAACAATTAAAAAGCCGGAAATATCCGGAAAAGGCCGAAGGTGTACAGAACCCGATGCTCCGTATGCTCGTTGTAAGGGAAGGACCATTTTTGGGGGATCGGCAACGCTCAACGCGTTTTTACACATCATAATATCCTGCTATTCGGCCCGTTTTTGATCACTTAAAATGCCGGAAATGTCCGGAAAAGGCCGAAGGTGTACAGAACCTGATGCTCCGTATGCTCGTTGTAAGGGGCGTACCATTTCTCGGGGATTGGCAGCGCGTAACGTGTTCTCTCAGATCATAATATCCTGATAAACGGCACATTTTGAAACAATTAAAAAGCCGGAAATGTCCGGAAAAGGCCGAAGGTGTACAGAACCTGATGCTCCGTATGCTCGTTGTAAGGGGCGTACCATTTCTCGGGGATTGGCAGCGCGTAACGAGTTCTCTCACATCATAATATCCTGAAATACGGCCCATTTTGAAACAATTAAAAAGCCGGAAATGTCCGGAAAAGGCCGAAGGTGTACAGAACCTGATGCTCCGTATGCTCGTTGTAATGGCAGTACCATTTTTGGGGGGTTGGCAGCGCGCAACGAGTTCTCTCACATCATAATATCCTGCGATACGACCCATTTTGAAACAATTAAAAAGCCGGAAATGTCCGGAAAATGCCAAAGGTGTACAGAACCCGTTGCTCCGTATGCTCGTTGTAATGGGCGTACCATTTTTCGGGGATTGGCAGCGTGCAGCGAGTTCTCACACCTCCTAATATCCTGCGATACGACCCATTTTGAAACTATTAAAAAGCCGAAACTGGCCGGAAAAGGCCGAATATGTACAAGACAGGATTCTCCGCATGCTCGTTGTAATGGATGTACCATTCTTCGGGGATTGGCAGCGCGCAACGAGTTCTCTCACATCATAATATCGCGCGATACGACCCATTTTGAAACAATTAAAAAGCCGGAAATGTCCGGAAAATGCCGAAGGTGTACAGAACCCGTTGCTCCGTATGCTCGTTGTAATGGAAGGACCATTTTTGGGGGATTGGCAGCGTGCAGCGAGTTCTCACACCTCATAATATCCTGCGATACGACTCATTTTGAAACTATTAAAAAGCCGAAACTGGCCGGAAAAGGCCGAATATGTACAAGACAGGATTCTCGTCATGCTCGTTGTAATGGAAGTACCATTCTTCGGGGATTTGTAGCGCGCAACGAGTTCCCTCACATCATAATATCCTGCTATACGGCCCGTTTTTAATCACATAAAATGCCGGAGATGTCCGGAAAAGGCCGAAGGTGTACAGAATCCAATGCTCCGTTTGCTCGTTGTAATGGAAGTACCATTCTTCGGGGATCGGCAGCGCGCAACGAGTTCTCTCACATCATAATATCCTGATATACGGCCCACTTTGAAACAATTAAAAAGCCGGAAATGTCCGGAAAAGGCCGAAGGTGTACAGAACCCGTTGCTCCCTTTGCTTGTTGTAATGGAAGTACCATTTTTGGGGGGTTGGCAGAGAGCAACTGGTTCTTACACATCATAATATCCTGATATACGGCCCATTTTGAAGCAATTAAAAAGCCGGAAATGTCCGGAAAAGGCCGAAGGTGTACAGTACCCGTTGCTCCGTATGCTCGTTGTAATGGGCGTACCATTTTTCGGGGATTTCCAGCGTGCAGCCAGTTCTCACACCTCAGAATATCCTGCGATACGACCCATTTTGAAACTATTAAAAAGCCGAAACTGGTCGGAAATGGCCGAATATGTACAAGACAGGATTCTCCGCATGCTCGTTGTAATGGAAGTACCATTCTTCGGGGATTGGCAGCGCGCAACGAGTTCTCTCACATCATAATATCCTGCTATACGGCCCGTATTTAATCACATAAAATGCCGGAGATGTCCGGAAAAGGCCGAAGGTGTACAGAACCCGATGCTCCGTTTGCTCGTTGTAATGGGCGTACCATGTTTCGGGGATTGGAAGCGTGCAGCGAGATCTCACACATCATAATATCGTGCGATACGACCCTTTTTGAAACAATTAAAAAGCCGGAAATATCCGGAAAAGGCCGAAGGTGTACAGAACCCGATGCTCCGTTTGCTCGTTGTAATGGAAGTACCATTTTTGGGGGGTTGGCAGAGAGCAACTGGTTCTTACACATCATAATATCCTGATATACGGCCCATTTTGAAACAATTAAAAAGCCGGAAATGTCCGGAAAAGGCCGAAGGTGTACAGAACCCGTTGCTCCGTATGCTCGTTGTAATGGGCGTACCATTTTTCGGGGATTGGCAGCGTGCAGCGAGATCTCACACATCATAATATCCTGCGATACGACCCTTTTTAAAACAATTAAAAAGCCGGAAATGTCCGGAAAAGGCCGAAGGTGTACAGAACCTGATGCTCCGTATGCTCGTTGTAAGGGGCGTACCATTTCTCGGGGATTGGCAGCGCGTAACGAGTTCTCTCACATCATAATATCCTGAAATACGGCCCATTTTGAAACAATTAAAAAGCCGGAAATGTCCGGAAAAGGCCGAAGGTGTACAGAACCTGATGCTCCGTATGCTCGTTGTAATGGCAGTACCATTTTTGGGGGGTTGGCAGCGCGCAACGAGTTCTCTCACATCATAATATCCTGCGATACGACCCATTTTGAAACAATTAAAAAGCCGGAAATGTCCGGAAAATGCCAAAGGTGTACAGAACCCGTTGCTCCGTATGCTCGTTGTAATGGGCGTACCATTTTTCGGGGATTGGCAGCGTGCAGCGAGTTCTCACACCTCCTAATATCCTGCGATACGACCCATTTTGAAACTATTAAAAAGCCGAAACTGGCCGGAAAAGGCCGAATATGTACAAGACAGGATTCTCCGCATGCTCGTTGTAATGGATGTACCATTCTTCGGGGATTGGCAGCGCGCAACGAGTTCTCTCACATCATAATATCGCGCGATACGACCCATTTTGAAACAATTAAAAAGCCGGAAATGTCCGGAAAATGCCGAAGGTGTACAGAACCCGTTGCTCCGTATGCTCGTTGTAATGGAAGGACCATTTTTGGGGGATTGGCAGCGTGCAGCGAGTTCTCACACCTCATAATATCCTGCGATACGACTCATTTTGAAACTATTAAAAAGCCGAAACTGGCCGGAAAAGGCCGAATATGTACAAGACAGGATTCTCGTCATGCTCGTTGTAATGGAAGTACCATTCTTCGGGGATTTGTAGCGCGCAACGAGTTCCCTCACATCATAATATCCTGCTATACGGCCCGTTTTTAATCACATAAAATACCGGAGATGTCCGGAAAAGGCCGAAGGTGTACAGAACCCAATGCTCCGTTTGCTCGTTGTAATGGAAGTACCATTCTTCGGGGATCGGCAGCGCGCAACGAGTTCTCTCACATCATAATATCCTGATATACGGCCCACTTTGAAACAATTAAAAAGCCGGAAATGTCCGGAAAAGGCCGAAGGTGTACAGAACCCGTTGCTCCCTTTGCTTGTTGTAATGGAAGTACCATTTTTGGGGGGTTGGCAGAGAGCAACTGGTTCTTACACATCATAATATCCTGATATACGGCCCATTTTGAAGCAATTAAAAAGCCGGAAATGTCCGGAAAAGGCCGAAGGTGTACAGAACCCGTTGCTCCGTATGCTCGTTGTAATGGGCGTACCATTTTTCGGGGATTTCCAGCGTGCAGCCAGTTCTCACACCTCAGAATATCCTGCGATACGACCCATTTTGAAACTATTAAAAAGCCGAAACTGGTCGGAAATGGCCGAATATGTACAAGACAGGATTCTCCGCATGCTCGTTGTAATGGAAGTACCATTCTTCGGGGATTGGCAGCGCGCAACGAGTTCTCTCACATCATAATATCCTGCTATACGGCCCGTATTTAATCACATAAAATGCCGGAGATGTCCGGAAAAGGCCGAAGGTGTACAGAACCCGATGCTCCGTTTGCTCGTTGTAATGGGCGTACCATGTTTCGGGGATTGGAAGCGTGCAGCGAGATCTCACACATCATAATATCGTGCGATACGACCCTTTTTGAAACAATTAAAAAGCCGGAAATGTCCGGAAAAGGCCGAAGGTGTACAGAACCCGTTGCTCCCTTTGCTTGTTGTAATGGAAGTACCATTTTTGGGGGGTTGGCAGAGAGCAACTGGTTCTTACACATCATAATATCCTGATATACGGCCCATTTTGAAGCAATTAAAAAGCCGCAAATGTCCGGAAAAGGCCGAAGGTGTACAGAACCCGTTGCTCCGTATGCTCGTTGTAATGGGCGTACCATTTTTCGGGGATTTCCAGCGTGCAGCCAGTTCTCACACCTCAGAATATCCTGCGATACGACCCATTTTGAAACTATTAAAAAGCCGAAACTGGTCGGAAATGGCCGAATATGTACAAGACAGGATTCTCCGCATGCTCGTTGTAATGGAAGTACCATTCTTCGGGGATTGGCAGCGCGCAACGAGTTCTCTCACATCATAATATCCTGCTATACGGCCCGTATTTAATCACATAAAATGCCGGAGATGTCCGGAAAAGGCCGAAGGTGTACAGAACCCGATGCTCCGTTTGCTCGTTGTAATGGGCGTACCATGTTTCGGGGATTGGAAGCGTGCAGCGAGATCTCACACATCATAATAACGTGCGATACGACCCTTTTTGAAACAATTAAAAAGCCGGAAATATCCGGAAAAGGCCGAAGGTGTACAGAACCCGATGCTCCGTTTGCTCGTTGTAATGGAAGTACCATTTTTGGGGGGTTGGCAGAGAGCAACTGGTTCTTACACATCATAATATCCTGATATACGGCCCATTTTGAAACAATTAAAAAGCCGGAAATGTCCGGAAAAGGCCGAAGGTGTACAGAACCCGTTGCTCCGTATGCTCGTTGTAATGGGCGTACCATTTTTCGGGGATTGGCAGCGTGCAGCGAGTTCTCACACCTCATAATATCCTGCGATACGACCCATTTTGAAACAATTAAAAAGCCGAAACTGGCCGGAAAAGGCCGAATATGTACAAGACAGGATTCCCCGGATGCTGGTTGTATTGGAAGTACCATTCTTCGGGGATTGGCAGCGCGCACCGTGTTCTCTCACATCATAATATCCTGCTATTCGGCCCGTTTTTGATCACTTAAAATGCCGGAAATGTCCGGAAAATGCCTAAGGTGTACAGAACCTGATGCTCCGTATGCTCGTTGTAAGGGGCGTACCATTTCTCGGGGATTGGCAGCGCGTAACGTGTTCTCTCACATCATAATATCCTGCTAATGGGCCCGTTTTTGATCACTTAAAATGCCGGAAATGTCCGGAAAATGCCTAAGGTGTACAGAACCTGATGCTCCGTATGCTCGTTGTAAGGGGCGTACCATTCTTCGGGGATTGGCAGCGCGCAACGAGTTCTCTCACATCATAATATCCTGCTATACGGCCCGTTTTTGATCACATAAAATGCCGGAGATGTCCGGAAAAGGCCGAAGGTGTACAGAACCCAATGCTCCGTTTGCTCGTTGTAATGGCAGTACCATTTTTGGGGGGGTTGGCAGAGAGCAACTGGTTCTTACACATCATAATATCCTGATATACGGCCCATTTTGAAACATTTAAAAAGCCGGAAATGTCCGGAAAAGGCCGAAGGTGTACAGAACCTGATGCTCCGTATGCTCGTTGTAATGGAAGTACCATTCTTCGGGGATTGGCAGCGCGCAACGAGTTCTCTCACATCATAATATCCTGCGATACGACCCATTTTGAAACAATTAAAAAGCCCGAAATGTCCGGAAAAGGCCAAAGGTGTACAGAACCCGTTGCTCCGTATGCTCGTTGTAATGGGCGTACCATTTTTCGGGGATTGACAGCGTGCAGCGAGTTCTCACACCTCATAATATCCTGCGATACGACCCATTTTGAAACTATTAAAAAGCCGAAACTGGCCGGAAAAGGCCGAATATGTACAAGACAGGATTCTCCGCATGCTCGTTGTAATGGATGTACCATTCTTCGGGGATTGGCAGCGCGCAACGAGTTCTCTCACATCATAATATCGCGCGATTCGACCCATTTTGAAACAATTAAAAAGCCGGAAATGTCCGGAAAATGCCGAAGGTGTACAGAACCCGTTGCTCCGTATGCTCGTTGTAATGGAAGGACCATTTTTGGGGGATTGGCAGCGTGCAGCCAGTTCTCACACCTCATAATATCCTGCGAAACGACTCATTTTGAAACTATTAAAAAGCCGAAACTCGACGGAAAAGGCCGAATATGTACAAGACAGGATTCTCCGCATGCTCGTTGTAATGGAAGTACCATTCTTCGGGGATTGGCAGCGCGCAACGAGTTCTCTCACATCATAATATCCTGATATACGGCCCACTTTGAAAAAATTAAAAAACCGGAAATGTCCGGAAAATGCCGAAGGTGTACAGAACCCGTTGCTCCGTATGCTCGTTGTAATGGAAGGACCATTTTTGGGGGATTGGCAGCGTGCAGCGAGTTCTCACACATCATAATATCCTGCGATACGACCCGTTTTTAATCACATAAAATGCCGGAAATATCCGGAAAAGGCCGAAGGTGTACAGAACCTGATGCTACGTATACTCGTTGTAAGGGGCGTACCATTTCTCGGGGATTGGCAGCGCGCAACGAGGTCTCACACATCATAATATCCTGCGATACGACCCTTTTTGAAACAATTAAAAAGCCGGAAATATCCGGAAAAGGCCGAAGGTGTACAGAACCCGTTGCTCCGTATGCTCGTTGAAATGGGAGTACCATTTTTCGGGGATTGGCAGCGTGCAGCGAGATCTCACACATCATAATATCCTGCGATACGACCCTTTTTGAAACAATTAAAAAGCCGGAAATATCCGGAAAAGGCTGAAGGTGTGCAGAACCCGTTGCTCCGTATGCTCGTTGTAATGGGCGTACCATTTTTCGGGGATTGGCAGCGTGCAGCGAGTTCTCACACCTCATAATATCCTGCGATACGACCCATTTTGAAACAATTAAAAAGCCGAAACTGGCCGGAAAAGGCCGAATATGTACAAGACAGGATTCTCCGGATGCTGGTTGTATTGGAAGTACCATTCTTCGGGGATTGGCAGCGCGCACCGTGTTCTCTCACATCATAATATCCTGCTATTCGGCCCGTTTTTGATCACTTAAAATGCCGGAAATGTCCGGAAGAGGCCTAAGGTGTACAGAACCTGATGCTCCGTATGCTCGTTGTAAGGGGCGTACCATTTCTCGGGGATTGGCAGCGCGTAACGTGTTCTCTCACATCATAATATCCTGATAAACGGCACATTTTGAAACAATTAAAAAGCCGGAAATGTCCGGAAAAGACCGAAGGTGTCCAGAACCCGTTGCTCCGTATGCTCGTTGTAATGGGCGTACCATTTTTCGGGGACTTCCAGCGTGCAGCCAGTTCTCACACCTCATAATATCCTGCGATACGACCCATTTTGAAACTATTATAAAGCCGAAACTGGCCGGAAATGGCCGAATATGTACAAGACAGGATTCTCCGGATGCTGGTTGTATTGGAAGTACCATTCTTCGGGGATTGGCAGCGCGCACCGTGTTCTCTCACATCATAATATCCTGCTATTCGGCCCGTTTTTGATCACTTAAAATGCCGGAAATGTCCGGAAAAGGCCTAAGGTGTACAGAACCTGATGCTCCGTATGCTCGTTGTAAGGGGCGTACCATTCTTCGGGGATTGGCAGCGCGCAACGAGTTCTCTCACATCATAATATCCTGCTATACGGCCCGTTTTTGATCACATAAAATGCCGGAGATGTCCGGAAAAGGCCGAAGGTGTACAGAACCCAATGCTCCGTTTGCTCGTTGTAATGGCAGTACCATTTTTGGGGGGGTTGGCAGAGAGCAACTGGTTCTTACACATCATAATATCCTGATATACGGCCCATTTTGAAACATTTAAAAAGCCGGAAATGTCCGGAAAAGGCCGAAGGTGTACAGAACCTGATGCTCCGTATGCTCGTTGTAATGGGCGTACCATTTTTCGGGGATTGGCAGCGTGCAGCGAGTTCTCACACCTCATAATATCCTGCGATGCGACCCATTTTGAAACTATTAAAAAGCCGAAACTGGCCGGAAAAGGCCGAATATGTACAAGACAGGATTCTCCGCATGCTCGTTGTAATGGATGTACCATTCTTCGGGGATTGGCAGCGCGCAACGAGTTCTCTCACATCATAATATCGCGCGATACGACCCATTTTGAAACAATTAAAAAGCCGGAAATGTCCGGAAAATGCCGAAGGTGTACAGAACCCGTTGCTCCGTATGCTCGTTGTAATGGAAGGACCATTTTTCGGGGATTGGCAGCGTGCAGCGAGTTCTCACACCTCATAATATCCTGCGATGCGACCCATTTTGAAACTATTAAAAAGCCGAAACTGGCCGGAAAAGGCCGAATATGTACAAGACAGGATTCTCCGCATGCTCGTTGTAATGGATGTACCATTCTTCGGGGATTGGCAGCGCGCAACGAGTTCCCTCACATCATAATATCCTGCTATACGGCCCGTTTTTAACCACATAAAATGCCGGAGATGTCCGGAAAAGGCCGAAGGTGTACAGAACCCAATGCTCCGTTTGCTCGTTGTAATGGAAGTACCATTTTTGGGGGTTGGCAGAGAGCAACTGGTTCTTACAGATCATAATATCCTGATATACGGCCCATTTTGAAACAATTAAAAAGCCGGAAATGTCCGGAAAAGGCCGAAGGTGTACAGAACCCGTTGCTCCGTATGCTCGTTGTAATGGGCGTACCATTTTTCGGGGATTGGCAGCGTACAGCGAGATCTCACACATCATAATATCCTGCGATACGACCCTTTTTGAAACAATTAAAAAGCCGGAAATATCCGGAAAAGGCCGGAGGTGTACAGAACCCGTTGCTCCGTATGCTCGTTGTAATGGAAGGACCATTTTTGGGGGATTGGCAGCGTGCAGCGAGTTCTCACACCTCATAAAATCCTGGGAAACGACTCATTTTGAAACTATTAAAAAGCCGAAACTCGCCGGAAAAGGCCGAATATGTACAAGACAGGATCCTCCGCATGCTCCTTGTAATGGAAGTACCATTCTTCGGGGATTGGCAGCGCGCAACGAGTTCTCTCACATCATAATATCCTGATATACGGCCCAATTTGAAACAATTAAAAAGCCGGAAATGTCCGGAAAAGGCCGAAGGTGTACAGAACCCGTTGCTCCCTTTGCTTGCTGTAATGGAAGTACCATTTTTGGGGGGTTGGCAGAGAGCAACTGGTTCTTACACATCATAATATCCTGATATACGGCCCATTTTCAAGCAATTAAAAAGCCGGAAATGTCCGGAAAAGGCCGAAGGTGTACAGAACCCGATGCTCCGTTTGCTCGTTGTAATGGAAGTACCATTTTTGGGGGGTTGGCAGAGAGCAACTGGTTCTTACACATCATAATATCCTGATATACGGCCCATTTTGAAACAATTAAAAAGCCGGAAATGTCCGGAAAAGGCCGAAGGTGTACAGAACCCGTTGCTCCGTCTGCTCGTTGTAATGGGCGTACCATTTTTCGGGGATTGTCAGCGAGCAGCGAGATCTCACACATCATAATATCCTGCGATACGACCCTTTTTAAAACAATTAAAAAGCCGGAAATATCCGGAAAAGGCCGAAGGTGTACAGAACCCGTTGCTCCGTATGCTCGTTGTAATGGAAGGACCATTTTTGGGGGATTGGCAACGCTCAAAGCGTTTTTACACATCATAATATCCTGCTATTCGGCCCATTTTTTGATCACTTAAAATGCCGGAAATGTCCGGAAAAGGCCGAAGGTGTACAGAACCTGATGCTCCGTATGCTCGTTGTAAGGGGCGTACCATTTCTCGGGGATTGGCAGCGCGTAACGAGTTCTCTCACATCATAATATCCTGAAATACGGCCCATTTTGAAACAATTAAAAAGCCGGAAATGTCCGGAAAATGCCGAAGGTGTACAGAACGCGTTGCTCCGCATGCTCGTTGTAATGGAAGGACCATATTTGAGGGATTGGCAGCGTGCAGCGAGTTCTCACACATCATAATATCCTGCGATACGACCCGTTTTTAATCACATAAAATGCCGGAAATGTCCGGAAAAGGCCGAAGGTGTACAGAACCCGATGCTCCGTTTGCTCGTTGTAATGGAAGTACCATTTTTGGGGGGTTGGCAGAGAGCAACTGGCTCTTACACATCATAATAATCTGATATACGGCCCATTTTGAAACAATTAAAAAGCCGGAAATGTCCGGAAAAGGCCGAAGGTGTACAGAACCCGTTGCTCCGTATGCTCGTTGTAATGGGCGTACCAGTTTTCGGGGATTGGAAGCGTGCAGCGAGATCTTACACATCATAATATCGAGCGATACGACCCTTTTTGAAACAATTAAAAAGCCGGAAATATCCGGAAAAGGCCGAAGGTGTACAGAACCCGATGCTCCGTATGCTCGTTGTAAGGGAAGGACCATTTTTGGGGGATCGGCAACGCTCAACGCGTTTTTACACATCATAATATCCTGCTATTCGGCCCGTTTTTGATCACTTAAAATGCCGGAAATGTCCGGAAAAGGCCGAAGGTGTACAGAACCTGATGCTCCGTATGCTCGTTGTAAGGGGCGTACCATTTCTCGGGGATTGGCAGCGCGTAACGTGTTCTCTCAGATCATAATATCCTGATAAACGGCACATTTTGAAACAATTAAAAAGCCGGAAATGTCCGGAAAAGGCCGAAGGTGTACAGAACCTGATGCTCCGTATGCTCGTTGTAAGGGGCGTACCATTTCTCGGGGATTGGCAGCGCGTAACGAGTTCTCTCACATCATAATATCCTGAAATACGGCCCATTTTGAAACAATTAAAAAGCCGGAAATGTCCGGAAAAGGCCGAAGGTGTACAGAACCTGATGCTCCGTATGCTCGTTGTAATGGCAGTACCATTTTTGGGGGGTTGGCAGCGCGCAACGAGTTCTCTCACATCATAATATCCTGCGATACGACCCATTTTGAAACAATTAAAAAGCCGGAAATGTCCGGAAAATGCCGAAGGTGTACAGAACCCGTTGCTCCGTATGCTCGTTGTAATGGAAGGACCATTTTTGGGGGATTGGCAGCGTGCAGCGAGTTCTCACACCTCATAATATCCTGCGATACGACTCATTTTGAAACTATTAAAAAGCCGAAACTGGCCGGAAAAGGCCGAATATGTACAAGACAGGATTCTCGTCATGCTCGTTGTAATGGAAGTACCATTCTTCGGGGATTTGTAGCGCGCAACGAGTTCCCTCACATCATAATATCCTGCTATACGGCCCGTTTTTAATCACATAAAATGCCGGAGATGTCCGGAAAAGGCCGAAGGTGTACAGAACCCAATGCTCCGTTTGCTCGTTGTAATGGAAGTACCATTCTTCGGGGATCGGCAGCGCGCAACGAGTTCTCTCACATCATAATATCCTGATATACGGCCCACTTTGAAACAATTAAAAAGCCGGAAATGTCCGGAAAAGGCCGAAGGTGTACAGAACCCGTTGCTCCCTTTGCTTGTTGTAATGGAAGTACCATTTTTGGGGGGTTGGCAGAGAGCAACTGGTTCTTACACATCATAATATCCTGATATACGGCCCATTTTGAAGCAATTAAAAAGCCGGAAATGTCCGGAAAAGGCCGAAGGTGTACAGAACCCGTTGCTCCGTATGCTCGTTGTAATGGGCGTACCATTTTTCGGGGATTTCCAGCGTGCAGCCAGTTCTCACACCTCAGAATATCCTGCGATACGACCCATTTTGAAACTATTAAAAAGCCGAAACTGGTCGGAAATGGCCGAATATGTACAAGACAGGATTCTCCGCATGCTCGTTGTAATGGAAGTACCATTCTTCGGGGATTGGCAGCGCGCAACGAGTTCTCTCACATCATAATATCCTGCTATACGGCCCGTATTTAATCACATAAAATGCCGGAGATGTCCGGAAAAGGCCGAAGGTGTACAGAACCCGATGCTCCGTTTGCTCGTTGTAATGGGCGTACCATGTTTCGGGGATTGGAAGCGTGCAGCGAGATCTCACACATCATAATATCGTGCGATACGACCCTTTTTGAAACAATTAAAAAGCCGGAAATATCCGGAAAAGGCCGAAGGTGTACAGAACCCGATGCTCCGTTTGCTCGTTGTAATGGAAGTACCATTTTTGGGGGGTTGGCAGAGAGCAACTGGTTCTTACACATCATAATATCCTGATATACGGCCCATTTTGAAACAATTAAAAAGCCGGAAATGTCCGGAAAAGGCCGAAGGTGTACAGAACCCGTTGCTCCGTATGCTCGTTGTAATGGGCGTACCATTTTTCGGGGATTGGCAGCGTGCAGCGAGATCTCACACATCATAATATCCTGCGATACGAACCTTTTTAAAACAATTAAAAAGCCGGAAATGTCCGGAAAAGGCCGAAGGTGTACAGAACCTGATGCTCCGTATGCTCGTTGTAAGGGGCGTACCATTTCTCGGGGATTGGCAGCGCGTAACGAGTTCTCTCACATCATAATATCCTGAAATACGGCCCATTTTGAAACAATTAAAAAGCCGGAAATGTCCGGAAAAGGCCGAAGGTGTACAGAACCTGATGCTCCGTATGCTCGTTGTAATGGCAGTACCATTTTTGGGGGGTTGGCAGCGCGCAACGAGTTCTCTCACATCATAATATCCTGCGATACGACCCATTTTGAAACAATTAAAAAGCCGGAAATGTCCGGAAAATGCCAAAGGTGTACAGAACCCGTTGCTCCGTATGCTCGTTGTAATGGGCGTACCATTTTTCGGGGATTGGCAGCGTGCAGCGAGTTCTCACACCTCCTAATATCCTGCGATACGACCCATTTTGAAACTATTAAAAAGTCGAAACTGGCCGGAAAAGGCCGAATATGTACAAGACAGGATTCTCCGCATGCTCGTTGTAATGGATGTACCATTCTTCGGGGATTGGCAGCGCGCAACGAGTTCTCTCACATCATAATATCGCGCGATACGACCCATTTTGAAACAATTAAAAAGCCGGAAATGTCCGGAAAATGCCGAAGGTGTACAGAACCCGTTGCTCCGTATGCTCGTTGTAATGGAAGGACCATTTTTGGGGGATTGGCAGCATGCAGCGAGTTCTCACACCTCATAATATCCTGCGATACGACTCATTTTGAAACTATTAAAAAGCCGAAACTGGCCGGAAAAGGCCGAATATGTACAAGACAGGATTCTCGTCATGCTCGTTGTAATGGAAGTACCATTCTTCGGGGATTTGTAGCGCGCAACGAGTTCCCTCACATCATAATATCCTGCTATACGGCCCGTTTTTAATCACATAAAATACCGGAGATGTCCGGAAAAGGCCGAAGGTGTACAGAACCCAATGCTCCGTTTGCTCGTTGTAATGGAAGTACCATTCTTCGGGGATCGGCAGCGCGCAACGAGTTCTCTCACATCATAATATCCTGATATACGGCCCACTTTGAAACAATTAAAAAGCCGGAAATGTCCGGAAAAGGCCGAAGGTGTACAGAACCCGTTGCTCCCTTTGCTTGTTGTAATGGAAGTACCATTTTTGGGGGGTTGGCAGAGAGCAACTGGTTCTTACACATCATAATATCCTGATATACGGCCCATTTTGAAGCAATTAAAAAGCCGGAAATGTCCGGAAAAGGCCGAAGGTGTACAGAACCCGTTGCTCCGTATGCTCGTTGTAATGGGCGTACCATTTTTCGGGGATTTCCAGCGTGCAGCCAGTTCTCACACCTCAGAATATCCTGCGATACGACCCATTTTGAAACTATTAAAAAGCCGAAACTGGTCGGAAATGGCCGAATATGTACAAGACAGGATTCTCCGCATGCTCGTTGTAATGGAAGTACCATTCTTCGGGGATTGGCAGCGCGCAACGAGTTCTCTCACATCATAATATCCTGCTATACGGCCCGTATTTAATCACATAAAATGCCGGAGATGTCCGGAAAAGGCCGAAGGTGTACAGAACCCGATGCTCTGTTTGCTCGTTGTAATGGGCGTACCATGTTTCGGGGATTGGAAGCGTGCAGCGAGATCTCACACATCATAATATCGTGCGATACGACCCTTTTTGAAACAATTAAAAAGCCGGAAATATCCGGAAAAGGCCGAAGGTGTACAGAACCCGATGCTCCGTTTGCTCGTTGTAATGGAAGTACCATTTTTGGGGGGTTGGCAGAGAGCAACTGGTTCCTACACATCATAATATCCTGATATACGGCCCATTTTGAAACAATTAAAAAGCCGGAAATGTCCGGAAAAGGCCGAAGGTGTACAGAACCCGTTGCTCCGTATGCTCGTTGTAATGGGCGTACCATTTTTCGGGGATTGGCAGCGTGCAGCGAGATCTCACACATCATAATATCCTGCGATACGACCCTTTTTAAAACAATTAAAAAGCCGGAAATGTCCGGAAAAGGCCGAAGGTGTACAGAACCTGATGATCCGTATGCTCGTTGTAATGGAAGTACCATTCTTCGGGGATTGGCAGCGTGCAGCGAGTTCTCACACCTCATAATATCCTGCGATACGACTCATTTTGAAACTATTAAAAAGCCGAAACTGGCCGGAAAAGGCCGAATATGTACAAGACAGGATTCTACGCATGCTCGTTGTAATGGATGTACCATTCTTCGGGGATTGGCAGCGCGCAACGAGTTCTCTCACATCATAATATCCCGCGATACGACCCATTTTGAAACAATTAAAAAGCCGGAAATGTCCGGAAAATGCCGAAGGTGTACAGAACCCGTTGCTCCGCATGCTCGTTGTAATGGAAGGACCATATTTGAGGGATTGGCAGCGTGCAGCGAGTTCTCACACATCATAATATCCTGCGATACGACCCGTTTTTAATCACATAAAATGCCGGAAATGTCCGGAAAAGGCCGAAGGTGTACAGAACCCGATGCTCCGTTTGCTCGTTGTAATGGAAGTACCATTTTTGGGGGGTTGGCAGAGAGCAACTGGCTCTTACACATCATAATAATCTGATATACGGCCCATTTTGAAACAATTAAAAAGCCGGAAATGTCCGGAAAAGGCCGAAGGTGTACAGAACCCGTTGCTCCGTATGCTCGTTGTAATGGGCGTACCATTTTTCGGGGATTGGAAGCGTGCAGCGAGATCTTACACATCATAATATCGAGCGATACGACCCTTTTTGAAACAATTAAAAAGCCGGAAATATCCGGAAAAGGCCGAAGGTGTACAGAACCCGATGCTCCGTATGCTCGTTGTAAGGGAAGGACCATTTTTGGGGGATCGGCAACGCTCAACGCGTTTTTACACATCATAATATCCTGCTATTCGGCCCGTTTTTGATCACTTAAAATGCCGGAAATGTCCGGAAAAGGCCGAAGGTGTACAGAACCTGATGCTCCGTATGCTCGTTGTAATGGAAGTACCATTTTTGGGGGGTTGGCAGAGAGCAACTGGCTCTTACACATCATAATAATCTGATATACGGCCCATTTTGAAACAATTAAAAAGCCGGAAATGTCCGGAAAAGGCCGAAGGTGTACAGAACCCGTTGCTCCGTATGCTCGTTGTAATGGGCGTACCATTTTTCGGGGATTGGCAGCGTGCAGCGAGTTCTCACACCTCATAATATCCTGCGATACGACCCATTTTGAAACTATTAAAAAGCCGAAACTGGCCGGAAAAGGCCGAATATGTACAAGACAGGATTCTCCGCATGCTCGTTGTAATGGATGTACCATTCTTCGGGGATTGGCAGCGCGCAACGAGTTCTCTCACATCATAATATCGCGCGATACGACCCATTTTGAAACAATTAAAAAGCCGGAAATGTCCGGAAAATGCCGAAGGTGTACAGAACCCGTTGCTCCGTATGCTCGTTGTAATGGAAGGACCATTTTTGGGGGATTGGCAGCGTGCAGCGAGTTCTCACACCTCATAATATCCTGCGATACGACTCATTTTGAAACTATTAAAAAGCCGAAACTGGCCGGAAAAGGCCGAATATGTACAAGACAGGATTCTCGTCATGCTCGTTGTAATGGAAGTACCATTCTTCGGGGATTTGTAGCGCGCAACGAGTTCCCTCACATCATAATATCCTGCTATACGGCCCGTTTTTAATCACATAAAATGCCGGAGATGTCCGGAAAAGGCCGAAGGTGTACAGAACCCAATGCTCCGTTTGCTCGTTGTAATGGAAGTACCATTTTTGGGGGTTGGCAGAGAGCAACTGGTTCTTACAGATCATAATATCCTGATATACGGCCCATTTTGAAACAATTAAAAAGCCGGAAATGTCCGGAAAAGGCCGAAGGTGTACAGAACCCGTTGCTCCGTATGCTCGTTGTAATGGGCGTAACATTTTTCGGGGATTGGCAGCGTGCAGCGAGATCTCACACATCATAATATCCTGCGATACGACCCTTTTTGAAACAATTAAAAAGCCGGAAATATCCGGAAAAGGCCGGAGGTGTACAGAACCCGTTGCTCCGTATGCTCGTTGTAATGGAAGGACCACTTTTGGGGGATTGGCAGCGTGCAGCGAGTTCTCACACCTCATAATATCCTGCGAAACGACTCATTTTGAATCTATTAAAAAGCCGAAACTCGCCGGAAAAGGCCGAATATGTACAAGACAGGATTCTCCGCATGCTCGTTGTAATGGAAGTACCATTCTTCGGGGATTGGCAGCGCGCAACGAGTTCTCTCAAATCATAATATCCTGATATACGGCCCACTTTGAAACAATTAAAAAGCCGGAAATGTCCGGAAAAGGCCGAAGGTGTACAGAACCCGTTGCTCCCTTTGCTTGTTGTAATGGAAGTACCATTTTTGGGGGGTTGGCAGAGAGCAACTGGTTCTTACACATCATAATATCCTGATATACGGCCCATTTTGAAGCAATTAAAAAGCCGGAAATGTCCAGAAAAGGCCGAAGGTGTACAGAACCCGTTGCTCCGTATGCTCGTTGTAATGGGCGTACCATTTTTCGGGGATTTCCAGCGTGCAGCCAGTTCTCACACCTCAGAATATCCTGCGATACGACCCATTTTGAAACTATTAAAAAGCCGAAACTGGTCGGAAATGGCCGAATATGTACAAGACAGGATTCTCCGCATGCTCGTTGTAATGGAAGTACCATTCTTCGGGGATTGGCAGCGCGCAACGAGTTCTCTCACATCATAATATCCTGCTATGCGGCCCGTATTTAATCACATAAAATGCCGGAGATGTCCGGAAAAGGCCGAAGGTGTACAGAACCCGATGCTCCGTTTGCTCGTTGTAATGGGCGTACCATGTTTCGGGGATTGGAAGCGTGCAGCGAGATCTCACACATCATAATATCGTGCGATACGACCCTTTTTGAAACAATTAAAAAGCCGGAAATATCCGGAAAAGGCCGAAGGTGTACAGAACCCGATGCTCCGTTTGCTCGTTGTAATGGAAGTACCATTTTTGGGGGGTTGGCAGAGAGCAACTGGTTCTTACACATCATAATATCCCGATATACGGCCCATTTTGAAACAATTAAAAAGCCGGAAATGTCCGGAAAAGGCCGAAGGTGTACAGAACCCGTTGCTCCGTATGCTCGTTGTAATGGGCGTACCATTTTTCGGGGATTGGCAGCGTGCAGCGAGATCTCACACATCATAATATCCTGCGATACGACCCTTTTTAAAACAATTAAAAAGCCGGAAATGTCCGGAAAAGGCCGAAGGTGTACAGAACCTGATGATCCGTATGCTCGTTGTAATGGAAGTACCATTCTTCGGGGATTGGCAGCGTGCAGCGAGTTCTCACACCTCATAATATCCTGCGATACGACTCATTTTGAAACTATTAAAAAGCCGAAACTGGCCGAAAAGGCCGAATATGTACAAGACAGGATTCTACGCATGCTCGTTGTAATGGATGTACCATTCTTCGGGGATTGGCAGCGCGCAACGAGTTCTCTCACATCATAATATCCCGCGATACGACCCATTTTGAAACAATTAAAAAGCCGGAAATGTCCGGAAAATGCCGAAGGTGTACAGAACCCGTTGCTCCGCATGCTCGTTGTAATGGAAGGACCATATTTGAGGGATTGGCAGCGTGCAGCGAGTTCTCACACATCATAATATCCTGCGATACGACCCGTTTTTAATCACATAAAATGCCGGAAATGTCCGGAAAAGGCCGAAGGTGTACAGAACCCGATGCTCCGTTTGCTCGTTGTAATGGAAGTACCATTTTTGGGGGGTTGGCAGAGAGCAACTGGCTCTTACACATCATAATAATCTGATATACGGCCCATTTTGAAACAATTAAAAAGCCGGAAATGTCCGGAAAAGGCCGAAGGTGTACAGAACCCGTTGCTCCGTATGCTCGTTGTAATGGGCGTACCATTTTTCGGGGATTGGAAGCGTGCAGCGAGATCTTACACATCATAATATCGAGCGATACGACCCTTTTTTAAACAATTAAAAAGCCGGAAATATCCGGAAAAGGCCGAAGGTGTACAGAACCCGTTGCTCCGTATGCTCGTTGTAATGGGCGTACCATTTTTCGGGGATTGGCAGCGTGCAGCGAGTTCTCACACCTCATAATATCCTGCGAAACGACTCATTTTGAATCTATTAAAAAGCCGAAACTCGCCGGAAAAGGCCGAATATGTACAAGACAGGACTCTCCGCATGCTCGTTGTAATGGAAGTACCATTCTTCGGGGATTTGTAGCGCGCAACGAGTTCCCTCACATCATAATATCCTGCTATACGGCCCGTTTTTAATCACATAAAATGCCGGAGATGTCCGGAAAAGGCCGAAGGTGTACAGAACCCAATGCTCCGTTTGCTCGTTGTAATGGAAGTACCATTTTTGGGGGTTGGCAGAGAGCAACTGGTTCTTACAGATCATAATATCCTGATATACGGCCCATTTTGAAACAATTAAAAAGCCGGAAATGTCCGGAAAAGGCCGAAGGTGTACAGAACCCGTTGCTCCGTATGCTCGTTGTAATGGGCGTAACATTTTTCGGGGATTGGCAGCGTGCAGCGAGATCTCACACATCATAATATCCTGCGATACGACCCTTTTTGAAACAATTAAAAAGCCGGAAATATCCGGAAAAGGCCGGAGGTGTACAGAACCCGTTGCTCCGTATGCTCGTTGTAATGGAAGGACCATTTTTGGGGGATTGGCAGCGTGCAGCGAGTTCTCACACCTCATAATATCCTGCGAAACGACTCATTTTGAATCTATTAAAAAGCCGAAACTCGCCGGAAAAGGCCGAATATGTACAAGACAGGATTCTCCGCATGCTCGTTGTAATGGAAGTACCATTCTTCGGGGATTGGCAGCGCGCAACGAGTTCTCTCACATCATAATATCCTGATATACGGCCCACTTTGAAACAATTAAAAAGCCGGAAATGTCCGGAAAAGGCCGAAGGTGTACAGAACCCGTTGCTCCCTTTGCTTGTTGTAATGGAAGTACCATTTTTGGGGGGTTGGCAGAGAGCAACTGGTTCTTACACATCATAATATCCTGATATACGGCCCATTTTGAAGCAATTAAAAAGCCGGAAATGTCCAGAAAAGGCCGAAGGTGTACAGAACCCGTTGCTCCGTATGCTCGTTGTAATGGGCGTACCATTTTTCGGGGATTTCCAGCGTGCAGCCAGTTCTCACACCTCAGAATATCCTGCGATACGACCCATTTTGAAACTATTAAAAAGCCGAAACTGGTCGGAAATGGCCGAATATGTACAAGACAGGATTCTCCGCATGCTCGTTGTAATGGAAGTACCATTCTTCGGGGATTGGCAGCGCGCAACGAGTTCTCTCACATCATAATATCCTGCTATACGGCCCGTATTTAATCACATAAAATGCCGGAGATGTCCGGAAAAGGCCGAAGGTGTACAGAACCCGATGCTCCGTTTGCTCGTTGTAATGGGCGTACCATGTTTCGGGGATTGGAAGCGTGCAGCGAGATCTCACACATCATAATATCGTGCGATACGACCCTTTTTGAAACAATTAAAAAGCCGGAAATATCCGGAAAAGGCCGAAGGTGTACAGAACCCGATGCTCCGTTTGCTCGTTGTAATGGAAGTACCATTTTTGGGGGGTTGGCAGAGAGCAACTGGTTCTTACACATCATAATATCCCGATATACGGCCCATTTTGAAACAATTAAAAAGCCGGAAATGTCCGGAAAAGGCCGAAGGTGTACAGAACCCGTTGCTCCGTATGCTCGTTGTAATGGGCGTACCATTTTTCGGGGATTGGCAGCGTGCAGCGAGATCTCACACATCATAATATCCTGCGATACGACCCTTTTTAAAACAATTAAAAAGCCGGAAATGTCCGGAAAAGGCCGAAGGTGTACAGAACCTGATGATCCGTATGCTCGTTGTAATGGAAGTACCATTCTTCGGGGATTGGCAGCGTGCAGCGAGTTCTCACACCTCATAATATCCTGCGATACGACTCATTTTGAAACTATTAAAAAGCCGAAACTGGCCGAAAAGGCCGAATATGTACAAGACAGGATTCTACGCATGCTCGTTGTAATGGATGTACCATTCTTCGGGGATTGGCAGCGCGCAACGAGTTCTCTCACATCATAATATCCCGCGATACGACCCATTTTGAAACAATTAAAAAGCCGGAAATGTCCGGAAAATGCCGAAGGTGTACAGAACCCGTTGCTCCGCATGCTCGTTGTAATGGAAGGACCATATTTGAGGGATTGGCAGCGTGCAGCGAGTTCTCACACATCATAATATCCTGCGATACGACCCGTTTTTAATCACATAAAATGCCGGAAATGTCCGGAAAAGGCCGAAGGTGTACAGAACCCGATGCTCCGTTTGCTCGTTGTAATGGAAGTACCATTTTTGGGGGGTTGGCAGAGAGCAACTGGCTCTTACACATCATAATAATCTGATATACGGCCCATTTTGAAACAATTAAAAAGCCGGAAATGTCCGGAAAAGGCCGAAGGTGTACAGAACCCGTTGCTCCGTATGCTCGTTGTAATGGGCGTACCATTTTTCGGGGATTGGAAGCGTGCAGCGAGATCTTACACATCATAATATCGAGCGATACGACCCTTTTTGAAACAATTAAAAAGCCGGAAATATCCGGAAAAGGCCGAAGGTGTACAGAACCCGTTGCTCCGTATGCTCGTTGTAATGGGCGTACCATTTTTCGGGGATTGGCAGCGTGCAGCGAGATCTCACACATCATAATATCCTGCGATACGACACTTTTTAAAACAATTAAAAAGCCGGAAATATCCGGAAAAGGCCGAAGGTGTACAGAACCCGTTGCTCCGTATGCTCGTTGTAATGGAAGGACCATTTTTGGGGGATTGGCAACGCTCAACGCGTTTTTACACATCATAATATCCTGCTATTCGGCCCATTTTTGATCACTTAAAATGCCGGAAATGTCCGGAAAATGCCAAAGGTGTACAGAACCCGTTGCTCCGTATGCTCGTTGTAATGGGCGTACCATTTTTGGGGGTTGGCAGAGAGCAACTGGTTCTTACAGATCATAATATCCTGATATACGGCCCATTTTGAAACAATTAAAAAGCCGGAAATGTCCGGAAAAGGCCGAAGGTGTACAGAACCCGTTGCTCCGTATGCTCGTTGTAATGGGCGTAACATTTTTCGGGGATTGGCAGCGTGCAGCGAGATCTCACACATCATAATATCCTGCGATACGACCCTTTTTGAAACAATTAAATAGCCGGAAATATCCGGAAAAGGCCGGAGGTGTACAGAACCCGTTGCTCCGTATGCTCGTTGTAATGGAAGGACCATTTTTGGGGGATTGGCAGCGTGCAGCGAGTTCTCACACCTCATAATATCCTGCGAAACGACTCATTTTGAATCTATTAAAAAGCCGAAACTCGCCGGAAAAGGCCGAATATGTACAAGACAGGATTCTCCGCATGCTCGTTGTAATGGAAGTACCATTCTTCGGGGATTGGCAGCGCGCAACGAGTTCTCTCACATCATAATATCCTGATATACGGCCCACTTTGAAACAATTAAAAAGCCGGAAATGTCCGGAAAAGGCCGAAGGTGTACAGAACCCGTTGCTCCCTTTGCTTGTTGTAATGGAAGTACCATTTTTGGGGGGTTGGCAGAGAGCAACTGGTTCTTACACATCATAATATCCTGATATACGGCCCATTTTGAAGCAATTAAAAAGCCGGAAATGTCCAGAAAAGGCCGAAGGTGTACAGAACCCGTTGCTCCGTATGCTCGTTGTAATGGGCGTACCATTTTTCGGGGATTTCCAGCGTGCAGCCAGTTCTCACACCTCAGAATATCCTGCGATACGACCCATTTTGAAACTATTAAAAAGCCGAAACTGGTCGGAAATGGCCGAATATGTACAAGACAGGATTCTCCGCATGCTCGTTGTAATGGAAGTACCATTCTTCGGGGATTGGCAGCGCGCAACGAGTTCTCTCACATCATAATATCCTGCTATACGGCCCGTATTTAATCACATAAAATGCCGGAGATGTCCGGAAAAGGCCGAAGGTGTACAGAACCCGATGCTCCGTTTGCTCGTTGTAATGGGCGTACCATGTTTCGGGGATTGGAAGCGTGCAGCGAGATCTCACACATCATAATATCGTGCGATACGACCCTTTTTGAAACAATTAAAAAGCCGGAAATATCCGGAAAAGGCCGAAGGTGTACAGAACCCGATGCTCCGTTTGCTCGTTGTAATGGAAGTACCATTTTTGGGGGGTTGGCAGAGAGCAACTGGTTCTTACACATCATAATATCCCGATATACGGCCCATTTTGAAACAATTAAAAAGCCGGAAATGTCCGGAAAAGGCCGAAGGTGTACAGAACCCGTTGCTCCGTATGCTCGTTGTAATGGGCGTACCATTTTTCGGGGATTGGCAGCGTGCAGCGAGATCTCACACATCATAATATCCTGCGATACGACCCTTTTTAAAACAATTAAAAAGCCGGAAATGTCCGGAAAAGGCCGAAGGTGTACAGAACCTGATGATCCGTATGCTCGTTGTAATGGAAGTACCATTCTTCGGGGATTGGCAGCGTGCAGCGAGTTCTCACACCTCATAATATCCTGCGATACGACTCATTTTGAAACTATTAAAAAGCCGAAACTGGCCGAAAAGGCCGAATATGTACAAGACAGGATTCTACGCATGCTCGTTGTAATGGATGTACCATTCTTCGGGGATTGGCAGCGCGCAACGAGTTCTCTCACATCATAATATCCCGCGATACGACCCATTTTGAAACAATTAAAAAGCCGGAAATGTCCGGAAAATGCCGAAGGTGTACAGAACCCGTTGCTCCGCATGCTCGTTGTAATGGAAGGACCATATTTGAGGGATTGGCAGCGTGCAGCGAGTTCTCACACATCATAATATCCTGCGATACGACCCGTTTTTAATCACATAAAATGCCGGAAATGTCCGGAAAAGGCCGAAGGTGTACAGAACCCGATGCTCCGTTTGCTCGTTGTAATGGAAGGACCATTTTTGGGGGATTGGCAGCGTGCAGCGAGTTCTCACACCTCATAATATCCTGCGATACGACTCATTTTGAAACTATTAAAAAGCCGAAACTGGCCGGAAAAGGCCGAATATGTACAAGACAGGATTCTCGTCATGCTCGTTGTAATGGAAGTATCATTCTTCGGGGATTTGTAGCGCGCAACGAGTTCCCTCACATCATAATATCCTGCTATACGGCCCGTTTTTAATCACATAAAATGCCGGAGATGTCCGGAAAAGGCAGAAGGTGTACAGAACCCAATGCTCCGTTTGCTCGTTGTAATGGAAGTACCATTTTTGGGGGTTGGCAGCGGGTAGCGAATTCTCTCACATCATAATATCCTGATATACGGCCCATTTTGAAACAATTAAAAAGCCGGAAATGTCCAGAAAAGGCCGAAGGTGTACAGAACCCGTTGCTCCGTATGCTCGTTGTAGTGGGCGTACCATTTTTCGGGGATTGGCAGCGCGCAACGAGTTCTCTCACATCATAATATCCTGCGATACGACTCATTTTGATACTATTAAAAAGCCGAAACTGGCCGGAAAAGGCCGAATATGTACAAGACAGGATTCTCCGCATGCTCGTTGTAATGGAAGTACCATTCTTCGGGGATTGGCAGCGTGCAGCGAGTTCTCACACCTCATAATATCCTGCGATACGACTAATTTTGAAACTATGAAAAAGCCGAAACTGGCCGGAAAAGGCCGAATATGTACAAGACAGGATTCTCCGCATGCTCGTTGTAATGGATGTACCATTCTTCGGGGATTGGCAGCGCGCAACGAGTTCTCTCACATCATAATATCGCGCGATACGACCCATTTTGAAACAATTAAAAAGCCGGAAATGTCCGGAAAATGCCGAAGGTGTACAGAACCCGTTGCTCCGTATGCTCGTTGTAATGGAAGGACCATTTTTGGGGGATTGGCAGCGTGCAGCGAGTTCTCACACCTCATAATATCCTGCGATACGACTCATTTTGAAACTTTTAAAAAGCCGAAACTGGCCGGAAAAGGCCGAATATGTACAAGACAGGATTCTCCGCATGCTCGTTGTAATGGAAGTACCATTCTTCGGGGATTGGCAGCGTGCAGCGAGTTCTCACACCTCATAATATCCTGCGATACGACTCATTTTGAAACTATTAAAAAGCCGAAACTGGCCGGAAAAGGCCGAATATGTACAAGACAGGATTCTACGCATGCTCGTTGTAATGGGCGTACCATTTTTCGGGGATTGGAAGCGTGCAGCGAGATCTTACACATCATAATATCGAGCGATACGACCCTTTTTGAAACAATTAAAAAGCCGGAAATATCCGGAAAAGGCCGAAGGTGTACAGAACCCGATGCTCCGTATGCTCGTTGTAAGGGAAGGACCATTTTTGGGGGATCGGCAACGCTCAACGCGTTTTTACACATCATAATATCCTGCTATTCGGCCCGTTTTTGATCACTTAAAATGCCGGAAATGTCCGGAAAAGGCCGAAGGTGTACAGAACCTGATGCTCCGTATGCTCGTTGTAAGGGGCGTACCATTTCTCGGGGATTGGCAGCGCGTAACGAGTTCTCTCACATCATAATATCCTGAAATACGGCCTATTTTGAAACAATTAAAAAGCCGGCAATGTCCGGAAAAGGCCGAAGGTGTACAGAACCTGATGCTCCGTATGCTCGTTGTAATGGCAGTACCATTTTTGGGGGGTTGGCAGAGAGCAACTGGTTCTTACACATCATAATATCCTGATATACGGCCCATTTTGAAACATTTAAAAAGCCGGAAATGTCCGGAAAAGGCCGAAGGTGTACAGAACCTGATGCTCCGTATGCTCGTTGTAATGGAAGTACCATTCTTCGGGGATTGGCAGCGCGCAACGAGTTCTCTCACATCATAATATCCTGCGATACGACCCATTTTGAAACAATTAAAAAGCCGGAAATGTCCGGAAAATGCCAAAGGTGTACAGAACCCGTTGCTCCGTATGTTCGTTGTAATGGGCGTACCATTTTTCGGGGATTGGCAGCGTGCAGCGAGTTCTCACACCTCATAATATCCTGCGATACGACCCATTTTGAAACTATGAAAAAGCCGAAACTGGCCGGAAAAGGCCGAATATGTACAAGACAGGATTCTCCGCATGCTCGTTGTAATGGATGTACCATTCTTCGGGGATTGGCAGCGCGCAACGAGTTCTCTCACATCATAATATCGCGCGATACGACCCATTTTGAAACAATTAAAAAGCCGGAAATGTCCGGAAAATGCCGAAGGTGTACAGAACCCGTTGCTCCGCATGCTCGTTGTAATGGAAGGACCATTTTTGGGGGATTGGCAGCGTGCAGCGAGTTCTCACACCTCATAATATCCTGCGAAACGACCCATTTTGAAACTATTAAAAAGCCGAAACTGGTCGGAAATGGCCGAATATGTACAAGACAGGATTCTCCGCATGCTCGTTGTAATGGAAGTACCATTCTTCGGGGATTTGTAGCGCGCAACGAGTTCCCTCACATCATAATATCCTGCTATACGGCCCGTTTTTAATCACATAAAATGCCGGAGATGTCCGGAAAAGGCGGAAGGTGTACAGAACCCAATGCTCCGTTTGCTCGTTGTAATGGAAGTACCATTTTTGGGGGTTGGCAGAGAGCAACTGGTTCTTACAGATCATAATATCCTGATATACGGCCCATTTTGAAACAATTAAAAAGCCGGAAATGTCCGGAAAAGGCCGAAGGTGTACAGAACCCGTTGCTCCGTATGCTCGTTGTAATGGGCGTACCATTTTTCGGGGATTGGCAGCGTGCAGCGAGATCTCACACATCATAATATCCTGCGATACGACCCTTTTTGAAACAATTAAAAAGCCGGAAATATCCGGAAAAGGCCGGAGGTGTACAGAACCCGTTGCTCCGTATGCTCGTTGTAATGGAAGGACCATTTTTGGGGGATTGGCAGCGTGCAGCGAGTTCTCACACCTCATAATATCCTGCGAAACGACCCATTTTGAAACTATTAAAAAGCCGAAACTGGTCGGAAATGGCCGAATATGTACAAGACAGGATTCTCCGCATGCTCGTTGTAATGGGCGTACCATTTTTCGGGGATTGGAAGCGTGCAGCGAGATCTCACACATCATAATATCGTGCGATACGACCCTTTTTGAAACAATTAAAAAGCCGGAAATATCCGGAAAAGGCCGAAGGTGTACAGAACCCGACGCTCCGTTTGCTCGTTGTAATGGAAGTACCATTTTTGGGGGGTTGGCAGAGAGCAACTGGTTCTTACACATCATAATATCCTGATAAACGGCCCATTTTGAAACAATTAAAAAGCCGGAAATGACCGGAAAAGGCCGAAGGTGTACATAACCCGTTGCTCCGTATGCTCGTTGTAATGGAAGGACCATTTTTGGGGGATTGGCAACGCTCAACGCGTTTTTACACATCATAATATCCTGCTATTCGGCCCATTTTTGATCACTTAAAATGCCGGAAATGTCCGGAAAAGGCCGAAGGTGTACAGAACTTGATGCTCCGTATGCTCGTTGTAAGGGGCGTACCATTTCTCGGGGATTGGGAGCGCGCAACGAGTGCTCTCACATCATAATATCCTGAAATACGGCCCATTTTGAAACAATTAAAAAGCCGGAAATGTCCGGAAAAGGCCGAAGGTGTACAGAACCCGTTGCTCCGTATGCTCGTTGTAATGGGCGTACCATTTTTCGGGGATTGGCAGCGTGCAGCGAGATCTCACACATCATAATATCCTGCGATACGACCCTTTTTGAAACAATTAAAAAGCCGGAAATATCCGGAAAAGGCCGGAGGTGTACAGAACCCGTTGCTCCGTATGCTCGTTGTAATGGAAGGACCATTTTTGGGGGATTGGCAGCGCGCAACGAGTTCTCTCACATCATAATATCCTGCGATACGACCCATTTTGAAACAATTAAAAAGCCGGAAATGTCCGGAAAATGCCAAAGGTGTACAGAACCCGTTGCTCCGTATGCTCGTTGTAATGGGCGTACCATTTTTCGGGGATTGGCAGCGTGCAGCGAGTTCTCACACCTCATAATATCCTGCGATACGACCCATTTTGAAACTATGAAAAAGCCGAAACTGGCCGGAAAAGGCCGAATATGTACAAGACAGGATTCTACGCATGCTCGTTGTAATGGATGTACCATTCTTCGGGGATTGGCAGCGCGCAACGAGTTCTCTCACATCATAATATTCCGCGATACGACCCATTTTGAAACAATTAAAAAGCCGGAAATGTCCGGAAAATGCCGAAGGTGTACAGAACCCGTTGCTCCGCATGCTCGTTGTAATGGAAGGACCATATTTGAGGGATTGGCAGCGTGCAGCGAGTTCTCACACATCATAATATCCTGCGATACGACCCGTTTTTAATCACATAAAATGCCGGAAATGTCCGGAAAAGGCCGAAGGTGTACAGAACCCGATGCTCCGTTTGCTCGTTGTAATGGAAGTACCATTTTTGGGGGGTTGGCAGAGAGCAACTGGCTCTTACACATCATAATAATCTGATATACGGCCCATTTTGAAACAATTAAAAAGCCGGAAATGTCCGGAAAAGGCCGAAGGTGTACAGAGCCCGTTGCTCCGTATGCTCGTTGTAATGGGCGTACCATTTTTCGGGGATTGGAAGCGTGCAGCGAGATCTTACACATCATAATATCGAGCGATACGACCCTTTTTGATCACTTAAAATGCCGGAAATGTCCGGAAAAGGCCGAAGGTGTACAGAACCCGATGCTCCGTATGCTCGTTGTAAGGGAAGGACCATTTTTGGGGGATTGGCAACGCTCAACGCGTTTTTACACATCATAATATCCTGCTATTCGGCCCATTTTTGATCACTTAAAATGCCGGAAATGTCCGGAAAAGGCCGAAGGTGTACAGAACCTGATGCTCCGTATGCTCGTTGTAAGGGGCGAACCATTTCTCGGGGATTGGCAGCGCGTAACGAGTTCTCTCACATCATAATATCCTGAAATACGGCCCATTTTGAAACAATTAAAAAGCCGGAAATGTCCGGAAAAGGCCGAAGGTGTACAGAACCTGATGCTCCGTATGCTCGTTGTAATGGAAGTACCATTCTTCGGGGATTGGCAGCGTGCAGCGAGATCTCACACCTCATAATATCCTGCGATACGACTCATTTTGAAACTATTAAAAAGCCGAAACTGGCCGGAAAAGGCCGAATATGTACAAGACAGGATTCTACGCATGCTCGTTGTAATGGATGTACCATTCTTCGGGGATTGGCAGCGCGCAACGAGTTCTCTCACATCATAATATCCCGCGATACGACCCATTTTGAAACAATTAAAAAGCCGGAAATGTCCGGAAAATGCCGAAGGTGTACAGAACCCGTTGCTCCGCATGCTCGTTGTAATGGAAGGACCATATTTGAGGGATTGGCAGCGTGCAGCGAGTTCTCACACATCATAATATCCTGCGATACGACCCCTTTTTAATCACATAAAATTCCGGAAATGTCCGGAAAAGGCCGAAGGTGTACAGAATCCCGATGCTCCGTTTGCTCGTTGTAATGGAAGTACCATTTTTGGGGGGTTGGCAGAGAGCAACTGGCTCTTACACATCATAATAATCTGATATACGGCCCATTTTGAAACAATTAAAAAGCCGGAATATCCGGAAAAGGCCGAAGGTGTACAGAACCCGATGCTCCGTATGCTCGTTGTAAGGGAAGGACCATTTTTGGGGGATCGGCAACGCTCAACGCGTTTTTACACATCATAATATCCTGCTATTCGGCCCGTTTTTGATCACTTAAAATGCCGGAAATGTCCGGAAAAGGCCGAAGGTGTACAGAACCTGATGCTCCGTATGCTCGTTGTAAGGGGCGTACCATTTCTCGGGGATTGGCAGCGCGTAACGTGTTCTCTCACATCATAATATCCTGATAAACGGCACATTTTGAAACAATTAAAAAGCCGGAAATGTCCGGAAAAGGCCGAAGGTGTACAGAACCTGATGCTCCGTATGCTCGTTGTAAGGGGCGTACCATTTCTCGGGGATTGGCAGCGCGTAACGAGTTCTCTCACATCATAATATCCTGAAATACGGCCCATTTTGAAACAATTAAAAAGCCGGAATATCCGGAAAAGGCCGAAGGTGTACAGAACCCGATGCTCCGTATGCTCGTTGTAAGGGAAGGACCATTTTTGGGGGATCGGCAACGCTCAACGCGTTTTTACACATCATAATATCCTGCTATTCGGCCCGTTTTTGATCACTTAAAATGCCGGAAATGTCCGGAAAAGGCCGAAGGTGTACAGAACCTGATGCTCCGTATGCTCGTTGTAAGGGGCGTACCATTTCTCGGGGATTGGCAGCGCGTAACGTGTTCTCTCACATCATAATATCCTGATAAACGGCACATTTTGAAACAATTAAAAAGCCGGAAATGTCCGGAAAAGGCCGAAGGTGTACAGAACCTGATGCTCCGTATGCTCGTTGTAAGGGGCGTACCATTTCTCGGGGATTGGCAGCGCGTAACGAGTTCTCTCACATCATAATATCCTGAAATACGGCCCATTTTGAAACAATTAAAAAGCCGGAAATGTCCGGAAAAGGCCGAAGGTGTACAGAACCCGATGCTCCGTATGCTCGTTGTAAGGGAAGGACCATTTTTGGGGGATCGGCAACGCTCAACGCGTTTTTACACATCATAATATCCTGCTATTCGGCCCGTTTTTGATCACTTAAAATGCCGGAAATGTCCGGAAAAGGCCGAAGGTGTACAGAACCTGATGCTCCGTATGCTCGTTGTAAGGGGCGTACCATTTCTCGGGGATTGGCAGCGCGTAACGTGTTCTCTCACATCATAATATCCTGATAAACGGCACATTTTGAAACAATTAAAAAGCCGGAAATGTCCGGAAAAGGCCGAAGGTGTACAGAACCTGATGCTCCGTATGCTCGTTGTAAGGGGCGTACCATTTCTCGGGGATTGGCAGCGCGTAACGAGTTCTCTCACATCATAATATCCTGAAATACGGCCCATTTTGAAACAATTAAAAAGCCGGAAATGTCCGGAAAAGGCCGAAGGTGTACAGAACCTGATGATCCGTATGCTCGTTGTAATGGAAGTACCATTCTTCGGGGATTGGCAGCGTGCAGCGAGTTCTCACACCTCATAATATCCTGCGATACGACTCATTTTGAAACTATTAAAAAGCCGAAACTGGCCGGAAAAGGCCGAATATGTACAAGACAGGATTCTACGCATGCTCGTTGTAATGGATGTACCATTCTTCGGGGATTGGCAGCGCGCAACGAGTTCTCTCACATCATAATATCCCGCGATACGACCCATTTTGAAACAATTAAAAAGCCGGAAATGTCCGGAAAATGCCGAAGGTGTACAGAACCCGTTGCTCCGCATGCTCGTTGTAATGGAAGGACCATATTTGAGGGATTGGCAGCGTGCAGCGAGTTCTCACACATCATAATATCCTGCGATACGACCCGTTTTTAATCACATAAAATGCCGGAAATGTCCGGAAAAGGCCGAAGGTGTACAGAACCCGATGCTCCGTATGCTCGTTGTAATGGCAGTACCATTTTTGGGGGGTTGGCAGAGAGCAACTGGCTCTTACACATCATAATAATCTGATAAACGGCACATTTTGAAACAATTAAAAAGCCGGAAATGTCCGGAAAAGGCCGAAGGTGTACAGAACCTGATGCTCCGTATGCTCGTTGTAATGGAAGTACCATTCTTCGGGGATTGGCAGCGCGCAACGAGTTCTCTCACATCATAATATCCTGCGATACGACCCATTTTGAAACAATTAAAAAGCCGGAAATGTCCGGAAAATGCCAAAGGTGTACAGAACCCGTTGCTCCGTATGCTCGTTGTAATGGGCGTACCATTTTTCGGGGATTGGCAGCGTGCAGCGAGTTCTCACACCTCATAATATCCTGCGATACGACCCATTTTGAAACTATGAAAAAGCCGAAACTGGCCGGAAAAGGCCGAATATGTACAAGACAGGATTCTCCGCATGCTCGTTGTAATGGATGTACCATTCTTCGGGGATTGGCAGCGCGCAACGAGTTCTCTCACATCATAATATCGCGCGATACGACCCATTTTGAAACAATTAAAAAGCCGGAAATGTCCGGAAAATGCCGAAGGTGTACAGAACCCGTTGCTCCGTATGCTCGTTGTAATGGAAGGACCATTTTTGGGGGATTGGCAGCGTGCATCGAGTTCTCACACCTCATAGTATCCTGCGATACGACTCATTTTGAAACTATTAAAAAGCCGAAACTGGCCGGAAAACGCCGAATATGTACAAGACAGGATTCTCGTCATGCTCGTTGTAATGGAAGTACCATTCTTCGGGGATTTGTAGCGCGCAACGAGTTCCCTCACATCATAATATCCTGCTATACGGCCCGTTTTTAATCACATAAAATGCCGGAGATGTCCGGAAAAGGCCGAAGGTGTACAGAACCCAATGCTCCGTTTGCTCGTTGTAATGGAAGTACCATTTTTGGGGGTTGGCAGAGAGCAACTGGTTCTTACAGATCATAATATCCTGATATACGGCCCATTTTCGAAACAATTAAAAAGCCGGAAATGTCCGGAAAAGGCCGAAGGTGTACTGAACCTGATGCTCCGTATGCTCGTTGTAAGGGGCGTACCATTTCTCGGGGATTGGCAGCGCGTAACGAGTTCTCTCACATCATAATATCCTGAAATACGGCCCATTTTGAAACAATTAAAAAGCCGGAAATGTCCGGAAAAGGCCGAAGGTGTACAGAACCTGATGCTCCGTATGCTCGTTGTAATGGAAGTACCATTCTTCGGGGATTGGCAGCGTGCAGCGAGTTCTCACACCTCATAATATCCTGCGATACGACTCATTTTGAAACAAGTAAAAAGCCGGAAATGTCCGGAAAAGGCCGAAGGTGTACAGAACCCGTTGCTCCGTATGCTCGTTGTAATGGGCGTACCATTTTTCGGGGATTGGCAGCGTGCAGCGAGATCTCACACATCATAATATCCTGCGATACGACCCATTTTGAAACAATTAAAAAGCCGGAAATGTCCGGAAAAGGCCGAAGGTGTACAGAACCCGTTGCTCCGTATGCTCGTTGTAATGGGCGTACCATTTTTCGGGGATTGGCAGCGTGCAGCGAGATCTCACACATCATAATATCCTGCGATACGACCCTTTTTGAAACAATTAAAAAGCCGGAAATATCCGGAAAAGGCCGGAGGTGTACAGAACCCGTTGCTCCGTATGCTCGTTGTAATGGAAGGACCATTTTTGGGGGATTGGCAGCGTGCAGCGAGTTCTCACACCTCATAATATCCTGCGAAACGACTCATTTTGAAACTATTAAAAAGCCGAAACTCGCCGGAAAAGGCCGAATATGTACAAGACAGGATTCTGCGCATGCTCGTTGTAATGGAAGTACCATTCTTCGGGGATTGGCAGCCTCGCAACGAGTTCTCTCACATCATAATATCCTGATATACGGCCCACTTTGAAACAATTAAAAAGCCGGAAATGTCCGGAAAAGGCCGAAGGTGTACAGAACCCGTTGCTCCCTTTGCTTGTTGTAATGGAAGTACCATTTTTGGGGGGTTGGCAGAGAGCAACTGGTTCTTACACATCATAATATCCTGATATACGGCCCATTTTGAAGCAATTAAAAAGCCGGAAATGTCCGGAAAAGGCCGAAGGTGTACAGAACCCGTTGCTCCGTATGCTCGTTGTAATGGGCGTACCATTTTTCGGGGATTTTCAGCGTGCAGCCAGTTCTCACACCTCAGAATATCCTGCGATACGACCCATTTTGAAACTATTAAAAAGCCGAAACTGGTCGGAAATGGCCGAATATGTACAAGACAGGATTCTCCGCATGCTCGTTGTAATGGAAGTACCATTCTTCGGGGATTGGCAGCGCGCAACGAGTTCTCTCACATCATAATATCCTGCTATACGGCCCGTATTTAATCACATAAAATGCCGGAGATGTCCGGAAAAGGCCGAAGGTGTACAGAACCCGATGCTCCGTTTGCTCGTTGTAATGGGCGTACCATGTTTCGGGGATTGGAAGCGTGCAGCGAGATCTCACACATCATAATATCCTGCTATTCGGCCCGTTTTTGATCACTTAAAATGCCGGAAATGTCCGGAAAAGGCCGAAGGTGTACAGAACCTGATGCTCCGTATGCTCGTTGTAAGGGGCGTACCATTTCTCGGGGATTGGCAGCGCGTAACGTGTTCTCTCACATCATAATATCCTGATAAACGGCACATTTTGAAACAATTAAAAAGCCGGAAATGTCAGGAAAAGGCCGAAGGTGTACAGAACCTGATGCTCCGTATGCTCGTTGTAAGGGGCGTACCATTTCTCGGGGATTGGCAGCGCGTAACGAGTTCTCTCACATCATAATATCCTGAAATACGGCCCATTTTGAAACAATTAAAAAGCCGGAAATGTCCGGAAAAGGCCGAAGGTGTACAGCACCTGATGATCCGTATGCTCGTTGTAATGGAAGTACCATTCTTCGGGGATTGGCAGCGTGCAGCGAGTTCTCACACCTCATAATATCCTGCGATACGACTCATTTTGAAACTATTAAAAAGCCGAAACTGGCCGGAAAAGGCCGAATATGTACAAGACAGGATTCTACGCATGCTCGTTGTAATGGATGTACCATTCTTCGGGGATTGGCAGCGCGCAACGAGTTCTCTCACATCATAATATCCCGCGATACGACCCATTTTGAAACAATTAAAAAGCCGGAAATGTCCGGAAAATGCCGAAGGTGTACAGAACCCGTTGCTCCGCATGCTCGTTGTAATGGAAGGACCATATTTGAGGGATTGGCAGCGTGCAGCGAGTTCTCACACATCATAATATCCTGCGATACGACCCGTTTTTAATCACATAAAATGCCGGAAATGTCCGGAAAAGGCCGAAGGTGTACAGAACCCGATGCTCCGTATGCTCGTTGTAATGGCAGTACCATTTTTGGGGGGTTGGCAGAGAGCAACTGGCTCTTACACATCATAATAATCTGATAAACGGCACATTTTGAAACAATTAAAAAGCCGGAAATGTCCGGAAAAATCCGAAGGTGTACAGAACCTGATGCTCCGTATGCTCGTTGTAATGGAAGTACCATTCTTCGGGGATTGGCAGCGTGCAGCGAGTTCTCACACCTCATAATATCCTGCGATACGACCCATTTTGAAACTATGAAAAAGCCGAAACTGGCCGGAAAAGGCCGAATATGTACAAGACAGGATTCTCCGCATGCTCGTTGTAATGGATGTACCATTCTTCGGGGATTGGCAGCGCGCAACGAGTTCTCTCACATCATAATATCGCGCGATACGACCCATTTTGAAACAATTAAAAAGCCGGAAATGTCCGGAAAATGCCGAAGGTGTACAGAACCCGTTGCTCCGTATGCTCGTTGTAATGGAAGGACCATTTTTGGGGGATTGGCAGCGTGCATCGAGTTCTCACACCTCATAGTATCCTGCGATACGACTCATTTTGAAACTATTAAAAAGCCGAAACTGGCCGGAAAACGCCGAATATGTACAAGACAGGATTCTCGTCATGCTCGTTGTAATGGAAGTACCATTCTTCGGGGATTTGTAGCGCGCAACGAGTTCCCTCACATCATAATATCCTGCTATACGGCCCGTTTTTAATCACATAAAATGCCGGAGATGTCCGGAAAAGGCCGAAGGTGTACAGAACCCAATGCTCCGTTTGCTCGTTGTAATGGAAGTACCATTTTTGGGGGTTGGCAGAGAGCAACTGGTTCTTACAGATCATAATATCCTGATATACGGCCCATTTTCGAAACAATTAAAAAGCCGGAAATGTCCGGAAAAGGCCGAAGGTGTACTGAACCTGATGCTCCGTATGCTCGTTGTAAGGGGCGTACCATTTCTCGGGGATTGGCAGCGCGTAACGAGTTCTCTCACATCATAATATCCTGAAATACGGCCCATTTTGAAACAATTAAAAAGCCGGAAATGTCCGGAAAAGGCCGAAGGTGTACAGAACCTGATGCTCCGTATGCTCGTTGTAATGGAAGTACCATTCTTCGGGGATTGGCAGCGTGCAGCGAGTTCTCACACCTCATAATATCCTGCGATACGACTCATTTTGAAACTATTAGAAAGCCGAAACTGGCCGGAAAAGGCCGAATATGTACAAGACAGGATTCTACGCATGCTCGTTGTAATGGATGTACCATTCTTCGGGGATTGGCAGCGCGCAACGAGTTCTCTCACATCATAATATCCCGCGATACGACCCATTTTGAAACAATTAAAAAGCCGGAAATGTCCGGAAAAGGCCGAATATGAACAAGACAGGATTCTCCGCATGCTCGTTGTAATGGATGTACCATTCTTCGGGGATTGGCAGCGCGCAACGAGTTCTCTCACATCATAATATCGCGCGATACGACCCATTTTGAAACAATTAAAAAGCCGGAAATGTCCGGAAAAGGCCGAAGGTGTACAGAACCCGATGCTCCGTTTGCTCGTTGTAATGGAAGTACCATTTTTGGGGGGTTGGCAGAGAGCAACTGGCTCTTACACATCATAATAATCTGATATACGGCCCATTTTGAAACAATTAAAAAGCCGGAAATGTCCGGAAAAGGCCGAAGGTGTACAGAACCTGATGCTCCGTATGCTCGTTGTAATGGCAGTACCATTTTTGGGGGGTTGGCAGCGCGCGACGCGTTTTTACACATCATAATATCCTGCTATTCGGCCCGTTTTTGATCACTTAAAATGCCGGAAATGTCCGGAAAAGGCCGAAGGTGTACAGAACCTGATGCTCCGTATGCTCGTTGTAAGGGGCGTACCATTTCTCGGGGATTGGCAGCGCGTAACGTGTTCTCTCAGATCATAATATCCTGATAAACGGCACATTTTGAAACAATTAAAAAGCCGGAAATGTCCGGAAAAGGCCGAAGGTGTACAGAACCTGATGCTCCGTATGCTCGTTGTAAGGGGCGTACCATTTCTCGGGGATTGGCAGCGCGTAACGAGTTCTCTCACATCATAATATCCTGAAATACGGCCCATTTTGAAACAATTAAAAAGCCGGAAATGTCCGGAAAAGGCCGAAGGTGTACAGAACCCGTTGCTCCCTTTGCTTGTTGTAATGGAAGTACCATTTTTGGGGGGTTGGCAGAGAGCAACTGGTTCTTACACATCATAATATCCTGATATACGGCCCGTTTTTGATCACTTAAAATGCCGGAAATGTCCGGAAAAGGCCGAAGGTGTACAGAACCTGATGCTCCGTATGCTCGTTGTAAGGGGCGTACCATTTCTCGGGGATTGGCAGCGCGTAACGTGTTCTCTCAGATCATAATATCCTGATAAACGGCACATTTTGAAACAATTAAAAAGCCGGAAATGTCCGGAAAAGGCCGAAGGTGTACAGAACCTGATGCTCCGTATGCTCGTTGTAAGGGGCGTACCATTTCTCGGGGATTGGCAGCGCGTAACGAGTTCTCTCACATCATAATATCCTGAAATACGGCCCATTTTGAAACAATTAAAAAGCCGGAAATGTCCGGAAAAGGCCGAAGGTGTACAGAACCTGATGCTCCGTATGCTCGTTGTAATGGCAGTACCATTTTTGGGGGGTTGGCAGCGCGCAACGAGTTCTCTCACATCATAATATCCTGCGATACGACCCATTTTGAAACAATTAAAAAGCCGGAAATGTCCGGAAAAGGCCGAAGGTGTACAGAACCCGTTGCTCCGTATGCTCGTTGTAATGGGCGTACCATTTTTCGGGGATTGGCAGCGTGCAGCGAGATCTCACACATCATAATATCCTGCGATACGACCCATTTTGAAACAATTAAAAAGCCGGAAATGTCCGGAAAAGGCCGAAGGTGTACAGAACCTGATGCTCCGTATGCTCGTTGTAATGGCAGTACCATTTTTGGGGGGTTGGCAGCGCGCGACGCGTTTTTACACATCATAATATCCTGCTATTCGGCCCGTTTTTGATCACTTAAAATGCCGGAAATGTCCGGAAAAGGCCGAAGGTGTACAGAACCTGATGCTCCGTATGCTCGTTGTAAGGGGCGTACCATTTCTCGGGGATTGGCAGCGCGTAACGTGTTCTCTCAGATCATAATATCCTGATAAACGGCACATTTTGAAACAATTAAAAAGCCGGAAATGTCCGGAAAAGGCCGAAGGTGTACAGAACCTGATGCTCCGTATGCTCGTTGTAAGGGGCGTACCATTTCTCGGGGATTGGCAGCGCGTAACGAGTTCTCTCACATCATAATATCCTGAAATACGGCCCATTTTGAAACAATTAAAAAGCCGGAAATGTCCGGAAAAGGCCGAAGGTGTACAGAACCCGTTGCTCCCTTTGCTTGTTGTAATGGAAGTACCATTTTTGGGGGGTTGGCAGAGAGCAACTGGTTCTTACACATCATAATATCCTGATATACGGCCCGTTTTTGATCACTTAAAATGCCGGAAATGTCCGGAAAAGGCCGAAGGTGTACAGAACCTGATGCTCCGTATGCTCGTTGTAAGGGGCGTACCATTTCTCGGGGATTGGCAGCGCGTAACGTGTTCTCTCAGATCATAATATCCTGATAAACGGCACATTTTGAAACAATTAAAAAGCCGGAAATGTCCGGAAAAGGCCGAAGGTGTACAGAACCTGATGCTCCGTATGCTCGTTGTAAGGGGCGTACCATTTCTCGGGGATTGGCAGCGCGTAACGAGTTCTCTCACATCATAATATCCTGAAATACGGCCCATTTTGAAACAATTAAAAAGCCGGAAATGTCCGGAAAAGGCCGAAGGTGTACAGAACCTGATGCTCCGTATGCTCGTTGTAATGGCAGTACCATTTTTGGGGGGTTGGCAGCGCGCAACGAGTTCTCTCACATCATAATATCCTGCGATACGACCCATTTTGAAACAATTAAAAAGCCGGAAATGTCCGGAAAAGGCCGAAGGTGTACAGAACCCGTTGCTCCGTATGCTCGTTGTAATGGGCGTACCATTTTTCGGGGATTGGCAGCGTGCAGCGAGATCTCACACATCATAATATCCTGCGATACGACCCATTTTGAAACAATTAAAAAGCCGGAAATGTCCGGAAAAGGCCGAAGGTGTACAGAACCCGTTGCTCCGTATGCTCGTTGTAATGGGCGTACCATTTTTCGGGGATTGGCAGCGTGCAGCGAGATCTCACACATCATAATATCCTGCGATACGACCCTTTTTGAAACAATTAAAAAGCCGGAAATATCCGGAAAAGGCCGGAGGTGTACAGAACCCGTTGCTCCGTATGCTCGTTGTAATGGGAGGACCATTTTTGGGGGATTGGCAGCGTGCAGCGAGTTCTCACACCTCATAATATCCTGCGAAACGACTCATTTTGAAACTATTAAAAAGCCGAAACTCGCCGGAAAAGGCCGAATATGTACAAGACAGGATTCTGCGCATGCTCGTTGTAATGGAAGTACCATTCTTCGGGGATTGGCAGCCTCGCAACGAGTTCTCTCACATCATAATATCCTGATATACGGCCCACTTTGAAACAATTAAAAAGCCGGAAATGTCCGGAAAAGGCCGAAGGTGTACAGAACCCGTTGCTCCCTTTGCTTGTTGTAATGGAAGTACCATTTTTGGGGGGTTGGCAGAGAGCAACTGGTTCTTACACATCATAATATCCTGATATACGGCCCATTTTGAAGCAATTAAAAAGCCGGAAATGTCCGGAAAAGGCCGAAGGTGTACAGAACCCGTTGCTCCGTATGCTCGTTGTAATGGGCGTACCATTTTTCGGGGATTTTCAGCGTGCAGCCAGTTCTCACACCTCAGAATATCCTGCGATACGACCCATTTTGAAACTATTAAAAAGCCGAAACTGGTCGGAAATGGCCGAATATGTACAAGACAGGATTCTCCGCATGCTCGTTGTAATGGAAGTACCATTCTTCGGGGATTGGCAGCGCGCAACGAGTTCTCTCACATCATAATATCCTGCTATACGGCCCGTATTTAATCACATAAAATGCCGGAGATGTCCGGAAAAGGCCGAAGGTGTACAGAACCCGATGCTCCGTTTGCTCGTTGTAATGGGCGTACCATGTTTCGGGGATTGGAAGCGTGCAGCGAGATCTCACACATCATAATATCGTGCGATACGACCCTTTTTGAAACAATTAAAAAGCCGGAAATATCCGGAAAAGGCCGAAGGTGTACAGAACCCGTTGCTCCCTATGCTCGTTGTAACGGGCGTACCATTTTTCGGGGATTGGCAGCGTGCAGCGAGTTCTCACACATCATAATATCCTGCGATACGACCCATTTTGAAACAATTAAAAAGACGAAACTGGCCGGAAAAGGCTGAATATGTACAAGACAGGATTCTCCGCATGCACGTTGTAATAGAAGTACCATTCATCGGGGATTGGCTGCGCACAATGTGTTCTCTCACATCATAATATCCTGCGATACGACGCATTTTGAAACAATTAAAAAGCCGAATCTGGCCGGAAAAGGCCTAATATGTACAAGACAGGATACTCCGCATGCTGGTTGTATTGGAAGTACCATTCTTCGGGGATTGGCAGCGCGCACCGAGTTCTCTGACATCATAATATCCTGCTATACGGCCCGTTTTTAATCACATAAAATGCCGGAGATGTCCGGAAAAGGCCGAAGGTGTACAGAACCCGATGCTCCGTTTGCTCGTTGTAATGGAAGTACTATTTTTGGGGGGTTGGCAGAGAGCAACTGGTTCTTACACATCATAGTGTCCTGATATACGGCCCATTTTGAAACAATTAAAAAGCCGGAAATGTCCGGAAAAGGCCGAAGGTGTACAGAACCCGTTGCTCCGTATGCTCGTTGTAATGGGCGTACCATTTTTCGGGGATTGGCAGCGTGCAGCGAGATCTCACACATCATAATATCCAGCGATACGACCCTTTTTGAAACAATTAAAAAGCCGGAAATATCCGGAAAAGGCCGAAGGTGTACAGAACCCGCTGCTCCGTATGCTCGTTGTAATGGAAGGACCATTTTTGGGGGATTGGCAACGCTCAACGCGTTTTTACACATCATAATATCCTGCTATTCGGCCCATTTTTGATCACTTAAAATGCCGGAAATGTCCGGAAAAGGCCGAAGGTGTACAGAACCTGATGCTCCGTATGCTCGTTGTAAGGGGCGTACCATTTCTCGGGGATTGGCAGCGCGTAACGAGTTCTCTCACATCATAATATCCTGAAATACGGCCCGTTTTTAATCACATAAAATGCCGGAGATTTCCGGAAAAGGCCGAAGGTGTACAGAACCCGATGCACCGTTTGCTCGTTGTAATGGAATTACCATTTTGGGGGGGTTGGCAGCGTGCAGCGAGTTCTCACACATCATAATATCCGGCGATACGACCCGTTTTTAATCACATAAAATGCCGGAGATGTCCGGAAAAGGCCGAAGTTGTACAGAACCCAATGCTCCGTATGCACGTTGTGAGGGGCGTACCATTTCTCGGGGATTGGCAGCGCGTAACGTGTTCTCTCACATCATAATATCCTGATATACGGCCCATTTTGAAACAATTAAAAATCCGGAAATGTCCGGAAAAGGCCGAAGGTGCACAGAACCTGATGCTCCGTATGCTCGTTGTAAGGGGCGTACCATTTCTCGGGGATTGGCAGCGCGTAGCGAATACTCTCACATCATAATATCCAGCGATACGACCCTTTTTGAAACAATTAAAAAGCCGGAAATATCCGGAAAAGGCCGAAGGTGTACAGAACCCGCTGCTCCGTATGCTCGTTGTAATGGAAGGACCGTTTTTGGGGGATTGGCAACGCTCAACGCGTTTTTACACATCATAATATCCTGCTATTCGGCCCATTTTTGATCACTTAAAATGCCGGAAATGTCCGGAAAAGGCCGAAGGTGTACAGAACCTGATGCTCCGTATACTCGTTGTAAGGGGCGTACCATTTCTCGGGGATTGGCAGCGCGTAACGAGTTCTCTCACATCATAATATCCTCAAATACGGCCCATTTTGAAACAATTAAAAAGCCGGAAATGTCCGGAAAAGGCCGAAGGTGTACAGAACCTGATGCTCCGTATGCTCGTTGTAAGGGGCGTACCATTTCTCGGGGATTGGCAGCGCGTAGCGAATTCTCTCACATCATAATATCCTGATATACGGCCCATTTTGAAACAATTAAAAAGCCGGAAATGTCCAGAAAAGGCCGAAGGTGTACAGAACCCGTTGCTCCGTATGCTCGATGTAATGGGCGTACCATTTTTCGGGGATTGGCAGCGTGCAGCCAGTTTTCACACCTCATAATATCCTGCGATACGACCCATTTTGAACCTATTAAAAAGCCGAAACTGGCCGGAAATGGCCGAGTATGTACAAGACAGGATTCTCCGCGTGCTCGTTGTAATGGAAGTACCATTTTTCGGGGATGGGCAGCGTGCAGCGTGTTCTCACACATCATAATATCCTGCGATACGACCCATTTTGAAACAATTAAATAGCCGGAAATGTCCGGAAAAGGCCGAAGGTGTACAGAACCCGTTGCTCCCTATGCTCGTTGTAACGGGCGTACCATTTTTCGGGGATTGGCAGCGTGCAGCGAGTTCTCACACATCATAATATCCTGCGATACGACCCATTTTGAAACAATTAAAAAGACGAAACTGGCCGGAAATGGCTGAATATGTACAAGACAGGATTCTCCGCATGCACGTTGTAATAGAAGTACCATTCATCGGGGATTGGCTGCGCACAACGTGTTCTCTCACATCATAATATCCTGCGATACGACGTATTTTGAAACAATTAAAAAGCCGAATCTGGCCGCAAAAAGGCCTAATATGTACAAGACAGGATACTCCGCATGCTGGTTGTATTGGAAGTACCATTCTTCGGGGATTGGCAGCGCGCACCGAGTTCTCTGACATCATAATATCCTGCTATGCGGCCCGTTTTTAATCACATAAAATGCCGGAGATGTCCGGAAAAGGCCGAAAGTGTACAGAACCCGATGCTCCGTTTGCTCGTTGTAATGGAAGTACCATTTTTGGGGGGTTGGCAGAGAGCAACTGGTTCTTACACATCATAATGTCCTGATATACGGCCCATTTTGAAACAATTAAAAAGCCGGAAATGTCCGGAAAAAGGCCGAAGGTGTACAGAACCCGTTGCTCCGTATGCTCGTTGTAATGGGCGTACCATTTTTCGGGGATTGGCAGCGTGCAGCGAGATCTCACACATCATAATATCCAGCGATACGACCCTTTTTGAAACAATTAAAAAGCCGGAAATATCCGGAAAAGGCCGAAGGTGTACAGAACCCGCTGCTCCGTATGCTCGTTGTAATGGAAGGACCATTTTTGGGGGATTGGCAACGCTCAACGCGTTTTTACACATCATAATATCCTGCTATTCGGCCCATTTTTGATCACTTAAAATGCCGGAAATGTCCGGAAAAGGCCGAAGGTGTACAGAACCTGATGCTCCGTATGCTCGTTGTAAGGGGCGTACCATTTCTCGGGGATTGGCAGCGCGTAACGAGTTCTCTCACATCATAATATCCTGAAATACGGCCCATTTTGAAACAATTAAAAAGCCGGAAATGTCCAGAAAAGGCCGAAGGTGTACAGAACCCGTTGCTCCGTATGCTCGTTGTAGTGGGCGTACCATTTTTCGGGGATTGGCAGCGCGCAACGAGTTCTCTCACATCATAATATCCTGCGATACGACTCATTTTGATACTATTAAAAAGCCGAAACTGGCCGGAAAAGGCCGAATATGTACAAGACAGGATTCTCCGCATGCTCGTTGTAATGGAAGTACCATTCTTCGGGGATTGGCTGCGCGCAACGAGTTCTCTCACATCATAATATCCTGCGATACGACCCATTTTGAAACAATTAAAAAGCCGAAACTGGCCGGAAAAGGCCGAATATGTACAAGACATGATTCTCCGCATGCTGGTTGTATTGGAAGTACCATTCTTCGGGGATTGGCAGCGCGCACCGTGTTCTCTCACATCATAATATCCTGCTATACGGCCCGCTTTTAATCACATAAAATGCCGGAGATGTCCGGAAAAGGCCGAAGGTGTACAGAACCCGATGCACCGTTTGCTCGTTGTAATGGAAGCACCATTTTTGGGGGGTTGGCAGCGTGCAGCGAGTTCTCACACATCATAATATCCGGCGATACGACCCGTTTTTAATTACATAAAATGCCGGAGATGTCCGGAAAAGGCCGAAGGTGTACAGAACCCAATGCTCCGTATGCACGTTGTAAGGGGCGTACCATTTCTCGGGGATTGGCAGCGCGTAACGTGTTCTCTCACATCATAATATCCTGTTATACGGCCCATTTTGAAACAATTAAAAATCCGGAAATGTCCGGAAAAGGCCGAAGGTGTACAGAACCCGTTGCTCCGTATGCTCGTTGTAAGGGGCGTACCATTTTTCGGGGACTGGCAGCGTGCAGCGAGTTCTCACACAGCATAATATCCTGCGATACGACCCATTTTGAAACAATTAAAAAGCCGGAAATGTCCGGAAAAGGCCGAAAGTGTACAGAACCCGATGCTCCGTTTGCTCGTTGTAATGGAAGTACCATTTTTGGGGGGTTGGCAGAGAGCAACTGGTTCTTACACATCATAATGTCCTGATATACGGCCCATTTTGAAACAATTAAAAAGCCGGAAATGTCCGGAAAAGGCCGAAGGTGTACAGAACCCGTTGCTCCGTATGCTCGTTGTAATGGGCGTACCATTTTTCGGGGATTGGCAGCGTGCAGCGAGATCTCACACATCATAATATCCAGCGATACGACCCTTTTTGAAACAATTAAAAAGCCGGAAATATCCGGAAAAGGCCGAAGGTGTACAGAACCCGCTGCTCCGTATGCTCGTTGTAATGGAAGGCCATTTTTGGGGGATTGGCAGCGCTCAACGCGTTTTTACACATCATAATATCCTGCTATTCGGCCTGTTTTTAATCACTTAAAATGCCGGTAATGTCCGGAAGAGGCCGAAGGAGTACAGAACCCGATGCTCCGTTTGCTCGTTGTAATGGGCGTACCATTTTTCGGGGATTGGCAGCTTGCAGCGAGTTCTCACACATCATAATATCCTGCGATACGACCCATTTTTAGACTATTAAAAAGCCGAAACTGGCCGGGAAAGGCCGAATATGTACAACACAGGATTCTCCGCATGCTCGTTGTAATGGAAGTACCATTCTTCGGGGATTGGCAGCGCGCAACGGGTTCCCTCACATCATAATATCCTGCGATACGACCCTTTTTGAAACAATTAAAAAGCCGGAAATATCCGGAAAAGGCCGAAGGTGTACAGAACCCGCTGCTCCGTATGCTCGTTGTAATGGAAGGACCATTCTTCGGGGATTGGCAGCGCGCAACAAGTTCTCTCACATCATAATATCCCGCGATACGACCCATTTTGAAACAATTAAAAAGCCGGAAATGTCCGGAAAATGCCGAAGGTGTACAGAACCCGTTGCTCCGTATGCTCGTTGTAATGGAAGTACCATTTTTGGGGGGTTCGCAGAGAGCAACTGGTTCTTACACATCGTAATATCCTGATATAAGGCCCATTTTGAAACAATTAAAAAGCCGGAAATGTCCGGAAAAGGCCGAAGGTGTACTGAACCCGCTGCTCCGTATGCTCGTTGTAATGGGCGTACCATTTTTCGAGGATTGGCAGCGTGCAGCGAGATCTCACACATCATAATATCCTGCGATACGACCCTTTTTGAAACAATTAAAAAGCCGGAAATATCCGGAAAAGGCCGAAGGTGTACAGAACCCGTTGTTCCGTATGCTCGTTGTAATGGAAGGACCATTCTTCGGGGATTGGCAGCGCGCAACGAGTTCTCTCACATCATAATATCCCGCGATACGACCCATTTTGAAACAATTAAAAAGCCGGAAATGTCCGGAAAATGCCGAAGGTGTACAGAACCCGTTGCTCCGTATGCTCGTTGTAATGGAAGGACCATTTTTGGGGGATTGGCAGCGTGCAGCGAGTTCTCACACATCATAATATCCTGCGATACGACCCGTTTTTAATCACATAAAATGCCGGAAATATCCGGAAAAGGCCGAAGGTGTACAGAACCTGATGCTACGTATACTCGTTGTAAGGGGCGTACCATTTCTCGGGGATTGGCAGCGCGCAACGAGGTCTCACACATCATAATATCCTGCGATACGACCCTTTTTGAAACAATTAAAAAGCCGGAAATATCCGGAAAAGGCCGAAGGTGTACAGAACCCGTTGCTCCGTATGCTCGTTGTAATGGGAGTACCATTTTTCGGGGATTGGCAGCGTGCAGCGAGATCTCACACATCATAATATCCTGCGATACGACCCTTTTTGAAACAATTAAAAAGCCGGAAATATCCGGAAAAGGCTGAAGGTGTGCAGAACCCGTTGCTCCGTATGCTCGTTGTAATGGGCGTACCATTTTTCGGGGATTGGCAGCGTGCAGCGAGTTCTTACACCTCATAATATCCTGCGATACGACCCATTTTGAAACAATTAAAAAGCCGAAACTGGCCGGAAAAGGCCGAATATGTACAAGACAGGATTCCCCGGATGCTGGTTGTATTGGAAGTACCATTCTTCGGGGATTGGCAGCGCGCACCGTGTTCTCTCACATCATAATATCCTGCTATTCGGCCCGTTTTTGATCACTTAAAATGCCGGAAATGTCCGGAAAATGCCTAAGGTGTAAAGAACCTGATGCTCCGTATGCTCGTTGTAAGGGGCGTACCATTTCTCGGGGATTGGCAGCGCGTAACGTGTTCTCTCACAACATAATATCCTGATAAACGGCACATTTTGAAACAATTAAAAAGCCGGAAATGTCCGGAAAAGGCCGAAGGTGTACAGAACCCGTTGCTCCGTATGCTCGTTGTAATGGGCGTACCATTTTTCGGTGACTTCCAGAGTGCAGCCAGTTCTCACACCTCATAATATCCTGCGATACGACCCATTTTGAAACTATTAAAAAGCCGAAACTGGCCGGAAATGGCCGAATATGTACAAGACAGGATTCTCCGGATGCTGGTTGTATTGGAAGTACCATTCTTCGGGGATTGGCAGCGCGCACCGTGTTCTCTCACATCATAATATCCTGCTATTCGGCCCGTTTTTGATCACTTAAAATGCCGGAAATGTCCGGAAAAGGCCTAAGGTGTACAGAACCTGATGCTCCGTATGCTCGTTGTAAGGGGCGTACCATTTCTCGGGGATTGGCAGCGTGCAGCGAGACCTCACACATCATAATATCCTGCGATACGACCCTTTTTGAAACAATTAAAAAGCCGGAAATATCCGGAAAAGGCCGGAGGTGTACAGAACCCGTTGCTCCGTATGCTCGTTGTAAGGGGCGTACCATTTCTCGGGGATTGGCAGCGCGCACCGTGTTCTCTCACATCACAATATCCTGCTATTCGGCCCGTTTTTGATCACTTAAAATGCCGGAAATGACCGGAAAAGGCCTAAGGTGTACAGAACCTGATGCTCCGTATGCTCGTTGTAAGGGGCGTACCATTCTTCGGGGATTGGCAGCGCGCAACGAGTTCTCTCACATCATAATATCCTGCGATACGACCCATTTTGAAACTATTAAAAAGCCGAAACTGGCCGGAAAAGGCCGAATATGTACAAGACAGGATTCTCCGCATGCTCGTTGTAATGGATGTACCATTCTTCGGGGATTGGCAGCGCGCAAAGAGTTCTCTCACATCATAATATCGCGCCATACGACCCATTTTGAAACAATTAAAAAGCCGGAAATGTCCGCAAAATGCCGAAGGTGTACAGAACCCGTTGCTCCGTATGCTCGTTGTAATGGAAGGACCATTTTTGGGGGATTGGCAGCGTGCAGCGAGTTCTCACACCTCATAATATCCTGCGAAACGACTCATTTTGAAACTATTAAAAAGCCGAAACTCGCCGGAAAAGGCCGAATATGTACAAGACAGGATTCTCCGCATGCTCGTTGTAATGGATGTACCATTTTTGGGGGGTTGGCAGAGAGCAACTGGTTCCTACACATCATAATATCCTGATATACGGCCCATTTTGAAGCAATTAAAAAGCCGGAAATGTCCGGAAAAGGCCGAAGGTGTACAGAACCCGATGCTCCCTTTGCTTGTTGTAATGGAAGTACCATTTTTGGGGGGTTGGCAGAGAGCAACTGGTTCCTACACATCATAATATCCTGATATACGGCCCATTTTGAAGCAATTAAAAAGCCGGAAATGTCCGGAAAAGGCCGAAGGTGTACAGAACCCGATGCTCCGTTTGCTCGTTGTAATGGAAGTACCATTTTTGGGGGGTTGGCAGAGAGCAACTGGTTCTTACACATCATAATATCCTGATATACGGCCCATTTTGAAACAATTAAAAAGCCGGAAATGTCCGGAAAAGGCCGAAGGTGTACAGAACCCGTTGCTCCGTATGCTCGTTGTAATGGGCGTACCATTTTTCGGGGATTGGCAGCGAGCAGTGAGATCTCACACATCATAATATCCTGCGATACGACCCTTTTTAAAACAATTAAAAAGCCGGAAATATCCGGAAAAGGCCGAAGGTGTACAGAACCCGTTGCTCCGTATGCTCGTTGTAATGGAAGGACCATTTTTGGGGGATTGGCAACGCTCAACGCGTTTTTACACATCATAATAACCTGCTATTCGGCCCATTTTTTGATCACTTAAAATGCCGGAAATGTCCGGAAAAGGCCGAAGGTGGACAGAACATGATGCTCCGTATGCTCGTTGTAAGGGGCGTACCATTTCTCGGGGATTGGCAGCGCGTAACGAGTTCTCTCACATCATAATATCCTGAAATACGGCCCATTTTGAAACAATTAAAAAGCCGGAAATGTCCGGAAAAGGCCGAAGGTGTACAGAACCTGATGATCCGTATGCTCGTTGTAATGGAAGTACCATTCTTCGGGGATTGGCAGCGTGCAGCGAGTTCTCACACCTCATAATATCCTGCGATACGACTCATTTTGAAACTATTAAAAAGCCGAAACTGGCCGGAAAAGGCCGAATATGTACAAGACAGGATTCTACGCATGCTCGTTGTAATGGATGTACCATTCTTCGGGGATTGGCAGCGCGCAACGAGTTCTCTCACATCATAATATCCCGCGATACGACCCATTTTGAAACAATTAAAAAGCCGGAAATGTCCGGAAAATGCCGAAGGTGTACAGAACCCGTTGCTCCGCATGCTCGTTGTAATGGAAGGACAATATTTGAGGGATTGGCAGCGTGCAGCGAGTTCTCACACTTCATAATATCCTGCGATACGGCCCATTTTGAAGCAATTAAAAAGCCGGAAATGTCCGGAAAAGGCCGAAGGTGTACAGAACCCGATGCTCCGTTTGCTCGTTGTAATGGAAGTACCATTTTTGGGGGGTTGGCAGAGAGCAACTGGCTCTTACACATCATAATAATCTGATATACGGCCCATTTTGAAACAATTCAAAAGCCGGAAATATCCGGAAAAGGCCGAAGGTGTACAGAACCCGTTGCTCCGTATGCTCGTTGTAATGGGCGTACCAGTCTTCGGGGATTGGAAGCGTGCAGCGAGATCTTACACATCATAATATCGAGCGATACGACCCTTTTTGAAACAATTAAAAAGCCGGAAATATCCGGAAAAGGCCGAAGGTGTACAGAACCCGATGCTCCGTATGCTCGTTGTAAGGGAAGGACCATTTTTGGGGGATCGGCAACGCTCAACGCGTTTTTACACATCATAATATCCTGCTATTCGGCCCGTTTTTGATCACTTAAAATGCCGGAAATGTCCGGAAAAGGCCGAAGGTGTACAGAACCTGATGCTCCGTATGCTCGTTGTAAGGGGCGTACCATTTCTCGGGGATTGGCAGCGCGTAACGAGTTCTCTCACATCATAATATCCTGAAATACGGCCCATTTTGAAACAATTAAAAAGCCGGAAATGTCCGGAAAAGGCCGAAGGTGTACAGAACCTGATGCTCCGTATGCTCGTTGTAATGGCAGTACCATTTTTGGGGGGTTGGCAGCGCGCAACGAGTTCCCTCACATCATAATATCCTGCGATACGACCCATTTTGAAACAATTAAAAAGCCGGAAATGTCCGGAAAATGCCAAAGGTGTACAGAACCCGTTGCTCCGTATGCTCGTTGTAATGGGCGTACCATTTTTCGGGGATTGGCAGCGTGCAGCGAGTTCTCACACCTCATAATATCCTGCGATACGACCCATTTTGAAACTATTAAAAAGCCGAAACTGGCCGGAAAAGGCCGAATATGTACAAGACAGGATTCTCCGCATGCTCGTTGTAATGGATGTACCATTCTTCGGGGATTGGCAGCGCGCAACGAGTTCTCTCACATCATAATATCGCGCGATACGACCCATTTTGAAACAATTAAAAAGCCGGAAATGTCCGGAAAATGCCGAAGGTGTACAGAACCCGTTGCTCCGTATGCTCGTTGTAATGGAAGGACCATTTTTGGGGGATTGGCAGCGTGCAGCGAGTTCTCACACCTCATAATATCCTGCGATACGACTCATTTTGAAACTATTAAAAAGCCGAAACTGGCCGGAAAAGGCCGAATATGTACAAGACAGGATTCTCGTCATGCTCGTTGTAATGGAAGTACCATTCTTCGGGGATTGGCAGCGCGCAACGAGTTCCCTCACATCATAATATCCTGCTATACGGCCCGTTTTTAATCACATAAAATGCCGGAGATGTCCGGAAAAGGCCGAAGGTGTACAGAACCCGATGCTCCGTTTGCTCGTTGTAATGGGCGTACCATGTTTCGGGGATTGGAAGCGTGCAGCGAGATCTCACACATCATAATATCCCGCGATACGACCCATTTTGAAACAATTAAAAAGCCGGAAATGTCCGGAAAATGCCGAAGGTGTACAGAACCCGTTGCTCCGTATGCTCGTTGTAATGGAAGGACCATATTTGGGGGATTGGCAGCGTGCAGCGAGTTCTCACACATCATAATATCCTGCGATACGACCCGTTTTTAATCACATAAAATGCCGGAGATGTCCGGAAAAGGCCGAAGGTGTACAGAACCCGATGCTCCGTTTGCTCGTTGTAATGGAAGTACCATTTTTGGGGGGTTGGCAGAGAGCAACTGGCTCTTACACATCATAATAATCTGACATACGGCCCATTTTGAAACAATTAAAAAGGCGGAAATGTCCGGAAAAGGCCGAAGGTGTACAGAACCCGTTGCTCCGTATGCTCGTTGTAATGGGCGTACCATTTTTCGGGGATTGGCAGCGTGCAGCGAGATCTCACACATCATAATATCCTGCGATACGACCCTTTTTGAAACAATTAAAAAGCCGGAAATATCCGGAAAAGGCCGGAGGTGTACAGAACCCGTTGCTCCGTATGCTCGTTGTAATGGAAGGACCATTTTTGGGGGATTGGCAGCGTGCAGCGAGTTCTCACACCTCATAATATCCTGCGAAACGACTCATTTTGAAACTATTAAAAAGCCGAAACTCGCCGGAAAAGGCCGAATATGTACAAGACAGGATTCTCCGCATGCTCGTTGTAATGGAAGTACCATTCTTCGGGGATTGGCAGCGCGCAACGAGTTCTCTCACATCATAATATCCTGATATACGGAACACTTTGAAACAATTAAAAAGCCGGAAATGTCCGGAAAAGGCCGAAGGTGTAGAGAACCCGTTGCTCCCTTCGCTTGTTGTAATGGAAGTACCATTTTTGGGGGGTTGGCAGAGAGCAACTGGTTCTTACACATCATAATATCCTGATATACGGCCCATTTTGAAGCAATTAAAAAGCCGGAAATGTCCGGAAAAGGCCGAAGGTGTACAGAACCCGTTGCTCCGTATGCTCGTTGTAATGGAAGTACCATTCTTCGGGGATTGGCAGCGCGCAACGAGTTCTCTCACATCATAATATCCTGCGATACGACCCATTTTGAAACAATTAAAAAGCCGAAAATGTCCGGAAAATGCCAAAGGTGTACAGAACCCGTTGCTCAGTATGCTCGTTGTAATGGGCGTACCATTTTTCGGGGATTGGCAGCGTGCAGCGAGTTCTCACACCTCATAATATCCTGCGATACGACCCTTTTTGAAACTATTAAAAAGCCGAAACTGGCCGGAAAAGGCCGAATATGTACAAGACAGGATTCTCCGCATGCTCGTTGTAATGGATGTACCATTCTTCGGGGATTGGCAGCGCGCAACGAGTTCTCTCACATCATAATATCCCGCGATACGACCCATTTTGAAACAATTAAAAAGCCGGAAATGTCCGGAAAATGCCGAAGGTGTACAGAACCCGTTGCTCCGTATGCTCGTTGTAATGGAAGGACCATATTTGGGGGATTGGCAGCGTGCAGCGAGTTCTCACACATCATAATATCCTGCGATACGACCCGTTTTTAATCACATAAAATGCCGGAGATGTCCGGAAAAGGTCGAAGGTGTACAGAACCCGATGCTCCGTTTGCTCGTTGTAATGGAAGTACCATTTTTGGGGGGTTGGCAGAGAGCAACTGGCTCTTACACATCATAATAATCTGATATACGGCCCATTTTGAAACAATTAAAAAGGCGGAAATGTCCGGAAAAGGCCGAAGGTGTACAGAACCCGTTGCTCCGTATGCTCGTTGTAATGGGCGTACCATTTTTCGGGGATTGGCAGCGTGCAGCGAGATCTCACACATCATAATATCCTGCGATACGACCCTTTTTGAAACAATTAAAAAGCCGGAAATATCCGGAAAAGGCCGAAGGTGTACAGAACCCGATGCTCCGTATGCTCGTTGTAAGGGAAGGACCATTTTTGGGGGATCGGCAACGCTCAACGCGTTTTTACACATCATAATATCCTGCTATTCGGCCCGTTTTTGATCACTTAAAATGCCGGAAATGTCCGGAAAAGGCCGAAGGTGTACAGAACCTGATGCTCCGTATGCTCGTTGTAAGGGGCGTACCATTTCTCGGGGATTGGCAGCGCGTAACGTGTTCTCTCAGATCATAATATCCTGATAAACGGCACATTTTGAAACAATTAAAAAGCCGGAAATGTCCGGAAAAGGCCGAAGGTGTACAGAACCTGATGCTCCGTATGCTCGTTGTAAGGGGCGTACCATTTCTCGGGGATTGGCAGCGCGTAACGAGTTCTCTCACATCATAATATCCTGAAATACGGCCCATTTTGAAACAATTAAAAAGCCGGAAATGTCCGGAAAAGGCCGAAGGTGTACAGAACCTGATGCTCCGTATGCTCGTTGTAATGGCAGTACCATTTTTGGGGGGTTGGCAGCGCGCAACGAGTTCTCTCACATCATAATATCCTGCGATACGACCCATTTTGAAACAATTAAAAAGCCGGAAATGTCCGGAAAATGCCAAAGGTGTACAGAACCCGTTGCTCCGTATGCTCGTTGTAATGGGCGTACCATTTTTCGGGGATTGGCAGCGTGCAGCGAGTTCTCACACCTCATAATGTCCTGCGATACGACCCATTTTGAAACTATTAAAAAGCCGAAACTGGCCGGAAAAGGCCGAATATGTACAAGACAGGATTCTCCGCATGCTCGTTGTAATGGATGTACCATTCTTCGGGGATTGGCACCGCGCAACGAGTTCTCTCACATCATAATATCGCGCGATACGACCCATTTTGAAACAATTAAAAAGCCGGAAATGTCCGGAAAATGCCGAAGGTGTACAGAACCCGTTGCTCCGTATGCTCGTTGTAATGGAAGGACCATTTTTGGGGGATTGGCAGCGTGCAGCGAGTTCTGACACCTCATAATATCCTGCGAAACGACTCATTTTGAAACTATTAAAAAGCCGACACTCGCCGGAAAAGGCCGAATATGTACAAGACAGGATTCTGCGCATGCTCGTTGTAATGGAAGTACCATTCTTCGGGGATTTGCAGCGCGCAACGAGTTCTCTCATATCATAATATCCTGATATACGGCCCACTTTGAAACAATTAAAAAGCCGGAAATGTCCGGAAAAGGCCGAAGGTGTACAGAACCCGTTGCTCCCTTTGCTTGTTGTAATGGAAGTACCATTTTTGGGGGGTTGGCAGAGAGCAACTGGTTCTTACACATCATAATATCCTGATATACGGCCCATTTTGAAGCAATTAAAAAGCCGGAAATATCCGGAAAAGGCCGAAGGTGTACAGAACCCGTTGCTCCGTATGCTCGTAGTAATGGGCGTACCATTTTTCGGGGATTTCCAGCGTGCAGCCAGTTCTCACACCTCAGAATATCCTGCGATACGACCCATTTTGAAACTATTAAAAAGCCGAAACTGGTCGGAAATGGCCGAATATGTACAAGACAGGATTCTCCGCATGCTCGTTGTAATGGAAGTACCATTCTTCGAGGATTGGCAGCGCGCAACGAGTTCTCTCACATCATAATATCCTGCTATACGGCCCGTATTTAATCACATAAAATGCCGGAGATGTCCGGAAAAGGCCGAAGGTGTACAGAACCCGATGCTCCGTTTGCTCGTTGTAATGGGCGTACCATTTTTCGGGGATTGGCAGCGTGCAGCGAGATCTCACACATCATAATATCCTGCGATACGACCCTTTTTGAAACAATTAAAAAGCCGGAAATATCCGGAAAAGGCCGAAGGTGTACAGAACCCATTGCTACGTATGCTCGTTGTAATGGAAGGACCATTTTTGGGGGATTGGCAGCGTGCAGCGAGTTCTCACACCTCATAATATCCTGCGAAACGACTCATTTTGAAACTATTAAAAAGCCGAAACTCGCCGGAAAAGGCCGAATATGTACAAGACAGGATTCTCCGCATGCTCGTTGTAATGGAAGTACCATTCTTCGGGGATTGGCAGCGCGCAACGAGTTCTCTCACATCATAATATCCTTATATACGGAACACTTTGAAACAATTAAAAAGCCGGAAATGTCCGGAAAAGGCCGAAGGTGTACAGAACCCGTTGCTCCCTTCGCTTGTTGTAATGGAAGTACCATTTTTGGGGGGTTGGCAGAGAGCAACTGGTTCTTACACATCATAATATCCTGATATACGGCCCATTTTGAAGCAATTAAAAAGCCGGAAATGTCCGGAAAAGGCCGAAGGTGTACAGAACCCGTTGCTCCGTATGCTCGTTGTAATGGAAGTACCATTCTTCGGGGATTGGCAGCGCGCAACGAGTTCTCTCACATCATAATATCCTGCGATACGACCCATTTTGAAACAATTAAAAAGCCGAAAATGTCCGGAAAATGCCAAAGGTGTACAGAACCCGTTGCTCAGTATGCTCGTTGTAATGGGCGTACCATTTTTCGGGGATTGGCAGCGTGCAGCGAGTTCTCACACCTCATAATATCCTGCGATACGACCCTTTTTGAAACTATTAAAAAGCCGAAACTGGCCGGAAAAGGCCGAATATGTACAAGACAGGATTCTCCGCATGCTCGTTGTAATGGATGTACCATTCTTAGGGGATTGGCAGCGCGCAACGAGTTCTCTCACATCATAATATCCCGCGATACGACCCATTTTGAAACAATTAAAAAGCCGGAAATGTCCGGAAAATGCCGAAGGTGTACAGAACCCGTTGCTCCGTATGCTCGTTGTAATGGAAGGACCATTTTTGGGGGATTGGCAGCGTGCAGCGAGTTCTGACACCTCATAATATCCTGCGAAACGACTCATTTTGAAACTATTAAAAAGCCGACACTCGCCGGAAAAGGCCGAATATGTACAAGACAGGATTCTGCGCATGCTCGTTGTAATGGAAGTACCATTCTTCGGGGATTTGCAGCGCGCAACGAGTTCTCTCATATCATAATATCCTGATATACGGCCCACTTTGAAACAATTAAAAAGCCGGAAATGTCCGGAAAAGGCCGAAGGTGTACAGAACCCGTTGCTCCCTTTGCTTGTTGTAATGGAAGTACCATTTTTGGGGGGTTGGCAGAGAGCAACTGGTTCTTACACATCATAATATCCTGATATACGGCCCATTTTGAAGCAATTAAAAAGCCGGAAATATCCGGAAAAGGCCGAAGGTGTACAGAACCCGTTGCTCCGTATGCTCGTAGTAATGGGCGTACCATTTTTCGGGGATTTCCAGCGTGCAGCCAGTTCTCACACCTCAGAATATCCTGCGATACGACCCATTTTGAAACTATTAAAAAGCCGAAACTGGTCGGAAATGGCCGAATATGTACAAGACAGGATTCTCCGCATGCTCGTTGTAATGGAAGTACCATTCTTCGAGGATTGGCAGCGCGCAACGAGTTCTCTCACATCATAATATCCTGCTATACGGCCCGTATTTAATCACATAAAATGCCGGAGATGTCCGGAAAAGGCCGAAGGTGTACAGAACCCGATGCTCCGTTTGCTCGTTGTAATGGGCGTACCATTTTTCGGGGATTGGCAGCGTGCAGCGAGATCTCACACATCATAATATCCTGCGATACGACCCTTTTTGAAACAATTAAAAAGCCGGAAATATCCGGAAAAGGCCGAAGGTGTACAGAACCCATTGCTACGTATGCTCGTTGTAATGGAAGGACCATTTTTGGGGGATTGGCAGCGTGCAGCGAGTTCTCACACCTCATAATATCCTGCGAAACGACTCATTTTGAAACTATTAAAAAGCCGAAACTCGCCGGAAAAGGCCGAATATGTACAAGACAGGATTCTCCGCATGCTCGTTGTAATGGAAGTACCATTCTTCGGGGATTGGCAGCGCGCAACGAGTTCTCTCACATCATAATATCCTTATATACGGAACACTTTGAAACAATTAAAAAGCCGGAAATGTCCGGAAAAGGCCGAAGGTGTACAGAACCCGTTGCTCCCTTCGCTTGTTGTAATGGAAGTACCATTTTTGGGGGGTTGGCAGAGAGCAACTGGTTCTTACACATCATAATATCCTGATATACGGCCCATTTTGAAGCAATTAAAAAGCCGGAAATGTCCGGAAAAGGCCGAAGGTGTACAGAACCCGTTGCTCCGTATGCTCGTTGTAATGGAAGTACCATTCTTCGGGGATTGGCAGCGCGCAACGAGTTCTCTCACATCATAATATCCTGCGATACGACCCATTTTGAAACAATTAAAAAGCCGAAAATGTCCGGAAAATGCCAAAGGTGTACAGAACCCGTTGCTCAGTATGCTCGTTGTAATGGGCGTACCATTTTTCGGGGATTGGCAGCGTGCAGCGAGTTCTCACACCTCATAATATCCTGCGATACGACCCTTTTTGAAACTATTAAAAAGCCGAAACTGGCCGGAAAAGGCCGAATATGTACAAGACAGGATTCTCCGCATGCTCGTTGTAATGGATGTACCATTCTTAGGGGATTGGCAGCGCGCAACGAGTTCTCTCACATCATAATATCCCGCGATACGACCCATTTTGAAACAATTAAAAAGCCGGAAATGTCCGGAAAATGCCGAAGGTGTACAGAACCCGATGCTCCGTTTGCTCGTTGTAATGGAAGGACCATATTTGGGGGATTGGCAGCGTGCAGCGAGTTCTCACACATCATAATATCCTGCGATACGACCCGTTTTTAATCACATAAAATGCCGGAGATGTCCGGAAAAGGCCGAAGGTGTACAGAACCCGATGCTCCGTTTGCTCGTTGTAATGGAAGTACCATTTTTGGGGGGTTGGCAGAGAGCAACTGGCTCTTACACATCATAATAATCTGATATACGGCCCATTTTGAAACAATTAAAAAGGCGGAAATGTCCGGAAAAGGCCGAAGGTGTACAGAACCCGTTGCTCCGTATGCTCGTTGTAATGGGCGTACCATTTTTCGGGGATTGGCAGCGTGCAGCGAGATCTCACACATCATAATATCGTGCGATACGACCCTTTTTGAAACAATTAAAAAGCCGGAAATATCCGGAAAAGGCCGGAGGTGTACAGAACCCGTTGCTCCGTATGCTCGTTGTAATGGAAGGACCATTTTTGGGGGATTGGCAGCGTGCAGCGAGTTCTCACACCTCATAATATCCTGCGAAACGACTCATTTTGAAACAATTAAAAAGCCGGAAATATCCGGAAAAGGCTGAAGGTGTGCAGAACCCGTTGCTCCGTATGCTCGTTGTAATGGGCGTACCATTTTTCGGGGATTGGCAGCGTGCAGCGAGTTCTCACACCTCATAATATCCTGCGATACGACCCATTTTGAAACAATTAAAAAGCCGAAACTGGCCGGAAAAGGCCGAATATGTACAAGACAGGATTCTCCGGATGCTGGTTGTATTGGAAGTACCATTCTTCGGGGATTGGCAGCGCGCACCGTGTTCTCTCACATCATAATATCCTGCTATTCGGCCCGTTTTTGATCACTTAAAATGCCGGAAATGTCCGGAAAAGGCCTAAGGTGTACAGAACCTGATGCTCCGTATGCTCGTTGTAAGGGGCGTACCATTTCTCGGGGATTGGCAGCGCGTAACGTGTTCTCTCACATCATAATATCCTGATAAACGGCACATTTTGAAACAATTAAAAAGCCGGAAATGTCCGGAAAAGACCGAAGGTGTACAGAACCCGTTGCTCCGTATGCTCGTTGTAATGGGCGTACCATTTTTCGGGGACTTCCAGCGTGCAGCCAGTTCTCACACCTCATAATATCCTGCGATACGACCCATTTTGAAACTATTAAAAAGGCGAAACTGGCCGGAAATGGCCGAATATGTACAAGACAGGATTCTCCGGATGCTGGTTGTATTGGAAGTACCATTCTTCGGGGATTGGCAGCGCGCACCGTGTTCTCTCACATCATAATATCCTGCTATTCGGCCCGTTTTTGATCACTTAAAATGCCGGAAATGTCCGGAAAAGGCCTAAGGAGTACTGAACCCGTTGCTCCGTATGCTCGTTGTAATGGAAGGACCATATTTGGGGGATTGGCAGCGTGCAGCGAGTTCTCACACATCATAATATCCTGCGATACGACCCGTTTTTAATCACATAAAATGCCGGAGATGTCCGGAAAAGGCCGAAGGTGTACAGAACCCGATGCTCCGTTTGCTCGTTGTAATGGAAGTACCATTTTTGGGGGGTTGGCAGAGAGCAACTGGCTCTTACACATCATAATAATCTGATATACGGCCCATTTTGAAACAATTAAAAAGGCGGAAATGTCCGGAAAAGGCCGAAGGTGTACAGAACCCGTTGCTCCGTATGCTCGTTGTAATGGGCGTACCATTTTTCGGGGATTGGCAGCGTGCAGCGAGATCTCACACATCATAATATCCTGCGATACGACCCTTTTTGAAACAATTAAAAAGCCGGAAATATCCGGAAAAGGCCGGAGGTGTACAGAACCCGTTGCTCCGTATGCTCGTTGTAATGGAAGGACCATTTTTGGGGGATTGGCAGCGTGCAGCGAGTTCTCACACCTCATAATATCCTGCGAAACGACTCATTTTGAAACTATTAAAAAGCCGAAACTCGACGGAAAAGGCCGAATATGTACAAGACAAGATTCTCCGCATGCTCGTTGTAATGGAAGTACCATTCTTCGGGGATTGGCAGCGCGCAACGAGTTCTCTCACATCATAATATCCTGATATACGGCCCACGTTGAAACAATTAAAAAGCCGGAAATGTCCGGAAAATGCCGAAGGTGTACAGAACCCGTTGCTCCGTATGCTCGTTGTAATGGAAGGACCATTCTTCGGGGATTGGCAGCGCGCAACGAGTTCTCTCACATCATAATATCCCGCGATACGACCCATTTTGAAACAATTAAAAAGCCGGAAATGTCCGGAAAATGCCGAAGGTGTACAGAACCCGTTGCTCCGTATGCTCGTTGTAATGGAAGGACCATTTTTGGGGGATTGGCAGCGTGCAGCGAGTTCTCACACATCATAATATCCTGCGATACGACCCGTTTTTAATCACATAAAATGCCGGAAATATCCGGAAAAGGCCGAAGGTGTACAGAACCTGATGCTACGTATACTCGTTGTAAGGGGCGTACCATTTCTCGGGGATTGGCAGCGCGCAACGAGGTCTCACACATCATAATATCCTGCGATACGACCCTTTTTGAAACAATTAAAAAGCCGGAAATATCCGGAAAAGGCCGAAGGTGTACAGAACCCGTTGCTCCGTATGCTCGTTGAAATGGGAGTACCATTTTTCGGGGATTGGCAGCGTGCAGCGAGATCTCACACATCATAATATCCTGCGATACGACCCTTTTTGAAACAATTAAAAAGCCGGAAATATCCGGAAAAGGCTGAAGGTGTGCAGAACCCGTTGCTCCGTATGCTCGTTGTAATGGGCGTACCATTTTTCGGGGATTGGCAGCGTGCAGCGAGTTCTCACACCTCATAATATCCTGCGATACGACCCATTTTGAAACAATTAAAAAGCCGAAACTGGCCGGAAAAGGCCGAATATGTACAAGACAGGATTCTCCGGATGCTGGTTGTATTGGAAGTACCATTCTTCGGGGATTGGCAGCGCGCACCGTGTTCTCTCACATCATAATATCCTGCTATTCGGCCCGTTTTTGATCACTTAAAATGCCGGAAATGTCCGGAAAAGGCCTAAGGTGTACAGAACCTGATGCTCCGTATGCTCGTTGTAAGGGGCGTACCATTTCTCGGGGATTGGCAGCGCGTAACGTGTTCTCTCACATCATAATATCCTGATAAACGGCACATTTTGAAACAATTAAAAAGCCGGAAATGTCCGGAAAAGACCGAAGGTGTACAGAACCCGTTGCTCCGTATGCTCGTTGTAATGGGCGTACCATTTTTCGGGGACTTCCAGCGTGCAGCCAGTTCTCACACCTCATAATATCCTGCGATACGACCCATTTTGAAACTATTAAAAAGGCGAAACTGGCCGGAAATGGCCGAATATGTACAAGACAGGATTCTCCGGATGCTGGTTGTATTGGAAGTACCATTCTTCGGGGATTGGCAGCGCGCACCGTGTTCTCTCACATCATAATATCCTGCTATTCGGCCCGTTTTTGATCACTTAAAATGCCGGAAATGTCCGGAAAAGGCCTAAGGTGTACAGAACCTGATGCTCCGTATGCTCGTTGTAAGGGGCGTACCATTTCTCGGGGATTGGCAGCGCGCACCGTGTTCTCTCACATCATAATATCCTGCTATTCGGCCCGTTTTTGATCACTTAAAATGCCGGAAATGTCCGGAAAAGGCCTAAGGTGTACAGAACCTGATGCTCCGTATGCTCGTTGTAAGGGGCGTACCATTCTTCGGGCATTGGCAGCGCGCAACGAGTTCTCTCACATCATAATATCCTGCTATACGGCCCGTTTTTGATCACATAAAATGCCGGAGATGTCCGGAAAAGGCCGAAGGTGTACAGAACCCAATGCTCCGTTTGCTCGTTGTAATGGCAGTACCATTTTTGGGGGGGTTGGCAGAGAGCAACTGGTTCTTACACATCATAATATCCTGATATACGGCCCATTTTGAAACATTTAAAAAGCCGGAAATGTCCGGAAAAGGCCGAAGGTGTACAGAACCTGATGCTCCGTATGCTCGTTGTAATGGGCGTACCATTTTTCGGGGATTGGCAGCGTGCAGCGAGTTCTCACACCTCATAATATCCTGCGATGCGACCCATTTTGAAACTATTAAAAAGCCGAAACTGGCCGGAAAAGGCCGAATATGTACAAGACAGGATTCTCCGCATGCTCGTTGTAATGGATGTACCATTCTTCGGGGATTGGCAGCGCGCAACGAGTTCTCTCACATCATAATATCGCGCGATACGACCCATTTTGAAACAATTAAAAAGCCGGAAATGTCCGGAAAATGCCGAAGGTGTACAGAACCCGTTGCTCCGTATGCTCGTTGTAATGGAAGGACCATTTTTCGGGGATTGGCAGCGTGCAGCGAGTTCTCACACCTCATAATATCCTGCGATGCGACCCATTTTGAAACTATTAAAAAGCCGAAACTGGCCGGAAAAGGCCGAATATGTACAAGACAGGATTCTCCGCATGCTCGTTGTAATGGATGTACCATTCTTCGGGGATTGGCAGCGCGCAACGAGTTCCCTCACATCATAATATCCTGCTATACGGCCCGTTTTTAATCACATAAAATGCCGGAGATGTCCGGAAAAGGCCGAAGGTGTACAGAACCCAATGCTCCGTTTGCTCGTTGTAATGGAAGTACCATTTTTGGGGGTTGGCAGAGAGCAACTGGTTCTTACAGATCATAATATCCTGATATACGGCCCATTTTGAAACAATTAAAAAGCCGGAAATGTCCGGAAAAGGCCGAAGGTGTACAGAACCCGTTGCTCCGTATGCTCGTTGTAATGGGCGTACCATTTTTCGGGGATTGGCAGCGTGCAGCGAGATCTCACACATCATAATATCCTGCGATACGACCCTTTTTGAAACAATTAAAAAGCCGGAAATATCCGGAAAAGGCCGGAGGTGTACAGAACCCGTTGCTCCGTATGCTCGTTGTAATGGAAGGACCATTTTTGGGGGATTGGCAGCGTGCAGCGAGTTCTCACACCTCATAAAATCCTGTGAAACGACTCATTTTAAAACTATTAAAAAGCCGAAACTCGCCGGAAAAGGCCGAATATGTACAAGACAGGATTCTCCGCATCCTCCTTGTAATGGAAGTACCATTCTTCGGGGATTGGCAGCGCGCAACGAGTTCTCTCACATCATAATATCCTGATATACGGCCCACTTTGAAACAATTAAAAAGCCGGAAATGTCCGGAAAAGGCCGAAGGTGTACAGAACCCGTTGCTCCCTTTGCTTGCTGTAATGGAAGTACCATTTTTGGGGGGTTGGCAGAGAGCAACTGGTTCTTACACATCATAATATCCTGATATACGGCCCATTTTGAAGCAATTAAAAAGCCGGAAATGTCCGGAAAAGGCCGAAGGTGTACAGAACCCGTTGCTCCGTTTGCTCGTTGTAATGGAAGTACCATTTTTGGGGGGTTGGCAGAGAGCAACTGGTTCTTACACATCATAATATCCTGATATACGGCCCATTTTGAAACAATTAAAAAGCCGGAAATGTCCGGAAAAGGCCGAAGGTGTACAGAACCCGTTGCTCCGTCTGCTCGTTGTAATGGGCGTACCATTTTTCGGGGATTGTCAGCGAGCAGCGAGATCTCACACATCATAATATCCTGCGATACGACCCTTTTTAAAACAATTAAAAAGCCGGAAATATCCGGAAAAGGCCGAAGGTGTACAGAACCCGTTGCTCCGTATGCTCGTTGTAATGGAAGGACCATTTTTGGGGGATTGGCAACGCTCAAAGCGTTTTTACACATCATAATATCCTGCTATTCGGCCCATTTTTTGATCACTTAAAATGCCGGAAATGTCCGGAAAAGGCCGAAGGTGTACAGAACCTGATGCTCCGTATGCTCGTTGTAATGGGCGTACCATTTCTCGGGGATTGGCAGCGCGTAACGAGTTCTCTCACATCATAATATCCTGAAATACGGCCCATTTTGAAACAATTAAAAAGCCGGAAATGTCCGGAAAATGCCGAAGGTGTACAGAACGCGTTGCTCCGCATGCTCGTTGTAATGGAAGGACCATATTTGAGGGATTGGCAGCGTGCAGCGAGTTCTCACACATCATAATATCCTGCGATACGACCCGTTTTTAATCACATAAAATGCCGGAAATGTCCGGAAAAGGCCGAAGGTGTACAGAACCCGATGCTCCGTTTGCTCGTTGTAATGGAAGTACCATTTTTGGGGGGTTGGCAGAGAGCAACTGGCTCTTACACATCATAATAATCTGATATACGGCCCATTTTGAAACAATTAAAAAGCCGGAAATGTCCGGAAAAGGCCGAAGGTGTACAGAACCCGTTGCTCCGTATGCTCGTTGTAATGGGCGTACCAGTTTTCGGGGATTGGAAGCGTGCAGCGAGATCTTACACATCATAATATCGAGCGATACGACCCTTTTTGAAACAATTAAAAAGCCGGAAATATCCGGAAAAGGCCGAAGGTGTACAGAACCCGATGCTCCGTATGCTCGTTGTAAGGGAAGGACCATTTTTGGGGGATCGGCAACGCTCAACGCGTTTTTACACATCATAATATCCTGCTATTCGGCCCGTTTTTGATCACTTAAAATGCCGGAAATGTCCGGAAAAGGCCGAAGGTGTACAGAACCTGATGCTCCGTATGCTCGTTGTAAGGGGCGTACCATTTCTCGGGGATTGGCAGCGCGTAACGTGTTCTCTCAGATCATAATATCCTGATAAACGGCACATTTTGAAACAATTAAAAAGCCGGAAATGTCCGGAAAAGGCCGAAGGTGTACAGAACCTGATGCTCCGTATGCTCGTTGTAAGGGGCGTACCATTTCTCGGGGATTGGCAGCGCGTAACGAGTTCTCTCACATCATAATATCCTGAAATACGGCCCATTTTGAAACAATTAAAAAGACGGAAATGTCCGGAAAAGGCCGAAGGTGTACAGAACCTGATGCTCCGTATGCTCGTTGTAATGGCAGTACCATTTTTGGGGGGTTGGCAGCGCGCAACGAGTTCTCTCACATCATAATATCCTGCGATACGACCCATTTTGAAACAATTAAAAAGCCGGAAATGTCCGGAAAATGCCAAAGGTGTACAGAACCCGTTGCTCCGTATGCTCGTTGTAATGGGCGTACCATTTTTCGGGGATTGGCAGCGTGCAGCGAGTTCTCACACCTCCTAATATCCTGCGATACGACCCATTTTGAAACTATTAAAAAGCCGAAACTGGCCGGAAAAGGCCGAATATGTACAAGACAGGATTCTCCGCATGCTCGTTGTAATGGATGTACCATTCTTCGAGGATTGGCAGCGCGCAACGAGTTCTCTCACATCATAATATCGCGCGATACGACCCATTTTGAAACAATTAAAAATCCGGAAATGTCCGGAAAATGCCGAAGGTGTACAGAACCCGTTGCTCCGTATGCTCGTTGTAATGGAAGGACCATTTTTGGGGGATTGGCAGCGTGCAGCGAGTTCTCACACCTCATAATATCCTGCGATACGACTCATTTTGAAACTATTAAAAAGCCGAAACTGGCCGGAAAAGGCCGAATATGTACAAGACAGGATTCTCGTCATGCTCGTTGTAATGGAAGTACCATTCTTCGGGGATTTGTAGCGCGCAACGAGTTCCCTCACATCATAATATCCTGCTATACGGCCCGTTTTTAATCACACAAAATTCCGGAGATGTCCGGAAAAGGCCGAAGGTGTACAGAACCCAATGCTCCGTTTGCTCGTTGTAATGGAAGTACCATTCTTCGGGGATTGGCAGCGCGCAACGAGTTCTCTCACATCATAATATCCTGATATACGGCCCACTTTGAAACAATTAAAAAGCCGGAAATATCCGTAAAAGGCCGAAGGTGTACAGAACCCGATGCTCCGTTTGCTCGTTGTAATGGAAGTACCATTTTTGGGGGGTTGGCAGAGAGCAACTGGTTCTTACACATCATAATATCCTGATATACGGCCCATTTTGAAACAATTAAAAAGCCGGAAATGTCCGGAAAAGGCCGAAGGTGTACAGAACCCGTTGCTCCGTATGCACGTTGTAATGGGCGTACCATTTTTCGGGGATTGGCAGCGTGCAGCGAGATCTCACACATCATAATATCCTGCGATACGACCCTTTTTAAAACAATTAAAAAGCCGGAAATGTCCGGAAAAGGCCGAAGGTGTACAGAACCTGATGATCCGTATGCTCGTTGTAATGGAAGTACCATTCTTCGGGGATTGGCAGCGTGCAGCGAGTTCTCACACCTCATAATATCCTGCGATACGACTCATTTTGAAACTATTAAAAAGCCGAAACTGGCCGGAAAAGGCCGAATATGTACAAGACAGGATTCTGCGCATGCTCGTTGTAATGGATGTACCATTCTTCGGGGATTGGCAGCGCGCAACGAGTTCTCTCACATCATAATATCCCGCGATACGACCCATTTTGAAACAATTAAAAAGCCGGAAATGTCCGGAAAATGCCGAAGGTGTACAGAACCCGTTGCTCCGCATGCTCGTTGTAATGGAAGGACCATATTTGAGGGATTGGCAGCGTGCAGCGAGTTCTCACACATCATAATATCCTGCGATACGACCCGTTTTTAATCACATAAAATGCCGGAAATGTCCGGAAAAGGCCGAAGGTGTACAGAACCCGATGCTCCGTTTGCTCGTTGTAATGGAAGTACCATTTTTGGGGGGTTGGCAGAGAGCAACTGGCTCTTACACATCATAATAATCTGATATACGGCCCATTTTGAAACAATTAAAAAGCCGGAAATGTCCGGAAAAGGCCGAAGGTGTACAGAACCCGTAGCTCCGTATGCTCGTTGTAATGGGCGTACCATTTTTCGGGGATTGGAAGCGTGCAGCGAGATCTTACACATCATAATATCGAGCGATACGACCCTTTTTGAAACAATTAAAAAGCCGGAAATATCCGGAAAAGGCCGAAGGTGTACAGAACCCGATGCTCCGTATGCTCGTTGTAAGGGAAGGACCATTTTTGGGGGATCGGCAACGCTCAACGCGTTTTTACACATCATAATATCCTGCTATTCGGCCCGTTTTTGATCACTTAAAATGCCGGAAATGTCCGGAAAAGGCCGAAGGTGTACAGAACCTGATGCTCCGTATGCTCGTTGTAATGGAAGTACCATTTTTGGGGGGTTGGCAGAGAGCAACTGGCTCTTACACATCATAATAATCTGATATACGGCCCATTTTGAAACAATTAAAAAGCCGGAAATGTCCGGAAAAGGCCGAAGTTGTACAGAACCCGTTGCTCCGTATGCTCGTTGTAATGGGCGTACCATTTTTCGGGGATTGCCAGCGTGCAGCGAGTTCTCACACCTCATAATATCCTGCGATACGACCCATTTTGAAACTATTAAAAAGCCGAAACTGGCCGGAAAAGGCCGAATATGTACAAGACAGGATTCTCCGCATGCTCGTTGTAATGGATGTACCATTCTTCGGGGATTGGCAGCGCGCAACGAGTTCTCTCACATCATAATATCGCGCGATACGACCCATTTTGAAACAATTAAAAAGCCGGAAATGTCCGGAAAATGCCGAAGGTGTACAGAACCCGTTGCTCCGTATGCTCGTTGTAATGGAAGGACCATTTTTGGGGGATTGGCAGCGTGCAGCGAGTTCTCACACCTCATAATATCCTGCGAAACGACTCATTTTGAAACTATTAAAAAGCCGAAACTCGCCGGAAAAGGCCGAATATGTACAAGACAGGATCCTCCGCATGCTCGTTGTAATGGAAGTACCATTCTTCGGGGATTGGCAGGGCGCAACGAGTTCTCTCACATCATAATATCCTGATATACGGCCCACTTTGAAACAATTAAAAAGCCGGAAATGTCCGGAAAAGGCCGAAGGTGTACAGAACCCGTTGCTCCCTTTGCTTGTTGTAATGGAAGTACCATTTTTGGGGGGTTGGCAGAGAGCAACTGGTTCTTACACATCATAATATCCTGATATACGGCCCATTTTGAAGCAATTAAAAAGCCGGAAATGTCCGGAAAAGGCCGAAGGTGTACAGAACCCGTTGCTCCGTATGCTCGTTGTAATGGGCGTACCATTTTTCGGGGATTTCCAGCGTGCAGCCAGTTCTCACACCTCAGAATATCCTGCGATACGACCCATTTTGAAACTATTAAAAAGCCGAAACTGGTCGGAAATGGCCGAATATGTACAAGACAGGATTCTCCGCATGCTCGTTGTAATGGAAGTACCATTCTTCGGGGATTGGCAGCGCGCAACGAGTTCTCTCACATCATAATATCCTGCTATACGGCCCGTATTTAATCACATAAAATGCCGGAGATGTCCGGAAAAGGCCGAAGGTGTACAGAACCCGATGCTCCGTTTGCTCGTTGTAATGGGCGTACCATGTTTCGGGGATTGGAAGCGTGCAGCGAGATCTCACACATCATAATATCGTGCGATACGACCCTTTTTGAAACAATTAAAAAGCCGGAAATATGCGGAAAAGGCCGAAGGTGTACAGAACCCGATGCTCCGTTTGCTCGTTGTAATGGAAGTACCATTTTTGGGGGGTTGGCAGAGAGCAACTGGTTCTTACACATCATAATATCCTGATATACGGCCCATTTTGAAACAATTAAAAAGCCGGAAATGTCCGGAAAAGGCCGAAGGTGTACAGAACCCGTTGCTCCGTATGCTCGTTGTAATGGGCGTACCATTTTTCGGGGATTGGCAGCGTGCAGCGAGTTCTCACACCTCATAATATCCTGCGATACGACTCATTTTGAAACTATTAAAAAGCCGAAACTGGCCGGAAAAGGCCGAATATGTACAAGACAGGATTCTCCGCATGCTCGTTGTAATGGATGTACCATTCTTCGGGGATTGGCAGCGCGCAACGAGTTCTCTCACATCATAATATCCCGCGATACGACCCATTTTGAAACAATTAAAATGCCGGAAATGTCCGGAAAATGCCGAAGGTGTACAGAACCCGTTGCTCCGTATGCTCGTTGTAATGGAAGGACCATTTTTGGGGGATTGGCAGCGTGCAGCGAGTTCTCACACCTCATAATATCCTGCGATACGACTCATTTTGAAACTATTAAAAAGCCGAAACTGGCCGGAAAAGGCCGAATATGTACAAGACAGGATTCTCGTCATGCTCGTTGTAATGGAAGTACCATTCTTCGGGGATTTGTAGCGCGCAACGAGTTCCCTCACATCATAATATCCTGCTATACGGCCCGTTTTTAATCACATAAAATGCCGGAGATGTCCGGAAAAGGCAGAAGGTGTACAGAACCCAATGCTCCGTTTCCTCGTTGTAATGGAAGTACCATTTTTGGGGGTTGGCAGCGCGTAGCGAATTCTCTCACATCATAATATCCTGATATACGGCCCATTTTGAAACAATTAAAAAGCCGGAAATGTCCAGAAAAGGCCGAAGGTGTACAGAACCCGTTGCTCCGTATGCTCGTTGTAGTGGGCGTACCATTTTTCGGGGATTGGCAGCGCGCAACGAGTTCTCTCACATCATAATATCCTGCGATACGACTCATTTTGATACTATTAAAAAGCCGAAACTGGCCGGAAAAGGCCGAATATGTACAAGACAGGATTCTCCGCATGCTCGTTGTAATGGAAGTACCATTCTTCGGGGATTGGCAGCGTGCAGCGAGTTCTCACACCTCATAATATCCTGCGATACGACTCATTTTGAAACTATTAAAAAGCCGAAACTGGCCGGAAAAGGCCGAATATGTACAAGACAGGATTCTACGCATGCTCGTTGTAATGGATGTACCATTCTTCGGGGATTGGCAGCGCGCAACGAGTTCTCTCACATCATAATATCCCGCGATACGACCCATTTTGAAACAATTAAAAAGCCGGAAATGTCCGGAAAATGCCGAAGGTGTACAGAACCCGTTGCTCCGTATGCTCGTTGTAATGGAAGGACCATATTTGAGGGATTGGCAGCGTGCAGCGAGTTCTCACACATCATAATATCCTGCGATACGACCCGTTTTTAATCACATAAAATGCCGGAAATGTCCGGAAAAGGCCGAAGGTGTACAGAACCCGATGCTCCGTTTGCTCGTTGTAATGGAAGTACCATTTTTGGGGGGTTGGCAGAGAGCAACTGGCTCTTACACATCATAATAATCTGATATACGGCCCATTTTGAAACAATTAAAAAGCCGGAAATGTCCGGAAAAGGCCGAAGGTGTACAGAACCCGTTGCTCCGTATGCTCGTTGTAATGGGCGTACCATTTTTCGGGGATTGGAAGCGTGCAGCGAGATCTTACACATCATAATATCGAGCGATACGACCCTTTTTGAAACAATTAAAAAGCCGGAAATATCCGGAAAAGGCCGAAGGTGTACAGAACCCGATGCTCCGTATGCTCGTTGTAAGGGAAGGACCATTTTTGGGGGATCGGCAACGCTCAACGCGTTTTTACACATCATAATATCCTGCTATTCGGCCCGTTTTTGATCACTTAAAATGCCGGAAATGTCCGGAAAAGGCCGAAGGTGTACAGAACCTGATGCTCCGTATGCTCGTTGTAAGGGGCGTACCATTTCTCGGGGATTGGCAGCGCGTAACGTGTTCTCTCACATCATAATATCCTGATAAACGGCACATTTTGAAACAATTAAAAAGCCGGAAATGTCCGGAAAAGGCCGAAGGTGTACAGAACCTGATGCTCCGTATGCTCGTTGTAAGGGGCGTACCATTTCTCGGGGATTGGCAGCGCGTAACGAGTTCTCTCACATCATAATATCCTGAAATACGGCCCATTTTGAAACAATTAAAAAGCCGGAAATATCCGGAAAAGGCCGAAGGTGTACAGAACCTGATGCTCCGTATGCTCGTTGTAATGGCAGTACCATTTTTGGGGGGTTGGCAGAGAGCAACTGGTTCTTACACATCATAATATCCTGATATACGGCCCATTTTGAAACATTTAAAAAGCCGGAAATGTCCGGAAAAGGCCGAAGGTGTACAGAACCTGATGCTCCGTATGCTCGTTGTAATGGAAGTACCATTCTTCGGGGATTGGCAGCGCGCAACGAGTTCTCTCACATCATAATATCCTGCGATACGACCCATTTTGAAACAATTAAAAAGCCGGAAATGTCTGGAAAATGCCAAAGGTGTACAGAACCCGTTGCTCCGTATGCTCGTTGTAAAGGGCGTACCATTTTTCGGGGATTGGCAGCGTGCAGCGAGTTCTCACACCTCATAATATCCTGCGATACGACCCATTTTGAAACTATGAAAAAGCCGATACTGGCCGGAAAAGGCCGAATATGTACAAGACAGGATTCTCCGCATGCTCGTTGTAATGGATGTACCATTCTTCGGGGATTGGCAGCGCGCAACGAGTTCTTTCACATCATAATATCGCGCGATACGACCCATTTTGAAACAATTAAAAAGCCGGAAATGTCCGGAAAATGCCGAAGGTGTACAGAACCCGTTGCGCCGTATGCTCGTTGTAATGGAAGGACCATTTTTGGGGGATTGGCAGCGTGCAGCGAGTTATCACACCTCATAATATCCTGCGAAACGACCCATTTTGAAACTATTAAAAAGCCGAAACTGGTCGGAAATGGCCGAATATGTACAAGACAGGATTCTCCGCATGCTCGTTGTAATGGAAGTACCATTCTTCGGGGATTTGTAGCGCGCAACGAGTTCCCTCACATCATAATATCCTGCTATACGGCCCGTTCTTAATCACATAAAATGCCGGAGATGTCCGGAAAAGGCCGAAGGTGTACAGAACCCAATGCTCCGTTTGCTCGTTGTAATGGAAGTACCATTTTTGGGGGTTGGCAGAGAGCAACTGATTCTTACAGATCATAATATCCTGATATACGGCCCATTTTGAAACAATTAAAAAGCCGGAAATGTCCGGAAAAGGCCGAAGGTGTACAGAACCCGTTGCTCCGTATGCTCGTTGTAATGGGCGTACCATTTTTCGGGGATTGGCAGCGTGCAGCGAGATCTCACACATCATAATATCCTGCGATACGACCCTTTTTGAAACAATTAAAAAGCCGGAAATATCCGGAAAAGGCCGGAGGTGTACAGAACCCGTTGCTCCGTATGCTCGTTGTAATGGAAGGACCATTTTTGGGGGATTGGCAGCGTGCAGCGAGTTCTCACACCTCATAATATCCTGCGAAACGACCCATTTTGAAACTATTGAAAAGCCGAAACTGGTCGGAAATGGCCGAATATGTACAAGACAGGATTCTCCGCATGCTCGTTGTAATGGGCGTACCATTTTTCGGGGATTGGAAGCGTGCAGCGAGATCTCACACATCATAATATCGTGCGATACGACCCTTTTTGAAACTATTAAAAAGCCGGAAATATCCGGAAAAGGCCGAAGGTGTACAGAACCCGACGCTCCGTTTGCTCGTTGTAATGGAAGTACCATTTTTGGGGGGTTGGCAGAGAGCAACTGGTTCTTACATATCATAATATCCTGATAAACGGCCCATTTTGAAACAATTAAAAAGCCGGAAATGACCGGAAAAGGCCGAAGGTGTACAGAACCCGTTGCTCCGTATGCTCGTTGTAATGGAAGGACCATTTTTGGGGGATTGGCAACGCTCAACGCGTTTTTACACATCATAATATCCTGCTATTCGGCCCATTTTTGATCACTTAAAATGCCGGAAATGTCCGGAAAAGGCCGAAGGTGTACAGAACCTGATGCTCCGTATGCTCGTTGTAAGGGGCGTACCATTTCTCGGGGATTGGCAGCGCGCAACGAGTTCTCTCACATAATAATATCCTGAAATACGGCCCATTTTGAAACAATTAAAAAGCCGGAAATGTCCGGAAAAGGCCGAAGGTGTACAGAACCTGATGATCCGTATGCTCGTTGTAATGGAAGTACCATTCTTCGGGGATTGGCAGCGTGCAGCGAGTTCTCACACCTCATAATATCCTGCGATACGACTCATTTTGAAACTATTAAAAAGCCGAAACTGGCCGGAAAAGGCCGAATATGTACAAGACAGGATTCTACGCATGCTCGTTGTAATGGATGTACCATTCTTCGGGGATTGGCAGCGCGCAACGAGTTCTCTCACATCATAATATCCCGCGATACGACCCATTTTGAAACAATTAAAAAGCCGGAAATGTCCGGAAAATGCCGAAGGTGTACAGAACCCGTTGCTCCGCATGCTCGTTGTAATGGAAGGACCATATTTGAGGGATTGGCAGCGTGCAGCGAGTTCTCACACATCATAATATCCTGCGATACGACCCGTTTTTAATCACATAAAATGCCGGAAATGTCCGGAAAAGGCCGAAGGTGTACAGAACCCGATGCTCCGTTTGCTCGTTGTAATGGAAGTACCATTTTTGGGGGGTTGGCAGAGAGCAACTGGCTCTTACACATCATAATAATCTGATATACGGCCCATTTTGAAACAATTAAAAAGCCGGAAATGTCCGGAAAAGGCCGAAGGTGTACACAGCCCGTTGCTCCGTATGCTCGTTGTAATGGGCGTACCATTTTTCGGGGATTGGAAGCGTGCAGCGAGATCTTACACATCATAATATCGAGCGATACGACCCTTTTTGATCACTTAAAATGCCGGAAATGTCCGGAAAAGGCCGAAGGTGTACAGAACCCGATGCTCCGTATGCTCGTTGTAAGGGAAGGACCATTTTTGGGGGATTGGCAACGCTCAACGCGTTTTTACACATCATAATATCCTGCTATTCGGCCCATTTTTGATCACTTAAAATGCCGGAAATGTCCGGAAAAGGCCGAAGGTGTACAGAACCTGATGCTCCGTATGCTCGTTGTAAGGGGCGTACCATTTCTCGGGGATTGGCAGCGCGTAACGAGTTCTCTCACATCATAATATCCTGAAATACGGCCCATTTTGAAACAATTAAAAAGCCGGAAATGTCCGGAAAAGGCCGAAGGTGTACAGAACCTGATGCTCCGTATGCTCGTTGTAATGGAAGTACCATTCTTCGGGGATTGGCAGCGTGCAGCGAGTTCTCACACCTCATAATATCCTGCGATACGACTCATTTTGAAACTATTAGAAAGCCGAAACTGGCCGGAAAAGGCCGAATATGTACAAGACAGGATTCTACGCATGCTCGTTGTAATGGATGTACCATTCTTCGGGGATTGGCAGCGCGCAACGAGTTCTCTCACATCATAATATCCCGCGATACGACCCATTTTGAAACAATTAAAAAGCCGGAAATGTCCGGAAAATGCCGGAGGTGTACAGAACCCGTTGCTCCGTATGCTCGTTGTAATGGAAGGACCATATTTGAGGGATTGGCAGCGTGCAGCGAGTTCTCACACATCATAATATCCTGCGATACGACCCGTTTTTAATCACATAAAATGCCGGAAATGTCCGGAAAAGGCCGAAGGTGTACAGAACCCGATGCTCCGTTTGCTCGTTGTAATGGAAGTACCATTTTTCGGGGGTTGGCAGAGAGCAACTGGCTCTTACACATCATAATAATCTGATATACGGCCCATTTTGAAACAATTAAAAAGCCGGAAATGTCCGGAAAAGGCCGAAGGTGTACAGAACCTGATGATCCGTATGCTCGTTGTAATGGAAGTACCATTCTTCGGGGATTGGCAGCGTGCAGCGAGTTCTCACACCTCATAATATCCTGCGATACGACTCATTTTGAAACTATTAAAAAGCCGAAACTGGCCGGAAAAGGCCGAATATGTACAAGACAGGATTCTACGCATGCTCGTTGTAATGGATGTACCATTCTTCGGGGATTGGCAGCGCGCAACGAGTTCTCTCACATCATAATATCCCGCGATACGACCCATTTTGAAACAATTAAAAAGCCGGAAATGTCCGGAAAATGCCGAAGGTGTACAGAACCCGTTGCTCCGCATGCTCGTTGTAATGGAAGGACCATATTTGAGGGAATGGCAGCGTGCAGCGAGTTCTCACACATCATAATATCCTGCGATACGACCCGTTTTTAATCACATAAAATGCCGGAAATGTCCGGAAAAGGCCGAAGGTGTACAGAACCCGATGCTCCGTTTGCTCGTTGTAATGGAAGTACCATTTTTGGGGGGTTGGCAGAGAGCAACTGGCTCTTACACATCATAATAATCTGATATACGGCCCATTTTGAAACAATTAAAAAGCCGGAAATGTCCGGAAAAGGCCGAAGGTGTACAGAACCTGATGATCCGTATGCTCGTTGTAATGGAAGTACCATTCTTCGGGGATTGGCAGCGTGCAGCGAGTTCTCACACCTCATAATATCCTGCGATACGACTCATTTTGAAACTATTAAAAAGCCGAAACTGGCCGGAAAAGGCCGAATATGTACAAGACAGGATTCTACGCATGCTCGTTGTAATGGATGTACCATTCTTCGGGGATTGGCAGCGCGCAACGAGTTCTCTCACATCATAATATCCCGCGATACGACCCATTTTGAAACAATTAAAAAGCCGGAAATGTCCGGAAAATGCCGAAGGTGTACAGAACCCGTTGCTCCGTATGCTCGTTGTAATGGAAGGACCATTTTTGGGGGATTGGCAGCGTGCAGCGAGTTCTCACACCTCATAATATCCTGCGATACGACTCATTTTGAAACTATTAAAAAGCCGAAACTGGCCGGAAAACGCCGAATATGTACAAGACAGGATTCTCGTCATGCTCGTTGTAATGGAAGTACCATTCTTCGGGGATTTGTAGCGCGCAACGAGTTCCCTCACATCATAATATCCTGCTATACGGCCCGTTTTTAATCACATAAAATGCCGGAGATGTCCGGAAAAGGCCGAAGGTGTACAGAACCCAATGCTCCGTTTGCTCGTTGTAATGGAAGTACCATTTTTGGGGGTTGGCAGAGAGCAACTGGTTCTTACAGATCATAATATCCTGATATACGGCCCATTTTCGAAACAATTAAAAAGCCGGAAATATCCGGAAAAGGCCGAAGGTGTACAGAACCCGTTGCTCCGTATGCTCGTTGTAATGGGCGTACCATTTTTCGGGGATTGGCAGCGTGCAGCGAGATCTCACACATCATAATATCCTGATAAACGGCACATTTTGAAACAATTAAAAAGCCGGAAAAGTCCGGAAAAGGCCGAAGGTGTACTGAACCTGATGCTCCGTATGCTCGTTGTAAGGGGCGTACCATTTCTCGGGGATTGGCAGCGCGTAACGAGTTCTCTCACATCATAATATCCTGAAATACGGCCCATTTTGAAACAATTAAAAAGCCGGAAATGTCCGGAAAAGGCCGAAGGTGTACAGAACCTGATGCTCCGTATGCTCGTTGTAATGGAAGTACCATTCTTCGGGGATTGGCAGCGTGCAGCGAGTTCTCACACCTCATAATATCCTGCGATACGACTCATTTTGAAACTATTAGAAAGCCGAAACTGGCCGGAAAAGGCCGAATATGTACAAGACAGGATTCTACGCATGCTCGTTGTAATGGATGTACCATTCTTCGGGGATTGGCAGCGCGCAACGAGTTCTCTCACATCATAATATCCCGCGATACGACATATTTTGAAACAATTAAAAAGCCGGAAATGTCCGGAAAATGCCGAAGGTGTACAGAACCCGTTGCTCCGTATGCTCGTTGTAATGGAAGGACCATATTTGAGGGATTGGCAGCGTGCAGCTAGTTCTCACACATCATAATATCCTGCGATACGACCCGTTTTTAATCACATAAAATGCCGGAAATGTCCGGAAAAGGCCGAAGGTGTACAGAACCCGATGCTCCGTTTGCTCGTTGTAATGGAAGTACCATTTTTGGGGGGTTGGCAGAGAGCAACTGGCTCTTACACATCATAATAATCTGATATACGGCCCATTTTGAAACAATTAAAAAGCCGGAAATGTCCGGAAAAGGCCGAAGGTGTACAGAACCCGTTGCTCCGTATGCTCGTTGTAATGGGCGTACCATTTTTCGGGGATTGGAAGCGTGCAGCGAGATCTTACACATCATAATATCGAGCGATACGACCCTTTTTGAAACAATTAAAAAGCCGGAAATATCCGGAAAAGGCCGAAGGTGTACAGAACCCGATGCTCCGTATGCTCGTTGTAAGGGAAGGACCATTTTTGGGGGATCGGCAACGCTCAACGCGTTTTTACACATCATAATATCCTGCTATTCGGCCCGTTTTTGATCACTTAAAATGCCGGAAATGTCCGGAAAAGGCCGAAGGTGTACAGAACCTGATGCTCCGTATGCTCGTTGTAAGGGGCGTACCATTTCTCGGGGATTTCCAGCGTGCAGCCAGTTCTCACACCTCATAATATCCTGCGATACGACCCATTTTGAAACTATTAAAAAGCCGCAAATATCCGGAAAATGCCAAAGGTGTACAGAACCCGTTGCTCCGTATGCTCGTTGTAATGGGCGTACCATTTTTCGGGGATTGGCAGCGTGCAGCGAGTTCTCACACCTCATAATATCCTGCGATACGACCCATTTTGAAACTATTAAAAAGCCGAAACTGGTCGGAAAAGGCCGAATATGTACAAAACAGGATTCTCCGCATGCTCGTTGTAATGGATGTACCATTTTTCGGGGATTGGCAGCGCGCAACGAGTTCTCTCACATCATAATATCCTGATATACGGCCCATTTTGAAACTATTAAAAAGCCGAAACTGGCCGGAAAAGGCCGAATATGTACCAGACAGGATTCTCGTCATGCTCGTTGAAATGGAAGTACCATTCTTCGGGGATTTGCAGCGCGCAACGAGTTCCCTCACATCATAATATCCTGCTATACGGCCCGTTTTTAATCACATAAAATGCCGGAGATGTCCGGAAAAGGCCGAAGGTGTACAGAACCCGTTGCTCCCTTTGCTTGTTGTAATGGAAGTACCATTTTTCGGGGGTTGGCAGAGAGCAATTGGTTCTTACACATCATAATATCCTGATATACGGCCCCTATTGAAGCAATTAAAAAGCCGGAGATGTCCGGAAAAGGCCGAAGGTGTACAGAACCCGTTGCTCCGTATGCTCGCTGTAATGGGCGTACCATTTTTCGGGGATTTCCAGCGTGCAGCCAGTTCTCACACCTCATAATATCCTGCGATACGACCCATTTTGAAACTATTAAGAAGCCGAAACTGGCCGGAAATGGCCGAAAATGTACAAGACAGGATTCTCCGCATGCGCGTTGTAATGGAAGTACCATTCTTCGGGGATTGGCAGCGCGCAACGAGTTCTCTCACATCATAATATCCTGCTATACGGCCCGTTTTTAATCACACAAAATGCCGGAGATGTCCGGAAAAGGCCGAAGGTGTACAGAACCCGTTGCTCCGTATGCTCGCTGTAATGGGCGTACCATTTTTCGGGGATTGGCAGCGTGCAGCGAGTTCTCACACCTCATAATATCCTGCGATACGACCCATTTTGAAACTATTAAAAAGCCGAAACTGGCCGGAAAAGGCCGAATATGTACAAGACAGGATTCTCCGCATGCTCGTTGTAATGGATGTACCATTCTTCGGGGATAGGCAGCGCTCAACGAGTTCTCTCACATCATAATATCCCCCGATACGACCCATGTTGAAACAATTAAAAAGCCGAAACTGGCCGGAAAAGGCCGAAAATGTACAAGACAGGATTCTCCGGATGCTGGTTGTATTGGAAGTACCATTCTTCGGGGATTGGCAGCGCGCACCGTGTTCTCTCACATCATAATATCCTGCTATTCTGCCCGTTTTTGATCACTTAATATGCCGGAAATGTCCGGAAAAGGCCGAAGGTGTACAGAACCTGATGCTCCGTATGCTCGTTGTAAGGGGCGTACCATTTCTCGGGGATTGGCAGCGCGTAACGTGTTCTCTCACATCATAATATCCTGATAAACGGCACATTTTGAAACAATTAAAAAGCCGGAAATGTCCGGAAAAGGCCGAAGGTGTACAGAACCCAATGCTCCGTTTGCTCGTTGTAATGGAAGTACCATTTTTGGGGGGTTGGCAGAGAGCAACTGGTTCTTACACATCATAATATCCTGATATACGGCCCATTTTGAAGCAATTAAAAAGCCGGAAATGTCCGAAAAAGGCCGAAGGTGTACAGAACCCGTTGCTCCGTATGCTCGTTGTAATGGGCGTACCATTTTTCGGGGATTTCCAGCGTGCAGCCAGTTCTCACACATCATAATATCCTGCGATACGACCCATTTTGAAACTATTAAAAAGCCGAAACTGGCCGGAAATGGCCGAAAATGTACAAGACAGGATTCTCCGCATGCTCGTTGTAATGGAAGTACCATTCTTCGGGGATTGGCAGCGCGCAACGAGTTCTCTCACATCATAATATCCTGCTATACGGCCCGTTTTTAATCACATAAAATGCCGGAGATGTCCGGAAAAGGCCGAAGGTGTACAGAACCCGATGCTCCGTTTGCTCGATGTAGTGGAAGTACCATTTTTCGGGGATGGGCAGCGTGCAGCGTGTTCTCACACATCATAATATCCTGCGATACGACCCATTTTGAAACAATTAAATAGCCGGAAATGTCCGGAAAAGGCCGAAGGTGTACAGAACCCGTTGCTCCGTATGCTCGTTGTAATGGGCGTACCATTTTTCGGGGATTGGCATCGTGCAGCGAGTTCTCACACATCATAATATCCTGCGATACGACCCTTTTTGAAACAATTAAAAAGACGAAACTGGCCGGAAAAGGCCGAATATGTACAAGACAGGATTCTCCGCATGCTCGTTGTATTGGAAGTACCATTCTTCGGGGATTGGCAGCGCGCAACGAGTTCTCTCACATCATAATATCCCACGATACGACCCATTTTGAAACAATTAAAAAGCCGGAAATCTTCGGAAAATGCCGAAGGTGTACAGAACCCGTTGCTCCGTATGCTCGTTGTAATGGAAGGAACATTTTTGGGGGATTGGCAACGCTCAACGCGTTTTTACACATCATAATATCCTGCGATACGACTCATTTTGAAACTATTAAAAGGCCGAAACTGCCCGGAAAAGGCCGAATATGTACAAGACAGGATTCTCGTCATGCTCGTTGTAATGGAAGTACCATTCTTCGGGGATTTGCAGCGCGCAACGAGTTCTCTCACATCATAATATCCTGCGATACGACCGATTTTGAAACAATTAAAAAGCCGAAACTGGCCGGAAAAGGCCGAAAATGTACAAGACAGGATTCTCCGGATGCTGGTTGTATTGGAAGTACCATTCTTCGGGGATTGGCAGCGCGCACCGTGTTCTCTCACATCATAATATCCTGCTATTCTGCCCGTTTTTCATCACTTAATATGCCGGAAATGTCCGGAAAAGGCCGAAGGTGTACAGAACCTGATGCTCCGTATGCTCGTTGTAAGGGGCGTACCATTTCTCGGGGATTGGCAGCGCGTAACGTGTTCTCTCACATCATAATATCCTGATAAACGGCACATTTTGAAACAATTAAAAAGCCGGAAATGTCCGGAAAAGGCCGAAGGTGTACAGAACCCGTTGCTCCCTTTGCTTGTTGTAATGGAAGTACCATTTTTGGGGGGTTGGCAGAGAGCAATTGGTTCTTACACATCATAATATCCTGATATACGGCCCCTATTGAAGCAATTAAAAAGCTGGAGATGTCCGGAAAAGGCCGAAGGTGTACAGAACCCGTTGCTCCGTATGCTCGCTGTAATGGGCGTACCATTTTTCGGGGATTTCCAGCGTGCAGCCAGTTCTCACACCTCATAATATCCTGCGATACGACCCATTTTGAAACTATTAAGAAGCCGAAACTGGCCGGAAATGGCCGAAAATGTACAAGACAGGATTCTCCGCATGCTCGTTGTAATGGAAGTACCATTTTTGGGGGGTTGGCAGAGAGCAACTGGTTCTTACACATCATAATATCCTGATATACGGCCCATTTTGAAACAATTAAAAAGCCGGAAATATCCGGAAAAGGCCGAACGTGTACAGAACCCGTTGCTCCGTATGCTCGTTGTAATGGAAGGAACATTTTTGGGAGATTGGCAACGCTCAACGCGTTTTTACACATCATAATATCCTGCGATACGACTCATTTTGAAACTATTACAAGGCCGAACCTGCCCGGAAAAGGCCGAATATGTACAAGACAGGATTCTCGTCATGCTCGTTGTAATGGAAGTACCATTCTCCGGGGATTTGCAGCGCGCAACGAGTTCTCTCACATCATAATATCCTGCGATACGACCCATTTTGAAACAATTAAAAAGCCGAAACTGGCCGGAAAAGGCCGAAAATGTACAAGACAGGATTCTCCGGATGCTGGTTGTATTGGAAGTACCATTCTTCGGGGATTGGCAGCGCGCACCGTGTTCTCTCACATCATAATATCCTGCTATTCTGCCCGTTTTTGATCACTTAATATGCCGGAAATGTCCGGAAAAGGCCGAAGGTGTACAGAACCTGATGCCCCGTATGCTCGTTGTAAGGGGCGTACCATTTCTCGGGGATTGGCAGCGCGTAACGTGTTCTCTCACGTCATAATATCCTGATAAACGGCACATTTTGAAACAATTAAAAAGCCGGAAATGTCCGGAAAAGGCCGAAGGTGTACAGAACCCAATCCTCCGTTTTCTCGTTGTAATGGAAGTACCATTTTTGGGGGGTTGGCAGAGAGCAACTGGTTCTTACACATCATAATATCCTGATATACGGCCCATTTTGAAACAATTAAAAAGCCGGAAATGTCCGGAAAAGGCCGAAGGTGTACAGAACCCGTTGCTCCGTATGCTCGTTGTAATGGGCGTACCATTTTTCGGTGATTGGCAGCGTGCAGCGAGATCTCACACATCATAATATCCTGCGATACGACCCATTTTGAAACAATTAAAAAGCCGGAAATGTCCGGAAAAGGCCGAAGGTGTACAGAACCCAATGCTCCGTTTGCTCGTTGTAATGGAAGTACCATTTTTGGGGGGTTGGCAGAGAGCAACTGGTTCTTACACATCATAATATCCTGATATACGGCCCATTTTGAAACAATTAAAAAGCCGGAAATATCCGGAAAAGGCCGAAGGTGTACAGAACCCGTTGCTCCGTATGCTCGTTGTAATGGAAGGAACATTTTTGGGGGATTGGCAACGCTCAACGCGTTTTTACACATCATAATATCCTGCGATACGACTCATTTTGAAACTATTAAAAGGCCGAAACTGCCCGGAAAAGGCCGAATATGTACAAGACAGGATTCTCGTCATGCTCGTTGTAATGGAAGTACCATTCTTCGGGGATTTGCAGCGCGCAACGAGTTCTCTCACATCATAATATCCTGCGATACGACCCATTTTGAAACAATTAAAAAGCCGAAACTGGCCGGAAAAGGCCGAAAATGTACAAGACAGGATTCTCCGGATGCTGGTTGTATTGGAAGTACCATTCTTCGGGGATTGGCAGCGCGCACCGTGTTCTCTCACATCATAATATCCTGCTATTCTGCCCGTTTTTGATCACTTAATATGCCGGAAATGTCCGGAAAAGGCCGAAGGTGTACAGAACCTGATGCTCCGTATGCTCGTTGTAAGGGGCGTACCATTTCTCGGGGATTGGCAGCGCGTAACGTGTTCTCTCACATCATAATATCCTGATAAACGGCACATTTTGAAACAATTAAAAAGCCGGAAATGTCCGGAAAAGGCCGAAGGTGTACAGAACCCAATGCTCCGTTTTCTCGTTGTAATGGAAGTACCATTTTTGGGGGGTTGGCAGAGAGCAACTGGTTCTTACACATCATAATATCCTGATATACGGTCCATTTTGAAACAATTAAAAAGCCGGAAATGTCCGGAAAAGGACGAAGGTGTACAGAACCCGTTGCTCCCTTTGCTTGTTGTAATGGAAGTACCATTTTTGGGGGGTTGGCAGAGAGCAATTGGTTCTTACACATCATAATATCCTGATATACGGCCCCTACTGAAGCAATTAAAAAGCTGGAGATGTCCGGAAAAGGCCGAAGGTGTACAGAACCCGTTGCTCCGTATGCTCGTTGTAATGGAATTACCATTTTGGGGGGATTGGCAGAGAGCAACTGGTTCTTACACATCATAATATCTTGATATACGGCCCATTTTGAAACAATTAAAAAGCCGGATATATCCGGAAAAGGCCGAAGGTGTACAGAACCTGATGCTCCGTATGCTCGTTGTAATGGAAGTACCATTCTTCGGGGATTGGCAGCGCGCAACGAGTTCTCTCACATCATAATATCCTGATATACGGCCCATTTTGAAACAATTAAAAAGCCGGAAATGTCCGGAAAAGGCCGAAGGTGTACAGAACCCAATGCTCCGTTTGCTCGTTGTAATGGAAGTACCATTTTTGGGGGGTTGGCAGAGAGCAACTGGTTCTTACACATCATAATATCCTGATATACGGCCCATTTTGAAACAATTAAAAAGCCGGATATATCCGGAAAAGGCCGAAGGTGTACAGAACCCGTTGCTCCGTATGCTCGTTGTAATGGAATTACCATTTTTGGGGGATTGGCTACGCTCAACGCGTTTTTACACATCATAATATCCTGCGTTACGACTCATTTTGAAACTATTAAAAAGCCGAAACTGGCCGGAAAAGGCCGAATATGTACCAGACAGGATTCTCGTCATGCTCGTTGAAATGGAAGTACCATTCTTCGGGGATTTGCAGCGCGCAACGAGTTCTCTCACATCATAATATCCTGATATACGGCCCATTTTGAAACAATTAAAAAGCCGGAAATGTCCGGAAAAGGCCGAAGGTGTACAGAACCCGTTGCTCCCTTTGCTTGTTGTAATGGAAGTACCATTTTTGGGGGGTTGGCAGCGTGCAGCGAGTTCTCATACCTCATAATATCCTGCGAAACGACCCATTTTGAAACTATTAAAAAGCCGAAACTGGTCGGAAAAGGCCGAATATGCACAAGACAGGATTCTCCGCATGCTCGTTGTAATGGATGTACCATTTTTCGGGGATTGGCAGCGCGCAACGAGTTCTCTCACATCATAATATCCTGATATACGGCCCATTTTGAAACAATTAAAAAGCCGGAAATGTCCGGAAAAGGCCGAAGGTGTACAGAACCCGTTGCTCCCTTTGCTTGTTGTAATGGAAGTACCATTTTTGGGGGGTTGGCAGAGAGCAACTGGTTCTTACACATCATAATATCCTGATATACGGCCCATTTTGAAGCAATTAAAAAGCCGGAAATGTCCGGAAAAGGCCGAAGGTGTACAGAACCCGTTGCTCCGTATGCTCGTTGTAATGGGCGTACCATTTTTCGGGGATTTCCAGCGTGCAGCCAGTTCTCACACCTCATAATATCCTGCGATACGACCCATTTTGAAACTATTAAGAAGCCGAAACTGGCCGGAAATGGCTGAAAATGTACAAGACAGGATTCTCCGCATGCTCGTTGTAATGGAAGTACCATTCTACGGGGATTGGCAGCGCGCAACGAGTTCTCTCACATCATAATATCCTGCTATACGGCCCGTTTTTAATCACATAAAATGCCGGAGATGTCCGGAAAAGGCCGAAGGTGTACAGAACCCAATGCTCCGTTTGCTCGTTGTAATGGAAGTACCATTTTTGGGGGGTTGGCAGAGAGCAACTGGTTCTTAAACATCATAATATCCTGATATACGGCCCATTTTGAAGCAATTAAAAAGCCGGAAATGTCCGAAAAAGGCCGAAGGTGTACAGAACCCGTTGCTCCGTATGCTCGTTGTAATGGGCGTACCATTTTTCGGGGATTTCCAGCGTGCAGCCAGTTCTCACACATCATAATATCCAGCGATACGACCCATTTTGAAACTATTAAAAAGCCGAAACTGGCCGGAAATGGCCGAATAAGTACAAGACAGGATTCTCCGCATGCTCGTTGTAATGGAAGTACCATTCTTCGGGGATTGGCAGCGCTCAACGAGTTCTCTCACATCATAATATCCTGCTATACGGCCCGTTTTTAATCACATAAAATGCCGGAGATGTCCGGAAAAGGCCGAATGTGTACAGAACCCGATGCTCCGTTTGCTCGTTGTAGTGGAAGTACCATTTTTCGGGGATGGGCAGCGTGCAGCGTGTTCTCACACATCATAATATCCTGCGATACGACCCATTTTGAAACAATTAAATAGCCGGAAATGTCCGGAAAAGGCCGAAGGTGTACAGAACCCGTTGCTCCGTATGCTCGTTGTAATGGGCGTACCATTTTTCGGGGATTGGCATCGTGCAGCGAGTTCTCACACATCATAATATCCTGCGATACGACCCTTTTTGAAACAATTAAAAAGACGAAACTGGCCGGAAAAGGCCGAATATGTACAAGACAGGATTCTCCGCATGCTCGTTGTATTGGAAGTACCATTCTTCGGGGATTGGCAGCGCGCACCGAGTTCTCTCACATCATAATATCCTGCTATACGGCCCGTTTTTAATCACATAAAATGCCGGAGATGTCCGGAAAAGGCCGAAGGTGTACAGAACCCAATGCTCCGTTTGCTCGTTGTAATGGAAGTACCATTTTTGGGGGGTTGGCAGAGAGCAACTGGTTCTTACACATCATAATATCCTGATATACGGCCCATTTTGAAACAATTAAAAAGCCGGAAATGTCCGGAAAATGCCAAAGGCGTACAGAACCCGTTCCTCCGTATGCTCGTTGTAATGGGCGTACCATTTTTCGGGGATTGGCAGCGTGCAGCGAGTTCTCACACCTCATAATATCCTGCGATACGACCCATTTTGAAACTATTAAAAAGCCGAAACTGGCCGGAAAAGGCCGAATATGTACAAGACAGGATTCTCCGCATGCTCGTTGTAATGGAAGTACCATTCTTCGGGGATTGGCAGCGCGCAACGAGTTCTCTCACATCATAATATCCTGCTATACGGCCCGTTTTTAATCACATAAAATGCCGGAGATGTCCGGAAAAGGCCGAAGGTGTACAGAACCCAATGCTCCGTTTGCTCGTTGTAATGGAAGTACCATTTTTGGGGGGTTGGCAGAGAGCAACTGGTTCTTACACATCATAATATCCTGATATACGGCCCATTTTGAAGCAATTAAAAAGCCGGAAATGTCCGAAAAAGGCCGAAGGTGTACAGAACCCGTTGCTCCGTATGCTCGTTGTAATGGGCGTACCATTTTTCGGGGATTTCCAGCGTGCAGCCAGTTCTCACACATCATAATATCCTGCGATACGACCCATTTTGAAACTATTAAAAAGCCGAAACTGGCCGGAAATGGCCGAAAATGTACAAGACAGGATTCTCCGCATGCTCGTTGTAATGGAAGTACCATTCTTCGGGGATTGGCAGCGCGCAACGAGTTCTCTCACATCATAATATCCTGCTATACGGCCCGTTTTTAATCACATAAAATGCCGGAGATGTCCGGAAAAGGCCGAAGGTGTACAGAACCCGATGCTCCGTTTGCTCGATGTAGTGGAAGTACCATTTTTCGGGGATGGGCAGCGTGCAGCGTGTTCTCACACATCATAATATCCTGCGATACGACCCATTTTGAAACAATTAAATAGCCGGAAATGTCCGGAAAAGGCCGAAGGTGTACAGAACCCGTTGCTCCGTATGCTCGTTGTAATGGGCGTACCATTTTTCGGGGATTGGCATCGTGCAGCGAGTTCTCACACATCATAATATCCTGCGATACGACCCTTTTTGAAACAATTAAAAAGACGAAACTGGCCGGAAAAGGCCGAATATGTACAAGACAGGATTCTCCGCATGCTCGTTGTATTGGAAGTACCATTCTTCGGGGATTGGCAGCGCGCAACGAGTTCTCTCACATCATAATATCCCACGATACGACCCATTTTGAAACAATTAAAAAGCCGGAAATCTTCGGAAAATGCCGAAGGTGTACAGAACCCGTTGCTCCGTATGCTCGTTGTAATGGAAGGAACATTTTTGGGGGATTGGCAACGCTCAACGCGTTTTTACACATCATAATATCCTGCGATACGACTCATTTTGAAACTATTAAAAGGCCGAAACTGCCCGGAAAAGGCCGAATATGTACAAGACAGGATTCTCGTCATGCTCGTTGTAATGGAAGTACCATTCTTCGGGGATTTGCAGCGCGCAACGAGTTCTCTCACATCATAATATCCTGCGATACGACCGATTTTGAAACAATTAAAAAGCCGAAACTGGCCGGAAAAGGCCGAAAATGTACAAGACAGGATTCTCCGGATGCTGGTTGTATTGGAAGTACCATTCTTCGGGGATTGGCAGCGCGCACCGTGTTCTCTCACATCATAATATCCTGCTATTCTGCCCGTTTTTCATCACTTAATATGCCGGAAATGTCCGGAAAAGGCCGAAGGTGTACAGAACCTGATGCTCCGTATGCTCGTTGTAAGGGGCGTACCATTTCTCGGGGATTGGCAGCGCGTAACGTGTTCTCTCACATCATAATATCCTGATAAACGGCACATTTTGAAACAATTAAAAAGCCGGAAATGTCCGGAAAAGGCCGAAGGTGTACAGAACCCGTTGCTCCCTTTGCTTGTTGTAATGGAAGTACCATTTTTGGGGGGTTGGCAGAGAGCAATTGGTTCTTACACATCATAATATCCTGATATACGGCCCCTATTGAAGCAATTAAAAAGCTGGAGATGTCCGGAAAAGGCCGAAGGTGTACAGAACCCGTTGCTCCGTATGCTCGCTGTAATGGGCGTACCATTTTTCGGGGATTTCCAGCGTGCAGCCAGTTCTCACACCTCATAATATCCTGCGATACGACCCATTTTGAAACTATTAAGAAGCCGAAACTGGCCGGAAATGGCCGAAAATGTACAAGACAGGATTCTCCGCATGCTCGTTGTAATGGAAGTACCATTTTTGGGGGGTTGGCAGAGAGCAACTGGTTCTTACACATCATAATATCCTGATATACGGCCCATTTTGAAACAATTAAAAAGCCGGAAATATCCGGAAAAGGCCGAACGTGTACAGAACCCGTTGCTCCGTATGCTCGTTGTAATGGAAGGAACATTTTTGGGAGATTGGCAACGCTCAACGCGTTTTTACACATCATAATATCCTGCGATACGACTCATTTTGAAACTATTACAAGGCCGAACCTGCCCGGAAAAGGCCGAATATGTACAAGACAGGATTCTCGTCATGCTCGTTGTAATGGAAGTACCATTCTCCGGGGATTTGCAGCGCGCAACGAGTTCTCTCACATCATAATATCCTGCGATACGACCCATTTTGAAACAATTAAAAAGCCGAAACTGGCCGGAAAAGGCCGAAAATGTACAAGACAGGATTCTCCGGATGCTGGTTGTATTGGAAGTACCATTCTTCGGGGATTGGCAGCGCGCACCGTGTTCTCTCACATCATAATATCCTGCTATTCTGCCCGTTTTTGATCACTTAATATGCCGGAAATGTCCGGAAAAGGCCGAAGGTGTACAGAACCTGATGCCCCGTATGCTCGTTGTAAGGGGCGTACCATTTCTCGGGGATTGGCAGCGCGTAACGTGTTCTCTCACGTCATAATATCCTGATAAACGGCACATTTTGAAACAATTAAAAAGCCGGAAATGTCCGGAAAAGGCCGAAGGTGTACAGAACCCAATCCTCCGTTTTCTCGTTGTAATGGAAGTACCATTTTTGGGGGGTTGGCAGAGAGCAACTGGTTCTTACACATCATAATATCCTGATATACGGCCCATTTTGAAACAATTAAAAAGCCGGAAATGTCCGGAAAAGGCCGAAGGTGTACAGAACCCGTTGCTCCGTATGCTCGTTGTAATGGGCGTACCATTTTTCGGTGATTGGCAGCGTGCAGCGAGATCTCACACATCATAATATCCTGCGATACGACCCATTTTGAAACAATTAAAAAGCCGGAAATGTCCGGAAAAGGCCGAAGGTGTACAGAACCCAATGCTCCGTTTGCTCGTTGTAATGGAAGTACCATTTTTGGGGGGTTGGCAGAGAGCAACTGGTTCTTACACATCATAATATCCTGATATACGGCCCATTTTGAAACAATTAAAAAGCCGGAAATATCCGGAAAAGGCCGAAGGTGTACAGAACCCGTTGCTCCGTATGCTCGTTGTAATGGAAGGAACATTTTTGGGGGATTGGCAACGCTCAACGCGTTTTTACACATCATAATATCCTGCGATACGACTCATTTTGAAACTATTAAAAGGCCGAAACTGCCCGGAAAAGGCCGAATATGTACAAGACAGGATTCTCGTCATGCTCGTTGTAATGGAAGTACCATTCTTCGGGGATTTGCAGCGCGCAACGAGTTCTCTCACATCATAATATCCTGCGATACGACCCATTTTGAAACAATTAAAAAGCCGAAACTGGCCGGAAAAGGCCGAAAATGTACAAGACAGGATTCTCCGGATGCTGGTTGTATTGGAAGTACCATTCTTCGGGGATTGGCAGCGCGCACCGTGTTCTCTCACATCATAATATCCTGCTATTCTGCCCGTTTTTGATCACTTAATATGCCGGAAATGTCCGGAAAAGGCCGAAGGTGTACAGAACCTGATGCTCCGTATGCTCGTTGTAAGGGGCGTACCATTTCTCGGGGATTGGCAGCGCGTAACGTGTTCTCTCACATCATAATATCCTGATAAACGGCACATTTTGAAACAATTAAAAAGCCGGAAATGTCCGGAAAAGGCCGAAGGTGTACAGAACCCAATGCTCCGTTTTCTCGTTGTAATGGAAGTACCATTTTTGGGGGGTTGGCAGAGAGCAACTGGTTCTTACACATCATAATATCCTGATATACGGTCCATTTTGAAACAATTAAAAAGCCGGAAATGTCCGGAAAAGGACGAAGGTGTACAGAACCCGTTGCTCCCTTTGCTTGTTGTAATGGAAGTACCATTTTTGGGGGGTTGGCAGAGAGCAATTGGTTCTTACACATCATAATATCCTGATATACGGCCCCTACTGAAGCAATTAAAAAGCTGGAGATGTCCGGAAAAGGCCGAAGGTGTACAGAACCCGTTGCTCCGTATGCTCGTTGTAATGGAATTACCATTTTGGGGGGATTGGCAGAGAGCAACTGGTTCTTACACATCATAATATCTTGATATACGGCCCATTTTGAAACAATTAAAAAGCCGGATATATCCGGAAAAGGCCGAAGGTGTACAGAACCTGATGCTCCGTATGCTCGTTGTAATGGAAGTACCATTCTTCGGGGATTGGCAGCGCGCAACGAGTTCTCTCACATCATAATATCCTGATATACGGCCCATTTTGAAACAATTAAAAAGCCGGAAATGTCCGGAAAAGGCCGAAGGTGTACAGAACCCAATGCTCCGTTTGCTCGTTGTAATGGAAGTACCATTTTTGGGGGGTTGGCAGAGAGCAACTGGTTCTTACACATCATAATATCCTGATATACGGCCCATTTTGAAACAATTAAAAAGCCGGATATATCCGGAAAAGGCCGAAGGTGTACAGAACCCGTTGCTCCGTATGCTCGTTGTAATGGAATTACCATTTTTGGGGGATTGGCTACGCTCAACGCGTTTTTACACATCATAATATCCTGCGTTACGACTCATTTTGAAACTATTAAAAAGCCGAAACTGGCCGGAAAAGGCCGAATATGTACCAGACAGGATTCTCGTCATGCTCGTTGAAATGGAAGTACCATTCTTCGGGGATTTGCAGCGCGCAACGAGTTCTCTCACATCATAATATCCTGATATACGGCCCATTTTGAAACAATTAAAAAGCCGGAAATGTCCGGAAAAGGCCGAAGGTGTACAGAACCCGTTGCTCCCTTTGCTTGTTGTAATGGAAGTACCATTTTTGGGGGGTTGGCAGCGTGCAGCGAGTTCTCATACCTCATAATATCCTGCGAAACGACCCATTTTGAAACTATTAAAAAGCCGAAACTGGTCGGAAAAGGCCGAATATGCACAAGACAGGATTCTCCGCATGCTCGTTGTAATGGATGTACCATTTTTCGGGGATTGGCAGCGCGCAACGAGTTCTCTCACATCATAATATCCTGATATACGGCCCATTTTGAAACAATTAAAAAGCCGGAAATGTCCGGAAAAGGCCGAAGGTGTACAGAACCCGTTGCTCCCTTTGCTTGTTGTAATGGAAGTACCATTTTTGGGGGGTTGGCAGAGAGCAACTGGTTCTTACACATCATAATATCCTGATATACGGCCCATTTTGAAGCAATTAAAAAGCCGGAAATGTCCGGAAAAGGCCGAAGGTGTACAGAACCCGTTGCTCCGTATGCTCGTTGTAATGGGCGTACCATTTTTCGGGGATTTCCAGCGTGCAGCCAGTTCTCACACCTCATAATATCCTGCGATACGACCCATTTTGAAACTATTAAGAAGCCGAAACTGGCCGGAAATGGCTGAAAATGTACAAGACAGGATTCTCCGCATGCTCGTTGTAATGGAAGTACCATTCTACGGGGATTGGCAGCGCGCAACGAGTTCTCTCACATCATAATATCCTGCTATACGGCCCGTTTTTAATCACATAAAATGCCGGAGATGTCCGGAAAAGGCCGAAGGTGTACAGAACCCAATGCTCCGTTTGCTCGTTGTAATGGAAGTACCATTTTTGGGGGGTTGGCAGAGAGCAACTGGTTCTTACACATCATAATATCCTGATATACGGCCCATTTTGAAGCAATTAAAAAGCCGGAAATGTCCGAAAAAGGCCGAAGGTGTACAGAACCCGTTGCTCCGTATGCTCGTTGTAATGGGCGTACCATTTTTCGGGGATTTCCAGCGTGCAGCCAGTTCTCACACATCATAATATCCAGCGATACGACCCATTTTGAAACTATTAAAAAGCCGAAACTGGCCGGAAATGGCCGAATAAGTACAAGACAGGATTCTCCGCATGCTCGTTGTAATGGAAGTACCATTCTTCGGGGATTGGCAGCGCTCAACGAGTTCTCTCACATCATAATATCCTGCTATACGGCCCGTTTTTAATCACATAAAATGCCGGAGATGTCCGGAAAAGGCCGAATGTGTACAGAACCCGATGCTCCGTTTGCTCGTTGTAGTGGAAGTACCATTTTTCGGGGATGGGCAGCGTGCAGCGTGTTCTCACACATCATAATATCCTGCGATACGACCCATTTTGAAACAATTAAATAGCCGGAAATGTCCGGAAAAGGCCGAAGGTGTACAGAACCCGTTGCTCCGTATGCTCGTTGTAATGGGCGTACCATTTTTCGGGGATTGGCATCGTGCAGCGAGTTCTCACACATCATAATATCCTGCGATACGACCCTTTTTGAAACAATTAAAAAGACGAAACTGGCCGGAAAAGGCCGAATATGTACAAGACAGGATTCTCCGCATGCTCGTTGTATTGGAAGTACCATTCTTCGGGGATTGGCAGCGCGCACCGAGTTCTCTCACATCATAATATCCTGCTATACGGCCCGTTTTTAATCACATAAAATGCCGGAGATGTCCGGAAAAGGCCGAAGGTGTACAGAACCCAATGCTCCGTTTGCTCGTTGTAATGGAAGTACCATTTTTGGGGGGTTGGCAGAGAGCAACTGGTTCTTACACATCATAATATCCTGATATACGGCCCATTTTGAAACAATTAAAAAGCCGGAAATGTCCGGAAAATGCCAAAGGCGTACAGAACCCGTTCCTCCGTATGCTCGTTGTAATGGGCGTACCATTTTTCGGGGATTGGCAGCGTGCAGCGAGTTCTCACACCTCATAATATCCTGCGATACGACCCATTTTGAAACTATTAAAAAGCCGAAACTGGCCGGAAAAGGCCGAATATGTACAAGACAGGATTCTCCGCATGCTCGTTGTAATGGATGAACCATTCTTCGGGGATAGGCAGCGCGCAACGAGTTCTCTCACATCATAATATCCCCCGATACGACCCATGTTGAAACAATTAAAAAGCCGGAAATGTCCGGGAAATGCCGAAGGTGTACAGAACCCGTTGGTCCGTATGCTCGTTGTAATGGAAGGACCATTTTTGGGGGATTGGCAGCGTGCAGCGAGTTCTCACACATCATAATATCCTGCGATACGACCCTTTTTGAAACAATTAAAAAGACGAAACTGGCCGGAAAAGGCCGAATATGTACAAGACAGGATTCTCCGCATGCTCGTTGTATTGGAAGTACCATTCTTCGGGGATTGGCAGCGCGCACCGAGTTCTCTCACATCATAATATCCTGCTATACGGCCCGTTTTTAATCACATAAAATGCCGGAGATGTCCGGAAAAGGCCGAAGGTGTACAGAACCCAATGCTCCGTTTGCTCGTTGTAATGGAAGTACCATTTTTGGGGGGTTGGCAGAGAGCAACTGGTTCTTACACATCATAATATCCTGATATACGGCCCATTTTGAAACAATTAAAAAGCCGGAAATGTCCGGAAAATGCCAAAGGCGTACAGAACCCGTTCCTCCGTATGCTCGTTGTAATGGGCGTACCATTTTTCGGGGATTGGCAGCGTGCAGCGAGTTCTCACACCTCATAATATCCTGCGATACGACCCATTTTGAAACTATTAAAAAGCCGAAACTGGCCGGAAAAGGCCGAATATGTACAAGACAGGATTCTCCGCATGCTCGTTGTAATGGATGAACCATTCTTCGGGGATAGGCAGCGCGCAACGAGTTCTCTCACATCATAATATCCCCCGATACGACCCATGTTGAAACAATTAAAAAGCCGGAAATGTCCGGGAAATGCCGAAGGTGTACAGAACCCGTTGGTCCGTATGCTCGTTGTAATGGAAGGACCATTTTTGGGGGATTGGCAGCGTGCAGCGAGTTCTCACACATCATAATATCCTGCGATACGACCCGTTTTTAATCACATAAAATGCCGGAAATGTCCGGAAAAGGCCGAAGGTGTACAGAACCTGATGCTACGTATACTCGTTGTAAGGGGCGTACCATTTCTCGGGGATTGACAGCGCGCAACGAGGTCTCACACATCATAATATCCTGCGATACGACCCTTTTTGAAACAATTAAAAAGCAAGAAATATCCGGAAAAGGCCGAAGGTGTACAGAACCCGTTGCTCCCTTTGCTTGTTGTAATGGAAGTACCATTTTTGGGGGGTTGGCAGAGAGCAATTGGTTCTTACACATCATAATATCCTGATATACGGCCCCTATTGAAGCAATTAAAAAGCTGGAGATGTCCGGAAAAGGCAGATGGTGTACAGAACCCGTTGCTCCGTATGCTCGCTGTAATGGGCGTACCATTTTTCGGGGATTTCCAGCGTGCAGCCAGTTCTCACACCTCATAATATCCTGCGATACGACCCATTTTGAAACTATTAAGAAGCCGAAACTGGCCGGGAATGGCCGAAAATGTACAAGACAGGATTCTCCGCATGCTCGTTGTAATGGAAGTACCATTCTTCGGGGATTGGCAGCGCGCAACGAGTTCTCTCACATCATAATATCCTGCTATACGGCCCGTTTTTAATCACATAAAATGCCGGAGATGTCCGGAAAAGGCCGAAGGTGTACAGAACCCAATGCTCCGTTTGCTCGTTGTAATGGAAGTACCATTTTTGGGGGGTTGGCAGAGAGCAACTGGTTCTTACACATCATAATATCCTGATATACGGCCCATTTTGAAACAATTAAAAAGCCGGAAATATCCGGAAAAGGCCGAAGGTGTACAGAACCCGTTGCTCCGTATGCTCGTTGTAATGGAAGGAACATTTTTGGGGGATTGGCAACGCTCAACGCGTTTTTACACATCATAATATCCTGCGATACGACTCATTTTGAAACTATTAAAAGGCCGAAACTGCCCGGAAAAGGCCGAATATGTACAAGACAGGATTCTCGTCATGCTCGTTGTAATGGAAGTACCATTCTTCGGGGATTTGCAGCGCGCAACGAGTTCTCTCACATCATAATATCCTGCGATACGACCCATTGTGAAACAATTAAAAAGCCGAAACTGGCCGGAAAAGGCCGAAAATGTACAAGACAGGATTCTCCGGATGCTGGTTGTATTGGAAGTACCATTCTTCGGGGATTGGCAGCGCGCACCGTGTTCTCTCACATCATAATATCCTGCTATTCTGCCCGTTTTTGATCACTTAATATGCCGGAAATGTCCGGAAAAGGCCGAAGGTGTACAGAACCTGATGCTCCGTATGCTCGTTGTAAGGGGCGTACCATTTCTCGGGGATTGGCAGCGCGTAACGTGTTCTCTCACATCATAATATCCTGATAAACGGCACATTTTGAAACAATTAAAAAGCCGGAAATGTCCGGAAAAGGCCGAAGGTGTACAGAACCCAATCCTCCGTTTTCTCGTTGTAATGGAAGTACCATTTTTGGGGGGTTGGCAGAGAGCAACTGGTTCTTACACATCATAATATCCTGATATACGGCCCATTTTGAAACAATTAAAAAGCCGGAAATGTCCGGAAAAGGCCGAAGGTGTACAGAACCCGTTGCTCCCTTTGCTTGTTGTAATGGAAGTACCATTTTTGGGGGGTTGGCAGAGAGCAATTGGTTCTTACACATCATAATATCCTGATATACGGCCCCTATTGAAGCAATTGAAAAGCCGGAGATGTCCGGAAAAGGCCGAAGGTGTACAGAACCCGTTGCTCCGTATGCTCGCTGTAATGGGCGTACCATTTTTCGGGGATTTCCAGCGTGCAGCCAGTTCTCACACCTCATAATATCCTGCGATACGACCCATTTTGAAACTATTAAGAAGCCGAAACTGGCCGGAAATGGCCGAAAATGTACAAGACAGGATTCTCCGCATGCTCGTTGTAATGGAAGTACCATTCTTCGGGGATTGGCAGCGCGCAACGAGTTCTCTCACATCATAATATCCTGCTATACGGCCCGTTTTTAATCACATAAAATGCCGGAGATGTCCGGAAAAGGCCGAAGGTGTACAGAACCCAATGCTCCGTTTGCTCGTTGTAATGGAAGTACCATTTTTGGGGGGTTGGCAGAGAGCAACTGGTTCTTACACATCATAATATCCTGATATACGGCCCATTTTGAAACAATTAAAAAGCCGGAAATGTCCGGAAAATGCCAAAGGTGTACAGAACCCGTTCCTCCGTATGCTCGTTGTAATGGGCGTACCATTTTTCGGGGATTGGCAGCGTGCAGCGAGTTCTCACACCTCATAATATCCTGCGATACGACCCATTTTGAAAATATTAAAAAGCCGAAACTGGCCGGAAAAGGCCGAATATGTACAAGACAGGATTCTCCGCATGCTCGTTGTAATGGATGTACCATTCTTCGGGGATAGGCAGCGCGCAACGAGTTCTCTCACATCATAATATCCCCCGATACGACCCATGTTGAAACAATTAAAAAGCCGGAAATGTCCGGGAAATGCCGAAGGTGTACAGAACCCGTTGGTCCGTATGCTCGTTGTAATGGAAGGACCATTTTTGGGGGATTGGCAGCGTGCAGCGAGTTCTCACACATCATAATATCCTGCGATACGACCCGTTATTAATCACATAAAATGCCGGAAATGTCCGGAAAAGGCCGAAGGTGTACAGAACCTGATGCTACGTATACTCGTTGTAAGGGGCGTACCATTTCTCGGGGATTGACAGCGCGCAACGAGGTCTCACACATCATAATATCCTGCGATACGACCCTTTTTGAAACAATTAAAAAGCAAGAAATATCCGGAAAAGGCCGAAGGTGTACAGAACCCGTTGCTCCCTTTGCTTGTTGTAATGGAAGTACCATTTTTGGGGGGTTGGCAGAGAGCAATTGGTTCTTACACATCATAATATCCTGATATACGGCCCCTATTGAAGCAATTAAAAAGCTGGAGATGTCCGGAAAAGGCCGAAGGTGTACAGAACCCGTTGCACCGTATGCTCGCTGTAATGGGCGTACCATTTTTCGGGGATTTCCAGCGTGCAGCCAGTTCTCACACCTCATAATATCCTGAGATACGACCCATTTTGAAACTATTAAGAAGCCGAAACTGGCCGGAAATGGCCGAAAATGTACAAGACAGGATTCTCCGCATGCTCGTTGTAATGGAAGTACCATTCTTCGGGGATTGGCAGCGCGCAACTAGTTCTCTCACATCATAATATCCTGCTATACGGCCCGTTTTTAATCACATAAAATGCCGGAGATGTCCGGAAAAGGCCGAAGGTGTACAGAACCCAATGCTCCGTTTGCTCGTTGTAATGGAAGTACCATTTTTGGGGGGTTGGCAGAGAGCAACTGGTTCTTACACATCATAATATCCTGATATACGGCCCATTTTGAAACAATTAAAAAGCCGGAAATATCCGGAAAAGGCCGAAGGTGTACAGAACCCGTTGCTCCGTATGCTCGTTGTAATGGAAGGAACATTTTTGGGGGATTGGCAACGCTCAACGCGTTTTTACACATCATAATATCCTGCGATACGACTCATTTTGAAACTATTAAAAGGCCGACACTGCCCGGAAAAGGCCGAATATGTACAAGACAGGATTCTCGTCATGCTCGTTGTAATGGAAGTACCATTCTTCGGGGATTTGCAGCGCGCAACGAGTTCTCTCACATCATAATATCCTGCGATACGACCCATTTTGAAACAATTAAAAAGCCGAAACTGGCCGGAAAAGGCCGAAAATGTACAAGACAGGATTCTCCGGATGCTGGTTGTATTGGAAGTACCATTCTTCGGGGATTGGCAGCGCGCACCGTGTTCTCTCACATCATAATATCCTGCTATTCTGCCCGTTTTTGATCACTTAATATGCCGGAAATGTCCGGAAAAGGCCGAAGGTGTACAGAACCTGATGCTCCGTATGCTCGTTGTAAGGGGCGTACCATTTCTCGGGGATTGGCAGCGCGTAACGTGTTCTCTCACATCATAATATCCTGATAAACGGCACATTTTGAAACAATTAAAAAGCCGGAAATGTCCGGAAAAGGCCGAAGGTGTACAGAACCCAATGCTCCGTTTTCTCGTTGTAATGGAAGTACCATTTTTGGGGGGTTGGCAGAGAGCAACTGGTTCTTACACATCATAATATCCTGATATACGGTCCATTTTGAAACAATTAAAAAGCCGGAAATGTCCGGAAAAGGCCGAAGGTGTACAGAACCCGTTGCTCCCTTTGCTTGTTGTAATGGAAGTACCATTTTTGGGGGGTTGGCAGAGAGCAATTGGTTCTTACACATCATAATATCCTGATATACGGCCCCTATTGAAGCAATTAAAAAGCTGGAGATGTCCGGAAAAGGCCGAAGGTGTACAGAACCCGTTGCTCCGTATGCTCGCTGTAATGGGCGTACCATTTTTCGGGGATTTCCAGCGTGCAGCCAGTTCTCACACCTCATAATATCCTGCGATACGACCCATTTTGAAACTATTAAGAAGCCGAAACTGGCCGGAAATGGCCGAAAATGTACAAGACAGGATTCTCCGCATGCTCGTTGTAATGGAAGTACCATTCTTCGGGGATTGGCAGCGCGCAACGAGTTCTCTCACATCATAATATCCTGCTATACGGCCCGTTTTTAATCACATAAAATGCCGGAGATGTCCGGAAAAGGCCGAAGGTGTACAGAACCCAATGCTCCGTTTGCTCGTTGTAATGGAAGTACCATTTTTGGGGGGTTGGCAGAGAGCAACTGGTTCTTACACATCATAATATCCTGATATACGGCCCATTTTGAAACAATTAAAAAGCCGGAAATATCCGGAAAAGGCCGAAGGTGTACAGGACCCGTTGCTCCGTATGCTCGTTGTAATGGAAGGAACATTTTTGGGGGATTGGCAACGCTCAACGCGTTTTTACACATCATAATATCCTGCGATACGACTCATTTTGAAACTATTAAAAGGCCGAAACTGCCCGGAAAAGGCCGAATATGTACAAGACAGGATTCTCGTCATGCTCGTTGTAATGGAAGTACCATTCTTCGGGGATTTGCAGCGCGCAACGAGTTCTCTCACATCATAATATCCTGCGATACGACCCATTTTGAAACAATTAAAAAGCCGAAACTGGCCGGAATAGGCCGAAAATGTACAAGACAGGATTCTCCGGATGCTGGTTGTATTGGAAGTACCATTCTTCGGGGATTGGCAGCGCGCACCGTGTTCTCTCACTTCATAATATCCTGCTATTCTGCCCGTTTTTGATCACTTAATATGCCGGAAATGTCCGGAAAAGGCCGAAGGTGTACAGAACCTGATGCTCCGTATGCTCGTTGTAAGGGGCGTACCATTTCTCGGGGGTTGGCAGCGCGTAACGTGTTCTCTCACATCATAATATCCTGATAAACGGCACATTTTGAAACAATTAAAAAGCCGGAAATGTCCGGAAAAGGCCGAAGGTGTACAGAACCCAATGCTCCGTTTTCTCGTTGTAATGGAAGTACCATTTTTGGGGGGTTGGCAGAGAGCAACTGGTTCTTACACATCATAATATCCTGATATACGGCCCATTTTGAAACAATTAAAAAGCCGGAAATGTCCGGAAAAGGCCGAAGGTGTTCAGAACCCGTTGCTCCGTATGCTCGTTGTAATGGGCGTACCATTTTTCGGTGATTGGCAGCGTGCAGCGAGATCTCGCACATCATAATATCCTGCGATACGACCCTTTTTGAAACAATTAAAAAGCCGGAAATATCCGGAAAAGGCCGAAAGTGTACAGAACCCGTTGCTCCGTATGCTCGTTGTAATGGAAGGACCATTTTTGGGGGATTGGCAGCGTGCAGCGAGTTCTCACAGCTCATAATATCCTGCGAAACGACTCATTTTGAAACTATTAAAAAGCCGAAACTTGCCGGAAAAGGCCGAATATGTACAAGACAGGATTCTCCGCATGCTCGTTGTAATGGAAGTACCATTCTTCGGGGATTGGCAGCGCTCAACGAGTTCTCTCACATCATAATATCCTGCTATACGGCCCGTTTTTAATCACATAAAATGCCGGAGATGTCCGGAAAAGGCCGAAGGTGTACAGAACCCGATGCTCCGTTTGCTCGTTGTAGTGGAAGTACCATTTTTCGGGGATGGGCAGCGTGCAGCGTGTTCTCACACATCATAATATCCTGCGATACGACCCATTTTGAAACTATTAAAATGCCGAAACTGGCCGGAAATGGCCGAATAAGTACAAGACAGGATTCTCCGCATGCTCGTTGTAATGGAAGTACCATTCTTCGTGGATTTGCAGCGCGCAACGAGTTCTCTCACATCATAATATCCTGATATACGGTCCATTTTGAAACAATTAAAAAGCCGGAAATGTCCGGAAAAGGCCGAAGGTGTACAGAACCCGTTGCTCCCTTTGCTTGTTGTAATGGAAGTACCATTTTTGGGGGGTTGGCAGAGAGCAATTGGTTCTTACACTTCATAATATCCTGATATACGGCCCCTATTGAAGCAATTAAAAAGCCGGAGATGTCCGGAAAAGGCCGAAGGTGTACAGAACCCGTTGCTCCGTATGCTCGCTGTAATGGGCGTACCATTTTTCGGGGATTTCCAGCGTGCAGCCAGTTCTCACACCTCATAATATCCTGCGATACGACCCATTTTGAAACTATTAAGAAGCCGAAACTGGCCGGAAATGGCCGAAAATGTACAAGACAGGATTCTCCGCATGCTCGTTGTAATGGAAGTACCATTCTTCGGGGATTGGCAGCGCGCAACGAGTTCTCTCACATCATAATATCCTGCTATACGGCCCGTTTTTAATCACATAAAATGCCGGAGATGTCCGGAAAAGGCCGAAGGTGTACAGAACCCAATGCTCCGTTTGCTCGTTGTAATGGAAGTACCATTTTTGGGGGGTTGGCAGAGAGCAACTGGTTCTTACACATCATAATATCCTGATATACGGCCCATTTTGAAACAATTAAAAAGCCGGAAATATCCGGAAAAGGCCGAAAGTGTACAGAACCCGTTGGTCCGTATGCTCGTTGTAATGGAAGGACCATTTTTGGGGGATTGGCAGCGTGAAGCGAGTTCTCACACATCATAATATCCTGCGATACGACCCGTTTTTAATCACATAAAATGCCGGAAATGTCCGGAAAAGGCCGAAGGTGTACAGAACCTGATGCTACGTATACTCGTTGTAAGGGGCGTACCATTTCTCGGGGATTGGCATCGCGCAACGAGGTCTCACACATCATAATATCCTGCGATACGACCCTTTTTGAAACAATTAAAAAGCAAGAAATATCCGGAAAAGGCCGAAGGTGTACAGAACCCGTTGCTCCGTATGCTCGTTGTAATGGGCGTACCATTTTTCGGGGATTGGCAGCGTGCAGCGAGATCTCACACATCATAATATCCTGCGATACGACCCTTTTTGAAACAATTAAAAAGCGGGAAATATCCGGAAAAGGCTGAAGGTGTACAGAACCCGTTGTTCCGTATGCTCGTTGTAATGGGCGTACCATTTTTCGGGGATTGGCAGCGTGCAGCGAGTTCTCACACTTCATAATATCCTGCGATACGACCCATTTTGAAACTATTAAAAAGCCGAAACTGGCCGGAAAAGGCCGAATATGTACAAGACAGGATTCTCCGCATGCTCGTTGTAATGGATGTACCATTCTTCGGGGATTGGCAGCGCGCAACGAGTTCTCTCACATCATAATATCCTGCTATTCGGCCCGTTTTTGATCACTTAATATGCCGGTAATGTCCGGAAAAGGCCGAAGGTGTACAGAACCTGATGCTACGTATACTCGTTGTAAGGGGCGTACCATTTTTGGGGGGTTGGCAGAGAGCAACTGGTTCTTACACATCACAATATCCTGATATACGGCCCATTTTGAAACAATTAAAAAGCCGGAAATGTCCGGAAAAGGCCGAAGGTGTACAGAACCCGTTGCTCCGTATGCTCGTTGTAATGGGCGTACCATTTTTCGGGGATTGGAAGCGTGCAGCGAGATCTCACACATCATAATATCGTGCGATACGACCCTTTTTGAAACAATGAAAAAGCCGGAAATATCCGGAAAAGGCCGAAGGTTTACAGAACCCGATGCTCCGTATGCTCGTTGTAAGGGAAGGACCATTTTTGGGGGATTGGCAGCGCGTAACGTGTTCTCTCACATCATAATATCCTGATAAACGGCACATTTTGAAACAATTAAAAAGCCGGAAATGTCCGGAAAAGGCCGAAGGTGTACAGAACCCGTTGCTCCGTATGCTCGTTGTAGTGGGCGTACCATTTTTCGGGGATTGGCAGCGTGCAGCGAGTTCTCACACCTCATAATATCCTGCGATACGACTCATTTTGAAACTATTAAAAAGCCGAAACTGGCCGGAAAAGGCCGAATATGTACAAGACAGGATTCTCGTCATGCTCGTTGTAATGGAAGTACCATTCTTCGGGGATTTGCAGCTCGCAACGAGTTCCCTCACATCATAATATCCTGCTATACGGCCAGTTTTTAATCACATAAAATGCCGGAGATGTCCGGAAAAGGCCGAAGGTGTACAGAACCCAATGCTCCGTTTGCTCGTTGTAATGGAAGTACCATTTTTGGGGGGTTGGCAGAGAGCAACTGGTTCTTACACAACATAATATCCTGATATACGGCCCATTTTGAAACAATTAAAAAGCCGGAAATGTCCGGAAAAGGCCGAAGGTGTACAGAACCTGATGCTCCGTATGCTCGTTGTAATGGAAGTACCATTCTTCGGGGATTGGCAGCGCGCAACGAGTTCTCTCACATCATAATATCCTGCGATACGACCCATTTTGAAACAATTAAAAAGCCGGAAATGTCCGGAAAATGCCAAAGGTGTACAGAACCCGTTGCTCCGTATGCTCGTTGTAATGGGCGTACCATTTTTCGGGGATTGGCAGCGTGCAGCGAGTTCTCACACCTCATAATATCCTGCGATACGGCCCGTTTTTAATCACATAAAATGCCGGAGATGTCCGGAAAAGGCCGAAGGTGTACAGAACCCAATGCTCCGTTTGCTCGTTGTAATGGAAGTACCATTTTTGGGGGGTTGGCAGAGAGCAACTGGTTCTTACACATCATAATATCCTGATATACGGCCCATTTTGAAACAATTAAAAAGCCGGAAATGTCCGGAAAAGGCCGAAGGTGTACAGAACCCGTTGCTCCGTATGCTCGTTGTAATGGAAGGACCATTTTTGGGGGATTGGCAACGCTCAACGCGTTTTTGCACACCATAATATCATGCTATTCGGCCCATTTTTGATCACTTAAAATGCCGGAAATGTCCGGAAAAGGCCGAAGGTGTACAGAACCTGATGCTCCGTATGCTCGTTGTAAGGGGCGTACCATTTCTCGGGGATTGGCAGCGCGTAACGAGTTATCTCACATCATAATATCCTGAAATACGGCCCATTTTGAAACAATTAAAAAGCCGGAAATGTCCGGAAAAGGCCGAAGGTGTACAGAACCTGATGCTCCGTATGCTCGTTGTAATGGAAGTACCATTCTTCGGGGATTGGCAGCGCGCAACGAGTTCTCTCACATCATAATATCCTGCGATACGACCCATTTTGAAACAATTAAAAAGCCGCAAATGTCCGGAAAATGCCAAAGGTGTACAGAACCCGTTGCTCCGTATGCTCGTTGTAATGGGCGTACCATTTTTCGGGGATTGGCAGCGTGCGGCGAGTTCTCACACCTCATAATATCCTGCGATACGACCCATTTTGAAACTATTAAAAAGCCGAAACTGGCCGGAAAAGGCCGAATATGTACAAGACAGGATTCTCCGCATGCTCGTTGTAATGGATGTACCATTTTTCGGGGATTGGCAGCGTGCAGCGAGATCTCACACCTCATAATATCCTGCGATACGACCCATTTTGAAACTATTAAAAAGCCGAAACTGGCCGGAAAAGGCCGAATATGTACAAGACAGGATTCTCCGCATGCTCGTTGTAATGGATGTACCATTTTTCGGGGATTGGCAGCGTGCAGCGAGATCTCACACATCATAATATCGCGCGATACGACCCATTTTGAAACAATTAAAAAGCCGGAAATGTCCGGAAAAGGCAGAAGGTGTTCAGAACCCAATGCTCCGTTTGCTCGTTGTAATGGAAGTACCATTTTTGGGGGGTTGGCAGAGAGCAACTGGTTCTTACACATCATAATATCCTGATATACGGCCCATTTAGAAACAATTAAAAAGCCGGAAATGATCGGAAAAGGCCGAAGGTGTACAGAACCCGTTGCTCCGTATGCTCGTTGTAATGGGCGTACCATTTTTCGGGGATTGGCAGCGTGCAGCGAGATCTCAAACATCATAATATCCTGCGATACGACCCTTTTTGAAACAATTAAAAAGCCGGTAATATCCGGAAAATGCCGAAGGTGTACAGAACCCGTTGCTCCGTATGCTCGTTGTAATGGAAGGACCATTTTTCGGGGATTGGCATCGTGCAGCGAGTTCTCACACATCATAATATCCTGCGATACGACCCATTTTGAAACTATTAAAAAGCCGAAACTGGCCGGAGAAGGCCGAATATGTACAAGACAGGATTCTCCGCATGCTCGTTGTAATGGAAGTACCATTCTTCGGGGATTGGCAGCGCGCAACGAGTTCTCTCACATCATAATATCCTGATATACGGCCCATTTTGAAACAATTAAAAAGCCGGAAAAGGCCGAAGGTGTACAGAACCCGTTGCTCCCTTTGCTTGTTGTAATGGAAGTACCATTTTCGGGGGGTTGGCAGAGAGCAACTGGTTCTTACACATCATAATATCCTGATATACGGCCCATTTTGAAGCAATTAAAAAGCCGGAAATATCCGGAAAAGGCCGAAGGTGTACAGAACCCGATGCTCCGTTTGCTCGTTGTAGTGGAAGTACCATTTTTCGGGGATGGGCAGCGTGCAGCGTGTTCTCACACATCATAATATCCTGCGATACGACACATTTTGAAACAATTAAATAGCCGGAAATGTCCGGAAAAGGCCGAAGGTGTACAGAACCCGTTGCTCCGTATGCTCGTTGTAATGGGCGTACCATTTTTCGGGGATTGGCATCGTGCAGCGAGTTCTCACACATCATAATATCCTGCGATACGACCCATTTTGAAACTATTAAAAAGCCGAAACTGGCCGGAAAAGGCCGAATATGTACAAGACAGGATTCTCCGCATGCTCGTTGTAATGGATGTACCATTTTTCGGGGATTGGCAGCGTGCAGCGCGATCTCACACCTCATAATATCCTGCGATACGACCCATTTTGAAACTATTAAAAAGCCGAAACTGGCCGGAAAAGGCCGAATATGTACAAGACAGGATTCTCCGCATGCTCGTTGTAATGAAAGTACCATTCTTCGGGGATTGGCAGCGCGCAACGAGTTCTCTCACATCATAATATCCTGATATGCGGCCCACTTTGAAACAATTAAAAAGCCGGAAATGTCCGGAAAAGGCCGAAGGTGTACAGAACCCGTTGCTCCCTTTGCTTGTTGTAATGGAAGTACCATTTTTGGGGGGTTGGCAGAGAGCAACTGGTTCTTACACATCATAATATCCTGATATACGGCCCATTTTGAAGCAATTAAAAAGCCGGAAATGTCCGGAAAAGGCCGAAGGTGTACAGAACCCGTTGCTCCGTATGCTCGTTGTAATGGGCGTACCAATTTTCGGGGATTTCCAGCGTGCAGCCAGTTCTCACACCTCATAATATCCTGCGATACGACCCATTTTGAAACTATTAAAAAGCCGAAACTGGCCGGAAATGGCCGAATATGTACAAGACAGGATTCTCCGCATGCTCGTTGTAATGGAAGTACCATTCTTCGGGGATTGGCTGCGCGCAACGAGTTCTCTCACATCATAATATCCTGCGATACGACCCATTTTGAAACAATTTAAAAGCCGAAACTGGCCGGAAAAGGCCGAAAATGTACAAGACAGGATTCTCCGGATGCTGGTTGTATTGGAAGTACCATTCTTCGGGGATTGGCAGCGCGCACCGTGTTCTGTCACATCATAATATCCTGCTATTCTGCCCGTTTTTGATCACTTAATATGCCGGAAATGTCCGGAAAAGGCCGAAGGTGTACAGAACCTGATGTTCCGTATGCTCGTTGTAAGGGGCGTACCATTTCTCGGGGATTGGCAGCGCGTAACGTGTTCTCTCACATAATAATATCCTGATAAACGGCACATTTTGAAACAATTAAAAAGCCGAAACTTGCCGGAAAAGGCCGAATATGGACAAGACAGGATTCTCCGCATGCTCGTTGTAATGGAAGTACCATTCTTCGGGGATTGGCAGCGCGCACCGTGTTCTGTCACATCATAATATCCTGCTATACGGCCCGTTTTTAATCACATAAAATGCCGGAGATGTCCGGAAAAGGCCGAAGGTGTACAGAACCCAATGCTCCGTTTGCTCGTTGTAATGGAAGTACCATTTTTGGGGGGTTGGCAGAGAGCAACTGGTTCTTACACATCATAATATCCTGATATACGGCCCATTTTGAAACAATTAAAAAGCCGGAAATATCCGGAAAAGGCCGAAGGTGTACAGAACCCGTTGCTCCGTATGCTCGTTGTAATGGAAGGACCATTCTTCGGGGATTTGCAGCGCGCAACGAGTTCTCTCACATCATAATATCCTGCGATACGACCCATTTTGAAACAATTAAAAAGCCGAAACTGGCCGGAAAAGCCCGAAAATGTACAAGACAGGATTCTCCGGATGCTGGTTGTATTGGAAGTACCATTCTTCGGGGATTGGCAGCGCGCACCGTGTTCTCTCACATCATAATATCCTGCCATTCTGCCCGTTTTTGATCACTTAATATGCCGGAAATGTCCGGAAAAGGCCGAAGGTGTACAGAACCTGATTCTCCGTATGCTCGTTGTAAGGGGCTTTCCATTTCTCGGGGATTGGCAGCGCGTAACGTGTTCTCTCACATCATAATATCCTGATAAAGGGCACATTTTGAAACAATTAAAAAGCCGGAAATGTCCGGAAAAGGCCGAAGGTGTACAGAACCCAATGCTCCGTTTTCTCGTTGTAATGGAAGTACCATTTTTGGGGGGTTGGCAGAGAGCAACTGGTTCTTACACATCATAATATCCTGATATACGGCCCATTTTGAAACAATTAAAAAGCCGGAAATGTCCGGAAAAGGCCGAAGGTGTACAGAACCCGTTGCTCCGTATGCTCGTTGTAATGGGCGTACCATTTTTCGGTGATTGGCAGCGTGCAGCGAGATCTCACACATCATAATATCCTGCGATACGACCCTTTTTGAAACAATTAAAAAGCCGGAAATATCCGGAAAAGGCCGAAAGTGTACAGAACTCGTTGCTCCGTATGCTCGTTGTAATGGAAGGACCATTTTTGGGGGATTGGCAGCGTGCAGCGAGTTCTCACAGCTCATAATATCCTGCGAAACGACTCATTTTGAAACTATTAAAAAGCCGAAACTTGCCGGAAAAGGCCGAATATGTACAAGACAGGATTATCCGCATGCTCGTTGTAATGGAAGTACCATTCTTCGGGGATTGGCAGCGCTCAACGAGTTCTCTCACATCATAATATCCTGCTATACGGCCCGTTTTTAATCACATAAAATGCCGGAGATGTCCGGAAAAGGCCGAAGGTGTACAGAACCCGATGCTCCGTTTGCTCGTTGTAGTGGAAGTACCATTTTTCGGGGATGGGCAGCGTGCAGCGTGTTCTCACACATCATAATATCCTGCGATACGACCCATTTTGAAACAATTAAATAGCCGGAAATGTCCGGAAAAGGCCGAAGGTGTACAGAACCCGTTGCTCCGTATGCTCGTTGTAATGGGCGTACCATTTTTCGGGGATTGGCATCGTGCAGCGAGTTCTCACACATCATAATATCCTGCGATACGACCCTTTTTGAAACTATTAAAAAGACGAAACTGGCCGGAAAAGGCCGAATATGTACAAGACAGGATTCTCCGCATGCTCGTTGTATTGGAAGTACCATTCTTCGGGGATTGGCAGCGCGCACCGAGTTCTCTCACATCATAATATCCTGCTATACGGCCCGTTTTTAATCACTTAAAATGCCGGAGATGTCCGGAAAAGGCCGAAGGTGTACAGAACCCGATGCTCCGTTTGCTCGTTGTAATGGAAGTACCATTTTTGGGGGGTTGGCAGAGAGCAACTGGTTCTTACACATCATAATATCCTGATATACGGCCCATTTTGAAGCAATTAAAGAGCCGGAAATGTCCGAAAAAGGCCGAAGGTGTACAGAACCAGTTGCTCCGTATGCTCGTTGTAATGGGCGTACCATTTTTCGGGGATTTCCAGCGTGCAGCCAGTTCTCACACATCATAATATCCTGCGATACGACCCATTTTGAAACTATTAAAAAGCCGAAACTGGCCGGAAATGGCCGAATAAGTACAAGACAGGATTCTCCGCATGCTCGTTGTAATGGAAGTACCATTCTTCGGGGATTTGCAGCGCGCAACGAGTTCTCTCACATCATAATATCCTGCTATACGGCCCGTTTTTAATCACATAAAATGCCGGAGATGTCCGGAAAAGGCCGAAGGTGTACAGAACCCAATGCTCCGTATGCTCGTTGTAATGGGCGTACCATTTTTCGGGGATTGGCAGCGTGCAGCGAGTTCTCACACCTCATAATATCCTGCGATACGACCCATTTTGAAACTATTAAAAAGCCGAAACTGGCCGGAAAAGGCCGAATATGTACAAGACAGGATTCTCCGCATGCTCGTTGTAATGGATGTACCATTCTTCGGGGATTGGCAGCGCGCAACGAGTTCTCTCACATCATAATATCCCGCGATACGACCCATTTTGAAACAATTAAAAAGCCGGAAATGTCCAGAAAAGGCCGAAGGTGTACAGAAACCGTTGCTCCGTATGCTCGTTGTAGTGGGCGTACCATTTTTCGGGGATTGGCAGCGTGCAGCGAGTTCTCACACCTCATAATATCCTGCGATACGACTCATTTTGAAACTATTAAAAAGCCGAAACTGGCCGGAAAAGGCCGAATATGTACAAGACAGGATTCTCGTCATGCTCGTTGTAATGGAAGTACCATTCTTCGGGGATTTGCAGCGCGCAACGAGTTCCCTCACATCATAATATCCTGCTATACGGCCCGTTTTTAATCACATAAAATGCCGGAGATGTCCGGAAAAGGCCGAAGGTGTACAGAACCCAATGCTCCGTTTGCTCGTTGTAATGGAAGTACCATTTTTGGGGGGTTGGCAGAGAGCAACTGGTTCTTACACATCATAATATCCTGATATACGGCCCATTTTGAAACAATTAAAAAGCCGGAAATGTCCGGAAAAGGCCGAAGGTGTACAGAACCCGTTGCTCCGTATGCTCGTTGTAAAGGGCGTACCATTTTTCGGGGATTGGCAGCGTGCAGCGAGATCTCACACATCATAATATCCTGCGATACGACCCTTTTTGAAACAATTAAAAAGCCGGAAATACCCGGAAAAGGCCGAAGGCGTACAGAACCCGTTGCTCCGTATGCTCGTTGTAATGGAAGGACCATTTTTGGGGGATTGGCAACGCTCAACGCGTTTTTACACATCATAATATCCTGCTATTCGGCCCATTTTTGATCACTTAACATGCCGGAAATGTCCGGAAAAGGCCGAAGGTGTACAGAACCTGATGCTCCGTATGCTCGTTGTAAGGGGCGTACCATTTCTCGGGGATTGGCAGCGCGTAACGAGTTCTCTCACATCATAATATCCTGAAATACGGCCCATTTTGAAACAATTAAAAAGCCGGAAATGTCCGGAAAAGGCCGAAGGTGTACAGAACCTGATGCTCCGTATGCTCGTTGTAATGGAAGTACCATTCTTCGGGGATTGGCAGCGCGCAACGAGTTCTCTCACATCATAATATCCTGCGATGCGACCCATTTTGAAACAATTAAAAAGCCGGAAATGTCCGGAAAATGCCAAAGGTGTACAGAACCCGTTGCTCCGTATGCTCGTTGTAATGGGCGTACCATTTTTCGGGGATTGGCAGCGTGCAGCGAGTTCTCACACCTCATAATATCCTGCGATACGACCCATTTTGAAACTATTAAAAAGCCGAAACTGGCCGGAAAAGGCCGAATATGTACAAGACAGGACTCTCCGCATGCTCGTTGTAATGGAAGTACCATTCTTCGGGGATTGGCTGCGCGCAACGAGTTCTCTCACATCATAATATCCTGCGATACGACCCATTTTGAAACAATTAAAAAGCCGAAACTGGCCGGAAAAGGCCGAATATGTACAAGACAGGATTCTCCGGATGCTGGTTGTATTGGAAGTACCATTCTTCGGGGATTGGCAGCGCGCACCGTGTTCTCTCACATCATTATATCCTGCTATACGGCCCGTTTTTAATCACATAAAATGCCGGAGATGTCCGGAAAAGGCCGAAGGTGTACAGAACCCGATGCTCCGTTTGCTCGTTGTAATGGAAGTACCATTTTTGGGGGGTTGGCAGCGTGCAGCGAGTTCTCACACATCATAATATCCTGCGATACGACCCGTTTTTAATCACATAAAATGCCGGAGATGTCCGGAAAAGGCCGAAGGTGTACAGAACCCAATGCTCCGTATGCTCGTTCTAAGGGGCGTACCATTTCTCGGGGATTGGCAGCGCGTAACGAGATCTCTCACATCATAATAACCTGATATACGGCCCATTTTGAAACAATTAAAAAGCCGGAAATGTCCGGAAAAGGCCAAAGGTGTACAGAAGACGTTGCTCCGCATGCACGTTGTAATGGATGTACCATTCTTCGGGGATTGGCAGCGCGCAACGAGTTCTCTCACATCATAATATCCTGCGATACGACCCATTTTGAAACAATTAAAATGCCGAAACTGGCCGGAAAAGGCCGAATATGTACAAGACAGGACTCTCCGCATGCTAGTTGTAATGGAAGTACCATTCTTCGGGGATTGGCTGCGCGCAACGAGTTCTCTCACATCATAATATCCTGCGATACGACACGTTTTTAATCACATAAAATGCCGGAGATGTCCGGAAAAGGCCGAAGGCGTACAGAACCCAATGCTCCGTATGCTCGTTCTAAGGGGCGTACCATTTCTCGGGGATTGGCAGCGCGTAACGAGATCTCTCACATCATAATAACCTGATATACGGCCCATTTTGAAACAATTAAAAAGCCGGAAATGTCCGGAAAAGGCCAAAGGTGTACAGAAGACGATGCTCCGTATGCTCGTTGTAGTGGGCGTACCATTTTTCGGGGATAGGCAGCGTGCAGCGAGTTCTCACACGTCATAATATCCTGCGAAACGACTCATTTTGAAACTATTAAAAAGCCGAAACTTGCCGGAAAAGGCCGAATATGTACAAGACAGGATTCTCCGCATGCTCGTTGTAATGGAAGTACCATTCTTCGGGGATTGGCAGCGCGCAACGAGTTCTCTCACATCATAATATCCTGATATACGGCCCATTTTGAAACAATTAAAAAGCCGGAAATGTCCGGAAAAGGCCGAAGGTGTACAGAACCAGTTGCTCCCTATGCTCGTTGTAATGGGCGTACCATTTTTCGGGGATTATCAGCGTGCAGCGAGTTCTCACACATCATAATATCCTGATAAACGGCCCATTTTGAAGCAATTAAAAAGCCGGAAATGTCCGGAAAAGGCCGAAGGTGTACAGAACCCGTTGCTCCGTATGCTCGTTGTAATGGGCGTACCATTTTTCGGGGATTGGCAGCGTGCAGCGAGTTCTCACACATCATAATATCCTGCGATACGACCCATTTTGAAACAATTAAAAAGACGAAACTGGCCGGAAAAGGCCGAATATGTACAAGACAGTATTCTCCGCATGCTCGTTGTATTGGAAGTACCATTCTTCGGGGATTGGCAGCGCGCACCGATTTCGCTCACATCATAATATCCTGCTATACGGCCCGTTTTTAATCACATAAAATTCCGGAGATGTCCGGAAAAGGCCGAAGGTGTACAGAACACGATGCTCCGTTTGCTCGTTGTAATGGAAGTACCATTTTTGGGGGGTTGGCAGAGAGCAACTGGTTCTTACACATCATAATATCCTGATATACGGCCCATTTTGAAACAATTAAAAAGCCGGAAATGTCCGGAAAAGGCCGAAGGTGTACAGAACCCGTTGCTCCGTATGCTCGTTGTAATGGGCGTACCATTTTTCGGGCATTGGCAGCGTGCAGCGAGATCTCACACATCATAATATCCTGCGATACGACCCTCTTTGAAACAATTAAAATGCCGAAACTGGCCGGAAAAGGACTAATATGTACAAGACAGGATTCTCCGCATGCTGGTTGTATTGGAAGTACCATTCTTCGGGGATTGGCAGCGCGCACCGAGTTCTGTGACATCATAATATCCTGCTATACGGCCCGTTTTTAATCACATAATATGCCGGAGATGTCCGGAAAAGGCCGAAGGTGTACAGAACCCGATTCTCCGTTTGCTCGTTGTAATGGAAGTAGCATTTTTGGGGGGTTGGCAGAGAGCAACTGGTTCTTACACATCACAATATCCTGATATACGGCCCATTTTGAAACAATTAAAAAGCCGGAAATATCCGGAAAAGGCCGAAGGTGTACAGAACCCGTTGCTCCGTATGGTCGTTGTAATGGGCGTACCATTTTTCGGGGATTTGCAGCGTGCAGCGAGTTCTCACACATCATAATATCCTGATAAACGGCCCATTTTGAAGCAATTAAAAAGCCGGAAATGTCTGGAAAAGGTCGAAGGTGTACAGAACCCGTTGCTCCGTATGCTCGTTGTAATGGGCGTACCATTTTTCGGGGATTTCCAGCGTGCAGCCAGTTCTCACCCCTCATAATATCCTGCGATACGACCCATTTTGAAACTATTAAAAAGCCGAAACTGGCCGGAAATGGCCGAATATGTACAAGACAGGATTCTCCGCATGCTCGTTGTAATGGAAGTACCATTCTTCGGGGATTGGCAGCGCGCAACGAGTTCTCTCACATCATAATATCCTGATATACGGCCCATTTTGAAACAATTAAAAAGCCGGAAATGTCCGGAAAAGGCCGAAGGTGTACAGAACCAGTTGCTCCCTATGCTCGTTGTAATGGGCGTACCATTTTTCGGGGATTATCAGCGTGCAGCGAGTTCTCACACATCATAATATCCTGATAAACGACCCATTTTGAAGCAATTAAAAAGCCGGAAATGTCCGGAAAAGGCCGAAGGTGTACAGAACCCGTTGCTCCGTATGCTCGTTGTAATGGGCGTACCATTTTTCGGGGATTGGCAGCGTGCAGCGAGTTCTCACACATCATAATATCCTGCGATACGACCCATTTTGAAACAATTAAAAAGACGAAACTGGCCGGAAAAGGCCGAATATGTACAAGACAGTATTCTCCGCATGCTCGTTGTATTGGAAGTACCATTCTTCGGGGATTGGCAGCGCGCACCGATTTCGCTCACATCATAATATCCTGCTATAAGGCCCGTTTTTAATCACATAAAATTCCGGAGATGTCCGGAAAAGGCCGAAGGTGTACAGAACACGATGCTCCGTTTGCTCGTTGTAATGGAAGTACCATTTTTGGGGGGTTGGCAGAGAGCAACTGGTTCTTACACATCATAATATCCTGATATACGGCCCATTTTGAAACAATTAAAAAGCCGGAAATGTCCGGAAAAGGCCGAAGGTGTACAGAACCCGTTGCTCCGTATGCTCGTTGTAATGGGCGTACCATTTTTCGGGCATTGGCAGCGTGCAGCGAGATCTCACACATCATAATATCCTGCGATACGACCCTCTTTGAAACAATTAAAATGCCGAAACTGGCCGGAAAAGGACTAATATGTACAAGACAGGATTCTCCGCATGCTGGTTGTATTGGAAGTACCATTCTTCGGGGATTGGCAGCGCGCACCGAGTTCTGTGACATCATAATATCCTGCTATACGGCCCGTTTTTAATCACATAATATGCCGGAGATGTCCGGAAAAGGCCGAAGGTGTACAGAACCCGATTCTCCGTTTGCTCGTTGTAATGGAAGTAGCATTTTTGGGGGGTTGGCAGAGAGCAACTGGTTCTTACACATCACAATATCCTGATATACGGCCCATTTTGAAACAATTAAAAAGCCGGAAATATCCGGAAAAGGCCGAAGGTGTACAGAACCCGTTGCTCCGTATGGTCGTTGTAATGGGCGTACCATTTTTCGGGGATTTGCAGCGTGCAGCGAGTTCTCACACATCATAATATCCTGATAAACGGCCCATTTTGAAGCAATTAAAAAGCCGGAAATGTCTGGAAAAGGTCGAAGGTGTACAGAACCCGTTGCTCCGTATGCTCGTTGTAATGGGCGTACCATTTTTCGGGGATTTCCAGCGTGCAGCCAGTTCTCACCCCTCATAATATCCTGCGATACGACCCATTTTGAAACTATTAAAAAGCCGAAACTGGCCGGAAATGGCCGAATATGTACAAGACAGGATTCTCCGCATGCTCGTTGTAATGGAAGTACCATTCTTCGGGGATTGGCAGCGCGCAACGAGTTCTCTCACATCATAATATCCTGATATACGGCCCATTTTGAAACAATTAAAAAGCCGGAAATGTCCGGAAAAGGCCGAAGGTGTACAGAACCAGTTGCTCCCTATGCTCGTTGTAATGGGCGTACCATTTTTCGGGGATTATCAGCGTGCAGCGAGTTCTCACACATCATAATATCCTGATAAACGACCCATTTTGAAGCAATTAAAAAGCCGGAAATGTCCGGAAAAGGCCGAAGGTGTACAGAACCCGTTGCTCCGTATGCTCGTTGTAATGGGCGTACCATTTTTCGGGGATTGGCAGCGTGCAGCGAGTTCTCACACATCATAATATCCTGCGATACGACCCATTTTGAAACAATTAAAAAGACGAAACTGGCCGGAAAAGGCCGAATATGTACAAGACAGTATTCTCCGCATGCTCGTTGTATTGGAAGTACCATTCTTCGGGGATTGGCAGCGCGCACCGATTTCGCTCACATCATAATATCCTGCTATAAGGCCCGTTTTTAATCACATAAAATTCCGGAGATGTCCGGAAAAGGCCGAAGGTGTACAGAACACGATGCTCCGTTTGCTCGTTGTAATGGAAGTACCATTTTTGGGGGGTTGGCAGAGAGCAACTGGTTCTTACACATCATAATATCCTGATATACGGCCCATTTTGAAACAATTAAAAAGCCGGAAATGTCCGGAAAAGGCCGAAGGTGTACAGAACCCGTTGCTCCGTATGCTCGTTGTAATGGGCGTACCATTTTTCGGGCATTGGCAGCGTGCAGCGAGATCTCACACATCATAATATCCTGCGATACGACCCTCTTTGAAACAATTAAAATGCCGAAACTGGCCGGAAAAGGACTAATATGTACAAGACAGGATTCTCCGCATGCTGGTTGTATTGGAAGTACCATTCTTCGGGGATTGGCAGCGCGCACCGAGTTCTGTGACATCATAATATCCTGCTATACGGCCCGTTTTTAATCACATAATATGCCGGAGATGTCCGGAAAAGGCCGAAGGTGTACAGAACCCGATTCTCCGTTTGCTCGTTGTAATGGAAGTAGCATTTTTGGGGGGTTGGCAGAGAGCAACTGGTTCTTACACATCACAATATCCTGATATACGGCCCATTTTGAAACAATTAAAAAGCCGGAAATATCCGGAAAAGGCCGAAGGTGTACAGAACCCGTTGCTCCGTATGGTCGTTGTAATGGGCGTACCATTTTTCGGGGATTTGCAGCGTGCAGCGAGTTCTCACACATCATAATATCCTGATAAACGGCCCATTTTGAAGCAATTAAAAAGCCGGAAATGTCTGGAAAAGGTCGAAGGTGTACAGAACCCGTTGCTCCGTATGCTCGTTGTAATGGGCGTACCATTTTTCGGGGATTTCCAGCGTGCAGCCAGTTCTCACACCTCATAATATCCTGCGATACGACCCATTTTGAAACTATTAAAAAGCCGAAACTGGCCGGAAATGGCCGAATATGTACAAGACAGGATTCTCCGCATGCTCGTTGTAATGGAAGTACCATTCTTCGGGGATTGGCAGCGCGCAACGAGTTCTCTCACATCATAATATCCTGATATACGGCCCATTTTGAAACAATTAAAAAGCCGGAAATGTCCGGAAAAGGCCGAAGGTGTACAGAACCAGTTGCTCCCTATGCTCGTTGTAATGGGCGTACCATTTTTCGGGGATTATCAGCGTGCAGCGAGTTCTCACACATCATAATATCCTGATAAACGACCCATTTTGAAGCAATTAAAAAGCCGGAAATGTCCGGAAAAGGCCGAAGGTGTACAGAACCCGTTGCTCCGTATGCTCGTTGTAATGGGCGTACCATTTTTCGGGGATTGGCAGCGTGCAGCGAGTTCTCACACATCATAATATCCTGCGATACGACCCATTTTGAAACAATTAAAAAGACGAAACTGGCCGGAAAAGGCCGAATATGTACAAGACAGTATTCTCCGCATGCTCGTTGTATTGGAAGTACCATTCTTCGGGGATTGGCAGCGCGCACCGAGTTCTGTGACATCATAATATCCTGCTATACGGCCCGTTTTTAATCACATAATATGCCGGAGATGTCCGGAAAAGGCCGAAGGTGTACAGAACCCGATTCTCCGTTTGCTCGTTGTAATGGAAGTAGCATTTTTGGGGGGTTGGCAGAGAGCAACTGGTTCTTACACATCACAATATCCTGATATACGGCCCATTTTGAAACAATTAAAAAGCCGGAAATATCCGGAAAAGGCCGAAGGTGTACAGAACCCGTTGCTCCGTATGGTCGTTGTAATGGGCGTACCATTTTTCGGGGATTTGCAGCGTGCAGCGAGTTCTCACACATCATAATATCCTGATAAACGGCCCATTTTGAAGCAATTAAAAAGCCGGAAATGTCTGGAAAAGGTCGAAGGTGTACAGAACCCGTTGCTCCGTATGCTCGTTGTAATGGGCGTACCATTTTTCGGGGATTTCCAGCGTGCAGCCAGTTCTCACACCTCATAATATCCTGCGATACGACCCATTTTGAAACTATTAAAAAGCCGAAACTGGCCGGAAATGGCCGAATATGTACAAGACAGGATTCTCCGCATGCTCGTTGTAATGGAAGTACCATTCTTCGGGGATTGGCAGCGCGCAACGAGTTCTCTCACATCATAATATCCTGCTATACGGCCCGTTTTTAATCACATAAAATGCCGGAGATGTCCGGAAAAGGCCGAAGGTGTACAGAACCCGTTGCTCCGTATGCTCGTTGTAATGGAAGTACCATTTTTGGGGGGTTGGCAGAGAGCAACTGGTTCTTACACATCATAATATCCTGATATACGGCCCATTTAGAAACAATTAAAAAGCCGGAAATGATCGGAAAAGGCCGAAGGTGTACAGAACCCGTTGCTCCGTATGCTCGTTGTAATGGGCGTACCATTTTTCGGGGATTGGCAGCGTGCAGCGAGATCTCAAACATCATAATATCCTGCGATACGACCCTTTTTGAAACTATTAAAATGCCGAAACTTGCCGGAAAAGGCCGAATATGTACAAGACAGGATTCTCCGCATGCTCGTTGTAATGGAAGTACCATTCTTCGGGGATTGGCAGCGCGCAACGAGTTCTCTCACATCATAATATCCTGATATACGGCCCATTTTGAAACAATTAAAAAGCCGGAAAAGGCCGAAGGTGTACAGAACCCGTTGCTCCCTTTGCTTGTTGTAATGGAAGTACCATTTTTGGGGGGTTGGCAGAGAGCAACTGGTTCTTACACATCATAATATCCTGATATACGGCCCATTTTGAAGCAATTAAAAAGCCGGAAATATCCGGAAAAGGCCGAAGGTGTACAGAACCCGATGCTCCGTTTGCTCGTTGTATCGGAAGTACCATTTTTCGGGGATGGGCAGCGTGCAGCGTGTTCTCACACATCATAATATCCTGCGATACGACCCATTTTGAAACAATTAAATAGCCGGAAATGTCCGGAAAAGGCCGAAGGTGTACAGAACCCGTTGCTCCGTATGCTCGTTGTAATGGGCGTACCATTTTTCGGGGATTGGCATCGTGCAGCGAGTTCTCACACATCATAATATCCTGCGATACGACCCATTTTGAAACTATTAAAAAGCCGAAACTGGCCGGAAAAGGCCGAATATGTACAAGACAGGATTCTCCGCATGCTCGTTGTAATGGATGTACCATTTTTCGGGGATTGGCAGCGTGCAGCGAGATCTCACACCTCATAATATCCTGCGATACGACCCATTTTGAAACTATTAAAAAGCCGAAACTGGCCGGAAAAGGCCGAATATGTACAAGACAGGATTCTCCGCATGCTCGTTGTAATGGATGTACCATTTTTCGGGGATTGGCAGCGTGCAGCGAGATCTCACACATCATAATATCGCGCGATACGACCCATTTTGAAACAATTAAAAAGCCGGAAATGTCCGGAAAAGGCCGAAGGTGTACAGAACCCAATGCTCCGTTTGCTCGTTGTAATGGAAGTACCATTTTTGGGGGGTTGGCAGAGAGCAACTGGTTCTTACACATCATAATATCCTGATATACGGCCCATTTAGAAACAATTAAAAAGCCGGAAATGATCGGAAAAGGCCGAAGGTGTACAGAACCCGTTGCTCCGTATGCTCGTTGTAATGGGCGTACCATTTTTCGGGGATTGGCAGCGTGCAGCGAGATCTCAAACATCATAATATCCTGCGATACGACCCTTTTTGAAACAATTAAAAAGCCGGTAATATCCGGAAAAGGCCGAAGGTGTACAGAACCCGTTGCTCCGTATGCTCGTTGTAATGGAAGGACCATTTTTGGGGGATTGGCAGCGTGCAGCGAGTTCTCACACCTCATAATATCCTGCGAAACGACTCATTTTGAAACTATTAAAATGCCGAAACTTGCCGGAAAAGGCCGAATATGTACAAGACAGGATTCTCCGCATGTTCGTTGTAATGGAAGTACCATTCTTCGGGGATTGGCAGCGCGCAACGAGTTCTCTCACATCATAATATCCTGATATGCGGCCCACTTTGAAACAATTAAAAAGCCGGAAATGTCCGGCAAAGGCCGAAGGTGTACAGAACCCGTTGCTCCCTTTGCTTGTTGTAATGGAAGTACCATTTTTGGGGGGTTGGCAGAGAGCAACTGGTTCTTACACATCATAATATCCTGATATACGGCCCATTTTGAAGCAATTAAAAAGCCGGAAATGTCCGGAAAAGGACGAAGGTGTACAGAACCCGTTGCTCCGTATGCTCGTTGTAATGGGCGTACCAATTTTCGGGGATTTCCAGCGTGCAGCCAGTTCTCATACCTCATAATATCCTGCGATACGACCCATTTTGAAACTATTAAAAAGCCGAAACTGGCCGGAAATGGCCGAATATGTACAAGACAGGATTCTCCGCATGCACGTTGTAATGGAAGTACCATTCTTCGGGGATTGGCAGCGCGCAACGAGTTCTCTCACATCATAATATCCTGCTATACGGCCCGTTTTTAATCACATAAAATGCCGGAGATGTCCGGAAAAGGCCGAAGGTGTACAGAACCCAATGCTCCGTTTGCTCGTTGTAATGGAAGTACCATTTTTGGGGGGTTGGCAGAGAGCAACTGGTTCTTACACATCATAATATCCTGATATACGGACCATTTTGAAACAATTAAAAAGCCGGAAATATCCGGAAAAGGCCGAAGGTGTACAGAACCCGTTGCTCCGTATGCTCGTTGTAATGGAATTACCATTTTTGGGGGATTGGCCACGCTCAACGCGTTTTTACACATCATAATATCCTGCGATACGACTCATTTTGAAACTATTAAAAAGCCGAAACTGGCCGGAAAAGGCCGAATATGTACGAGACAGGATTCTCGTCATGCTCGTTGTAATGGAAGTACCATTCTTCGGGGATTTGCAGCGCGCAACGAGTTCCCTCATATCATAATATCCTGCTATACGGCCCGTTTTTAATCACATAAAATGCCGGAGATGTCCGGAAAAGGCCGAAGGTGTACAGAACCCAATGCTCCGTTTGCTCGTTGTAATGGAAGTACCATTTTTGGGGGGTTGGCAGATAGCAACTGGTTCTTACACATCATAATATCCTGATATACGGCCCATTTTGAAACAATTAAAAAGCCGGAAATATCCGGAAAAGGCCGAAGGTGTACAGAACCCGTTGCTCCGTATGCTCGTTGTAATGGAAGGAACATTTTTGGGGGATTGGCAACGCTCAACGCGTTTTTACACATCATAATATCCTGCGATACGACTCATTTTTGATCACTTAAAATGCCGGAAATGTCCGGAAAAGGCCGAAGGTGTACAGAACCTGATGCTCCGTATGCTCGTTGTAAGGGGCGTATCATTTCTCGGGGATTGGCAGCGCGTAACGTGTTCTCTCTCATCATAATATCCTTATAAACGGCACATTTTGAAACAATTAAAAAGCCGGAAATGTCCGGAAAAGGCCGAAGGTGTACAGAACCCAATGCTCCGTTTGCTCGTTGTAATGGAAGTACCATTTTTGGGGGGTTGGCAGAGAGCAACTGGTTCTTACACATCATAATATCCTGATATACGGCCCATTTAGAAACAATTAAAAAGCCGGAAATGATCGGAAAAGGCCGAAGGTGTACAGAACCCGTTGCTCCGTATGCTCGTTGTAATGGGCGTACCATTTTTCGGGGATTGGCAGCGTGCAGCGAGATCTCAAACATCATAATATCCTGCGATACGACCCTTTTTGAAACAATTAAAAAGCCGGTAATATCCGGAAAAGGCCGAAGGTGTACAGAACCCGTTGCTCCGTATGCTCGTTGTAATGGAAGGACCATTTTTGGGGGATTGGCAGCGTGCAGCGAGTTCTCACACCTCATAATATCCTGCGAAACGACTCATTTTGAAACTATTAAAATGCCGAAACTTGCCGGAAAAGGCCGAATATGTACAAGACAGGATTCTCCGCATGTTCGTTGTAATGGAAGTACCATTCTTCGGGGATTGGCAGCGCGCAACGAGTTCTCTCACATCATAATATCCTGATATACGGCCCATTTTGAAACAATTAAAAAGCCGGAAATGTCCGGAAAAGGCCGAAGGTGTACAGAACCAGTTGCTCCCTATGCTCGTTGTAATGGGCGTACCATTTTTCGGGGATTATCAGCGTGCAGCGAGTTCTCACACATCATAATATCCTGATAAACGACCCATTTTGAAGCAATTAAAAAGCCGGAAATGTCCGGAAAAGGCCGAAGGTGTACAGAACCCGTTGCTCCGTATGCTCGTTGTAATGGGCGTACCATTTTTCGGGGATTGGCAGCGTGCAGCGAGTTCTCACACATCATAATATCCTGCGATACGACCCATTTTGAAACAATTAAAAAGACGAAACTGGCCGGAAAAGGCCGAATATGTACAAGACAGTATTCTCCGCATGCTCGTTGTATTGGAAGTACCATTCTTCGGGGATTGGCAGCGCGCACCGAGTTCTGTGACATCATAATATCCTGCTATACGGCCCGTTTTTAATCACATAATATGCCGGAGATGTCCGGAAAAGGCCGAAGGTGTACAGAACCCGATTCTCCGTTTGCTCGTTGTAATGGAAGTAGCATTTTTGGGGGGTTGGCAGAGAGCAACTGGTTCTTACACATCACAATATCCTGATATACGGCCCATTTTGAAACAATTAAAAAGCCGGAAATATCCGGAAAAGGCCGAAGGTGTACAGAACCCGTTGCTCCGTATGGTCGTTGTAATGGGCGTACCATTTTTCGGGGATTTGCAGCGTGCAGCGAGTTCTCACACATCATAATATCCTGATAAACGGCCCATTTTGAAGCAATTAAAAAGCCGGAAATGTCTGGAAAAGGTCGAAGGTGTACAGAACCCGTTGCTCCGTATGCTCGTTGTAATGGGCGTACCATTTTTCGGGGATTTCCAGCGTGCAGCCAGTTCTCACACCTCATAATATCCTGCGATACGACCCATTTTGAAACTATTAAAAAGCCGAAACTGGCCGGAAATGGCCGAATATGTACAAGACAGGATTCTCCGCATGCTCGTTGTAATGGAAGTACCATTCTTCGGGGATTGGCAGCGCGCAACGAGTTCTCTCACATCATAATATCCTGCTATACGGCCCGTTTTTAATCACATAAAATGCCGGAGATGTCCGGAAAAGGCCGAAGGTGTACAGAACCCGTTGCTCCGTATGCTCGTTGTAATGGAAGTACCATTTTTGGGGGGTTGGCAGAGAGCAACTGGTTCTTACACATCATAATATCCTGATATACGGCCCATTTAGAAACAATTAAAAAGCCGGAAATGATCGGAAAAGGCCGAAGGGGTACAGAACCCGTTGCTCCGTATGCTCGTTGTAATGGGCGTACCATTTTTCGGGGATTGGCAGCGTGCAGCGAGATCTCAAACATCATAATATCCTGCGATACGACCCTTTTTGAAACTATTAAAATGCCGAAACTTGCCGGAAAAGGCCGAATATGTACAAGACAGGATTCTCCGCATGCTCGTTGTAATGGAAGTACCATTCTTCGGGGATTGGCAGCGCGCAACGAGTTCTCTCACATCATAATATCCTGATATACGGCCCATTTTGAAACAATTAAAAAGCCGGAAAAGGCCGAAGGTGTACAGAACCCGTTGCTCCCTTTGCTTGTTGTAATGGAAGTACCATTTTTGGGGGGTTGGCAGAGAGCAACTGGTTCTTACACATCATAATATCCTGATATACGGCCCATTTTGAAGCAATTAAAAAGCCGGAAATATCCGGAAAAGGCCGAAGGTGTACAGAACCCGATGCTCCGTTTGCTCGTTGTATCGGAAGTACCATTTTTCGGGGATGGGCAGCGTGCAGCGTGTTCTCACACATCATAATATCCTGCGATACGACCCATTTTGAAACAATTAAATAGCCGGAAATGTCCGGAAAAGGCCGAAGGTGTACAGAACCCGTTGCTCCGTATGCTCGTTGTAATGGGCGTACCATTTTTCGGGGATTGGCATCGTGCAGCGAGTTCTCACACATCATAATATCCTGCGATACGACCCATTTTGAAACTATTAAAAAGCCGAAACTGGCCGGAAAAGGCCGAATATGTACAAGACAGGATTCTCCGCATGCTCGTTGTAATGGATGTACCATTTTTCGGGGATTGGCAGCGTGCAGCGAGATCTCACACCTCATAATATCCTGCGATACGACCCATTTTGAAACTATTAAAAAGCCGAAACTGGCCGGAAAAGGCCGAATATGTACAAGACAGGATTCTCCGCATGCTCGTTGTAATGGATGTACCATTTTTCGGGGATTGGCAGCGTGCAGCGAGATCTCACACATCATAATATCGCGCGATACGACCCATTTTGAAACAATTAAAAAGCCGGAAATGTCCGGAAAAGGCCGAAGGTGTACAGAACCCAATGCTCCGTTTGCTCGTTGTAATGGAAGTACCATTTTTGGGGGGTTGGCAGAGAGCAACTGGTTCTTACACATCATAATATCCTGATATACGGCCCATTTAGAAACAATTAAAAAGCCGGAAATGATCGGAAAAGGCCGAAGGTGTACAGAACCCGTTGCTCCGTATGCTCGTTGTAATGGGCGTACCATTTTTCGGGGATTGGCAGCGTGCAGCGAGATCTCAAACATCATAATATCCTGCGATACGACCCTTTTTGAAACAATTAAAAAGCCGGTAATATCCGGAAAAGGCCGAAGGTGTACAGAACCCGTTGCTCCGTATGCTCGTTGTAATGGAAGGACCATTTTTGGGGGATTGGCAGCGTGCAGCGAGTTCTCACACCTCATAATATCCTGCGAAACGACTCATTTTGAAACTATTAAAATGCCGAAACTTGCCGGAAAAGGCCGAATATGTACAAGACAGGATTCTCCGCATGTTCGTTGTAATGGAAGTACCATTCTTCGGGGATTGGCAGCGCGCAACGAGTTCTCTCACATCATAATATCCTGATATGCGGCCCACTTTGAAACAATTAAAAAGCCGGAAATGTCCGGCAAAGGCCGAAGGTGTACAGAACCCGTTGCTCCCTTTGCTTGTTGTAATGGAAGTACCATTTTTGGGGGGTTGGCAGAGAGCAACTGGTTCTTACACATCATAATATCCTGATATACGGCCCATTTTGAAGCAATTAAAAAGCCGGAAATGTCCGGAAAAGGACGAAGGTGTACAGAACCCGTTGCTCCGTATGCTCGTTGTAATGGGCGTACCAATTTTCGGGGATTTCCAGCGTGCAGCCAGTTCTCATACCTCATAATATCCTGCGATACGACCCATTTTGAAACTATTAAAAAGCCGAAACTGGCCGGAAATGGCCGAATATGTACAAGACAGGATTCTCCGCATGCACGTTGTAATGGAAGTACCATTCTTCGGGGATTGGCAGCGCGCAACGAGTTCTCTCACATCATAATATCCTGCTATACGGCCCGTTTTTAATCACATAAAATGCCGGAGATGTCCGGAAAAGGCCGAAGGTGTACAGAACCCAATGCTCCGTTTGCTCGTTGTAATGGAAGTACCATTTTTGGGGGGTTGGCAGAGAGCAACTGGTTCTTACACATCATAATATCCTGATATACGGACCATTTTGAAACAATTAAAAAGCCGGAAATATCCGGAAAAGGCCGAAGGTGTACAGAACCCGTTGCTCCGTATGCTCGTTGTAATGGAATTACCATTTTTGGGGGATTGGCCACGCTCAACGCGTTTTTACACATCATAATATCCTGCGATACGACTCATTTTGAAACTATTAAAAAGCCGAAACTGGCCGGAAAAGGCCGAATATGTACGAGACAGGATTCTCGTCATGCTCGTTGTAATGGAAGTACCATTCTTCGGGGATTTGCAGCGCGCAACGAGTTCCCTCATATCATAATATCCTGCTATACGGCCCGTTTTTAATCACATAAAATGCCGGAGATGTCCGGAAAAGGCCGAAGGTGTACAGAACCCAATGCTCCGTTTGCTCGTTGTAATGGAAGTACCATTTTTGGGGGGTTGGCAGATAGCAACTGGTTCTTACACATCATAATATCCTGATATACGGCCCATTTTGAAACAATTAAAAAGCCGGAAATATCCGGAAAAGGCCGAAGGTGTACAGAACCCGTTGCTCCGTATGCTCGTTGTAATGGAAGGAACATTTTTGGGGGATTGGCAACGCTCAACGCGTTTTTACACATCATAATATCCTGCGATACGACTCATTTTTGATCACTTAAAATGCCGGAAATGTCCGGAAAAGGCCGAAGGTGTACAGAACCTGATGCTCCGTATGCTCGTTGTAAGGGGCGTATCATTTCTCGGGGATTGGCAGCGCGTAACGTGTTCTCTCTCATCATAATATCCTTATAAACGGCACATTTTGAAACAATTAAAAAGCCGGAAATGTCCGGAAAAGGCCGAAGGTGTACAGAACCCAATGCTCCGTTTGCTCGTTGTAATGGAAGTACCATTTTTGGGGGGTTGGCAGAGAGCAACTGGTTCTTACACATCATAATATCCTGATATACGGCCCATTTAGAAACAATTAAAAAGCCGGAAATGATCGGAAAAGGCCGAAGGTGTACAGAACCCGTTGCTCCGTATGCTCGTTGTAATGGGCGTACCATTTTTCGGGGATTGGCAGCGTGCAGCGAGATCTCAAACATCATAATATCCTGCGATACGACCCTTTTTGAAACAATTAAAAAGCCGGTAATATCCGGAAAAGGCCGAAGGTGTACAGAACCCGTTGCTCCGTATGCTCGTTGTAATGGAAGGACCATTTTTGGGGGATTGGCAGCGTGCAGCGAGTTCTCACACCTCATAATATCCTGCGAAACGACTCATTTTGAAACTATTAAAATGCCGAAACTTGCCGGAAAAGGCCGAATATGTACAAGACAGGATTCTCCGCATGTTCGTTGTAATGGAAGTACCATTCTTCGGGGATTGGCAGCGCGCAACGAGTTCTCTCACATCATAATATCCTGATATGCGGCCCACTTTGAAACAATTAAAAAGCCGGAAATGTCCGGCAAAGGCCGAAGGTGTACAGAACCCGTTGCTCCCTTTGCTTGTTGTAATGGAAGTACCATTTTTGGGGGGTTGGCAGAGAGCAACTGGTTCTTACACATCATAATATCCTGATATACGGCCCATTTTGAAGCAATTAAAAAGCCGGAAATGTCCGGAAAAGGACGAAGGTGTACAGAACCCGTTGCTCCGTATGCTCGTTGTAATGGGCGTACCAATTTTCGGGGATTTCCAGCGTGCAGCCAGTTCTCATACCTCATAATATCCTGCGATACGACCCATTTTGAAACTATTAAAAAGCCGAAACTGGCCGGAAATGGCCGAATATGTACAAGACAGGATTCTCCGCATGCACGTTGTAATGGAAGTACCATTCTTCGGGGATTGGCAGCGCGCAACGAGTTCTCTCACATCATAATATCCTGCTATACGGCCCGTTTTTAATCACATAAAATGCCGGAGATGTCCGGAAAAGGCCGAAGGTGTACAGAACCCAATGCTCCGTTTGCTCGTTGTAATGGAAGTACCATTTTTGGGGGGTTGGCAGATAGCAACTGGTTCTTACACATCATAATATCCTGATATACGGCCCATTTTGAAACAATTAAAAAGCCGGAAATATCCGGAAAAGGCCGAAGGTGTACAGAACCCGTTGCTCCGTATGCTCGTTGTAATGGAAGGAACATTTTTGGGGGATTGGCAACGCTCAACGCGTTTTTACACATCATAATATCCTGCGATACGACTCATTTTTGATCACTTAAAATGCCGGAAATGTCCGGAAAAGGCCGAAGGTGTACAGAACCTGATGCTCCGTATGCTCGTTGTAAGGGGCGTATCATTTTTCGGGCATTTCCAGCGTGCAGCCAGTTCTCACACATCATAATATCCTGCGATACGACCCATTTTGAAACTATTAAAAAGCCGAAACTGGCCGGAAATGGCCGAATATGTACAAGACAGGATTCTCCGCATGCTCGTTGTAATGGAAGTACCATTCTTCGGGGATTTGCAGCGCGCAGCGAGTTCTCACACCTCATAATATCCTGCGATACGACTCATTTTGAAATTATTAAAAAGCCGAAACTGGCCGGAAAAGGCCGAATATGTACAAGACAGGATTCTCCGCATGCTCGTTGTAATGGAAGTACCATTCTTCGGGGATTGGCTGCGCGCAACGAGTTCTCTCACATCATAATATCCTGCGATACGACCCATTTTGAAACAATTAAAAAGCCGAAACTGGCCGGAAAAGGCCGAAAATGTACAAGACAGGATTCTCCGGATGCTGGTTGTATTGGAAGTACCATTCTTCGGGGATTGGCAGCGCGCACCGTGTTCTCTCACATCATAATATCCTGCTATTCTGCCCGTTTTTGATCACTTAATATGCCGGAAATGTCCGGAAAAGGCCGAAGGTGTGCAGAACCTGATGCTCCGTATGCTCGTTGTAAGGGGCGTACCATTTCTCGGGGATTGGCAGCGCGTAACGTGTTCTCTCACATCATAATATCCTGATAAACGGCACATTTTGAAACAATTAAAAAGCCGGAAATGTCCGGAAAAGGCCGAAGGTGTACAGAACCCGTTGCTCCGTATGCTCGTTGTAATGGAAGGACCATTTTTGGGGGATTGGCAGCGTGCAGCGAGTTCTCACAGCTCATAATATCCTGCGAAACGACTCATTTTGAAACTATTAAAAAGCCGAAACTTGCCGGAAAAGGCCGAATATGTACAAGACAGGATTCTCCGCATGCTCGTTGTAATGGAAGTACCATTCTTCGGGGATTGGCAGCGCTCAACGAGTTCTCTCACATCATAATATCCTGCTATACGGCCCGTTTTTAATCACATAAAATGCCGGAGATGTCCGGAAAAGGCCGAAGGTGTACAGAACCCGATGCTCCGTTTGCTCGTTGTAGTGGAAGTACCATTTTTCGGCGATGGGCAGCGTGCAGCGTGTTCTCACACATCATAATATCCTGCGATACGACCCATTTTGAAACAATTAAATAGCCGGAAATGTCCGGAAAAGGCCGAAGGTGTACAGAACCCGTTGCTCCGTATGCTCGTTGTAATGGGCGTACCATTTTTCGGGGATTGGCATCGTGCAGCGAGTTCTCACACATCATAATATCCTGCGAGACGACCCTTTTTGAAACAATTAAAAAGACGAAACTGGCCGGAAAAGGCCGAATATGTACAAGACAGGATTCTCCGGATGCTGGTTGTATTGGAAGTACCATTCTTCGGGGATTGGCAGCGCGCACCGTGTTCTCTCACATCATAATATCCTGCTATTCGGCCCGTTTTTGATCACTTAAAATGCCGGAAATGTCCGGAAAAGGCCGAAGGTGTACAGAACCCGTTGCTCCCTTTGCTTGTTGTAATGGAAGTACCTTTTTGGGGGGGTTGCCAGAGAGCAACTGGTTCTTACACATCATAATATCCTGATATACGGCCCATTTTGAAGCAATTAAAAAGCCGGAAATGTCCGAAAAAGGCCGAAGGTGTACAGAACCCGTTGCTCCGTATGCTCGTTGTAATGGGCGTACCATTTTTCGGGCATTTCCAGCGTGCAGCCAGTTCTCACACATCATAATATCCTGCGATACGACCCATTTTGAAACTATTAAAAAGCCGAAACTGGCCGGAAATGGCCGAATATGTACAAGACAGGATTCTCCGCATGCTCGTTGTAATGGAAGTACCATTCTTCGGGGATTTGCAGCGCGCAACGAGTTCTCTCACATCATAATATCCTGATATACGGTCCATTTTGAAACAATTAAAAAGCCGGAAATGTCCGGAAAAGGCCGAAGGTGTACAGAACCCGTTGCTCCCTTTGCTTGTTGTAATGGAAGTACCATTTTTGGGGGGTTGGCAGAGAGCAATTGGTTCTTACACATCATAATATCCTGATATACGGCCCCTATTGAAGCAATTAAAAAGCTGGAGATGTCCGGAAAAGGCCGAAGGTGTACAGAACCCGTTGCTCCGTATGCTCGCTGTAATGGGCGTACCATTTTTCGGGGATTTCCAGCGTGCAGCCAGTTCTCACACCTCATAATATCCTGCGATACGACCCATTTTGAAACTATTAAGAAGCCGAAACTGGCCGGAAATGGCCGAAAATGTACAAGACAGGATTCTCCGCATGCTCGTTGTAATGGAAGTACCATTCTTCGGGAATTGGCAGCGCGCAACGAGTTCTCTCACATCATAATATCCTGCTATACGGCCAGTTTTTAATCACATAAAATGCCGGAGATGTCCGGAAAAGGCCGAAGGTGTACAGAACCCAATGCTCCGTTTGCTCGTTGTAATGGAAGTACCATTTTTGGGGGGTTGGCAGAGAGCAACTGGTTCTTACACATCATAATATCCTGATATACGGCCCATTTTGAAACAATTAAAAAGCCGGAAATATCCGGAAAAGGCCGAAGGTGTACAGAACCCGTTGCTCCGTATGCTCGTTGTAATGGAAGGAACATTTTTGGGGGATTGGCAACGCTCAACGCGTTTTTACACATCATAATATCCTGCGATACGACTCATTTTGAAACTATTAAAAGGCCGAAACTGCCCGGAAAATGCCGAATATGTACAAGACAGGATTCTCGTCATGCTCGTTGTAATGGAAGTACCATTCTTCGGGGATTTGCAGCGCGCAACGAGTTCTCTCACATCATAATATCCTGCGATACGACCCATTTTGAAACAATTAAAAAGCCGAAACTGGCCGGAAAAGGCCGAAAATGTACAAGACAGGATTCTCCGGATGCTGGTTTAATTGGAAGTACCATTCTTCGGGGATTGGCAGCGCGCACCGTGTTCTCTCACATCATAATATCCTGCTATTCTGCCCGTTTTTGATCACTTAATATGCCGGAAATGTCCGGAAAAGGCCGAAGGTGTACAGAACCTGATGCTCCGTATGCTCGTTGTAAGGGGCGTACCATTTCTCGGGGATTGGCAGCGCGTAACGTGTTCTCTCACATCATAATATCCTGATAAACGGCACATTTTGAAACAATTAAAAAGCCGGAAATGTCCGGAAAAGGCCGAAGGTGTACAGAACCCAATGCTCCGTTTTCTCGTTGTAATGGAAGTACCATTTTTGGGGGGTTGGCAGAGAGCAACTGGTTCTTACACATCATAATATCCTGATATACGGCCCATTTTGAAACAATTAAAAAGCCGGAAATGTCCGGAAAAGGCCGAAGGTGTACAGAACCCGTTGCTCCGTATGCTCGTTGTAATGGGCGTACCATTTTTCGGTGATTGGCAGCGTGCAGCGAGATCTCACACATCATAATATCCTGCGATACGACCCTTTTTGAAACAATTAAAAAGCCGGAAATATCCGGAAAAGGCCGAAAGTGTACAGAACCCGTTGCTCCGTATGCTCGTTGTAATGGAAGGACCATTTTTGGGGGATTGGCAGCGTGCAGCGAGTTCTCACAGCTCATAATATCCTGCGAAACGACTCATTTTGAAACTATTAAAAAGCCGAAACTTGCCGGAAAAGGCCGAATATGTACAAGACAGGATTCTCCGCATGCTCGTTGTAATGGAAGTACCATTCTTCGGGGATTGGCAGCGCTCAACGTGTTCTCTCACATCATAATATCCTGCTATACGGCCCGTTTTTAATCACATAAAATGCCGGAGATGTCCGGAAAAGGCCGAAGGTGTACAGAACCCGATGCTCCGTTTGCTCGTTGTAGTGGAAGTACCATTTTTCGGCGATGGGCAGCGTGCAGCGTGTTCTCACACATCATAATATCCTGCGATACGACCCATTTTGAAACAATTAAATAGCCGGAAATGTCCGGAAAAGGCCGAAGGTGTACAGAACCCGTTGCTCCGTATGCTCGTTGTAATGGGCGTACCATTTTTCGGGCATTTCCAGCGTGCAGCCAGTTCTCACACATCATAATATCCTGCGATACGACCCATTTTGAAACTATTAAAAAGCCGAAACTGGCCGGAAATGGCCGAATATGTACAAGACAGGATTCTCCGCATGCTCGTTGTAATGGAAGTACCATTCTTCGGGGATTTGCAGCGCGCAACGAGTTCTCTCACATCATAATATCCTGATATACGGTCCATTTTGAAACAATTAAAAAGCCGGAAATGTCCGGAAAAGGCCGAAGGTGTACAGAACCCGTTGCTCCCTTTGCTTGTTGTAATGGAAGTACCATTTTTGGGGGGTTGGCAGAGAGCAATTGGTTCTTACACATCATAATATCCTGATATACGGCCCCTATTGAAGCAATTAAAAAGCTGGTGATGTCCGGAAAAGGCCGAAGGTGTACAGAACCCGTTGCTCCGTATGCTCGCTGTAATGGGCGTACCATTTTTCGGGGATTTCCAGCGTGCAGCCAGTTCTCACACCTCATAATATCCTGCGATACGACCCATTTTGAAACTATTAAGAAGCCGAAACTGGCCGGAAATGGCCGAAAATGTACAAGACAGGATTCTCCGCATGCTCGTTGTAATGGAAGTACCATACTTCGGGGATTGGCAGCGCGCAACGAGTTCTCTCACATCATAATATCCTGCTATACGGCCCGTTTTTAATCACATAAAATTCCGGAGATGTCCGGAAAAGGCCGAAGGTGTACAGAACCCGATGCTCCGTATGCTCGTTGTAATGGGCGTACCATTTTTCGGTGATTGGCAGCGTGCAGCGAGATCTCACACATCATAATATCCTGCGATACGACCCTTTTTGAAACAATTAAAAAGCCGGAAATATCCGGAAAAGGCCGAAAGTGTACAGAACCCGTTGCTCCGTATGCTCGTTGTAATGGAAGGACCATTTTTGGGGGATTGGCAGCGTGCAGCGAGTTCTCACAGCTCATAATATCCTGCGAAACGACTCATTTTGAAACTATTAAAAAGCCGAAACTTGCCGGAAAAGGCCGAATATGTACAAGACAGGATTCTCCGCATGCTCGTTGTAATGGATGTACCATTCTTCGGGGATTGGCAGCGCTCAACGAGTTCTCTCACATCATAATATCCTGCTATACGGCCCGTTTTTAATCACATAAAATGCCGGAGATGTCCGGAAAAGGCCGAAGGTGTACAGAACCCGATGCTCCGTTTGCTCGTTGTAGTGGAAGTACCATTTTTCGGCGATGTGCAGCGTGCAGCGTGTTCTCACACATCATAATATCCTGCGATACGACCCATTTTGAAACAATTAAATAGCCGGAAATGTCCGGAAAAGGCCGAAGGTGTACAGAACCCGTTGCTCCGTATGCTCGTTGTAATGGGCGTACCATTTTTCGGGGATTGGCATCGTGCAGCGAGTTCTCACACATCATAATATCCTGCGATACGACCCTTTTTGAAACAATTAAAAAGACGAAACTGGCCGGAAAAGGCCGAATATGTACAAGACAGGATTCTCCGCATGCTCGTTGTATTGGAAGTACCATTCTTCGGGGATTGGCAGCGCGCACCGAGTTCTCTCACATCATAATATCCTGCTATACGGCCCGTTTTTAATCACATAAAATTCCGGAGATGTCCGGAAAAGGCCGAAGGTGTACAGAACCCGATGCTCCGTTTGCTCGTTGTAATGGAAGTACCATTTCTCGGGGATTGGCAGCGCGTAACGTGTTCTCTCACATCATAATATCCTGCGATACGACCCATTTTGAAACAATTAAAAAGCCGAAACTGGCCGGAAAAGGCCGAATATGTACAAGACAGGATTCTCCGGATGCTGGTTGTATTGGAAGTACCATTCTTCGGGGATTGGCAGCGCGCACCGTGTTCTCTCACATCATAATATCCTGCTATTCGGCCCGTGTTTGATCACTTAAAATGCCGGAAATGTCCGGAAAAGGCCGAAGGTGTACAGAACCCGTTGCTCCCTTTGCTTGTTGTAATGGAAGTACCTTTTTGGGGGGGTTGGCAGAGAGCAACTGGTTCTTACACATCATAATATCCTGATATACGGCCCATTTTGAAGCAATTAAAAAGCCGGAAATGTCCGAAAAAGGCCGAAGGTGTACAGAACCCGTTGCTCCGTATGCTCGTTGTAATGGGCGTACCATGTTTCGGGCATTTCCAGCGTGCAGCCAGTTCTCACACATCATAATATCCTGCGATACGACCCATTTTGAAACTATTAAAAAGCCGAAACTGGCCGGAAATGGCCGAATATGTACAAGACAGGATTCTCCGCATGCTCGTTGTAATGGAAGTACCATTCTTCGGGGATTTGCAGCGCGCAACGAGTTCTCTCACATCATAATATCCTGATATACGGTCCATTTTGAAACCATTAAAAAGCCGGAAATGTCCGGAAAAGGCCGAAGGTGTACAGAACCCGTTGCTCCCTTTGCTTGTTGTAATGGAAGTACCATTTTTGGGGGGTTGGCAGAGAGCAATTGGTTCTTACACATCATAATATCCTGATATACGGCCCCTATTGAAGCAATTAAAAAGCTGGAGATGTCCGGAAAAGGCCGAAGGTGTACAGAACCCGTTGCTCCGTATGCTCGCTGTAATGGGCGTACCATTTTTCGGGGATTTCCAGCGTGCAGCCAGTTCTCACACCTCATAATATCCTGCGATACGACCCATTTTGAAACTATTAAGAAGCCGAAACTGGCCGGAAATGGCCGAAAATGTACAAGACAGGATTCTCCGCATGCTCGTTGTAATGGAAGTACCATTCTTCGGGGATTGGCAGCGCGCAACGAGTTCTCTCACATCATAATATCCTGCTATACGGCCCGTTTTTAATCACATAAAATGCCGGAGATGTCCGGAAAAGGCCGAAGGTGTACAGAACCCAATGCTCCGTTTGCTCGTTGTAATGGAAGTACCATTTTTGGGGGGTTGGCAGAGAGCAACTGGTTCTTACACATCATAATATCCTGATATACGGCCCATTTTGAAACAATTAAAAAGCCGGAAATATCCGGAAAAGGCCGAAGGTGTACAGAACCCGTTGCTCCGTATGCTCGTTGTAATGGAAGGAACATTTTTGGGGGATTGGCAACGCTCAACGCGTTTTTACACATCATAATATCCTGCGATACGACTCATTTTGAAACTATTAAAAGGCCGAAACTGCCCGGAAAAGGCCGAATATGTACAAGACAGGATTCTCGTCATGCTCGTTGTAATGGAAGTACCATTCTTCGGGGATTTGCAGCGCGCAACGAGTTCTCTCACATCATAATATCCTGCGATACGACCCATTTTGAAACAATTAAAAAGCCGAAACTGGCCGGAAAAGGCCGAAAATGTACAAGACAGGATTCTCCGGATGCTGGTTGTATTGGAAGTACCATTCTTCGGGGATTGGCAGCGCGCACCGTGTTCTCTCACATCATAATATCCTGCTATTCTGCCCGTTTTTGATCACTTAATATGCCGGAAATGTCCGGAAAAGGCCGACGGTGTACAGAACCTGATGCTCCGTATGCTCGTTGTAAGGGGCGTACCATTTCTCGGGGATTGGCAGCGCGTAACGTGTTCTCCCACATCATAATATCCTGATAAACGGCACATTTTGAAACAATTAAACAGCCGGAAATTCCGGAAAAGGCCGAAGGTGTACAGAACCCAATGCTCCGTTTTCTCGTTGTAATGGAAGTACCATTTTTGGGGGGTTGGCAGAGAGCAACTGGTTCTTACACATCATAATATCCTGATATACGGCCCATTTTGAAACAATTAAAAAGCCGGAAATGTCCGGAAAAGGCCGAAGGTGTACAGAACCCGTTGCTCCGTATGCTCGTTGTAATGGGCGTACCATTTTTCGGTGATTGGCAGCGTGCAGCGAGATCTCACACATCATAATATCCTGCGATACGACCCTTTTTGAAACAATTAAAAAGCCGGAAATATCCGGAAAAGGCCGAAAGTGTACAGAACCCGTTGCTCCGTATGCTCGTTGTAATGGAAGGACCATTTTTGGGGGATTGGCAGCGTGCAGCGAGTTCTCACAGCTCATAATATCCTGCGAAACGACTCATTTTGAAACTATTAAAAAGCCGAAACTTGCCGGAAAAGGCCGAATATGTACAAGACAGGATTCTCCGCATGCTCGTTGTAATGGAAGTACCATTTTTCGGGGATGGGCAGCGTGCAGCGTGTTCTCACACATCATAATATCCTGCGATACGACCCATTTTGAAACAATTAAATAGCCGGAAATGTCCGGAAAAGGCCGAAGGTGTACAGAACCCGTTGCTCCGCATGCTCGTTGTATTGGAAGTACCATTCTTCGGGGATTGGCAGCGCGCACCGAGTTCTCTCACATCATAATATCCTGCTATACGGCCCGTTTTTAATCACATAAAATGCTGGAGATGTCCGGAAAAGGCCGAAGGTGTACAGAACCCGATGCTCCGTTTGCTCGTTGTAATGGAAGTACCATTTTTGGGGGGTTGGCAGAGAGCAACTGGTTCTTACACATCATAATATCCTGATATACGGCCCATTTTGAAGCAATTTAAAAGCCGGAAATGTCCGAAAAAGGCCGAAGGTGTACAGAACCCGTTGCTCCCTTTGCTTGTTGTAATGGAAGTACCATTTTTGGGGGGTTGGCAGAGAGCAATTGGTTCTTACACATCATAATATCCTGATATACGGCCCCTATTGAAGCAATTAAAAAGCCGGAGATGTCCGGAAAAGGCCGAAGGTGTACAGAACCCGTTGCTCCGTATGCTCGCTGTAATGGGCGTACCATTCTTCTGGGATTGGCAGCGCGCAACGAGTTCTCTCACATCATAATATCCTGCTATACGGCCCGTTTTTAATCACATAAAATGCCGGAGATGTCCGGAAAAGGCCGAAGGTGTACAGAACCCATTGCTCCGTTTGCTCGTTGTAATGGAAGTACCATTTTTGGGGGGTTGGCAGAGAGCAACTGGTTCTTACACATCATAATATCCTGATATACGGCCCATTTTGAATCAATTAAAAAGCCGGAAATATCCGGAAAAGGCCGAAGGTGTACAGAACCCGTTGCTCCGTATGCTCGTTGTAATGCAAGGAACATTTTTGGGGGATTGGCAACACTCAACGCGTTTTTACACATCATAATATCCTGCGATACGACTCATTTTGAAACTATTAAAAGGCCCAAACTGCCCGGAAAAGGCCGAATATGTACAAGACAGGATTCTCGTCATGCTCGTTGTAATGGAAGTACCATTCTTCGGGGATTTGCAGCGCGCAACGAGTTCCCTCACATCATAATATCCTGCTATACGGCCCGTTTTTAATCACATAAAATGCCGGAGATGTCCGGAAAAGGCCGAAGGTGTACAGAACCCAATGCTCCGTTTGCTCGTTGTAATGGAAGTACCATTTTTGGGGGGTTGGCAGAGAGCAACTGGTTCTTACACATCATAATATCCTGATATACGGCCCATTTTGAAACAATTAAAAAGCCGGAAATATCCGGAAAAGGCCGAAGGTGTACAGAACCCGTTGCTCCGTATGCTCGTTGTAATGGAAGGACCATTTTTGGGGGATTGGCAACGCTCAACGCGTTTTTACACATCATAATATCCTGCTATTCGGCCCATTTTTGATCACTTAAAATGCCGGAAATGTCCGGAAGAGGCCGAAGGTGTACAGAACCTGATGCTCCGTATGCTCGTTGTAAGGGGCGTACCATTTCTCGGGGATTGGCAGCGCGTAACGTGTTCTCTCTCATCATAATATCCTGATAAACGGCACATTTTGAAACAATTAAAAAGCCGGAAATGTCCGGAAAAGGCCGAAGGTGTACAGAACCTGATGCTCCGTATGCTCGTTGTAATGGAAGTACCATTCTTCGGGGATTGGCAGCGCGCAACGAGTTCTCTCACATCATAATATCCTGCGATACGACCCATTTTGAAACAATTCAAAAGCCGGAAATGTCCGGAAAATGCCAAAGGTGTACAGAACCCGTTGCTCCGTATGCTCGTTGTAATGGGCGTACCATTTTTCGGGGATTGGCAGCGTGCAGCGAGTTCTCACACCTCATAATATCCTGCGATACGACCCATTTTGAAACTATTAAAAAGCCGAAACTGGCCGGAAAAGGCCGAATATGTACAAGACAGGATTCTCCGCATGCTCGTTGTAATGGATGTACCATTCTTCGGGGATTGGCAGCGCGCAACGAGTTCTCTCACATCATAATATCCCGCGATACGACCCATTTTGAAACAATTAAAATGCCGGAGATGTCCGGAAAAGGCCGAAGGTGTACAGAACCCGATGCTCCGTTTGCTCGTTGTAGTGGAAGTACCATTTTTCGGCGATGGGCAGCGTGCAGCGTGTTCTCACACATCATAATATCCTGCGATACGACCCATTTTGAAACAATTAAATAGCCGGAAATGTCCGGAAAAGGCCGAAGGTGTACAGAACCCGTTGCTCCGTATGCTCGTTGTAATGGGCGTACCATTTTTCGGGGATTGGCATCGTGCAGCGAGTTCTCACACATCATAATATCCTGCGATACGACCCTTTTTGAAACAATTAAAAAGACGAAACTGGCCGGAAAAGGCCGAATATGTACAAGACAGGATTCTCCGCATGCTCGTTGTATTGGAAGTACCATTCTTCGGGGATTGGCAGCGCGCACCGAGTTCTCTCACATCATAATATCCTGCTATACGGCCCGTTTTTAATCACATAAAATTCCGGAGATGTCCGGAAAAGGCCGAAGGTGTACAGAACCCGATGCTCCGTTTGCTCGTTGTAATGGAAGTACCATTTCTCGGGGATTGGCAGCGCGTAACGTGTTCTCTCACATCATAATATCCTGCGATACGACCCATTTTGAAACAATTAAAAAGCCGAAACTGGCCGGAAAAGGCCGAATATGTACAAGACAGGATTCTCCGGATGCTGGTTGTATTGGAAGTACCATTCTTCGGGGATTGGCAGCGAGCACCGTGTTCTCTCACATCATAATATCCTGCTATTCGGCCCGTTTTTGATCACTTAAAATGCCGGAAATGTCCGGAAAAGGCCGAAGGTGTACAGAACCCGTTGCTCCCTTTGCTTGTTGTAATGGAAGTACCTTTTTGGGGGGGTTGGCAGAGAGCAACTGGTTCTTACACATCATAATATCCTGATATACGGCCCATTTTGAAGCAATTAAAAAGCCGGAAATGTCCGAAAAAGGCCGAAGGTGTACAGAACCCGTTGCTCCGTATGCTCGTTGTAATGGGCGTACCATTTTTCGGGCATTTCCAGCGTGCAGCCAGTTCTCACACATCATAATATCCTGCGATACGACCCATTTTGAAACTATTAAAAAGCCGAAACTGGCCGGAAATGGCCGAATATGTACAAGACAGGGTTCTCCGCATGCTCGTTGTAATGGAAGTACCATTCTTCGGGGATTTGCAGCGCGCAACGAGTTCTCTCACATCATAATATCCTGATATACGGTCCATTTTGAAACAATTAAAAAGCCGGAAATGTCCGGAAAAGGCCGAAGGTGTACAGAACCCGTTGCTCCCTTTGCTTGTTGTAATGGAAGTACCATTTTTGGGGGGTTGGCAGAGAGCAATTGGTTCTTACACATCATAATATCCTGATATACGGCCCCTATTGAAGCAATTAAAAAGCTGGAGATGTCCGGAAAAGGCCGAAGGTGTACAGAACCCGTTGCTCCGTATGCTCGCTGTAATGGGCGTACCATTTTTCGGGGATTTCCAGCGTGCAGCCAGTTCTCACACCTCATAATATCCTGCGATACGACCCATTTTGAAACTATTAAGAAGCCGAAACTGGCCGGAAATGGCCGAAAATGTACAAGACAGGATTCTCCGCATGCTCGTTGTAATGGAAGTACCATTCTTCGGGGATTGGCAGCGCGCAACGAGTTCTCTCACATCATAATATCCTGCTATACGGCCCGTTTTTAATCACATAAAATGCCGGAGATGTCCGGAAAAGGCCGAAGGTGTACAGAACCCAATGCTCCGTTTGCTCGTTGTAATGGAAGTACCATTTTTGGGGGGTTGGCAGAGAGCAACTGGTTCTTACACATCATAATATCCTGATATACGGCCCATTTTGAAACAATTAAAAAGCCGGAAATATCCGGAAAAGGCCGAAGGTGTACAGAACCCGTTGCTCCGTATGCTCGTTGTAATGGAAGGAACATTTTTGGGGGATTGGCAACGCTCAACGCGTTTTTACACATCATAATATCCTGCGATACGACTCATTTTGAAACTATTAAAAGGCCGAAACTGCCCGGAAAAGGCCGAATATGTACAAGACAGGATTCTCGTCATGCTCGTTGTAATGGAAGGACCATTTTTGGGGGATTGGCAGCGTGCAGCGAGTTCTCACAGCTCATAATATCCTGCGAAACGACTCATTTTGAAACTATTAAAAAGCCGAAACTTGCCGGAAAAGGCCGAATATGTACAAGACAGGATTCTCCGCATGCTCGTTGTAATGGAAGTACCATTCTTCGGGGATTGGCAGCGCTCAACGAGTTCTCTCACATCATAATATCCTGCTATACGGCCCGTTTTTAATCACATAAAATGCCGGAGATGTCCGGAAAAGGCCGAAGGTGTACAGAACCCGATGCTCCGTTTGCTCGTTGTAGTGGAAGTACCATTTTTCGGCGATGGGCAGCGTGCAGCGTGTTCTCACACATCGTAATATCCTGCGATACGACCCATTTTGAAACAATTAAATAGCCGGAAATGTCCGGAAAAGGCCGAAGGTGTACAGAACCCGTTGCTCCGTATGCTCGTTGTAATGGGCGTACCATTTTTCGGGGATTGGCATCGTGCAGCGAGTTCTCACACATCATAATATCCTGCGAGACGACCCTTTTTGAAACAATTAAAAAGACGAAACTGGCCGGAAAAGGCCGAATATGTACAAGACAGGATTCTCCGCATGCTCGTTGTATTGGAAGTACCATTCTTCGGGGATTGGCAGCGCGCACCGAGTTCTCTCACATCATAATATCCTGCTATACGGCCCGTTTTTAATCACATAAAATTCCGGAGATGTCCGGAAAAGGCCGAAGGTGTACAGAACCCGTTGCTCCCTTTGCTTGTTGTAATGGAAGTACCATTTTTGGGGGGTTGGCAGAGAGCAATTGGTTCTTACACATCATAATATCCTGATATACGGCCCCTATTGAAGCAATTAAAAAGCTGGAGATGTCCGGAAAAGGCCGAAGGTGTACAGAACCCGTTGCTCCGTATGCTCGCTGTAATGGGCGTACCATTTTTCGGGGATTTCCAGCGTGCAGCCAGTTCTCACACCTCATAATATCCTGCGATACGACCCATTTTGAAACTATTAAGAAGCCGAAACTGGCCGGAAATGGCCGAAAATGTACAAGACAGGATTCTCCGCATGCTCGTTGTAATGGAAGTACCATTCTTCGGGGATTGGCAGCGCGCAACGAGTTCTCTCACATCATAATATCCTGCTATACGGCCCGTTTTTAATCACATAAAATGCCGGAGATGTCCGGAAAAGGCCGAAGGTGTACAGAACCCAATGCTCCGTTTGCTCGTTGTAATGGAAGTACCATTTTTGGGGGGTTGGCAGAGAGCAACTGGTTCTTACACATCATAATATCCTGATATACGGCCCATTTTGAAACAATTAAAAAGCCGGAAATATCCGGAAAAGGCCGAAGGTGTACAGAACCCGTTGCTCCGTATGCTCGTTGTAATGGAAGGAACATTTTTGGGGGATTGGCAACGCTCAACGCGTTTTTACACATCATAATATCCTGCGATACGACTCATTTTGAAACTATTAAAAGGCCGAAACTGCCCGGAAAAGGCCGAATATGTACAAGACAGGATTCTCGTCATGCTCGTTGTAATGGAAGGACCATTTTTGGGGGATTGGCAGCGTGCAGCGAGTTCTCACAGCTCATAATATCCTGCGAAACGACTCATTTTGAAACTATTAAAAAGCCGAAACTTGCCGGAAAAGGCCGAATATGTACAAGACAGGATTCTCCGCATGCTCGTTGTAATGGAAGTACCATTCTTCGGGGATTGGCAGCGCTCAACGAGTTCTCTCACATCATAATATCCTGCTATACGGCCCGTTTTTAATCACATAAAATGCCGGAGATGTCCGGAAAAGGCCGAAGGTGTACAGAACCCGATGCTCCGTTTGCTCGTTGTAGTGGAAGTACCATTTTTCGGGGATGGGCAGCGTGCAGCGTGTTCTCACACATCATAATATCCTGCGATACGACCCATTTTGAAACAATTAAATAGCCGGAAATGTCCGGAAAAGGCCGAAGGTGTACAGAACCCGTTGCTCCGTATGCTCGTTGTAATGGGCGTACCATTTTTCGGGGATTGGCATCGTGCAGCGAGTTCTCACACATCATAATATCCTGCGAGACGACCCTTTTTGAAACAATTAAAAAGCCGAAACTGGCCGGAAAAGGCCGAATATGTACAAGACAGGATTCTCCGGATGCTGGTTGTATTGGAAGTACCATTCTTCGGGGATTGGCAGCGCGCACCGTGTTCTCTCACATCATAATATCCTGCTATACGGCCCGTTTTTAATCACATAAAATGCCGGAGATGTCCGGAAAAGGCCGAAGGTGTACAGAACCCGATGCTCCGTTTGCTCGTTGTAATGGAAGTACCATTTTTGGGGGGTTGGCAGCGTGCAGCGAGTTCTCACACATCATAATATCCTGCGATACGACCCGTTTTTAATCACATAAAATGCCGGAGATGTCCGGAAAAGGCCGAAGGTGTACAGAACCCAATGCTCCGTATGCTCGTTCTAAGGGGCGTACCATTTCTCGGGGATTGGCAGCGCGTAACGAGATCTCTCACATCATAATAACCTGATATACGGCCCATTTTGAAACAATTAAAAAGCCGGAAATGTCCGGAAAAGGCCAAAGGTGTACAGAAGACGTTACTCCGTATGCTCGTTGTAGTGGGCGTACCATTTTTCGGGGATAGGCAGCGTGCAACGAGTTCTCACACGTCATAATATCCTGCGAAACGACTCATTTTGAAACTATTAAAAAGCCGAAGCTTGCCGGAAAAGGCAGAATATGTACAAGACAGGATTCTCCGCATGCTCGTTGTAATGGAAGTACCATTCTTCGGGGATTGGCAGCGCGCAACGAGTTCTCTCACATCATAATATCCTGATATACGGCCCATTTTGAAACAATTAAAAAGCCGGAAATGTCCGGAAAAGGCCGAAGGTGTATAGAACCCGTTGCTCCCTATGCTCGTTGTAATGGGCGTACCATTTTTCGGGGATTATCAGCGTGCAGCGAGTTCTCACACATCATAATATCCTGATAAACGGCCCATTTTGAAACAATTAAAAAGCCGGAAATATCCGGAAAAGGCCGAAGGTGTACAGAACCCGTTGTTCCGTTTGCTCGTTGTAATGGAAGGACCATTTTTGGGGGATTGGCAACGCTCAACGCGTTTTTACACATCATAATATCCGGCTATTCGGCCCGTTTTTGATCACTTAAAATGCCGGAAATGTCCGGAAAATTCCGAAGGTGTACAGAACCTGATGCTCCGTATGCTCGTTGTAAGGGGCGTACCATTTCTCGGGGATTGGCAGCGCGTAACGTGTTCTCTCACATCATAATATCCTGATAAACGGCCCATTTTGAAGCAATTAAAAAGCCGGAAATGTCCGGAAAAGGCCGAAGGTGTACAGAACCCGTTGCTCCGAATGCTCGTTGTAGTGGGCGTACCATTTTTCGATGATTTCCAGCGTGCAGCCAGTTCTCACACCTCATAATATCCTGCGATACGACTCATTTTGAAACTATTAAAAAGGCGAAACTGGCCGGAAAAGGCCGAATATGTACAAGACAGGATTCGCGTCATGCTCGTTGTAATGGAAGTACCATTCTTCGGGGATTTGCAGCGCGCAACGAGTTCCCTCACATCATAATATCCTGCTATACGGCCCGTTTTTAATCACATAAAATGCCGGAGATGTCCGGAATAGGCCGAAGGTGTACAGAACCCAATGCTCCGTTTGCTCGTTGTAATGGAAGTACCATTTTTGGGGGGTTGGCAGAGAGCAACTGGTTCTTACACATCATAATATCGCGCGATACGACCCATTTTGAAACAATTAAAAAGCCGGAAATGTCCGGAAAAGGCCGAAGGTGTACAGAACCTGATGCTCCGTATGCTCGTTGTAAGGGGCGTACCATTTCTCGGGGATTGGCAGCGCGTAACGAGTTCTCTCACATCATAATATCCTGAAATACGGCCCATTTTGAAACAATTAAAAAGCCGGAAATGTCCGGAAAAGGCCGAAGGTGTACAGAACCTGATGCTCCGTATGCTCGTTGTAATGGAAGTACCATTCTTCGGGGATTGGCAGCGCGCAACGAGTTCTCTCACATCATAATATCCTGCGATACGACCCATTTTGAAACAATTAAAAAGCCGGAAATGTCCGGAAAATGCGAAAGGTGTACAGAACCCGTTGCTCCGTATGCTCGTTGTAATGGGCGTACCATTTTTCGGGGATTGGCAGCGTGCAGCGAGTTCTCACACCTCATAATATCCTGCGATACGACCCATTTTGAAACTATTAAAAAGCCGAAACTGGCCGGAAAAGGCCGAATATGTACAAGACAGGATTCTCCGCATGCTCGTTGTAATGGATGTACCATTTTTCGGGGATTGGCAGCGTGCAGCGAGATCTCACACACCATAATATCGCGCGATACGACCCATTTTGAAACAATCAAAAAGCCGGAAATGTCCGGAAAATGCCGAAGGTGTACAGAACCCGTTGCTCCCTTTGCTCGTTGTAATGGAAGTACCATTTTTGGGGGGATGGCAGAGAGCAACTGGTTCTTACACATCATAATATCCTGATATACGGCCCATTTTGAAACAATTAAAAAGCCGGAAATATCCGGAAAAGGCCGAAGGTGTACAGAACCCGTTGCTCCGTATGCTCGTTGTAATGGAAGGACCATTTTTGGGGGATTGGCAACGCTCAACGCGTTTTTACACATCATAATATCCTGCTATTCGGCCCATTTTTGATCACTTAAAATGCCGGAAATGTCCGGAAAAGGCCGAAGGTGTACAGAACCTGATGCTCCGTATGCTCGTTGTAAGGGGCGTACCATTTCTCGGGGATTGGCAGCGCGTAACGTGTTCTCTCTCATCATAATATCCTGATATACTGCCCATTTTGAAGCAATTAAAAAGCCGGAAATGTCCGGAAAAGGCCGAAGGTGTACAGAACCCGTTGCTCCGTATGCTCGTTGTAATGGGCGTACCATTTTTCGGGGATTTCCAGCGTGCAGCCAGTTCTCACACCTCATAATATCCTGCGATACGACCCATTTTGAAACTATTAAAAAGCCGAAACTGGCCGGAAATGGCCGAATATGTACATGACAGGATTCTCCGCATGCTCGTTGTAATGGAAGTACCATTCTTCGGGGATTGGCAGCGCGCAACGAGTTCTCTCACATCATAATATCCTGCTATACGGCCCGTTTTTAATCACATAAAATGCCGGAGATGTCCGGAAAAGGCCGAAGGTGTACAGAACCCGATGCTCCGTTTGCTCGTTGTAATGGAAGTACCATTTTTGGGGGGTTGGCAGAGAGCAACTGGTTCTTACACATCATAATATCCTGATATACGGCCCATTTTGAAACAATTAAAAAGCCGGAAATATCCGGAAAAGGCCGAAGGTGTACAGAACCCGTTGCTCCGTATGCTCGTTGTAATGGAAGGACCATTTTTGGGGGATTGGCAACGCTCAACGCGTTTTTACACATCATAATATCCTGCTATTCGGCCCATTTTTGATCACTTAAAATGCCGGAGATGTCCGGAAAAGGCCGAAGGTGTACAGAACCCGATGCTCCGTTTGCTCGTTGTAGTGGAAGTACCATTTTTCGGGGATGGGCAGCGTGCAGCGTGTTCTCACACATCATAATATCCTGCGATACGACCCATTTTGAAACAATTAAATAGCCGGAAATGTCCGGAAAAGGCCGAAGGTGTACAGAACCCGTTGCTCCGTATGCTCGTTGTAATGGGCGTACCATTTTTCGGGGATTGGCATCGTGCAGCGAGTTCTCACACATCATAATATCCTGCGAGACGACCCTTTTTGAAACAATTAAAAAGCCGAAACTGGCCGGAAAAGGCCGAATATGTACAAGACAGGATTCTCCGGATGCTGGTTGTATTGGAAGTACCATTCTTCGGGGATTGGCAGCGCGCACCGTGTTCTCTCACATCATAATATCCTGCTATACGGCCCGTTTTTAATCACATAAAATGCCGGAGATGTCCGGAAAAGGCCGAAGGTGTACAGAACCCGATGCTCCGTTTGCTCGTTGTAATGGAAGTACCATTTTTGGGGGGTTGGCAGCGTGCAGCGAGTTCTCACACATCATAATATCCTGCGATACGACCCGTTTTTAATCACATAAAATGCCGGAGATGTCCGGAAAAGGCCGAAGGTGTACAGAACCCAATGCTCCGTATGCTCGTTCTAAGGGGCGTACCATTTCTCGGGGATTGGCAGCGCGTAACGAGATCTCTCACATCATAATAACCTGATATACGGCCCATTTTGAAACAATTAAAAAGCCGGAAATGTCCGGAAAAGGCCAAAGGTGTACAGAAGACGTTACTCCGTATGCTCGTTGTAGTGGGCGTACCATTTTTCGGGGATAGGCAGCGTGCAACGAGTTCTCACACGTCATAATATCCTGCGAAACGACTCATTTTGAAACTATTAAAAAGCCGAAGCTTGCCGGAAAAGGCAGAATATGTACAAGACAGGATTCTCCGCATGCTCGTTGTAATGGAAGTACCATTCTTCGGGGATTGGCAGCGCGCAACGAGTTCTCTCACATCATAATATCCTGATATACGGCCCATTTTGAAACAATTAAAAAGCCGGAAATGTCCGGAAAAGGCCGAAGGTGTATAGAACCCGTTGCTCCCTATGCTCGTTGTAATGGGCGTACCATTTTTCGGGGATTATCAGCGTGCAGCGAGTTCTCACACATCATAATATCCTGATAAACGGCCCATTTTGAAACAATTAAAAAGCCGGAAATATCCGGAAAAGGCCGAAGGTGTACAGAACCCGTTGTTCCGTTTGCTCGTTGTAATGGAAGGACCATTTTTGGGGGATTGGCAACGCTCAACGCGTTTTTACACATCATAATATCCGGCTATTCGGCCCGTTTTTGATCACTTAAAATGCCGGAAATGTCCGGAAAATTCCGAAGGTGTACAGAACCTGATGCTCCGTATGCTCGTTGTAAGGGGCGTACCATTTCTCGGGGATTGGCAGCGCGTAACGTGTTCTCTCACATCATAATATCCTGATAAACGGCCCATTTTGAAGCAATTAAAAAGCCGGAAATGTCCGGAAAAGGCCGAAGGTGTACAGAACCCGTTGCTCCGAATGCTCGTTGTAGTGGGCGTACCATTTTTCGATGATTTCCAGCGTGCAGCCAGTTCTCACACCTCATAATATCCTGCGATACGACTCATTTTGAAACTATTAAAAAGCCGAAACTGGCCGGAAAAGGCCGAATATGTACAAGACAGGATTCGCGTCATGCTCGTTGTAATGGAAGTACCATTCTTCGGGGATTTGCAGCGCGCAACGAGTTCCCTCACATCATAATATCCTGCTATACGGCCCGTTTTTAATCACATAAAAAGCCGGAGATGTCCGGAATAGGCCGAAGGTGTACAGAACCCAATGCTCCGTTTGCTCGTTGTAACGGAAGTACCATTTTTGGGGGGTTGGCAGAGAGCAACTGGTTCTTACACATCATAATATCGCGCGATACGACCCATTTTGATACAATTAAAAAGCCGGAAATGTCCGGAAAAGGCCGAAGGTGTACAGAACCTGATGCTCCGTATGCTCGTTGTAAGGGGCGTACCATTTCTCGGGGATTGGCAGCGCGTAACGAGTTCTCTCACATCATAATATCCTGAAATACGGCCCATTTTGAAACAATTAAAAAGCCGGAAATGTCCGGAAAAGGCCGAAGGTGTACAGAACCTGATGCTCCGTATGCTCGTTGTAATGGAAGTACCATTCTTCGGGGATTGGCAGCGCGCAACGAGTTCTCTCACATCATAATATCCTGCGATACGACCCATTTTGAAACAATTAAAAAGCCGGAAATGTCCGGAAAATGCCAAAGGTGTACAGAACCCGTTGCTCCGTATGCTCGTTGTAATGGGCGTACCATTTTTCGGGGATTGGCAGCGTGCAGCGAGTTCTCACACCTCATAATATCCTGCGATACGACCCATTTTGAAACTATTAAAAAGCCGAAACTGGCCGGAAAAGGCCGAATATGTACAAGACAGGATTCTCCGCATGCTCGTTGTAATGGATGTACCATTTTTCGGGGATTGGCAGCGTGCAGCGAGATCTCACACACCATAATATCGCGCGATACGACCCATTTTGAAACAATCAAAAAGCCGGAAATGTCCGGAAAATGCCGAAGGTGTACAGAACCCGTTGCTCCCTTTGCTCGTTGTAATGGAAGTACCATTTTTGGGGGGATGGCAGAGAGCAACTGGTTCTTACACATCATAATATCCTGATATACGGCCCATTTTGAAACAATTAAAAAGCCGGAAATATCCGGAAAAGGCCGAAGGTGTACAGAACCCGTTGCTCCGTATGCTCGTTGTAATGGAAGGACCATTTTTGGGGGATTGGCAACGCTCAACGCGTTTTTACACATCATAATATCCTGCTATTCGGCCCATTTTTGATCACTTAAAATGCCGGAAATGTCCGGAAAAGGCCGAAGGTGTACAGAACCTGATGCTCCGTATGCTCGTTGTAAGGGGCGTACCATTTCTCGGGGATTGGCAGCGCGTAACGTGTTCTCTCTCATCATAATATCCTGATAAACGGCACATTTTGAAACAATTAAAAAGCCGGAAATGTCCGGAAAAGGCCGAAGGTGTACAGAACCCGTTGCTCCGTATGCTCGTTGTAGTGGGCGTACCATTTTTCGGGGATTGGCAGCGTGCAGCGAGTTCTCACACCTCATAATATCCTGCGATACGACTTATTTTGAAACTATTAAAAAGCCGAAACTGGCCGGAAAAGGCCGAACATGTACAAGACAGGATTCTCCCCATGCTCGTTGTAATGGAAGTACCATTCTTCGGGGATTGGCTGCGCGCAACGAGTTCTCCCACATCATAATATCCTGCGATACGACCCATTTTGAAACCATTCAAAAGCCGAAACTGGCCGGAAAAGGCCGAAAATGTACAAGACAGGATTCTCCAGATGCTGGTTGTATTGGAAGTACCATTCTTCGGGGATTGGCAGCGCGCACCGTGTTCTCTGACATCATAATATCCTGCTATTCGGCCCGTTTTTGATCACATAAAATGCCGGAGATGTCCGGAAAAGGCCGAAGGTGTACAGAACCCAATGCTCCGTATGCTCGTTCTAAGGGGCGTACCATTTCTCGGGGATTGGCAGCGCGTAACGAGATCTCTCACATCATAATAACCTGATATACGGCCCATTTTGAAACAATTAAAAAGCCGGAAATGTCCGGAAAAGGCCAAAGGTGTACAGAAGACGTTGCTCCGTATGCTCGTTGTAGTGGGCGTACCATTTTTCGGGAATAGGCAGCGTGCAGCGAGTTCTCACACGTCATAATATCCTGCGAAACGACTCATTTTGAAACTATTAAAAAGCCGAAACTTGCCGGAAAAGGCCGAATATGTACAAGACAGGATTCTCCGCATGCTCGTTGTAATGGAAGTACCATTCTTCGGGGATTGGCAGCGCGCAACGAATTCTCTCACATCATAATATCCTGATATACGGCCCATTTTGAAACAATTAAAAAGCCGGAAATGTCCGGAAAATGCCAAAGGTGTACAGAACCCGTTCCACCGTATGCTCGTTGTAATGGGCGTACCATTTTTCGGGGATTGGCAGCGTGCAGCGAGTTCTCACACCTCATAATATCCTGCGATACGACCCATTTTGAAATTATTAAAAAGCCGAAACTGGCCGGAAAAGGCCGAATATGTACAAGACAGGATTCTCCGCATGCTCGTTGTAATGGATGTACCATTCTTCGGGGATAGGCAGCGCGCAACGAGTTCTCTCACATCATAATATCCCGCGATACGACCCATGTTGAAACAATTAAAAAGCCGGAAATGTCCGGGAAATGCCGAAGGTGTACAGAACCCGTTGGTCCGTATGCTCGTTGTAATGGAACGACCATTTTTGGGGGATTGGCAGCGTGCAGCGAGTTCTCACACATCATAATATCCTGCGATACGACCCGTTTTTAATCACATAAAATGCCGGAAATGTCCGGAAAAGGCCGAAGGTGTACAGAACCTGATGCTACGTATACTCGTTGTAAGGGGCGTACCATTTCTCGGGGATTGGCAGCGCGAAACGAGGTCTCACACATCATAATATCCTGCGATACGACCCTTTTTGAAACAATTAAAAAGCAAGAAATATCCGGAAAAGGCCGAAGGTGTACAGAACCCGAAGCTCCGTATGCTCGTTGTAATGGGCGTACCATTTTTCGGGGATTGGCAGCGTGCAGCGAGATCTCACACATCATAATATCCTGCGATACGACCCTTTTTGAAACAATTAAAAAGCGGGAAATATCCGGAAAAGGCTGAAGGTGTACAGAACCCGTTGTTCCGTATGCTCGTTGTAATGGGCGTACCATTTTTCGGGGATTGGCAGCGTGCAGCGAGTTCTCACACTTCATAATATCCTGCGATACGACCCATTTTGAAACTATTAAAAAGCCGAAACTGGCCGGAAAAGGCCGAATATGTACAAGACAGGATTCTCCGCATGCTCGTTGTAATGGATGTACCATTCTTCGGGGATTGGCAGCGCGCAACGAGTTCTCTCACATCATAATATCCTGCTATTCGGCCCGTTTTTGATCACTTAATATGCCGGTAATGTCCGGAAAAGGCCGAAGGTGTACAGAACCTGATGCTCCATATGCTCGTTGTAAGGGGCGTACCATTTCTCGGGGATTGGCAGCGCGTAACGAGTTCTCTCACATCATAATATCCTGATATACGACCCATTTTGAAACTATTAAATAGCCGGAAGTGTCCGGAAAATGCCGAACGTGTACAGAACCCGTTGCTCCGTATGCTCGTTGTAATGGAAGGACCATTTTTGGGGGATTGGCAGCGTGCAGCGAGTTCTCACACATCATAATATCCTGCGATACGACCCGTTTTTAATCACATAAAATGCCGGAAATGTCCGGAAAAGGCCGAAGGTGTACAGAACCTGATGCTACGTATACCCGTTGTAAGGGGCGTACCTTTTCTCGGGGATTTCCAGCGTGCAGCCAGTTCTCACACCTCATAATATCCTGCGATACGACCCATTTTGAAACTATTAAAAAGCCGAAACCTGCCGGAAATGGCCGAATATTTACAAGACAGGATTCTCCGCATGCTCGTTGTAATGGAAGGACCATTTTTGGGGGATTGGCAGCGTGCAGCGAGTTCTCACACATCATAATATCCTGCGATACGACCCGTTTTTATTCACATAAAATGCCGGAAATGTCCGGAAAAGGCCGAAGGTGTACAGAACCTGATGCTCCATATGCTCGTTGTAAGGGGCGTACCATTTCTCGGGGATTGGCAGCGCGTAACGAGTTCTCTCACATCATAATATCCTGATATACGACCCATTTTGAAACTATTAAATAGCCGGAAGTGTCCGGAAAATGCCAAACGTGTACAGAACCCGTTGCTCCCTTTGCTTGTTGTAATGGAAGTACCATTTTTGGGGGGTTGGCAAAGAGCAACTGGTTCTTACACATCATAATATCCTGATATGCGGCCCATTTTGAAGCAATTAAAAAGCCGGAAATGTCCGGAAAAGGCAGAAGGTGTACAGAACCCGTTGCTCCGTATGCTCGTTGTAATGGGCGTACCATTTTTCGGGGATTTCCAGCGTGCAGCCAGTTCTCACACCTCATAATATCCTGCGATACGACCCATTTTGAAACTATTAAAAAGCCGAAACCTGCCGGAAATGGCCGAATATTTACAAGACAGGATTCTCCGCATGCTCGTTGTAATGGAAGGACCATTTTTGGGGGATTGGCAGCGTGCAGCGAGTTCTCACACATCATAATATCCTGCGATACGACCCGTTTTTATTCACATAAAATGCCGGAAATGTCCGGAAAAGGCCGAAGGTGTACAGAAACTGATGCTACGTATACTCGTTGTAAGGGGCTTACCATTTCTCGGGGATTGGCAGCGCGCAACGAGGTCTCACACATCATAATATCCTGCGATACGACCCTTTTTGAAACAATTAAAAAGCAAGAAATATCCGGAAAAGGCCGAAGGTGTACAGAACCCGTTGCTCCGTATGCTCGTTGTAATGGGCGTACCATTTTTCGGGGATTGGCAGCGTGCAGCGAGATCTCACACATCATAATATCCTGCGATACGACCCTTTTTGAAACAATTAAAAAGCGGGAAATATCCGGAAAAGGCTGAAGGTGTACAGAACCCGTTGTTCCGTATGCTCGTTGTAATGGGCGTACCATTTTTCGGGGATTGGCAGCGTGCAGCGAGTTCTCACACTTCATAATATCCTGCGATACGACCCATTTTGAAACTATTAAAAAGCCGAAACTGGCCGGAAAAGGCCGAATATGTACAAGACAGGATTCTCCGCATGCTCGTTGTAATGGATGTACCATTCTTCGGGGATTGGCAGCGCGCAACGAGTTCTCTCACATCATAATATCCTGCTATTCGGCCCGTTTTTGATCACTTAATATGCCGGTAATGTCCGGAAAAGGCCGAAGGTGTACAGAACCTGATGCTCCGTATGCTCGTTGTAAGGGGCGTACCATTTCTCGGGGATTGGCAGCGCGTAACGAGTTCTCTCACATCATAATATCCTGATTTACGACCCATTTTGAAACAATTAAATAGCCGGAAATGTCCGGAAAATGCCGAAAGTGTACAGAACCCGTTGCTCCGTATGCTCGTTGTAATGGAAGGACCATTTTTGGGGGATTGGCAGCGTGCAGCGAGTTCTCACACATCATAATATCCTGCGATACGACCCGTTTTTAATCACATAAAATGCCGGAAATGTCCGGAAAAGGCCGAAGGTGTACAGAACCTAATGCTACGTATACTCGTTGTAAGGGGCGTACCATTTCTCGGGGATTGGCAGCGCGTAACGAGTTCTCTCACATCATAATAACCTGATATACGGCCCATTTTGAAACAATTAAAAAGCCGGAAATGTCCGGAAAAGGCCGAAGGTGTACAGAACCCGTTGCTCCCTTTGCTTGTTGTAATGGAAGTACCATTTTTGGGGGGTTGGCAGAGAGCAACTGGTTCTTACACATCATAATATCCTGATATACGGCCCGTTTTTAATCACTTAAAATGCCGGAAATGTCCGGAAGAGGCCGAAGGTGTACAGAACCCGTTGCTCCGTATGCTCGTTGTAATGGGCGTACCATTTTTCGGGGATTTCCAGCGTGCAGCCAGTTCTCACACATCATAATATCGTGCGATACGACCCTTTTTGAAACAATGAAAAAGCCGGAAATATCCGGAAAAGGCCGAAGGTTTACAGAACCCGATGCTCCGTATGCTCGTTGTAAGGGAAGGACCATTTTTGGGGGATCGGCAACGCTCAACGCGTTTTTACACATCATAATATACTGGTATTCGGCCCGTTTTTGATCACTTAAAATGCCGGAAATGTCCGGAAAAAGCCGAGGGTGTACAGAACCCAATGCTCCGTTTGCTCGTTGTAATGGAAGTACCATTTTTGGGGGGTTGGCAGAGAGCAACTGGTTCTTACACATCATAATATCCTGATATACGGCCCATTTTGAAACAATTAAAAAGCCGGAAATGTCCGGAAAAGGCCGAAGGTGTACAGAACCCGTTGCTCCGTATGCTCGTTGTAATGGAAGGACCATTTTTGGGGGATTGGCAACGCTCAACGCGTTTTTGCACATCATAATATCATGCTATTCGGCCCATTTTTGATCACTTAAAATGCCGGAAATGTCCGGAAAAGGCCGAAGGTGTACAGAACCTGATGCTCCGTATGCTCGTTGTAAGGGGCGTACCATTTCTCGGGGATTGGCAGCGCGTAACGAGTTATCTCACATCATAATATCCTGAAATACGGCCCATTTTGAGACAATTAAAAAGCCGGAAATGTCCGGAAAAGGCCGAAGGTGTACAGAACCTGATGCTCCGTATGCTCGTTGTAATGGAAGTACCATTCTTCGGGGATTGGCAGCGCGCAACGAGTTCTCTCACATCATAATATCCTGCGATACGACCCATTTTGAAACAATTAAAAAGCCGCAAATATCCGGAAAATGCCAAAGGTGTACAGAACCCGTTGCTCCGTATGCTCGTTGTAATGGGCGTACCATTTTTCGGGGATTGGCAGCGTGCAGCGAGTTCTCACACCTCATAATATCCTGCGATACGACCCATTTTGAAACTATTAAAAAGCCGAAACTGGCCGGAAAAGGCCGAATATGTACAAGACAGGATTCTCCGCATGCTCGTTGTAATGGATGTACCATTTTTCGGGGATTGGCAGCGTGCAGCGAGATCTCACACCTCATAATATCCTGCGATACGACCCATTTTGAAACTATTAAAAAGCCGAAACTGGCCGGAAAAGGCCGAATATGTACAAGACAGGATTCTCCGCATGCTCGTTGTAATGGATGTACCATTTTTCGGGGATTGGCAGCGTGCAGCGAGATCTCACACATCATAATATCGCGCGACACGACCCATTTTGAAACAATTAAAAAGCCGGAAATGTCCGGAAAAGGCCGAAGGTGTACAGAACCCAATGCTCCGTTTGCTCGCTGTAATGGAAGTACCATTTTTGGGGGGTTGGCAGAGAGCAACTGGTTCTTACACATCATAATATCCTGATATACGGCCCATTTAGAAACAATTAAAAAGCCGGAAATGATCGGAAAAGGCCGAAGGTGTACAGAACCCGTTGCTCCGTATGCTCGTTGTAATGGGCGTACCATTTTTCGGGGATTGGCAGCGTGCAGCGAGATCTCAAACATCATAATATCCTGCGATACGACCCTTTTTGAAACAATTAAAAAGCCGGTAATATCCGGAAAAGGCCGGAGGTGTACAGAACCCGTTGCTCCGTATGCTCGTTGTAATGGAAGGACCATTTTTGGGGGATTGGCAGCGTGCAGCGAGTTCTCACACCTCATAATATCCTGCGAAACGACTCATTTTGAAACTATTAAAATGCCGAAACTTGCCGGAAAAGGCCGAATATGTACAAGACAGGATTCTCCGCATGCTCGTTGTAATGGAAGTACCATTCTTCGGGGATTGGCAGCGCGCAACGAGTTCTCTCACATCATAATATCCTGATATACGGCCCATTTTGAAACAATTAAAAAGCCGGAAAAGGCCGAAGGTGTACAGAACCCGTTGCTCCCTTTGCTTGTTGTAATGGAAGTACCATTTTTGGGGGGTTGGCAGAGAGCAACTGGTTCTTACACATCATAATATCCTGATATACGGCCCATTTTGAAGCAATTAAAAAGCCGGAAATATCCGGAAAAGGCCGAAGGTGTACAGAACCCGTTGCTCCGTATGCTCGTTGTAATGGAAGGACCATTTTTGGGGGATTGGCAGCGTGCAGCGAGTTCTCACACCTCATAATATCCTGCGATACGACCCATTTTTAAACTATTAAAATGCCGAAACTGACCGGGAAAGGCCGAATATGTACAAGACAGGATTCTCCGCATGCTCGTTGTAATGGAAGTACCATTCTTCGGGGATTGGCAGCGCGCAACGGGTTCCCTCACATCATAATATCCTGCAATACGGCCCGTTTTTTAACACATAAAATGCCGGAGATGTCCGGAAATGACCGAATGTGTACAGAACACGATGCTCCGTTTGCTCGTTGTGATGGAAGTACCATTTTGGGGGGGTTGGCAGAGAGCAACTGGTTCTTACACATCATAATATCCTGATATACGGCCCATTTTGAAACAATTAAAAAGCCGGAAATGTCCGGAAAAGGCCGTAGGTGTACAGAACCCGTTGCTCCGTAAGCTCGTTGTAATGGAAGGACCATTTTTGGGGGATTGGCAGCGCTCAACGCGTTTTTGCGCATCATAATATCCTGCTATTCGGCCAGTTTTTAATCACTTAAAATGCCGGAAATGTCCGGAAGAGGCCGAAGGTGTACAGAACCTGATGATCCGTATGCTCGTTGTAAGGGGCGTACCATTTCTCGGGGATTGGCAGCGCGTAACGAGTTCTGTCACATCATAATATCCTGATATACGGCCCATTTTGAAACAATTAAAAAGCCGGAAATGTCCGGAAAAGGCCGAAGGTGTACAGAACCCGTTGCTCCGTATGCTCGTTGTAGTGGGCGTACCATTTTTCGGGGATTGGCAGCGTGCAGCGAGTTCTCACACCTAATAATATCCTGCGATACGACTCATTTTGAAACTATTAAAAAGCCGAAACTGGCCGGAAAAGGCCGAATATGTACAAGACAGGATTCTCCGCATGCTCATTGTAATGGAAGTACCATTCTTCGGGGATTGGCAGCGCGCAACGAGTTCTCTCACATCATAATATCCTGATATACGGCCCATTTTGAAACAATTAAAAAGCCGGAAATGTCCGGAAAAGGCCGAAGGTGTACAGAACCCGTTGCTCCCTTTGCTTGTTGTAATGGAAGTACCATTTTTGGGGGGTTGGCAGAGAGGAACTGGTTCTTACACATCATAATATCCTGATATACGGCCCATTTTGAAGCAATTAAAAAGAAGAAATGTCCGGAAAAGGCCGAAGGTGTACAGAACCCGTTGCTCCGTATGCTCGTTGTAATGGGCGTACCATTTTTCGGGGATTGATAGCGTGCAGCCAGTTCTCACACCTCATAATATCCTGCGATACGACCCATTTTGAAACTATTAAAAAGCCGAAACCTGCCGGAAATGGCCGAATATGTACAAGACAGGATTCTCCGCATGCTCGTTGTAATGGAAGTACCATTCTTCGGGGATTGGCAGCGCGCAACGAGTTCTCTCACATCATAATATCCTGCTATACGGCCCGTTTTAATCACATAAAATGCCGGAGATGTCCGGAAAAGGCCGAAAGTGTACAGAACCCGATGCTCCGTTTGCTCGTTGTAATGGAAGTACCATTTTTGGGGGATTGGCAGCATGCAGCGAGTTCTCACACCTCATAATATCCTGCGATACGACTCATTTTGAAACTATTAAAAAGCCGAAACTGGCCGGAAAAGGCCGAATATTTACAAGACAGGATTCTCCGCATGCTCGTTGTAATGGGCGTACCATTTTTCGGGGATTGGCAGCGTGCAGCGAGTTCTCACACATCATAATATCCTGCGATACGACCCATTTTAAAACAATTAAAAAGCCGGAAATGTCCGGAAAAGGCTGAAGGTGTACAGAAACCGTTGCTCCGTATGCTCGTTGTAATGGAAGGACCATTTTTGGGGGATTGGCAGCGCTCAACGCGTTTTTACACATCATAATATCCTGCTATTCGGCCCGTTTTTAATCACTTAAAATGCCGGAAATGTCCGAAAGAGGCCGAAGGTGTACAGAAACCGTTGCTCCGTATTCTCGTTCTAAAGGAAGGACCATTTTTGGGGTATTGGCAGCGCTCAACCCGTTTTTACACATCATAATATCCTGCTATTCGGCCCGTTTTTAATCACTTAAAATGCCGGAAATGTCCGGAAGAGGCCGAAGGAGTACAGAACCCGATGCTCCGTTTGCTCGTTGTAATGGGCGTACCATTTTTCGGGGATTGGAAGCGTGCAGCGAGATCTCACACATCATAATATCCTGCGATACGACCCATTTTAAAACAATTAAAAAGCCGGAAATGTCCGGAAAAGGCCGACGGTGTACAGAACCCGTTCCTCCGTATGCTCGTTGTAATGGAAGAACCATTTTTGGGGGATTGGCAGCGCTCAACTCGTTTTTAACATCATAATATCCTGCTATTCGGCCCGTTTTTAATCACTTAAAATGCCGGAAATGTCCGGAAGAGGCCGAAGGAGTACAGAACCCGATGCTCCGTTTGCTCGTTGTAATGGGCGTACCATTTTTAGGGGATTGGCAGCTTGCAGCGAGTTCTCACACATCATAATATCCTGATATACGGCCCATTTTGAAACAATTAAAAAGCTGGAAATGTCCGGAAAAGGCCGAAGGTGTACAGAACCCGTTGCTCCGTATGCTCGTTGTAATGGAAGTACCATTCTTCGGGGATTGGCAGCGCGCAACGGGTTCCCTCACATCATAATATCCTGCAATACGGCCCGTTTTTAATCACATAAAATGCCGGAGATGTCCGGAAATGACCGAATGTATACAGAGCACGATGCTCCGTTTGCTCGTTGTGATGGAAGTACCATTTTGGGGGGGTTGGCAGAGAGCAACTGGTTCTTACACATCATAATATCCTGATATACGGCCCATTTTGAAACAATTAAAAAGACGGAAATGTCCGGAAAAGGCCGTAGGTGTACAGATCCCGTTGCTCCGTATGCTCGTTGTAATGGGCGTACCATTTTTCGGGGATTGGAAGCGTGCAGCGAGATCTCACACATCATAATATCCTGCGATACGACCCTTTTTGAAACAATTAAAAAGCCGGAAATATCCGGAAAAGGCCGAAGGTGTACAGAACCCGTTGCTCCGTAAGCTCGTTGTAATGGAAGGACCATTTTTGGGGGATTGGCAGCGCTCAACGCGTTTTTACGCATCATAATATCCTGCTAATCGGCCAGTTTTTAATCACCTAAAATGCCGGAAATGTCCGGAAGAGGCCGAAGGTTTACAGAACCTGATGATCCGTATGCTCGTTGTAAGGGGCGTACCGTTTCTCGGGGATTGGCAGCGCGCAACGAGTTCTCTCACATCATAATATCCTGATATACGGCCCATTTTGAAACAATTAAAAAGCTGGAAATGTCCGGAAAAGGCCGAAGGTGTACAGAACCCGTTGCTCCGTATGCTCGTTGTAATGGAAGTACCATTCTTCGGGGATTGGCATCGTGCAGCGAGTTCTCACACATCATAATATCCTGCGATGCGACCCATTTTGAAACAATTAAAAAGCCGAAACTTGCCGGAAAAGGCCGAATATTTACAAGACAGGATTCTCCGTATGCTCGTTGTAATGGGCGTACCATTTTTCGGGGATTGAAAGCGTGCAGCGAGATCTCACACATCATAATATCCTGCGATACGACCCATTTTAAAACAATTAAAAAGCCGGAAATGTCCGGAAAAGGACGAAGGTGTACAGAACCCGTTCCTCCGTATGCTCGTTGTAATGGAAGGACCATTTTTGGGGGATTGGCAGCACTCAACTCGTTTTTACACATCATAATATCCTGCTATTCGGCCCGTTTTTAATCACTTAAAATGCCGGAAATGTCCGGAAGAGGCCGAAGGAGTACAGAACCCGATGCTCCGTTTGTTCGTTGTAATGGGCGTACCATTTTTAGGGGATTGGCAGCTTGCAGCGAGTTCTCACACATTATAATATCCTGCGATACGACCCATTTTTAGACTATTAAAATGCCGAAACTGGCCGGGAAAGGCCGAATATGTACAAGACAGGATTCTCCGCATGCTCGTTGTAATGGAAGTACCATTCTTCGGGGATTGGCAGCGCGCAACGGGTTCCCTCACATCATAATATCCTGCAATACGGCCAGTTTTTAATCACTTAAAATGCCGGAAATGTCCGGAAGAGGCCGAAGGTGTACAGAACCTGATGATCCGTATGCTCGTTGTAAGGGGCGTACCATTTCTCGGGGATTGGCAGCGCGCAACGAGTTCTCTCACATCATAATATCCTGATATACCGCCCATTTTGAAACAATTAAAAAGCCGGAAATATCCGGAAAAGGCCGAAGGTGTACAGAACCCGTTGCTCCGTAAGCTCGTTGTAATGGAAGGACCATTTTTGGGGGATTGGCAGCGCTCAACGCGTTTTTACGCATCATAATATCCTGCTATTCGTCCAGTTTTTAATCACCTAAAATGCCGGAAATGTCCGGAAGAGGCCGAAGGTTTACAGAACCTGATGATCCGTATGCTCGTTGTAAGGGGCGTACCGTTTCTCGGGGATTGGCAGCGCGCAACGAGTTCTCTCACATCATAATATCCTGATATACGGCCCATTTTGAAACAATTAAAAAGCCGGAAATGTCCGGAAAAGGCCGAAGGTGTACAGAACCCGTTCCTCCGTATGCTCGTTGTAATGGAAGGACCATTTTTGGGGGATTGGCAGCGCTCAACTCGTTTTTAACATCATAATATCCTGCTATTCGGCCCGTTCTTAATCACTTAAAATGCCGGAAATGTCCGGAAGAGGCCGAAGGAGTACAGAACCCGATGCTCCGTTTGCTCGTTGTAATGGGCGTACCATTTTTAGGGGATTGGCAGCTTGCAGCGAGTTCTCACACATCATAATATCCTGCGAAACGACCCATTTTTAAACTATTAAAATGCCGAAACTGGCCGGGAAAGGCCGAATATGTTCAAGACAGGATTCTCCGCATGGTCGTTGTAATGGAAGTACCATTCTTCGAAGATTGGCAGCGCGCAACGGGTTCCCTCACATCATAATATCCTGCAATACGGCCCGTTTTTAATCACATAAAATGCCGGAGATGTCCGGAAATGACCGAATGTATACAGAGCACGATGCTCCGTTTGCTCGTTGTGATGGAAGTACCATTTTGGGGGGGTTGGCAGAGAGCAACTGGTTCTTACACATCATAATATCCTGATATACGGCCCATTTTGAAACAATTAAAAAGCCGGAAATGTCCGGAAAAGGCCGTAGGTGTACAGATCCCGTTGCTCCGTATGCTCGTTGTAATGGGCGTACCATTTTTCGGGGATTGGAAGCGTGCAGCGAGATCTCACACATCATAATATCCTGCGATACGACCCTTTTTGAAACAATTAAAAAGCCGGAAATATACGGAAAAGGCCGAAGGTGTACAGAACCCGTTGCTCCGTAAGCTCGTTGTAATGGAAGGACCATTTTTGGGGGATTGGCAGCGCTCAACGCGTTTTTACGCATCATAATATCCTGCTATTCGTCCAGTTTTTAATCACCTAAAATGCCGGAAATGTCCGGAAGAGGCCGAAGGTTTACAGAACCTGATGATCCGTATGCTCGTTGTAAGGGGCGTACCGTTTCTCGGGGATTGGCAGCGCGCAACGAGTTCTCTCACATCATAATATCCTGATATACGGCCCATTTTGAAACAATTAAAAAGCCGGAAATGTCCGGAAAAGGCCGAAGGTGTACAGAACCCGTTGCTCCGTATGCTCGTTGTAATGGGCGTACCATTTTTCGGGGATTGGCAGCGTGCAGCGAGTTCTCACACATCATAATCTCCTGCGATACGACCCATTTGGAACAATTAAAAAGCCGAAACTGGCCGGAAAAGGCCCAAGCTGTACAGAACCCGTTGCTCCGTATGCTCGTTGTAATGGAAGGACCATTTTTCGGGGATTGGCAGCGTGCAGCGAGTTCTCTCACATCATAATATCCAGCTATACGGCCCCTTTTTAATCACATAAAATGCCGGAGATGTCCGGAAAAGGCCGAAGGTGTACAGAAACCGTTGCTCCGTATGCTCGTTGTAATGGGCGTACCATTTTTCGGGGTTGGCAGCGCGCAACGAGTTCTCTCACATCATAATATCCTGATATACGGCCCATATTGAAACAATTAAAAAGCCGGAAATGTCCGGAAAAGGCTGAAGGTGTACAGAAACCGTTGCTCCGTATGCTCGTTGTAATGGAAGGACCATTTTTGGGGGATTGGCAGCGCTCAACGCGTTTTTACACATCATAATATCCTGCTATTCGGCCCGTTTTTAATCACTTAAAATGCCGGAAATGTCCGGAAAAGGCCGTAGGTGTACAGATCCCGTTGCTCCGTATGCTCGTTGTAATGGAAGGACCATTTTTCGGGGATTGGCAGCGCGTAACGAGTTCTGTCACATCATAATATCCTGATATACGGCCCATTTTGAAACAATTAAAAAGCCGGAAATGTCCGGAAAACGCCGAAGGTGTACAGAACCCGTTGCTCCGTATGCTCGTTGTAGTGGGCGTACCATTTTTCGGGGATTGGCAGCGTGCAGCGAGTTCTCACACCTAATAATATCCTGCGATACGACTCATTTTGAAACTATTAAAAAGCCGAAACTGGCCGGAAAAGGCCGAATATGTACAAGACAGGATTCTCCGCATGCTCATTGTAATGGAAGTACCATTCTTCGGGGATTGGCAGCGCGCAACGAGTTCTCTCACATCATAATATCCTGATATACGGCCCATTTTGAAACAATTAAAAAGCCGGAAATGTCCGGAAAAGGCCGAAGGTGTACAGAACCCGTTGCTCCCTTTGCTTGTTGTAACGGAAGTACCATTTTTGGGGGATTGGCAGCATGCAGCGAGTTCTCACACCTCATAATATCCTGCGATACGACTCATTTTGAAACTATTAAAAAGCCGAAACTGGCCGGAAAAGGCCGAATATTTACAAGACAGGATTCTCCGCATGCTCGTTGTAATGGGCGTACCATTTTTCGGGGATTGGCAGCGTGCAGCGAGTTCTCACACATCATAATATCCTGCGATACGACCCATTTTAAAACAATTAAAAAGCCGGAAATGTCCGGAAAAGGCTGAAGGTGTACAGAAACCGTTGCTCCGTATGCTCGTTGTAATGGAAGGATCATTTTTGGGGGATTGGCAACGCTCAACGCGTTTTTACACATCATAATATCCTGCTATTCGGCCCGTTTTTAATCACTAAAATGCCGGAAATGTCCGAAAGAGGCCGAAGGTGTACAGAAACCGTTGCTCCGTATTCTCGTTCTAAAGGAAGGACCATTTTTGGGGTATTGGCAGCGCTCAACCCGTTTTTACACATCATAATATCCTGCTATTCGGCCCGTTTTTAATCACTTAAAATGCCGGAAATGTCCGGAAGAGGCCGAAGGAGTACAGAACCCGATGCTCCGTTTGCTCGTTGTAATGGGCGTACCATTTTTAGGGGATTGGCAGCTTGCAGCGAGTTCTCACACATCATAATATCCTGCGATACGACCCATTTTTAAACTATTAAAATGCCGAAACTGGCCGGGAAAGGCCGAATATGTACAAGACAGGATTCTCCGCATGCTCGTTGTAATGGAAGTACCATTCTTCGGGGATTGGCAGCGCGCAACGGGTTCCCTCACATCATAATATCCTGCAATACGGCCCGTTTTTAATCACATAAAATGCCGGAGATATCCGGAAATGACCGAATGTGTACAGAACACGATGCTCCGTTTGCTCGTTGTGATGGAAGTACCATTTTGGGGGGGTTGGCGGAGAGCAACTGGTTCTTACACATCATAATATCCTGATATACGGCCCATTTTGAAACAATTAAAAAGCCGGAAATGTCCGGAAAAGGCCGTAGGTGTACAGATCCCGTTGCTCCGTATGCTCGTTGTAATGGGCGTACCATTTTTCGGGGATTGGAAGCGTGCAGCGAGATCTCACACATCATAATATCCTGCGATACGACCCATTTTAAAACAATTAAAAAGCCGGAAATGTCCGGAAAAGGCCGAAGGTGTACAGAACCCGTTCCTCCGTATGCTCGTTGTAATGGAAGGACCATATTTGGAGGATTGGCAGCGCTCAACGCGTTTTTACGCATCATAATATCCTGCTAATCGGCCAGTTTTTAATCACCTAAAATGCCGGAAATGTCCGGAAGAGGCCGAAGGTTTACAGAACCTGATGATCCGTATGCCCGTTGTAAGGGGCGTACCGTTTCTCGGGGATTGGCAGCGCGCAACGAGTTCTCTCACATCATAATATCCTGATATACGGCCCATTTTGAAACAATTAAAAAGCTGGAAATGTCCGGAAAAGGCCGAAGGTGTACAGAACCCGTTGCTCCGTATGCTCGTTGTAATGGAAGTACCATTCTTCGGGGATTGGCATCGTGCAGCGAGTTCTCACACATCATAATATCCTGCGATGCGACCCATTTTGAAACAATTAAAAAGCCGAAACTTGCCGGAAAAGGCCGAATATTTACAAGACAGGATTCTCCGTATGCTCGTTGTAATGGGCGTACCATTTTTCGGGGATTGAAAGCGTGCAGCGAGATCTCACACATCATAATATCCTGCGATACGACCCATTTTAAAACAATTAAAAAGCCGGAAATGTCCGGAAAAGGACGAAGGTGTACAGAACCCGTTCCTCCGTATGCTCGTTGTAATGGAAGGACCATTTTTGGGGGATTGGCAGCACTCAACTCGTTTTTACACATCATAATATCCTGCTATTCGGCCCGTTTTTAATCACTTAAAATGCCGGAAATGTCCGGAAGAGGCCGAAGGAGTACAGAACCCGATGCTCCGTTTGCTCGTTGTAATGGGCGTACCATTTTTAGGGGATTGGCAGCTTGCAGCGAGTTCTCACACATTATAATATCCTGCGATACGACCCATTTTTAGACTATTAAAATGCCGAAACTGGCCGGGAAAGGCCGAATATGTACAAGACAGGATTCTCCGCATGCTCGTTGTAATGGAAGTACCATTCTTCGGGGATTGGCAGCGCGCAACGGGTTCCCTCACATCATAATATCCTGCAATACGGCCAGTTTTTAATCACTTAAAATGCCGGAAATGTCCGGAAGAGGCCGAAGGTGTACAGAACCTGATGATCCGTATGCTCGTTGTAAGGGGCGTACCATTTCTCGGGGATTGGCAGCGCGCAACGAGTTCTCTCACATCATAATATCCTGATATACCGCCCATTTTGAAACAATTAAAAAGCCGGAAATATCCGGAAAAGGCCGAAGGTGTACAGAACCCGTTGCTCCGTAAGCTCGTTGTAATGGAAGGACCATTTTTGGGGGATTGGCAGCGCTCAACGCGTTTTTACGCATCATAATATCCTGCTATTCGTCCAGTTTTTAATCACCTAAAATGCCGGAAATGTCCGGAAGAGGCCGAAGGTTTACAGAACCTGATGATCCGTATGCTCGTTGTAAGGGGCGTACCGTTTCTCGGGGATTGGCAGCGCGCAACGAGTTCTCTCACATCATAATATCCTGATATACGGCCCATTTTGAAACAATTAAAAAGCCGGAAATGTCCGGAAAAGGCCGAAGGTGTACAGAACCCGTTCCTCCGTATGCTCGTTGTAATGGAAGGACCATTTTTGGGGGATTGGCAGCGCTCAACTCGTTTTTAACATCATAATATCCTGCTATTCGGCCCGTTTTTAATCACTTAAAATGCCGGAAATGTCCGGAAGAGGCCGAAGGAGTACAGAACCCGATGCTCCGTTTGCTCGTTGTAATGGGCGTACCATTTTTAGGGGATTGGCAGCTTGCAGCGAGTTCTCACACATCATAATATCCTGCGATACGACCCATTTTTAAACTATTAAAATGCCGAAACTGGCCGGGAAAGGCCGTATATGTTCAAGACAGGTTTCTCCGCATGGTCGTTGTAATGGAAGTACCATTCTTCGGAGATTGGCAGCGCGCAACGGGTTCCCTCACATCATAATATCCTGCAATACGGCCCGTTTTTAATCACATAAAATGCCGGAGATGTCCGGAAATGACCGAATGTATACAGAGCACGATGCTCCGTTTGCTCGTTGTGATGGAAGTACCATTTTGGGGGGGTTGGCAGAGAGCAACTGGTTCTTACACATCATAATATCCTGATATACGGCCCATTTTGAAACAATTAAAAAGCCGGAAATGTCCGGAAAAGGCCGTAGGTGTACAGATCCCGTTGCTCCGTATGCTCGTTGTAATGGGCGTACCATTTTTCGGGGATTGGAAGCGTGCAGCGAGATCTCACACATCATAATATCCTGCGATACGACCCTTTTTGAAACAATTAAAAAGCCGGAAATATCCGGAAAAGGCCGAAGGTGTACAGAACCCGTTGCTCCGTAAGCTCGTTGTAATGGAAGGACCATTTTTGGGGGATTGGCAGCGCTCAACGCGTTTTTACGCATCATAATATCCTGCTATTCGGCCAGTTTTTAATCACCTAAAATGCCGGAAATGTCCGGAAGAGGCCGAAGGTACACAGAACCTGATGATCCGTATGCTCGTTGTAAGGGGCGTACCGTTTCTCGGGGATTGGCAGCGCGCAACGAGTTCTCTCACATCATAATATCCTGATATACGGCCCATTTTGAAACAATTAAAAAGCCGGAAATGTCCGGAAAAGGCCGAAGGTGTACAGAACCCGTTGCTCCGTATGCTCGTTGTAATGGGCGTACCATTTTTCGGGGATTGGCAGCGTGCAGCGAGTTCTCACACATCATAATATCCTGCGATACGACCCATTTGGAACAATTAAAAAGCCGAAACTGGCCGGAAAAGGCCCAAGCTGTACAGAACCCGTTGCTCCGTATGCTCGTTGTAATGGAAGGACCATTTTTCGGGGATTGGCAGCGTGCAGCGAGTTCTCACACATCATAATATCCTGCGATACGACCCATTTTGAAACAATTAAAAAGCCGGAAATGTCCGGAAAAGGCCGAAGGTGTACAGAAGAACCCGTTGCTCCGTATGCTCGTTGTAATGGGCGTACCATTTTTCGGGGATTGGCAGCGTGCAGCGAGTTCTCTCACATCATAATATCCTGCTATACGGCCCGTTTTTAATCACCAAAAATGCCGGAGATGTCCGGAAAAGGCCGTAGGTGTACAGATCCCGTTGCTCCGTATGCTCGTTGTAATGGGCGTACCATTTTTCGGGGATTGGAAGCGTGCAGCGAGATCTCACACATCATAATATCCTGCGATACGACCCTTTTTGAAACAATTAAAAAGCCGGAAATATCCGGAAAAGGCCGAAGGTGTACAGAACCCGTTGCTCCGTAAGCTCGTTGTAATGGAAGGACCATTTTTGGGGGATTGGCAGCGCTCAACGCGTTTTTACGCATCATAATATCCTGCTATTCGTCCAGTTTTTAATCACCTAAAATGCCGGAAATGTCCGGAAGAGGCCGAAGGTTTACAGAACCTGATGATCCGTATGCTCGTTGTAAGGGGCGTACCGTTTCTCGGGGATTGGCAGCGCGCAACGAGTTCTCTCACATCATAATATCCTGACATACGGCCCATTTTGAAACAATTAAAAAGCCGGAAATGTCCGGAAAAGGCCGAAGGTGTACAGAACCCGTTGCTCCGTATGCTCGTTGTAATGGGCGTACCATTTTTCGGGGATTGGCAGCGTGCAGCGAGTTCTCACACATCATAATCTCCTGCGATACGACCCATTTGGAACAATTAAAAAGCCGAAACTGGCCGGAAAAGGCCCAAGCTGTACAGAACCCGTTGCTCCGTATGCTCGTTGTAATGGAAGGACCATTTTTCGGGGATTGGCAGCGTGCAGCGAGTTCTCTCACATCATAATATCCAGCTATACGGCCCCTTTTTAATCACATAAAATGCCGGAGATGTCCGGAAAAGGCCGAAGGTGTACAGAAACCGTTGCTCCGTATGCTCGTTGTAATGGGCGTACCATTTTTCGGGGTTGGCAGCGCGCAACGAGTTCTCTCACATCATAATATCCTGATATACGGCCCATATTGAAACAATTAAAAAGCCGGAAATGTCCGGAAAAGGCTGAAGGTGTACAGAAACCGTTGCTCCGTATGCTCGTTGTAATGGAAGGACCATTTTTGGGGGATTGGCAGCGCTCAACGCGTTTTTACACATCATAATATCCTGCTATTCGGCCCGTTTTTAATCACTTAAAATGCCGGAAATGTCCGGAAAAGGCCGTAGGTGTACAGATCCCGTTGCTCCGTATGCTCGTTGTAATGGAAGGACCATTTTTCGGGGATTGGCAGCGCGTAACGAGTTCTGTCACATCATAATATCCTGATATACGGCCCATTTTGAAACAATTAAAAAGCCGGAAATGTCCGGAAAACGCCGAAGGTGTACAGAACCCGTTGCTCCGTATGCTCGTTGTAGTGGGCGTACCATTTTTCGGGGATTGGCAGCGTGCAGCGAGTTCTCACGCCTAATAATATCCTGCGATACGACTCATTTTGAAACTATTAAAAAGCCGAAACTGGCCGGAAAAGGCCGAATATGTACAAGACAGGATTCTCCGCATGCTCATTGTAATGGAAGTACCATTCTTCGGGGATTGGCAGCGCGCAACGAGTTCTCTCACATCATAATATCCTGATATACGGCCCATTTTGAAACAATTAAAAAGCCGGAAATGTCCGGAAAAGGCCGAAGGTGTACAGAACCCGTTGCTCCCTTTGCTTGTTGTAACAGAAGTACCATTTTTGGGGGATTGGCAGCATGCAGCGAGTTCTCACACCTCATAATATCCTGCGATACGACTCATTTTGAAACTATTAAAAAGCCGAAACTGGCCGGAAAAGGCCGAATATTTACAAGACAGGATTCTCCGCATGCTCGTTGTAATGGGCGTACCATTTTTCGGGGATTGGCAGCGTGCAGCGAGTTCTCACACATCATAATATCCTGCGATACGACCCATTTTAAAACAATTAAAAAGCCGGAAATGTCCGGAAAAGGCTGAAGGTGTACAGAAACCGTTGCTCCGTATGCTCGTTGTAATGGAAGGATCATTTTTGGGGGATTGGCAACGCTCAACGCGTTTTTACACATCATAATATCCTGCTATTCGGCCCGTTTTTAATCACTAAAATGCCGGAAATGTCCGAAAGAGGCCGAAGGTGTACAGAAACCGTTGCTCCGTATTCTCGTTCTAAAGGAAGGACCATTTTTGGGGTATTGGCAGCGCTCAACCCGTTTTTACACATCATAATATCCTGCTATTCGGCCCGTTTTTAATCACTTAAAATGCCGGAAATGTCCGGAAGAGGCCGAAGGAGTACAGAACCCGATGCTCCGTTTGCTCGTTGTAATGGGCGTACCATTTTTAGGGGATTGGCAGCTTGCAGCGAGTTCTCACACATCATAATATCCTGCGATACGACCCATTTTTAAACTATTAAAATGCCGAAACTGGCCGGGAAAGGCCGAATATGTACAAGACAGGATTCTCCGCATGCTCGTTGTAATGGAAGTACCATTCTTCGGGGATTGGCAGCGCGCAACGGGTTCCCTCACATCATAATATCCTGCAATACGGCCCGTTTTTAATCACATAAAATGCCGGAGATATCCGGAAATGACCGAATGTGTACAGAACACGATGCTCCGTTTGCTCGTTGTGATGGAAGTACCATTTTGGGGGGGTTGGCGGAGAGCAACTGGTTCTTACACATCATAATATCCTGATATACGGCCCATTTTGAAACAATTAAAAAGCCGGAAATGTCCGGAAAAGGCCGTAGGTGTACAGATCCCGTTGCTCCGTATGCTCGTTGTAATGGGCGTACCATTTTTCGGGGATTGGAAGCGTGCAGCGAGATCTCACACATCATAATATCCTGCGATACGACCCATTTTAAAACAATTAAAAAGCCGGAAATGTCCGGAAAAGGCCGAAGGTGTACAGAACCCGTTCCTCCGTATGCTCGTTGTAATGGAAGGACCATTTTTGGGGGATTGGCAGCGCTCAACTCGTTTTTAACATCATAATATCCTGCTATTCGGCCCGTTTTTAATCACTTAAAATGCCGGAAATGTCCGGAAGAGGCCGAAGGAGTACAGAACCCGATGCTCCGTTTGCTCGTTGTAATGGGCGTACCATTTTTAGGGGATTGGCAGCTTGCAGCGAGTTCTCACACATCATAATATCCTGCGATACGACCCATTTTTAAACTATTAAAATGCCGAAACTGGCCGGGAAAGGCCGTATATGTTCAAGACAGGTTTCTCCGCATGGTCGTTGTAATGGAAGTACCATTCTTCGGAGATTGGCAGCGCGCAACGGGTTCCCTCACATCATAATATCCTGCAATACGGCCCGTTTTTAATCACATAAAATGCCGGAGATGTCCGGAAATGACCGAATGTATACAGAGCACGATGCTCCGTTTGCTCGTTGTGATGGAAGTACCATTTTGGGGGGGTTGGCAGAGAGCAACTGGTTCTTACACATCATAATATCCTGATATACGGCCCATTTTGAAACAATTAAAAAGCCGGAAATGTCCGGAAAAGGCCGTAGGTGTACAGATCCCGTTGCTCCGTATGCTCGTTGTAATGGGCGTACCATTTTTCGGGGATTGGAAGCGTGCAGCGAGATCTCACACATCATAATATCCTGCGATACGACCCTTTTTGAAACAATTAAAAAGCCGGAAATATCCGGAAAAGGCCGAAGGTGTACAGAACCCGTTGCTCCGTAAGCTCGTTGTAATGGAAGGACCATTTTTGGGGGATTGGCAGCGCTCAACGCGTTTTTACGCATCATAATATCCTGCTATTCGGCCAGTTTTTAATCACCTAAAATGCCGGAAATGTCCGGAAGAGGCCGAAGGTACACAGAACCTGATGATCCGTATGCTCGTTGTAAGGGGCGTACCTTTTCTCGGGGATTGGCAGCGCGCAACGAGTTCTCTCACATCATAATATCCTGATATACGGCCCATTTTGAAACAATTAAAAAGCCGGAAATGTCCGGAAAAGGCCGAAGGTGTACAGAACCCGTTGCTCCGTATGCTCGTTGTAATGGGCGTACCATTTTTCGGGGATTGGCAGCGTGCAGCGAGTTCTCACACATCATAATATCCTGCGATACGACCCATTTGGAACAATTAAAAAGCCGAAACTGGCCGGAAAAGGCCCAAGCTGTACAGAACCCGTTGCTCCGTATGCTCGTTGTAATGGAAGGACCATTTTTCGGGGATTGGCAGCGTGCAGCGAGTTCTCACACATCATAATATCCTGCGATACGACCCATTTTGAAACAATTAAAAAGCCGGAAATGTCCGGAAAAGGCCGAAGGTGTACAGAAGAACCCGTTGCTCCGTATGCTCGTTGTAATGGGCGTACCATTTTTCGGGGATTGGCAGCGTGCAGCGAGTTCTCTCACATCATAATATCCTGCTATACGGCCCGTTTTTAATCACCAAAAATGCCGGAGATGTCCGGAAAAGGCCGAAGGTGTACAGAACCCGTTGCTCCGCATGCTCGTTGTAATGGAAGTACCATTCTTCGGGGATTGGCAGCGCGCAACGAGTTCTCTCACATCATAATATCCTGCTATACGGCCCGTTTTTAATCGCATAAAATGACGGAGATGTCCGGAAAAGGCCGAAGGTGTACAGAACCCGTTGCTCCGTATGCTCGTTGTAATGGAAGGACCATTTTTCGGGGATTGGCAGCGTGCAGCGGGTTCTCACACATCATAATATCCTTCGATACGACCCATTTTGAAACAATTAAAAAGCCGAAACTTACCGGAAAAGGCCGAATATGTACAAGACAGGATTCTCCGCATGCGCTTTGTAATGGAAGTGCTATTCTTCGGGGATTGGCAGCGCGCAACGAGTTCTCTCACATCATAATATCCTGCGATACGACCCATTTTGAAACAATTAAAAAGCCGGAAATGTCCGGAAAAGGCTGAAGGTGTACAGAAACCGTTGCTCCGTATGCTCGTTGTAATGGAAGGACCATATTTGGAGGATTGGCAGCGCACAACGCGTTTTTACACATCATAATATCCTGCTATTCGGCCCGTTTTTAATCACTTAAAATGCCGGAAATGTCCGGAAGAGGCCGAAGGTGTACAGAACCTGTTGCTCCGTATGCTCGTTGTAAGGGGCGTACCATTCCTCGGGAATTAGCAGCGCGCAACGAGTTCTCTCACATCATAATATCCTGCGATACGACCCATTTTGAAACAATTGAAAAGCCGGAAATGTCCGGAAAAGGCCGAAGGTGTACAGAACCCGTTGCTGCGTATGCTCGTTGTAATGGAAGGACCATTTTTCGGGGATTGGCATCGTGCAGCGAGTTCTCACACATCATAATATCCTGCGATGCGACCCATTTTGAAACAATTAAAAAGCCGAAACTTGCCGGAAAAGGCCGAATATTTACAAGACAGGATTCTCCGTATGCTCGTTGTAATGGGCGTACCATTTTTCGGGGATTGGAAGCGTGCAGTGAGATCTCACACATCATAATATCCTGCGATACGACCCATTTTAAAACAATTAAAAAGCCGGAAATGTCCGGAAAAGGACGAAGGTGTACAGAACCCGTCCCTCCGTATGCTCGTTGTAATGGAAGGACCATTTTTGGGGGATTGGCAGCGCTCAACTCGTTTTTACACATCATAATATCCTGCTATTCGGCCCGTTTTTAATCACTTAAAATGCCGGAAATGTCCGGAAGAGGCCGAAGGAGTACAGAACCCGATGCTCCGTTTGCTCGTTGTAATGGGCGTACCATTTTTAGGGGATTGGCAGCTTGCAGCGAGTTGTCACACATTATAATATCCTGCGATACGACCCATTTTTAGACTATTAAAATGCCGAAACTGGCCGGGAAAGGCCGAATATGTACAAGACAGGATTCTCCGCATGCTCGTTGTAATGGAAGTACCATACTTCGGGGATTGGCAGCGCGCAACGGGTTCCCTCACATCATAATATCCTGCAATACGGCCCGTTTTTAATCACATAAAATGCCGGAGATGTCCGGAAATGACCGAATGTGTACAGAACACGATGCTCCGTTTGCTCGTTGTGATGGAAGTACCATTTTGGGGGGGTTGGCAGAGAGCAACTGGTTCTTACACATCATAATATCCTGATATACGGCCCATTTTGAAACAATTAAAAAGCCGGAAATGTCCGGAAAAGGCCGTAGGTGTACAGATCCCGTTGCTCCGTATGCTCGTTGTAATGGAAGGACCATTTTTGGGGGATTGGCAGCGCTCAACGCGTTTTTACGCATCATAATATCCTGCTATTCGGCCAGTTTTTAATCACTTAAAATGCCGGAAATGTCCGGAAGAGGCCGAAGGTGTACAGAACCTGATGATCCGTATGCTCGTTGTAAGGGGCGTACCATTTCTCGGGGATTGGCAGCGCGCAACGAGTTCTCTCACATCATAATATCCTGATATACGGCCCATTTTGAAACAATTAAAAAGCCGGAAATGTCCGGAAAAGGCCGAAGGTGTACAGAACCCGTTGCTCCGTATGCTCGTTGTAATGGGCGTACCATTTTTCGGGGATTGGCAGCGTGCAGCGAGTTGTCACACATCATAATATCCTGCGATACGACCCATTTGGAACAATTAAAAAGCCGAAACTGGCCGGAAAAGGCCCAAGCTGTACAGAACCCGTTGCTCCGTATGCTCGTTGTAATGGAAGGACCATTTTTCGGGGATTGGCAGCGTGCAGCGAGTTCTCACACATCATAATATCCTGCGATACGACCCATTTTGAAACAATTAAAAAGCCGGAAATGTCCGGAAAAGGCCGAAGGTGTACAGAACCCGTTGCTCCGTATGCTCGTTGTAATGGGCGTACCATTTTTCGGGGATTGGCAGCGTGCAGCGAGTTCTCTCACATCATAATATCCTGCTATACGGCCCGTTTTTAATCGCATAAAATGCCGGAGATGTCCGGAAAAGGCCGAAGGTGTACAGAACCCGTTGCTCCGTATGCTCGTTGTAATGGAAGGACCATTTTTCGGGGATTGGCAGCGTGCAGCGGGTTCTCACACATCATAATATCCTTCGATACGACCCATTTTGAAACAATTAATAAGCCGAAACTTACCGGAAAAGGCCGAATATGTACAAGACAGGATTCTCCGCATGCGCTTTGTAATGGAAGTGCTATTCTTCGGGGATTGGCAGCGCGCAACGAGTTCTCTCACATCATAATATCCTGCGATACGACCCATTTTGAAACAATTAAAAAGCCGGAAATGTCCGGAAAAGGCTGAAGGTGTGCAGAAACCGTTGCTCCGTATGCTCGTTGTAATGGAAGGACCATATTTGGAGGATTGGCAGCGCACAACGCGTTTTTACACATCATAATATCCTGCTATTCGGCCCGTTTTTAATCACTTAAAATGCCGGAAATGTCCGGAAGAGGCCGAAGGTGTACAGAACCTGTTGCTCCGTATGCTCGTTGTAAGGGGCGTACCATTCCTCGGGAATTAGCAGCGCGCAACGTGTTCTCTCACATCATAATATCCTGCGATACGACCCATTTTGAAACAATTGAAAAGCCGGAAATGTCCGGAGAAGGCCGAAGGTGTACAGAACCCGTTGCTGCGTATGCTCGTTGTAATGGAAGGACCATTTTTCGGGGATTGGCATCGTGCAGCGAGTTCTCACACATCATAATATCCTGCGATGCGACCCATTTTGAAACAATTAAAAAGCCGAAACTTGCCGGAAAAGGCCGAATATTTACAAGACAGGATTCTCCGTATGCTCGTTGTAATGGGCGTACCATTTTTCGGGGATTGGAAGCGTGCAGCGAGATCTCACACATCATAATATCCTGCGATACGACCCATTTTAAAACAATTAAAAAGCCGGAAATGTCCGGAAAAGGACGAAGGTGTACAGAACCCGTTCCTCCGTATGCTCGTTGTAATGGAAGGACCATTTTTGGGGGATTGGCAGCGCTCAACTCGTTTTTACACATCATAATATCCTGCTATTCGGCCCGTTTTTAATCACTTAAAATGCCGGAAATGTCCGGAAGAGGCCGAAGGAGTACAGAACCCGATGCTCCGTTTGCTCGTTGTAATGGGCGTACCATTTTTAGGGGATTGGCAGCTTGCAGCGAGTTCTCACACATTATAATATCCTGCGATACGACCCATTTTTAGACTATTAAAATGCCGAAACTGGTCGGGAAAGGCCGAATATGTACAAGACAGGATTCTCCGCATGCTCGTTGTAATGGAAGTACCATTCTTCGGGGATTGGCAGCGCGCAACGGGTTCCCTCACATCATAATATCCTGCAATACGGCCCGTTTTTAATCACATAAAATGCCGGAGATGTCCGGAAATGACCGAATGTGTACAGAACACGATGCTCCGTTTGCTCGTTGTGATGGAAGTACCATTTTGGGGGGGTTGGCAGAGAGCAACTGGTTCTTACACATCATAATATCCTGATATACGGCCCATTTTGAAACAATTAAAAAGCCGGAAATGTCCGGAAAAGGCCGTAGGTGTACAGATCCCGTTGCTCCGTATGCTCGTTGTAATGGGCGTACCATTTTTCGGGGATTGGAAGCGTGCAGCGAGATCTCATACATCATAATATCCTGCGATACGACCCTTTTTGAAACAATTAAAAAGCCGGAAATATCCGGAAAAGGCCGAAGGTGTACAGAACCCGTTGCTCCGTATGCTCGTTGTAATGGAAGGACCATTTTTGGGGGATTGGCAGCGCTCAACGCGTTTTTACGCATCATAATATCCTGCTATTCGGCCAGTTTTTAATCACTTAAAATGCCGGAAATGTCCGGAAGAGGCCGAAGGTGTACAGAACCTGATGATCCGTATGCTCGTTGTAAGGGGCGTACCATTTCTCGGGGATTGGCAGCGCGCAACGAGTTCTCTCACATCATAATATCCTGATATACCGCCCATTTTGAAACAATTAAAAAGCCGGAAATGTCCGGAAAAGGCCGAAGGTGTACAGAACCCGTTGCTCCGTATGCTCGTTGTAATGGGCGTACCATTTTTCGGGGATTGGCAGCGTGCAGCGAGTTCTCACACATCATAATCTCCTGCGATACGACCAATTTGGAACAATTAAAAAGCCGAAACTGGCCGGAAAAGGCCCAAGCTGTACAGAACCCGTTGCTCCGTATGCTCGTTGTAATGGAAGGACCATTTTTCGGGGATTGGCAGCGTGCAGCGAGTTCTCACACATCATAATATCCTGCGATACGACCCATTTTGAAATAATTAAAAAGCCGAAACTGGCCGGAAATGGCCGAAGGTGTACAGAACCCGTTGCTCCGCATGCTCGTTGTGATGGAAGTACCATTCTTCGGGGATTGGCAGCGCGCAACGAGTTCTCTCACATCATAATATCCTGCGATACGACCCATTTTGAAACAATTAAAAAGCCGGAAATGTCCGGAAAAGGCTGAAGGTGTACAGAAACCGTTGCTCCGTATGCTCGTTGTAATGGAAGGACCATTTTTGGGGGATTGGCAGCGCTCAACGCGTTTTTACACATCATAATATCCTGCTATTCGGCCCGTTTTTAATCACTTAAAATGCCGGAAATGTCCGAAAGAGGCCGAAGGTGTACAGAACCTGATGCTCCGTATGCTCGTTGTAAGGGGCGTACCATTTTTAGGGGATTGGCCGCTTAGAGCGAGTTCTCACACATCATAATATCCTGCGATACGACCCATTTTTAAACTATTAAAATGCCGAAACTGGCCGGGAAAGGCCGAATATGTACAAGACAGGATTCTCCGCATGCTCGTTGTAATGGTAGTACCATTCTTCGGGGATTCACAGCGCGCAACGGGTTCCCTCACATCATAATATCCTGCGACACGACCCATTTTGAAACAATTAAAAAGCCGGAAATGTCCGGAAAAGGCTGAAGGTGTACAGAAACCGTTGCTCCGTATGCTCGTTGTAATGGAAGGACCATATTTGGAGGATTGGCAGCGCACAACGCGTTTTTACACATCATAATATCCTGCTATTCGGGCCGTTTTTAATCACTTAAAATGCCGGAAATGTCCGGACGAGGCCGAAGGTGTACAGAACCTGTTGCTCCGTATGCTCGTTGTAAGGAGCATACCATTCCTCGGGGATTGGCAGCGCGCAACGAGTTCTCTCACATCATAATATCCTGATATACGGCCCATATTGAAACAATTAAAAAGCCGGAAATGTCCGGAAAAGGCCGAAGGTGTACAGAACCCGTTGCTCCGTATGCTCGTTGTAATGGAAGGACCATTTTTCGGGTTTGGCAGCGTGCAGCGAGTTCTCACACATCATAATATCCTGCGATACGACCCATTTTGGAACAATTAAAAAGCCGAAACTTGCCGGAAAGGCCGTATATTTACAAGACAGGATTCTCCGCATGCTCGTTGTAATGGGCGTACCATTTTTCGGGGATTGGCAGCGTGCAGCGAGTTCTTACACATCATAATATCCTGATATACGGCCCATTTTGAAACAATTAAAAAGCCGGAAATGTCCGGAAAAGGCCGTAGGTGTACAGATCCCGTTGCTCCGTATGCTCGTTGTAATGGGCGTACCATTTTTCGGGGATTGGAAGCGTGCAGCGAGATCTCATACATCATAATATCCTGCGATACGACCCTTTTTGAAACAATTAAAAAGCCGGAAATATCCGGAAAAGGCCGAAGGTGTACAGAACCCGTTGCGCCGTATGCTCGTTGTAATGGAAGGACCATTTTTGGGGGATTGGCAGCGCTCAACGCGTTTTTACGCATCATAATATCCTGCTATTCGGCCAGTTTTTAATCACTTAAAATGCCGGAAATGTCCGGAAGAGGCCGAAGGTGTACAGAACCTGATGATCCGTATGCTCGTTGTAAGGGGCGTACCATTTCTCGGGGATTGGCAGCGCGCAACGAGTTCTCTCACATCATAATATCCTGATATACCGCCCATTTTGAAACAATTAAAAAGCCGGAAATGTCCGGAAAAGGCCGAAGGTGTACAGAACCCGTTGCTCCGTATGCTCGTTGTAATGGAAGGACCATTTTTCGGGGATTGGCAGCGTGCAGCGAGTTCTCACACATCATAATATCCTGCGATACGACCCATTTTGAAATAATTAAAAAGCCGAAACTGGCCGGAAATGGCCGAAGGTGTACAGAACCCGTTGCTCCGCATGCTCGTTGTGATGGAAGTACCATTCTTCGGGGATTGGCAGCGCGCAACGAATTCTCTCACATCATAATATCCAGCTATACGGCCCCTTTTTAATCACATAAAATGCCGGAGATGTCCGGAAAAGGCCGAAGGTGTACAGAAACCGTTGCTCCGTATGCTCGTTGTAATGGGCGTACCATTTTTCGGGGTTGGCAGCGCTCAACGAGTTCTCTCACATCATAATATCCTGATATACGGCCCATTTTGAAACAATTAAAAATCCGGAAATGTCCGGAAAAGGCTGAAGGTGTACAGAAACCGTTGCTCCGTATGCTCGTTGTAATGGAAGGACCATTTTTCGGGGATTGGCAGCGTGCAGCGAGTTCTCACACATCATAATATCCTGCGATACGACCCATTTTGAAATAATTAAAAAGCCGAAACTGGCCGGAAATGGCCTAAGGTGTACAGAACCCGTTGCTCCGCATGCTCGTTGTGATGGAAGTACCATTCTTCGGGGATTGGCAGCGCGCAACGAATTCTCTCACATCATAATATCCAGCTATACGGCCCCTTTTTAATCACATAAAATGCCGGAGATGTCCGGAAAAGGCCGAAGGTGTACAGAAACCGTTGCTCCGTATGCTCGTTGTAATGGGCGTACCATTTTTCGGGGTTGGCAGCGCGCAACGAGTTCTCTCACATCATAATATCCTGATATACGGCCCATTTTGAAACAATTAAAAAGCCGGAAATGTCCGGAAAAGGCTGAAGGTGTACAGAAACCGTTGCTCCGTATGCTCGTTGTAATGGAAGGACCATTTTTGGGGGATTGGCAGCGCTCAACGCGTTTTTACACATCATAATATCCTGCTATTCGGCCCGTTTTTAATCACTTAAAATGCCGGAAATGTCCGAAAGAGGCCGAAGGTGTACAGAACCTGATGCTCCGTATGCTCGTTGTAAGGGGCGTACCATTTCTCGGGGATTGGCAGCGCGCAACGAGTTCTCTCACATCATAATATCCTGATATACGGCCCATTTTGAAACAATTAAAATGCCGGAAATGTCCGGAAAAGGCCGAAGGTATACAGAACCTGATGCTCCGTATCCTCGTTGTAATGGGCGTTCCATTTTTCGGGGATTGGCAGCGTGCAGCGAGTTCTCACACATCATAATATCCTGCGATACGACCCATTTGGAACAATTAAAAAGCCGAAACTGGCCGGAAAAGGCCCAAGCTGTTCAGAACCCGTTGCTCCGTATGCTCGTTGTAATGGGCGTACCATTTTTCGGGGATTGGCAGCGTGCAGCGAGTTCTCACACATCATAATATCCTACTATTCGGCCCGTTTTTAATCACTTAAAATGCCGGAAATGTCCGGAAGAGGCCGAAGGAGTACAGAACCCGATGCTCCGTTTGCTCGTTGTAATGGGCGTACCATTTTTAGGGGATTGGCCGCTTAGAGCGAGTTCTCACACATCATAATATCCTGCGATACGACCCATTTTTAAACCATTAAAATGCCGAAACTGGCCGGGAAAGGCCGAATATGTACAAGACAGGATTCTCCGCATGCTCGTTGTAATGGAAGTACCATTCTTCGGGGATTGGCAGCGCGCAACGGGTTCCCTCACATCATAATATCCTGCGACACGACCCATTTTGAAACAATTAAAAAGCCGGAAATGTCCGGAAAAGGCTGAAGGTGTACAGAAACCGTTGCTCCGTATGCTCGTTGTAATGGAAGGACCATATTTGGAGGATTGGCAGCGCACAACGCGTTTTCACACATCATAATATCCTGCTATTCGGGCCGTTTTTAATCACTTAAAATGCCGGAAATATCCGGACGAGGCCGAAGGTGTACAGAACCTGTTGCTCCGTATGCTCGTTGTAAGGAGCATACCATTCCTCGGGGATTGGCAGCGCGCAACGAGTTCTCTCACATCATAATATCCTGATATACGGCCCATATTGAAACAATTAAAAAGCCGGAAATGTCCGGAAAAGGCCGAAGGTGTACAGAACCCGTTGCTCCGCATGCTCGTTGTAATGGAAGTACCATTCTTCGGGGATTGGCAGCGCGCAACGAGTTCTCTCACATCATAATATCCTGCTATACGTCCCGTTTTTAATCCCATAAAATGCCGGAGATGTCCGGAAAAGGTCGAAGATGTACAGAACCCGATGCTCCGTTTGCTGGTTGTAATAGGCGAATCATTTTTCGGGGATTGGCAGCGTGCAGCCAGATCTCACACCTCATAATATCCTGCGATACGACTCATTTTGAAACTATTAAAAAGCCGAAACTTGCCGGAAAAGGCCGCATATGTACAAGACAGGATTCTCCGCATGCTCTTTGTAATGGAAGTACTATTCTTCGGGGATTGGCAGCGCGCAACGAGTTCTCTCACATCATAATATCCTGATATACGGCCCATTTTGAAACAATTAAAATGCCGGAAATGTCCGGAAAAGGCCGAAGGTATACAGAACCTGATGCTCCGTATCCTCGTTGTAATGGGCGTTCCATTTTTCGGGGATTGGCAGCGTGCAGCGAGTTCTCACACATCATAATATCCTGCGATACGACCCATTTGGAACAATTAAAAAGCCGAAACTTGCCGGAAAAGGCCCAAGCTGTTCAGAACCCGTTGCTCCGTATGCTCGTTGTAATGGGCGTACCATTTTTCGGGGATTGGCAGCGTGCAGCGAGTTCTCACACATCATAATATCCTGCTATTCAGCACGTTTTTAATCACTTAAAATGCCGGAAATGTCCGGAAGAGGCCGAAGGAGTACAGAACCCGATGCTCCGTTTGCTCGTTGTAATGGGCGTACCATTTTTAGGGGATTGGCCGCTTGCAGCGAGTTCTCACACATCATAATATCCTGCGATACGACCCATTTTTAAACTATTAAAATGCCGAAACTGGCCGGGAAAGGCCGAATATGTACAAGACAGGATTCTCCGCATGCTCGTTGTAATGGAAGTACCATTCTTCGGGGATTGGCAGCGCGCAACTGGTTCCCTCACATCATAATATCCTGCGATACGACCCATTTTGAAACAATTAAAAAGCCGGAAATGTCCGGAAAAGGCTGAAGGTGTACAGAAACCGTTGCTCCGTATGCTCGTTGTAATGGAAGGACCATATTTGGAGGATTGGCAGCGCACAACGCGTTTTTACACATCATAATATCCTGCTATTCGGCCCGTTTTTAATCACTTAAAATGCCGGAAATGTCCGGAAGAGGCCGAAGGTGTACAGAACCTGTTGCTCCGTATGCTCGTTGTAAGGGGCATACCATTCCTCGGGGATTGGCAGCGCGCAACGAGTTCTCTCACATCATAATATCCTGATATACGGCCCATATTGAAACAATTAAAAAGCCGGAAATGTCCGGAAAAGGCCGAAGGTGTACAGAACCCGTTGCTCCGTATGCTCGTTGTAATGGAAGGACCATTTTTCGGGTCTGGCAGCGTGCAGCGAGTTCTCACACATCATAATATCCTGCGATACGACCCATTTTGGAACAATTAAAAAGCCGAAACTTGCCGGAAAGGCCGTATATTTACAAGACAGGATTCTCCGCATGCTCGTTGTAATGGGCGTACCATTTTTCGGGGATTGGCAGCGTGCAGCGAGTTCTCACACATCATAATATCCTGCGATGCGACCCATTTTGAAACAATTAAAAAGCCGGAAATGTCCGGAAAAGGCTGAAGGTGTACAGAAACCGTTGCTCCGTATGCTCGTTGTAATGGAAGGACCATTTTTGGGGGATTGGCAGCGCTCAACGCGTTTTTACACATCATAATATCCTGCTATTCGGCTCGTTTTTAATCACTTAAAATGCCGGAAATGTCCGAAAGAGGCCGAAGTTGTACAGAACCTGATGCTCCGTATGCTCGTTGTAAGGGGCGTACCATTTCTCGGGGATTGGCAGCGCGCAACGAGTTCTCTCACATCATAATATCCTGATATACGGCCCATTTTGAAACAATTAAAATGCCGGAAATATCCGGAAAAGGCCGAAGGTATACAGAACCTGATGCTCCGTATCCTCGTTGTAATGGGCGTTCCATTTTTCGGGGATTGGCAGCGTGCAGCGAGTTCTCACACATCATAATATCCTGCGATACGATCCATTTGGAACAATTAAAAAGCCGAAACTGGCCGGAAAAGGCCCAAGCTGTTCAGAACCCGTTGCTCCGTATGCTCGTTGTAATGGGCGTACCATTTTTCGGGGATTGGCAGCGTGCAGCGAGTTCTCACACATCATAATATCCTGCTATTCGGCCCGTTTTTAATCACTTAAAATGCCGGAAATGTCCGGAAGAGGCCGAAGGAGTACAGAACCCGATGCTCCGTTTGCTCGTTGTAATGGGCGTACCATTTTTCGGGGATTGGAAGCGTGCAGCGAGATCTCACACATCATAATATCCTGCGATACGACCCTTTTTTAAACAATTAAAAAGCCGGAAATATCCGGAAAAGGCCGAAGGTGTACAGAACCCGTTGCTCCGTATGCTCGTTGTAATGGAAGGACCATTTTTGGGGGATTGGCAGCGCTCAACGCGTTTTTACGCATTATAATATCCTGCTATTCGGCCAGTTTTTAATCACTTAAAATGCCGGAAATGTCCGGAAGAGGCCGAAGGTGTACAGAACCCGTTGCTCCGTATGCTCGTTGTAATGGGCGTACCATTTTTCGGGGATTGGCAGCGTGCAGCGAGTTCTCACACATCATAATATCCTGCGATACGACCCATTTTGAAACAATTAAAAAGCCGAAACTGGCGGGAAAAGGCCGAAGGTGCACAGAACCCGTTGCTCCGCATGCTCGTTGTAATGGAAGTACCATTCTTCGGGGATTGGCAGCGCGCAACGAGTTCTCTCACATCATAATATCCTGCTATACGTCCCGTTTTTAATCCCATAAAATGCCGGAGATGTCCGGAAAAGGTCGAAGATGTACAGAACCCGATGCTCCGTTTGCTGGTTGTAATAGGCGAATCATTTTTCGGGGATTGGCAGCGTGCAGCCAGATCTCACACCTCATAATATCCTGCGATACGACTCATTTTGAAACTATTAAAAAGCCGAAACTTGCCGGAAAAGGCCGCATATGTACAAGACAGGATTCTCCGCATGCTCTTTGTAATGGAAGTACTATTCTTCGGGGATTGGCAGCGCGCAACGAGTTCTCTCACATCATAATATCCTGATATACGGCCCATTTTGAAACAATTAAAATGCCGGAAATGTCCGGAAAAGGCCGAAGGTATACAGAACCTGATGCTCCGTATCCTCGTTGTAATGGGCGTTCCATTTTTCGGGGATTGGCAGCGTGCAGCGAGTTCTCACACATCATAATATCCTGCGATACGACCCATTTGGAACAATTAAAAAGCCGAAACTGGCCGGAAAAGGCCCAAGCTGTTCAGAACCCGTTGCTCCGTATGCTCGTTGTAATGGGCGTACCATTTTTCGGGGATTGGCAGCGTGCAGCGAGTTCTCACACATCATAATATCCTGCTATTCAGCCCGTTTTTAATCACTTAAAATGCCGGAAATGTCCGGAAGAGGCCGAAGGAGTACAGAACCCGATGCTCCGTTTGCTCGTTGTAATGGGCGTACCATTTTTAGGGGATTGCCGCTTGCAGCGAGTTCTCACACATCATAATATCCTGCGATACGACCCATTTTTAAACTATTAAAATGCCGAAACTGGCCGGGAAAGGCCGAATATGTACAAGACAGGATTCTCCGCATGCTCGTTGTAATGGAAGTACCATTCTTCGGGGATTGGCAGCGCGCAACTGGTTCCCTCACATCATAATATCCTGCGATACGACCCATTTTGAAACAATTAAAAAGCCGGAAATGTCCGGAAAAGGCTGAAGGTGTACAGAAACCGTTGCTCCGTATGCTCGTTGTAATGGAAGGACCATATTTGGAGGATTGGCAGCGCACAACGCGTTTTTACACATCATAATATCCTGCTATTCGGCCCGTTTTTAATCACTTAAAATGCCGGAAATGTCCGGAAGAGGCCGAAGGTGTACAGAACCTGATGCTCCGTATGCTCGTTGTAAGGGGCGTACCATTTCTCGGGGATTGGCAGCGCGCAACGAGTTCTCTCACATCATAATATCCTGATATACGGCCCATTTTGAAACAATTAAAATGCCGGAAATGTCCGGGAAAGGCCGAAGGTATACAGAACCTGATGCTCCGTATCCTCGTTGTAATGGGCGTTCCATTTTTCGGGGATTGGCAGCGTGCAGCGAGTTCTCACACATCATAATATCCTGCGATACGATCCATTTGGAACAATTAAAAAGCCGAAACTGGCCGGAAAAGGCCCAAGCTGTTCAGAACCCGTTGCTCCGTATGCTCGTTGTAATGGGCGTACCATTTTTCGGGGATTGGCAGCGTGCAGCGAGTTCTCACACATCATAATATCCTGCTATTCGGCCCGTTTTTAATCACTTAAAATGCCGGAAATGTCCGGAAGAGGCCGAAGGAGTACAGAACCCGATGCTCCGTTTGCTCGTTGTAATGGGCGTACCATTTTTCGGGGATTGGAAGCGTGCAGCGAGATCTCACACATCATAATATCCTGCGATACGACCCTTTTTTAAACAATTAAAAAGCCGGAAATATCCGGAAAAGGCCGAAGGTGTACAGAACCCGTTGCTCCGTATGCTCGTTGTAATGGAAGGACCATTTTTGGGGGATTGGCAGCGCTCAACGCGTTTTTACGCATTATAATATCCTGCTATTCGGCCAGTTTTTAATCACTTAAAATGCCGGAAATGTCCGGAAGAGGCCGAAGGTGTACAGAACCTGATGATCCGTATGCTCGTTGTAAGGGGCGTACCATTTCTCGGGGATTGGCAGCGCGCAACGAGTTCTCTCACATCATAATATCCTGATATACGGCCCATTTTGAAACAATTAAAAAGCCGGAAATGTCCGGAAAAGGCCGAAGGTGTACAGAACCCGTTGCTCCGTATGCTCGTTGTAATGGGCGTACCATTTTTCGGGGATTGGCAGCGTGCAGCGAGTTCTCACACATCATAATATCCTGCGATACGACCCATTTTGAAACAATTAAAAAGCCGAAACTGGCCGGAAAAGGCCGAAGGTGTACAGAACCCGTTGCTCCGCATGCTCGTTGTAATGGAAGTACCATTCTTCGGGGATTGGCAGCGCGCAACGAGTTCTCTCACATCATAATATCCTGCTATACGTCCCGTTTTTAATCCCATAAAATGCCGGAGATGTCCGGAAAAGGTCGAAGATGTACAGAACCCGATGCTCCGTTTGCTGGTTGTAATAGGCGAATCATTTTTCGGGGATTGGCAGCGTGCAGCCAGATCTCACACCTCATAATATCCTGCGATACGACTCATTTTGAAACTATTAAAAAGCCGAAACTTGCCGGAAAAGGCCGCATATGTACAAGACAGGATTCTTCGCATGCTCTTTGTAATGGAAGTACTATTCTTCGGGGATTGGCAGCGCGCAACGAGTTCTCTCACATCATAATATCCTGCGATACGACCCATTTTGAAACAATTAAAAAGCCGGAAATGTCCGGAAAAGGCTGAAGGTGTACAGAAACCGTTGCTCCGTATGCTCGTTGTAATGGAAGGACCATATTTGGAGGATTGGCAGCGCACAACGCGTTTTTTACACATCATAATATCCTGCTATTCGGCCCGTTTTTAATCACTTAAAATGCCGGAAATGTCCGAAAGTGGCCGAAGGTGTACAGAACCCGTTGCTCCGTATGCTCGTTGTAATGGAAGGACCATTTTTCGGGTTTGGTAGCGTGCAGCGAGTTCTCACACATCATAATATCCTGCGATACGACCCATTTTGGAACAATTAAAAAGCCGAAACTTGCCGGAAAAGGCCGAATATTTACAAGACAGGATTCTCTGCATGCTCGTTGTAATGGGCGTACCATTTTTCGGGGATTGGCAGCGTGCAGCGAGTTCTCACACATCATAATATCCTGCGATACGACCCATTTTGAAACAATTAAAAAGCCGGAAATGTCCGGAAAAGGCTGAAGGTGTACAGAAACCGTTGCTCCGTATGCTCGTTGTAATGGAAGGACCATTTTTGGGGTATTGGCAGCGCTCAACGCGTTTTTACACATCATAATATCCTGCTATTCGGCCCGTTTTTAATCACTTAAAATGCCGGAAATGTCCGAAAGAGGCCGAAGGTGTACAGAACCTGATGCTCCGTATGCTCGTTGTAAGGGGCGTACCATTTTTAGGGGATTGGCCGCTTAGAGCGAGTTCTCACACATCATAATATCCTGCGATACGACCCATTTTTAAACTATTAAAATGCCGAAACTGGCCGGGAAAGGCCGAATATGTACAAGACAGGATTCTCCGCCTGCTCGTTGTAATGGAAGTACCATTCTTCGGGGATTGACAGCGCGCAACGGGTTCCCTCACATCATAATATCCTGCGACACGACCCATTTTGAAACAATTAAAAAGCCGGAAATGTCCGGAAAAGGCTGAAGGTGTACAGAAACCGTTGCTCCGTATGCTCGTTGTAATGGAAGGACCATATTTGGAGGATTGGCAGCGCACAACGCGTTTTTACACATCATAATATCCTGCTATTCGGGCCGTTTTTAATCACTTAAAATGCCGGAAATGTCCGGACGAGGCCGAAGGTGTACAGAACCTGTTGCTCCGTATGCTCGTTGTAAGGAGCATACCATTCCTCGGGGATTGGCAGCGCGCAACGAGTTCTCTCACATCATAATATCCTGATATACGGCCCATATTGAAACAATTAAAAAGCCGGAAATGTCCGGAAAAGGCCGAAGGTGTACAGAACCCGTTGCTCCGTATGCTCGTTGTAATGGAAGGACCATTTTTCGGGTTTGGCAGCGTGCAGCGAGTTCTCACACATCATAATATCCTGCGATACGACCCATTTTGGAACAATTAAAAAGCCGAAACTTGCCGGAAAGGCCGTATATTTACAAGACAGGATTCTCCGCATGCTCGTTGTAATGGGCGTACCATTTTTCGGGGATTGGCAGCGTGCAGCGAGTTCTTACACATCATAATATCCTGATATACGGCCCATTTTGAAACAATTAAAAAGCCGGAAATGTCCGGAAAAGGCCGTAGGTGTACAGATCCCGTTGCTCCGTATGCTCGTTGTAATGGGCGTACCATTTTTCGGGGATTGGAAGCGTGCAGCGAGATCTCATACATCATAATATCCTGCGATACGACCCTTTTTGAAACAATTAAAAAGCCGGAAATATCCGGAAAAGGCCGAAGGTGTACAGAACCCGTTGCTCCGTATGCTCGTTGTAATGGAAGGACCATTTTTGGGGGATTGGCAGCGCTCAACGCGTTTTTACGCATCATAATATCCTGCTATTCGGCCAGTTTTTAATCACTTAAAATGCCGGAAATGTCCGGAAGAGGCCGAAGGTGTACAGAACCTGATGATCCGTATGCTCGTTGTAAGGGGCGTACCATTTCTCGGGGATTGGCAGCGCGCAACGAGTTCTCTCACATCATAATATCCTGATATACCGCCCATTTTGAAACAATTAAAAAGCCGGAAATGTCCGGAAAAGGCCGAAGGTGTACAGAACCCGTTGCTCCGTATGCTCGTTGTAATGGAAGGACCATTTTTCGGGGATTGGCAGCGTGCAGCGAGTTCTCACACATCATAATATCCTGCGATACGACCCATTTTGAAATAATTAAAAAGCCGAAACTGGCCGGAAATGGCCGAAGGTGTACAGAACCCGTTGCTCCGCATGCTCGTTGTGATGGAAGTACCATTCTTCGGGGATTGGCAGCGCGCAACGAATTCTCTCACATCATAATATCCAGCTATACGGCCCCTTTTTAATCACATAAAATGCCGGAGATGTCCGGAAAAGGCCGAAGGTGTACAGAAACCGTTGCTCCGTATGCTCGTTGTAATGGGCGTACCATTTTTCGGGGTTGGCAGCGCTCAACGAGTTCTCTCACATCATAATATCCTGATATACGGCCCATTTTGAAACAATTAAAAAGCCGGAAATGTCCGGAAAAGGCTGAAGGTGTACAGAAACCGTTGCTCCGTATGCTCGTTGTAATGGAAGGACCATTTTTCGGGGATTGGCAGCGTGCAGCGAGTTCTCACACATCATAATATCCTGCGATACGACCCATTTTGAAATAATTAAAAAGCCGAAACTGGCCGGAAATGGCCGAAGGTGTACAGAACCCGTTGCTCCGCATGCTCGTTGTGATGGAAGTACCATTCTTCGGGGATTGGCAGCGCGCAACGAATTCTCTCACATCATAATATCCAGCTATACGGCCCCTTTTTAATCACATAAAATGCCGGAGATGTCCGGAAAAGGCCGAAGGTGCACAGAAACCGTTGCTCCGTATGCTCGTTGTAATGGGCGTACCATTTTTCGGGGTTGGCAGCGCGCAACGAGTTCTCTCACATCATAATATCCTGATATACGGCCCATTTTGAAACAATTAAAAAGCCGGAAATGTCCGGAAAAGGCTGAAGGTGTACAGAAACCGTTGCTCCGTATGCTCGTTGTAATGGAAGGACCATTTTTGGGGGATTGGCAGCGCTCAACGCGTTTTTACACATCATAATATCCTGCTATTCGGCCCGTTTTTAATCACTTAAAATGCCGGAAATGTCCGAAAGAGGCCGAAGGTGTACAGAACCTGATGCTCCGTATGCTCGTTGTAAGGGGCGTACCATTTCTCGGGGATTGGCAGCGCGCAACGAGTTCTCTCACATCATAATATCCTGATATACGGCCCATTTTGAAACAATTAAAATGCCGGAAATGTCCGGAAAAGGCCGAAGGTATACAGAACCTGATGCTCCGTATCCTCGTTGTAATGGGCGTTCCATTTTTCGGGGATTGGCAGCGTGCAGCGAGTTCTCACACATCATAATATCCTGCGATACGACCCATTTGGAACAATTAAAAAGCCGAAACTGGCCGGAAAAGGCCCAAGCTGTTCAGAACCCGTTGCTCCGTATGCTCGTTGTAATGGGCGTACCATTTTTCGGGGATTGGCAGCGTGCAGCGAGTTCTCACACATCATAATATCCTACTATTCGGCCCGTTTTTAATCACTTAAAATGCCGGAAATGTCCGGAAGAGGCCGAAGGAGTACAGAACCCGATGCTCCGTTTGCTCGTTGTAATGGGCGTACCATTTTTAGGGGATTGGCCGCTTAGAGCGAGTTCTCACACATCATAATATCCTGCGATACGACCCATTTTTAAACCATTAAAATGCCGAAACTGGCCGGGAAAGGCCGAATATGTACAAGACAGGATTCTCCGCATGCTCGTTGTAATGGAAGTACCATTCTTCGGGGATTGGCAGCGCGCAACGGGTTCCCTCACATCATAATATCCTGCGACACGACCCATTTTGAAACAATTAAAAAGCCGGAAATTTCCGGAAAAGGCTGAAGGTGTACAGAAACCGTTGCTCCGTATGCTCGTTGTAATGGAAGGACCATATTTGGAGGATTGGCAGCGCACAACGCGTTTTTACACATCATAATATCCTGCTATTCGGGCCGTTTTTAATCACTTAAAATGCCGGAAATATCCGGACGAGGCCGAAGGTGTACAGAACCTGTTGCTCCGTATGCTCGTTGTAAGGAGCATACCATTCCTCGGGGATTGGCAGCGCGCAACGAGTTCTCTCACATCATAATATCCTGATATACGGCCCATATTGAAACAATTAAAAAGCCGGAAATGTCCGGAAAAGGCCGAAGGTGTACAGAACCCGTTGCTCCGCATGCTCGTTGTAATGGAAGTACCATTCTTCGGGGATTGGCAGCGCGCAACGAGTTCTCTCACATCATAATATCCTGCTATACGTCCCGTTTTTAATCCCATAAAATGCCGGAGATGTCCGGAAAAGGTCGAAGATGTACAGAACCCGATGCTCCGTTTGCTGGTTGTAATAGGCGAATCATTTTTCGGGGATTGGCAGCGTGCAGCCAGATCTCACACCTCATAATATCCTGCGATACGACTCATTTTGAAACTATTAAAAAGCCGAAACTTGCCGGAAAAGGCCGCATATGTACAAGACAGGATTCTCCGCATGCTCTTTGTAATGGAAGTACTATTCTTCGGGGATTGGCAGCGCGCAACGAGTTCTCTCACATCATAATATCCTGATATACGGCCCATTTTGAAACAATTAAAATGCCGGAAATGTCCGGAAAAGGCCGAAGGTATACAGAACCTGATGCTCCGTATCCTCGTTGTAATGGGCGTTCCATTTTTCGGGGATTGGCAGCGTGCAGCGAGTTCTCACACATCATAATATCCTGCGATACGACCCATTTGGAACAATTAAAAAGCCGAAACTGGCCGGAAAAGGCCCAAGCTGTTCAGAACCCGTTGCTCCGTATGCTCGTTGTAATGGGCGTACCATTTTTCGGGGATTGGCAGCGTGCAGCGAGTTCTCACACATCATAATATCCTGCTATTCAGCACGTTTTTAATCACTTAAAATGCCGGAAATGTCCGGAAGAGGCCGAAGGAGTACAGAACCCGATGCTCCGTTTGCTCGTTGTAATGGGCGTACCATTTTTAGGGGATTGGCCGCTTGCAGCGAGTTCTCACACATCATAATATCCTGCGATACGACCCATTTTTAAACTATTAAAATGCCGAAACTGGCCGGGAAAGGCCGAATATGTACAAGACAGGATTCTCCGCATGCTCGTTGTAATGGAAGTACCATTCTTCGGGGATTGGCAGCGCGCAACTGGTTCCCTCACATCATAATATCCTGCGATACGACCCATTTTGAAACAATTAAAAAGCCGGAAATGTCCGGAAAAGGCTGAAGGTGTACAGAAACCGTTGCTCCGTATGCTCGTTGTAATGGAAGGACCATATTTGGAGGATTGGCAGCGCACAACGCGTTTTTACACATCATAATATCCTGCTATTCGGCCCGTTTTTAATCACTTAAAATGCCGGAAATGTCCGGAAGAGGCCGAAGGTGTACAGAACCTGTTGCTCCGTATGCTCGTTGTAAGGGGCATACCATTCCTCGGGGATTGGCAGCGCGCAACGAGTTCTCTCACATCATAATATCCTGATATACGGCCCATATTGAAACAATTAAAAAGCCGGAAATGTCCGGAAAAGGCCGAAGGTGTACAGAACCCGTTGCTCCGTATGCTCGTTGTAATGGAAGGACCATTTTTCGGGTCTGGCAGCGTGCAGCGAGTTCTCACACATCATAATATCCTGCGATACGACCCATTTTGGAACAATTAAAAAGCCGAAACTTGCCGGAAAGGCCGTATATTTACAAGACAGGATTCTCCGCATGCTCGTTGTAATGGGCGTACCATTTTTCGGGGATTGGCAGCGTGCAGCGAGTTCTCACACATCATAATATCCTGCGATGCGACCCATTTTGAAACAATTAAAAAGCCGGAAATGTCCGGAAAAGGCTGAAGGTGTACAGAAACCGTTGCTCCGTATGCTCGTTGTAATGGAAGGACCATTTTTGGGGGATTGGCAGCGCTCAACGCGTTTTTACACATCATAATATCCTGCTATTCGGCTCGTTTTTAATCACTTAAAATGCCGGAAATGTCCGAAAGAGGCCGAAGTTGTACAGAACCTGATGCTCCGTATGCTCGTTGTAAGGGGCGTACCATTTCTCGGGGATTGGCAGCGCGCAACGAGTTCTCTCACATCATAATATCCTGATATACGGCCCATTTTGAAACAATTAAAATGCCGGAAATATCCGGAAAAGGCCGAAGGTATACAGAACCTGATGCTCCGTATCCTCGTTGTAATGGGCGTTCCATTTTTCGGGGATTGGCAGCGTGCAGCGAGTTCTCACACATCATAATATCCTGCGATACGATCCATTTGGAACAATTAAAAAGCCGAAACTGGCCGGAAAAGGCCCAAGCTGTTCAGAACCCGTTGCTCCGTATGCTCGTTGTAATGGGCGTACCATTTTTCGGGGATTGGCAGCGTGCAGCGAGTTCTCACACATCATAATATCCTGCTATTCGGCCCGTTTTTAATCACTTAAAATGCCGGAAATGTCCGGAAGAGGCCGAAGGAGTACAGAACCCGATGCTCCGTTTGCTCGTTGTAATGGGCGTACCATTTTTCGGGGATTGGAAGCGTGCAGCGAGATCTCACACATCATAATATCCTGCGATACGACCCTTTTTTAAACAATTAAAAAGCCGGAAATATCCGGAAAAGGCCGAAGGTGTACAGAACCCGTTGCTCCGTATGCTCGTTGTAATGGAAGGACCATTTTTGGGGGATTGGCAGCGCTCAACGCGTTTTTACGCATTATAATATCCTGCTATTCGGCCAGTTTTTAATCACTTAAAATGCCGGAAATGTCCGGAAGAGGCCGAAGGTGTACAGAACCCGTTGCTCCGTATGCTCGTTGTAATGGGCGTACCATTTTTCGGGGATTGGCAGCGTGCAGCGAGTTCTCACACATCATAATATCCTGCGATACGACCCATTTTGAAACAATTAAAAAGCCGAAACTGGCCGGAAAAGGCCGAAGGTGTACAGAACCCGTTGCTCCGCATGCTCGTTGTAATGGAAGTACCATTCTTCGGGGATTGGCAGCGCGCAACGAGTTCTCTCACATCATAATATCCTGCTATACGTCCCGTTTTTAATCCCATAAAATGCCGGAGATGTCCGGAAAAGGTCGAAGATGTACAGAACCCGATGCTCCGTTTGCTGGTTGTAATAGGCGAATCATTTTTCGGGGATTGGCAGCGTGCAGCCAGATCTCACACCTCATAATATCCTGCGATACGACTCATTTTGAAACTATTAAAAAGCCGAAACTTGCCGGAAAAGGCCGCATATGTACAAGACAGGATTCTTCGCATGCTCTTTGTAATGGAAGTACTATTCTTCGGGGATTGGCAGCGCGCAACGAGTTCTCTCACATCATAATATCCTGCGATACGACCCATTTTGAAACAATTAAAAAGCCGGAAATGTCCGGAAAAGGCTGAAGGTGTACAGAAACCGTTGCTCCGTATGCTCGTTGTAATGGAAGGACCATATTTGGAGGATTGGCAGCGCACAACGCGTTTTTTACACATCATAATATCCTGCTATTCGGCCCGTTTTTAATCACTTAAAATGCCGGAAATGTCCGAAAGTGGCCGAAGGTGTACAGAACCCGTTGCTCCGTATGCTCGTTGTAATGGAAGGACCATTTTTCGGGTTTGGTAGCGTGCAGCGAGTTCTCACACATCATAATATCCTGCGATACGACCCATTTTGGAACAATTAAAAAGCCGAAACTTGCCGGAAAAGGCCGAATATTTACAAGACAGGATTCTCTGCATGCTCGTTGTAATGGGCGTACCATTTTTCGGGGATTGGCAGCGTGCAGCGAGTTCTCACACATCATAATATCCTGCGATACGACCCATTTTGAAACAATTAAAAAGCCGGAAATGTCCGGAAAAGGCTGAAGGTGTACAGAAACCGTTGCTCCGTATGCTCGTTGTAATGGAAGGACCATTTTTGGGGGATTGGCAGCGCTCAACGCGTTTTTACACATCATAATATCCTGCTATTCGGCCCGTTTTTAATCACTTAAAATGCCGGAAATGTCCGAAAGAGGCCGAAGGTGTACAGAACCTGATGCTCCGTATGCTTGTTGTAAGGGGCGTACCATTTCTCGGGGATTGGCAGTGCGCAACGAGTTCTCTCACATCATAATATCCTGATATACGGCCCATTTTGAAACAATTAAAAAGCCGGAAATGTCCGGAAGAGGCCGAAGGAGTACAGAACCCGATGCTCCGTTTGCTCGTTGTAATGGGCGTACCATTTTTCGGGGATTGGAAGCGTGCAGCGAGATCTCACACATCATAATATCCTGCGATACGACCCTTTTTTAAACAATTAAAAAGCCGGAAATATCCGGAAAAGGCCGAAGGTGTACAGAACCCGTTTCTCCGTATGCTCGTTGTAATGGAAGGACCATTTTTGGGGGATTGGCAGCGCTCAACGCGTTTTTACGCATCATAATATCCTGCTATTCGGGCCGTTTTTAATCACTTAAAATGCCGGAAATGTCCGGACGAGGCCGAAGGTGTACAGAACCTGTTGCTCCGTATGCTCGTTGTAAGGAGCATACCATTCCTCGGGGATAGGCAGCGCGCAACGAGTTCTCTCACATCATAATATCCTGATATACGGCCCATATTGAAACAATTAAAAAGCCGGAAATGTCCGGAAAAGGCCGAAGGTGTACAGAACCCGTTGCTCCGTATGCTCGTTGTAATGGAAGGACCATTTTTCGGGTTTGGCAGCGTGCAGCGAGTTCTCACACATCATAATATCCTGCTATTCAGCACGTTTTTAATCACTTAAAATGCCGGAAATGTCCGGAAGAGGCCGAAGGAGTACAGAACCCGATGCTCCGTTTGCTCGTTGTAATGGGCGTACCATTTTTAGGGGATTGGCCGCTTGCAGCGAGTTCTCACACATCATAATATCCTGCGATACGACCCATTTTTAAACTATTAAAATGCCGAAACTGGCCGGGAAAGGCCGAATATGTACAAGACAGGATTCTCCGCATGCTCGTTGTAATGGAAGTACCATTCTTCGGGGATTGGCAGCGCGCAACGGGTTCCCTCACATCATAATATCCTGCGATACGACCCATTTTGAAACAATTAAAAAGCCGGAAATGTCCGGAAAAGGCTGAAGGTGTACAGAAACCGTTGCTCCGTATGCTCGTTGTAATGGAAGGACCATATTTGGAGGATTGGCAGCGCACAACGCGTTTTTACACATCATAATATCCTGCTATTCGGCCCGTTTTTAATCACTTAAAATGCCGGAAATGTCCGGAAGAGGCCGAAGGTGTACAGAACCTGTTGCTCCGTATGCTCGTTGTAAGGGGCATACCATTCCTCGGGGATTGGCAGCGCGTAACGTGTTCTCTCTCATCATAATATCCTGATAAACGGCACATTTTGAAACAATTAAAAAGCCGGAAATGTCCGGAAAAGGCTGAAGGTGTACAGAAACCGTTGCTGCGTATGCTCGTTGTAATGGGCGTACCATTTTTCGGGGATTGGCAGCGTGCAACGAGTTCTCACACATCATAATTTCCTGCGATACGACCCATTTTGAAACAATTAAAAAGCCGAAACTGGCCGGAAAAGGCCGAAGGTGTACAGAACCCGTTGCTCCGCATGCTCGTTGTAGTGGAAGTACCATTCTTCGGGGATTGGCAGCGCGCAAAGAGTTCTCTCACATCATAATATCCTGATATACGGCCCATATTGAAACAATTAAAAAGCCGGAAATGTCCGGAAAAGGTCGTAGGTGTACAGAACCCGTTGCTCCGTATGCTCGTTGTAATGGAAGGACCATTTTTCGGGTTTGGCAGCGTGCAGCGAGTTCTCGCACATCATAATATCCTGCGATACGACCCATTTTTAAACTATTAAAATGCCGAAACTGGCCGGGAAAGGCCGAATATGTACAAGACAGGATTCTCCGCATGCTCGTTGTAATGGAAGTACCATTCTTCGGGGATTGGCAGCGCGCAACGGGTTCCCTCACATCATAATATCCTGCGATACGACCCATTTTGAAACAATTAAAAAGCCGGAAATGTCCGGAAAAGGCTGAAGGTGTACAGAAACCGTTGCTCCGTATGCTCGTTGTAATGGAAGGACCATATTTGGAGGATTGGCAGCGCACAACGCGTTTTTACACATCATAATATCCTGCTATTCGGCCCGTTTTTAATCACTTAAAATGCCGGAAATGTCCGGAAGAGGCCGAAGGTGTACAGAACCTGTTGCTCCGTATGCTCGTTGTAATGGGCGTACCATTTTTCGGGGATTGGCAGCGTGCAGCGAGTTCTCACACATCATAATATCCTGCGATACGACCCATTTTGGAACAATTAAAAAGCCGAAACTTGCCGGAAAGGCCGTATATTTACAAGACAGGATTCTCCGCATGCTCGTTGTAATGGGCGTACCATTTTTCGGGGATTGGCAGCGTGCAGCGAGTTCTCACACATCATAATATCCTGCGATGCGACCCATTTTGAAACAATTAAAAAGCCGGAAATGTCCGGAAAAGGCTGAAGGTGTACAGAAACCGTTGCTCCGTATGCTCGTTGTAATGGAAGGACCATTTTTGGGGGATTGGCAGCGCTCAACGCGTTTTTACACATCATAATATCCTGCTATTCGGCTCGTTTTTAATCACTTAAAATGCCGGAAATGTCCGAAAGAGGCCGAAGGTGTACAGAACCTGATGCTCCGTATGCTCGTTGTAAGGGGCGTACCATTTCTCGGGGATTGGCAGCGCGCAACGAGTTCTCTCACATCATAATATCCTGATATACGGCCCATTTTGAAACAATTAAAATGCCGGAAATGTCCGGAAAAGGCCGAAGGTATACAGAACCTGATGCTCCGTATCCTCGTTGTAATGGGCGTTCCATTTTTCGGGGATTGGCAGCGTGCAGCGAGTTCTCACACATCATAATATCCTGCGATACGATCCATTTGGAACAATTAAAAAGCCGAAACTGGCCGGAAAAGGCCCAAGCTGTTCAGAACCCGTTGCTCCGTATGCTCGTTGTAATGGGCGTACCATTTTTCGGGGATTGGCAGCGTGCAGCGAGTTCTCACACATCATAATATCCTGCTATTCGGCCCGTTTTTAATCACTTAAAATGCCGGAAATGTCCGGAAGAGGCCGAAGGAGTACAGAACCCGATGCTCCGTTTGCTCGTTGTAATGGGCGTACCATTTTTCGGGGATTGGAAGCGTGCAGCGAGATCTCACACATCATAATATCCTGCGATACGACCCTTTTTTAAACAATTAAAAAGCCGGAAATATCCGGAAAAGGCCGAAGGTGTACAGAACCCGTTGCTCCGTATGCTCGTTGTAATGGAAGGACCATTTTTGGGGGATTGGCAGCGCTCAACGCGTTTTTACGCATTATAATATCCTGCTATTCGGCCAGTTTTTAATCACTTAAAATGCCGGAAATGTCCGGAAGAGGCCGAAGGTGTACAGAACCTGATGATCCGTATGCTCGTTGTAATGGGCGTACCATTTTTCGGGGATTGGCAGCGTGCAGCGAGTTCTCACACATCATAATATCCTGCGATACGACCCATTTTGAAACAATTAAAAAGCCGAAACTGGCCGGAAAAGGCCGAAGGTGTACAGAACCCGTTGCTCCGCATGCTCGTTGTAGTGGAAGTACCATTCTTCGGGGATTGGCAGCGCGCAAAGAGTTCTCTCACATCATAATATCCTGATATACGGCCCATATTGAAACAATTAAAAAGCCGGAAATGTCCGGAAAAGGTCGTAGGTGTACAGAACCCGTTGCTCCGTATGCTCGTTGTAATGGAAGGACCATTTTTCGGGTTTGGCAGCGTGCAGCGAGTTCTCGCACATCATAATATCCTGCGATACGACCCATTTTTAAACTATTAAAATGCCGAAACTGGCCGGGAAAGGCCGAATATGTACAAGACAGGATTCTCCGCATGCTCGTTGTAATGGAAGTACCATTCTTCGGGGATTGGCAGCGCGCAACGGGTTCCCTCACATCATAATATCCTGCGATACGACCCATTTTGAAACAATTAAAAAGCCGGAAATGTCCGGAAAAGGCTGAAGGTGTACAGAAACCGTTGCTCCGTATGCTCGTTGTAATGGAAGGACCATATTTGGAGGATTGGCAGCGCACAACGCGTTTTTACACATCATAATATCCTGCTATTCGGCCCGTTTTTAATCACTTAAAATGCCGGAAATGTCCGGAAGAGGCCGAAGGTGTACAGAACCTGTTGCTCCGTATGCTCGTTGTAAGGGGCATACCATTCCTCGGGGATTGGCAGCGCGCAACGAGTTCTCTCACATCATAATATCCTGATATACGGCCCATATTGAAACAATTAAAAAGCCGGAAATGTCCGGAAAAGGCCGAAGGTGTACAGAACCCGTTGCTCCGTATGCTCGTTGTAATGGAAGGACCATTTTTCGGGTCTGGCAGCGTGCAGCGAGTTCTCACACATCATAATATCCTGCGATACGACCCATTTTGGAACAATTAAAAAGCCGAAACTTGCCGGAAAGGCCGTATATTTACAAGACAGGATTCTCCGCATGCTCGTTGTAATGGGCGTACCATTTTTCGGGGATTGGCAGCGTGCAGCGAGTTCTCACACATCATAATATCCTGCGATGCGACCCATTTTGAAACAATTAAAAAGCCGGAAATGTCCGGAAAAGGCTGAAGGTGTACAGAAACCGTTGCTCCGTATGCTCGTTGTAATGGAAGGACCATTTTTGGGGGATTGGCAGCGCTCAACGCGTTTTTACACATCATAATATCCTGCTATTCGGCTCGTTTTTAATCACTTAAAATGCCGGAAATGTCCGAAAGAGGCCGAAGGTGTACAGAACCTGATGCTCCGTATGCTCGTTGTAAGGGGCGTACCATTTCTCGGGGATTGGCAGCGCGCAACGAGTTCTCTCACATCATAATATCCTGATATACGGCCCATTTTGAAACAATTAAAATGCCGGAAATGTCCGGAAAAGGCCGAAGGTATACAGAACCTGATGCTCCGTATCCTCGTTGTAATGGGCGTTCCATTTTTCGGGGATTGGCAGCGTGCAGCGAGTTCTCACACATCATAATATCCTGCGATACGATCCATTTGGAACAATTAAAAAGCCGAAACTGGCCGGAAAAGGCCCAAGCTGTTCAGAACCCGTTGCTCCGTATGCTCGTTGTAATGGGCGTACCATTTTTCGGGGATTGGCAGCGTGCAGCGAGTTCTCACACATCATAATATCCTGCTATTCGGCCCGTTTTTAATCACTTAAAATGCCGGAAATGTCCGGAAGAGGCCGAAGGAGTACAGAACCCGATGCTCCGTTTGCTCGTTGTAATGGGCGTACCATTTTTCGGGGATTGGAAGCGTGCAGCGAGATCTCACACATCATAATATCCTGCGATACGACCCTTTTTTAAACAATTAAAAAGCCGGAAATATCCGGAAAAGGCCGAAGGTGTACAGAACCCGTTGCTCCGTATGCTCGTTGTAATGGAAGGACCATTTTTGGGGGATTGGCAGCGCTCAACGCGTTTTTACGCATTATAATATCCTGCTATTCGGCCAGTTTTTAATCACTTAAAATGCCGGAAATGTCCGGAAGAGGCCGAAGGTGTACAGAACCTGATGATCCGTATGCTCGTTGTAATGGGCGTACCATTTTTCGGGGATTGGCAGCGTGCAGCGAGTTCTCACACATCATAATATCCTGCGATACGACCCATTTTGAAACAATTAAAAAGCCGAAACTGGCCGGAAAAGGCCGAAGGTGTACAGAACCCGTTGCTCCGCATGATCGTTGTAATGGAAGTACCATTCTTCGGGGATTGGCAGCGCGCAACGAGTTCTCTCACATCATAATATCCTGCTATACGTCCCGTTTTTAATCCCATAAAATGCCGGAGATGTCCGGAAAAGGTCGAAGATGTACAGAACCCGATGCTCCGTTTGCTGGTTGTAATAGGCGAATCATTTTTCGGGGATTGGCAGCGTGCAGCCAGATCTCACACCTCATAATATCCTGCGATACGACTCATTTTGAAACTATTAAAAAGCCGAAACTTGCCGGAAAAGGCCGCATATGTACAAGACAGGATTCTCCGCATGCTCTTTGTAATGGAAGTACTATTCTTCGGGGATTGGCAGCGCGCAACGAGTTCTCTCACATCATAATATCCTGATATACGGCCCATTTTGAAACAATTAAAATGCCGGAAATGTCCGGAAAAGGCCGAAGGTATACAGAACCTGATGCTCCGTATCCTCGTTGTAATGGGCGTTCCATTTTTCGGGGATTTGGCAGCGTGCAGCGAGTTCTCACACATCATAATATCCTGCGATACGACACATTTGGAACAATTAAAAAGCCGAAACTGGCCGGAAAAGGCCCAAGCTGTTCAGAACCCGTTGCTCCGTATGCTCGTTGTAATGGGCGTACCATTTTTCGGGGATTGGCAGCGTGCAGCGAGTTCTCACACATCATAATATCCTGCTATTCAGCCCGTTTTTAATCACTTAAAATGCCGGAAATGTCCGGAAGAGGCCGAAGGAGTACAGAACCCGATGCTCCGTTTGCTCGTTGTAATGGAAGTACCATTTTGAGGGGGGTTGGCAGAGAGCAACTGGTTCTTACACATCATAATATCCTGATATACGGCCTATTTTGAAACAATTAAAAAGCCGGAAATGTCCGGAAAAGGCCGTAGGTGTACAGATCCCGTTGCTCCGTATGCTCGTTGTAATGGGCGTACCATTTTTCGGGGATTGGCAGCGTGCAGCGAGTTCTCACACATCATAATATCCTGCGATACGACCCATTTTGAATCAATTAAAAAGCCGGAAATGTCCGGAAAAGGCCGAATATGTACAAGACAGGATTCTCCGCATGCTCGATGTAATGGAAGTACCATTCTTCGGGGATTGCAGCGTGCAACGAGTTCTCTCACATCATAATATCCTGCGATACGACCCATTTTGAAACAATTAAAAAGCCGGAAATGTCCGGAAAAGGCTGAAGGTGTACAGAAACCGTAGCTCCGTATGCTCGTTGTAATGGAAGGACCATTTTTGGGGGATTGGCAACGCTCAACGCGTTTTTACACATCATAATATCCTGCTATTCGGCCCATTTTTGATCACTTAAAATGCCGGAAATGTCCGGAAGAGGCCGAAGGTGTACAGAACCTGATGCTCCGTATGCTCGTTGTAAGGGGCGTACCATTTCTCGGGGATTGGCAGCGCGTAACGTGTTCTCTCTCATCATAATATCCTGATAAACGGCACATTTTGAAACAATTAAAAAGCCGGAAATGTCCGGAAAAGGCTGAAGGTGTACAGAAACCGTTGCTGCGTATGCTCGTTGTAATGGGCGTACCATTTTTCGGGGATTGGCAGCGTGCAACGAGTTCTCACACATCATAATTTCCTGCGATACGACCCATTTTGAAACAATTAAAAAGCCGAAACTGGCCGGAAAAGGCCGAAGGTGTACAGAACCCGTTGCTCCGCATGCTCGTTGTAGTGGAAGTACCATTCTTCGGGGATTGGCAGCGCGCAAAGAGTTCTCTCACATCATAATATCCTGATATACGGCCCATATTGAAACAATTAAAAAGCCGGAAATGTCCGGAAAAGGTCGTAGGTGTACAGAACCCGTTGCTCCGTATGCTCGTTGTAATGGAAGGACCATTTTTCGGGTTTGGCAGCGTGCAGCGAGTTCTCGCACATCATAATATCCTGCGATACGACCCATTTTGGAACAATTAAAAAGCCGAAACTTGCCGGAAAAGGCCGAATATTTACAAGACAGGATTCTCCGCATGCTCGTTGTAATGGGCGTACCATTTTTCGGGGATTGGCAGCGTGCAGCGAGTTCTCACACATCATAATATCCTGCGATACGACCCATTTTGAAACAATTAAAAAGCAGGAAATGTCCGGAAAAGGCTGAAGGTGTACAGAAACCGTTGCTCCGTATGCTCGTTGTAATGGAAGGACCATTTTGGGGGGATTGGCAGCGCTCAACGCGTTTTTACACATCATAATATCCTGCTATTCGGCCCGTTTTCAATCATTTAAAATGCCGGAAATGTCCGGAAAAGGCTGAAGGTGTACAGAAACCGTAGCTCCGTATGCTCGTTGTAATGGAAGGACCATTTTTGGGGGATTGGCAGCGCTCAACGTGTTTTTACACATCATAATATCCTGCTATTCGGCCCGTTTTTAATCACTTAAAATGCCGGAAATGTCCGAAAGAGGCCGAAGGTGTACAGAACCTGATGCTCCGTATGCTCGTTGTAAGGGGCGTACCATTTCTCGGGGATTGGCAGCGCGCAACGAGTTCTCTCACATCATAATATCCTGATATACGGCCCATTTTGAAACAATTAAAATGCCGGAAATGTCCGGAAAAGGCCGAAGGTATACAGAACCTGATGCTCCGTATCCTCGTTGTAATGGGCGTTCAATTTTTCGGGGATTGGCAGCGTGCAGCGAGTTCTCACACATCATAGTATCCTGCGATACGACCCATTTTGAAACAATTAAAAAGCCGGAAATGTCCGGAAAAGGCTGAAGGTGTACAGAAACCGTTGCTGCGTATGCTCGTTGTAATGGGCGTACCATTTTTCGGGGATTGGCAGCGTGCAACGAGTTCTCACACATCATAATTTCCTGCGATACGACCCATTTTGAAACAATTAAAAAGCCGAAACTGGCCGGAAAACGCCGAAGGTGTACAGAACCCGTTGCTCCGCATGCTCGTTGTAGTGGAAGTACCATTCTTCGGGGATTGGCAGCGCGCAACGAGTTCTCTCACATCATAATATCCTGATATACGGCCCATATTGAAACAATTAAAAAGCCGGAAATGTCCGGAAAAGGTCGTAGGTGTACAGAAACCGTTGCTCCGTATGCTCGTTGTAATGGAAGGACCATTTTTCGGGTTTGGCAGCGTGCAGCGAGTTCTCGCACATCATAATATCCTGCGATACGACCCATTTTGGAACAATTAAAAAGCCGAAACTTGCCGGAAAAGGCCGAATATTTACAAGACAGGATTCTCCGCATGCTCGTTGTAATGGGCGTACCACTTTTCGGGGATTGGCAGCGCGCAACGAGTTCTCTCACATCGTAATATCCTAATATACGGCCCATTTTGAAACAATTAAAAAGCCGGAAATGTCCGGAAAAGGCCGAAGGTGTACAGAACCCGTTGCACCGTATGCTCGTTGTAATGGAAGGACCATTTTTTGGGGATTGGCAGCGTGCAGCGAGTTCTCACACATCATAATATCCTGCGATAGGACCCATTTTGAAACAATTAAAAAGCCGAAACTTGCCGGAAAAGGCCGAATATTTACAAGACAGGATTCTCCGCATGCTCGTTGTAATGGGCGTACCATTTTTCGGGGATTGGCAGCGTGCAGCGAGTTCTCACACATCATAATATCCTGCGATACGACCCATTTTGAAACAGTTAAAAAGCCGGAAATGTCCGGAAAAGGCTGAAGGTGTACAGAAACCGTTGCTCCGTATGCTCGTTGTAATGGAAGGACCATTTTTGGGGGATTGGCAGCGCTCAACGCGTTTTTACACATCATAATATCCTGCTATTCGGCCCGTTTTCAATCATTTAAAATGCCGGAAATGTCCGAAAGAGGCCGAAGGTGTACAGAAACCGTTGCTCCGTATGCTCGTTCTAAAGGAAGGACCATTTTTGGGGGATTGGCAACACTCAACGCGTTTTTACACATCATAATATCCTGCTATTCGGCCCGTTTTTAATCACTTAAAATGCCGGAAATGTCCGGAATAGGCCGAAGGTGTACAGAACCCGTTGCTCCGTATGCTCGTTGTAATGGGCGTACCATTTTTCGGGGATTGGCAGCGTGCAGCGATTTCTCACACATCATAATATCCTGCGATACGACCCATTTTGAAACAATTAAAAAGCCGGAAATATCCGGTAAAGGCCGAAGGTGTACAGAACCTGATGCTCCGTATGCACGTTGTAATGGAAGTATTACTTTACGGAGTGCTTCTGCCTGCAACCCGTTCTTGCGCATCATAATTTCTTGTTGTGTGACCCGTTTTGTATCAATTAAAATGACAGAAATGGCCGGAAAAGGCCGAATATGTACAAGACAGCATTCTCCGCATGCTCGTTGTATTGACAGTACCATTCTTCGAAGGGTTCCTGCGTGCAATCCGTTCTAGCATATCATAATTTCCTGCTATATGACCCGTTTTGAATCAATTAAATTGCCGGAAGAGGCCGAATATGTACAAAACGGGATTCTCCGTATGTTCGTTGTAATGGAATTACCATTTTTGGGGGGCTGGCAGAGCGCAACTAGTTCTTACACATCATAATATCCTGATATACGGCCCATTTTGAAACAATTAAAAAGCCGGAAATGTCCGGAAAAGGCCGAAGGTGTACAGAACCCGTTGCTCCGTATGCTCGTTGTAATGGGCGTACCATTTTTCGGGGATTGACAGCGTGCAGCGAGTTCTCTCACATCATAATATTCTGCTATACGGCCCGTTTTTAATCACCAAAAATGCCGGAGATGTCCGGAAAAGGCCGAAGGTGTACAGAACCCGTTGCTCCGCATGCTCGTTGTAATGGAAGTACCATTCTTCGGGGATTGGCAGCGCGCAACGCGTTCTCTCACATCATAATATCCTGCTATACGGCCCGTTTTTAATCGCATAAAATGCCGGAGATGTCCGGAAAAGGCCGAAGGTGTACAGAACCCGTTGCTCCGTATGCTCGTTGTAATGGAAGGACCATATTTGGAGGATTGGCAGCGCACAACGCGTTTTTACACATCATAATATCCTGCTATTCGGCCCGTTTTTAATCACTTAAAGTGCCGGAAATGTCCGGAAGAGGCCGAAGGTGTACAGAACCTGTTGCTTCGTATGCTCGTTGTAAGGGGCGTACCATTCCTCGGGAATTAGCAGCGCGCAACTAGTTCTCTCACATCATAAAATCCTGCGATACGACCCATTTTGAAACAATTGAAAAGCCGGAAATGTCCGGAAAAGGCCGAAAGTGTACAGAACCCGTTGCTGCGTATGCTCGTTGTAATGGAAGGACCATTCTTCGGGGATTGGCATCGTGCAGCGAGTTCTCACACATCATAATATCCTGCGATACGACCCATTTTGAAACAATTAAAAAGCCGAAACTTGCCGGAAAAGGCCGAATATTTACAAGACAGGATTCTCCGTATGCTCGTTGTAATGGGCGTACCATTTTTCGGGGATTGGCAGCGTGCAGCGAGTTCTCACAAATCATAGTATCCTGCGATACGACCCATTTTGAAACAATTAAAAAGCCGAAACTGGCCGGAAAAGGCCGAAGGTGTACAGAACCCGTTGCTCCGCATGCTCGTTGTAATGGAAGTACCATTTTTCGGGGATTGGCAGCGTGCAGCGAGTTCTCATACATCATAATATCCTGCGATACGACCCATTTTGAGACAATTAAAAAGCCGGAAATGTCCGGAAAAGGCTGAAGGTGTACAGAAACCGTTGCTCCGTATGCTCGTTGTAATGGATGGACCATTTTTGGGGGATTGGCAGCGCTCAACGCGTTTTTACACATCATAATATCCTGCTATTCGGCCCGTTTTTAATCACTTAAAATGCCGGAAATGTCCGAAAGAGGCCGAAGGTGTACAGAAACCGTTGCTCCGTATGCTCGTTCTAAAGGAAGGACCATTTTTGGGGGATTGGCAACACTCAACGCGTTTTTACACATCATAATATCCTGCTATTCGGCCCGTTTTTAATCACTTAAAATGCCGGAAATGTCCGGAATAGGCCGAAGGTGTACAGAACCCGTTGCTCCGTATGCTCGTTGTAATGGGCGTACCATTTTTCGAGGATTGGCAGCGTGCAGCGGGTTCTCACACATCATAATATCCTGCGATACGACCCATTTTGAAACAATTAAAAAGACGGAAATGTCCGGAAAAGGCCGAAGGTGTACAGAATCCGTTGCTCCGTATGCTCGTTGTAATGGGCGTACCATTTTTCGGGGATTGGCAGCGTGCAGCGATTTCTCACACATCATAATATCCTGCGATACGACCCATTTTGAAACAATTAAAAAGCCGGAAATATCCGGTAAAGGCCGAAGGTGTACAGAACCTGATGCTCCGTATGCACGTTGTAATGGAAGTATTACTTTACGGAGTGCTTCTGCCTGCAACCCGTTCTTGCGCATCATAATTTCTTGTTGTGTGACCCGTTTTGTATCAATTAAAATGACAGAAATGGCCGGAAAAGGCCGAATATGTACAAGACAGCATTCTCCGCATGCTCGTTGTATTGACAGTACCATTCTTCGAAGGGTTCCTGCGTGCAATCCGTTCTAGCATATCATAATTTCCTGCTATATGACCCGTTTTGAATCAATTAAATTGCCGGAAGAGGCCGAATATGTACAAAACGGGATTCTCCGTATGTTCGTTGTAATGGAATTACCATTTTTGGGGGGCTGGCAGAGCGCAACTAGTTCTTACACATCATAATTTCCTGCTATATGACTGGTTTTGAATCAATTGAAATGCCGAAACTAGCCGGAAGAGGCCGAATATGTACAGAACCCAATGCTCCGTATGCTCGTTGTAATGGAAGTACCACTTAACAGAGTGCTTCTGCGTGCAACCCGTTCTTACACATCATAATTTCTAGTTACATGACCTGTTTTGTATCAATTAAAATGCCGGAAATGGCCGGAAGAGGCCGAATATGTACAGAACCCAATGCTCCGTATACTCGTTGTAATGGAAGTACCACTTAACAGAGTGCTTGAGCGCGCAACCCGTTCTTGCACATCATAATTTCCTGCTATATGACCCGTTTTGAATCATTTAAAAAGCCGGAAATGTCCGGAAAAGACCGAAATTGTACGGAACAAGATTATCCGTAATCTCGTTGTAATGGAAGGACCATTTTTGGGGTATTGGCAGCGCTCAACCCGTTTTTACACATCATAATATCCTGCTATTCGGCCCGTTTTTAATCACTTAAAATGCCGGAAATGTCCGGAAGAGGCCGAAGGAGTACAGAACCCGATGCTCCGTTTGCTCGTTGTAATGGGCGTACCATTTTTAGGGGATTGGCAGCTTGAAGCGAGTTCTCACACATCATAATATCCTTTGATACGACCCATTTTTAAACTATTAAAATGCCGAAACTGACCGGGAAAGGCCGAATATGTACAAGACAGGATTCTCCGCATGCTCGTTGTAATGGAAGTACCATTCTTCGGGGATTGGCAGCGCGCAACGGGTTCCCTCACATCATAATATCCTGCAATACGGCCCGTTTTTAATCACATAAAATGCCGGAGATGTCCGGAAATGACCGAATGTGTACAGAACACGATGCTCCGTTTGCTCGTTGTGATGGAAGTACCATTTTGAGGGGGGTTGGCAGAGAGCAACTGGTTCTTACACATCATAATATCCTGATATACGGCCTATTTTGAAACAATTAAAAAGCCGGAAATGTCCGGAAAAGGCCGTAGGTGTACAGATCCCGTTGCTCCGTATGCTCGTTGTAATGGGCGTACCATTTTTCGGGGATTGGCAGCGTGCAGCGAGTTCTCACACATCATAATATCCTGCGATACGACCCATTTTGAATCAATTAAAAAGCCGGAAATGTCCGGAAAAGGCCGAATATGTACAAGACAGGATTGTCCGCATGCTCGATGTAATGGAAGTACCATTCTTCGGGGATTGCAGCGTGCAACGAGTTCTCTCACATCATAATATCCTGCGATACGACCCATTTTGAAACAATTAAAAAGCCGGAAATGTCCGGAAAAGGCCGTAGGTGTACAGATCCCGTTGCTCCGTATGCTCGTTGTAATGGGCGTACCATTTTTCGGGGATTGGAAGCGTGCAGCGAGATCTCACACATCATAATATCCTGCGATACGACCCTTTTTGAAACAATTAAAAAGCCGGAAATATCCGGAAAAGGCCGAAGGTGTACAGAACCCGTTGCTCCGTATGCTCGTTGTAATGGGCGTACCATTTTTCGGGGATTGGCAGCGTGCAGCGATTTCTCACACATCATAATATCCTGCGATACGACCCATTTTGAAACAATTAAAAAGCCGGAAATATCCGGTAATGGCCGAAGGTGTACAGAACCTGATGCTCCGTATGCACGTTGTAATGGAAGTATTACTTTACGGAGTGCTTCTGCCTGCAACCCGTTCTTGCGCATCATAATTTCTTGTTGTGTGACCCGTTTTGTATCAATTAAAATGACAGAAATGGCCGGAAAAGGCCGAATATGTACAAGACAGCATTCTCCGCATGCTCGTTGTATTGACAGTACCATTCTTCGAAGGGTTCCTGCGTGCAATCCGTTCTAGCATATCATAATTTCCTGCTATATGACCCGTTTTGAATCAATTAAATTGCCGGAAGAGGCCGAATATGTACAAAACGGGATTCTCCGTATGTTCGTTGTAATGGAATTACCATTTTTGGGGGGCTGGCAGAGCGCAACTAGTTCTTACACATCATAATTTCCTGCTATATGACTGGTTTTGAATCAATTGAAATGCCGAAACTAGCCGGAAGAGGCCGAATATGTACAGAACCCAATGCTCCGTATGCTCGTTGTAATGGAAGTACCACTTAACAGAGTGCTTCTGCGTGCAACCCGTTCTTACACATCATAATTTCTAGTTACATGACCTGTTTTGTCTCAATTAAAATGCCGGAAATGGCCGGAAGAGGCCGAATATGTACAGAACCCAATGCTCCGTATACTCGTTGTAATGGAAGTACCACTTAACAGAGTGCTTGAGCGCGCAACCCGTACTTGCACATCATAATTTCCTGCTATATGACCCGTTTTGAATCATTTAAAAAGCCGGAAATGTCCGGAAAAGACCGAAATTGTACGGAACAAGATTATCCGTAATCTCGTTGTAATGGAAGGACCATTTTTGGGGTATTGGCAGCGCTCAACCCGTTTTTACACATCATAATATCCTGCTATTCGGCCCGTTTTTAATCACTTAAAATGCCGGAAATGTCCGGAAGAGGCCGAAGGAGTACAGAACCCGATGCTCCGTTTGCTCGTTGTAATGGAAGTACCATTTTGAGGGGGGTTGGCAGAGAGCAACTGGTTCTTACACATCATAATATCCTGATATACGGCCTATTTTGAAACAATTAAAAAGCCGGAAATGTCCGGAAAAGGCCGTAGGTATACAGATCCCGTTGCTCCGTATGCTCGTTGTAATGGGCGTACTTTTTTTCGGGGATTGGCAGCGTGCAGCGAGTTCTCACACATCATAATATCCTGCGATACGACCCATTTTGAATCAATTAAAAAGCCGGAAATGTCCGGAAAAGGCCGAATATGTACAAGACAGGATTCTCCGCATGCTCGATGTAATGGAAGTACCATTCTTCGGGGATTGCAGCGTGCAACGAGTTCTCTCACATCATAATATCCTGCGATACGACCCATTTTGAAACAATTAAAAAGCCGGAAATGTCCGGAAAAGGCCGTAGGTGTACAGATCCCGTTGCTCCGTATGCTCGTTGTAATGGGCGTACCATTTTTCGGGGATTGGAAGCGTGCAGCGAGATCTCACACATCATAATATCCTGCGATACGACCCTTTTTGAAACAATTAAAAAGCCGGAAATATCCGGAAAAGTCCGAAGGTGTACAGAACCCGTTGCTCCGTATGCTCGTTGTAAAGGGCGTACCATTTTTCGGGGTTGGCAGCGCGCAACGAGTTCTCTCGCATCATAATATCCTGATATACGGCCCATTTTGAAACAATTAAAAAGCCGGAAATGTCCGGAAAAGGCCGAAGGTGTACAGAACCCGATGCTCCGTTTGCTCGTTGTAATGGAAGGACCATTTTTGGGGGATTGGCAGCGCTCAACGCTTTCTTACACATCATAATATCCTGATATACGGCCCATTTTGAAACAATTAAAAAGCCGGAAATGTCCGGAAGAGGCCGAAGGTGTACAGAACCCGTTGCTCCGTATGCTCGTTGTAATGGGCGTACCATTTTTCGGGGATTGGCAGCGTGCAGCGAGTTCTCTCACATCATAATATCCTGCTATACGGCCCGTTTTTAATCACCAAAAATGCCGGAGATGTCCGGAAAAGGCCGAAGGTGTACAGAACCCGTTGCTCCGTATGCTCGTTGTAATGGAAGGACCATTTTTCGGGTTTGGCAGCGTGAAAGCGAGTTCTCACACATCATAATATCCTGCGATACGACCCATTTTGGAACAATTAAAAAGCCGAAACTTGCCGGAAAAGACCGAATATTTACAAGACAGGATTCTCTGCATGCTCGTTGTAATGGGCGTACCATTTTTCGGGGATTGGCAGCGTGCAGCGAGTTCTCACACATCATAATATCCTGCGATACGACCCATTTTGAAACAATTAAAAAGCCGGAAATGTCCGGAAAAGGCTGAAGGTGTACAGAAACCGTTGCTCCGTATGCTCGTTGTAATGGAAGGACCATTTTTGGGGGATTGGCAGCGCTCAACGCGTTTTTACACATCATAATATCCTGCTATTCGGCCCGTTTTTAATCACTTAAAATGCCGGAAATGTACGAAAGAGGCCGAAGGTGTACAGAACCTGATGCTCCGTATGCTCGTTGTAAGGGGCGTACCATTTCTCGGGGATTGACAGCGCGCAACGAGTTCTCTCACATCATAATATCCTGATATACGGCCCATTTTGAAACAATTAAAATGCCGGAAATGTCCGGAAAAGGCCGAAGGTATACAGAACCTGATGCTCCGTATCCTCGTTGTAATGGGCGTTCCATTTTTCGGGGATTGGCAGCGTGCAGCGAGTTCTCACACATCATAGTATCCTGCGATACGACCCATTTTGAAACAATTAAAAAGCCGGAAATGTCCGGAAAAGGCTGAAGGTGTAGAGAAACCGTTGCTCCGTATGCTCGTTGTAATGGAAGGACCATTTTTGGGGGATTGGCAGCGCTCAACGCGTTTTTACACATCATAATATCCTGCTATTCGGCCCGTTTTTAATCACTTAAAATGCCGGAAATGTCCGAAAGAGGCCGAAGGTGTACAGAAACCGTTGCTCCGTATGCTCGTTCTAAAGGAAGGACCATTTTTGGGGGATTGGCAACACTCAACGCGTTTTTACACATCATAATATCCTGCTATTCGGCCCGTTTTTAATCACTTAAAATGCCGGAAATGTCCGGAATAGGCCGAAGGTGTACAGAACCCGTTGCTCCGTATGCTCGTTGTAATGGGCGTACCATTTTTCGAGGATTGGCAGCGTGCAGCGGGTTCTCACACATCATAATATCCTGCGATACGACCCATTTTGAAACAATTAAAAAGACGGAATTGTCCGGAAAAGGCCGAAGGTGTACAGAATCCGTTGCTCCGTATGCTCGTTGTAATGGGCGTACCATTTTTCGGGGATTGGCAGCGTGCAGCGATTTCTCACACATCATAATATCCTGCGATACGACCCATTTTGAAACAATTAAAAAGCCGGAAATATCCGGTAAAGGCCGAAGGTGTACAGAACCTGATGCTCCGTATGCACGTTGTAATGGAAGTATTACTTTACGGAGTGCTTCTGCCTGCAACCCGTTCTTGCGCATCATAATTTCTTGTTGTGTGACCCGTTTTGTATCAATTAAAATGACAGAAATGGCCGGAAAAGGCCGAATATGTACAAGACAGCATTCTCCGCATGCTCGTTGTATTGACAGTACCATTCTTCGAAGGGTTCCTGCGTGCAATCCGTTCTAGCATATCATAATTTCCTGCTATATGACCCGTTTTGAATCAATTAAATTGCCGGAAGAGGCCGAATATGTACAAAACGGGATTCTCCGTATGTTCGTTGTAATGGAATTACCATTTTTGGGGGGCTGGCAGAGCGCAACTAGTTCTTACACATCATAATTTCCTGCTATATGACTGGTTTTGAATCAATTGAAATGCCGAAACTAGCCGGAAGAGGCCGAATATGTACAGAACCCAATGCTCCGTATGCTCGTTGTAATGGAAGTACCACTTAACAGAGTGCTTCTGCGTGCAACCCGTTCTTACACATCATAATTTCTAGTTACATGACCTGTTTTGTATCAATTAAAATGCCGGAAATGGCCGGAAGAGGCCGAATATGTACAGAACCCAATGCTCCGTATACTCGTTGTAATGGAAGTACCACTTAACAGAGTGCTTGAGCGCGCAACCCGTTCTTGCACATCATAATTTCCTGCTATATGACCCGTTTTGAATCAATTAAATTGCCGGAAGAGGCCGAATATGTACAAAACGGGATTCTCCGTATGTTCGTTGTAATGGAATTACCATTTTTGGGGGGCTGGCAGAGCGCAACTAGTTCTTACACATCATAATTTCCTGCTATATGACTGGTTTTGAATCAATTGAAATGCCGAAACTAGCCGGAAGAGGCCGAATATGTACAGAACCCAATGCTCCGTATGCTCGTTGTAATGGAAGTACCACTTAACAGAGTGCTTCTGCGTGCAACCCGTTCTTACACATCATAATTTCTAGTTACATGACCTGTTTTGTATCAATTAAAATGCCGGAAATGGCCGGAAGAGGCCGAATATGTACAGAACCCAATGCTCCGTATACTCGTTGTAATGGAAGTACCACTTAACAGAGTGCTTGAGCGCGCAACCCGTTCTTGCACATCATAATTTCCTGCTATATGACCCGTTTTGAATCATTTAAAAAGCCGGAAATGTCCGGAAAAGACCGAAATTGTACGGAACAAGATTATCCGTAATCTCGTTGTAATGGAAGGACCATTTTTGGGGTATTGGCAGCGCTCAACCCGTTTTTACACATCATAATATCCTGCTATTCGGCCCGTTTTTAATCACTTAAAATGCCGGAAATGTCCGGAAGAGGCCGAAGGAGTACAGAACCCGATGCTCCGTTTGCTCGTTGTAATGGAAGTACCATTTTGAGGGGGGTTGGCAGAGAGCAACTGGTTCTTACACATCATAATATCCTGATATACGGCCTATTTTGAAACAATTAAAAAGCCGGAAATGTCCGGAAAAGGCCGTAGGTGTACAGATCCCGTTGCTCCGTATGCTCATTGTAATGGGCGTACCATTTTTCGGGGATTGGCAGCGTGCAGCGAGTTCTCACACATCATAATATCCTGCGATACGACCCATTTTGAATCAATTAAAAAGCCGGAAATGTCCGGAAAAGGCCGAATATGTACAAGACAGGATTCTCCGCATGCTCGATGTAATGGAAGTACCATTCTTCGGGGATTGCAGCGTGCAACGAGTTCTCTCACATCATAATATCCTGCGATACGACCCATTTTGAAACAATTAAAAAGCCGGAAATGTCCGGAAAAGGCCGTAGGTGTACAGATCCCGTTGCTCCGTATGCTCGTTGTAATGGGCGTACCATTTTTCGGGGATTGGAAGCGTGCAGCGAGATCTCACACATCATAATATCCTGCGATACGACCCTTTTTGAAACAATTAAAAAGCCGGAAATATCCGGAAAAGGCCGAAGGTGTACAGAACCCGTTGCTCCGTATGCTCGTTGTAATGGGCGTACCATTTTTCGGGGATTGGCAGCGTGCAGCGAGTTCTCACACATCATAATATCCTGCGATACGACCCATTTTGAATCAATTAAAAAGCCGGAAATGTCCGGAAAAGGCCGAATATGTACAAGACAGGATTCTCCGCATGCTCGTTGTAATGGAAGTACCATTCTTCGGGGATTGGCAGCGCGCAACGGGTTCCCTCACATCATAATATCCTGCAATACGGCCCGTTTTTAATCACATAAAATGCCGGAGATGTCCGGAAATGACCGAATGTGTACAGAACACGATGCTCCGTTTGCTCGTTGTGATGGAAGTACCATTTTGAGGGGGGTTGGCAGAGAGCAACTGGTTCTTACACATCATAATATCCTGATATACGGCCTATTTTGAAACAATTAAAAAGCCGGAAATGTCCGGAAAAGGCCGTAGGTGTACAGATCCCGTTGCTCCGTATGCTCGTTGTAATGGGCGTACCATTTTTCGGGGATTGGCAGCGTGCAGCGAGTTCTCACACATCATAATATCCTGCGATACGACCCATTTTGAATCAATTAAAAAGCCGGAAATGTCCGGAAAAGGCCGAATATGTACAAGACAGGATTGTCCGCATGCTCGATGTAATGGAAGTACCATTCTTCGGGGATTGCAGCGTGCAACGAGTTCTCTCACATCATAATATCCTGCGATACGACCCATTTTGAAACAATTAAAAAGCCGGAAATGTCCGGAAAAGGCCGTAGGTGTACAGATCCCGTTGCTCCGTATGCTCGTTGTAATGGGCGTACCATTTTTCGGGGATTGGAAGCGTGCAGCGAGATCTCACACATCATAATATCCTGCGATACGACCCTTTTTGAAACAATTAAAAAGCCGGAAATATCCGGAAAAGGCCGAAGGTGTACAGAACCCGTTTCTCCGTATGCTCGTTGTAATGGGCGTACCATTTTTCGGGGATTGGCAGCGTGCAGCGATTTCTCACACATCATAATATCCTGCGATACGACCCATTTTGAAACAATTAAAAAGCCGGAAATATCCGGTAATGGCCGAAGGTGTACAGAACCTGATGCTCCGTATGCACGTTGTAATGGAAGTATTACTTTACGGAGTGCTTCTGCCTGCAACCCGTTCTTGCGCATCATAATTTCTTGTTGTGTGACCCGTTTTGTATCAATTAAAATGACAGAAATGGCCGGAAAAGGCCGAATATGTACAAGACAGCATTCTCCGCATGCTCGTTGTATTGACAGTACCATTCTTCGAAGGGTTCCTGCGTGCAATCCGTTCTAGCATATCATAATTTCCTGCTATATGACCCGTTTTGAATCAATTAAATTGCCGGAAGAGGCCGAATATGTACAAAACGGGATTCTCCGTATGTTCGTTGTAATGGAATTACCATTTTTGGGGGGCTGGCAGAGCGCAACTAGTTCTTACACATCATAATTTCCTGCTATATGACTGGTTTTGAATCAATTGAAATGCCGAAACTAGCCGGAAGAGGCCGAATATGTACAGAACCCAATGCTCCGTATGCTCGTTGTAATGGAAGTACCACTTAACAGAGTGCTTCTGCGTGCAACCCGTTCTTACACATCATAATTTCTAGTTACATGACCTGTTTTGTATCAATTAAAATGCCGGAAATGGCCGGAAGAGGCCGAATATGTACAGAACCCAATGCTCCGTATACTCGTTGTAATGGAAGTACCACTTAACAGAGTGCTTGAGCGCGCAACCCGTTCTTGCACATCATAATTTCCTGCTATATGACCCGTTTTGAATCATTTAAAAAGCCGGAAATGTCCGGAAAAGACCGAAATTGTACGGAACAAGATTATCCGTAATCTCGTTGTAATGGAAGGACCATTTTTGGGGTATTGGCAGCGCTCAACCCGTTTTTACACATCATAATATCCTGCTATTCGGCCCGTTTTTAATCACTTAAAATGCCGGAAATGTCCGGAAGAGGCCGAAGGAGTACAGAACCCGATGCTCCGTTTGCTCGTTGTAATGGAAGTACCATTTTGAGGGGGGTTGGCAGAGAGCAACTGGTTCTTACACATCATAATATCCTGATATACGGCCTATTTTGAAACAATTAAAAAGCCGGAAATGTCCGGAAAAGGCCGTAGGTGTACAGATCCCGTTGCTCCGTATGCTCGTTGTAATGGGCGTACCATTTCTCGGGGATTGGCAGCGTGCAGCGAGTTCTCACACATCATAATATCCTGCGATACGACCCATTTTGAATCAATTAAAAAGCCGGAAATGTCCGGAAAAGGCCGAATATGTACAAGACAGGATTCTCCGCATGCTCGATGTAATGGAAGTACCATTCTTCGGGGATTGCAGCGTGCAACGAGTTCTCTCACATCATAATATCCTGCGATACGACCCATTTTGAAACAATTAAAAAGCCGGAAATGTCCGGAAAAGGCCGTAGGTGTACAGATCCCGTTGCTCCGTATGCTCGTTGTAATGGGCGTACCATTTTTCGGGGATTGGAAGCGTGCAGCGAGATCTCACACATCATAATATCCTGCGATACTACCCTTTTTGAAACAATTAAAAAGCCGGAAATATCCGGAAAAGGCCGAAGGTGTACAGAACCCGTTGCTCCGTATGCTCGTTGTAATGGGCGTACCATTTTTCGGGGATTGGCAGCGTGCAGCGAGTTCTCACACATCATAATATCCTGCGATACGACCCATTTTGAATCAATTAAAAAGCCGGAAATGTCCGGAAAAGGCCGAATATGTACAAGACAGGATTCTCCGCATGCTCGTTGTAATGGAAGTACCATTCTTCGGGGATTGGCAGCGCGCAACGGGTTCCCTCACATCATAATATCCTGCAATACGGCCCGTTTTTAATCACATAAAATGCCGGAGATGTCCGGAAATGACCGAATGTGTACAGAACACGATGCTCCGTTTGCTCGTTGTGATGGAAGTACCATTTTGAGGGGGGTTGGCAGAGAGCAACTGGTTCTTACACATCATAATATCCTGATATACGGCCTATTTTGAAACAATTAAAAAGCCGGAAATGTCCGGAAAAGGCCGTAGGTGTACAGATCCCGTTGCTCCGTATGCTCGTTGTAATGGGCGTACCATTTTTCGGGGATTGGCAGCGTGCAGCGAGTTCTCACACATCATAATATCCTGCGATACGACCCATTTTGAATCAATTAAAAAGCCGGAAATGTCCGGAAAAGGCCGAATATGTACAAGACAGGATTGTCCGCATGCTCGATGTAATGGAAGTACCATTCTTCGGGGATTGCAGCGTGCAACGAGTTCTCTCACATCATAATATCCTGCGATACGACCCATTTTGAAACAATTAAAAAGCCGGAAATGTCCGGAAAAGGCCGTAGGTGTACAGATCCCGTTGCTCCGTATGCTCGTTGTAATGGGCGTACCATTTTTCGGGGATTGGAAGCGTGCAGCGAGATCTCACACATCATAATATCCTGCGATACGACCCTTTTTGAAACAATTAAAAAGCCGGAAATATCCGGAAAAGGCCGAAGGTGTACAGAACCCGTTTCTCCGTATGCTCGTTGTAATGGGCGTACCATTTTTCGGGGATTGGCAGCGTGCAGCGATTTCTCACACATCATAATATCCTGCGATACGACCCATTTTGAAACAATTAAAAAGCCGGAAATATCCGGTAATGGCCGAAGGTGTACAGAACCTGATGCTCCGTATGCACGTTGTAATGGAAGTATTACTTTACGGAGTGCTTCTGCCTGCAACCCGTTCTTGCGCATCATAATTTCTTGTTGTGTGACCCGTTTTGTATCAATTAAAATGACAGAAATGGCCGGAAAAGGCCGAATATGTACAAGACAGCATTCTCCGCATGCTCGTTGTATTGACAGTACCATTCTTCGAAGGGTTCCTGCGTGCAATCCGTTCTAGCATATCATAATTTCCTGCTATATGACCCGTTTTGAATCAATTAAATTGCCGGAAGAGGCCGAATATGTACAAAACGGGATTCTCCGTATGTTCGTTGTAATGGAATTACCATTTTTGGGGGGCTGGCAGAGCGCAACTAGTTCTTACACATCATAATTTCCTGCTATATGACTGGTTTTGAATCAATTGAAATGCCGAAACTAGCCGGAAGAGGCCGAATATGTACAGAACCCAATGCTCCGTATGCTCGTTGTAATGGAAGTACCACTTAACAGAGTGCTTCTGCGTGCAACCCGTTCTTACACATCATAATTTCTAGTTACATGACCTGTTTTGTATCAATTAAAATGCCGGAAATGGCCGGAAGAGGCCGAATATGTACAGAACCCAATGCTCCGTATACTCGTTGTAATGGAAGTACCACTTAACAGAGTGCTTGAGCGCGCAACCCGTTCTTGCACATCATAATTTCCTGCTATATGACCCGTTTTGAATCATTTAAAAAGCCGGAAATGTCCGGAAAAGACCGAAATTGTACGGAACAAGATTATCCGTAATCTCGTTGTAATGGAAGTACCATTCCTCGGGGATTGGCAGCGCGCAACGGGTTCCCTCACATCATAATATCCTGCAATACGGCCCGTTTTTAATCACATAAAATGCCGGAGATGTCCAGAAATGACCGAATGTGTACAGAACACGATGCTCCGTTTGCTCGTTGTGATGGAAGTACCATTTTGGGGGGTTTGGCAGAGAGCAACTGGTTCTTACACATCATAATATCCTGATATACGGCCCATTTTGAAACAATTAAAAAGCCGGAAAAGTCCGGAAAAGGCCGTAGGTGTACAGATCCCGTTGCTCCGTATGCTCGTTGTAATGGGCGTACCATTTTTCGGGGATTGGAAGCGTGCAGCGAGATCTCACACATCATAATATCCTGCGATACGACCCATTTTAAAACAATTAAAAAGCCGGAAATGTCCGGAAAAGGCCGAAGGTGTACAGAACCCGTTCCTCCGTATGCTCATTGTAATGGAAGGACCATTTTTGGGGGATTGGCAGCGCTCAACTCGTTTTTACACATCATAATATCCTGCTATTCGGCCCGTTTTTAATCACTTAAAATGCCGGAAATGTCCGGAAGAGGCCGATGGAGTAAAGAACCCGATGCTCCGTTTGCTCGTTGTAATGGGCGTACCATTTTTAGGGGATTGGCAGCTTGCAGCGAGTTCTCACACATCATAATATCCTGCGATACGACCCATTTTTAAACTATTAAAATGCCGAAACTGGCCGGGAAAGGCCGAATATGTACAAGACAGGATTCTCCGCATGCTCGTTGTAATGGAAGTACCATTCCTCGGGGATTGGCAGCGCGCAACGGGTTCCCTCACATCATAATATCCTGCAATACGGCCCGTTTTTAATCACATAAAATGCCGGAGATGTCCAGAAATGACCGAATGTGTACAGAACACGATGCTCCGTTTGCTCGTTGTGATGGAAGTACCATTTTGGGGGGGTTGGCAGAGAGCAACTGGTTCTTACACATCATAATATCCTGATATACGGCCCATTTTGAAACAATTAAAAAGCCGGAAATGTCCGGAAAAGGCCGTAGGTGTACAGATCCCGTTGCTCCGTATGCTCGTTGTAATGGGCGTACCATTTTTCGGGGATTGGAAGCGTGCAGCGAGATCTCACACATCATAATATCCTGCGATACGACCCATTTTAAAACAATTAAAAAGCCGGAAATGTCCGGAAAAGGCCGAAGGTGTACAGAACCCGTTGCTCCGTATGCTCGTTGTAATGGAGGGACCATTTTTGGGGGATTGGCAGCGCTCAACGCGTTTTTACGCATCATAATATCCTGCTATTCGGCCAGTTTTTAATCACTTAAAATGCCGGAAAGGTCCGGTAGAGGCCGAAGGTGTACAGAACCTGATGATCCGTATGCTCGTTGTAAGGGGCGTACCATTTCTCGGGGATTGGCAGCGCGCAACGAGTTCTCTCACATCATAATATCCTGATATACGGCCCATTTTGAAACAATTAAAAAGCCGGAAATGTCCGGAAAAGGCCGAAGGTGTACAGAACCCGTTGCTCCGTATGCTCGTTGTAATGGGCGTACCATTTTTCGGGGATTGGCAGCGTGCAGCGAGTTCTCACACATCATAATATCCTGCGATACGACCCATTTTGGAACAATTAAAAAGCCGAAACTTGCCGGAAAGGCCGTATATTTACAAGACAGGATTCTCCGCATGCTCGTTGTAATGGGCGTACCATTTTTCGGGGATTGGCAGCGTGCAGCGAGTTCTCACACATCATAATATCCTGCGATACGACCCATTTTGAAACAATTAAAAAGCCGGAAATGTCCGGAAAAGGCTGAAGGTGTACAGAAACCGTTGCTCCGTATGCTCGTTGTAATGGAAGGACCATTTTTGGGGGATTGGCAGCGCTCAACGCGTTTTTACACATCATAATATCCTGCTATTCGGCCCGTTTTTAATCACTTCAAATGCCGGAAATGTCCGAAAGAGGCCGAAGGTGTACAGAACCTGATGCTCCGTATGCTCGTTGTAAGGGTCGTACCATTTCTCGGGGATTGGCAGCGCGCAACGAGTTCTCTCACATCATAATATCCTGATATACGGCCCATTTTGAAACAATTAAAATGCCGGAAATGTCCGGAAAATGCCGAAGGTATACAGAACCTGATGCTCCGTATCCTCGTTGTAATGGGCGTTCCATTTTTCGGGGATTGGCAGCGTGCAGCGAGTTGTCACACATCATAATATCCTGCGATACGACCCATTTGGAACAATTAAAAAGCCGAAACTGGCCGGAAAAGGCCCAAGCTGTTCAGAACCCGTTGCTCCGTATGCTCGTTGTAATGGGCGTACCATTTTTCGGGGATTGGCAGCGTGCAGCGAGTTCTCACACATCATAATATCCTGCTATTCGGCCCGTTTTTAATCACTTAAAATGCCGGAAATGTCCGGAAGAGGCCGAAGGAGTACAGAACCCGATGCTCCGTTTGCTCGTTGTAATGGGCGTACCATTTTTAGGGGATTGGCCGCTTGCAGCGAGTTCTCACACATCATAATATCCTGCGATACGACCCATTTTTAAACTATTAAAATGCCGAAACTGGCCGGGAAAGGCCGAATATGTACAAGACAGGATTCTCCGCATGCTCGGTGTAATGGAAGTACCATTCTTCGGGGATTGGCAGCGCGCAACGGGTTCCCTCACATCATAATATCCTGCGATACGACCCTTTTTTAAACAATTAAAAAGCCGGAAATATCCGGAAAAGGCCGAAGGTGTACAGAACCCGTTGCTCCGTATGCTCGTTGTAATGGAAGGACCATTTTTGGGGGATTGGCAGCGCTCAACGCGTTTTTACGCATTATAATATCCTGCTATTCGGCCAGTTTTTAATCACTTAAAATGCCGGAAATGTCCGGAAGAGGCCGAAGGTGTACAGAACCTGATGATCCGTATGCTCGTTGTAAGGGGCGTACCATTTCTCGGGGATTGGCAGCGCGCAACGAGTTCTCTCACATCATAATATCCTGATATACGGCCCATTTTGAAACAATTAAAAAGCCGGAAATGTCCGGAAAAGGCCGAAGGTGTACAGAACCCGTTGCTCCGTATGCTCGTTGTAATGGGCGTACCATTTTTCGGGGATTGGCAGCGTGCAGCGAGTTCTCACACATCATAATATACTGCGATACGACACATTTGGAACAATTAAAAAGCCGAAACTGGCCGGAAAAGGCCCAAGCTGTACAGAAGCCGTTGCTCCGTATGCTCGTTGTAATGCGCGTACCATTTTTCGGGGATTGGCAGCGTGCAGCGAGTTCTCACACATCATAATATCCTGCGATACGACCCATTTTGAAACAATTAAAAAGCCGAAACTGGCCGGAAAAGGCCGAAGGTGTACAGAACCCGTTGCTCCGCATGCTCGTTGTAATGGAAGTACCATTCTTCGGGGATTGGCAGCGCGCAACGAGTTCTCTCACATCATAATATCCTGCTATACGGCCCGTTTTTAAACACATAAAATGCCGGAGATGTCCAGAAAAGGCCGAAGGTGTACAGATCCCGTTGCTCCGTATGCTCGTTGTAATGGAAGGACCATTTTTCGGGGATTGGCAGCGTGCAGCGACTTCTCACACATCATAATATCCTGCGATACGACCCATTTTGAAACAATTAAAAAGCCGAAACTTGCCGGAAAAGGCCGAATATGTACAAGACAGGATTCTCCGCATGCTCTTTGTAATGGAAGTACTATTCTTCGGGGATTGGCAGCGCGCAACGAGTTCTCTCACATCATAATATCCTGATATACGGCCCATTTTGAAACAATTAAAAAGCCGGAAATGTCCGGAAAAGGCCGAAGGTGTACAGAACCCGTTGCTCCGTATGCTCGTTGTAATGGGCGTACCATTTTTCGGGGATTGGCAGCGTGCAGCGAGTTCTCACACATCATAATATCCTGCGATACGACCCATTTTGGAACAATTAAAAAGCCGAAACTTGCCGGAAAGGCCGTATATTTACAAGACAGGATTCTCCGCATGCTCGTTGTAATGGGCGTACCATTTTTCGGGGATTGGCAGCGTGCAGCGAGTTCTCACACATCATAATATCCTGCGATACGACCCATTTTGAAACAATTAAAAAGCCGGAAATGTCCGGAAAAGGCTGAAGGTGTACAGAAACCGTTGCTCCGTATGCTCGTTGTAATGGAAGGACCATTTTTGGGGGATTGGCAGCGCTCAACGCGTTTTTACACATCATAATATCCTGCTATTCGGCCCGTTTTTAATCACTTAAAATGCCGGAAATGTCCGAAAGAGGCCGAAGGTGTACAGAACCTGATGCTCCGTATGCTCGTTGTAAGGGTCGTACCATTTCTCGGGGATTGGCAGCGCGCAACGAGTTCTCTCACATCATAATATCCTGATATACGGCCCATTTTGAAACAATTAAAATGCCGGGAATGTCCGGAAAAGGCCGAAGGTATACAGAACCTGATGCTCCGTATCCTCGTTGTAATGGGCGTTCCATTTTTCGGGGATTGGCAGCGTGCAGCGAGTTGTCACACATCATAATATCCTGCGATACGACCCATTTGGAACAATTAAAAAGCCGAAACTGGCCGGAAAAGGCCCAAGCTGTTCAGAACCCGTTGCTCCGTATGCTCGTTGTAATGGGAGTACCATTTTTCGGGGATTGGCAGCGTGCAGCGAGTTCTCACACATCATAATATCCTGCTATTCGGCCCGTTTTTAATCACTTTAAATGCCGGAAATGTCCGGAAGAGGCCGAAGGAGTACAGAACCCGATGCTCCGTTTGCTCGTTGTAATGGGCGTACCATTTTTAGGGGATTGGCCGCTTGCAGCGAGTTCTCACACATCATAATATCCTGCGATACGACCCATTTTTAAACTATTAAAATGCCGAAACTGGCCGGGAAAGGCCGAATATGTACAAGACAGGATTCTCCGCATGCTCGTTGTAATGGAAGTACCATTCTTCGGGGATTGGCAGCGCGCAACGGGTTCCCTCACATCATAATATCCTGCAATACGGCCCGTTTTTAATCACATAAAATGCTGGAGATGTCCGGAAATGACCGAATGTGTACAGAACACGATGCTCCGTTTGCTCGTTGTGATGGAAGTACCATTTTTCGGGGATTGGCAGCGTGCAGCGAGTTCTCACACATCATAATATCCTGCTATTCGGCCCGTTTTTAATCACTTAAAATGCCGGAAATGTCCGGAAGAGGCCGAAGGAGTACAGAACCCGATGCTCCGTTTGCTCGTTGTAATGGGCGTACCATTTTTAGGGGATTGGCCGCTTGCAGCGAGTTCTCACACATCATAATATCCTGCGATACGACCCATTTTTAAACTATTAAAATGCCGAAACTGGCCGGGAAAGGCCGAATATGTACAAGACAGGATTCTCCGCATGCTCGTTGTAATGGAAGTACCATTCTTCGGGGATTGGCAGCGCGCAACGGGTTCCCTCACATCATAATATCCTGCGATACGACCCTTTTTTAAACAATTAAAAAGCCGGAAATATCCGGAAAAGGCCGAAGGTGTACAGAACCCGTTGCTCCGTATGCTCGTTGTAATGGAAGGACCATTTTTGGGGGATTGGCAGCGCTCAACGCGTTTTTACGCATTATAATATCCTGCTATTCGGCCAGTTTTTAATCACTTAAAATGCCGGAAATGTCCGGAAGAGGCCGAAGGTGTACAGAACCTGATGATCCGTATGCTCGTTGTAAGGGGCGTACCATTTCTCGGGGATTGGCAGCGCGCAACGAGTTCTCTCACATCATAATATCCTGATATACGGCCCATTTTGAAACAATTAAAAAGCCGGAAATGTCCGGAAAAGGCCGAAGGTGTACAGAACCCGTTGCTCCGTATGCTCGTTGTAATGGGCGTACCATTTTTCGGGGATTGGCAGCGTGCAGCGAGTTCTCACACATCATAATATACTGCGATACGACACATTTGGAACAATTAAAAAGCCGAAACTGGCCGGAAAAGGCCCAAGCTGTACAGAAGCCGTTGCTCCGTATGCTCGTTGTAATGCGCGTACCATTTTTCGGGGATTGGCAGCGTGCAGCGAGTTCTCACACATCATAATATCCTGCGATACGACCCATTTTGAAACAATTAAAAAGCCGAAACTGGCCGGAAAAGGCCGAAGGTGTACAGAACCCGTTGCTCCGCATGCTCGTTGTAATGGAAGTACCATTCTTCGGGGATTGGCAGCGCGCAACGAGTTCTCTCACATCATAATATCCTGCTATACGGCCCGTTTTTAAACACATAAAATGCCGGAGATGTCCAGAAAAGGCCGAAGGTGTACAGATCCCGTTGCTCCGTATGCTCGTTGTAATGGAAGGACCATTTTTCGGGGATTGGCAGCGTGCAGCGACTTCTCACACATCATAATATCCTGCGATACGACCCATTTTGAAACAATTAAAAAGCCGAAACTTGCCGGAAAAGGCCGAATATGTACAAGACAGGATTCTCCGCATGCTCTTTGTAATGGAAGTACTATTCTTCGGGGATTGGCAGCGCGCAACGAGTTCTCTCACATCATAATATCCTGATATACGGCCCATTTTGAAACAATTAAAAAGCCGGAAATGTCCGGAAAAGGCCGAAGGTGTACAGAACCCGTTGCTCCGTATGCTCGTTGTAATGGGCGTACCATTTTTCGGGGATTGGCAGCGTGCAGCGAGTTCTCACACATCATAATATCCTGCGATACGACCCATTTTGGAACAATTAAAAAGCCGAAACTTGCCGGAAAGGCCGTATATTTACAAGACAGGATTCTCCGCATGCTCGTTGTAATGGGCGTACCATTTTTCGGGGATTGGCAGCGTGCAGCGAGTTCTCACACATCATAATATCCTGCGATACGACCCATTTTGAAACAATTAAAAAGCCGGAAATGTCCGGAAAAGGCTGAAGGTGTACAGAAACCGTTGCTCCGTATGCTCGTTGTAATGGAAGGACCATTTTTGGGGGATTGGCAGCGCTCAACGCGTTTTTACACATCATAATATCCTGCTATTCGGCCCGTTTTTAATCACTTAAAATGCCGGAAATGTCCGAAAGAGGCCGAAGGTGTACAGAACCTGATGCTCCGTATGCTCGTTGTAAGGGTCGTACCATTTCTCGGGGATTGGCAGCGCGCAACGAGTTCTCTCACATCATAATATCCTGATATACGGCCCATTTTGAAACAATTAAAATGCCGGGAATGTCCGGAAAAGGCCGAAGGTATACAGAACCTGATGCTCCGTATCCTCGTTGTAATGGGCGTTCCATTTTTCGGGGATTGGCAGCGTGCAGCGAGTTGTCACACATCATAATATCCTGCGATACGACCCATTTGGAACAATTAAAAAGCCGAAACTGGCCGGAAAAGGCCCAAGCTGTTCAGAACCCGTTGCTCCGTATGCTCGTTGTAATGGGAGTACCATTTTTCGGGGATTGGCAGCGTGCAGCGAGTTCTCACACATCATAATATCCTGCTATTCGGCCCGTTTTTAATCACTTAAAATGCCGGAAATGTCCGGAAGAGGCCGAAGGAGTACAGAACCCGATGCTCCGTTTGCTCGTTGTAATGGGCGTACCATTTTTAGGGGATTGGCCGCTTGCAGCGAGTTCTCACACATCATAATATCCTGCGATACGACCCATTTTTAAACTATTAAAATGCCGAAACTGGCCGGGAAAGGCCGAATATGTACAAGACAGGATTCTCCGCATGCTCGTTGTAATGGAAGTACCATTCTTCGGGGATTGGCAGCGCGCAACGGGTTCCCTCACATCATAATATCCTGCAATACGGCCCGTTTTTAATCACATAAAATGCTGGAGATGTCCGGAAATGACCGAATGTGTACAGAACACGATGCTCCGTTTGCTCGTTGTGATGGAAGTACCATTTTTCGGGGATTGGCAGCGTGCAGCGAGTTCTCACACATCATAATATCCTGCTATTCGGCCCGTTTTTAATCACTTAAAATGCCGGAAATGTCCGGAAGAGGCCGAAGGAGTACAGAACCCGATGCTCCGTTTGCTCGTTGTAATGGGCGTACCATTTTTAGGGGATTGGCCGCTTGCAGCGAGTTCTCACACATCATAATATCCTGCGATACGACCCATTTTTAAACTATTAAAATGCCGAAACTGGCCGGGAAAGGCCGAATATGTACAAGACAGGATTCTCCGCATGCTCGTTGTAATGGAAGTACCATTCTTCGGGGATTGGCAGCGCGCAACGGGTTCCCTCACATCATAATATCCTGCGATACGACCCTTTTTTAAACAATTAAAAAGCCGGAAATATCCGGAAAAGGCCGAAGGTGTACAGAACCCGTTGCTCCGTATGCTCGTTGTAATGGAAGGACCATTTTTGGGGGATTGGCAGCGCTCAACGCGTTTTTACGCATTATAATATCCTGCTATTCGGCCAGTTTTTAATCACTTAAAATGCCGGAAATGTCCGGAAGAGGCCGAAGGTGTACAGAACCTGATGATCCGTATGCTCGTTGTAAGGGGCGTACCATTTCTCGGGGATTGGCAGCGCGCAACGAGTTCTCTCACATCATAATATCCTGATATACGGCCCATTTTGAAACAATTAAAAAGCCGGAAATGTCCGGAAAAGGCCGAAGGTGTACAGAACCCGTTGCTCCGTATGCTCGTTGTAATGGGCGTACCATTTTTCGGGGATTGGCAGCGTGCAGCGAGTTCTCACACATCATAATATCCTGCGATACGACACATTTGGAACAATTAAAAAGCCGAAACTGGCCGGAAAAGGCCCAAGCTGTACAGAAGCCGTTGCTCCGTATGCTCGTTGTAATGCGCGTACCATTTTTCGGGGATTCGCAGCGTGCAGCGAGTTCTCACACATCATAATATCCTGCGATACGACCCATTTTGAAACAATTAAAAAGCCGAAACTGGCCGGAAAAGGCCGAAGGTGTACAGAACCCGTTGCTCCGCATGCTCGTTGTAATGGAAGTACCATTCTTCGGGGATTGGCAGCGCGCAACGAGTTCTCTCACATCATAATATCCTGCTATACGGCCCGTTTTTAAACACATAAAATGCCGGAGATGTCCAGAAAAGGCCGAAGGTGTACAGATCCCGTTGCTCCGTATGCTCGTTGTAATGGAAGGACCATTTTTCGGGGATTGGCAGCGTGCAGCGACTTCTCACACATCATAATATCCTGCGATACGACCCATTTTGAAACAATTAAAAAGCCGAAACTTGCCGGAAAAGGCCGAATATGTACAAGACAGGATTCTCCGCATGCTCTTTGTAATGGAAGTACTATTCTTCGGGGATTGGCAGCGCGCAACGAGTTCTCTCACATCATAATATCCTGATATACGGCCCATTTTGAAACAATTAAAAAGCCGGAAATGTCCGGAAAAGGCAGAAGGTGTACAGAACCCGTTGCTCCGTATGCTCGTTGTAATGGGCGTACCATTTTTCGGGGATTGGCAGCGTGCAGCGAGTTCTCACACATCATAATATCCTGCGATACGACCCATTTTGGAACAATTAAAAAGCCGAAACTTGCCGGAAAGACCGTATATTTACAAGACAGGATTCTCCGCATGCTCGTTGTAATGGGCGTACCATTTTTCGGGGATTGGCAGCGTGCAGCGAGTTCTCACACATCATAATATCCTGCGATACGACCCATTTTGAAACAATTAAAAAGCCGGAAATGTCCGGAAAAGGCTGAAGGTGTACAGAAACCGTTGCTCCGTATGCTCGTTGTAATGGAAGGACCATTTTTGGGGGATTGGCAGCGCTCAACGCGTTTTTACACATCATAATATCCTGCTATTCGGCCCGTTTTTAATCACTTAAAATGCCGGAAATGTCCGAAAGAGGCCGAAGGTGTACAGAACCTGATGCTCCGTATGCTCGTTGTAAGGGTCGTACCATTTCTCGGGGATTGGCAGCGCGCAACGAGTTCTCTCACATCATAATATCCTGATATACGGCCCATTTTGAAACAATTAAAATGCCGGAAATGTCCGGAAAAGGCCGAAGGTATACAGAACCTGATGCTCCGTATCCTCGTTGTAATGGGCGTTCCATTTTTCGGGGATTGGCAGCGTGCAGCGAGTTGTCACACATCATAATATCCTGCGATACGACCCATTTGGAACAATTAAAAAGCCGAAACTGGCCGGAAAAGGCCCAAGCTGTTCAGAACCCGTTGCTCCGTATGCTCGTTGTAATGGGCGTACCATTTTTCGGGGATTGGCAGCGTGCAGCGAGTTCTCACACATCATAATATCCTGCTATTCGGCCCGTTTTTAATCACTTAAAATGCCGGAAATGTCCGGAAGAGGCCGAAGGAGTACAGAACCCGATGCTCCGTTTGCTCGTTGTAATGGGCGTACCATTTTTAGGGGATTGGCCGCTTGCAGCGAGTTCTCACACATCATAATATCCTGCGATACGACCCATTTTTAAACTATTAAAATGCCGAAACTGGCCGGGAAAGGCCGAATATGTACAAGACAGGATTCTCCGCATGCTCGTTGTAATGGAAGTACCATTCTTCGGGGATTGGCAGCGCGCAACGGGTTCCCTCACATCATAATATCCTGCAATACGGCCCGTTTTTAATCACATAAAATGCTGGAGATGTCCGGAAATGACCGAATGTGTACAGAACACGATGCTCCGTTTGCTCGTTGTGATGGAAGTACCATTTTTCGGGGATTGGCAGCGTGCAGCGAGTTCTCACACATCATAATATCCTGCTATTCGGCCCGTTTTTAATCACTTAAAATGCCGGAAATGTCCGGAAGAGGCCGAAGGAGTACAGAACCCGATGCTCCGTTTGCTCGTTGTAATGGGCGTACCATTTTTAGGGGATTGGCCGCTTGCAGCGAGTTCTCACACATCATATTATCCTGCGATACGACCCATTTTTAAACTATTAAAATGCCGAAACTGGCCGGGAAAGGCCGAATATGTACAAGACAGGATTCTCCACATGCTCGTTGTAATGGAAGTACCATTCTTCGGGGATTGGCAGCGCGCAACGGGTTCCCTCACATCATAATATCCTGCGATACGACCCTTTTTTAAACAATTAAAAAGCCGGAAATATCCGGAAAAGGCCGAAGGTGTACAGAACCCGTTGCTCCGTATGCTCGTTGTAATGGAAGGACCATTTTTGGGGGATTGGCAGCGCTCAACGCGTTTTTACGCATTATAATATCCTGCTATTCGGCCAGTTTTTAATCACTTAAAATGCCGGAAATGTCCGGAAGAGGCCGAAGGTGTACAGAACCTGATGATCCGTATGCTAGTTGTAAGGGGCGTACCATTTCTCGGGGATTGGCAGCGCGCAACGAGTTCTCTCACATCATAATATCTTGATATACGGCCCATTTTGAAACAATTAAAAAGCCGGAAATGTCCGGAAAAGGCCGAAGGTGTACAGAACCCGTTGCTCCGTATGCTCGTTGTAAAGGGCGTACCATTTTTCGGGGTTGGCAGCGCGCAACGAGTTCTCTCGCATCATAATATCCTGATATACGGCCCATTTTGAAACAATTAAAAAGCCGGAAATGTCCGGAAAAGGCCGAAGGTGTACAGAACCCGATGCTCCGTTTGCTCGTTGTAATGGAAGGACCATTTTTGGGGGATTGGCAGCGCTCAACGCTTTCTTACACATCATAATATCCTGATATACGGCCCATTTTGAAACAATTAAAAAGCCGGAAATGTCCGGAAAAGGCCGAAGGTGTACAGAACCCGTTGCTCCGTATGCTCGTTGTAATGGGCGTACCATTTTTCGGGGATTGGCAGCGTGCAGCGAGTTCTCTCACATCATAATATCCTGCTATTCGGCCCGTTTTTAATCACTTAAAATGCCGGAAATGTCCGGAATAGGCCGAAGGTGTACAGAACCCGTTGCTCCGTATGCTCGTTGTAATGGGCGTACCATTTTTCGGGGATTGGCAGCGTGCAGCGGGTTCTCACACATCATAATATCCTGCGATACGACCCATTTTGAAACAATTAAAAAGACGGAAATGTCCGGAAAAGGCCGAAGGTGTACAGAATCCGTTGCTCCGTATGCTCGTTGTAATGGGCGTACCATTTTTCGGGGATTGGCAGCGTGCAGCGATTTCTCACACATCATAATATCCTGCGATACGACCCATTTTGAAACAATTAAAAAGCCGGAAATATCCGGTAAATGCCGAAGGTGTACAGAACCTGATGCTCCGTATGCACGTTTTAATGGAAGTATTACTTTACGGAGTGCTTCTGCCTGCAACCCGTTCTTGCGCATCATAATTTCTTGCTGTGTGACCCGTTTTGTATCAATTAAAATGACAGAAATGGCCGGAAAAGGCCGAATATGTACAAGACAGCATTCTCCGCATGCTCGTTGTATTGACAGTACCATTCTTCGAAGGGTTCCTGCGTGCAATCCGTTCTAGCATATCATAATTTCCTGCTATATGACCCGTTTTGAATCAATTAAATTGCCGGAAGAGGCCGAATATGTACAAAACGGGATTCTCCGTATGTTCGTTGTAATGGAATTACCATTTTTGGGGGGCTGGCAGAGCGCAACTAGTTCTTACACATCATAATTTCCTGCTATATGACCGGTTTTGAATCAATTGAAATGCCGAAACTAGCCGGAAGAGGCCGAATATGTACAGAACCCAATGCTCCGTATGCTCGTTGTAATGGAAGTACCACTTAACAGAGTGCTTTAGCGCGCAACCCGTTCTTGCACATCATAATTTCCTGCTATATGACCCGTTTTGAATCATTTAAAAAGCCGGAAATGTCCGGAAAAGACCGAAATTGTACGGAACAAGATTATCCGTAATCTCGTTGTAATGGAAGGACCATTTTTGGGGTATTGGCAGCGCTCAACCCGTTTTTACACATCATAATATCCTGCTATTCGGCCCGTTTTTAATCACTTAAAATGCCGGAAATGTCCGGAAGAGGCCGAAGGAGTACAGAACCCGATGTTCCGTTTGCTCGTTGTAATGGGCGTACCATTTTTAGGGGATTGGCAGCTTGCAGCGAGTTCTCACACATCATAATATCCTGCGATACGACCCATTTTTAAACTATTAAAATGCCGAAACTGGCCGGGAAAGGCCGAATATGTACAAGACAGGCTTCTCCGCGTGCTCGTTGTAATGGAAGTACCATTCTTCGGGGATTGGCAGCGCGCAACGGGTTCCCTCACATCATAATATCCTGCAATACGGCCCGTTTTTAATCACACAAAATGCCGGAGATGTCCGGAAATGACCGAATGTGTACAGAACCCGTTCCTCCGTATGCTCGTTGTAATGGAAGTACCATTTTGGGGGGGTTGGCAGAGAGCAACTGGTTCTTACACATCATAATATCCTGATATACGGCCCATTTTGAAACAATTAAAAAGCCGGAAAAGTCCGGAAAAGGCCGTAGGTGTACAGATCCCGTTGCTCCGTATGCTCGTTGTAATGGGCGTACCATTTTTCGGGGATTGGCAGCGCTCAACTCGTTTTTACACATCATAATATCCTGCTATTCGGCCCGTTTTTAATCACTTAAAATGCCGGAAATGTCCGGAAGAGGCCGAAGGAGTAAAGAACCCGATGCTCCGTTTGCTCGTTGTAATGGGCGTACCATTTTTAGGGGATTGGCAGCTTGCAGCGAGTTCTCACACATCATAATATCCTGCGATACGACCCATTTTAAAACAATTAAAAAGCCGGAAATGTCCGGAAAAGGCCGAAGGTGTACAGAACCCGTTGCTCCGTATGCTCGTTGTAATGGAAGGACCATTTTTGGGGGATTGGCAGCGCTCAACGCGTTTTTACGCATCATAATATCCTGCTATTCGGCCAGTTTTTAATCACTTAAAATGCCGGAAAGGTCCGGTAGAGGCCGAAGGTGTACAGAACCTGATGATCCGTATGCTCGTTGTAAGGGGCGTACCATTTCTCGGGGATTGGCAGCGCGCAACGAGTTCTCTCACATCATAATATCATGATATACGGCCCATTTTGAAACAATTAAAAAGCCGGAAATGTCCGGAAAAGGCCGAAGGTGTACAGAACCCGTTGCTCCGTATGCTCGTTGTAATGGGCGTACCATTTTTCGGGGATTGGCAGCGTGCAGCGAGTTCTCACACATCATAATATCCTGCGATACGACCCATTTTGGAACAATTAAAAAGCCGAAACTTGCCGGAAAGGCCGTATATTTACAAGACAGGATTCTCCGCATGCTCGTTGTAATGGGCGTACCATTTTTCGGGGATTGGCAGCGTGCAGCGAGTTCTCACACATCATAATATCCTGCGATACGACCCATTTTGAAACAATTAAAAAGCCGGAAATGTCCGGAAAAGGCTGAAGGTGTACAGAAACCGTTGCTCCGTATGCTCGTTGTAATGGAAGGACCATTTTTGGGGGATTGGCAGCGCTCAACGCGTTTTTACACATCATAATATCCTGCTATTCGGCCCGTTTTTAATCACTTCAAATGCCGGAAATGTCCGAAAGAGTCCGAAGGTGTACAGAACCTGATGCTCCGTATGCTCGTTGTAAGGGTCGTACCATTTCTCGGGGATTGGCAGCGCGCAACGAGTTCTCTCACATCATAATATCCTGATATACGGCCCATTTTGAAACAATTAAAATGCCGGAAATGTCCGGAAAATGCCGAAGGTATACAGAACCTGATGCTCCGTATCCTCGTTGTAATGGGCGTTCCATTTTTCGGGGATTGGCAGCGTGCAGCGAGTTGTCACACATCATAATATCCTGCGATACGACCCATTTGGAACAATTAAAAAGCCGAAACTGGCCGGAAAAGGCCCAAGCTGTTCAGAACCCGTTGCTCCGTATGCTCGTTGTAATGGGCGTACCATTTTTCGGGGATTGGCAGCGTGCAGCGAGTTCTCACACATCATAATATCCTGCTATTCGGCCCGTTTTTAATCACTTAAAATGCCGGAAATGTCCGGAAGAGGCCGAAGGAGTACAGAACCCGATGCTCCGTTTGCTCGTTGTAATGGGCGTACCATTTTTAGGGGATTGGCCGCTTGCAGCGAGTTCTCACACATCATAATATCCTGCGATACGACCCATTTTTAAACTATTAAAATGCCGAAACTGGCCGGGAAAGGCCGAATATGTACAAGACAGGATTCTCCGCATGCTCGGTGTAATGGAAGTACCATTCTTCGGGGATTGGCAGCGCGCAACGGGTTCCCTCACATCATAATATCCTGCGATACGACCCTTTTTTAAACAATTAAAAAGCCGGAAATATCCGGAAAAGGCCGAAGGTGTACAGAACCCGTTGCTCCGTATGCTCGTTGTAATGGAAGGACCATTTTTGGGGGATTGGCAGCGCTCAACGCGTTTTTACGCATTATAATATCCTGCTATTCGGCCAGTTTTTAATCACTTAAAATGCCGGAAATGTCCGGAAGAGGCCGAAGGTGTACAGAACCTGATGATCCGTATGCTCGTTGTAAGGGGCGTACCATTTCTCGGGGATTGGCAGCGCGCAACGAGTTCTCTCACATCATAATATCCTGATATACGGCCCATTTTGAAACAATTAAAAAGCCGGAAATGTCCGGAAAAGGCCGAAGGTGTACAGAACCCGTTGCTCCGTATGCTCGTTGTAATGGGCGTACCATTTTTCGGGGATTGGCAGCGTGCAGCGAGTTCTCACACATCATAATATACTGCGATACGACACATTTGGAACAATTAAAAAGCCGAAACTGGCCGGAAAAGGCCCAAGCTGTACAGAAGCCGTTGCTCCGTATGCTCGTTGTAATGCGCGTACCATTTTTCGGGGATTGGCAGCGTGCAGCGAGTTCTCACACATCATAATATCCTGCGATACGACCCATTTTGAAACAATTAAAAAGCCGAAACTGGCCGGAAAAGGCCGAAGGTGTACAGAACCCGTTGCTCCGCATGCTCGTTGTAATGGAAGTACCATTCTTCGGGGATTGGCAGCGCGCAACGAGTTCTCTCACATCATAATATCCTGCTATACGGCCCGTTTTTAAACACATAAAATGCCGGAGATGTCCAGAAAAGGCCGAAGGTGTACAGATCCCGTTGCTCCGTATGCTCGTTGTAATGGAAGGACCATTTTTCGGGGATTGGCAGCGTGCAGCGACTTCTCACACATCATAATATCCTGCGATACGACCCATTTTGAAACAATTAAAAAGCCGAAACTTGCCGGAAAAGGCCGAATATGTACAAGACAGGATTCTCCGCATGCTCTTTGTAATGGAAGTACTATTCTTCGGGGATTGGCAGCGCGCAACGAGTTCTCTCACATCATAATATCCTGATATACGGCCCATTTTGAAACAATTAAAAAGCCGGAAATGTCCGGAAAAGGCAGAAGGTGTACAGAACCCGTTGCTCCGTATGCTCGTTGTAATGGGCGTACCATTTTTCGGGGATTGGCAGCGTGCAGCGAGTTCTCACACATCATAATATCCTGCGATACGACCCATTTTGAAACAATTAAAAAGCCGGAAATGTCCGGAAAAGGCTGAAGGTGTACAGAAACCGTTGCTCCGTATGCTCGTTGTAATGGAAGGACCATTTTTGGGGGATTGGCAGCGCTCAACGCGTTTTTACACATCATAATATCCTGCTATTCGGCCCGTTTTTAATCACTTAAAATGCCGGAAATGTCCGAAAGAGGCCGAAGGTGTACAGAACCTGATGCTCCGTATGCTCGTTGTAAGGGTCGTACCATTTCTCGGGGATTGGCAGCGCGCAACGAGTTCTCTCACATCATAATATCCTGATATACGGCCCATTTTGAAACAATTAAAATGCCGGAAATGTCCGGAAAAGGCCGAAGGTATACAGAACCTGATGCTCCGTATCCTCGTTGTAATGGGCGTTCCATTTTTCGGGGATTGGCAGCGTGCAGCGAGTTGTCACACATCATAATATCCTGCGATACGACCCATTTGGAACAATTAAAAAGCCGAAACTGGCCGGAAAAGGCCCAAGCTGTTCAGAACCCGATGCTCCGTTTGCTCGTTGTAATGGGCGTACCATTTTTAGGGGATTGGCCGCTTGCAGCGAGTTCTCACACATCATAATATCCTGCGATACGACCCATTTTTAAACTATTAAAATGCCGAAACTGGCCGGGAAAGGCCGAATATGTACAAGACAGGATTCTCCGCATGCTCGTTGTAATGGAAGTACCATTCTTCGGGGATTGGCAGCGCGCAACGGGTTCCCTCACATCATAATATCCTGCAATACGGCCCGTTTTTAATCACATAAAATGCTGGAGATGTCCGGAAATGACCGAATGTGTACAGAACACGATGCTCCGTTTGCTCGTTGTGATGGAAGTACCATTTTTCGGGGATTGGCAGCGTGCAGCGAGTTCTCACACATCATAATATCCTGCTATTCGGCCCGTTTTTAATCACTTAAAATGCCGGAAATGTCCGGAAGAGGCCGAAGGAGTACAGAACCCGATGCTCCGTTTGCTCGTTGTAATGGGCGTACCATTTTTAGGGGATTGGCCGCTTGCAGCGAGTTCTCACACATCATAATATCCTGCGATACGACCCATTTTTAAACTATTAAAATGCCGAAACTGGCCGGGAAAGGCCGAATATGTACAAGACAGGATTCTCCGCATGCTCGTTGTAATGGAAGTACCATTCTTCGGGGATTGGCAGCGCGCAACGGGTTCCCTCACATCATAATATCCTGCGATACGACCCTTTTTTAAACAATTAAAAAGCCGGAAATATCCGGAAAAGGCCGAAGGTGTACAGAACCCGTTGCTCCGTATGCTCGTTGTAATGGAAGGACCATTTTTGGGGGATTGGCAGCGCTCAACGCGTTTTTACGCATTATAATATCCTGCTATTCGGCCAGTTTTTAATCACTTAAAATGCCGGAAATGTCCGGAAGAGGCCGAAGGTGTACAGAACCTGATGATCCGTATGCTCGTTGTAAGGGGCGTACCATTTCTCGGGGATTGGCAGCGCGCAACGAGTTCTCTCACATCATAATATCCTGATATACGGCCCATTTTGAAACAATTAAAAAGCCGGAAATGTCCGGAAAAGGCCGAAGGTGTACAGAACCCGTTGCTCCGTATGCTCGTTGTAATGGGCGTACCATTTTTCGGGGATTGGCAGCGTGCAGCGAGTTCTCACACATCATAATATCCTGCGATACGACACATTTGGAACAATTAAAAAGCCGAAACTGGCCGGAAAAGGCCCAAGCTGTACAGAAGCCGTTGCTCCGTATGCTCGTTGTAATGCGCGTACCATTTTTCGGGGATTCGCAGCGTGCAGCGAGTTCTCACACATCATAATATCCTGCGATACGACCCATTTTGAAACAATTAAAAAGCCGAAACTGGCCGGAAAAGGCCGAAGGTGTACAGAACCCGTTGCTCCGCATGCTCGTTGTAATGGAAGTACCATTCTTCGGGGATTGGCAGCGCGCAACGAGTTCTCTCACATCATAATATCCTGCTATACGGCCCGTTTTTAAACACATAAAATGCCGGAGATGTCCAGAAAAGGCCGAAGGTGTACAGATCCCGTTGCTCCGTATGCTCGTTGTAATGGAAGGACCATTTTTCGGGGATTGGCAGCGTGCAGCGACTTCTCACACATCATAATATCCTGCGATACGACCCATTTTGAAACAATTAAAAAGCCGAAACTTGCCGGAAAAGGCCGAATATGTACAAGACAGGATTCTCCGCATGCTCTTTGTAATGGAAGTACTATTCTTCGGGGATTGGCAGCGCGCAACGAGTTCTCTCACATCATAATATCCTGATATACGGCCCATTTTGAAACAATTAAAAAGCCGGAAATGTCCGGAAAAGGCCGAAGGTGTACAGAACCCGTTGCTCCGTATGCTCGTTGTAATGGGCGTACCATTTTTCGGGGATTGGCAGCGTGCAGCGAGTTCTCACACATCATAATATCCTGCGATACGACCCATTTTGGAACAATTAAAAAGCCGAAACTTGCCGGAAAGACCGTATATTTACAAGACAGGATTCTCCGCATGCTCGTTGTAATGGGCGTACCATTTTTCGGGGATTGGCAGCGTGCAGCGAGTTCTCACACATCATAATATCCTGCGATACGACCCATTTTGAAACAATTAAAAAGCCGGAAATGTCCGGAAAAGGCTGAAGGTGTACAGAAACCGTTGCTCCGTATGCTCGTTGTAATGGAAGGACCATTTTTGGGGGATTGGCAGCGCTCAACGCGTTTTTACACATCATAATATCCTGCTATTCGGCCCGTTTTTAATCACTTAAAATGCCGGAAATGTCCGAAAGAGGCCGAAGGTGTACAGAACCTGATGCTCCGTATGCTCGTTGTAAGGGTCGTACCATTTCTCGGGGATTGGCAGCGCGCAACGAGTTCTCTCACATCATAATATCCTGATATACGGCCCATTTTGAAACAATTAAAATGCCGGAAATGTCCGGAAAAGGCCGAAGGTATACAGAACCTGATGCTCCGTATCCTCGTTGTAATGGGCGTTCCATTTTTCGGGGATTGGCAGCGTGCAGCGAGTTGTCACACATCATAATATCCTGCGATACGACCCATTTGGAACAATTAAAAAGCCGAAACTGGCCGGAAAAGGCCCAAGCTGTTCAGAACCCGTTGCTCCGTATGCTCGTTGTAATGGGCGTACCATTTTTCGGGGATTGGCAGCGTGCAGCGAGTTCTCACACATCATAATATCCTGCTATTCGGCCCGTTTTTAATCACTTAAAATGCCGGAAATGTCCGGAAGAGGCCGAAGGAGTACAGAACCCGATGCTCCGTTTGCTCGTTGTAATGGGCGTACCATTTTTAGGGGATTGGCCGCTTGCAGCGAGTTCTCACACATCATAATATCCTGCGATACGACCCATTTTTAAACTATTAAAATGCCGAAACTGGCCGGGAAAGGCCGAATATGTACAAGACAGGATTCTCCGCATGCTCGTTGTAATGGAAGTACCATTCTTCGGGGATTGGCAGCGCGCAACGGGTTCCCTCACATCATAATATCCTGCAATACGGCCCGTTTTTAATCACATAAAATGCTGGAGATGTCCGGAAATGACCGAATGTGTACAGAACACGATGCTCCGTTTGCTCGTTGTGATGGAAGTACCATTTTTCGGGGATTGGCAGCGTGCAGCGAGTTCTCACACATCATAATATCCTGCTATTCGGCCCGTTTTTAATCACTTAAAATGCCGGAAATGTCCGGAAGAGGCCGAAGGAGTACAGAACCCGATGCTCCGTTTGCTCGTTGTAATGGGCGTACCATTTTTAGGGGATTGGCCGCTTGCAGCGAGTTCTCACACATCATATTATCCTGCGATACGACCCATTTTTAAACTATTAAAATGCCGAAACTGGCCGGGAAAGGCCGAATATGTACAAGACAGGATTCTCCGCATGCTCGTTGTAATGGAAGTACCATTCTTCGGGGATTGGCAGCGCGCAACGGGTTCCCTCACATCATAATATCCTGCGATACGACCCTTTTTTAAACAATTAAAAAGCCGGAAATATCCGGAAAAGGCCGAAGGTGTACAGAACCCGTTGCTCCGTATGCTCGTTGTAATGGAAGGACCATTTTTGGGGGATTGGCAGCGCTCAACGCGTTTTTACGCATTATAATATCCTGCTATTCGGCCAGTTTTTAATCACTTAAAATGCCGGAAATGTCCGGAAGAGGCCGAAGGTGTACAGAACCTGATGATCCGTATGCTCGTTGTAAGGGGCGTACCATTTCTCGGGGATTGGCAGCGCGCAACGAGTTCTCTCACATCATAATATCCTGATATACGGCCCATTTTGAAACAATTAAAAAGCCGGAAATGTCCGGAAAAGGCCGAAGGTGTACAGAACCCGTTGCTCCGTATGCTCGTTGTAAAGGGCGTACCATTTTTCGGGGTTGGCAGCGCGCAACGAGTTCTCTCGCATCATAATATCCTGATATACGGCCCATTTTGAAACAATTAAAAAGCCGGAAATGTCCGGAAAAGGCCGAAGGTGTACAGAACCCGATGCTCCGTTTGCTCGTTGTAATGGAAGGACCATTTTTGGGGGATTGGCAGCGCTCAACGCTTTCTTACACATCATAATATCCTGATATACGGCCCATTTTGAAACAATTAAAAAGCCGGAAATGTCCGGAAAAGGCCGAAGGTGTACAGAACCCGTTGCTCCGTATGCTCGTTGTAATGGGCGTACCATTTTTCGGGGATTGGCAGCGTGCAGCGAGTTCTCTCACATCATAATATCCTGCTATACGGCCCGTTTTTAATCACCAAAAATGCCGGAGATGTCCGGAAAAGGCCGAAGGTGTACAGAACCCGTTGCTCCGTATGCTCGTTGTAATGGAAGGACCATTTTTCGGGTTTGGCAGCGTGCAGCGAGTTCTCACACATCATAATATCCTGCGATACGACCCATTTTGGAACAATTAAAAAGCCGAAACTTGCCGGAAAAGGCCGAATATTTACAAGACAGGATTCTCTGCATGCTCGTTGTAATGGGCGTACCATTTTTCGGGGATTGGCAGCGTGCAGCGAGTTCTCACACATCATAATATCCTGCGATACGACCCATTTTGAAACAATTAAAAAGCCGGAAATGTCCGGAAAAGGCTGAAGGTGTACAGAAACCGTTGCTCCGTATGCTCGTTGTAATGGAAGGACCATTTTTGGGGGATTGGCAGCGCTCAACGCGTTTTTACACATCATAATATCCTGCTATTCGGCCCGTTTTTAATCACTTAAAATGCCGGAAATGTACGAAAGAGGCCGAAGGTGTACAGAACCTGATGCTCCGTATGCTCGTTGTAAGGGGCGTACCATTTCTCGGGGATTGACAGCGCGCAACGAGTACTCTCACATCATAATATCCTGATATACGGCCCATTTTGAAACAATTAAAATGCCGGAAATGTCCGGAAAAGGCCGAAGGTATACAGAACCTGATGCTCCGTATCCTCGTTGTAATGGGCGTTCCATTTTTCGGGGATTGGCAGCGTGCAGCGAGTTCTCACACATCATAGTATCCTGCGATACGACCCATTTTGAAACAATTAAAAAGCCGGAAATGTCCGGAAAAGGCTGAAGGTGTACAGAAACCGTTGCTCCGTATGCTCGTTGTAATGGAAGGACCATTTTTGGGGGATTGGCAGCGCTCAACGCGTTTTTACACATCATAATATCCTGCTATTCGGCCCGTTTTTAATCACTTAAAATGCCGGAAATGTCCGAAAGAGGCCGAAGGTGTACAGAAACCGTTGCGCCGTATGCTCGTTCTAAAGGAAGGACCATTTTTGGGGGATTGGCAACACTCAACGCGTTTTTACACATCATAATATCCTGCTATTCGGCCCGTTTTTAATCACTTAAAATGCCGGAAATGTCCGGAATAGGCCGAAGGTGTACAGAACCCGTTGCTCCGTATGCTCGTTGTAATGGGCGTACCATTTTTCGGGGATTGGCAGCGTGCAGCGGGTTCTCACACATCATAATATCCTGCGATACGACCCATTTTGAAACAATTAAAAAGACGGAAATGTCCGGAAAAGGCCGAAGGTGTACAGAATCCGTTGCTCCGTATGCTCGTTGTAATGGGCGTACCATTTTTCGGGGATTGGCAGCGTGCAGCGATTTCTCACACATCATAATATCCTGCGATACGACCCATTTTGAAACAATTAAAAAGCCGGAAATATCCGGTAAATGCCGAAGGTGTACAGAACCTGATGCTCCGTATGCACGTTTTAATGGAAGTATTACTTTACGGAGTGCTTCTGCCTGCAACCCGTTCTTGCGCATCATAATTTCTTGCTGTGTGACCCGTTTTGTATCAATTAAAATGACAGAAATGGCCGGAAAAGGCCGAATATGTACAAGACAGCATTCTCCGCATGCTCGTTGTATTGACAGTACCATTCTTCGAAGGGTTCCTGCGTGCAATCCGTTCTAGCATATCATAATTTCCTGCTATATGACCCGTTTTGAATCAATTAAATTGCCGGAAGAGGCCGAATATGTACAAAACGGGATTCTCCGTATGTTCGTTGTAATGGAATTACCATTTTTGGGGGGCTGGCAGAGCGCAACTAGTTCTTACACATCATAATTTCCTGCTATATGACCGGTTTTGAATCAATTGAAATGCCGAAACTAGCCGGAAGAGGCCGAATATGTACAGAACCCAATGCTCCGTATGCTCGTTGTAATGGAAGTACCACTTAACAGAGTGCTTTAGCGCGCAACCCGTTCTTGCACATCATAATTTCCTGCTATATGACCCGTTTTGAATCATTTAAAAAGCCGGAAATGTCCGGAAAAGACCGAAATTGTACGGAACAAGATTATCCGTAATCTCGTTGTAATGGAAGGACCATTTTTGGGGTATTGGCAGCGCTCAACCCGTTTTTACACATCATAATATCCTGCTATTCGGCCCGTTTTTAATCACTTAAAATGCCGGAAATGTCCGGAAGAGGACGAAGGAGTACAGAACCCGATGTTCCGTTTGCTCGTTGTAATGGGCGTACCATTTTTAGGGGATTGGCAGCTTGCAGCGAGTTCTCACACATCATAATATCCTGCGATACGACCCATTTTTAAACTATTAAAATGCCGAAACTGGCCGGGAAAGGCCGAATATGTACAAGACAGGCTTCTCCGCGTGCTCGTTGTAATGGAAGTACCATTCTTCGGGGATTGGCAGCGCGCAACGGGTTCCCTCACATCATAATATCCTGCAATACGGCCCGTTTTTAATCACACAAAATGCCGGAGATGTCCGGAAATGACCGAATGTGTACAGAACCCGTTCCTCCGTATGCTCGTTGTAATGGAAGTACCATTTTGGGGGGGTTGGCAGAGAGCAACTGGTTCTTACACATCATAATATCCTGATATACGGCCCATTTTGAAACAATTAAAAAGCCGGAAAAGTCCGGAAAAGGCCGTAGGTGTACAGATCCCGTTGCTCCGTATGCTCGTTGTAATGGGCGTACCATTTTTCGGGGATTGGCAGCGCTCAACTCGTTTTTACACATCATAATATCCTGCTATTCGGCCCGTTTTTAATCACTTAAAATGCCGGAAATGTCCGGAAGAGGCCGAAGGAGTAAAGAACCCGATGCTCCGTTTGCTCGTTGTAATGGGCGTACCATTTTTAGGGGATTGGCAGCTTGCAGCGAGTTCTCACACATCATAATATCCTGCGATACGACCCATTTTAAAACAATTAAAAAGCCGGAAATGTCCGGAAAAGGCCGAAGGTGTACAGAACCCGTTGCTCCGTATGCTCGTTGTAATGGAAGGACCATTTTTGGGGGATTGGCAGCGCTCAACGCGTTTTTACGCATCATAATATCCTGCTATTCGGCCAGTTTTTAATCACTTAAAATGCCGGAAAGGTCCGGTAGAGGCCGAAGGTGTACAGAACCTGATGATCCGTATGCTCGTTGTAAGGGGCGTACCATTTCTCGGGGATTGGCAGCGCGCAACGAGTTCTCTCACATCATAATATCCTGATATACGGCCCATTTTGAAACAATTAAAAAGCCGGAAATGTCCGGAAAAGGCCGAAGGTGTACAGAACCCGTTGCTCCGTATGCTCGTTGTAATGGGCGTACCATTTTTCGGGGATTGGCAGCGTGCAGCGAGTTCTCACACATCATAATATCCTGCGATACGACCCATTTTGGAACAATTAAAAAGCCGAAACTTGCCGGAAAGGCCGTATATTTACAAGACAGGATTCTCCGCATGCTCGTTGTAATGGGCGTACCATTTTTCGGGGATTGGCAGCGTGCAGCGAGTTCTCACACATCATAATATCCTGCGATACGACCCATTTTGAAACAATTAAAAAGCCGGAAATGTCCGGAAAAGGCTGAAGGTGTACAGAAACCGTTGCTCCGTATGCTCGTTGTAATGGAAGGACCATTTTTGGGGGATTGGCAGCGCTCAACGCGTTTTTACACATCATAATATCCTGCTATTCGGCCCGTTTTTAATCACTTCAAATGCCGGAAATGTCCGAAAGAGTCCGAAGGTGTACAGAACCTGATGCTCCGTATGCTCGTTGTAAGGGTCGTACCATTTCTCGGGGATTGGCAGCGCGCAACGAGTTCTCTCACATCATAATATCCTGATATACGGCCCATTTTGAAACAATTAAAATGCCGGAAATGTCCGGAAAATGCCGAAGGTATACAGAACCTGATGCTCCGTATCCTCGTTGTAATGGGCGTTCCATTTTTCGGGGATTGGCAGCGTGCAGCGAGTTGTCACACATCATAATATCCTGCGATACGACCCATTTGGAACAATTAAAAAGCCGAAACTGGCCGGAAAAGGCCCAAGCTGTTCAGAACCCGTTGCTCCGTATGCTCGTTGTAATGGGCGTACCATTTTTCGGGGATTGGCAGCGTGCAGCGAGTTCTCACACATCATAATATCCTGCTATTCGGCCCGTTTTTAATCACTTAAAATGCCGGAAATGTCCGGAAGAGGCCGAAGGAGTACAGAACCCGATGCTCCGTTTGCTCGTTGTAATGGGCGTACCATTTTTAGGGGATTGGCCGCTTGCAGCGAGTTCTCACACATCATAATATCCTGCGATACGACCCATTTTTAAACTATTAAAATGCCGAAACTGGCCGGGAAAGGCCGAATATGTACAAGACAGGATTCTCCGCATGCTCGGTGTAATGGAAGTACCATTCTTCGGGGATTGGCAGCGCGCAACGGGTTCCCTCACATCATAATATCCTGCGATACGACCCTTTTTTAAACAATTAAAAAGCCGGAAATATCCGGAAAAGGCCGAAGGTGTACAGAACCCGTTGCTCCGTATGCTCGTTGTAATGGAAGGACCATTTTTGGGGGATTGGCAGCGCTCAACGCGTTTTTACGCATTATAATATGTTGCTATTCGGCCAGTTTTTAATCACTTAAAATGCCGGAAATGTCCGGAAGAGGCCGAAGGTGTACAGAACCTGATGATCCGTATGCTCGTTGTAAGGGGCGTACCATTTCTCGGGGATTGGCAGCGCGCAACGAGTTCTCTCACATCATAATATCCTGATATACGGCCCATTTTGAAACAATTAAAAAGCCGGAAATGTCCGGAAAAGGCCGAAGGTGTACAGAACCCGTTGCTCCGTATGCTCGTTGTAATGGGCGTACCATTTTTCGGGGATTGGCAGCGTGCAGCGAGTTCTCACACATCATAATATACTGCGATACGACACATTTGGGACAATTAAAAAGCCGAAACTGGCCGGAAAAGGCCCAAGCTGTACAGAAGCCGTTGCTCCGTATGCTCGTTGTAATGCGCGTACCATTTTTCGGGGATTGGCAGCGTGCAGCGAGTTCTCACACATCATAATATCCTGCGATACGACCCATTTTGAAACAATTAAAAAGCCGAAACTGGCCGGAAAAGGCCGAAGGTGTACAGAACCCGTTGCTCCGCATGCTCGTTGTAATGGAAGTACCATTCTTCGGGGATTGGCAGCGCGCAACGAGTTCTCTCACATCATAATATCCTGATATACGGCCCATTTTGAAACAATTAAAAAGCCGGAAATGTCCGGAAAAGGCCGAAGGTGTACAGAACCCGTTGCTCCGTATGCTCGTTGTAATGGGCGTACCATTTTTCGGGGATTGGCAGCGTGCAGCGAGTTCTCACACATCATAATATCCTGCGATACGACCCATTTTGGAACAATTAAAAAGCCGAAACTTGCCGGAAAGGCCGTATATTTACAAGACAGGATTCTCCGCATGCTCGTTGTAATGGGCGTACCATTTTTCGGGGATTGGCAGCGTGCAGCGAGTTCTCACACATCATAATATCCTGCGATACGACCCATTTTGAAACAATTAAAAAGCCGGAAATGTCCGGAAAAGGCCGAAGGTATACAGAACCTGATGCTCCGTATCCTCGTTGTAATGGGCGTTCCATTTTTCGGGGATTGGCAGCGTGCAGCGAGTTGTCACACATCATAATATCCTGCGATACGACCCATTTGGAACAATTAAAAAGCCGAAACTGGCCGGAAAAGGCCCAAGCTGTTCAGAACCCGTTGCTCCGTATGCTCGTTGTAATGGGAGTACCATTTTTCGGGGATTGGCAGCGTGCAGCGAGTTCTCACACATCATAATATCCTGCTATTCGGCCCGTTTTTAATCACTTAAAATGCCGGAAATGTCCGGAAGAGGCCGAAGGAGTACAGAACCCGATGCTCCGTTTGCTCGTTGTAATGGGCGTACCATTTTTAGGGGATTGGCCGCTTGCAGCGAGTTCTCACACATCATAATATCCTGCGATACGACCCATTTTTAAACTATTAAAATGCCGAAACTGGCCGGGAAAGGCCGAATATGTACAAGACAGGATTCTCCGCATGCTCGTTGTAATGGAAGTACCATTCTTCGGGGATTGGCAGCGCGCAACGGGTTCCCTCACATCATAATATCCTGCAATACGGCCCGTTTTTAATCACATAAAATGCTGGAGATGTCCGGAAATGACCGAATGTGTACAGAACACGATGCTCCGTTTGCTCGTTGTGATGGAAGTACCATTTTTCGGGGATTGGCAGCGTGCAGCGAGTTCTCACACATCATAATATCCTGCTATTCGGCCCGTTTTTAATCACTTAAAATGCCGGAAATGTCCGGAAGAGGCCGAAGGAGTACAGAACCCGATGCTCCGTTTGCTCGTTGTAATGGGCGTACCATTTTTAGGGGATTGGCCGCTTGCAGCGAGTTCTCACACATCATAATATCCTGCGATACGACCCATTTTTAAACTATTAAAATGCCGAAACTGGCCGGGAAAGGCCGAATATGTACAAGACAGGATTCTCCGCATGCTCGTTGTAATGGAAGTACCATTCTTCGGGGATTGGCAGCGCGCAACGGGTTCCCTCACATCATAATATCCTGCGATACGACCCTTTTTTAAACAATTAAAAAGCCGGAAATATCCGGAAAAGGCCGAAGGTGTACAGAACCCGTTGCTCCGTATGCTCGTTGTAATGGAAGGACCATTTTTGGGGGATTGGCAGCGCTCAACGCGTTTTTACGCATTATAATATCCTGCTATTCGGCCAGTTTTTAATCACTTAAAATGCCGGAAATGTCCGGAAGAGGCCGAAGGTGTACAGAACCTGATGATCCGTATGCTCGTTGTAAGGGGCGTACCATTTCTCGGGGATTGGCAGCGCGCAACGAGTTCTCTCACATCATAATATCCTGATATACGGCCCATTTTGAAACAATTAAAAAGCCGGAAATGTCCGGAAAAGGCCGAAGGTGTACAGAACCCGTTGCTCCGTATGCTCGTTGTAATGGGCGTACCATTTTTCGGGGATTGGCAGCGTGCAGCGAGTTCTCACACATCATAATATCCTGCGATACGACACATTTGGAACAATTAAAAAGCCGAAACTGGCCGGAAAAGGCCCAAGCTGTACAGAAGCCGTTGCTCCGTATGCTCGTTGTAATGCGCGTACCATTTTTCGGGGATTCGCAGCGTGCAGCGAGTTCTCACACATCATAATATCCTGCGATACGACCCATTTTGAAACAATTAAAAAGCCGAAACTGGCCGGAAAAGGCCGAAGGTGTACAGAACCCGTTGCTCCGCATGCTCGTTGTAATGGAAGTACCATTCTTCGGGGATTGGCAGCGCGCAACGAGTTCTCTCACATCATAATATCCTGCTATACGGCCCGTTTTTAAACACATAAAATGCCGGAGATGTCCAGAAAAGGCCGAAGGTGTACAGATCCCGTTGCTCCGTATGCTCGTTGTAATGGAAGGACCATTTTTCGGGGATTGGCAGCGTGCAGCGACTTCTCACACATCATAATATCCTGCGATACGACCCATTTTGAAACAATTAAAAAGCCGAAACTTGCCGGAAAAGGCCGAATATGTACAAGACAGGATTCTCCGCATGCTCTTTGTAATGGAAGTACTATTCTTCGGGGATTGGCAGCGCGCAACGAGTTCTCTCACATCATAATATCCTGATATACGGCCCATTTTGAAACAATTAAAAAGCCGGAAATGTCCGGAAAAGGCCGAAGGTGTACAGAACCCGTTGCTCCGTATGCTCGTTGTAATGGGCGTACCATTTTTCGGGGATTGGCAGCGTGCAGCGAGTTCTCACACATCATAATATCCTGCGATACGACCCATTTTGAAACAATTAAAAAGCCGGAAATGTCCGGAAAAGGCTGAAGGTGTACAGAAACCGTTGCTCCGTATGCTCGTTGTAATGGAAGGACCATTTTTGGGGGATTGGCAGCGCTCAACGCGTTTTTACACATCATAATATCCTGCTATTCGGCCCGTTTTTAATCACTTAAAATGCCGGAAATGTCCGAAAGAGGCCGAAGGTGTACAGAACCTGATGCTCCGTATGCTCGTTGTAAGGGTCGTACCATTTCTCGGGGATTGGCAGCGCGCAACGAGTTCTCTCACATCATAATATCCTGATATACGGCCCATTTTGAAACAATTAAAATGCCGGAAATGTCCGGAAAAGGCCGAAGGTATACAGAACCTGATGCTCCGTATCCTCGTTGTAATGGGCGTTCCATTTTTCGGGGATTGGCAGCGTGCAGCGAGTTGTCACACATCATAATATCCTGCGATACGACCCATTTGGAACAATTAAAAAGCCGAAACTGGCCGGAAAAGGCCCAAGCTGTTCAGAACCCGTTGCTCCGTATGCTCGTTGTAATGGGCGTACCATTTTTCGGGGATTGGCAGCGTGCAGCGAGTTCTCACACATCATAATATCCTGCTATTCGGCCCGTTTTTAATCACTTAAAATGCCGGAAATGTCCGGAAGAGGCCGAAGGAGTACAGAACCCGATGCTCCGTTTGCTCGTTGTAATGGGCGTACCATTTTTAGGGGATTGGCCGCTTGCAGCGAGTTCTCACACATCATAATATCCTGCGATACGACCCATTTTTAAACTATTAAAATGCCGAAACTGGCCGGGAAAGGCCGAATATGTACAAGACAGGATTCTCCGCATGCTCGTTGTAATGGAAGTACCATTCTTCGGGGATTGGCAGCGCGCAACGGGTTCCCTCACATCATAATATCCTGCAATACGGCCCGTTTTTAATCACATAAAATGCTGGAGATGTCCGGAAATGACCGAATGTGTACAGAACACGATGCTCCGTTTGCTCGTTGTGATGGAAGTACCATTTTTCGGGGATTGGCAGCGTGCAGCGAGTTCTCACACATCATAATATCCTGCTATTCGGCCCGTTTTTAATCACTTAAAATGCCGGAAATGTCCGGAAGAGGCCGAAGGAGTACAGAACCCGATGCTCCGTTTGCTCGTTGTAATGGGCGTACCATTTTTAGGGGATTGGCCGCTTGCAGCGAGTTCTCACACATCATATTATCCTGCGATACGACCCATTTTTAAACTATTAAAATGCCGAAACTGGCCGGGAAAGGCCGAATATGTACAAGACAGGATTCTCCGCATGCTCGTTGTAATGGAAGTACCATTCTTCGGGGATTGGCAGCGCGCAACGGGTTCCCTCACATCATAATATCCTGCGATACGACCCTTTTTTAAACAATTAAAAAGCCGGAAATATCCGGAAAAGGCCGAAGGTGTACAGAACCCGTTGCTCCGTATGCTCGTTGTAATGGAAGGACCATTTTTGGGGGATTGGCAGCGCTCAACGCGTTTTTACGCATTATAATATCCTGCTATTCGGCCAGTTTTTAATCACTTAAAATGCCGGAAATGTCCGGAAGAGGCCGAAGGTGTACAGAACCTGATGATCCGTATGCTCGTTGTAAGGGGCGTACCATTTCTCGGGGATTGGCAGCGCGCAACGAGTTCTCTCACATCATAATATCCTGATATACGGCCCATTTTGAAACAATTAAAAAGCCGGAAATGTCCGGAAAAGGCCGAAGGTGTACAGAACCCGTTGCTCCGTATGCTCGTTGTAAAGGGCGTACCATTTTTCGGGGTTGGCAGCGCGCAACGAGTTCTCTCGCATCATAATATCCTGATATACGGCCCATTTTGAAACAATTAAAAAGCCGGAAATGTCCGGAAAAGGCCGAAGGTGTACAGAACCCGATGCTCCGTTTGCTCGTTGTAATGGAAGGACCATTTTTGGGGGATTGGCAGCGCTCAACGCTTTCTTACACATCATAATATCCTGATATACGGCCCATTTTGAAACAATTAAAAAGCCGGAAATGTCCGGAAAAGGCCGAAGGTGTACAGAACCCGTTGCTCCGTATGCTCGTTGTAATGGGCGTACCATTTTTCGGGGATTGGCAGCGTGCAGCGAGTTCTCTCACATCATAATATCCTGCTATACGGCCCGTTTTTTATCACCAAAAATGCCGGAGATGTCCGGAAAAGGCCGAAGGTGTACAGAACCCGTTGCTCCGTATGCTCGTTGTAATGGAAGGACCATTTTTCGGGTTTGGCAGCGTGCAGCGAGTTCTCACACATCATAATATCCTGCGATACGACCCATTTTGGAACAATTAAAAAGCCGAAACTTGCCGGAAAAGGCCGAATATTTACAAGACAGGATTCTCTGCATGCTCGTTGTAATGGGCGTACCATTTTTCGGGGATTGGCAGCGTGCAGCGAGTTCTCACACATCATAATATCCTGCGATACGACCCATTTTGAAACAATTAAAAAGCCGGAAATGTCCGGAAAAGGCTGAAGGTGTACAGAAACCGTTGCTCCGTATGCTCGTTGTAATGGAAGGACCATTTTTGGGGGATTGGCAGCGCTCAACGCGTTTTTACACATCATAATATCCTGCTATTCGGCCCGTTTTTAATCACTTAAAATGCCGGAAATGTACGAAAGAGGCCGAAGGTGTACAGAACCTGATGCTCCGTATGCTCGTTGTAAGGGGCGTACCATTTCTCGGGGATTGACAGCGCGCAACGAGTACTCTCACATCATAATATCCTGATATACGGCCCATTTTGAAACAATTAAAATGCCGGAAATGTCCGGAAAAGGCCGAAGGTATACAGAACCTGATGCTCCGTATCCTCGTTGTAATGGGCGTTCCATTTTTCGGGGATTGGCAGCGTGCAGCGAGTTCTCACACATCATAGTATCCTGCGATACGACCCATTTTGAAACAATTAAAAAGCCGGAAATGTCCGGAAAAGGCTGAAGGTGTACAGAAACCGTTGCTCCGTATGCTCGTTGTAATGGAAGGACCATTTTTGGGGGATTGGCAGCGCTCAACGCGTTTTTACACATCATAATATCCTGCTATTCGGCCCGTTTTTAATCACTTAAAATGCCGGAAATGTCCGAAAGAGGCCGAAGGTGTACAGAAACCGTTGCGCCGTATGCTCGTTCTAAAGGAAGGACCATTTTTGGGGGATTGGCAACACTCAACGCGTTTTTACACATCATAATATCCTGCTATTCGGCCCGTTTTTAATCACTTAAAATGCCGGAAATGTCCGGAATAGGCCGAAGGTGTACAGAACCCGTTGCTCCGTATGCTCGTTGTAATGGGCGTACCATTTTTCGGGGATTGGCAGCGTGCAGCGGGTTCTCACACATCATAATATCCTGCGATACGACCCATTTTGAAACAATTAAAAAGACGGAAATGTCCGGAAAAGGCCGAAGGTGTACAGAATCCGTTGCTCCGTATGCTCGTTGTAATGGGCGTACCATTTTTCGGGGATTGGCAGCGTGCAGCGATTTCTCACACATCATAATATCCTGCGATACGACCCATTTTGAAACAATTAAAAAGCCGGAAATATCCGGTAAATGCCGAAGGTGTACAGAACCTGATGCTCCGTATGCACGTTTTAATGGAAGTATTACTTTACGGAGTGCTTCTGCCTGCAACCCGTTCTTGCGCATCATAATTTCTTGCTGTGTGACCCGTTTTGTATCAATTAAAATGACAGAAATGGCCGGAAAAGGCCGAATATGTACAAGACAGCATTCTCCGCATGCTCGTTGTATTGACAGTACCATTCTTCGAAGGGTTCCTGCGTGCAATCCGTTCTAGCATATCATAATTTCCTGCTATATGACCCGTTTTGAATCAATTAAATTGCCGGAAGAGGCCGAATATGTACAAAACGGGATTCTCCGTATGTTCGTTGTAATGGAATTACCATTTTTGGGGGGCTGGCAGAGCGCAACTAGTTCTTACTCATCATAATTTCCTGCTATATGACCGGTTTTGAATCAATTGAAATGCCGAAACTAGCCGGAAGAGGCCGAATATGTACAGAACCCAATGCTCCGTATGCTCGTTGTAATGGAAGTACCACTTAACAGAGTGCTTTAGCGCGCAACCCGTTCTTGCACATCATAATTTCCTGCTATATGACCCGTTTTGAATCATTTAAAAAGCCGGAAATGTCCGGAAAAGACCGAAATTGTACGGAACAAGATTATCCGTAATCTCGTTGTAATGGAAGGACCATTTTTGGGGTATTGGCAGCGCTCAACCCGTTTTTACACATCATAATATCCTGCTATTCGGCCCGTTTTTAATCACTTAAAATGCCGGAAATGTCCGGAAGAGGCCGAAGGAGTACAGAACCCGATGTTCCGTTTGCTCGTTGTAATGGGCGTACCATTTTTAGGGGATTGGCAGCTTGCAGCGAGTTCTCACACATCATAATATCCTGCGATACGACCCATTTTTAAACTATTAAAATGCCGAAACTGGCCGGGAAAGGCCGAATATGTACAAGACAGGCTTCTCCGCGTGCTCGTTGTAATGGAAGTACCATTCTTCGGGGATTGGCAGCGCGCAACGGGTTCCCTCACATCATAATATCCTGCAATACGGCCCGTTTTTAATCACACAAAATGCCGGAGATGTCCGGAAATGACCGAATGTGTACAGAACCCGTTCCTCCGTATGCTCGTTGTAATGGAAGTACCATTTTGGGGGGGTTGGCAGAGAGCAACTGGTTCTTACACATCATAATATCCTGATATACGGCCCATTTTGAAACAATTAAAAAGCCGGAAATGTCCGGAAAAGGCCGTAGGTGTACAGATCCCGTTGCTCCGTATGCTCGTTGTAATGGGCGTACCATTTTTCGGGGATTGGAAGCGTGCAGCGAGATCTCACACATCATAATATCCTGCGATACGACCCATTTTAAAACAATTAAAAAGCCGGAAATGTCCGGAAAAGGCCGAAGGTGTACAGAACCCGTTGCGCCGTATGCTCGTTGTAATGGAAGGACCATTTTTGGGGGATTGGCAGCGCTCAACGCGTTTTTACGCATCATAATATCCTGCTATTCGGCCAGTTTTTAATCACTTAAAATGCCGGAAAGGTCCGGTAGAGGCCGAAGGTGTACAGAACCCGTTGCTCCGTATGCTCGTTGTAATGGGCGTACCATTTTTGGGGATTGGCAGCGTGCAGCGGGTTCTCACACATCATAATATCCTGCGATACGACCCATTTTGAAACAATTAAAAAGACGGAAATGTCCGGAAAAGGCCGAAGGTGTACAGAATCCGTTGCTCCGTATGCTCGTTGTAATGGGCGTACCATTTTTCGGGGATTGGCAGCGTGCAGCGATTTCTCACACATCATAATATCCTGCGATACGACCCATTTTGAAACAATTAAAAAGCCGGAAATATCCGGTAAATGCCGAAGGTGTACAGAACCTGATGCTCCGTATGCACGTTTTAATGGATGTATTACTTTACGGAGTGCTTCTGCCTGCAACCCGTTCTTGCGCATCATAATTTCTTGCTGTGTGACCCGTTTTGTATCAATTAAAATGACAGAAATGGCCGGAAAAGGCCGAATATGTACAAGACAGCATTCTCCGCATGCTCGTTGTATTGACAGTACCATTCTTCGAAGGGTTCCTGCGTGCAATCCGTTCTAGCATATCATAATTTCCTGCTATATGACCCGTTTTGAATCAATTAAATTGCCGGAAGAGGCCGAATATGTACAAAACGGGATTCTCCGTATGTTCGTTGTAATGGAATTACCATTTTTGGGGGGCTGGCAGAGCGCAACTAGTTCTTACACATCATAATTTCCTGCTATATGACCGGTTTTGAATCAATTGAAATGCCGAAACTAGCCGGAAGAGGCCGAATATGTACAGAACCCAATGCTCCGTATGCTCGTTGTAATGGAAGTACCACTTAACAGAGTGCTTTAGCGCGCAACCCGTTCTTGCACATCATAATTTCCTGCTATATGACCCGTTTTGAATCATTTAAAAAGCCGGAAATGTCCGGAAAAGACCGAAATTGTACGGAACAAGATTATCCGTAATCTCGTTGTAATGGAAGGACCATTTTTGGGGTATTGGCAGCGCTCAACCCGTTTTTACACATCATAATATCCTGCTATTCGGCCCGTTTTTAATCACTTAAAATGCCGGAAATGTCCGGAAGAGGCCGAAGGAGTACAGAACCCGATGTTCCGTTTGCTCGTTGTAATGGGCGTACCATTTTTAGGGGATTGGCAGCTTGCAGCGAGTTCTCACACATCATAATATCCTGCGATACGACCCATTTTTAAACTATTAAAATGCCGAAACTGGCCGGGAAAGGCCGAATATGTACAAGACAGGCTTCTCCGCGTGCTCGTTGTAATGGAAGTACCATTCTTCGGGGATTGGCAGCGCGCAACGGGTTCCCTCACATCATAATATCCTGCAATACGGCCCGTTTTTAATCACACAAAATGCCGGAGATGTCCGGAAATGACCGAATGTGTACAGAACCCGTTCCTCCGTATGCTCGTTGTAATGGAAGTACCATTTTGGGGGGGTTGGCAGAGAGCAACTGGTTCTTACACATCATAATATCCTGATATACGGCCCATTTTGAAACAATTAAAAAGCCGGAAAAGTCCGGAAAAGGCCGTAGGTGTACAGATCCCGTTGCTCCGTATGCTCGTTGTAATGGGCGTACCATTTTTCGGGGATTGGCAGCGCTCAACTCGTTTTTACACATCATAATATCCTGCTATTCGGCCCGTTTTTAATCACTTAAAATGCCGGAAATGTCCGGAAGAGGCCGAAGGAGTAAAGAACCCGATGCTCCGTTTGCTCGTTGTAATGGGCGTACCATTTTTAGGGGATTGGCAGCTTGCAGCGAGTTCTCACACATCATAATATCCTGCGATACGACCCATTTTTAAACTATTAAAATGCCGAAACTGGCCGGGAAAGGCCGAATATGTACAAGACAGGATTCTCCGCATGCTCGTTGTAATGGAAGTACCATTCCTCGGGGATTGGCAGCGCGCAACGGGTTCCCTCACATCATAATATCCTGCAATACGGCCCGTTTTTAATCACATAAAATGCCGGAGATGTCCAGAAATGACCGAATGTGTACAGAACACGATGCTCCGTTTGCTCGTTGTGATGGAAGTACCATTTTGGGGGGGTTGGCAGAGAGCAACTGGTTCTTACACATCATAATATCCTGATATACGGCCCATTTTGAAACAATTAAAAAGCCGGAAATGTCCGGAAAAGGCCGTAGGTGTACAGATCCCGTTGCTCCGTATGCTCGTTGTAATGGGCGTACCATTTTTCGGGGATTGGAAGCGTGCAGCGAGATCTCACACATCATAATATCCTGCGATACGACCCATTTTAAAACAATTAAAAAGCCGGAAATGTCCGGAAAAGGCCGAAGGTGTACAGAACCCGTTGCGCCGTATGCTCGTTGTAATGGAAGGACCATTTTTGGGGGATTGGCAGCGCTCAACGCGTTTTTACGCATCATAATATCCTGCTATTCGGCCAGTTTTTAATCACTTAAAATGCCGGAAATGTCCGGAAGAGGCCGAAGGTGTACAGAACCTGATGATCCGTATGCTCGTTGTAAGGGGCGTACCATTTCTCGGGGATTGGCAGCGCGCAACGAGTTCTCTCACATCATAATATCCTGATATACGGCCCATTTTGAAACAATTAAAAAGCCGGAAATGTCCGGAAAAGGCCGAAGGTGTACAGAACCCGTTGCTCCGTATGCTCGTTGTAATGGGCGTACCATTTTTCGGGGATTGGCAGCGTGCAGCGAGTTCTCACACATCATAATATACTGCGATACGACACATTTGGAACAATTAAAAAGCCGAAACTGGCCGGAAAAGGCCCAAGCTGTACAGAAGCCGTTGCTCCGTATGCTCGTTGTAATGCGCGTACCATTTTTCGGGGATTGGCAGCGTGCAGCGAGTTCTCACACATCATAATATCCTGCGATACGACCCATTTTGAAACAATTAAAAAGCCGAAACTGGCCGGAAAAGGCCGAAGGTGTACAGAACCCGTTGCTCCGCATGCTCGTTGTAATGGAAGTACCATTCTTCGGGGATTGGCAGCGCGCAACGAGTTCTCTCACATCATAATATCCTGCTATACGGCCCGTTTTTAAACACATAAAATGCCGGAGATGTCCAGAAAAGGCCGAAGGTGTACAGATCCCGTTGCTCCGTATGCTCGTTGTAATGGAAGGACCATTTTTCGGGGATTGGCAGCGTGCAGCGACTTCTCACACATCATAATATCCTGCGATACGACCCATTTTGAAACAATTAAAAAGCCGAAACTTGCCGGAAAAGGCCGAATATGTACAAGACAGGATTCTCCGCATGCTCTTTGTAATGGAAGTACTATTCTTCGGGGATTGGCAGCGCGCAACGAGTTCTCTCACATCATAATATCCTGATATACGGCCCATTTTGAAACAATTAAAAAGCCGGAAATATCCGGAAAAGGCCGAAGGTGTACAGAACCCGTTGCTCCGTATGCTCGTTGTAATGGGCGTACCATTTTTCGGGGATTGGCAGCGTGCAGCGGGTTCTCACACATCATAATATCCTGCGATACGACCCATTTTGAAACAATTAAAAAGACGGAAATGTCCGGAAAAGGCCGAAGGTGTACAGAATCCGTTGCTCCGTATGCTCGTTGTAATGGGCGTACCATTTTTCGGGGATTGGCAGCGTGCAGCGATTTCTCACACATCATAATATCCTGCGATACGACCCATTTTGAAACAATTAAAAAGCCGGAAATATCCGGTAAATGCCGAAGGTGTACAGAACCTGATGCTCCGTATGCACGTTTTAATGGAAGTATTACTTTACGGAGTGCTTCTGCCTGCAACCCGTTCTTGCGCATCATAATTTCTTGCTGTGTGACCCGTTTTGTATCAATTAAAATGACAGAAATGGCCGGAAAAGGCCGAATATGTACAAGACAGCATTCTCCGCATGCTCGTTGTATTGACAGTACCATTCTTCGAAGGGTTCCTGCGTGCAATCCGTTCTAGCATATCATAATTTCCTGCTATATGACCCGTTTTGAATCAATTAAATTGCCGGAAGAGGCCGAATATGTACAAAACGGGATTCTCCGTATGTTCGTTGTAATGGAATTACCATTTTTGGGGGGCTGGCAGAGCGCAACTAGTTCTTACACATCATAATTTCCTGCTATATGACCGGTTTTGAATCAATTGAAATGCCGAAACTAGCCGGAAGAGGCCGAATATGTACAGAACCCAATGCTCCGTATGCTCGTTGTAATGGAAGTACCACTTAACAGAGTGCTTTAGCGCGCAACCCGTTCTTGCACATCATAATTTCCTGCTATATGACCCGTTTTGAATCATTTAAAAAGCCGGAAATGTCCGGAAAAGACCGAAATTGTACGGAACAAGATTATCCGTAATCTCGTTGTAATGGAAGGACCATTTTTGGGGTATTGGCAGCGCTCAACCCGTTTTTACACATCATAATATCCTGCTATTCGGCCCGTTTTTAATCACTTAAAATGCCGGAAATGTCCGGAAGAGGCCGAAGGAGTACAGAACCCGATGTTCCGTTTGCTCGTTGTAATGGGCGTACCATTTTTAGGGGATTGGCAGCTTGCAGCGAGTTCTCACACATCATAATATCCTGCGATACGACCCATTTTTAAACTATTAAAATGCCGAAACTGGCCGGGAAAGGCCGAATATGTACAAGACAGGCTTCTCCGCGTGCTCGTTGTAATGGAAGTACCATTCTTCGGGGATTGGCAGCGCGCAACGGGTTCCCTCACATCATAATATCCTGCAATACGGCCCGTTTTTAATCACACAAAATGCCGGAGATGTCCGGAAATGACCGAATGTGTACAGAACCCGTTCCTCCGTATGCTCGTTGTAATGGAAGTACCATTTTGGGGGGGTTGGCAGAGAGCAACTGGTTCTTACACATCATAATATCCTGATATACGGCCCATTTTGAAACAATTAAAAAGCCGGAAAAGTCCGGAAAAGGCCGTAGGTGTACAGATCCCGTTGCTCCGTATGCTCGTTGTAATGGGCGTACCATTTTTCGGGGATTGGCAGCGCTCAACTCGTTTTTACACATCATAATATCCTGCTATTCGGCCCGTTTTTAATCACTTAAAATGCCGGAAATGTCCGGAAGAGGCCGAAGGAGTAAAGAACCCGATGCTCCGTTTGCTCGTTGTAATGGGCGTACCATTTTTAGGGGATTGGCAGCTTGCAGCGAGTTCTCACACATCATAATATCCTGCGATACGACCCATTTTTAAACTATTAAAATGCCGAAACTGGCCGGGAAAGGCCGAATATGTACAAGACAGGATTCTCCGCATGCTCGTTGTAATGGAAGTACCATTCCTCGGGGATTGGCAGCGCGCAACGGGTTCCCTCACATCATAATATCCTGCAATACGGCCCGTTTTTAATCACATAAAATGCCGGAGATGTCCAGAAATGACCGAATGTGTACAGAACACGATGCTCCGTTTGCTCGTTGTGATGGAAGTACCATTTTGGGGGGGTTGGCAGAGAGCAACTGGTTCTTACACATCATAATATCCTGATATACGGCCCATTTTGAAACAATTAAAAAGCCGGAAATGTCCGGAAAAGGCCGTAGGTGTACAGATCCCGTTGCTCCGTATGCTCGTTGTAATGGGCGTACCATTTTTCGGGGATTGGAAGCGTGCAGCGAGATCTCACACATCATAATATCCTGCGATACGACCCATTTTAAAACAATTAAAAAGCCGGAAATGTCCGGAAAAGGCCGAAGGTGTACAGAACCCGTTGCGCCGTATGCTCGTTGTAATGGAAGGACCATTTTTGGGGGATTGGCAGCGCTCAACGCGTTTTTACGCATCATAATATCCTGCTATTCGGCCAGTTTTTAATCACTTAAAATGCCGGAAAGGTCCGGTAGAGGCCGAAGGTGTACAGAACCTGATGATCCGTATGCTCGTTGTAAGGGGCGTACCATTTCTCTGGGATTGGCAGCGCGCAACGAGTTCTCTCACATCATAATATCCTGATATACGGCCCATTTTGAAACAATTAAAAAGCCGGAAATGTCCGGAAAAGGCCGAAGGTGTACAGAACCCGTTGCTCCGTATGCTCGTTGTAATGGGCGTACCATTTTTCGGGGATTTCCAGCGTGCAGCCAGTTCTCACACCTCAGAATATCCTGCGATACGACCCATTTTGAAACTATTAAAAAGCCGAAACTGGTCGGAAATGGCCGAATATGTACAAGACAGGATTCTCCGCATGCTCGTTGTAATGGAAGTACCATTCTTCGGGGATTGGCAGCGCGCAACGAGTTCTCTCACATCATAATATCCTGCTATTCGGCCCGTTTTTAATCACTTAAAATGCCGGAAATGTCCGAAAGAGGCCGAAGGTGTACAGAACCCGTTGCTCCGTATGCTCGTTGTAATGGGCGTACCATTTTTCGGGGATTGGCAGCGTGCAGCGAGTTCTCACACATCATAATATCCTGCGATACGACCCATTTTGGAACAATTAAAAAGCCGAAACTTGCCGGAAAGGCCGTATATTTACAAGACAGGATTCTCCGCATGCTCGTTGTAATGGGCGTACCATTTTTCGGGGATTGGCAGCGTGCAGCGAGTTCTCACACATCATAATATCCTGCGATACGACCCATTTTGAAACAATTAAAAAGCCGGAAATGTCCGGAAATGCTGAAGGTGTACAGAAACCGTTGCTCCGTATGCTCGTTGTAATGGAAGGACCATTTTTGGGGGATTGGCAGCGCTCAACGCGTTTTTACACATCATAATATCCTGCTATTCGGCCCGTTTTTAATCACTTAAAATGCCGGAAATGTCCGAAAGAGGCCGAAGGTGTACAGAACCTGATGCTCCGTATGCTCGTTGTAAGGGTCGTACCATTTCTCGGGGATTGGCAGCGCGCAACGAGTTCTCTCACATCATAATATCCTGATATACGGCCCATTTTGAAACAATTAAAATGCCGGAAATGTCCGGAAAATGCCGAAGGTATACAGAACCTGATGCTCCGTATCCTCGTTGTAATGGGCGTTCCATTTTTCGGGGATTGGCAGCGTGCAGCGAGTTGTCACACATCATAATATCCTGCGATACGACCCATTTGGAACAATTAAAAAGCCGAAACTGGCCGGAAAAGGCCCAAGCTGTTCAGAACCCGTTGCTCCGTATGCTCGTTGTAATGGGCGTACCATTTTTCGGGGATTGGCAGCGTGCAGCGAGTTCTCACACATCATAATATCCTGCTATTCGGCCCGTTTTTAATCACTTAAAATGCCGGAAATGACCGGAAGAGGCCGAAGGAGTACAGAACCCGATGCTCCGTTTGCTCGTTGTAATGGGCGTACCATTTTTAGGGGATTGGCCGCTTGCAGCGAGTTCTCACACATCATAATATCCTGCGATACGACCCATTTTTAAACTATTAAAATGCCGAAACTGGCCGGGAAAGGCCGAATATGTACAAGACAGGATTCTCCGCATGCTCGTTGTAATGGAAGTACCATTCTTCGGGGATAGGCAGCGCGCAACGGGTTCCCTCACATCATAATATCCTGCGATACGACCCTTTTTTAAACAATTAAAAAGCCGGAAATATCCGGAAAAGGCCGAAGGTGTACAGAACCCGTTGCTCCGTATGCTCGTTGTAATGGAAGGACCATTTTTGGGGGATTGGCAGCGCTCAACGCGTTTTTACGCATTATAATATCCTGCTATTCGGCCAGTTTTTAATCACTTAAAATGCCGGAAATGTCCGGAAGAGGCCGAAGGTGTACAGAACCTGATGATCCGTATGCTCGTTGTAAGGGGCGTACCATTTCTCGGGGATTGGCAGCGCGCAACGAGTTCTCTCACATCATAATATCCTGATATACGGCCCATTTTGAAACAATTAAAAAGCCGGAAATGTCCGGAAAATGCCGAAGGTATACAGAACCTGATGCTCCGTATCCTCGTTGTAAGGGGCGTACCATTTCTCGGGGATTGGCAGCGCGCAACGAGTTCTCTCACATCATAATATCCTGCGATACGACCCATTTGGAACAATTAAAAAGCCGAAACTGGCCGGAAAAGGCCCAAGCTGTTCAGAACCCGTTGCTCCGTATGCTCGTTGTAATGGGCGTACCATTTTTCGGGGATTGGCAGCGTGCAGCGAGTTCTCACACATCATAATATCCTGCTATTCGGCCCGTTTTTAATCACTTAAAATGCCGGAAATGACCGGAAGAGGCCGAAGGAGTACAGAACCCGATGCTCCGTTTGCTCGTTGTAATGGGCGTACCATTTTTAGGGGATTGGCCGCTTGCAGCGAGTTCTCACACATCATAATATCCTGCGATACGACCCATTTTTAAACTATTAAAATGCCGAAACTGGCCGGGAAAGGCCGAATATGTACAAGACAGGATTCTCCGCATGCTCGTTGTAATGGAAGTACCATTCTTCGGGGATAGGCAGCGCGCAACGGGTTCCCTCACATCATAATATCCTGCGATACGACCCTTTTTTAAACAATTAAAAAGCCGGAAATATCCGGAAAAGGCCGAAGGTGTACAGAACCCGTTGCTCCGTATGCTCGTTGTAATGGAAGGACCATTTTTGGGGGATTGGCAGCGCTCAACGCGTTTTTACGCATTATAATATCCTGCTATTCGGCCAGTTTTTAATCACTTAAAATGCCGGAAATGTCCGGAAGAGGCCGAAGGTGTACAGAACCTGATGATCCGTATGCTCGTTGTAAGGGGCGTACCATTTCTCGGGGATTGGCAGCGCGCAACGAGTTCTCTCACATCATAATATCCTGATATACGGCCCATTTTGAAACAATTAAAAAGCCGGAAATGTCCGGAAAAGGCCGAAGGTGTACAGAACCCGTTGCTCCGTATGCTCGTTGTAATGGGCGTACCATTTTTCGGGGATTGGCAGCGTGCAGCGAGTTCTCACACATCATAATATACTGCGATACGACACATTTGGAACAATTAAAAAGCCGAAACTGGCCGGAAAAGGCCCAAGCTGTACAGAAGCCGTTGCTCCGTATGCTCGTTGTAATGCGCGTACCATTTTTCGGGGATTGGCAGCGTGCAGCGAGTTCTCACACATCATAATATCCTGCGATACGACCCATTTTGAAACAATTAAAAAGCCGAAACTGGCCGGAAAAGGCCGAAGGTGTACAGAACCCGTTGCTCCGCATGCTCGTTGTAATGGAAGTACCATTCTTCGGGGATTGGCAGCGCGCAACGAGTTCTCTCACATCATAATATCCTGCTATACGGCCCGTTTTTAAACACATAAAATGCCGGAGATGTCCAGAAAAGGCCGAAGGTGTACAGATCCCGTTGCTCCGTATGCTCGTTGTAATGGAAGGACCATTTTTCGGGGATTGGCAGCGTGCAGCGACTTCTCACACATCATAATATCCTGCGATACGACCCATTTTGAAACAATTAAAAAGCCGAAACTTGCCGGAAAAGGCCGAATATGTACAAGACAGGATTCTCCGCATGCTCTTTGTAATGGAAGTACTATTCTTCGGGGATTGGCAGCGCGCAACGAGTTCTCTCACATCATAATATCCTGATATACGGCCCATTTTGAAACAATTAAAAAGCCGGAAATATCCGGAAAAGGCCGAAGGTGTACAGAACCCGTTGCTCCGTATGCTCGTTGTAATGGGCGTACCATTTTTCGGGGATTGGCAGCGTGCAGCGGGTTCTCACACATCATAATATCCTGCGATACGACCCATTTTGAAACAATTAAAAAGACGGAAATGTCCGGAAAAGGCCGAAGGTGTACAGAATCCGTTGCTCCGTATGCTCGTTGTAATGGGCGTACCATTTTTCGGGGATTGGCAGCGTGCAGCGATTTCTCACACATCATAATATCCTGCGATACGACCCATTTTGAAACAATTAAAAAGCCGGAAATATCCGGTAAAGGCCGAAGGTGTACAGAACCTGATGCTCCGTATGCACGTTTTAATGGAAGTATTACTTTACGGAGTGCTTCTGCCTGCAACCCGTTCTTGCGCATCATAATTTCTTGCTGTGTGACCCGTTTTGTATCAATTAAAATGACAGAAATGGCCGGAAAAGGCCGAATATGTACAAGACAGCATTCTCCGCATGCTCGTTGTATTGACAGTACCATTCTTCGAAGGGTTCCTGCGTGCAATCCGTTCTAGCATATCATAATTTCCTGCTATATGACCCGTTTTGAATCAATTAAATTGCCGGAAGAGGCCGAATATGTACAAAACGGGATTCTCCGTATGTTCGTTGTAATGGAATTACCATTTTTGGGGGGCTGGCAGAGCGCAACTAGTTCTTACACATCATAATTTCCTGCTATATGACCGGTTTTGAATCAATTGAAATGCCGAAACTAGCCGGAAGAGGCCGAATATGTACAGAACCCAATGCTCCGTATGCTCGTTGTAATGGAAGTACCACTTAACAGAGTGCTTTAGCGCGCAACCCGTTCTTGCACATCATAATTTCCTGCTATATGACCCGTTTTGAATCATTTAAAAAGCCGGAAATGTCCGGAAAAGACCGAAATTGTACGGAACAAGATTATCCGTAATCTCGTTGTAATGGAAGGACCATTTTTGGGGTATTGGCAGCGCTCAACCCGTTTTTACACATCATAATATCCTGCTATTCGGCCCGTTTTTAATCACTTAAAATGCCGGAAATGTCCGGAAGAGGCCGAAGGAGTACAGAACCCGATGCTCCGTTTGCTCGTTGTAATGGGCGTACCATTTTTAGGGGATTGGCAGCTTGCAGCGAGTTCTCACACATCATAATATCCTGCGATACGACCCATTTTTAAACTATTAAAATGCCGAAACTGGCCGGGAAAGGCCGAATATGTACAAGACAGGCTTCTCCGCGTGCTCGTTGTAATGGAAGTACCATTCTTCGGGGATTGGCAGCGCGCAACGGGTTCCCTCACATCATAATATCCTGCAATACGGCCCGTTTTTAATCACACAAAATGCCGGAGATGTCCGGAAATGACCGAATGTGTACAGAACACGATGCTCCGTTTGCTCGTTGTGATGGAAGTACCATTTTGGGGGGGTTGGCAGAGAGCAACTGGTTCTTACACATCATAATATCCTGATATACGGCCCATTTTGAAACAATTAAAAAGCCGGAAAAGTCCGGAAAAGGCCGTAGGTGTACAGATCCCGTTGCTCCGTATGCTCGTTGTAATGGGCGTACCATTTTTCGGGGATTGGCAGCGTGCAGCGAGTTCTCACACATCATAATATCCTGCGATACGACCCATTTTGAAACAATTAAAAAGCCGGAAATGTCCGGAAAAGGCTGAAGGTGTACAGAAACCGTTGCTCCGTATGCTCGTTGTAATGGAAGGACCATTTTTGGGGGATTGGCAGCGCTCAACGCGTTTTTACACATCATAATATCCTGCTATTCGGCCCGTTTTTAATCACTTAAAATGCCGGAAATGTCCGAAAGAGGCCGAAGGTGTACAGAACCTGATGCTCCGTATGCTCGTTGTAAGGGTCGTACCATTTCTCGGGGATTGGCAGCGCGCAACGAGTTCTCTCACATCATAATATCCTGATATACGGCCCATTTTGAAACAATTAAAATGCCGGAAATGTCCGGAAAATGCCGAAGGTATACAGAACCTGATGCTCCGTATCCTCGTTGTAATGGGCGTTCCATTTTTCGGGGATTGGCAGCGTGCAGCGAGTTGTCACACATCATAATATCCTGCGATACGACCCATTTGGAACAATTAAAAAGCCGAAACTGGCCGGAAAAGGCCCAAGCTGTTCAGAACCCGTTGCTCCGTATGCTCGTTGTAATGGGCGTACCATTTTTCGGGGATTGGAAGCGTGCAGCGAGATCTCACACATCATAATATCCTGCGATACGACCCATTTTAAAACAATTAAAAAGCCGGAAATGTCCGGAAAAGGCCGAAGGTGTACAGAACCCGTTCCTCCGTATGCTCGTTGTAATGGAAGGACCATTTTTGGGGGATTGGCAGCGCTCAACTCGTTTTTACACATCATAATATCCTGCTATTCGGCCCGTTTTTAATCACTTAAAATGCCGGAAATGTCCGGAAGAGGCCGAAGGAGTAAAGAACCCGATGCTCCGTTTGCTCGTTGTAATGGGCGTACCATTTTTAGGGGATTGGCAGCTTGCAGCGAGTTCTCACACATCATAATATCCTGCGATACGACCCATTTTTAAACTATTAAAATGCCGAAACTGGCCGGGAAAGGCCGAATATGTACAAGACAGGATTCTCCGCATGCTCGTTGTAATGGAAGTACCATTCCTCGGGGATTGGCAGCGCGCAACGGGTTCCCTCACATCATAATATCCTGCAATACGGCCCGTTTTTAATCACATAAAATGCCGGAGATGTCCAGAAATGACCGAATGTGTACAGAACACGATGCTCCGTTTGCTCGTTGTGATGGAAGTACCATTTTGGGGGGGTTGGCAGAGAGCAACTGGTTCTTACACATCATAATATCCTGATATACGGCCCATTTTGAAACAATTAAAAAGCCGGAAATGTCCGGAAAAGGCCGTAGGTGTACAGATCCCGTTGCTCCGTATGCTCGTTGTAATGGGCGTACCATTTTTCGGGGATTGGAAGCGTGCAGCGAGATCTCACACATCATAATATCCTGCGATACGACCCATTTTAAAACAATTAAAAAGCCGGAAATGTCCGGAAAAGGCCGAAGGTGTACAGAACCCGTTGCTCCGTATGCTCGTTGTAATGGAAGGACCATTTTTGGGGGATTGGCAGCGCTCAACGCGTTTTTACGCATCATAATATCCTGCTATTCGGCCAGTTTTTAATCACTTAAAATGCCGGAAAGGTCCGGTAGAGGCCGAAGGTGTACATAACCTGATGATCCGTATGCTCGTTGTAAGGGGCGTACCATTTCTCGGGGATTGGCAGCGCGCAACGAGTTCTCTCACATCATAATATCCTGATATACGGCCCATTTTGAAACAATTAAAAAGCCGGAAATGTCCGGAAAAGGCCGAAGGTGTACAGAACCCAATGCTCCGTATGCTCGTTGTAATGGGCGTACCATTTTTCGGGGATTGGCAGCGTGCAGCGAGTTCTCACACATCATAATATCCTGCGATACGACCCATTTTGGAACAATTAAAAAGCCGAAACTTGCCGGAAAGGCCGTATATTTACAAGACAGGATTCTCCGCATGCTCGTTGTAATGGGCGTACCATTTTTCGGGGATTGGCAGCGTGCAGCGAGTTCTCACACATCATAATATCCTGCGATACGACCCATTTTGAAACAATTAAAAAGCCGGAAATGTCCGGAAAAGGCTGAAGGTGTACAGAAACCGTTGCTCCGTATGCTCGTTGTAATGGAAGGACCATTTTTGGGGGATTGGCAGCGCTCAACGCGTTTTTACACATCATAATATCCTGCTATTCGGCCCGTTTTTAATCACTTAAAATGCCGGAAATGTCCGAAAGAGGCCGAAGGTGTACAGAACCTGATGCTCCGTATGCTCTTTGTAAGGGTCGTACCATTTCTCGGGGATTGGCAGCGCGCAACGAGTTCTCTCACATCATAATATCCTGATATACGGCCCATTTTGAAACAATTAAAATGCCGGAAATGTCCGGAAAATGCCGAAGGTATACAGAACCTGATGCTCCGTATCCTCGTTGTAATGGGCGTTCCATTTTTCGGGGATTGGCAGCGTGCAGCGAGTTGTCACACATCATAATATCCTGCGATACGACCCATTTGGAACAATTAAAAAGCCGAAACTGGCCGGAAAAGGCCCAAGCTGTTCAGAACCCGTTGCTCCGTATGCTCGTTGTAATGGGCGTACCATTTTTCGGGGATTGGCAGCGTGCAGCGAGTTCTCACACATCATAATATCCTGCTATTCGGCCCGTTTTTAATCACTTAAAATGCCGGAAATGTCCGGAAGAGGCCGAAGGAGTACAGAACCCGATGCTCCGTTTGCTCGTTGTAATGGGCGTACCATTTTTAGGGGATTGGCCGCTTGCAGCGAGTTCTCACACATCATAATATCCTGCGATACGACCCATTTTTAAACTATTAAAATGCCGAAACTGGCCGGGAAAGGCCGAATATGTACAAGACAGGATTCTCCGCATGCTCGTTGTAATGGAAGTACCATTCTTCGGGGATTGGCAGCGCGCAACGGGTTCCCTCACATCATAATATCCTGCGATACGACCCTTTTTTAAACAATTAAAAAGCCGGAAATATCCGGAAAAGGCCGAAGGTGTACAGAACCCGTTGCTCCGTATGCTCGTTGTAATGGAAGGACCATTTTTGGGGGATTGGCAGCGCTCAACGCGTTTTTACGCATTATAATATCCTGCTATTCGGCCAGTTTTTAATCACTTAAAATGCCGGAAATGTCCGGAAGAGGCCGAAGGTGTACAGAACCTGATGATCCGTATGCTCGTTGTAAGGGGCGTACCATTTCTCGGGGATTGGCAGCGCGCAACGAGTTCTCTCACATCATAATATCCTGATATACGGCCCATTTTGAAACAATTAAAAAGCCGGAAATGTCCGGAAAAGGCCGAAGGTGTACAGAACCCGTTGCTCCGTATGCTCGTTGTAATGGGCGTACCATTTTTCGGGGATTGGCAGCGTGCAGCGAGTTCTCACACATCATAATATACTGCGATACGACACATTTGGAACAATTAAAAAGCCGAAACTGGCCGGAAAAGGCCCAAGCTGTACAGAAGCCGTTGCTCCGTATGCTCGTTGTAATGCGCGTACCATTTTTCGGGGATTGGCAGCGTGCAGCGAGTTCTCACACATCATAATATCCTGCGATACGACCCATTTTGAAACAATTAAAAAGCCGAAACTGGCCGGAAAAGGCCGAAGGTGTACAGAACCCGTTGCTCCGCATGCTCGTTGTAATGGAAGTACCATTCTTCGGGGATTGGCAGCGCGCAACGAGTTCTCTCACATCATAATATCCTGCTATACGGCCCGTTTTTAAACACATAAAATGCCGGAGATGTCCAGAAAAGGCCGAAGGTGTACAGATCCCGTTGCTCCGTATGCTCGTTGTAATGGAAGGACCATTTTTCGGGGATTGGCAGCGTGCAGCGACTTCTCACACATCATAATATCCTGCGATACGACCCATTTTGAAACAATTAAAAAGCCGAAACTTGCCGGAAAAGGCCGAATATGTACAAGACAGGATTCTCCGCATGCTCTTTGTAATGGAAGTACTATTCTTCGGGGATTGGCAGCGCGCAACGAGTTCTCTCACATCATAATATCCTGCGATACGACCCATTTTGAAACAATTAAAAAGCCGGAAATGTCCGGAAAAGGCTGAAGGTGTACAGAAACCGTTGCTCCGTATGCTCGTTGTAATGGAAGGACCATTTTTGGGGGATTGGCAGCGCTCAACGCGTTTTTACACATCATAATATCCTGCTATTCGGCCCGTTTTTAATCACTTAAAATGCCGGAAATGTCCGAAAGAGGCCGAAGGTGTACAGAACCTGATGCTCCGTATGCTCGTTGTAAGGGTCGTAACATTTCTCGGGGATTGGCAGCGCGCAACGAGTTCTCTCACATCATAATATCCTGATATACGGCCCATTTTGAAACAATTAAAATGCCGGAAATGTCCGGAAAAGGCCGAAGGTATACAGAACCTGATGCTCCGTATCCTCGTTGTAATGGGCGTTCCATTTTTCGGGGATTGGCAGCGTGCAGCGAGTTGTCACACATCATAATATCCTGCGATACGACCCATTTGGAACAATTAAAAAGCCGAAACTGGCCGGAAAAGGCCCAAGCTGTTCAGAACCCGTTGCTCCGTATGCTCGTTGTAATGGGCGTACCATTTTTCGGGGATTGGCAGCGTGCAGCGAGTTCTCACACATCATAATATCCTGCTATTCGGCCCGTTTTTAATCACTTAAAATGCCGGAAATGTCCGGAAGAGGCCGAAGGAGTACAGAACCCGATGCTCCGTTTGCTCGTTGTAATGGGCGTACCATTTTTAGGGGATTGGCCGCTTGCAGCGAGTTCTCACACATCATAATATCCTGCGATACGACCCATTTTTAAACTATTAAAATGCCGAAACTGGCCGGGAAAGGCCGAATATGTACTAGACAGGATTCTCCGCATGCTCGTTGTAATGGAAGTACCATTCTTCGGGGATTGGCAGCGCGCAACGGGTTCCCTCACATCATAATATCCTGCAATACGGCCCGTTTTTAATCACATAAAATGCTGGAGATGTCCGGAAATGACCGAATGTGTACAGAACACGATGCTCCGTTTGCTCGTTGTGATGGAAGTACCATTTTTCGGGGATTGGCAGCGTGCAGCGAGTTCTCACACATCATAATATCCTGCTATTCGGCCCGTTTTTAATCACTTAAAATGCCGGAAATGTCCGGAAGAGGCGGAAGGAGTACAGAACCCGATGCTCCGTTTGCTCGTTGTAATGGGCGTACCATTTTTAGGGGATTGGCCGCTTGCAGCGAGTTCTCACACATCATAATATCCTGCGATACGACCCATTTTTAAACTATTAAAATGCCGAAACTGGCCGGGAAAGGCCGAATATGTACAAGACAGGATTCTCCGCATGCTCGTTGTAATGGAAGTACCATTCTTCGGGGATTGGCAGCGCGCAACGGGTTCCCTCACATCATAATATCCTGCGATACGACCCTTTTTTAAACAATTAAAAAGCCGGAAATATCCGGAAAAGGCCGAAGGTGTACAGAACCCGTTGCTCCGTATGCTCGTTGTAATGGAAGGACCATTTTTGGGGGATTGGCAGCGCTCAACGCGTTTTTACGCATTATAATATCCTGCTATTCGGCCAGTTTTTAATCACTTAAAATGCCGGAAATGTCCGGAAGAGGCCGAAGGTGTACAGAACCCGTTGCTCCGTATGCTCGTTGTAATGGGCGTACCATTTCTCGGGGATTGGCAGCGCGCAACGAGTTCTCTCACATCATAGTATCCTGCGATACGACCCATTTTGAAACAATTAAAAAGACGGAAATGTCCGGAAAAGGCTGAAGGTGTACAGAAACCGTTGCTCCGTATGCTGGTTGTAATGGGCGTACCATTTTTCGGGGTTTGGCAGCGTGCAACAAGTTCTCACACATCATAATATCCTGCGATACGACCCATTTTGAAACAATTAAAAAGCCGAAACTGGCCGGAAAAGGCCGAAGGTGTACAGAACCCGTTGCTCCGCATGCTCTTTGTAGTGGAAGTACCATTCTTCGGGGATTGGCAGCGCGCAACGAGTTCTCTCACATCATAATATCCTGATATACGGCCCATATTGAAACAATTAAAAAGCCGGAAATGTCCGGAAAAGGCCGAAGGTGTACAGAACCCGTTGCTCCATATGCTCGTTGTAATGGAAGGACCATTTTTCGGGTTTGGCAGCGTGCAGCGAGTTCTCACACATCATAATATCCTGCGATACGACCAATTTTGGAACAATTAAAAAGCCGAAACTTGCCGGAAAAGGCCGAATATTTACAAGACAGGATTTTCTGCATGCTCGTTGTAATGGGCGTACCATTTTTCGGGGATTGGCAGCGTGCAGCCAGTTCTCACACATCATAATATCCTGCGATACGACCCATTTTGAAACAATTAAAAAGCCGGAAATGTCCGGAAAAGGCTGAAGGTGTACAGAAACCGTTGCTCCATATGCTCGTTGTAATGGAAGGACCATTTTTGGGGGATTGGCAGCGCTCAACGCGTTTTTACACATCATAATATCCTGCTATTCGGCCCGTTTTTAATCACTTAAAATGCCGGGAATGTCCGAAAGAGGCCGAAGGTGTACAGAACCTGATGCTCCGTATGCTCGTTGTAAGGGGCGTACCATTTCTCGGGGATTGGCAGCGCGCAACGAGTTCTCTCACATCATAATATCCTGATATACGGCCTATTTTGAAACAATTAAAATGCCGGAAATTTCCGGATAAGGCCGAAGGTATACAGAACCTGATGCTCCGTATCCTCGTTGTAATGGGCGTTCCATTTTTCGGGGATTGGAAGCGTGCAGCGAGTTCTCACACATCATAGTATCCTGCGATACGACCCATTTTGAAACAATTAAAAAGACGGAAATGTCCGGAAAAGGCTGAAGGTGTACAGAAACCGTTGCTCCGTATGCTGGTTGTAATGGGCGTACCATTTTTCGGGGATTGGCAGCGTGCAACAAGTTCTCACACATCATAATATCCTGCGATACGACCCATTTTGAAACAATTAAAAAGCCGAAACTGGCCGGAAAAGGCCGAAGGTGTACAGAACCCGTTGCTCCGCATGCTCTTTGTAGTGGAAGTACCATTCTTCGGGGATTGGCAGCGCGCAACGAGTTCTCTCACATCATAATATCCTGATATACGGCCCATATTGAAACAATTAAAAAGCCGAAACTTGCCGGAAACGGCCGAATATTTACAAGACAGGATTCTCCGCATGCTCGTTGTAATGGGCGTACCATTTTTCGGGGATTGGCAGCGCGCAACGAGTTCTCTCACATCATAATATCCTAATATACGGCCCATTTTGAAACAATTAAAAAGCCGGAAATGTCCGGAAAAGGCCGAAGGTGTACAGAACCCGTTGCTCCGTATGCTCGTTGTAATGGACGGACCATTTTTCGGGGATTGGCAGCGTGCAGCGAGTTCTCACACATCATAATATCCTGCGATAGGACCCATTTTGAAACAATTAAAAAGCCGAAACTTGCCGGAAAAGGCCGAATATTTACAAGACAGGATTCTCCGCATGCTCGTTGTAATGGGCGTACCATTTTTCGGGGATTGGCAGCGTGCAGCGAGTTCTCACACATCATAATATCCTGCGATACGACCCATTTTGAAACAATTAAAAAGCCGGAAATGTCCGGAAAAGGCTGAAGGTGTACAGAAACCGTTGCTCCGTATGCTCGTTGTAATGGAAGGACCATTTTTGGGGGATTGGCAGCGCTCAACGCGTTTTTACACATCATAATATCCTGCTATTCGGCCCGTTTTTAATGACTTAAAATGCCGGAAATGTCCGAAAGAGGCCGAATGTGTACAGATACCGTTTCTCCGTATGCTCGTTCTAAAGGAAGGACCATTTTTGGGGGATTGGCAACACTCAACGCGTTTTTACACATCATAATATCCTGCTGTTCGGCCCCTTTTTAATCACTTAAAATGCCGGAAATGTCCGGAATAGGCCGAAGGTGTACAGAACCCGTTGCTGCGTATGCTCGTTGTAATGGGCGTACCATTTTTCGGGGATTGGCAGCGTGCAGCGGGTTCTCACACATCATAATATCCTGCGATACGACCCATTTTGAAACAATTAAAAAGACGGAAATGTCCGGAAAAGGCCGAAGGTGTACAGAATCCGTTGCTCCGTATGCTCGTTGTAATGGGCGTACCATTTTTCGGGGATTGGCAGCGTGCAGCGATTTCTCACACATCATAATATCCTGCGATACGACCCATTTTGAAACAATTAAAAAGCCGGAAATATCCGGTAAAGGCCGAAGGTGTACAGAACCTGATGCTCCGTATGCACGTTGTAATGGAAGTATTACTTTACGGAGTGCTTCTGCCTGCAACCCGTTCTTGCGCATCATAATTTCTTGTTGTGTGACCCGTTTTGTATCAATTAAAATGTAAGAAATGGCCGGAAAAGGCCGAATATGTACAAGACAGCATTCTCCACATGCTCGTTGTATTGACCGTACCATTCTTCGAAGGGTTCCTGCGTGCAATCCGTTCTAGCATATCATAATTTCCTGCTATATGACCCGTTTTGAATCAATTAAATTGCCGGAAGAGGCCGAATATGTACAAAACGGGATTCTCCGTATGTTCGTTGTAATGGAATTACCATTTTTGGGGGGCTGGCAGAGCGCAACTAGTTCTTACACATCATAATTTCCTGCTATATGACCGGTTTTGAATCAATTGAAATGCCGAAACTAGCCGGAAGAGGCCGAATATGTACAGAACCCAATGCTCCGTATGCTCGTTGTAATGGAAGTACCACTTAACAGAGTGCTTCTGCGTGCAACCCGTTCTTACACATCATAATTTCTAGTTACATGACCTGTTTTGTATCAATTAAAATGCCGGAAACGTCCGGAAAAGACCGAAATTGTACGGAACAAGATTATCCGTAATCTCGTTGTAATGGAAGGACCATTTTTGGGGTATTGGCAGCGCTCAAGCCGTTTTTACACATCATAATATCCTGCTATTCGGCCCGTTTTTAATCACTTAAAATGCCGGAAATGTCCGGAAGAGGCCGAAGGAGTACAGAACCCGATGTTCCGTTTGCTCGTTGTAATGGGCGTACCATTTTTAGGGGATTGGCAGCTTGCAGCGAGTTCTCACACATCATAATATCCTGCGATACGACCCATTTTTAAACTATTAAAATGCCGAAACTGGCCGGGAAAGGCCGAATATGTACAAGACAGGCTTCTCCGCGTGCTCGTTGTAATGGAAGTACCATTCTTCGGGGATTGGCAGCGCGCAACGGGTTCCCTCACATCATAATATCCTGATATACGGCCTATTTTGAAACAATTAAAATGCCGGAAATTTCCGGATAAGGCCGAAGGTATACAGAACCTGATGCTCCGTATCCTCGTTGTAATGGGCGTTCCATTTTTCGGGGATTGGAAGCGTGCAGCGAGTTCTCACACATCATAGTATCCTGCGATACGACCCATTTTGAAACAATTAAAAAGACGGAAATGTCCGGAAAAGGCTGAAGGTGTACAGAAACCGTTGCTCCGTATGCTGGTTGTAATGGGCGTACCATTTTTCGGGGATTGGCAGCGTGCAACAAGTTCTCACACATCATAATATCCTGCGATACGACCCATTTTGAAACAATTAAAAAGCCGAAACTGGCCGGAAAAGGCCGAAGGTGTACAGAACCCGTTGCTCCGCATGCTCTTTGTAGTGGAAGTACCATTCTTCGGGGATTGGCAGCGCGCAACGAGTTCTCTCACATCATAATATCCTGATATACGGCCCATATTGAAACAATTAAAAAGCCGAAACTTGCCGGAAACGGCCGAATATTTACAAGACAGGATTCTCCGCATGTTCGTTGTAATGGGCGTACCATTTTTCGGGGATTGGCAGCGCGCAACGAGTTCTCTCACATCATAATATCCTAATATACGGCCCATTTTGAAACAATTAAAAAGCCGGAAATGTCCGGAAAAGGCCGAAGGTGTACAGAACCCGTTGCTCCGTATGCTCGTTGTAATGGACGGACCATTTTTCGGGGATTGGCAGCGTGCAGCGAGTTCTCACACATCATAATATCCTGCGATAGGACCCATTTTGAAACAATTAAAAAGCCGAAACTTGCCGGAAAAGGCCGAATATTTACAAGACAGGATTCTCCGCATGCTCGTTGTAATGGGCGTACCATTTTTCGGGGATTGGCAGCGTGCAGCGAGTTCTCACACATCATAATATCCTGCGATACGACCCATTTTGAAACAATTAAAAAGCCGGAAATGTCCGGAAAAGGCTGAAGGTGTACAGAAACCGTTGCTCCGTATGCTCGTTGTAATGGAAGGACCATTTTTGGGGGATTGGCAGCGCTCAACGCGTTTTTACACATCATAATATCCTGCTATTCGGCCCGTTTTTAATGACTTAAAATGCCGGAAATGTCCGAAAGAGGCCGAATGTGTACAGATACCGTTTCTCCGTATGCTCGTTCTAAAGGAAGGACCATTTTTGGGGGATTGGCAACACTCAACGCGTTTTTACACATCATAATATCCTGCTGTTCGGCCCGTTTTTAATCACTTAAAATGCCGGAAATGTCCGGAATAGGCCGAAGGTGTACAGAACCCGTTGCTGCGTATGCTCGTTGTAATGGGCGTACCATTTTTCGGGGATTGGCAGCGTGCAGCGGGTTCTCACACATCATAATATCCTGCGATACGACCCATTTTGAAACAATTAAAAAGACGGAAATGTCCGGAAAAGGCCGAAGGTGTACAGAATCCGTTGCTCCGTATGCTCGTTGTAATGGGCGTACCATTTTTCGGGGATTGGCAGCGTGCAGCGATTTCTCACACATCATAATATCCTGCGATACGACCCATTTTGAAACAATTAAAAAGCCGGAAATATCCGGTAAAGGCCGAAGGTGTACAGAACCTGATGCTCCGTATGCACGTTGTAATGGAAGTATTACTTTACGGAGTGCTTCTGCCTGCAACCCGTTCTTGCGCATCATAATTTCTTGTTGTGTGACCCGTTTTGTATCAATTAAAATGTAAGAAATGGCCGGAAAAGGCCGAATATGTACAAGACAGCATTCTCCACATGCTCGTTGTATTGACCGTACCATTCTTCGAAGGGTTCCTGCGTGCAATCCGTTCTAGCATATCATAATTTCCTGCTATATGACCCGTTTTGAATCAATTAAATTGCCGGAAGAGGCCGAATATGTACAAAACGGGATTCTCCGTATGTTCGTTGTAATGGAATTACCATTTTTGGGGGGCTGGCAGAGCGCAACTAGTTCTTACACATCATAATTTCCTGCTATATGACCGGTTTTGAATCAATTGAAATGCCGAAACTAGCCGGAAGAGGCCGAATATGTACAGAACCCAATGCTCCGTATGCTCGTTGTAATGGAAGTACCACTTAACAGAGTGCTTCTGCGTGCAACCCGTTCTTACACATCATAATTTCTAGTTACATGACCTGTTTTGTATCAATTAAAATGCCGGAAACGTCCGGAAAAGACCGAAATTGTACGGAACAAGATTATCCGTAATCTCGTTGTAATGGAAGGACCATTTTTGGGGTATTGGCAGCGCTCAAGCCGTTTTTACACATCATAATATCCTGCTATTCGGCCCGTTTTTAATGACTTAAAATGCCGGAAATGTCCGGAAGAGGCCGAAGGAGTACAGAACCCGATGCTCCGTTTGCTCGTTGTAATGGGCGTACCATTTTTAGGGGATTGGCAGCTTGCAGCGAGTTCTCACACATCATAATATCCTGCGATACGACCCATTTTTAGACTATTAAAATGCCGAAACTGGCCGGGAAAGGCCGAATATGTACAAGACAGGATTCTCCGCATGCTCGTTGTAATGGAAGTACCATTCTTCGGGGATTGGCAGCGCGCAACGGGTTCCCTCACATCATAATATCCTGCAATACGGCCCGTTTTTAATTACATAAAATGCCGGAGATGTCCGGAAATGACCGAATGTGTACAGAACACGATGCTCCGTTTGCTCGTTGTGATGGAAGTACCATTTTGGGGGGGTTGGCAGAGAGCAACTGGTTCTTACACATCATAATATCCTGATATACGGCCCATTTTGAAACAATTAAAAAGCCGGAAATGTCCGGAAAAGGCCGTAGGTGTACAGATCCCGTTGCTCCGTATGCTCGTTGTAATGGGCGTACAATTTTTCGGGGATTGGCAGCGTGCAGCGAGTTCTCACACATCATAGTATCCTGCGATACGACCCATTTTGAAACAATTAAAAAGCCGGAAATGTCCGGAAAAGGGTGAAGGTGTACAGAAACCGTTGCTCCGTATGCTCGTTGTAATGGAATTACCATTTTTGGGGGGCTGGCAGAGCGCAACTAGTTCTCACACATCATAATATCCTGCGATACGACCCATTTTGAAACAATTAAAAAGCCGAAACTTGCCGGAAAAGGCCGAATATGTACAAGACAGGATTCTCCGCATGCTCCTTGTAATGGAAGTACTATTCTTCGGGGATTGGCAGCGCGCAACGAGTTTTCTCACATCATAATATCCTGCGATAAGACCCATTTTGAAACAATTAAAAAGCCGGAAATGTCCGGAAAAGGCTGAAGGTGTACAGAACCCGTTGCTCCGCATGCTCGTTGTAATGGAAGTACCATTCTTCGGGGATTGGCTGCGCGCAACGAGTTCTCTCACATCATAATATCCTGCGATACGACCCATTTTGAAACAATTAAAAAGCCGAAACTGGCCGGAAAAGGCCGAAAATGTACAAGACAGGATTCTCCGGATGCTGGTTGTATTGGAAGTACCATTCTTCGGGGATTGGCAGCGCGCACCGTGTTCTCTCACATCATAATATCCTGCTATTCTGCCCGTTTTTGATCACTTAATATGCCGGAAATGTCCGGAAAAGGCCGAAGGTGTACAGAACCTGATGCTCCGTATGCTCGTTGTAATGGAAGTACCATTTTTGGGGGGTTGGCAGAGAGCAACTGGTTCTTACACATCATAATATCCTGATATACGGCCCATTTTGAAACAATTAAAAAGCCGGAAATATCCGGAAAAGGCCGAAGGTGTACAGAACCCGCTGCTCCGTATGCTCGTTGTAATGGGCGTACCATTTTTCGGGGATTTCCAGCGTGCAGCCAGTTCTCACACCTCATAATATCCTGCGATACGACCCATTTTGAAACTATTAAAAAGCCGAAACTGGCCGGAAATGGCCGAATATGTACAAGACAGGATTCTCCGCATGCTCGTTGTAATGGAAGTACCATTCTTCGGGGATTGGCAGCGCGCAACGAGTTCTCTCACATCATAATATCCTGCTATACGGCCCGTTTTTAATCACATAAAATGCCGGAGATGTCCGGAAAAGGCCGAAGGTGTACAGAACCCAATGCTCCGTTTGCTCGTTGAAATGGAAGTACCATTTTTGGGGGGTTGGCAGAGAGCAACTGGTTCTTACACATCATAATATCCTGATATACGGCCCATTTTGAAACAATTAAAAAGCCGGGAATATCCGGAAAAGGCCGAAGGTGTACAGAACCCGTTGCTCCGTATGCTCGTTGTAATGGAATTACCATTTTTGGGGGATTGGCAACGCTCAACGCGTTTTTACACATCATAATATCCTGCGATACGACTCATTTTGAAACTATTAAAAAGCCGAAACTGGCCGGAAAAGGCCGAATATGTACCAGACAGGATTCTCGTCATGCTCGTTGAAATGGAAGTACCATTCTTCGGGGATTTGCAGCGCGCAACGAGTTCCCTCACATCATAATATCCTGCTATACGGCCCGTTTTTAATCACATAAAATGCCGGAGATGTCCGGAAAAGGCCGAAGGTGTACAGAACCCAATGCTCCGTTTGCTCGTTGTAATGGAAGTACCATTTTTGGGCGGTTGGCAGAGAGCAACTGGTTCTTACACATCATAATATCCTGATATACGGCCCATTTTGAAACAATTAAGAAGCCGGAAATATCCGGAAAAGGCCGAAGGTGTACAGAACACGTTGCTCCGTATGCTCGTTGTAATGGAATTACCATTTTTGTGGGATTGGCAACGCTCAACGCGTTTTTACACATCATAATATCCTGCTATTCGGCCCATTTTTGATCACTTAAAATGCCGGAAATGTCCGGAAAAGGCCGAAGGTGTACAGAAGCTGATGCTCCGTATGCTCGCTGTAAGGGGCGTACCATTTCTCGGGGATTGGCAGCGCGTAACGTGTTCTCTCTCATCATAATATCCTGATAAACGGCACATTTTGAAACAATTAAAAAGCCGGAAATGTCCGGAAAAGGCCGAAGGTGTACAGAACCCGTTGCTCCGTATGCTCGTTGTAGTGGGCGTACCATTTTTCGGGGATTGGCAGCGTGCAGCGAGTTCTCACACCTCATAATATCCTGCGATACGACTCATTTTGAAACTATTAAAAAGCCGAAACTGGCCGGAAAAGGCCGAATATGTACAAGACAGGATTCTCCGCATGCTCGTTGTAATGGAAGTACCATTCTTCGGGGATTGGCTGCGCGCAACGAGTTCTCTCACATCATAATATCCTGCGATACGACCCATTTTGAAACAATTAAAAAGCCGAAACTGGCCGGAAAAGGCCGAAAATGTACAAGACAGGATTCTCCGGATGCTGGTTGTATTGGAAGTACCATTCTTCGGGGATTGGCAGCGCGCACCGTGTTCTCTCACATCATAATATCCTGCTATTCTGCCCGTTTTTGATCACTTAATATGCCGGAAATGTCCGGAAAAGGCCGAAGGTGTACAGAACCTGATGCTCCGTATGCTCGTTGTAAGGGGCGTACCATTTCTCGGGGATTGGCAGCGCGTAACGTGTTCTCTCACATCATAATATCCTGATATACGGCCCATTTTGAAACAATTAAAAAGCCGGAAATGTCCGGAAAAGGCCGAAGGTGTACAGAACCCGTTGCTCCGTATGCTCGTTGTAGTGGGCGTACCATTTTTCGGGGATTGGCAGCGTGCAGCGAGTTCTCACACCTCATAATATCCTGCGATACGACTCATTTTGAAACTATTAAAAAGCCGAAACTGGCCGGAAAAGGCCGAATATGTACAAGACAGGATTCTCCGCATGCTCGTTGTAATGGAAGTACCATTCTTCGGGGATTGGCTGCGCGCAACGAGTTCTCTCACATCATAATATCCTGCGATACGACCCATTTTGAAACAATTAAAAAGCCGAAACTGGCCGGAAAAGGCCGAAAATGTACAAGACAGGATTCTCCGGATGCTGGTTGTATTGGAAGTACCATTCTTCGGGGATTGGCAGCGCGCACCGTGTTCTCTCACATCATAATATCCTGCTATTCTGCCCGTTTTTGATCACTTAATATGCCGGAAATGTCCGGAAAAGGCCGAAGGTGTACAGAACCTGATGCTCCGTATGCTCGTTGTAAGGGGCGTACCATTTCTCGGGGATTGGCAGCGCGTAACGTGTTCTCTCACATCATAATATCCTGATATACGGCCCATTTTGAAACAATTAAAAAGCCGGAAATGTCCGGAAAAGGCCGAAGGTGTACAGAACCCGTTGCTCCCTTTGCTTGTTGTAATGGAAGTACCATTTTTGGGGGGTTGGCAGAGAGCAACTGGTTCTTACACATCATAATATCCTGATATACGGCCCCTATTGAAGCAATTAAAAAGCCGGAAATGTCCGGACAAGGCCGAAGGTGTACAGAACCCGTTGCTCCGTATGCTCGTTGTAATGGGCGTAGCATTTTTCGGGGATTGGCAGCGTGCAGCGAGATCTCACACATCATAATATCCTGCGATACGACCCTTTTTGAAACAATTAAAAAGCCGGAAATATCCGGAAAAGGCCGAAGGTGTACAGAACCCGTTGCTCCGTATGCTCGTTGTAATGGAAGTACCATTTTTGGGGGGTTGGCAGAGAGCAACGAGTTCTCTCACATCATAATATCCTGCGATACGACCCGTTTTGAAACAATAAAATAGCCGGAAATGTCCGGAAAAGGCCGAAGGTGTACAGAACCCGTTGCTCCGTATGCTCGTTGTAATGGAAGGACCATTTTTCGGGGATTGGAAGAGTGCTGCGAGATCTCACACATCATAATATCGTGCGATACGACCCTTTTTGAAACAATTAAAAAGCCGGAAATATCCGGAAAAGGCCGAAGGTTTACAGAACCCGATGCTCCGTATGCTCGTTGTAAGGGAAGGACCATTTTTGGGGGATCGGCAACGCTCAACGCGTTTTTACACATCATAATATACTGGTGTACAGAACCTGATGCTCCGTATGCTCGTTGTAAGGGGCGTACCATTTCTCGGGGATTGGCAGCGCGTAACGTGTTCTCTCACATCATAATATCCTGATAAACGGCACATTTTGAAACAATTAAAAAGCCGGAAATGTCCGGAAAAGGCCGAAGGTGTACAGAACCCGTTGCTCCGTATGCTCGTTGTAGTGGGCGTACCATTTTTCGGGGATTGGCAGCGTGCAGCGAGCTCTCACACCTCATAATATCCTGCGATACGACTCATTTTGAAACTATTAAAAAGCCGAAACTGGCCGGAAAAGGCCGAATATGTACAAGACAGGATTCTCGTCATGCTCGTTGTAATGGAAGTACCATTCTTCGGGGATTTGCAGCGCGCAACGAGTTCCCTCACATCATAATATCCTGCTATACGGCCCGTTTTTAATCACATAAAATGCCGGCGATGTCCGGAAAAGGCCGAAGGTGTACAGAACCCGATGCTCCGTTTGCTCGTTGTAATGGAAGGACCATTTTTGGGGGATTGGCAGCGTGCAGCGAGTTCTCACACATCGTAATATCCTGCGATACGACCCGTTTTTAATCACATAAAATGCCGGAAATGTTCGGAAAAGGCCGAAGGTGTACAGAACCTGATGCTACGTATACTCGTTGTAAGGGGCGTTCCATTTCTCGGGGATTGGCTGCGCGTAACGAGTTCTCTCACATCATAATATCCTGATATACGGCCCATTTTGAAACAATTAAAAAGCAGGAAATGTCCGGAAAAGGCCGAAGGTATACAGAACCCGTTGCTCCGTATGCTCGTTGTAGTGGGCGTACCATTTTTCGGGGATTGGCAGCGTGCAGCGAGCTCTCACACCTCATAATATCCTGCGATACGACTCATTTTGAAACTATTAAAAAGCCGAAACTTGCCGGAAAAGGCCGAATATGTACAAGACAGTATTCTCCGCATGCTCGTTGTATTGGAAGTACCATTCTTCGGGGAATGGCAGCGCGCAACGAGTTCTCTCACATCATAGTATCCTGATATACGGCCCATTTTGAAACAATTAAAAAGCCGGAAATGTCCGGAAAAGGCCGAAGGTGTACAGAACCCGTTGCTCCCTTTGCTTGTTGTAATGGAAGTACCATTTTTGGGGGGTTGGCAGAGAGCAACTGGTTCTTACACATCATAATATCCTGATATACGGCCCATTTTGAAGCAATTAAAAAGCCGGAAATGTCCGGAAAAGGCCGAAGGTGTACAGAACCCGTTGCTCCGTATGCTCGTTGTAATGGGCGTATCATTTTTCGGGGATTTCCAGCGTGCAGCCAGTTCTCACACCTCATAATATCCTGCGATACGACCCATTTTGAAACTATTAAAAAGCCGAAACTGGCCGGAAATGGCCGAATATGTACAAGACAGGATTCTCCGCATGCTCGTTGTAATGGAAGTACCATTCTTCGGGGATTGGCAGCGCGCAACGAGTTCTCTCACATCGTAATATCCTGCTATACGGCCCGTTTTTAATCACATAAAATGCCGGAGATGTCCGGAAAAGGCAGAAGGTGTACAGAACCCGATGCTCCGTTTGCTCGTTGTAATGGAAGTACAATTTTTCGGGGATGGGCAGCGTGCAGCGTGTTCTCACACATCATAATAACCTGCGATACGACCCATTTTGAAACAATTAAAAAGACGAAACTGGCCGGGAAAGGCCGAATATGTACAAGACAGGATTATCCGCATGCTCGTTGTAATGGAAGTACCATTCTTCGGGGATTTGCAGCGCGCAACGAGTTCCCTCACATCATAATATCCTGCTATACGGCCCGTTTTTAATCACATAAAATGCCGGAGATGTCCGGAAAAGGCAGAAGGTGTACAGAACCCGATGCTCCGTTTGCTCGTTGTAATGGAAGTACAATTTTTCGGGGATGGGCAGCGTGCAGCGTGTTCTCACACATCATAATAACCTGCGATACGACCCATTTTGAAACAATTAAAAAGACGAAACTGGCCGGGAAAGGCCGAATATGTACAAGACAGGATTATCCGCATGCTCGTTGTAATGGAAGTACCATTCTTCGGGGATTTGCAGCGCGCAACGAGTTCCCTCACATCATAATATCCTGCTATACGGCCCGTTTTTAATCACATAAAATGCCGGAGATGTCCGGAAAAGGCCGAAGGTGTACAGAACCCGTTGCTCCGTATGCTCGTTGTAATGGGCGTACCATTTTTCGGGGATGGGCAGCGTGCAGCGGGTTCTCACACATCATAATATCCTGCGATACGACCCATTTTGAAACAATTAAATAGCCGGAAATATCCGGAAAAGGCCGAAGGTGTACAGAACCCGATGCTCCGTATGCTCGTTGTAAGGGAAGGACCATTTTTGGGGGATCGGCAACGCTCAACGCGTTTTTACACATCATAATATCCTGCTATTCGGCCCGTTTTTGATCACTTAAAATGCCGGAAATGTCCGGAAAAGGCCGAAGGTGTACAGAACCTGATGCTCCGTATGCTCGTTTTAAGGGGCGTACCATTTCTCGGGGATTGGCAGCGCGTAACGTGTTCTCTCACATCATAATATCCTGATAAACGGCACATTTTGAAACAATTAAAAAGCCGGAAATGTCCGGAAAAGGCCGAAGGTGTATAGAACCCGTTGCTCCGTATGCTCGTTGTAGTGGGCGTACCATTTTTCGGGGATTGGCAGCGTGCAGCGAGTTCTCACACCTCATAATATCCTGCGATACGACTCATTTTGAAACTATTAAAAAGCCGAAACTGGCCGGAAAAGGCCGAATATGTACAAGACAGGATTCTCGTCATGCTCGTTGAAATGGAAGTACCATTCTTCGGTGATTTGCAGCGCGCAACGAGTTCCCTCACATCATAATATCCTGCTATACGGCCCGTTTTTAATCACATAAAATGCCGGAGATGTCCGGAAAAGGTCGAAGGTGTACAGAACCCAATGCTCCGTTTGCTCGTTGTAATGGAAGTACCATTTTTGAGGGGTTGGCAGAGAGCAACTGGTTCTTACATATCATAATATCCTTATATACGGCCCATTTTGAAACAATTAAAAAGCCGGAAATATCCGGAAAAGGCCGAAGGTGTGCAGAACCCGTTGCTCCGTATGCTCGTTGTAATGGGCGTACCATTTTTCGGGGATTGGCAGCGTGCAGCGAGTTCTCACACATCATAATATCCTGCGATACGACCCGTTTTTAATCACATAAAATGCCGGAAATGTCCGGAAACGGCCGAAGGTGTACAGAACCCGATGCTCCGTTTGCTCGTTGTAATGGGCGTACCATTTTTCGGGGATTGGCAGCGCGCAACGAGTTCTCTCACATCATAATATCCTGCGATACGACCCATTTTGAAACAATTAAAAAGCCGGAAATGTCCGGAAAATGCCAAAGGTGTACAGAACCCGTTGCTCCGTATGCTCGTTGTAATGGGCGTACCATTTTTCGGGGATTGGCAGCGCGCAACGAGTTCTCTCACATCATAATATCCTGCGATACGACCCATTTTGAAACAATTAAAAAGCCGGAAATGTCCGGAAAATGCCGAAGGTGTACAGAACCCGTTGCTCCGTATGCTCGTTGTAATGGAAGGACCATATTTGGGGGATTGGCAGCGTGCAGCGAGTTCTCACACATCATAATATCCTGCGATACGACCCGTTTTTAATCACATAAAATGCCGGAAATGTCCGGAAACGGCCGAAGGTGTACAGAACCCGATGCTCCGTTTGCTCGTTGTAATGGAAGTACCATTTTTGGGGGGTTGGCAGAGAGCAACTGGCTCTTACACATCATAATAATCTGATATACGGCCCATTTTGAAACAATTAAAAAACCGGAAATATCCGGAAAAGGCCGAAGGTGTACAGAACCCGTTGCTCCGTATGCTCGTTGTAATGGGAGTACCATTTTTCGGGGATTGGCAGCGTGCAGCGAGATCTCACACATCATAATATCCTGCGATACGACCCTTTTTGAAACAATTAAAAAGCCGGAAATATCCGGAAAAGGCTGAAGGTGTGCAGAACCCGTTGCTCCGTATGCTCGTTGTAATGGGCGTACCATTTTTCGGGGATTGGCAGCGTGCAGCGAGTTCTCACACCTCATAATATCCTGCGATACGACCCATTTTGAAACTATTAAAAAGCCGAAACTGGCCGGAAAAGGCCGAATATGTACTAGACAGGATTCTCCGCATGCTAGTTGTAATGGATGTACCATTCTTCGGGGATTGGCAGCGCGCAACGAGTTCTCTCACATCATAATATCCTGCGATACGACCCATTTTGAAACAATTAAATAGCCGGAAATGTCCGGAAAATGCCGAACGTGTACAGAACCCGTTGCTCCGTATGCTCGTTGTAACGGAAGGACCATTTTTGGAGGATTGGCAGCGTGCAGCGAGTTCTCACACATCATAATATCCTGCGATACGACCCGTTTTTAATCACATAAAATGCCGGAAATGTCCGGAAAAGGCCGAAGGTGTACAGAACCTGATGCTACGTATACTCGTTGTAAGGGGCGTACCATTTCTCGGGGATTGGCAGCGCGCAACGAGGTCTCACACATCATAATATCCTGATATACGGCCCATTTTGAAACAATTAGAAAGGCGGAAATGTCCGGAAAAGGCCGAAGGTGTACGGAACCCGTTGCTCCCTTTGCTTGTTGTAACGGAAGTACCATTTTTGGGGGGTTGGCAGAGAGCAACTGGTTCTTACACATCATAATATCCTGATATACGGCCCATTTTGAGCAATTAAAAAGCCGGAAATGTCCGGAAAAGGCCGAAGGTGTACAGAACCCGTTGCTCCGTATGCTCGTTGTAATGGGCGTACCATTTTTCGGGGATTTCCAGCGTGCAGCGAGTTCTCACACCTCATAATATCCTGCGAAACGACTTATTTTGAAACTATTAAAAAGCCGAAACTTGCCGGAAAAGGCCGAATATGTACAAGACAGGATTCTCCGCATGCTCGTTGTAATGGTAGTACCATTCTTCGGGGATAGGCAGCGCGCAACGAGTTCTCTCACATCATAATATCCTGATATACGGCCCATTTTGAAACAATTAAAAAGCCGGAAATGTCCGGAAAAGGCCGAAGGTGTACAGAACCCGTTGCTCCGTATGCTCGTTGTAATGGGCGTACCATTTTTCGGGGATTGGAAGCGTGCAGCGAGATCACACACATCATAATATCGTGCGATACGACCCTTTTTGAAACAATTAAAAAGCCGGAAATATCCGGAAAAGGCCGAAGGTTTACAGAACCCGATGCTCCGTATGCTCGTTGTAAGGGAAGGACCATTTTTGAGGGGTTGGCAGAGAGCAACTGGTTCTTACACAACATAATATCCTGATATACGGCCCATTTTGAAACAATTAAAAAGCCGGAGATGTCCGGAAAAGGCCGAAGGTGTACAGAACCTGATGCTCCGTATGCTCGTTGTAAGGGGCGTACCATTTCTCGGGGATTGGCAGCGCGCAACGAGTTCTCTCACATCATAATATCCTGCGATAGAACCCATTTTGAAACAATTAAAACCCGGAAATGTCCGGAAAATGCCAAAGGTGTACAGAACCCGTTGCTCCGTATGCTCGTTGTAATGGGCGTACCATTTTTCGGGGATTGGCAGCGTGCAGCGAGTTCTCGCACCTCATAATATACTGCGATACGACCCATTTTGAAACTATTAAAAAGCCGAAACTGGCCGGAAATGGCCGAATATGTACAAGACAGGATTCTCCGCATGCTCGTTGTAATGGATGCACCATTCTTCGGGGATTGGCAGCGCGCAACGAGTTCTCTCACATCATAATATCCTGCGATACGACCCATTTTGAAACAATTAAAAAGCCGGAAATGTCCGGAAAATGCCGAAGGTGTACAGAACCCGTTGCTCCGTATGCTCGTTGTAATGGAAGGACCATATTTGGGGGATTGGCAGCGTGCAGCGAGTTCTCACACATCATAATATCCTGCGATACGACCCGTTTTTAATCACATAAAATGCCGGAAATGTCCGGAAACGGCCGAAGGTGTACAGAACCCGATGCTCCGTTTGCTCGTTGTAATGGAAGTACCATTTTTGGGGGGTTGGCAGAGAGCAACTGGCTCTTACACATCATAATAATCTGATATACGGCCCATTTTGAAACAATTAAAAAGCCGGAAATGTCCGGAAAAGGCCGAAGGTGTACAGAACCCGTTGCTCCGTATGCTCGTTGTAATGGGCGTACCATTTTTCGGGGATTGGAAGCGTGCAGCGAGATCTCACACATCATAATATCGTGCGATACGACCCTTTTTGAAACAATTAAAAAGCCGGAAATATCCGGAAAAGGCCGAAGGTGTACAGAACCCGATGCACCGTATGCTCGTTGTAAGGGAAGGACCATTTTTGGGGGATCGGCAACGCTCAACGCGTTTTTACACATCATAATATCCTGCTATTCGGCCCGTTTTTGATCACTTAAAATGCCGGAAATGTCCGGAAAAGGCCGAAGGTGTACAGAACCTGATGCTCCGTATGCTCGTTGTAAGGGGCGTACCATTTCTCGGGGATTGGCAGCGCATAACGTGTTCTCTCACATCATAATATCCTGATAAACGGCACATTTTGAAACAATTAAAAAGCCGGAAATGTCCGGAAAAGGCCGAAGGTGTACAGAACCCGTTGCTCCGAATGCTCGTTGTAGTGGGCGTACCATTTTTCGGGGATTGGCAGCGTGCAGCGAGTTCTCACACCTCATAATATTCTGCGATACGACTCATTTTGAAACTATTAAAAAGCCGAAACTGGCCGGAAAAGGCCGAATATGTACAAGACAGGATTCTCGTCATGCTCGTTGTAATGGAAGTACCATTCTTCGGGGATTTGCAGCGCGCAACGAGTTCCCTCACATCATAATATCCTGCTATACGGCCCGTTTTTAATCACATAAAATTCCGGAGATGTCCGGAAAAGGCCGAAGGTGTACGGAACCCGTTGCCCCGTATGCTCGTTGTAACAGGCGTACCATTTCTCGGGGATTGGCAGCGCGTAACGAGTTCTCTCACATCATAATATCCTGCGATACGACCCATTTTGAAACAATTAAAAAGCCGGAAATGTCCGGAAAATGCCAAAGGTGTACAGAACCCGTTGCTCCGTATGCTCGTTGTAATGGGCGTACCATTTTTCGGGGATTGGCAGCGTGCAGCGAGTTCTCACACCTCATAATATCCTGCGATACGACCCATTTTGAAACTATTAAAAAGCCGAAACTGGCCGGAAAAGGCCGAATATGTACAAGACAGGATTCTCCGCATGCTCGTTGTAATGGATGTACCATTCTTCGGGGATTGGCAGCGCGCAACGAGTTCTCTCACATCATAATATCCCGCGATACGACCCATTTTGAAACAATTAAAAAGCCGGAAATGTCCGGAAAATGCCGAAGGTGTACAGAACCCGTTGCTCCGTATGCTCGTTGTAATGGAAGGACCATTTTTGGGGGATTGGCAGCGTGCAGCGAGTTCTCACACATCATAATATCCTGCGATACGACCCGTTTTTAATTACATAAAATGCCGGAAATGTCCGGAAAAGGCCGAAGGTGTACAGAACCTGATGCTACGTATACTCGTTGTAAGGGGCGTACCATTTCTCGGGGATTGGCAGCGCGCAACGAGGTCTCACACATCATAATATCCTGCGATACGACCCTTTTTGAAACAATTAAAAAGCCGGAAATATCCGGAAAAGGCCGAAGGTGTACAGAACCCGTTGCTCCGTATGCTCGTTGTAATGGAAGGACCATTTTTGGGGGATTGGCAGCGTGCAGTGAGTTCTCACACCTCATAATATCCTGCGAAACGACTCATTTTGAAACTATTAAAAAGCCGAAACTTGCCGGAAAAGGCCGAATATGTACAAGACAGGATTCTCCGCATGCTCGTTGTAATGGAAGTACCATTCTTCGGGGATTGGCAGCGCGCAACGAGTTCTCTCACATCATAATATCCTGATATACGGCCCATTTTGAAACAATTAAAAAGCCGGAAATGTCCGGAAAAGGCCGAAGGTGAACAGAACCCGTTGCTCCGTATGCTCGTTGTAATGGAAGGACCATTTTTGTGGGATTGGCAGCGTGCAGCGTGTTCTCACACATCATAATATCCTGCGATACGACCCGTTTTTAATCACATAAAATGCCGGAAATGTCCGGAAAAGGCCGAAGGTGTACAGAACCTGATGCTACGTATACTCGTTGTAAGGGGCGTACCATTTCTCGGGGATTGGCAGCGCGCAACGAGGTCTCACACATCATAATATCCTGATATACGGCCCATTTTGAAACAATTAGAAAGGCGGAAATGTCCGGAAAAGGCCGAAGGTGTACAGAACCCGTTGCTCCCTTTGCTTGTTGTAACGGAAGTACCATTTTTGGGGGGTTGGCAGAGAGCAACTGGTTCTTACACATCATAATATCCTGATATACGGCCCATTTTGAGCAATTAAAAAGCCGGAAATGTCCGGAAAAGGCCGAAGGTGTACAGAACCCGTTGCTCCGTATGCTCGTTGTAATGGGCGTACCATTTTTCGGGGATTGTCAGCGTGCAGCGAGTTCTCACACCTCATAATATCCTGCGATACGACCCATTTTGAAACTATTAAAAAGCCGAAACTTGCCGGAAAAGGCCGAATATGTACAAGACAGGATTCTCCGCATGCTCGTTGTAATGGAAGTACCATTCTTCGGGGATTGGCAGCGCGCAACGAGTTCTCTCACATCATAATATCCTGATATACGGCCCATTTTGAAACAATTAAAAAGCCGGAAATGTCCGGAAAAGGCCGAAGGTGAACAGAACCCGTTGCTCCGTATGCTCGTTGTAATGGAAGGACCATTTTTGTGGGATTGGCAGCGTGCAGCGAGTTCTCACACATCATAATATCCTGCGATACGACCCGTTTTTAATCACATAAAATGCCGGAAATGTCCGGAAAAGGCCGAAGGTGTACAGAGCCTGATGCTACGTATACTCGTTGTAAGGGGCGTACCATTTCTCGGGGATTGGCAGCGCGCAACGAGGTCTCACACATCATAATATCCTGATATACGGCCCATTTTGAAACAATTAGAAAGGCGGAAATGTCCGGAAAAGGCCGAAGGTGTACAGAACCCGTTGCTCCCTTTGCTTGTTGTAACGGAAGTACCATTTTTGGGGGGTTGGCAGAGAGCAACTGGTTCTTACACATCATAATATCCTGATATACGGCCCATTTTGAGCAATTAAAAAGCCGGAAATGTCCGGAAAAGGCCGAAGGTGTACAGAACCCGTTGCTCCGTATGCTCGTTGTAATGGGCGTACCATTTTTCGGGGATTGGCAGCGTGCAGCGAGTTCTCACACCTCATAATATCCTGCGATACGACCCATTTTGAAACTATTAAAAAGCCGAAACTGGCCGGAAAAGGCCGAATATGTACAAGACAGGATTCTCCGCATGCTCGTTGTAATGGATGTACCATTCTTCGGGGATTGGCAGCGCGCAACGAGTTCTCTCACATCATAATATCCCGCGATACGACCCATTTTGAAACAATTAAAAAGCCGGAAATGTCCGGAAAATGCCGAAGGTGTACAGAACCCGTTGCTCCGTATGCTCGTTGTAATGGAAGGACCATTTTTGGGGGATTGGCAGCGTGCAGCGAGTTCTCACACATCATAATATCCTGCGATACGACCCGTTTTTAATTACATAAAATGCCGGAAATGTCCGGAAAAAGCCGAAGGTGTACAGAACCTGATGCTACGTATACTCGTTGTAAGGGGCGTACCATTTCTCGGGGATTGGCAGCGCGCAACGAGGTCTCACACATCATAATATCCTGATATACGGCCCATTTTGAAACAATTAGAAAGGCGGAAATGTCCGGAAAAGGCCGAAGGTGTACAGAACCCGTTGCTCCCTTTGCTTGTTGTAACGGAAGTACCATTTTTGGGGGGTTGGCAGAGAGCAACTGGTTCTTACACATCATAATATCCTGATATACGGCCCATTTTGAGCAATTAAAAAGCCGGAAATGTCCGGAAAAGGCCGAAGGTGTACAGAACCCGTTGCTCCGTATGCTCGTTGTAATGGGCGTACCATTTTTCGGGGATTTCCAGCGTGCAGCGAGTTCTCACACCTCATAATATCCTGCGAAACGACTCATTTTGAAACTATTAAAAAGCCGAAACTTGCCGGAAATGCCGAATATGTACAAGACAGGATTCTCCGCATGCTCGTTGTAATGGAAGTACCATTCTTCGGGGTTAGGCAGCGCGCAACGAGTTCTCTCACATCATAATATCCTGATATACGGCCCATTTTGAAACAATTAAAAAGCCGGAAATGTCCGGAAAAGGCCGAAGGTGTACAGAACCCGTTGCTCCGTATGCTCGTTGTAATGGGCGTACCATTTTTCGGGGATTGGAAGCGTGCAGCGAGATCACACACATCATAATATCGTGCGATACGACCCTTTTTGAAACAATTAAAAAGACGGAAATATCCGGAAAAGGCCGAAGGTTTACAGAACCCGATGCTCCGTATGCTCGTTGTAAGGGAAGGACCATTTTTGGGGGATCGGCAACGCTCAACGCGTTTTTACACATCATAATATACTGGTGTGCAGAACCTGATGCTCCGTATGCTCGTTGTAAGGGGCGTACCATTTCTCGGGGATTGGCAGCGCGTAACGTGTTCTCTCACATCATTATATCCTGATAAACGGCACATTTTGAAACAATTAAAAAGCCGGAAATGTCCGGAAAAGGCCGAAGGTGTACAGAACCCGTTGCTCCGTATGCTCGTTGTAATGGGCGTACCATTTTTCGGGGATTTCCAGCGTGCAGCCAGTTCTCACACCTCATAATATCCTGCGATACGACCCATTTTGAAACTATTAAAAAGCCGAAACTGGCAGGAAATGGCCGAATATGTACAAGACAGGATTCTCCGCATGCTCGTTGTAATGGAAGTACCATTCTTCGGGGATTGGCAGCGCGCAACGTGTTCTCTCACATCATAATATCCTGATATACGGCCAATTTGAAACAATTAAAAAGCCGGAAATGTCCGGAAAAGGCCGAAGGTGTACAGAACCAGTTGCTCCCTTTGCTTGTTGTAATGGAAGTACCATTTTTGGGGGGTTGGCAGAGAGGAACTGGTTCTTACACATCATAATATCCTGATATACGGCCCATTTTTGATCACTTAAAATGCCGGAAATGTCCGGAAAAAGCCGAAGGTGTACAGAACCTGATGCTCCGTATGCTCGTTGTAAGGGGCGTACCATTTCTCGGGGATTGGCAGCGCGCAACGAGTTCTCTCACATCATAATATCCTGCGATAGAACCCATTTTGAAACAATTAAAACCCGGAAATGTCCGGAAAATGCCAAAGGTGTACAGAACCCGTTGCTCCGTATGCTCGTTGTAATGGGCGTACCATTTTTCGGGGATTGGCAGCGTGCAGCGAGTTCTCGCACCTCATAATATACTGCGATACGACCCATTTTGAAACTATTAAAAAGCCGAAACTGGCCGGAAATGGCCGAATATGTACAAGACAGGATTCTCCGCATGCTCGTTGTAATGGATGCACCATTCTTCGGGGATTGGCAGCGCGCAACGAGTTCTCTCACATCATAATATCCTGCGATACGACCCATTTTGAAACAATTAAAAAGCCGGAAATGTCCGGAAAATGCCAAAGGTGTACAGAACCCGATGCTCCGTTTGCTCGTTGTAATGGAAGTACCATTTTTGGGGGGTTGGCAGAGAGCAACTGGCTCTTACACATCATAATAATCTGATATACGGCCCATTTTGAAACAATTAAAAAGCCGGAAATGTCCGGAAAAGGCCGAAGGTGTACAGAACCCGTTGCTCCGTATGCTCGTTGTAATGGGCGTACCATTTTTCGGGGATTGGAAGCGTGCAGCGAGATCTCACACATCATAATATCGTGCGATACGACCCTTTTTGAAACAATTAAAAAGCCGGAAATATCCGGAAAAGGCCGAAGGTGTACAGAACCCGATGCACCGTATGCTCGTTGTAAGGGAAGGACCATTTTTGGCGGATCGGCAACGCTCAACGCGTTTTTACACATCATAATATCCTGCTATTCGGCCCGTTTTTGATCACTTAAAATGCCGGAAATGTCCGGAAAAGGCCGAAGGTGTACAGAACCTGATGCTCCGTATGCTCGTTGTAAGGGGCGTACCATTTCTCGGGGATTGGCAGCGCATAACGTGTTCTCTCACATCATAATATCCTGATAAACGGCACATTTTGAAACAATTAAAAAGCCGGAAATGTCCGGAAAAGGCCGAAGGTGTACAGAACCCGTTGCTCCGAATGCTCGTTGTAGTGGGCGTACCATTTTTCGGGGATTGGCAGCGTGCAGCGAGTTCTCACACCTCATAATATTCTGCGATACGACCCATTTTGAAACTATTAAAAAGCCGAAACTGGCCGGAAAAGGCCGAATATGTACAAGACAGGATTCTCGTCATGCTCGTTGTAATGGAAGTACCATTCTTCGGGGATTTGCAGCGCGCAACGAGTTCCCTCACATCATAATATCCTGCTATACGGCCCGTTTTTAATCACATAAAATGCCGGAGATGTCCGGAAAAGGCCGAAGGTGTACGGAACCCGTTGCCCCGTATGCTCGTTGTAACAGGCGTACCATTTCTCGGGGATTGGCAGCGCGTAACGAGTTCTCTCACATCATAATATCCTGCGATACGACCCATTTTGAAACAATTAAAAAGCCGGAAATGTCCGGAAAATGCCAAAGGTGTACAGAACCCGTTGCTCCGTATGCTCGTTGTAATGGGCGTACCATTTTTCGGGGATTGGCAGCGTGCAGCGAGTTCTCACACCTCATAATATCCTGCGATACGACCCATTTTGAAACTATTAAAAAGCCGAAACTGGCCGGAAAAGGCCGAATATGTACAAGACAGGATTCTCCGCATGCTCGTTGTAATGGATGTACCATTCTTCGGGGATTGGCAGCGCGCAACGAGTTCTCTCACATCATAATATCCCGCGATACGACCCAATTTGAAACAATTAAAAAGCCGGAAATGTCCGGAAAATGCCGAAGGTGTACAGAACCCGTTGCTCCGTATGCTCGTTGTAATGGAAGGACCATTTTTGGGGGATTGGCAGCGTGCAGCGAGTTCTCACACATCATAATATCCTGCGATACGACCCGTTTTTAATTACATAAAATGCCGGAAATGTCCGGAAAAGGCCGAAGGTGTACAGAACCCGTTGCTCCGTATGCTCGTTGTAATGGGCGTACCATTTTTCGGGGATTGGAAGCGTGCAGCGAGATCACACACATCATAATATCGTGCGATACGACCCTTTTTGAAACAATTAAAAAGACGGAAATATCCGGAAAAGGCCGAAGGTTTACAGAACCCGATGCTCCGTATGCTCGTTGTAAGGGAAGGACCATTTTTGGGGGATCGGCAACGCTCAACGCGTTTTTACACATCATAATATACTGGTGTGCAGAACCTGATGCTCCGTATGCTCGTTGTAAGGGGCGTACCATTTCTCGGGGATTGGCAGCGCGTAACGTGTTCTCTCACATCATTATATCCTGATAAACGGCACATTTTGAAACAATTAAAAAGCCGGAAATGTCCGGAAAAGGCCGAAGGTGTACAGAACCCGTTGCTCCGTATGCTCGTTGTAATGGGCGTACCATTTTTCGGGGATTTCCAGCGTGCAGCCAGTTCTCACACCTCATAATATCCTGCGATACGACCCATTTTGAAACTATTAAAAAGCCGAAACTGGCAGGAAATGGCCGAATATGTACAAGACAGGATTCTCCGCATGCTCGTTGTAATGGAAGTACCATTCTTCGGGGATTGGCAGCGCGCAACGTGTTCTCTCACATCATAATATCCTGATATACGGCCAATTTGAAACAATTAAAAAGCCGGAAATGTCCGGAAAAGGCCGAAGGTGTACAGAACCAGTTGCTCCCTTTGCTTGTTGTAATGGAAGTACCATTTTTGGGGGGTTGGCAGAGAGGAACTGGTTCTTACACATCATAATATCCTGATATACGGCCCATTTTTGATCACTTAAAATGCCGGAAATGTCCGGAAAAGGCCGAAGGTGTACAGAACCTGATGCTCCGTATGCTCGTTGTAAGGGGCGTACCATTTCTCGGGGATTGGCAGCGCGCAACGAGTTCTCTCACATCATAATATCCTGCGATAGAACCCATTTTGAAACAATTAAAACCCGGAAATGTCCGGAAAATGCCAAAGGTGTACAGAACCCGTTGCTCCGTATGCTCGTTGTAATGGGCGTACCATTTTTCGGGGATTGGCAGCGTGCAGCGAGTTCTCGCACCTCATAATATACTGCGATACGACCCATTTTGAAACTATTAAAAAGCCGAAACTGGCCGGAAATGGCCGAATATGTACAAGACAGGATTCTCCGCATGCTCGTTGTAATGGATGCACCATTCTTCGGGGATTGGCAGCGCGCAACGAGTTCTCTCACATCATAATATCCTGCGATACGACCCATTTTGAAACAATTAAAAAGCCGGAAATGTCCGGAAAATGCCAAAGGTGTACAGAACCCGATGCTCCGTTTGCTCGTTGTAATGGAAGTACCATTTTTGGGGGGTTGGCAGAGAGCAACTGGCTCTTACACATCATAATAATCTGATATACGGCCCATTTTGAAACAATTAAAAAGCCGGAAATGTCCGGAAAAGGCCGAAGGTGTACAGAACCCGTTGCTCCGTATGCTCGTTGTAATGGGCGTACCATTTTTCGGGGATTGGAAGCGTGCAGCGAGATCTCACACATCATAATATCGTGCGATACGACCCTTTTTGAAACAATTAAAAAGCCGGAAATATCCGGAAAAGGCCGAAGGTGTACAGAACCCGATGCACCGTATGCTCGTTGTAAGGGAAGGACCATTTTTGGGGGATCGGCAACGCTCAACGCGTTTTTACACATCATAATATCCTGCTATTCGGCCCGTTTTTGATCACTTAAAATGCAGGAAATGTCCGGAAAAGGCCGAAGGTGTACAGAACCTGATGCTCCGTATGCTCGTTGTAAGGGGCGTACCATTTCTCGGGGATTGGCAGCGCATAACGTGTTCTCTCACATCATAATATCCTGATAAACGGCACATTTTGAAACAATTAAAAAGCCGGAAATGTCCGGAAAAGGCCGAAGGTGTACAGAACCCGTTGCTCCGAATGCTCGTTGTAGTGGGCGTACCATTTTTCGGGGATTGGCAGCGTGCAGCGAGTTCTCACACCTCATAATATTCTGCGATACGACCCATTTTGAAACTATTAAAAAGCCGAAACTGGCCGGAAAAGGCCGAATATGTACAAGACAGGATTCTCGTCATGCTCGTTGTAATGGAAGTACCATTCTTCGGGGATTTGCAGCGCGCAACGAGTTCCCTCACATCATAATATCCTGCTATACGGCCCGTTTTTAATCACATAAAATGCCGGAGATGTCCGGAAAAGGCCGAAGGTGTACGGAACCCGTTGCCCCGTATGCTCGTTGTAACAGGCGTACCATTTCTCGGGGATTGGCAGCGCGTAACGAGTTCTCTCACATCATAATATCCTGCGATACGACCCATTTTGAAACAATTAAAAAGCCGGAAATGTCCGGAAAATGCCAAAGGTGTACAGAACCCGTTGCTCCGTATGCTCGTTGTAATGGGCGTACCATTTTTCGGGGATTGGCAGCGTGCAGCGAGTTCTCACACCTCATAATATCCTGCGATACGACCCATTTTGAAACTATTAAAAAGCCGAAACTGGCCGGAAAAGGCCGAATATGTACAAGACAGGATTCTCCGCATGCTCGTTGTAATGGAAGTACCATTCTTCGGGGATTGGCAGCGCGCAACGAGTTCTCTCACATCATAATATCCTGATATACGGCCCATTTTGAAACAATTAAAAAGCCGGAAATGTCCGGAAAAGGCCGAAGGTGAACAGAACCCGTTGCTCCGTATGCTCGTTGTAATGGAAGGATCATTTTTGTGGGATTGGCAGCGTGCAGCGAGTTCTCACACATCATAATATCCTGCGATACGACCCGTTTTTAATCACATAAAATGCCGGAAATGTCCGGAAAAGGCCGAAGGTGTACAGAACCTGATGCTACGTATACTCGTTGTAAGGGGCGTACCATTTCTCGGGGATTGGCAGCGCGCAACGAGGTCTCACACATCATAATATCCTGATATACGGCCCATTTTGAAACAATTATAAAGGCGGAAATGTCCGGAAAAGGCCGAAGGTGTACAGAACCCGTTGCTCCCTTTGCTTGTTGTAACGGAAGTACCATTTTTGGGGGGTTGGCAGAGAGCAACTGGTTCTTACACATCATAATATCCTGATATACGGCCCATTTTGAGCAATTAAAAAGCCGGAAATGTCCGGAAAAGGCCGAAGGTGTACAGAACCCGTTGCTCCGTATGCTCGTTGTAATGGGCGTACCATTTTTCGGGGATTGGCAGCGTGCAGCGAGTTCTCACACCTCATAATATCCTGCGATACGACCCATTTTGAAACTATTAAAAAGCCGAAACTTGCCGGAAAAGGCCGAATATGTACAAGACAGGATTCTCCGCATGCTCGTTGTAATGGAAGTACCATTCTTCGGGGATTGGCAGCGCGCAACGAGTTCTCTCACATCATAATATCCTGATATACGGCCCATTTTGAAACAATTAAAAAGCCGGAAATGTCCGGAAAAGGCCGAAGGTGAACAGAACCCGTTGCTCCGTATGCTCGTTGTAATGGAAGGACCATTTTTGTGGGATTGGCAGCGTGCAGCGAGTTCTCACACATCATAATATCCTGCGATACGACCCGTTTTTAATCACATAAAATGCCGGAAATGTCCGGAAAAGGCCGAAGGTGTACAGAACCTGATGCTACGTATACTCGTTGTAAGGGGCGTACCATTTCTCGGGGATTGGCAGCGCGCAACGAGGTCTCACACATCATAATATCCTGATATACGGCCCATTTTGAAACAATTAGAAAGGCGGAAATGTCCGGAAAAGGCCGAAGGTGTACAGAACCCGTTGCTCCCTTTGCTTGTTGTAACGGAAGTACCATTTTTGGGGGGTTGGCAGAGAGCAACTGGTTCTTACACATCATAATATCCTGATATACGGCCCATTTTGAGCAATTAAAAAGCCGGAAATGTCCGGAAAAGGCCGAAGGTGTACAGAACCCGTTGCTCCGTATGCTCGTTGTAATGGGCGTACTATTTTTCGGGGATTGGCAGCGTGCAGCGAGTTCTCACACCTCATAATATCCTGCGATACGACCCATTTTGAAACTATTAAAAAGCCGAAACTGGCCGGAAAAGGCCGAATATGTACAAGACAGGATTCTCCGCATGCTCGTTGTAATGGATGTACCATTCTTCGGGGATTGGCAGCGCGCAACGAGTTCTCTCACATCATAATATCCCGCGATACGACCCATTTTGAAACAATTAAAAAGCCGGAAATGTCCGGAAAATGCCGAAGGTGTACAGAACCCGTTGCTCCATATGCTCGTTGTAATGGAAGGACCATTTTTGGGGGATTGGCAGCGTGCAGCGAGTTCTCACACATCATAATATCCTGCGATACGACCCGTTTTTAATTACATAAAATGCCGGAAATGTCCGGAAAAAGCCGAAGGTGTACAGAACCTGATGCTACGTATACTCGTTGTAAGGGGCGTACCATTTCTCGGGGATTGGCAGCGCGCAACGAGGTCTCACACATCATAATATCCTGCGATACGACCCTTTTTGAAACAATTAAAAAGCCGAAACTGGCCGGAAAAGGCCGAATATGTACTAGACAGGATTCTCCGCATGCTAGTTGTAATGGATGTACCATTCTTCGGGGATAGGCAGCGCGCAACGAGTTCTCTCACATCATAATATCCTGATATACGGCCCATTTTGAAACAATTAAAAAGCGGGAAATGTCCGGAAAAGGCCGAAGGTGTACAGAACCCGTTGCTCCGTATGCTCGTTGTAATGGGCGTACCATTTTTCGGGGATTGGAAGCGTGCAGCGAGATCACACACATCATAATATCGTGCGATACGACCCTTTTTGAAACAATTAAAAAGCCGGAAATATCCGGAAAAGGCCGAAGGTTTACAGAACCCGATGCTCCGTATGCTCGTTGTAAGGGAAGGACCATTTTTGAGGGGTTGGCAGAGAGCAACTGGCTCTTACACATCATAATATCCTGATATACGGCCCATTTTGAAACAATTAAAAAGCCGGAAATGTCCGGAAAAGGCCGAAGGTGTACAGAACCCGTTGCTCCGTATGCTCGTTGTAATGGAAGGACCATATTTGGGGGATTGGCAGCGTGCAGCGAGTTCTCACACATCATAATATCCTGCGATACGACCCGTTTTTAATCACATAAAATGCCGGAAATGTCCGGAAACGGCCGAAGGTGTACAGATCCCGATGCTCCGTTTGCTCGTTGTAATGGAAGTACCATTTTTGGGGGGTTGGCAGAGAGCAACTGGCTCTTACACATCATAATAATCTGATATACGGCCCATTTTGAAACAATTAAAAAGCCGGAAATGTCCGGAAAAGGCCGAAGGTGTACAGAACCCGTTGCTCCGTATGCTCGTTGTAATGGGCGTACCATTTTTCGGGGATTGGAAGCGTGCAGCGAGATCTCACACATCATAATATCGTGCGATACGACCCTTTTTGAAACAATTAAAAAGCCGGAAATATCCGGAAAAGGCCGAAGGTGTACAGAACCCGATGCACCGTATGCTCGTTGTAAGGGAAGGACCATTTTTGGGGGATCGGCAACGCTCAACGCGTTTTTACACATCATAATATCCTGCTATTCGGCCCCTTTTTGATCACTTAAAATGCCGGAAATGTCCGGAAAAGGCCGAAGGTGTACAGAACCTGATGCTCCGTATGCCCGTTGTAAGGGGCGTACCATTTCTCGGGGATTGGCAGCGCATAACGTGTTCTCTCACATCATAATATCCTGATAAACGGCACATTTTGAAACAATTAAAAAGCCGGAAATGTCCGGAAAAGGCCGAAGGTGTACAGAACCCGTTGCTCCGAATGCTCGTTGTAGTGGGCGTACCATTTTTCGGGGATTGGCAGCGTGCAGCGAGTTCTCACACCTCATAATATTCTGCGATACGACTCATTTTGAAACTATTAAAAAGCCGAAACTGGCCGGAAAAGGCCGAATATGTACAAGACAGGATTCTCGTCATGCTCGTTGTAATGGAAGTACCATTCTTCGGGGATTTGCAGCGCGCAACGAGTTCCCTCACATCATAATATCCTGCTATACGGCCCGTTTTTAATCACATAAAATGCCGGAGATGTCCGGAAAAGGCCGAAGGTGTACGGAACCCGTTGCCCCGTATGCTCGTTGTAACAGGCGTACCATTTCTCGGGGATTGGCAGCGCGTAACGAGTTCTCTCACATCATAATATCCTGCGATACGACCCATTTTGAAACAATTAAAAAGCCGGAAATGTCCGGAAAATGCCAAAGGTGTACAGAACCCGTTGCTCCGTATGCTCGTTGTAATGGGCGTACCATTTTTCGGGGATTGGCAGCGTGCAGCGAGTTCTCACACCTCATAATATCCTGCGATACGACCCATTTTGAAACTATTAAAAAGCCGAAACTGGCCGGAAAAGGCCGAATATGTACAAGACAGGATTCTCCGCATGCTCGTTGTAATGGATGTACCATTCTTCGGGGATTGGCAGCGCGCAACGAGTTCTCTCACATCATAATATCCCGCGATACGACCCATTTTGAAACAATTAAAAAGCCGGAAATGTCCGGAAAATGCCGAAGGTGTACAGAACCCGTTGCTCCGTATGCTCGTTGTAATGGAAGGACCATTTTTGGGGGATTGGCAGCGTGCAGCGAGTTCTCACACATCATAATATCCTGCGATACGACCCGTTTTTAATTACATAAAATGCCGGAAATGTCCGGAAAAGGCCGAAGGTGTACAGAACCTGATGCTACGTATACTCGTTGTAAGGGGCGTACCATTTCTCGGGGATTGGCAGCGCGCAACGAGGTCTCACACATCATAATATCCTGCGATACGACCCTTTTTGAAACAATTAAAAAGCCGGAAATATCCGGAAAAGGCCGAAGGTGTACAGAACCCGTTGCTCCGTATGCTCGTTGTAATGGAAGGACCATTTTTGGGGGATTGGCAGCGTGCAGTGAGTTCTCACACCTCATAATATCCTGCGAAACGACTCATTTTGAAACTATTAAAAAGCCGAAACTTGCCGGAAAAGGCCGAATATGTACAAGACAGGATTCTCCGCATGCTCGTTGTAATGGAAGTACCATTCTTCGGGGATTGGCAGCGCGCAACGAGTTCTCTCACATCATAATATCCTGATATACGGCCCATTTTGAAACAATTAAAAAGCCGGAAATGTCCGGAAAAGGCCGAAGGTGAACAGAACCCGTTGCTCCGTATGCTCGTTGTAATGGAAGGACCATTTATGTGGGATTGGCAGCGTGCAGCGAGTTCTCACACATCATAATATCCTGATATACGGCCCATTTTGAAACAATTAGAAAGGCGGAAATGTCCGGAAAAGGCCGAAGGTGTACAGAACCCGTTGCTCCCTTTGCTTGTTGTAACGGAAGTACCATTTTTGGGGGGTTGGCAGAGAGCAACTGGTTCTTACACATCATAATATCCTGATATACGGCCCATTTTGAGCAATTAAAAAGCCGGAAATGTCCGGAAAAGGCCGAAGGTGAACAGAACCCGTTGCTCCGTATGCACGTTGTAAGGGGCGTACCATTTCTCGGTGATTGGCAGCGCGCAACGAGGTCTCACACATCATAATATCCTGCGATACGACCCATTTTGAAACTATTAAAAAGCCGAAACTTGCCGGAAAAGGCCGAATATGTACAAGACAGGATTCTCCGCATGCTCGTTGTAATGGAAGTGCCATTCTTCGGGGATTGGCAGCGCGCAACGAGTTCTCTCACATCATAATATCCTGATATACGGCCCATTTTGAAACAATTAAAAAGCCGGAAATGTCCGGAAAAGGCCGAAGGTGAACAGAACCCGTTGCTCCGTATGCTCGTTGTAAGGGGCGTACCATTTCTCGGGGATTGGCAGCGCGCAACGAGGTCTCACACATCATAATATCCTGATATACGGCCCATTTTGAAACAATTAGAAAGGCGGAAATGTCCGGAAAAGGCCGAAGGTGTACAGAACCCGTTGCTCCCTTTGCTTGTTGTAACGGAAGTACCATTTTTGGGGGGTTGGCAGAGAGCAACTGGTTCTTACACATCATAATATCCTGATATACGGCCCATTTTGAGCAATTAAAAAGCCGGAAATGTCCGGAAAAGGCCGAAGGTGTACAGAACCCGTTGCTCCGTATGCTCGTTGTAATGGGCGTACCATTTTTCGGGGATTGGCAGCGTGCAGCGAGTTCTCACACCTCATAATATCCTGCGATACGACCCATTTTGAAACTATTAAAAAGCCGAAACTGGCCGGAAAACGCCGAATATGTACAAGACAGGATTCTCCGCATGCTCGTTGTAATGGATGTACCATTCTTCGGGGATTGGCAGCGCGCAACGAGTTCTCTCACATCATAATATCCCGCGATACGACCCATTTTGAAACAATTAAAAAGCCGGAAATGTCCGGAAAATGCCGAAGGTGTACAGAACCCGTTGCTCCGTATGCTCGTTGTAATGGAAGGACCATTTTTGGGGGATTGGCAGCGTGCAGCGAGTTCTCACACATCATAATATCCTGCGATACGACCCGTTTTTAATTACATAAAATGCCGGAAATGTCCGGAAAAAGCCGAAGGTGTACAGAACCTGATGCTACGTATACTCGTTGTAAGGGGCGTACCATTTCTCGGGGATTGGCAGCGCGCAACGAGGTCTCACACATCATAATATCCTGCGATACGACCCTTTTTGAAACAATTAAAAAGCCGGAAATATCCGGAAAAGGCCGAAGGTGACAGAACCCGTTGCTCCGTATGCTCGTTGTAATGGGAGTACCATTTTTCGGGGATTGGCAGCGCGCAACGAGTTCTCTCACATCATAATATCCTGATATACGGCCCATTTTGAAACAATTAAAAAGCCGGAAATGTCCGGAAAAGGCCGAAGGTGAACAGAACCCGTTGCTCCGTATGCTCGTTGTAATGGAAGGACCATTTTTGTGGGATTGGCAGCGTGCAGCGAGTTCTCACACATCATAATATCCTGCGATACGACCCGTTTTTAATCACATAAAATGCCGGAAATGTCCGGAAAAGGCCGAAGGTGTACAGAACCTGATGCTACGTATACTCGTTGTAAGGGGCGTACCATTTCTCGGGGATTGGCAGCGCGCAACGAGGTCTCACACATCATAATATCCTGATATACGGCCCATTTTGAAACAATTAGAAAGGCGGAAATGTCCGGAAAAGGCCGAAGGTGTACAGAACCCGTTGCTCCCTTTGCTTGTTGTAACGGAAGTACCATTTTTGGGGGGTTGGCAGAGAGCAACTGGTTCTTACACATCATAATATCCTGATATACTCCCCATTTTGAGCAATTAAAAAGCCGGAAATGTCCGGAAAAGGCCGAAGGTGTACAGAACCCGTTGCTCCGTATGCTCGTTGTAATGGGCGTACCATTTTTCAGGGATTGGCAGCGTGCAGCGAGTTCTCACACCTCATAATATCCTGCGATACGACCCATTTTGAAACTATTAAAAAGCCGAAACTGGCCGGAAAACGCCGAATATGTACAAGACAGGATTCTCCGCATGCTCGTTGTAATGGATGTACCATTCTTCGGGGATTGGCAGCGCGCAACGAGTTCTCTCACATCATAATATCCCGCGATACGACCCATTTTGAAACAATTAAAAAGCCGGAAATGTCCGGAAAATGCCGAAGGTGTACAGAACCCGTTGCTCCGTATGCTCGTTGTAATGGAAGGACCATTTTTGGGGGATTGGCAGCGTGCAGCGAGTTCTCACACATCATAATATCCTGCGATACGACCCGTTTTTAATTACATAAAATGCCGGAAATGTCCGGAAAAAGCCGAAGGTTTACAGAACCTGATGCTACGTATACTCGTTGTAAGGGGCGTACCATTTCTCGGGGATTGGCAGCGCGCAACGAGGTCTCACACATCATAATATCCTGCGATACGACCCTTTTTGAAACAATTAAAAAGCCGGAAATATCCGGAAAAGGCCGAAGGTGACAGAACCCGTTGCTCCGTATGCTCGTTGTAATGGGAGTACCATTTTTCGGGGATTGGCAGCGTGCAGAGAGATCTCACACATCATAATATCCTGCGATACGACCCTTTTTGAAACAATTAAAAAGCTGGAAATATCCGGAAAAGGCTGAAGGTGTGCAGAACCCGTTGCTCCGTATGCTCGTTGTAATGGGCGTACCATTTTTCGGGGATTGGCAGCGTGCAGCCAGTTCTCACACCTCATAATATCCTGCGATACGACCCATTTTGAAACTATTAAAAAGCCGAAACTGGCCGGAAAAGGCCGAATATGTACTAGACAGGATTCTCCGCATGCTAGTTGTAATGGATGTACCATTCTTCGGGGATTGGCAGCGCGCAACGAGTTCTCTCACATCATAATATCCTGCGATACGACCCATTTTGAAACAATTAAATAGCCGGAAATGTCCGGAAAATGCCGAACGTGTACAGAACCCGTTGCTCCGTATGCTCGTTGTAATGGAAGGACCATTTTTGTGGGATTGGCAGCGTGCAGCGAGTTCTCACACATCATAATATCCTGCGATACGACCCGTTTTTAATCACATAAAATGCCGGAAATGTCCGGAAAAGGCCGAAGGTGTACAGAACCTGATGCTACGTATACTCGTTGTAAGGGGCGTACCATTTCTCGGGGATTGGCAGCGCGCAACGAGGTCTCACACATCATAATATCCTGATATACGGCCCATTTTGAAACAATTAGAAAGGCGGAAATGTCCGGAAAAGGCCGAAGGTGTACAGAACCCGTTGCTCCCTTTGCTTGTTGTAACGGAAGTACCATTTTTGGGGGGTTGGCAGAGAGCAACTGGTTCTTACACATCATAATATCCTGATATACGGCCCATTTTGAGCAATTAAAAAGCCGGAAATGTCCGGAAAAGGCCGAAGGTGTACAGAACCCGTTGCTCCGTATGCTCGTTGTAATGGGCGTACCATTTTTCGGGGATTTCCAGCGTGCAGCGAGTTCTCACACCTCATAATATCCTGCGAGACGACTCATTTTGAAACTATTAAAAAGCCGAAACTTGCCGGAAATGCCGAATATGTACAAGACAGGATTCTCCGCATGCTCGTTGTAATGGAAGTACCATTCTTCGGGGTTAGGCAGCGCGCAACGAGTTCTCTCACATCATAATATCCTGATATACGGCCCATTTTGAAACAATTAAAAAGCCGGAAATGTCCGGAAAAGGCCGAAGGTGTACAGAACCCGTTGCTCCGTATGCTCGTTGTAATGGGCGTACCATTTTTCGGGGATTGGAAGCGTGCAGCGAGATCACACACATCATAATATCGTGCGATACGACCCTTTTTGAAACAATTAAAAAGACGGAAATATCCGGAAAAGGCCGAAGGTTTACAGAACCCGATGCTCCGTATGCTCGTTGTAAGGGAAGGACCATTTTTGGGGGATCGGCAACGCTCAACGCGTTTTTACACATCATAATATACTGGTGTGCAGAACCTGATGCTCCGTATGCTCGTTGTAAGGGGCGTACCATTTCTCGGGGATTGGCAGCGCGTAACGTGTTCTCTCACATCATTATATCCTGATAAACGGCACATTTTGAAACAATTAAAAAGCCGGAAATGTCCGGAAAAGGCCGAAGGTGAACAGAACCCGTTGCTCCGTATGCTCGTTGTAATGGAAGGACCATTTTTGTGGGATTGGCAGCGTGCAGCGAGTTCTCACACATCATAATATCCTGCGATACGACCCGTTTTTAATCACATAAAATGCCGGAAATGTCCGGAAAAGGCCGAAGGTGTACAGAACCTGATGCTACGTATACTCGTTGTAAGGGGCGTACCATTTCTCGGGGATTGGCAGCGCGCAACGAGGTCTCACACATCATAATATCCTGATATACGGCCCATTTTGAAACAATTAGAAAGGCGGAAATGTCCGGAAAAGGCCGAAGGTGTACAGAACCCGTTGCTCCCTTTGCTTGTTGTAACGGAAGTACCATTTTTGGGGGGTTGGCAGAGAGCAACTGGTTCTTACACATCATAATATCCTGATATACGGCCCATTTTGAGCAATTAAAAAGCCGGAAATGTCCGGAAAAGGCCGAAGGTGTACAGAACCCGTTGCTCCGTATGCTCGTTGTAATGGGCGTACTATTTTTCGGGGATTGGCAGCGTGCAGCGAGTTCTCACACCTCATAATATCCTGCGATACGACCCATTTTGAAACTATTAAAAAGCCGAAACTGGCCGGAAAAGGCCGAATATGTACAAGACAGGATTCTCCGCATGCTCGTTGTAATGGATGTACCATTCTTCGGGGATTGGCAGCGCGCAACGAGTTCTCTCACATCATAATATCCCGCGATACGACCCATTTTGAAACAATTAAAAAGCCGGAAATGTCCGGAAAATGCCGAAGGTGTACAGAACCCGTTGCACCGTATGCTCGTTGTAATGGAAGGACCATTTTTGGGGGATTGGCAGCGTGCAGCGAGTTCTCACACATCATAATATCCTGCGATACGACCCGTTTTTAATTACATAAAATGCCGGAAATGTCCGGAAAAAGCCGAAGGTGTACAGAACCTGATGCTACGTATACTCGTTGTAAGGGGCGTACCATTTCTCGGGGATTGGCAGCGCGCAACGAGGTCTCACACATCATAATATCCTGCGATACGACCCTTTTTGAAACAATTAAAAAGCCGGAAATATCCGGAAAAGGCCGAAGGTGTACAGAACCCGTTGCTCCGTATGCTCGTTGTAATGGGAGTACCATTTTTCGGGGATTGGCAGCGTGCAGAGAGATCTCACACATCATAATATCCTGCGATACGACCCTTTTTGAAACAATTAAAAAGCCGGAAATATCCGGAAAAGGCTGAAGGTGTGCAGAACCCGTTGCTCCGTATGCTCGTTGTAATGGGCGTACCATTTTTCGGGGATTGGCAGCGTGCAGCCAGTTCTCACACCTCATAATATCCTGCGATACGGCCCATTTTGAAACTATTAAAAAGCCGAAACTGGCCGGAAAAGGCCGAATATGTACTAGACAGGATTCTCCGCATGCTAGTTGTAATGGATGTACCATTCTTCGGGGATTGGCAGCGCGCAACGAGTTCTCTCACATCATAATATCCTGCGATACGACCCATTTTGAAACAATTAAATAGCCGGAAATGTCCGGAAAATGCCGAAGGTGTACAGAACCCGTTGCTCCGTATGCTCGTTGTAATGGGCGTACCATTTTTCGGGGATTTCCAGCGTGCAGCGAGTTCTCACACCTCATAATATCCTGCGAAACGACTCATTTTGAAACTATTAAAAAGCCGAAACTTGCCGGAAAAGGCCGAATATGTACAAGACAGGATTCTCCGCATGCTCGTTGTAATGGAAGTACCATTCTTCGGGGTTAGGCAGCGCGCAACGAGTTCTCTCACATCATAATATCCTGATATACGGCCCATTTTGAAACAATTAAAAAGCCGGAAATGTCCGGAAAAGGCCGAAGGTGTACAGAACCCGTTGCTCCGTATGCTCGTTGTAATGGGCGTACCATTTTTCGGGGATTGGAAGCGTGCAGCGAGATCACACACATCATAATATCGTGCGATACGACCCTTTTTGAAACAATTAAAAAGACGGAAATATCCGGAAAAGGCCGAAGGTTTACAGAACCCGATGCTCCGTATGCTCGTTGTAAGGGAAGGACCATTTTTGGGGGATCGGCAACGCTCAACGCGTTTTTACACATCATAATATACTGGTGTGCAGAACCTGATGCTCCGTATGCTCGTTGTAAGGGGCGTACCATTTCTCGGGGATTGGCAGCGCGTAACGTGTTCTCTCACATCATTATATCCTGATAAACGGCACATTTTGAAACAATTAAAAAGCCGGAAATGTCCGGAAAAGGCCGAAGGTGTACAGAACCCGTTGCTCCGTATGCTCGTTGTAATGGGCGTACCATTTTTCGGGGATTTCCAGCGTGCAGCCAGTTCTCACACCTCATAATATCCTGCGATACGACACATTTTGAAACTATTAAAAAGCCGAAACTGGCAGGAAATGGCCGAATATGTACAAGACAGGATTCTCCGCATGCTCGTTGTAATGGAAGTACCATTCTTCGGGGATTGGCAGCGCGCAACGAGTTCTCTCACATCATAATATCCTGATATACGGCCAATTTGAAACAATTAAAAAGCCGGAAATGTCCGGAAAAGGCCGAAGGTGTACAGAACCCGTTGCTCCCTTTGCTTGTTGTAATGGAAGTACCATTTTTGGGGGGTTGGCAGAGAGGAACTGGTTCTTACACATCATAATATCCTGATATACGGCCCATTTTTGATCACTTAAAATGCCGGAAATGTCCGGAAAAGGCCGAAGGTGTACAGAACCTGATGCTCCGTATGCTCGTTGTAAGGGGCGTACCATTTCTCGGGGATTGGCAGCGCGTAACGAGTTCTCTCACATCATAATATCCTGAAATACGGCCCATTTTGAAACAATTAAAAAGCCGGAAATGTCCGGAAAAGGGCGAAGGTGTACAGAACCTGATGCTCCGTATGCTCGTTGTAATGGAAGTACCATTCTTCGGGGATTGGCAGCGCGCAACGAGTTCTCTCACATCATAATATCCTGCGATACGACCCATTTTGAAACAATTAAAAAGCCGGAAATGTCCGGAAAATGCCAAAGGTGTACAGAACCCGTTGCTCCGTATGCTCGTTGTAATGGGCGTACCATTTTGCGGGGATTGGCAGCGCGTAACGAGTTCTCACACCTCATAATATCCTGCGATACGACCCATTTTGAAACTATTAAAAAGCCGAAACTGGCCGGGAGAGGCCGAATATGTACAAGACAGGATTCTCCGCATGCTCGTTGTAATGGATGTACCATTCTTCGGGGATTGGCAGCGCGCAACGAGTTCTCTCACGTCATAATATCCCGCGATACGACCCATTTTGAAACAATTAAAAAGACGAAACTGGCCGGAAAAGGCCGAATATGTACAAGACAGGATTCTCCGCATGCTCGTTGTATTGGAAGTACCATTCTTCGGGGATTGGCAGCGCGCACCGAGTTCCCTCACATCATAATATCCTGCTATACGGCCCGTTTTTAATCACATAAAATGCCGGAGATGTCCGGAAAAGGCCGAAGGTGTACAGAACCCGATGCTCCGTTTGCTCGTTGTAATGGAAGTACCATTATTGGGGGGTTGGCAGCGTGCAGCGAGTTCTCACACATCATAATATCCTGCGATACGACCCATTTTGAAACAACTAAAAAGACGAAACTGGCCGGAAAAGGCCGAATATGCACATGACAGGATTCTCCGCATGCTCGTTGTATTGGAAGTACCATTCTTCGGGGACTGGCAGCGCGCACCGAGTTCCCTCACATCATAATATCCTGCTATAGGGCCCGTTTTTAATCACATAAAATGCCGGAGATGTCCGGAAAAGGCCGAAGGTGTACAGAACCCGATGCTCCGTTTGCTCGTTGTAATGGAAGTACCATTTTTGGGGGGTTGGCAGAGAGCAACTGGCTCTTACACATCATAATAATCTGATATACGGCCCATTTTGAAACAATTAAAAAGCCGGAAATGTCCGGAAAAGGCCGAAGGTGTATAGAACCCGCTGCTCCCTTTGCTTGTTGTAATGGGCGTACCATTTTTGGGGGGTTGGCAGAGAGCAACTGGTTCTTACACATCATAATATCCTGATATACGGCCCATTTTGAAGCAATTAAAAAGCCGGAGATGTCCGGAAAAGGCCGAAGGTGTACAGAACCCGTTGCTCCCTTTGCTCGTTGTAGTGGGCGTACCATTTTTCGGGGATTGGCAGCGTGCAGCGAGTTCTCACACCTCATAATATCCTGCGAAACGACTCATTTTGAAACTATTAAAAAGCCGAAACTTACCGGAAAAGGCCGAATATGTACAAGACAGGATTCTCCGCATGCTCGTTGTAATGGAAGTACCATTCTTCGGGGATTGGCAGCGCGCAACGAGTTCTCTCACATCATAATATCCTGATATACGGCCCACTTTGAAACAATTAAAAAGCCGGAAATGTCCGGAAAAGGCCGAAGGTGTACAGAACCCGTTGCTCCCTTTGCTCGTTGTAGTGGGCGTACCATTTTTCGGGGATTGGCAGCGTGCAGCGAGCTCTCACACCTCATAATATCCTGCGATACGACTCATTTTGAAACTATTAAAAAGCCGAAACTGGCCGGAAAAGGCCGAATATGTACAAGACAGGATTCTCGTCATGCTCGTTGTAATGGAAGTACCATTCTTCGGGGATTTGCAGCGCGCAACGAGTTCCCTCACATCATAATATCCTGCTATACGGCCCGTTTTTAATCACATAAAATGCCGGCGATGTCCGGAAAAGGCCGAAGGTGTACAGAACCCGATGCTCCGTTTGCTCGTTGTAATGGAAGTACCATTTTTGGGGGGTTGGCAGAGAGCAACGAGTTCCCTCACATCATAATATCCTGCTATACGGCCCGTTTTTAATCACATAAAATGCCGGAAATGTCCGGAAAAGGCCGAAGGTTTACAGAACCCGATGCTCCGTATGCTCGTTGTAAGGGAAGGACCATTTTTGGGGGATCGGCAACGCTCATCGCGTTTTTACACATCATAATATCCTGCTATTCGGCCCGTTTTTGATCACTTAAAATGCCGGAAATGTCCGGAAAAGGCCGAAGGTGTACAGAACCTGATGCTCCGTATGCTCGTTGTAAGGGGCGTACCATTTCTCGGGGATTGGCAGCGCGTAACGTGTTCTCTCACATCATAATATCCTGATAAACGGCACATTTTGAAACAATTAAAAAGCCGGAAATGTCCGGAAAAGGCCGAAGGTGTACAGAACCCGTTGCTCCGTATGCTCGTTGTAGTGGGCGTACCATTTTTCGGGGATTGGCAACTTGCAGCGAGTTCTCACACCTCATAATATCCTGCGATACGACTCATTTTGAAACTATTAAAAAGCCGAAACTGGCCGGAAAAGGCCGAATATGTACAAGACAGGATTCTCGTCATGCTCGTTGTAATGGAAGTACCATTCTTCGGGGATTTGCAGCGCGCAACGAGTTCCCTCACATCATAATATCCTGCTATACGGCCCGTTTTTAATCACATAAAATGCCGGAGATGTCCGGAAAAGGCCGAAGGTGTACGGAACCCGTTGCTCCGTATGCTCGTTGTAACAGGCGTACCATTTCTCGGGGATTGGCAGCGCGTAACGAGTTCTCTCACATCATAATATCCTGCGATACGACCCATTTTGAAACAATTAAAAAGCCAGAAATGTCCGGAAAAGGCCGAAGGTGTACAGAACCCGTTGCTCCGTATGCTCGTTGTAGTGGGCGTACCATTTTTCGGGGATTGGCAGCGTGCAGCGAGTTCTCACACCTCATAATATCCTGCGATACGACTCATTTTGAAACTATTAAAAAGCCGAAACTGGCCGGAAAAGGCCGAATATGTACAATACAGGATTCTCCGCATGCTCATTGTAATGGAAGTACCATTCTTCGGGGATTGGCAGCGCGCAACGAGTTCCCTCACATCATAATATCCTGCTATACGGCCCGTTTTTAATCACATAAAATGCCGGAGCTGTCCGGAAAAGGCCGAAGGTGTACAGAACCCGATGCTCCGTTCGCTCGTTGTAATGGAAGTACCATTATTGGGGGGTTGGCAGCGTGCTGCGAGTTCTCACACATCATAATATCCTGCGATACGACCCATTTTGAAACAACTAAAAAGACGAAACTGGCCGGAAAAGGCCGAATATGCACATGACAGGATTCTCCGCATGCTCGTTGTATTGGAAGTACCATTCTTCGGGGACTGGCAGCGCGCACCGAGTTCCCTCACATCATAATATCCTGCTATAGGGCCCGTTTTTAATCACATAAAATGCCGGAGATGTCCGGAAAAGGCCGAAGGTGTACAGAACCCGATGCTCCGTTTGCTCGTTGTAATGGAAGTACCATTTTTGGGGGATTGGCAGCGCGCAACGAGTTCTCTCACATCATAATATCCTGATATACGGCCCACTTTGAAACAATTAAAAAGCCGGAAATGTCCGGAAAAGGCCGAAGGTGTACAGAACCCGTTGCTCCCTTTGCTCGTTGTAGTGGGCGTACCATTTTTCGGGGATTGGCAGCGTGCAGCGAGCTCTCACACCTCATAATATCCTGCGATACGACTCATTTTGAAACTATTAAAAAGCCGAAACTGGCCGGAAAAGGCCGAATATGTACAAGACAGGATTCTCGTCATGCTCGTTGTAATGGAAGTACCATTCTTCGGGGATTTGCAGCGCGCAACGAGTTCCCTCACATCATAATATCCTGCTATACGGCCCGTTTTTAATCACATAAAATGCCGGCGATGTCCGGAAAAGGCCGAAGGTGTACAGAACCCGATGCTCCGTTTGCTCGTTGTAATGGAAGTACCATTTTTGGGGGGTTGGCAGAGAGCAACGGGTTCCCTCACATCATAATATCCTGCTATACGGCCCGTTTTTAATCACATAAAATGCCGGAAATGTCCGGAAAAGGCCGAAGGTGTACAGAACCTGATGCTCCGTATGCTCGTTGTAAGGGGCGTACCATTTCTCGGGGATTGGCAGCGCGTAACGTGTTCTCTCACATCATAATATCCTGATAAACGGCACATTTTGAAACAATTAAAAAGCCGGAAATGTCCGGAAAAGGCCGAAGGTGTACAGAACCCGATGCTCCGTTTGCTCGTTGTAATGGAAGTACCATTTTTGGGGGGTTGGCAGAGAGCAACGGGTTCCCTCACATCATAATATCCTGCTATACGGCCCGTTTTTAATCACATAAAATGCCGGCGATGTCCGGAAAAGGCCGAAGGTGTACAGAACCCGTTGCTCCGTATGCTCGTTGTAATGGGTGTACCATTTTTCGGGGATTGGAAGCGTGCAGCGAGATCACACACATCATAATATCGTGCGATACGACCCTTTTTGAAACAATTAAAAAGACGGAAATATCCGGAAAAGGCCGAAGGTTTACAGAACCCGATGCTCCGTATGCTCGTTGTAAGGGAAGGACCATTTTTGGGGGATCGGCAACGCTCAACGCGTTTTTACACATCATAATATACTGGTGTGCAGAACCTGATGCTCCGTATGCTCGTTGTAAGGGGCGTACCATTTCTCGGGGATTGGCAGCGCGTAACGTGTTCTCTCACATCGTTATATCCTGATAAACGGCACATTTTGAAACAATTAAAAAGCCGGAAATGTCCGGAAAAGGCCGAAGGTGTACAGAACCCGTTGCTCCGTATGCTCGTTGTAATGGGCGTACCATTTTTCGGGGATTTCCAGCGTGCAGCCAGTTCTCACACCTCATAATATCCTGCGATACGACCCATTTTGAAACTATTAAAAAGCCGAAACTGGCAGGAAATGGCCGAATATGTACAAGACAGGATTCTCCGCATGCTCGTTGTAATGGAAGTACCATTCTTCGGGGATTGGCAGCGCGCAACGAGTTCTCTCACATCATAATATCCTGATATACGGCCAATTTGAAACAATTAAAAAGCCGGAAATGTCCGGAAAAGGCCGAAGGTGTACAGAACCCGTTGCTCCCTTTGCTTGTTGTAATGGAAGTACCATTTTTGGGGGGTTGGCAGAGAGGAACTGGTTCTTACACATCATAATATCCTGATATACGGCCCATTTTTGATCACTTAAAATGCCGGAAATGTCCGGAAAAGGCCGAAGGTGTACAGAACCTGATGCTCCGTATGCTCGTTGTAAGGGGCGTACCATTTCTCGGGGATTGGCAGCGCGTAACGAGTTCTCTCACATCATAATATCCTGAAATACGGCCCATTTTGAAACAATTAAAAAGCCGGAAATGTCCGGAAAAGGGCGAAGGTGTACAGAACCTGATGCTCCATATGCTCGTTGTAATGGAAGTACCATTCTTCGGGGATTGGCAGCGCGCAACGAGTTCTCACACATCATAATATCCTGCGATACGACCCATTTTGAAACAACTAAAAAGACGAAACTGGCCGGAAAAGGCCGAATATGCACATGACAGGATTCTCCGCATGCTCGTTGTATTGGAAGTACCATTCTTCGGGGACTGGCAGCGCGCACCGAGTTCCCTCACATCATAATATCCTGCTATAGGGCCCGTTTTTAATCACATAAAATGCCGGAGATGTCCGGAAAAGGCCGAAGGTGTACAGAACCCGATGCTCCGTTTGCTCGTTGTAATGGAAGTACCATTTTTGGGGGGTTGGCAGAGAGCAACTGGCTCTTACACATCATAATAATCTGATATACGGCCCATTTTGAAACAATTAAAAAGCCGGAAATGTCCGGAAAAGGCCGAAGGTGTATAGAACCCGCTGCTCCCTTTGCTTGTTGTAATGGGCGTACCATTTTTGGGGGGTTGGCAGAGAGCAACTGGTTCTTACACATCATAATATCCTGATATACGGCCCATTTTGAAGCAATTAAAAAGCCGGAGATGTCCGGAAAAGGCCGAAGGTGTACAGAACCCGTTGCTCCCTTTGCTCGTTGTAGTGGGCGTACCATTTTTCGGGGATTGGCAGCGTGCAGCGAGTTCTCACACCTCATAATATCCTGCGAAACGACTCATTTTGAAACTATTAAAAAGCCGAAACTTACCGGAAAAGGCCGAATATGTACAAGACAGGATTCTCCGCATGCTCGTTGTAATGGAAGTACCATTCTTCGGGGATTGGCAGCGCGCAACGAGTTCTCTCACATCATAATATCCTGATATACGGCCCACTTTGAAACAATTAAAAAGCCGGAAATGTCCGGAAAAGGCCGAAGGTGTACAGAACCCGTTGCTCCCTTTGCTCGTTGTAGTGGGCGTACCATTTTTCGGGGATTGGCAGCGTGCAGCGAGCTCTCACACCTCATAATATCCTGCGATACGACTCATTTTGAAACTATTAAAAAGCCGAAACTGGCCGGAAAAGGCCGAATATGTACAAGACAGGATTCTCGTCATGCTCGTTGTAATGGAAGTACCATTCTTCGGGGATTTGCAGCGCGCAACGAGTTCCCTCACATCATAATATCCTGCTATACGGCCCGTTTTTAATCACATAAAATGCCGGCGATGTCCGGAAAAGGCCGAAGGTGTACAGAACCCGATGCTCCGTTTGCTCGTTGTAATGGAAGTACCATTTTTGGGGGGTTGGCAGAGAGCAACGAGTTCCCTCACATCATAATATCCTGCTATACGGCCCGTTTTTAATCACATAAAATGCCGGAAATGTCCGGAAAAGGCCGAAGGTTTACAGAACCCGATGCTCCGTATGCTCGTTGTAAGGGAAGGACCATTTTTGGGGGATCGGCAACGCTCATCGCGTTTTTACACATCATAATATCCTGCTATTCGGCCCGTTTTTGATCACTTAAAATGCCGGAAATGTCCGGAAAAGGCCGAAGGTGTACAGAACCTGATGCTCCGTATGCTCGTTGTAAGGGGCGTACCATTTCTCGGGGATTGGCAGCGCGTAACGTGTTCTCTCACATCATAATATCCTGATAAACGGCACATTTTGAAACAATTAAAAAGCCGGAAATGTCCGGAAAAGGCCGAAGGTGTACAGAACCCGTTGCTCCGTCTGCTCGTTGTAGTGGGCGTACCATTTTTCGGGGATTGGCAACTTGCAGCGAGTTCTCACACCTCATAATATCCTGCGATACGACTCATTTTGAAACTATTAAAAAGCCGAAACTGGCCGGAAAAGGCCGAATATGTACAAGACAGGATTCTCGTCATGCTCGTTGTAATGGAAGTACCATTCTTCGGGGATTTGCAGCGCGCAACGAGTTCCCTCACATCATAATATCCTGCTATACGGCCCGTTTTTAATCACATAAAATGCCGGAGATGTCCGGAAAAGGCCGAAGGTGTACGGAACCCGTTGCTCCGTATGCTCGTTGTAACAGGCGTACCATTTCTCGGGGATTGGCAGCGCGTAACGAGTTCTCTCACATCATAATATCCTGCGATACGACCCATTTTGAAACAATTAAAAAGCCAGAAATGTCCGGAAAAGGCCGAAGGTGTACAGAACCCGTTGCTCCGTATGCTCGTTGTAGTGGGCGTACCATTTTTCGGGGATTGGCAGCGTGCAGCGAGTTCTCACACGTCATAATATCCTGCGATACGACTCATTTTGAAACTATTAAAAAGCCGAAACTGGCCGGAAAAGGCCGAATATGTACAAGACAGGATTCTCCGCATGCTCATTGTAATGGAAGTACCATTCTTCGGGGATTGGCAGCGCGCAACGAGTTCCCTCACATCATAATATCCTGCTATACGGCCCGTTTTTAATCACATAAAATGCCGGAGCTGTCCGGAAAAGGCCGAAGGTGTACAGAACCCGATGCTCCGTTCGCTCGTTGTAATGGAAGTACCATTATTGGGGGGTTGGCAGCGTGCTGCGAGTTCTCACACATCATAATATCCTGCGATACGACCCATTTTGAAACAACTAAAAAGACGAAACTGGCCGGAAAAGGCCGAATATGCACATGACAGGATTCTCCGCATGCTCGTTGTATTGGAAGTACCATTCTTCGGGGACTGGCAGCGCGCACCGAGTTCCCTCACATCATAATATCCTGCTATAGGGCCCGTTTTTAATCACATAAAATGCCGGAGATGTCCGGAAAAGGCCGAAGGTGTACAGAACCCGATGCTCCGTTTGCTCGTTGTAATGGAAGTACCATTTTTGGGGGATTGGCAGCGCGCAACGAGTTCTCTCACATCATAATATCCTGATATACGGCCCACTTTGAAACAATTAAAAAGCCGGAAATGTCCGGAAAAGGCCGAAGGTGTACAGAACCCGTTGCTCCCTTTGCTCGTTGTAGTGGGCGTACCATTTTTCGGGGATTGGCAGCGTGCAGCGAGCTCTCACACCTCATAATATCCTGCGATACGACTCATTTTGAAACTATTAAAAAGCCGAAACTGGCCGGAAAAGGCCGAATATGTACAAGACAGGATTCTCGTCATGCTCGTTGTAATGGAAGTACCATTCTTCGGGGATTTGCAGCGCGCAACGAGTTCCCTCACATCATAATATCCTGCTATACGGCCCGTTTTTAATCACATAAAATGCCGGCGATGTCCGGAAAAGGCCGAAGGTGTACAGAACCCGATGCTCCGTTTGCTCGTTGTAATGGAAGTACCATTTTTGGGGGGTTGGCAGAGAGCAACGGGTTCCCTCACATCATAATATCCTGCTATACGGCCCGTTTTTAATCACATAAAATGCCGGAAATGTCCGGAAAAGGCCGAAGGTGTACAGAACCTGATGCTCCGTATGCTCGTTGTAAGGGGCGTACCATTTCTCGGGGATTGGCAGCGCGTAACGTGTTCTCTCACATCATAATATCCTGATAAACGGCACATTTTGAAACAATTAAAAAGCCGGAAATGTCCGGAAAAGGCCGAAGGTGTACAGAACCCGATGCTCCGTTTGCTCGTTGTAATGGAAGTACCATTTTTGGGGAGTTGGCAGAGAGCAACGGGTTCCCTCACATCATAATATCCTGCTATACGGCCCGTTTTTAATCACATAAAATGCCGGCGATGTCCGGAAAAGGCCGAAGGTGTACAGAACCCGTTGCTCCGTATGCTCGTTGTAATGGGCGTACCATTTTTCGGGGATTGGAAGCGTGCAGCGAGATCACACACATCATAATATCGTGCGATACGACCCTTTTTGAAACAATTAAAAAGACGGAAATATCCGGAAAAGGCCGAAGGTTTACAGAACCCGATGCTCCGTATGCTCGTTGTAAGGGAAGGACCATTTTTGGGGGATCGGCAACGCTCAACGCGTTTTTACACATCATAATATACTGGTGTGCAGAACCTGATGCTCCGTATGCTCGTTGTAAGGGGCGTACCATTTCTCGGGGATTGGCAGCGCGTAACGTGTTCTCTCACATCATTATATCCTGATAAACGGCACATTTTGAAACAATTAAAAAGCCGGAAATGTCCGGAAAAGGCCGAAGGTGTACAGAACCCGTTGCTCCGTATGCTCGTTGTAATGGGCGTACCATTTTTCGGGGATTTCCAGCGTGCAGCCAGTTCTCACACCTCATAATATCCTGCGATACGACCCATTTTGAAACTATTAAAAAGCCGAAACTGGTAGGAAATGGCCGAATATGTACAAGACAGGATTCTCCGCATGCTCGTTGTAATGGAAGTACCATTCTTCGGGGATTGGCAGCGCGCAACGAGTTCTCTCACATCATAATATCCTGATAAACGGCCAATTTGAAACAATTAAAAAGCCGGAAATGTCCGGAAAAGGCCGAATATGTACAAGACAGGATTCTCCGCATGCTCGTTGTAATGGATGTACCATTCTTCGGGGATTGGCAGCGCGCAACGAGTTCTCTCACGTCATAATATCCCGCGATACGACCCATTTTGAAACAATTAAAAAGACGAAACTGGCCGGAAAAGGCCGAATATGTACAAGACAGGATTCTCCGCATGCTCGTTGTATTGGAAGTACCATTCTTCGGGGATTGGCAGCGCGCACCGAGTTCCCTCACATCATAATATCCTGCTATACGGCCCGTTTTTAATCACATAAAATGCCGGAGATGTCCGGAAAAGGCCGAAGGTGTACAGAATCCGATGCTCCGTTTGCTCGTTGTAATGGAAGTACCATTATTGGGGGGTTGGCAGCGTGCAGCGAGTTCTCACACATCATAATATCCTGCGATACGACCCATTTTGAAACAACTAAAAAGACGAAACTGGCCGGAAAAGGCCGAATATGCACATGACAGGATTCTCCGCATGCTCGTTGTATTGGAAGTACCATTCTTCGGGGACTGGCAGCGCGCACCGAGTTCCCTCACATCATAATATCCTGCTATAGGGCCCGTTTTTAATCACATAAAATGCCGGCGATGTCCGGAAAAGGCCGAAGGTGTACAGAACCCGTTGCTCCGTATGCTCGTTGTAATGGGCGTACCATTTTTCGGGGATTGGAAGCGTGCAGCGAGATCACACACATCATAATATCGTGCGATACGACCCTTTTTGAAACAATTAAAAAGACGGAAATATCCGGAAAAGGCCGAAGGTTTACAGAACCCAATGCTCCGTATGCTCGTTGTAAGGGAAGGACCTTTTTTGGGGGATCGGCAACGCTCAACGCGTTTTTACACATCATAATATACTGGTGTGCAGAACCTGATGCTCCGTATGCTCGTTGTAAGGGGCGTACCATTTCTCGGGGATTGGCAGCGCGTAACGTGTTCTCTCACATCATTATATCCTGATAAACGGCACATTTTGAAACAATTAAAAAGCCGGAAATGTCCGGAAAAGGCCGAAGGTGTACAGAACCCGTTGCTCCGTATGCTCGTTGTAATGGGCGTACCATTTTTCGGGGATTTCCAGCGTGCAGCCAGTTCTCACACCTCTTAATATCCTGCGATACGACCCATTTTGAAACTATTAAAAAGCCGAAACTGGCAGGAAATGGCCGAATATGTACAAGACAGGATTCTCCGCATGCTCGTTGTAATGGAAGTACCATTCTTCGGGGATTGGCAGCGCGCAACGAGTTCTCTCACATCATAATATCCTGATATACGGCCAATTTGAAACAATTAAAAAGCCGGAAATGTCCGGAAAAGGCCGAAGGTGTACAGAACCCGTTGCTCCCTTTGCTTGTTGTAATGGAAGTACCATTTTTGGGGGGTTGGCAGAGAGGAACTGGTTCTTACACATCATAATATCCTGATATACGGCCCATTTTTGATCACTTAAAATGCCGGAAATGTCCGGAAAAGGCCGAAGGTGTACAGAACCTGATGCTCCGTATGCTCGTTGTAAGGGGCGTACCATTTCTCGGGGATTGGCAGCGCGTAACGAGTTCTCTCACATCATAATATCCTGAAATACGGCCCATTTTGAAACAATTAAAAAGCCGGAAATGTCCGGAAAATGCCAAAGGTGTACATAACCCGTTGCTCCGTATGCTCGTTGTAATGGGCGTACCATTTTGCGGGGATTGGCAGCGTGCTGCGAGATCTCACACCTCATAATATCCTGCGATACGACCCATTTTGAAACTATTAAAAAGCCGAAACTGGCCGGGAAAGGCCGAATATGTACAAGACAGGATTCTCCGCATGCTCGTTGTAATGGATGTACCATTCTTCGGGGATTGGCAGCGCGCAACGAGTTCTCTCAAGTCATAATATCCCGCGATACGACCCATTTTGAAACAATTAAAAAGACGAAACTGGCCGGAAAAGGCCGAATATGTACAAGACAGGATTCTCCGCATGCTCGTTGTATTGGAAGTACCATTCTTCGGGGATTGGCAGCGCGCACCGAGTTCCCTCACATCATAATATCCTGCTATACGGCCCGTTTTTAATCACATAAAATGCCGGAGATGTCCGGAAAAGGCCGAAGGTGTACAGAACCCGATGCTCCGTTTGCTCGTTGTAATGGAAGTACCATTATTGGGGGGTTGGCAGCGTGCAGCGAGTTCTCACACATCATAATATCCTGCGATACGACCCATTTTGAAACAACTAAAAAGACGAAACTGGCCGGAAAAGGCCGAATATGCACATGACAGGATTCTCCGCATGCTCGTTGTATTGGAAGTACCATTCTTCGGGGACTGGCAGCGCGCACCGAGTTCCCTCACATCATAATATCCTGCTATAGGGCCCGTTTTTAATCACATAAAATGCCGGAGATGTCCGGAAAAGGCCGAAGGTGTACAGAACCCGATGCTCCGTTTGCTCGTTGTAATGGAAGTACCATTTTTGGGGGGTTGGCAGAGAGCAACTGGCTCTTACACATCATAATAATCTGATATACGGCCCATTTTGAAACAATTAAAAAGCCGGAAATGTCCGGAAAAGGCCGAAGGTGTATAGAACCCGCTGCTCCCTTTGCTTGTTGTAATGGGCGTACCATTTTTGGGGGGTTGGCAGAGAGCAACTGGTTCTTACACATCATAATATCCTGATATACGGCCCATTTTGAAGCAATTAAAAAGCCGGAGATGTCCGGAAAAGGCCGAAGGTGTACAGAACCCGTTGCTCCCTTTGCTCGTTGTAGTGGGCGTACCATTTTTCGGGGATTGGCAGCGTGCAGCGAGTTCTCACACCTCATAATATCCTGCGAAACGACTCATTTTGAAACTATTAAAAAGCCGAAACTTACCGGAAAAGGCCGAATATGTACAAGACAGGATTCTCCGCATGCTCGTTGTAATGGAAGTACCATTCTTCGGGGATTGGCAGCGCGCAACGAGTTCTCTCACATCATAATATCCTGATATACGGCCCACTTTGAAACAATTAAAAAGCCGGAAATGTCCGGAAAAGGCCGAAGGTGTACAGAACCCGTTGCTCCCTTTGCTCGTTGTAGTGGGCGTACCATTTTTCGGGGATTGGCAGCGTGCAGCGAGCTCTCACACCTCATAATATCCTGCGATACGACTCATTTTGAAACTATTAAAAAGCCGAAACTGGCCGGAAAAGGCCGAATATGTACAAGACAGGATTCTCGTCATGCTCGTTGTAATGGAAGTACCATTCTTCGGGGATTTGCAGCGCGCAACGAGTTCCCTCACATCATAATATCCTGCTATACGGCCCGTTTTTAATCACATAAAATGCCGGCGATGTCCGGAAAAGGCCGATGGTGTACAGAACCCGATGCTCCGTTTGCTCGTTGTAATGGAAGTACCATTTTTGGGGGGTTGGCAGAGAGCAACGAGTTCCCTCACATCATAATATCCTGCTATACGGCCCGTTTTTAATCACATAAAATGCCGGAAATGTCCGGAAAAGGCCGAAGGTTTACAGAACCCGATGCTCCGTATGCTCGTTGTAAGGGAAGGACCATTTTTGGGGGATCGGCAACGCTCATCGCGTTTTTACACATCATAATATCCTGCTATTCGGCCCGTTTTTGATCACTTAAAATGCCGGAAATGTCCGGAAAAGGCCGAAGGTGTACAGAACCTGATGCTCCGTATGCTCGTTGTAAGGGGCGTACCATTTCTCGGGGATTGGCAGCGCGTAACGTGTTCTCTCACATCATAATATCCTGATAAACGGCACATTTTGAAACAATTAAAAAGCCGGAAATGTCCGGAAAAGGCCGAAGGTGTACAGAACCCGTTGCTCCGTATGCTCGTTGTAGTGGGCGTACCATTTTTCGGGGATTGGCAACGTGCAGCGAGTTCTCACACCTCATAATATCCTGCGATACGACTCATTTTGAAACTATTAAAAAGCCGAAACTGGCCGGAAAAGGCCGAATATGTACAAGACAGGATTCTCGTCATGCTCGTTGTAATGGAAGTACCATTCTTCGGGGATTTGCAGCGCGCAACGAGTTCCCTCACATCATAATATCCTGCTATACGGCCCGTTTTTAATCACATAAAATGCCGGAGATGTCCGGAAAAGGCCGAAGGTGTACGGAACCCGTTGCTCCGTATGCTCGTTGTAACAGGCGTACCATTTCTCGGGGATTGGCAGCGCGTAACGAGTTCTCTCACATCATAATATCCTGCGATACGACCCATTTTGAAACAATTAAAAAGCCGGAAATATCCGGAAAATGCCAAAGGTGTACAGAACCCGTTGCTCCGTATGCTCGTTGTAATGGGCGTACCATTTTTCGGGGATTGGCAGCGTGCAGCGAGTTCTCACACCTCATAATATCCTGCGATACGACTCATTTTGAAACTATTAAAAAGCCGAAACTGGCAGGAAATGGCCGAATATGTACAAGACAGGATTCTCCGCATGCTCGTTGTAATGGAAGTACCATTCTTCGGGGATTGGCAGCGCGCAACGAGTTCTCTCACATTATAATATCCTGCTATACGGCCCGTTTTTAATCACATAAAATGCCGGAGATGTCCGGAAAAGGCCGAAGGTGTACAGAACCCGATGCTCCGTTTGCTCGTTGTAATGGAAGTACCATTTTTGGGGGGTTGGCAGAGAGCAACTGGTTCTTACACATCATAATAATCTGATATACGGCCCATTTTGAAACAATGAAAAAGCCGGAAATGTCCGGAAAAGGCCGAAGGTGTACAGAACCCGTTGCTCCGTATTCTCGTTGTAATGGGCGTACCATTTTTCGGGGATTTCCAGCGTGCAGCCAGTTCTCACACCTCATAATATCCTGCGATACGACCCATTTTGAAACTATTAACAAGCCGAAACTGGCCGGAAATGGCCGAATATGTACAAGACAGGATTCTCCGCATGCTCGTTGTAATGGAAGTACCATTCTTCGGGGATTGGCAGCGCGCAACGAGTTCTCTCACATCATAATATTCTGATATACGGCCCATGTTGAAACAATTAAAAAGCCGGAAATGTCCGGAAAAGGCCGAAGGTGTACAGAACCTGATGCTCCGTATGCTCGTTGTAATGGAAGTACCATTTTTGGGGGGTTGGCAGAGAGCAACTGGTTCTTACACATCATAATATCCTGATATACGGCCCATTTTGAAACAATTAAAAAGCCGGAAATATCCGGAAAAGGCCGAAGGTGTACAGAACCCGTTGCTCCGTATGCTCGTTGTAATGGGCGTACAATTTTTCGGGGATTGGCAGCGTGCAGCGAGATCTCACACATCATAATATCCTGCGATACGACCCTTTTTGAAACAATTAAAAAGCCGGAAATATCCGGAAAAGGCCGAAGGTGTACAGAACCCGTTGCTCCGTATGCTCGTTGTAATGGAAGGGCCATTTTTGGGGGATTGGAAACGCTCAACGCGTTTTTACACATCATAATATCCTGCTATTCGGCCCATTTTTGATCACTTAAAATGCCGGAAATGTCCGGAAAAGGCCGAAGGTGTACAGAACCTGATGCTACGTATACTCGTTGTAAGGGGCGTACCATGCCTCGGGGATTGGCAGCGCGCAACGACGTCTCACACATCATAATATCCTGCGATACGACCCTTTTTGAAACAATTAAAAAGCAAGAAATATCCGGAAAAGGCCAAAGGTGTACAGAACCCGTTGCTCCGTATGCTCGTTGTAATGGGCGAACCATTTGTCGGGGATTGGCTGCGTGCAGCGAGATCTCACAGATCATAATATCCTGCGATACGACCCGTTTTTAGTCACATAAAATGCTGGAAATGTCCGGAATAGGCCGAAGGTGTACAGAACCTGATGCTACGTATAATCGTTGTAAGGGGCGTACCATTTCTCGGGGATTGGCAGCGCGTAACGAGTTCTGTCACATCATAATATCCTGATATACGGCCCATTTTGAAACAATTAAAAAGCCAGAAATGTCCGGAAAAGGCCGAAGGTGTACAGAACCCGTTGCTCCGTATGCTCGTTGTAGTGGGCGTACCATTTTTCGGGGATTGGCAGCGTGCAGCGAGTTCTCACACCTCATAATATCCTGCGATACGACTCATTTTGAAACTATTAAAAAGCCGAAACTGGCCGGAAAAGGCCGAATATGTACAAGACAGGATTCTCCGCATGCTCATTGTAATGGAAGTACCATTCTTCGGGGATTGGCAGCGCGCAACGAGTTCCCTCACATCATAATATCCTGCTATACGGCCCGTTTTTAATCACATAAAATGCCGGAGCTGTCCGGAAAAGGCCGAAGGTGTACAGAACCCGATGCTCCGTTCGCTCGTTGTAATGGAAGTACCATTATTGGGGGGTTGGCAGCGTGCTGCGAGTTCTCACACATCATAATATCCTGCGATACGACCCATTTTGAAACAACTAAAAAGACGAAACTGGCCGGAAAAGGCCGAATATGCACATGACAGGATTCTCCGCATGCTCGTTGTATTGGAAGTACCATTCTTCGGGGACTGGCAGCGCGCACCGAGTTCCCTCACATCATAATATCCTGCTATACGGCCCGTTTTTAATCACATAAAATGCCGGAAATGTCCGGAAAAGGCCGAAGGTGTACAGAACCTGATGCTCCGTATGCTCGTTGTAAGGGGCGTACCATTTCTCGGGGATTGGCAGCGCGTAACGTGTTCTCTCACATCATAATATCCTGATAAACGGCACATTTTGAAACAATTAAAAAGCCGGAAATGTCCGGAAAAGGCCGAAGGTGTACAGAACCCGATGCTCCGTTTGCTCGTTGTAATGGAAGTACCATTTTTGGGGGGTTGGCAGAGAGCAACGGGTTCCCTCACATCATAATATCCTGCTATACGGCCCGTTTTTAATCACATAAAATGCCGGCGATGTCCGGAAAAGGCCGAAGGTGTACAGAACCCGATGCTCCGTATGCTCGTTGTAAGGGAAGGACCATTTTTGGGGGATCGGCAACGCTCATCGCGTTTTTACACATCATAATATCCTGCTATTCGGCCCGTTTTTAATCACTTAAAATGCCGGAAATGTCCGGAAAAGGCCGAAGGTGTACAGAACCTGATGCTCCGTATGCTCGTTGTAAGGGGCGTACCATTTCTCGGGGATTGGCAGCGCGTAACGTGTTCTCTCACATCATAATATCCTGATAAACGGCACATTTTGAAACAATTAAAAAGCCGGAAATGTCCGGAAAAGGCCGAAGGTGTACAGAACCCGTTGCTCCGTATGCTCGTTGTAGTGGGCGTACCATTTTTCGGGGATTGGCAGCGTGCAGCGAGTTCTCACACCTCATAATATCCTGCGATACGACTCATTTTGAAACTATTAAAAAGCCGAAACTGGCCGGAAAAGGCCGAATATGTACAAGACAGGATTCTCGTCATGCTCGTTGTAATGGAAGTACCATTCTTCGGGGATTGGTAGCGCGCAACGAGTTCTCTCACATCATAATATCCCGCGATACGACCCATTTTGAAACAATTAAAAAGCCGGAAATGTCCGGAAAATGGCGAAGGTGTACAGAACCCGTTGCTCCGTATGCTCGTTGTAATGGAAGGACCATTTTTGGGGGATTGGCAGCGTGCAGCGAGTTCTCACACATCATAATATCCTGCGATACGACCCGTTTTTAATTACATAAAATGCCGGAAATGTCCAGAAAAGGCCGAAGGTGTACAGAACCTGATGCTACGTATACTCGTTGTAAGGGGCGTACCATTTCTCGGGGATTGGCAGCGCGCAACGAGGTCTCACACATCATAATATCCTGCGATACGACCCTTTTTGAAACAATTAAAAAGCCGGAAATATCCGGAAAAGGCCGAAGGTGTACAGAACCCGTTGCTCCGTATGCTCGTTGTAATGGGAGTACCATTTTTCGGGGATTGGCAGCGTGCAGCGAGATCTCACACATCATAATATCCTGAGATACGACCCATTTTGAAACAATTAAATAGCCGGAAATGTCCGGAAAATGCCGAACGTGTACAGAACCCGTTGCTCCGTATGCTCGTTGTAGTGGGCGTACCATTTTTCGGGGATTGGCAGCGTGCAGCGAGCTCTCACACCTCATAATATCCTGCTATACGACTCATTTTGAAACTATTAAAAAGCCGAAACTGGCCGGAAAAGGCCGAATATGTACAAGACAGGATACTCGTCATGCTCGTTGTAATGGAAGTACCATTCTTCGGGGATTTGCAGCGCGCAACGAGTTCCCTCACATCATAATATCCTGCTATACGGCCCGTTTTTAATCACATAAAATGCCGGCGATGTCCGGAAAAGGCCGAAGGTGTACAGAACCCGATGCTCCGTTTGCTCGTTGTAATGGAAGTACCATTTTTGGGGGGTTGGCAGAGAGCAACGAGTTCCCTCACATCATAATATCCTGCTATACGGCCCGTTTTTAATCACATAAAATGCCGGAAATGTCCGGAAAAGGCCGAAGGTTTACAGAACCCGATGCTCCGTATGCTCGTTGTAAGGGAAGGACCATTTTTGGGGGATCGGCAACGCTCATCGCGTTTTTACACATCATAATATCCTGCTATTCGGCCCGTTTTTGATCCCTTAAAATGCCGGAAATGTCCGGAAAAGGCCGAAGGTGTACAGAACCTGATGCTCCGTATGCTCGTTGTAAGGGGCGTACCATTTCTCGGGGATTGGCAGCGCGTAACGTGTTCTCTCACATCATAATATCCTGATAAACGGCACATTTTGAAACAATTAAAAAGCCGGAAATGTCCGGAAAAGGCCGAAGGTGTACAGAACCCGTTGCTCCGTATGCTCGTTGTAGTGGGCGTACCATTTTTCGGGGATTGGCAGCGTGCAGCGATTTCTCACACCTCATAATATCCTGCGATACGACTCATTTTGAAACTATTAAAAAGCCGAAACTGGCCGGAAAAGGCCGAATATGTACAAGACAGGATTCTCGTCATGCTCGTTGTAATGGAAGTACCATTCTTCGGGGATTTGCAGCGCGCAACGAGTTCCCTCACATCATAATATCCTGCTATACGGCCCGTTTTTAATCACATAAAATGCCGGAGATGTCCGGAAAAGGCCGAAGGTGTACGGAACCCGTTGCTCCGTATGCTCGTTGTAACAGGCGTACCATTTCTTGGGGATTGGCAGCGCGTAACGAGTTCTCTCACATCATAATATCCTGCGATACGACCCATTTTGAAACTATTAAAACGCCGAAACTGGCCGGAAAAGGCCGAATATGTACAAGACAGGATTCTCCGCATGCTCGTTGTAATGGATGTACCATTCTTCGGGGATTGGTAGCGCGCAACGAGTTCTCTCACATCATAATATCCCGCGATACGACCCATTTTGAAACAATTAAAAAGCCGGAAATGTCCGGAAAATGCCGAAGGTGTACAGAACCCGTTGCTCCGTATGCTCGTTGTAATGGAAGGACCATTTTTGGGGGATTGGCAGCGTGCAGCGAGTTCTCACACATCATAATATCCTGCGATACGACCCTTTTTGAAACAATTAAAAAGCCGGAAATATCCGGAAAAGGCCGAAGGTGTACAGAACCCGTTGCTCCGTATGCTCGTTGTAATGGGAGTACCATTTTTCGGGGATTGGCAGCGTGCAGCGAGATCTCACACATCATAATATCCTGCGATACGACCCATTTTGAAACAATTAAATAGCCGGAAATGTCCGGAAAATGCCGAACGTGTACAGAACCCGTTGCTCCGTATGCTCTTTGTAATGGGCGTACCATTTTTCGGGGATTGGAAGCGTGCAGCGAGATCTCACACATCATAATATCGTGCGATACGACCCTTTTTGAAACAATTAAAAAGCCGGAAATATCCGGAAAAGGCCGAAGGTTTACAGAACCCGATGCTCCGTATGCTCGTTGTAAGGGAAGGACCATTTTTGGGGGATCGGCAACGCTCAACGCGTTTTTACACATCATAATATCCTGCTATTCGGCCCGTTTTTGATCACTTAAAATGCCGGAAATGTCCGGAAAAGGCCGAAGGAGTACAGAACCTGATGCTCCGTATGCTCGTTGTAAGGGGCGTACCATTTCTCGGGGATTGGCAGCGCGTAACGTGTTCTCTCACATCATAATATCCTGATAAACGGCACATTTTTAAACAATTAAACAGCCGGAAATGTCCGGAAAAGGCCGAAGGTGTACAGAACCCGTTGCTCCGTATGCTCGTTGTAGTGGGCGTACAATTTTTCGGGGATTGGCAGCGTGCAGCGAGTTCTCTCACCTCATAATATCCTGCGATACGACTCATTTTGAAACTATTAAAAAGCCGAAACTGGCCGGAAAAGGCCGAATATGTACAAGAGAGGATTCTCGTCATGCTCGTTGTAATGGAAGTACCATTCTTCGGGGATTTGCAGCGCGCAACGAGTTCCCTCACATCATAATATCCTGCTATACGGCCCGTTTTTAATCACATAAAATGCCGGAGATGTCCGGAAAAGGCCGAAGGTGTACGGAACCCGTTGCTCCGTATGCTCGTTGTAACAGGCGTACCATTTCTCGGGGATTGGCAGCGCGTAACGAGTTCTCTCACATCACAATATCCTGCGATACGACCCATTTTGAAACAATTAAAAAGCCGGAAATGTCCGGAAAATGCCAAAGGTGTACAGAACCCGTTGCTCCGTATGCTCGTTGTAATGGGCGTACCATTTTTCGGGGATTGGCAGCGTGCAGCGAGTTCTCACACCTCATAATATCCTGCGATACGACCCATTTTGAAACTATTAAAAAGCCGAAACTGGCCGGAAAAGGCCGAATATGTACAAGACAGGATTCTCCGCATGCTCGTTGTAATGGATGTACCATTCTTCGGGGATTGGCAGCGCACAACGAGTCCTCTCACATCATAATATCCCGCGATACGACCCATTTTGAAACAATTAAAAAGCCGGAAATGTCCGGAAAATGCCGAAGGTATACAGAACCCGTTGCTCCGTATGCTCGTTGTAATGGAAGGACCATTTTTGGGGGATTGGCAGCGTGCAGCGAGTTCTCACACATCACAATATCCTGCGATACGACCCGTTTTTAATTACATAAAATGCCGGAAATGTCCGGAAAAGGCCGAAGGTGTACAGAACCTGATGCTACGTATACTCGTTGTAAGGGGCGTACCATTTCTCGGGGATTGGCAGCGCGCAACGAGGTCTCACACATCATAATATCCTGCGATACGACCCTTTTTGAAACAATTAAAAAGCCGGAAATATCCGGAAAAGGCCGAAGGTGTACAGAACCCGTTGCTCCGTATGCTCGTTGTAATGGGAGTACCATTCTTCGGGGATAGGCAGCGCGCAACGAGTTCTCTCACATCATAATATCCTGATATACGGCCCATTTTGAAACAATTAAAAGGCCGGAAATGTCCGTAAAAGGCCGAAGGTGTACAGAACCCGTTGCTCCGTATGCTCGTTGTAATGGGCGTACCATTATTCGGGGATTTCCAGCGTGCAGCGAGTTCTCACACCTCATAATATCCTGCGAAACGACTCATTTTGAAACTATTAAAAAGCCGAAACTTGCCGGAAAAGGCCGAATATGTACAAGACAGGATTCTCCGCATGCTCGTTGTAATGGAAGTACCATTCTTCGGGGATAGGCAGCGCGCAACGAGTTCTCTCACATCATAATATCCTGATATACGGCCCATTTTGAAACAATTAAAAAGCCGGAAATGTCCGGAAAAGGCCGAAGGTGTACAGAACCCGTTGCTCCGTATGCTCGTTGTAATGGGCGTACCATTTTTCGGGGATTGGAAGCGTGCAGCGAGATCACACACATCATAATATCGTGCGATACGACCCTTTTGAAACAATTAAAAAGCCGGAAATATCCGGAAAAGGCCGAAGGTTTACAGAACCCGATGCTCCGTATGCTCGTTGTAAGGGAAGGACCATTTTTGAGGGGTTGGCAGAGAGCAACTGGTTCTTACACATCATAATATCCTGATATACGGCCCATTTTGAAACAATTAAAAAGCCGGAGATGTCCGGAAAAGGCCGAAGGTGTACAGAACCTGATGCTCCGTATGCTCGTTGTAATGGAAGTACCATTCTTCGGGGATTGGCAGCGCGCAACGAGTTCTCTCACATCATAATATCCTGCGATACGACCCATTTTGAAACAATTAAAAAGCCGGAAATGTCCGGAAAATGCCAAAGGTGTACAGAACCCGTTGCTCCGTATGCTCGTTGTAATGGGCGTACCATTTTTCAGGGATTGGCAGCGTGCAGCGAGTTCTCACACCTCATAATATACTGCGATACGACCCATTTTGAAACTATTAAAAAGCCGAAACTGGCCGGAAAAGGCCGAATATGTACAAGACAGGATTCTCCGCATGCTCGTTGTAATGGATGTACCATTCTTCGGGGATTGGCAGCGCACAACGAGTCCTCTCACATCATAATATCCCGCGATACGACCCATTTTGAAACAATTAAAAAGCCGGAAATGTCCGGAAAATGCCGAAGGTATACAGAACCCGTTGCTCCGTATGCTCGTTGTAATGGAAGGACCATTTTTGGGGGATTGGCAGCGTGCAGCGAGTTCTCACACATCACAATATCCTGCGATACGACCCGTTTTTAATTACATAAAATGCCGGAAATGTCCGGAAAAGGCCGAAGGTGTACAGAACCTGATGCTACGTATACTCGTTGTAATGGATGTACCATTTCTCGGGGATTGGCAGCGCGCAACGAGGTCTCACACATCATAATATCCTGCGATACGACCCTTTTTGAAACAATTAAAAAGCCGGAAATATCCGGAAAAGGCCGAAGGTGTACAGAACCCGTTGCTCCGTATGCTCGTTGTAATGGGAGTACCATTTTTCGGGGATTGGCAGCGTGCAGCGAGATCTCACACATCATAATATCCTGCGATACGACCCTTTTTGAAACAATTAAAAAGCCCCAAATATCCGGAAAAGGCTGAAGGTGTGCAGAACTCGTTGCTCCGTATGCTCGTTGTAATGGGCGTACCATTTTTCGGGGATTGGCAGCGTGCAGCAAGTTCTCACACCTCATAATATCCTGCGAAACGACTCATTTTGAAACTATTAAAAAGACGAAACTTGCCGGAAAAGGCCGAATATGTACAAGACAGGATTCTCCGCATGCTCGTTGTAATGGAAGTACCATTCTTCGGGGATAGGCAGCGCGCAACGAGTTCTCTCACATCATAATATCCTGATATACGGCCCATTTTGAAACAATTAAAAGGCCGGAAATGTCCGGAAAAGGCCGAAGGTGTACAGAACCCGTTGCTCCGTATGCTCGTTGTAATGGGCGTACCATTATTCGGGGATTTCCAGCGTGCAGCGAGTTCTCACACCTCATAATATCCTGCGAAACGACTCATTTTGAAACTATTAAAAAGCCGAAACTTGCCGGAAAAGGCCGAATATGTACAAGACAGGATTCTCCGCATGCTCGTTGTAATGGAAGTACCATTCTTCGGGGATAGGCAGCGCGCAACGAGTTCTCTCACATCATAATATCCTGATATACGGCCCATTTTGAAACAATTAAAAAGCCGGAAATGTCCGGAAAAGGACGAAGGTGTACAGAACCCGTTGCTCCGTATGCTCGTTGTAATGGGCGTACCATTTTTCGGGGATTGGAAGCGTGCAGCGAGATCACACACATCATAATATCGTGCGATACGACCCTTTTGAAACAATTAAAAAGCCGGAAATATCCGGAAAAGGCCGAAGGTTTACAGAACCCGATGCTCCGTATGCTCGTTGTAAGGGAAGGACCATTTTTGAGGGGTTGGCAGAGAGCAACTGGTTCTTACACATCATAATATCCTGATATACGGCCCATTTTGAAACAATTAAAAAGCCAGAGATGTCCGGAAAAGGCCGAAGGTGTACAGAACCTGATGCTCCGTATGCTCGTTGTAATGGAAGGACCATATTTGGGGGATTGGCAGCGTGCAGCGAGTTCTCACACATCATAATATCCTGCGATACGACCCGTTTTTAATCACATAAAATGCCGGAAATGTCCGGAAACGGCCGAAGGTGTACAGAACCCGATGCTCCGTTTGCTCGTTGTAATGGAAGTACCATTTTTGGGGGGTTGGCAGAGAGCAACTAGCTCTTACACATCATAATAATCTGATATACGGCCCATTTTGAAACAATTAAAAAGCCGGAAATGTCCGGAAAAGGCCGAAGGTGTACAGAACCCGTTGCTCCGTATGCTCGTTGTAATGGGCGTACCATTTTTCGGGGATTGGAAGCGTGCAGCGAGATCTCACACATCATAATATCGTGCGATACGACCCTTTTTGAAACAATTAAAAAGCCGGAAATATCCGGAAAAGGCCGAAGGTGTACAGAACCCGATGCACCGTATGCTCGTTGTAAGGGAAGGACCATTTTTGGGGGATCGGCAACGCTCAACGCGTTTTTACACATCATAATATCCTGCTATTCGGCCCGTTTTTGATCACTTAAAATGCCGGAAATGTCCGGAAAAGGCCGAAGGTGTACAGAACCTGATGCTCCGTATGCTCGTTGTAAGGGGCGTACCATTTCTCGGGGATTGGCAGCGCGTAACGAGGTCTCACACATCATAATATCCTGCGATACGACCCTTTTTGAAACAATTAAAAAGCCGGAAATATCCGGAAAAGGCCGAAGGTGTACAGAACCCGTTGCTCCGTATGCTCGTTGTAATGGGAGTACCATTTTTCGGGGATTGGCAGCGTGCAGCGAGATCTCACACATCATAATATCCTGCGATACGACCCTTTTTGAAACAATTAAAAAGCCGGAAATATCCGGAAAAGGCTGAAGGTGTGCAGAACCCGTTGCTCCGTATGCACGTTGTAATGGGCGTACCATTTTTCGGGGATTGGCAGCGTGCAGCGAGTTCTCACACCTCATAATATCCTGCGATACGACCCATTTTGAAACTATTAAAAAGCCGAAACTGGCCGGAAAAGGCCGAATATGTACTAGACAGGATTCTCCGCATGCTAGTTGTAATGGATGTACCATTCTTCGGGGATTGGCAGCGCGCAACGAGTTCTCTCACATCATAATATCCTGCGATACGACCCATTTTGAAACAATTAAAAAGCCGGAAATGTCCGGAAAAGGCCGAAGGTGTACAGAACCCGTTGCTCCGTATGCTCGTTGTAATGGGCGTACCATTTTTCGGGGATTGGAAGCGTGCAGCGAGATCACACACATCATAATATCGTGCGATAGGACCCTTTTTGAAACAATTGAAAAGCCGGAAATATCCGGAAAAGGCCGAAGGTTTACAGAACCCGATGCTCCGTATGCTCGTTGTAAGGGAAGGACCATTTTTGGGGGATCGGCAACGCTCAACGCGTTTTTACACATCATAATATACTGGTGTACAGACCCTGATGCTCCTTATGCTCGTTGTAAGGGGCGTACCATTTCTCGGGGATTGGCAGCGCGTAACGTGTTCTCTCACATCATAATATCCTGATAAACGGCCCGTTTTTAATCACATAAAATGCCGGAGATGTCCGGAAAAGGCCGAAGGTGTACAGAACCCAATGCTCCGTTTGCTCGTTGTAATGGAAGTACCATTTTTGAGGGGTTGGCAGAGAGCAACTGGTTCTTACACATCATAATATCCTGATATACGGCCCATTTTGAAACAATTAAAAAGCCGGAGATGTCCGGAAAAGGCCGAATGTGTACAGAACCTGATGCTCCGTATGCTCGTTGTAATGGAAGTACCATTCTTCGGGGATTGGCAGCGCGCAACGAGTTCTCTCACATCATAATATCCTGCGATACGACCCATTTTGAAACAATTAAAAAGCCGGAAGTGTCCGGAAAATGCCAAAGGTGTACAGAACCCGTTGCTCCGTATGCTCGTTGTAATGGGCGTACCATTTTTCGGGGATTGGCAGCGTGCAGCGAGTTCTCACACCTCATAATATACTGCGATACGACCCATTTTGAAACTATTAAAAAGCCGAAACTGGCCGGAAAAGGCCGAATATGTACAAGACAGGATTCTCCGCATGCTCGTTGTAATGGATGCACCATTCTTCGGGGATTGGCAGCGCGCAACGAGTTCTCTCACATCATAATATCCTGCGATACGACCCATTTTGAAACAATTAAAAAGCCGGAAATGTCCGCAAAATGCCGAAGGTGTACAGAACCCGTTGCTCCGTATGCTCGTTGTAATGGAAGGACCATATTTGGGGGATTGGCAGCGTGCAGCGAGTTCTCACACATCATAATATCCTGCGATACGACCCGTTTTTAATCACATAAAATGCCGGAAATGTCCGGAAACGGCCGAAGGTGTACAGAACCCGATGCTCCGTTTGCTCGTTGTAATGGAAGCACCATTTTTGGGGGGTTGGCAGAGAGCAACTGGCTCTTACACATCATAATAATCTGATATAGGGCCCATTTTGAAACAATTAAAAAGCCGGAAATGTCCGGAAAAGGCCGAAGGTGTACAGAACCCGTTGCTCCGTATGCTCGTTGTAGTGGGCGTACCATTTTTCGGGGATTGGCAGCGTGCAGCGAGTTCTCACACCTCATAATATCCTGCGATACGACTCATTTTGAAACTATTAAAAAGCCGAAACTGGCCGGAAAAGGCCGAATATGTACAAGACAGGATTCTCGTCATGCTCGTTGTAATGGAAGTACCATTCTTCGGGGATTTGCAGCGCGCAACGAGTTCCCTCACATCATAATATCCTGCTATACGGCCCGTTTTTAATCACATAAAATGCCGGAGATGTCCGGAAAAGGCCGAAGGTGTACGGAACCCGTTGCTCCGTATGCTCGTTGTAACAGGCGTACCATTTCTCGGGGATTGGCAGCGCGTAACGAGTTCTCTCACATCATAATATCCTCCGATACGACCCATTTTGAAACAATTAAAAAGCCGGAAATGTCCGGAAAATGCCAAAGGTGTACAGAACCCGTTGCTCCGTATGCTCGTTGTAATGGGCGTACCATTTTTCGGGGATGGGCAGCGTGCAGCGAGTTCTCACACCTCATAATATCCTGCGATACGACCCATTTTGAAACTATTAAAAAGCCGAAACTGGCCGGAAAAGGCCGAATATGTACAAGACAGGATTCTCCGCATGCTCGTTGTAATGGATGTACCATTCTTCGGGGATTGGCAGCGCGCAACGAGTTCTCTCACATCATAATATACCGCGATACGACCCATTTTGAAACAATTAAAAAGCCGGAAATGTCCGGAAAATGCCGAAGGTGTACCGAACCCGTTGCTCCGTATGCTCGTTGTAATGGAAGGACCATTTTTGGGGGATTGGCAGCGTGCAGCGAGTTCTCACACATCATAATATCCTGCGATACGACCCGTTTTTAATTACATAAAATGCCGGAAATGTCCGGAAAAGGCCGAAGGTGTACAGAACCTGATGCTACGTATACTCGTTGTAAGGGGCGTACCATTTCTCGGGGATTGGCAGCGCGCAACGAGGTCTCACACATCATAATATCCTGCGATACGACCCTTTTTGAAACAATTAAAAAGCCGCAAATATCCGGAAAAGGCCGAAGGTGTACAGAACCCGTTGCTCCGTATGCTCGTTGTAATCGGAGTACCATTTTTCGGGGATTGGCAGCGTGCAGCGAGTTCTCACACCTCATAATATCCTGCGATACGACCCATTTTGAAACTATTAAAAAGCCGAAACTGGCCGGAAAAGGCCGAATATGTACTAGACAGGATTCTCCGCATGCTCGTTGTAATGGAAGTACCATTCTTCGGGGATTGGCAGCGCGCAACGAGTTCTCTCACATTATAATATCCTGCTATACGGCCCGTTTTTAATCACATAAAATGCCGGAGATGTCCGGAAAAGGCCGAAGGTGTACTGAACCCGATGCTCCGTTTGCTCGTTGTAATGGAAGTACCATTTTTGGGGGGTTGGCAGAGAGCAACTGGTTCTTACACATCATAATAATCTGATATACGGCCCAATTTGAAACAATGAAACAGCCGGAAATGTCCGGAAAAGGCCGAAGGTGTACAGAACCCGTTGCTCCGTATGCTCGTTGTAATGGGCGTACCATTTTTCGGGGATTTCCAGCGTGCAGCCAGTTCTCACACCTCATAATATCCTGCGATACGACCCATTTTGAAACTATTAACAAGCCGAAACTGGCCGGAAATGGCCGAATATGTACAAGACAGGATTCTCCGCATGCTCGTTGTAATGGAAGTACCATTCTTCGGGGATTGGCAGCGCGCAACGAGTTCTCTCACATCATAATATTCTGATATACGGCCCATTTTGAAACAATTAAAAAGCCGGAAATGTCCGGAAAAGGCCGAAGGTGTACAGAACCTGATGCTCCGTATGCTCGTTGTAATGGAAGTACCATTCTTCGGGGATTGGCAGCGCGCAACGAGTTCTCTCACATCATAATATCCTGCGATACGACCCATTTTGAAACAATTAAAAAGCCGGAAATGTCCGGAAAAGGCTGAAGGTGTACAGAACCTGATGCTACGTATACTCGTTGTAAGGGGCGTACCATTTCTCGGGGATTGGCAGCGCGCAACGAGGTCTCACACATCATAATATCCTGCGATACGACCCTTTTTGAAACAATTAAAAAGCCGGAAATATCCGGAAAAGGCCGAAGGTGTACAGAACCCGTTGCTCCGTATGCTCGTTGTAATGGGAGTACCATTTTTCGGGGATTGGCAGCGTGCAGCGAGATCTCACACATCATAATATCCTGCGATACGACCCTTTTTGAAACAATTAAAAAGCCGGAAATATCCGGAAAAGGCTGAAGGTGTGCAGAACCCGTTGCTCCGTATGCACGTTGTAATGGGCGTACCATTTTTCGGGGATTGGCAGCGTGCAGCGAGTTCTCACACCTCATAATATCCTGCGATACGACCCATTTTGAAACTATTAAAAAGCCGAAACTGGCCGGAAAAGGCCGAATATGTACTAGACAGGATTCTCCGCATGCTAGTTGTAATGGATGTACCATTCTTCGGGGATTGGCAGCGCGCAACGAGTTCTCTCACATCATAATATCCTGCGATACGACCCATTTTGAAACAATTAAAAAGCCGGAAATGTCCCGAAAAGGCCGAAGGTGTACAGAACCCGTTGCTCCGTATGCTCGTTGTAATGGGCGTACCATTTTTCGGGGATTGGAAGCGTGCAGCGAGATCACACACATCATAATATCGTGCGATAGGACCCTTTTTGAAACAATTGAAAAGCCGGAAATATCCGGAAAAGGCCGAAGGTTTACAGAACCCGATGCTCCGTATGCTCGTTGTAAGGGAAGGACCATTTTTGGGGGATCGGCAACGCTCAACGCGTTTTTACACATCATAATATACTGGTGTACAGACCCTGATGATCCTTATGCTCGTTGTAAGGGGCGTACCATTTCTCGGGGATTGGCAGCGCGTAACGTGTTCTCTCACATCATAATATCCTGATAAACGGCCCGTTTTTAATCACATAAAATGCCGGAGATGTCCGGAAAAGGCCGAAGGTGTACAGAACCCAATGCTCCGTTTGCTCGTTGTAACGGAAGTACCATTTTTGAGGGGTTGGCAGAGAGCAACTGGTTCTTACACATCATAAGATCCTGATATACGGCCCATTTTGAAACAATTAAAAAGCCGGAGATGTCCGGAAAAGGCCGAATGTGTACAGAACCTGATGCTCCGTATGCTCGTTGTAATGGAAGTACCATTCTTCGGGGATTGGCAGCGCGCAACGAGTTCTCTCACATCATAATATCCTGCGATACGACCCATTTTGAAACAATTAAAAAGCCGGAAGTGTCCGGAAAATGCCAAAGGTGTACAGAACCCGTTGCTCCGTATGCTCGTTGTAATGGGCGTACCATTTTTCGGGGATTGGCAGCGTGCAGCGAGTTCTCACACCTCATAATATACTGCGATACGACCCATTTTGAAACTATTAAAAAGCCGAAACTGGCCGGAAAAGGCCGAATATGTACAAGACAGGATTCTCCGCATGCTCTTTGTAATGGATGCACCATTCTTCGGGGATTGGCAGCGCGCAACGAGTTCTCTCACATCATAATATCCTGCGATACGACCCATTTTGAAACAATTAAAAAGCCGGAAATGTCCGCAAAATGCCGAAGGTGTACAGAACCCGTTGCTCCGTATGCTCGTTGTAATGGAAGGACCATATTTGGGGGATTGGCAGCGTGCAGCGAGTTCTCACACATCATAATATCCTGCGATACGACCCGTTTTTAATCACATAAAATGCCGGAAATGTCCGGAAACGGCCGAAGGTGTACAGAACCCGATGCTCCGTTTGCTCGTTGTAATGGAAGCACCATTTTTGGGGGGTTGGCAGAGAGCAACTGGCTCTTAACCATCATAATAATCTGATATACGGCCCATTTTGAAACAATTAAAAAGCCGGAAATGTCCGGAAAAGGCCGAAGGTGTACAGAACCCGTTGCTCCGTATGCTCGTTGTAGTGGGCGTACCATTTTTCGGGGATTGGCAGCGTGCAGCGAGTTCTCACACCTCATAATATCCTGCGATACGACCCATTTTGAAACTATTAAAAAGCCGAAACTGGCCGGAAAAGGCCGAATATGTACTAGACAGGATTCTCCGCATGCTCGTTGTAATGGAAGTACCATTCTTCGGGGATTGGCAGCGCGCAACGAGTTCTCTGACATTATAATATCCTGCTATACGGCCCGTTTTTAATCACATAAAATGCCGGAGATGTCCGGAAAAGGCCGAAGGTGTACAGAACCCGATGCTCCGTTTGCTCGTTGTAATGGAAGTACCATTTTTGGGGGGTTGGCAGAGAGCAACTGGTTCTTACACATCATAATAATCTGATATACGGCCCAATTTGAAACAATGAAAAAGCCGGAAATGTCCGGAAAAGGCCGAAGGTGTACAGAACCCGTTGCTCCGTATGCTCGTTGTAATGGGCGTACCATTTTTCGGGGATTTCCAGCGTGCAGCCAGTTCTCACACCTCATAATATCCTGCGATACGACCCATTTTGAAACTATTAACAAGCCGAAACTGGCCGGAAATGGCCGAATATGTACAAGACAGGATTCTCCGCATGCTCGTTGTAATGGAAGTACCATTCTTCGGGGATTGGCAGCGCGCAACGAGTTCTCTCACATCATAATATTCTGATATACGGCCCATTTTGAAACAATTAAAAAGCCGGAAATGTCCGGAAAAGGCCGAAGGTGTACAGAACCTGATGCTCCGTATGCTCGTTGTAATGGAAGTACCATTCTTCGGGGATTGGCAGCGCGCAACGAGTTCTCTCACATCATAATATCCTGCGATACGACCCATTTTGAAACAATTAAAAAGCCGGAAATGTCCGGAAAAGGCCGAATATGTACAAGACAGGATTCTCCGCATGCTCGTTGTAATGCATGTGCCATTCTTCGGGGATTGGCAGCGCGCAACGAGTTCTCTCACATCATAATATCGCGCGATACGACCCATTTTGAAACAATTAAAAAGCCGGAAATGTCCGGAAAATGCCAAAGGTGTACAGAACCCGTTGCTCCGTATGCTCGTTGTAATGGGCGTACCATTTTTCGGGGATTGGCAGCGTGCAGCGAGTTCTCACACCTCATAATATCCTGCGATACGACCCGTTTTTAATCACATAAAATGCCGGAAATGTCCGGAAACGGCCGAAGGTGTACAGAACCCGATGCTCCGTTTGCTCGTTGTAATGGAAGCACCATTTTTGGGGGGTTGGCAGAGAGCAACTGGCTCTTACACATCATAATAATCTGATATACGGCCCATTTTGAAACAATTAAAAAGCCGGAAATGTCCGGAAAAGGCCGAAGGTGTACAGAACCCAATGCTCCGTTTGCTCATTGTAATGGAAGTACCATTTTTGGGGGGTTGGCAGAGAGCAACTGGCTCTTACACATCATAATAATCTGATATACGGCCCATTTTGAAACAATTAAAAAGCCGGAAATATCCGGAAAAGGCCGAAGGTGTACAGAACCCGTTGCTCCGTATGCTCGTTGTAATGGAAGGGCCATTTTTGGGGGATTGGAAACGCTCAACGCGTTTTTACACATCATAATATCCTGCTATTCGGCCCATTTTTGATCACTTAAAATGCCGGAAATGTCCGGAAAAGGCCGAAGGTGTACAGAACCTGATGCTACGTATACTCGTTGTAAGGGGCGTACCATTTCTCGGGGATTGGCAGCGCGTAACGAGTTCTGTCACATCATAATATCCTGATATACGGCCCATTTTGAAACAATTAAAAAGCCAGAAATGTCCGGAAAAGGCCGAAGGTGTACAGAACCCGTTGCTCCGTATGCTCGTTGTAGTGGGCGTACCATTTTTCAGGGATTGGCAGCGTGCAGCGAGTTCTCACACCTCATAATATCCTGCGATACGACTCATTTTGAAACTATTAAAAAGCCGAAACTGGCCGGAAAAGGCCGAATATGTACAAGACAGGATTCTCCGCATGCTCATTGTAATGGAAGTACCATTCTTCGGGGATTGGCAGCGCGCAACGAGTTCTCTCACATCATAATATCCTGATATACGGCCAATTTGAAACAATTAAAAAGCCGGAAATGTCCGGAAAAGGCCGAAGGTGTACAGAACCCGTTGCTCCCTTTGCTTGTTGTAATGGAAGTTCCATTTTTGGGGGGTTGGCAGAGAGGAACTGGTTCTTACACATCATAATATCCTGATATACGGCCCATTTTTGATCACTTAAAATGCCGGAAATGTCCGGAAAAGGCCGAAGGTGTACAGAACCTGATGCTCCGTATGCTCGTTGTAAGGGGCGTACCATTTCTCGGGGATTGGCAGCGCGTAACGAGTTCTCTCACATCATAATATCCTGAAATACGGCCCATTTTGAAACAATTAAAAAGCCGGAAATGTCCGGAAAAGGGCGAAGGTGTACAGAACCTGATGCTCCGTATGCTCGTTGTAATGGATGTACCATTCTTCGGGGATTGGCAGCGCGCAACGAGTTCTCTCACGTCATAATATCCCGCGATACGACCCATTTTGAAACAATTAAAAAGACGAAACTGGCCGGAAAAGGCCGAATATGTACTAGACATGATTCTCGTCATGCTCGTTGTAATGGAAGTACCATTCTTCGGGGATTGGCAGCGTGCAGCGAGTTCTCACACCTCATAATATCCTGCGATACGACTCATTTTGAAACTACTAAAAAGCCGAAACTGGCCGGAAAAGGCCGAATATGTACAAGACAGGATTCTGGTCATGCTCGTTGTAATGGGAGTACCATTCTTCGGGGATTGGCAGCGTGCATCGAGTTCTCACACCTCATAATATCCTGCGATACGACTCATTTTGAAACTATTAAAAAGCCGAAACTGGCCGGAAAAGGCCGAATATGTACAAGACAGGATTCTCGTCATGCTCGTTGTAATGGCAGTACCATTCTTCGGGGATTTGCAGCGCGCAACGAGTTCCCTCACATCATAATATCCTGCTATACGGCCCGTTTTTAATCACATAAAATGCCGGAGATGTCCGGAAAAGGCCGAAGGTGTACAGAACCCAATGCTCCGTTGGCTCGTTGTAATGGTAGTACCATTTTTGGGGGTTGGCAGAGAGCAACTGGTTCTTACACATCATAATATCCTGATATACGGCCCATTTTGAAACAATTAAAAAGCCGGAAATGTCCGGAAAAGGCCGAAGGTGTACAGAACCCGTTGCTCCGTATGCTCGTTCTAATGGGCGTACCATTTTTCGGGGATTGGCAGCGTGCAGCGAGATCTCACACATCATAATATCCTGCGATACGACCCTTTTTGAAACAATTAAAAAGCCGGAAATATCCGGAAAAGGCCGAAGGTGTACAGAACCCGTTGCTCCGTATGCTCGTTGTAATGGAAGGACCATTTTTGGGGGATTGGCAGCGTGCAGCGAGTTCTCACACCTCATAATATCCTGCGAAACGACTCATTTTGAAACTATTAAAAAGCCGAAACTTGCCGGAAAAGGCCGAATATGTAAAAGACAGGATTCTCCGCATGCTCGTTGTAATGGAAGTACCATTCTTCGGAGATTGGCAGCGCGCAACGAGTTCTCTCACATCATAATATCCTGATATACGGCCCACTTTGAAACAATTAAAAAGCCGGAAATGTCCGGAAAAGGCCGAAGGTGTACAGAACCCGTTGCTCCCTTTGCTTGTTGTAATGGAAGTACCATTTTTGGGGGGTTGGCAGAGAGCAACTGGTTCTTACACATCATAATATCCTGATATACGGCCCATTTTGAAGCAATTAAAAAGCCGGAGATGTCCGGAAAAGGCCGAAGGTGTACAGAACCCGTTGCTCCGTATGCTCGTTGTAATGGGCGTACCATTTTTCGGGGATTTCCAGCGTGCAGCCAGTTCTCACACCTCATAATATCCTGCGATACGACCCATTTTGAAACTATTAAAAAGCCGAAACTGGCCGGAAATGGTCGAATATGTACAAGACAGGATTCTCCGCATGCTCGTTGTAATGGAAGTACCATTCTTCGGGGATTGGCAGCGCGCAACGAGTTCTCTCACATCATAATATCCTGATATACGGCCCACTTTGAAACAATTAAAAAGCCGGAAATGTCCGGAAAAGGCCGAAGGTGTACAGAACCCGTTGCTCCCTTTGCTCGTTGTAGTGGGCGTACCATTTTTCGGGGATTGGCAGCGTGCAGCGAGCTCTCACACCTCATAATATCCTACGATACGACTCATTTTGAAACTATTAAAAAGCCGAAACTGGCCGGAAAAGGCCGAATATGTACAAGACAGGATTCTCGTCATGCTCGTTGTAATGGAAGTACCATTCGTCGGGGATTTGCAGCGCGCAACGAGTTCCCTCACATCATAATATCCTGCTATACGGCCCGTTTTTAATCACATAAAATGCCGGCGATGTCCGGAAAAGGCCGAAGGTGTACAGAACCCGATGCTCCGTTTGCTCGTTGTAATGGAAGTACCATTTTTGGGGGGTTGGCAGAGAGCAACGAGTTCTCTCACATCATAATATCCTGCGATACGACCCGTTTTGAAACAATAAAATAGCCGGAAATGTCCGGAAAATGCCGAAGGTGTACAGAACCCGTTGCTCCGTATGCTCGTTGTAATGGAAGGACCATTTTTGGGGGATTGGCAGCGTGCAGCGAGTTCTCACACATCATAATATCCTGCGATACGACCCGTTTTTAATCACATAAAATGCCGGAAATGTTCGGAAAAGGCCGAAGGTGTACAGAACCTGATGCTACGTATACTCGTTGTAAGGGGCGTTCCATTTCTCGGGGATTGGCTGCGCGTAACGAGTTCTCTCACATCATAATATCCTGATATACGGCCCATTTTGAAACAATTAAAAAGCCGGAAATGTCCGGAAAAGGCCGAAGGTATACAGAACCCGTTGCTCCGTATGCTCGTTGTAGTGGGCGTACCATTTTTCGGGGATTGGCAGCGTGCAGCGAGTTCTCACACCTCATAATATCCTGCGAAACGACTCATTTTGAAACTATTAAAAAGCCGAAACTTGCCGGAAAAGGCCGAATATGTACAAGACAGTATTCTCCGCATGCTCGTTGTATTGGAAGTACCATTCTTCGGGGAATGGCAGCGCGAAACGAGTTCTCTCACATCATAATATCCTGATATACGGCCCATTTTGAAACAATTAAAAAGCCGGAAATGTCCGGAAAAGGCCGAAGGTGTACAGAACCCGTTGCTCCGTATGCTCGTTGTAATGGGCGTACCATTTTTCGGGGATTGGAAGCGTGCAGCGAGATCTCACACATCATAATATCGTGCGATACGACCCTTTTTGAAACAATTAAAAAGCCGGAAATATCCGGAAAAGGCCGAAGGTTTACAGAACCCGGTGCTCCGTATGCTCGTTGTAAGGGAAGGACCATTTTTGGGGGATCGGCAACGCTCAACGCGTTTTTACACATCATAATATACTGGTGTACAGAACCTGATGCTCCGTATGCTCGTTGTAAGGGGCGTGCCATTTCTCGGGGATTGGCAGCGCGTAACGTGTTCTCTCACATCATAATATCCTGATAAAAGGCACATTTTGAAACAATTAAAAAGCCGGAAATGTCCGGAAAAGGCCGAAGGTGTACAGAACCCGTTGCTCCGTATATTCGTTGTAGTGGTCGTACCACTTTTCGGGGATTGGCAGCGTGCAGCGAGCTCTCGCACGTCATAATATCCTGCGATACGACTCATTTTGAAACTATTAAAAAGCCGAAACTGGCCGGAAAAGGCCGAATATGTACAAGACAGGATTCTCGTCATGCTCGTTGTAATGGAAGTACCATTCTTCGGGGATTTGCAGCGCGCAACGAGTTCCCTCACATCATAATATCCTGCTATACGGCCCGTTTTTAATCACATAAAATGCCGGCGATGTCCGGAAAAGGCCGAAGGTGTACAGAACCCGATGCTCCGTTTGCTCGTTGTAATGGAAGTACCATTTTTGGGGGGTTGGCAGAGAGCAACGAGTTCTCTCACATCATAATATCCTGCGATACGACCCGTTTTGAAACAATAAAATAGCCGGAAATGTCCGGAAAATGCCGAAGGTGTACAGAACCCGTTGCTCCGTATGCTCGTTGTAATGGAAGGACCATTTTTGGGGGATTGGCAGCGTGCAGCGAGTTCTCACACATCATAATATCCTGCGATACGACCCGTTTTTAATCACATAAAATGCCGGAAATGTTCGGAAAAGGCCGAAGGTGTACAGAACCTGATGCTACGTATACTCGTTGTAAGGGGCGTTCCATTTCTCGGGGATTGGCTGCGCGTAACGAGTTCTCTCACATCATAATATCCTGATATACGGCCCATTTTGAAACAATTAAAAAGCCGGAAATGTCCGGAAAAGGCCGAAGGTATACAGAACCCGTTGCTCTGTATGCTCGTTGTAGTGGGCGTACCACTTTTCGGGGATTGGCAGCGTGCAGCGAGTTCTCACACATCATAATATCCTGCGAAACGACTCATTTTGAAACTATTAAAAAGCCGAAACATGCCGGAAAAGGCCGAATATGAACAAGACAGTATTCTCCGCATGCTCGTTGTATTGGAAGTACCATTCTTCGGGGAATGGCAGCGCGCAACGAGTTCTCCCACATCATAATATCCTGATATACGGCCCATTTTGAAACAATTAAAAAGCCGGAAATGTCCGGAAAAGGCCGAAGGTGTACAGAACCCGTTGCTCCCTTTGCTTGTTGTAATGGAAGTACCATTTTTGGGGGGTTGGCAGAGAGCAGCTGGTTCTTACACATCATAATATCCTGATATACGGCCCATTTTGAAGCAATTAAAAAGCCGGAAATGTCCGGAAAAGGCCGAAGGTGTACAGAACCCGTTGCTCCGTATGCTCGTTGTAATGGGCGTACCATTTTTCAGGGATGGGCAGCGTGCAGCGTGTTCTCACACATCATAATATCCTGCGATACGACCCATTTTGAAACAATTAAATAGCCGGAAATATCCGGAAAAGGCCGAAGGTGTACAGAACCCGTTGCTCCGTATGCTCGTTGTAATGGAAGGACCATTTTTGGGGGATCGGCAACGCTCAACGCGTTTTTACACATCATAATATCCTGCTATTCGGCCCGTTTTTGATCACTTAAAATGCCGGAAATGTCCGGTAAAGGCCGAAGGTGTACAGAACCTGATGCTCCGTATGCTCGTTTTAAGGGGCGTACCATTTCTCGGGGATTGGCAGCGCGTAACGTGTTCTCTCACATCATAATATCCTGATAAACGGCACATTTTGAAACAATTAAAAAGCCGGAAATGTCCGGAAAAGGACGAAGGTGTACAGAACCCGTTGCTCCGTATGCTCGTTGTAGTGGGCGTACCATTTTTCGGGGATTGGCAGCGTGCAGCGAGTTCTCACACCTCATAATATCCTGCGATACGACTCATTTTGAAACTATTAAAAAGCCGAAACTGGCCGGAAAAGGCCGAATGTGTACAAGACAGGATTCTCGTCATGCTCGTTGTAATGGAAGTACCATTCTTCGGGGATTTGCAGCGCGCAACGAGTTCCCTCACATCATAATATCCTGCTATACGGCCCGTTTTTAATCACATAAAATGCCGGAGATGTCCGGAAAAGGCCGAAGGTGTACAGAACCCAATGCTCCGTTTGCTCGTTGTAATGGGCGTACCATTTTTCGGGGATTGGCAGCGTGCAACAAGTTCTCACACATCATAATATCCTGCGATACGACCCATTTTGAAACAATTAAAAAGCCGAAACTGGCCGGAAAAGGCCGAAGGTGTACAGAACCTGATGCTCCGTATGCTCGTTGTAATGGAAGTACCATTCTTCGGGGATTGGCAGCGCGCAACGAGTTCTCTCACATCATAATATCCTGCGATACGACCCATTTTGAAACAATTAAAAAGCCGGAAATGTCCGGAAAATGCCAAAGGTGTGCAGAACCCGTTGCTCCGTATGCTCGTTGTAAGGGAAGGACCATTTTTGGGGTATCGGCAACGCTCAACGCGTTTTTACACATCATAATATACTGGTGTACAGAACCTGATGCTCCGTATGCTCGTTGTAAGGGGCGTACCATTTCTCGGGGATTGGCAGCGCGTAACGTGTTCTCTCACATCATAATATCCTGATAAACGGCACATTTTGAAACAATTAAAAAGCCGGAAATGTCCGGAAAAGGTCGAAGGTGTACAGAACCCGTTGCTCCGTATATTCGTTGTAGTGGTCGTACCACTTTTCGGGGATTGGCAGCGTGCAGCGAGCTCTCACACCTCATAATATCCTGCGATACGACTCATTTTGAAACTATTAAAAAGCCGAAACTGGCCGGAAAAGGCCGAATATGTACAAGACAGGATTCTCGTCATGCTCGTTGTAATGGAAGTACCATTCTTCGGGGATTTGCAGCGCGCAACGAGTTCCCTCACATCATAATATCCTGCTATACGGCCCGTTTTTAATCACATAAAATGCCGGCGATGTCCGGAAAAGGCCGAAGGTGTACAGAACCCGATGCTCCGTTTGCTCGTTGTAATGGAAGGACCATTTTTGGGGGATTGGCAGCGTGCAGCGAGTTCTCACACATCATAATATCCTGCGATACGACCCGTTTTTAATCACATAAAATGCCGGAAATGTTCGGAAAAGGCCGAAGGTGTACAGAACCTGATGCTACGTATACTCGTTGTAAGGGGCGTTCCATTTCTCGGGGATTGGCTGCGCGTAACGAGTTCTCTCACATCATAATATCCTGATATACGGCCCATTTTGAAACAATTAAAAAGCCGGAAATGTCCGGAAAAGGCCGAAGGTATACAGAACCCGTTGCTCCGTATGCTCGTTGTAGTGGGCGTACCATTTTTCGGGGATTGGCAGCGTGCAGCGAGTTCTCACACCTCATAATATCCTGCGAAACGACTCATTTTGAAACTATTAAAAAGCCGAAACTTGCCGGAAAAGGCCGAATATGTACAAGACAGTATTCTCCGCATGCTCGTTGTATTGGAAGTACCATTCTTCGGGGAATGGCAGCGCGCAACGAGTTCTCTCACATCATAATATCCTGATATACGGCCCATTTTGAAACAATTAAAAAGCCGGAAATGTCCGGAAAAGGCCGAAGGTGTACAGAACCCGTTGCTCCGTATGCTCGTTGTAATGGGCGTACCATTTTTCGGGGATTGGAAGCGTGCAGCGAGATCTCACACATCATAATATCGTGCGATACGACCCTTTTTGAAACAATTAAAAAGCCGGAAATATCCGGAAAAGGCCGAAGGTTTACAGAACCCGGTGCTCCGTATGCTCGTTGTAAGGGAAGGACCATTTTTGGGGGATCGGCAACGCTCAACGCGTTTTTACACATCATAATATACTGGTGTACAGAACCTGATGCTCCGTATGCTCGTTGTAAGGGGCGTGCCATTTCTCGGGGATTGGCAGCGCGTAACGTGTTCTCTCACATCATAATATCCTGATAAACGGCACATTTTGAAACAATTAAAAAGCCGGAAATGTCCGGAAAAGGCCGAAGGTGTACAGAACCCGTTGCTCCGTATATTCGTTGTAGTGGTCGTACCACTTTTCGGGGATTGGCAGCGTGCAGCGAGCTCTCACACCTCATAATATCCTGCGATACGACTCATTTTGAAACTATTAAAAAGCCGAAACTGGCCGGAAAAGGCCGAATATGTACAAGACAGGATTCTCGTCATGCTCGTTGTAATGGAAGTACCATTCTTCGGGGATTTGCAGCGCGCAACGAGTTCCCTCACATCATAATATCCTGCTATACGGCCCGTTTTTAATCACATAAAATGCCGGCGATGTCCGGAAAAGGCCGAAGGTGTACAGAACCCGATGCTCCGTTTGCTCGTTGTAATGGAAGTACCATTTTTGGGGGGTTGGCAGAGAGCAACGAGTTCTCTCACATCATAATATCCTGCGATACGACCCGTTTTGAAACAATAAAATAGCCGGAAATGTCCGGAAAATGCCGAAGGTGTACAGAACCCGTTGCTCCGTATGCTCGTTGTAATGGAAGGACCATTTTTGGGGGATCGGCAGCGTGCAGCGAGTTCTCACACATCATAATATCCTGCGATACGACCCGTTTTTAATCACATAAAATGCCGGAAATGTTCGGAAAAGGCCGAAGGTGTACAGAACCTGATGCTACGTATACTCGTTGTAAGGGGCGTTCCATTTCTCGGGGATTGGCTGCGCGTAACGAGTTCTCTCACATCATAATATCCTGATATACGGCCCATTTTGAAACAATTAAAAAGCCGGAAATGTCCGGAAAAGGCCGAAGGTATACAGAACCCGTTGCTCTATATGCTCGTTGTAGTGGGCGTACCACTTTTCGGGGATTGGCAGCGTGCAGCGAGTTCTCACACATCATAATATCCTGCGAAACGACTCATTTTGAAACTATTAAAAAGCCGAAACATGCCGGAAAAGGCCGAATATGTACAAGACAGTATTCTCCGCATGCTCGTTGTATTGGAAGTACCATTCTTCGGGGAATGGCAGCGCGCAACGAGTTCTCCCACATCATAATATCCTGATATACGGCCCATTTTGAAACAATTAAAAAGCCGGAAATGTCCGGAAAAGGCCGAAGGTGTACAGAACCCGTTGCTCCCTTTGCTTGTTGTAATGGAAGTACCATTTTTGGGGGGTTGGCAGAGAGCAACTGGTTCTTACACATCATAATATCCTGATATACGGCCCATTTTGAAGCAATTAAAAAGCCGGAAATGTCCGGAAAAGGCCGAAGGTGTACAGAACCCGTTGCTCCGTATGCTCGTTGTAATGGGCGTACCATTTTTCGGGGATGGGCAGCGTGCAGCGTGTTCTCACACATCATAATATCCTGCGATACGACCCATTTTGAAACAATTAAATAGCCGGAAATATCCGGAAAAGGCCGAAGGTGTACAGAACCCGTTGCTCCGTATGCTCGTTGTAATGGGCGTACCATTTTTCGGGGATTGGAAGCGTGCAGCGAGATCTCACACATCATAATATCGTGCGATACGACCCTTTTTGAAACAATTAAAAAGCCGGAAATATCCGGAAAAGGCCGAAGGTTTACAGAACCCGGTGCTCCGTATGCTCGTTGTAAGGGAAGGACCATTTTTGGGGTATCGGCAACGCTCAACGCGTTTTTACACATCATAATATACTGGTGTACAGAACCTGATGCTTCGTATGCTCGTTGTAAGGGGCGTACCATTTCTCGGGGATTGGCAGCGCGTAACGTGTTCTCTCACATCATAATATCCTGATAAACGGCACATTTTGAAACAATTAAAAAGCCGGAAATGTCCGGAAAAGGCCGAAGGTGTACAGAACCCGTTGCTCCGTATATTCGTTGTAGTGGTCGTACCACTTTTCGGGGATTGGCAGCGTGCAGCGAGCTCTCACACCTCATAATATCCTGCGATACGACTCATTTTGAAACTATTAAAAAGCCGAAACTGGCCGGAAAAGGCCGAATATGTACAAGACAGGATTCTCGTCATGCTCGTTGTAATGGAAGTACCATTCTTCGGGGATTTGCAGCGCGCAACGAGTTCCCTCACATCATAATATCCTGCTATACGGCCCGTTTTTAATCACATAAAATGCCGGCGATGTCCGGAAAAGGCCGAAGGTGTACAGAACCCGATGCTCCGTTTGCTCGTTGTAATGGAAGTACCATTTTTGGGGGGTTGGCAGAGAGCAACGAGTTCTCTCACATCATAATATCCTGCGATACGACCCGTTTTGAAACAATAAAATAGCCGGAAATGTCCGGAAAATGCCGAAGGTGTACAGAACCCGTTGCTCCGTATGCTCGTTGTAATGGAAGGACCATTTTTGGGGGATCGGCAGCGTGCAGCGAGTTCTCACACATCATAATATCCTGCGATACGACCCGTTTTTAATCACATAAAATGCCGGAAATGTTCGGAAAAGGCCGAAGGTGTACAGAACCTGATGCTACGTATACTCGTTGTAAGGGGCGTTCCATTTCTCGGGGATTGGCTGCGCGTAACGAGTTCTCTCACATCATAATATCCTGATATACGGCCCATTTTGAAACAATTAAAAAGCCGGAAATGTCCGGAAAAGGCCGAAGGTATACAGAACCCGTTGCTCTGTATGCTCGTTGTAGTGGGCGTACCACTTTTCGGGGATTGGCAGCGTGCAGCGAGTTCTCACACATCATAATATCCTGCGAAACGACTCATTTTGAAACTATTAAAAAGCCGAAACATGCCGGAAAAGGCCGAATATGTACAAGACAGTATTCTCCGCATGCTCGTTGTATTGGAAGTACCATTCTTCGGGGAATGGCAGCGCGCAACGAGTTCTCCCACATCATAATATCCTGATATACGGCCCATTTTGAAACAATTAAAAAGCCGGAAATGTCCGGAAAAGGCCGAAGGTGTACAGAACCCGTTGCTCCCTTTGCTTGTTGTAATGGAAGTACCATTTTTGGGGGGTTGGCAGAGAGCAACTGGTTCTTACACATCATAATATCCTGATATACGGCCCATTTTGAAGCAATTAAAAAGCCGGAAATGTCCGGAAAAGGCCGAAGGTGTACAGAACCCGTTGCTCCGTATGCTCGTTGTAATGGGCGTACCATTTTTCGGGGATGGGCAGCGTGCAGCGTGTTCTCACACATCATAATATCCTGCGATACGACCCATTTTGAAACAATTAAATAGCCGGAAATATCCGGAAAAGGCCGAAGGTGTACAGAACCCGTTGCTCCGTATGCTCGTTGTAATGGGCGTACCATTTTTCGGGGATTGGAAGCGTGCAGCGAGATCTCACACATCATAATATCGTGCGATACGACCCTTTTTGAAACAATTAAAAAGCCGGAAATATCCGGAAAAGGCCGAAGGTTTACAGAACCCGGTGCTCCGTATGCTCGTTGTAAGGGAAGGACCATTTTTGGGGTATCGGCAACGCTCAACGCGTTTTTACACATCATAATATACTGGTGTACAGAACCTGATGCTCCGTATGCTCGTTGTAAGGGGCGTACCATTTCTCGGGGATTGGCAGCGCGTAACGTGTTCTCTCACATCATAATATCCTGATAAACGGCACATTTTGAAACAATTAAAAAGCCGGAAATGTCCGGAAAAGGCCGAAGGTGTACAGAACCCGTTGCTCCGTATATTCGTTGTAGTGGTCGTACCACTTTTCGGGGATTGGCAGCGTGCAGCGAGCTCTCACACCTCATAATATCCTGCGATACGACTCATTTTGAAACTATTAAAAAGCCGAAACTGGCCGGAAAAGGCCGAATATGTACAAGACAGGATTCTCGTCATGCTCGTTGTAATGGAAGTACCATTCTTCGGGGATTTGCAGCGCGCAACGAGTTCCCTCACATCATAATATCCTGCTATACGGCCCGTTTTTAATCATATAAAATGCCGGCGATGTCCGGAAAAGGCCGAAGGTGTACAGAACCCGATGCCCCGTTTGCTCGTTGTAATGGAAGGACCATTTTTGGGGGATTGGCAGCGTGCAGCGAGTTCTCACACATCATAATATCCTGCGATACGACCCGTTTTTAATCACATAAAATGCCGGAAATGTTCGGAAAAGGCCGAAGGTGTACAGAACCTGATGCTACGTATACTCGTTGTAAGGGGCGTTCCATTTCTCGGGGATTGGCTGCGCGTAACGAGTTCTCCCACATCATAATATCCTGATATACGGCCCAGTTTGAAACAATTAAAAAGCCGGAAATGTCCGGAAAAGGCCGAAGGTGTACAGAACCCGTTGCTCCCTTTGCTTGTTGTAATGGAAGTACCATTTTTGGGGGGTTGGCAGAGAGCAACTGGTTCTTACACATCATAATATCCTGATATACGGCCCATTTTGAAGCAATTAAAAAGCCGGAAATGTCCGGAAAAGGCCGAAGGTGTACAGAACCCGTTGCTCCGTATGCTCGTTGTAATGGGCGTACCATTTTTCGGGGATGGGCAGCGTGCAGCGTGTTCTCACACATCATAATATCCTGCGATACGACCCATTTTGAAACAATTAAATAGCCGGAAATATCAGGAAAAGGCCGAAGGTGTACAGAACCCGTTGCTCCGTATGCTCGTTGTAATGGAAGGACCATTTTTGGGGGATCGGCAACGCTCAACGCGTTTTTACACATCATAATATCCTGCTATTCGGCCCGTTTTTGATCACTTAAAATGCCGGAAATGTCCGGAAAAGGCCGAAGGTGTACAGAACCTGATGCTCCGTATGCTCGTTTTAAGGGGCGTACCATTTCTCGGGGATTGGCAGCGCGTAACGTGTTCTCTCACATCATAATATCATGATAAACGGCACATTTTGAAACAATTAAAAAGCCGGAAATGTCCGGAAAAGGACGAAGGTGTACAGAACCCGTTGCTCCGTATGCTCGTTGTAGTGGGCGTTCCATTTTTCGGGGATTGGCAGCGTGCAGCGAGTTCTCACACCTCATAATATCCTGCGATACGACTCATTTTGAAACTATTAAAAAGCCGAAACTGGCCGGAAAAGGCCGAATATGTACAAGACAGGATTCTCGTCATGCTCGTTGTAATGGAAGCACCATTCTTCGGGGATTTGCAGCTCGCAACGAATTCCCTCACATCATAATATCCTGCTATACGGCCCGTTTTTAATCACATAAAATGACGGGGATGTCCGGAAAAGGCCGAAGGTGTACAGAACCCAATGCTCCGTTTGCTCGTTGTAATGGAAGTACCATTTTTGAGGGGTTGGCAGAGAGCAACTGGTTCTTACATATCATAATAGCCTGATATACGGCCGATTTTGAAACAATTAAAAAGCCGGAGATGTCCGGAAAAGGCCGAAGGTGTACAGAACCTGATGCTCCGTATCCTCGTTGTAATGGAAATACCATTCTTCGGGGATTGGCAGCGCGCAACGAGTTCTCTCACATCATAATATCCTGATATACGGCCCATTTTGAAACAATTAAAAAGCCGGAGATGTCCGGAAAAAGCCGAAGGTATACAGAACCCGTTGCTCCGTATACTCGTTGTAGTGGGCGTACCATTTTTCGGGGATTGGCAGCGTGCAGCGAGTTCTCTCACCTCATAGTATCCTGCGAAACGACTCATTTTGAAACTATTAAAAAGCCGAAACTTGCCGGAAAAGGCCGAATATGTACAAGACAGTATTCTCCGCATGCTCGTTGTATTGGAAGTACCATTCTTCGGGGAATGGCAGCGCGCAACGAGTTCTATCACATCATAATATCCTGATATACGGCCCATTTTGAAACAATTAAAAAGCCGGGAATGTCCGGAAAAGGCCGAAGGTGTACAGAACCCGTTGCTCCCTTTGCTTGTTGTAATGGAAGTACCATTTTTGGGGGGTTGGCAGAGAGCAACTGGTTCTTACACATCATAATATCCTGATATACGGCCCATTTTGAAGCAATTAAAAAGCCGGAAATGTCCGGAAAAGGCCGAAGGTGTACAGAACCCGTTGCTCCGTATGCTCGTTGTAATGGGCGTACCATTTTTCGGGGATTTCCAGCGTGCAGCCAGTTCTCACACCTCATAATATCCTGCGATACGACCCATTTTGAAACTATTAAAAAGCCGAAACTGGCCGGAAATTGCCGAATATGTACAAGACAGGATTCTCCGCATGCTCGTTGAAATGGAAGTACCATTCTTCGGGGATTGGCAGCGCGCAACGAGTTCTCTCACATCGTAATATCCTGCTATACGGGACGTTTTTAATCACATAAAATGCCGGAGATGTACGGAAAAGGCAGAAGGTGTACAGAACCCGATGCTTCGTTTGCTCGTTGTAATGGAAGTACCATTTTTCGGGGATGGGCAGCGTGCAGCGTGTTCTCACACATCATAACAACCTGCGATACGACCCATTTTGAAACAATTAAATAGCCGGAAATGTCCAGAAAAGGCCGAAGGTGTACAGAACCCGTTGCTCCGTATGCTCGTTGTAATGGGCGTACCATTTTTCGGGGATTGGCAGCGTGCAGCGAGTTCTCACACATCATAATATCCTGCGATACGACCCATTTTGAAACAATTAAAAAGAAGAAACTGGCCGGGAAAGGCCGAATATGTACAAGAGAGGATTCTCCGCATGCTCGTTGTAATGGAAGTACCATTCTTCGGGGACTTGCAGCGCGCAACGAGTTCCCTCACATCATAATATCCTGCTATACGGCCCGTTTTTAATCACATAAAATGCCGGAGATGTCCGGAAAAGGCCGAAGGTGTACAGAATCCGTTGCTCCGTATGCTCGTTGTAATGGGCGTACCATTTTTCGGGGATGGGCAGCGTGCAGCGTGTTCTCACACATCATAATATCCTGCGATACGACCCATTTTGAAACAATTAAATAGCCGGAAATATCCGGAAAAGGCCGAAGGTGTACAGAACCCGATGCTCCGTATGCTCGTTGTAAGGGAAGGACCATTTTTGGGGGATCGGCATCGCTCAACGCGTTTTTACACATCATAATATCCTGCTATTCGGCCCGTTTTTGATCACTTAAAATGCCGAAAATGTCCGGAAAAGGCCGAAGGTGTACAGAACCTGATGCTCCGTATGCTCGTTGTAAGGGGCGTACCATTTCTCGGGGATTGGCAGCGCGTAACGTGTTCTCTCACATCATAATATCCTGATAAACGGCACATTTTGAAACAATTAAAAAGCCGGAAATGTCCGGAAAAGGCCGAGGGTGTACAGAACCCGTTGCTCCGTATGCTCGTTGTAGTGGGCGTACCATTTTTCGGGGATTGGCAGCGTGCAGCGAGTTCTCACACCTCATAATATCCTGCGATACGACTCATTTTGAAACTATTAAAAAGCCGAAACTGGCCGGAAAAGGCCGAATATGTACAAGAGAGGATTCTCGTCATGCTCGTTGTAATGGAAGTACCATTCTTCGGGGATTTGCAGCGCGCAACGAGTTCCCTCACATCATAGTATCCTGCTATACGGCCCGTTTTTAATCACATAAAATGCCGGAGATGTCCGGAAAAGGCCGAAGGTGTACAGAACCCGTTGCTCCGTATGCTCGTTGTAATGGGCGTACCATTTCTTGGGGATTGGCAGCGCGCAACGAGGTCTCACACATCATAATATCCTGCGATACGACCCTTTTTGAAACAATTAAAAAGCCGGAAATATCCGGAAAAGGCCGAAGGTGTACAGAACCCGTTGCTCCGTATGCTCGTTGTAATGAGAGTACCATTTTTCGGGGATTGGCAGCGTGCAGCGAGATCTCACACATCATAATATCCTGCGATACGACCCATTTTGAAACACTTAAAAAGCCGGAGATGTCCGGAAAAAGCCGAAGGTGTACAGAACCTGATGCTCCGTATGCTCGTTGTAATGGAAGTACCATTCTTCGGGGATTGGCAGCGCGCAACGAGTTCTCTCACATCATAATATCCTGCGATACGACCCATTTTGAAACAATTAAAAAGCCGGAAATGTCCGGAAAATGCCAATGGTGTACAGAACCCGTTGCTCCGTATGCTCGTTGTAATGGGCGTACCATTTTTCGGGGATTGGCAGCGTGCAGCGAGTTCTCACACCTCATAATATCCTGCGATACGACCCATTTTGAAACTATTAAAAAGCCGAAACTGACCGGAAAAGGCCGAATATGTACAAGACAGGATTCTCCGCATGCTCGTTGTAATGGATGTACCATTCTTCGGGGATTGGCAGCGCGCAACGAGTTCTCTCACATCATAATATCCCGCGATACGACCCATTTTGAAACACTTAAAAAGCCGGGAATGTCCGGAAAATGCCGAAGGTGTACAGAACCCGTTGCTCCGTATGCTCGTTGTAATGGAAAGACCATTTTTGGGGGATTGGCAGCGTGCAGCGAGTTCTCACACATCATAATATCCTGCGATACGACCCGTTTTTAATCACATAAAATGCCGGAAATGTCCGGAAAAGGCCGAAGGTGTACAGAACCTGATGCTACGTATACTCGTTGTAAGGGGCGTACCATTTCTTGGGGATTGGCAGCGCGCAACGAGGTCTCACACATCATAATATCCTGCGATACGACCCTTTTTGAAACAATTAAAAAGCCGGAAATATCCGGAAAAGGCCGAAGGTGTACAGAACCCGTTGCTCCGTATGCTCGTTGTAATGAGAGTACCATTTTTCGGGGATTGGCAGCGTGCAGCGAGATCTCACACATCATAATATCCTGCGATACGACCCTTTTTGAAACAATTAAAAAGCCGGAAATATCCGGAAAAGGCTGAAGGTGTGCAGAACCCGTTGCTCCGTATGCTCGTTGTAATGGGCGTACCATTTTTCGGGGATTGGCAGCGTGCAGCGAGTTCTCACACCTCATAATATCCTGCGATACGACCCATTTTGAAACTATTAAAAAGCCGAAACTGGCCGGAAAAGGCCGAATATGTACTAGACAGGATTCTCCGCATGCTCGTTGTAATGGATGTACCATTCTTCGGGGATTGGCAGCGCGCAACGAGTTCTCTCACATCATAATATCCTGCGATACGACCCATTTTGAAACAATTAAATAGCCGGAAATGTCCGGAAAATGCCGAACGTGTACAGAACCCGTAGCTCCGTATGCTCGTTGTAATGGAAAGACCATTTTTGGGGGATTGGCAGCGTGCAGCGAGTTCTCACACATCATAATATCCTGCGATACGACCCGTTTTTAATCACATAAAATGCCGGAAATGTCCGGAAAAGGCCGAAGGTGTACAGAACCTGATGCTACGTATACTCGTTGTAAGGGGCGTACCATTTCTCGGGGATTGGCAGCGCGTAACGAGTTCTCTCACATCATAATATCATGATATACGGCCCATTTTGAAACAATTAAAATGCCGGAGATGTCCGGAAAAGGCCGAAGGGGTACAGAACCCGATGCTCCGTTTGCTCGTTGTAATGGAAGTACCATTTTTGGGGGGTTGGCAGAGAGCAACTGGTTCTTACACATCATAATAATCTGATATACGGCCCATTTTGAAACAATGAAAAAGCCGGAAATGTCCGGAAAAGGCCGAACGTGTACAGAACCCGTTGCTCCGTATGCTCGTTGTAATGGGCGTACCATTTTTCGGGGATTTCCAGCGTGCAGCCAGTTCTCACACCTCATAATATCCTGCGATACGACCCATTTTGAAACTATTAACAAGCCGAAACTGGCCGGAAATGGCCGAATATGTACAAGACAGGATTCTCCGCATGCTCGTTGTAATGGATGTACCATTCTTCGGGGATTGGCAGCGCGCAACGAGTTCTCTCACATCATAATATCCTGATATACGGCCCATTTTGAAACAATTAAAAAGCCGGAAATGTCCGGAAAAGGCCGAAGGTGTACAGAACCTGATGCTCCGTATGCTCGTTGTAATGGAAGTACCATTCTTCGGGGATTGGCAGCGCGCAACGAGTTCTCTCACATCATAATATCCTGCGATACGACCCATTTTGAAACAATTAAAAAGCCGGAAATGTCCGGAAAAGGCCGAATATGTACAAGACAGGATTCTCCGCATGCTCGTTGTAATGGATGTACCATTCTTCGGGGATTGGCAGCGCGTAACGAGTTCTCTCACATCATAATATCATAATATACGGCCCATTTTGAAACAATTAAAAAGCCGGAAATGTCCGGAAAATTCCGAAGGTGTACAGAACCCGTTGCTCCGTATGCTCGTTGTAATGGGCGTACCATTTTTCGGGGATTGGAAGCGTGCAGCGAGATCTCACACATCATAATATCGTGCGATACGACCCTTTTTGAAACAATTAAAAAGCCGGAAGTATCCGGAAAAGCCGAAGGTGTACAGAACCCGATGCACCGTATGCTCGTTGTAAGGGAAGGACCATTTTTGGGGGATCGGCAACGCTCAACGCGTTTTTACACATCATAATATCCTGCTATTCGGCCCGTTTTTGATCACTTAAAATGCCGGAAATGTCCGGAAAAGGCCGAAGGTGTACAGAACCTGATGCTCCGTATGCTCGTTGTAAGGGGCGTACCATTTCTCGGGGATTGGCAGCGCGTAACGTGTTCTCTCACATCATAATATCCTGATAAACGGCACATTTTGAAACAATTAAAAAGCCGGAAATATCCGGAAAAGGCTGAAGGTGTGCAGAACCCATTGCTCCGTATGCTCGTTGTAATGGGCGTACCATTTTTCGGGGATTGGCAGCGTGCAGCGAGTTCTCACACCTCATAATATCCTGCGATACGACCCATTTTGAAACTATTAAAAAGCCGAAACTGGCCGGAAAAGGCCGAATATGTACTAGACAGGATTCTCCGCATGCTCGTTGTAATGGATGTACCATTCTTCGGGGATTGGCAGCGCGCAACGAGTTCTCTCACATCATAATATCCTGATATACGGCCCATTTTGAAACAATTAGAAAGGCGGAAATGTCCGGAAAAGGCCGAAGGTGTACAGAACCCGTTGCTCCCTTTTCTTGTTGTAACGGAAGTACCATTTTTGGGGGGTTGGCAGAGAGCAACTGGTTCTTACACATCATAATATCCTGATATACGGCCCATTTTGAGCAATTAAAAAGCCGGAAATGTCCGGAAAAGGCCGAAGGTGTACAGAACCCGTTGCTCCGTATGCTCGTTGTAATGGGCGTACCATTTTTCGGGGATTTCCAGCGTGCAGCCAGTTCTCACACCTCATAATATCCTGCGATACGACCCATTTTGAAACTATTAACAAGCCGAAACTGGCCGGAAATGGCCGAATATGTACAAGACAGGATTCTCCGCATGCTCGTTGTAATGGAAGTACCATTCTTCGGGGATTGGCAGCGCGCACCGAGTTCTCTCACATCATAATATCCTGATATACGGCCCATTTTGAAACAATTAAAAAGCCGGAAATGTCCGGAAAAGGCCGAAGGTGTACAGAACCTGATGCTCCGTATGCTCGTTGTAATGGAAGTACCATTCTTCGGGGATTGGCAGCGCGCAGCGAGTTCTCTCACATCATAATATCCTGCGATACGACCCATTTTGAAACAATTAAAAAGCCGGAAATGTCCGGAAAAGGCCGAATATGTACAAGACAGTATTCTCCGCATGCTCGTTGTAATGGATGTACCATTCTTCGGGGATTTGCAGCGCGCAACGAGTTCTCTCACATCATAATATCCTGATATACGGCCCATTTTGAAACAATTATAAAGCCGGAAATGTCCGGAAAAGGACGAAGGTGTACAGAACCCGTTGCTCCGTATGCTCGTTGTAGTGGGCGTTCCATTTTTCGGGGATTGGCAGCGTGCAGCGAGTTCTCACACCTCATAATATCCTGCGATACGACTCATTTTGAAACTATTAAAAAGCCGAAACTGGCCGGAAAAGGCCGAATATGTACAAGACAGGATTCTCGTCATGCTCGTTGTAATGGAAGCACCATTCTTCGGGGATTTGCAGCTCGCAACGAATTCCCTCACATCATAATATCCTGCTATACGGCCCGTTTTTAATCACATAAAATGACGGGGATGTCCGGAAAAGGCCGAAGGTGTACAGAACCCAATGCTCCGTTTGCTCGTTGTAATGGAAGTACCATTTTTGAGGGGTTGGCAGAGAGCAACTGGTTCTTACATATCATAATAGCCTGATATACGGCCGATTTTGAAACAATTAAAAAGCCGGAGATGTCCGGAAAAGGCCGAAGGTGTACAGAACCTGATGCTCCGTATCCTCGTTGTAATGGAAATACCATTCTTCGGGGATTGGCAGCGCGCAACGAGTTCTCTCACATTATAAAATCCTGCTATACGGCCCGTTTTTAATCACATAAAATGCCGGAGATGTCCGGAAAAGGCCGAAGGGGTACAGAACCCGATGCTCCGTTTGCTCGTTGTAATGGAAGTACCATTTTTGGGGGGTTGGCAGAGAGCAACTGGTTCTTACACATCATAATAATCTGATATACGGCCCATTTTGAAACAATGAAAAAGCCGGAAATGTCCGGAAAAGGCCGAACGTGTACAGAACCCGTTGCTCCGTATGCTCGTTGTAATGGGCGTACCATTTTTCGGGGATTTCCAGCGTGCAGCCAGTTCTCACACCTCATAATATCCTGCGATACGACCCATTTTGAAACTATTAACAAGCCGAAACTGGCCGGAAATGGCCGAATATGTACAAGACAGGATTCTCCGCATGCTCGTTGTAATGGAAGTACCATTCTTCGGGGATTGGCAGCGCGCAACGAGTTCTCTCACATCATAATATCCTGATATACGGCCCATTTTGAAACAATTAAAAAGCCGGAAATGTCCGGAAAAGGCCGAAGGTGTACAGAACCTGATGCTCCGTATGCTCGTTGTAATAGAAGTACCATTCTTCGGGGATTGGCAGCGCGCAACGAGTTCTCTCACATCATAATATCCTGCGATACGACCCATTTTGAAACAATTAAAAAGCCGGAAATGTCCGGAAAAGGCCGAATATGTACAAGACAGGATTCTCCGCATGCTCGTTGTAATGGATGTACCATTCTTCGGGGATTGGCAGCGCGTAACGAGTTCTCTCACATCATAATATCATGATATACGGCCCATTTTGAAACAATTAAAAAGCCGGAAATGTCCGGAAAATTCCGAAGGTGTACAGAACCCGTTGCTCCGTATGCTCGTTGTAATGGGCGTACCATTTTTCGGGGATTGGAAGCGTGCAGCGAGATCTCACACATCATAATATCGTGCGATACGACCCTTTTTGAAACAATTAAAAAGCCGGAAGTATCCGGAAAAGGCCGAAGGTGTACAGAACCCGATGCACCGTATGCTCGTTGTAAGGGAAGGACCATTTTTGGGGGATCGGCAACGCTCAACGCGTTTTTACACATCATAATATCCTGCTATTCGGCCCGTTTTTGATCACTTAAAATGCCGGAAATGTCCGGAAAAGGCCGAAGGTGTACAGAACCTGATGCTCCGTATGCTCGTTGTAAGGGGCGTACCATTTCTCGGGGATTGGCAGCGCGTAACGTGTTCTCTCACATCATAATATCCTGATAAACGGCACATTTTGAAACAATTAAAAAGCCGGAAATATCCGGAAAAGGCTGAAGGTGTGCAGAACCCATTGCTCCGTATGCTCGTTGTAATGGGCGTACCATTTTTCGGGGATTGGCAGCGTGCAGCGAGTTCTCACACCTCATAATATCCTGATATACGGCCCATTTTGAAACAATTAAAAAGCCGGAAATGTCCGGAAAAGGCCGAAGGTGTACAGAACCTGATGCTCCGTATGCTCGTTGTAATGGAAGTACCATTCTTCGGGGATTGGCAGCGCGCAACGAGTTCTCTCACATCATAATATCCTGCGATACGACCCATTTTGAAACTATTAAAAAGCCGAAACTGGCCGGAAAAGGCCGAATATGTACTAGACAGGATTCTCCGCATGCTCGTTGTAATGGATGTACCATTCTTCGGGGATTGGCAGCGCGCAACGAGTTCTCTCACATCATAATATCCTGATATACGGCCCATTTTGAAACAATTAGAAAGGCGGAAATGTCCGGAAAAGGCCGAAGGTGTACAGAACCCGTTGCTCCCTTTTCTTGTTGTAACGGAAGTACCATTTTTGGGGGGTTGGCAGAGAGCAACTGGTTCTTACACATCATAATATCCTGATATACGGCCCATTTTGAGCAATTAAAAAGCCGGAAATGTCCGGAAAAGGCCGAAGGTGTACAGAACCCGTTGCTCCGTATGCTCGTTGTAATGGGCGTACCATTTTTCGGGGATTTCCAGCGTGCAGCCAGTTCTCACACCTCATAATATCCTGCGATACGACCCATTTTGAAACTATTAACAAGCCGAAACTGGCCGGAAATGGCCGAATATGTACAAGACAGGATTCTCCGCATGCTCGTTGTAATGGAAGTACCATTCTTCGGGGATTGGCAGCGCGCACCGAGTTCTCTCACATCATAATATCCTGATATACGGCCCATTTTGAAACAATTAAAAAGCCGGAAATGTCCGGAAAAGGCCGAAGGTGTACAGAACCTGATGCTCCGTATGCTCGTTGTAATGGAAGTACCATTCTTCGGGGATTGGCAGCGCGCAGCGAGTTCTCTCACATCATAATATCCTGCGATACGACCCATTTTGAAACAATTAAAAAGCCGGAAATGTCCGGAAAAGGCCGAATATGTACAAGACAGTATTCTCCGCATGCTCGTTGTAATGGATGTACCATTCTTCGGGGATTGGCAGCGCGCAACGAGTTCTCTCACATCATAATATCGCGCGATACGACCCATTTTGAAACAATTAAAAAGCCGGAAATGTCCGGAAAATGCCGAAGGTGTACAGAACCCGTTGCTCCGTATGCTCGTTGTAATGGAAGGACCATTTTTGGGGGATTGGCAGCGTGCAGCGAGTTCTCACACCTCATAATATCCTGCGATACGACTCATTTTGAAACTATTAAAAAGGCGAAACTGGCCGGAAAAGGCCGAATATGTACAAGACAGGATTCTCGTCGTGCTCGTTGTAATGGAAGTACCATTCTTCGGGGATTTGCAGCGCGCAACGAGTTCCCTCACATCATAATATCCTGCTATACGGCCCGTTTTTAATCACATAAAATGCCGGAGATGTCCGGAAAAGGCCGAAGGTGTACAGAACCCAATGCTCCGTTTGCTCGTTGTAATGGAAGTACCATTTTTGGGGGGTTGGCAGAGATTAACTGGTTCTTACACATCATAATATCCTGATATACGGCCCATTTTGAAACAATTAAAAAGCCGGAAATGTCCGGAAAAGGCCGAATATGTACAAGACAGGATTCTCCGCATGCTCGTTGTAATGGATGTACCATTCTTCGGGGATTAGCAACGCGCAGCGAGATCTCACACATCATAATATCCTGCGATACGACCCTTTTTGAAACAATTAAAAAGCCGGAAATATCCGGAAAAAGCTGAAGGTGTACAGAACCCGTTGCTCCGTATGCTCGTTGTAATGGAAGGGCCATTTTTGGGGGATTGGAAACGCTCAACGCGTTTATACACATCATAATATCCTGCTATTCGGCCCATTTTGAAACAATTAAAAAGCCGGAAATATCCGGAAAAGACCGAAGGTGTACAGAACCTGATGCTACGTATACTCGTTGTAAGGGGCGTACCATTCCTCGGGGATTGGCAGCGCGCAACGAGGTCTCACACATAATAATATCCTGCGATACGACCCTTTTTGAAACAATTAAAAAGCAAGAAATATCCGGAAAAGGCCGAAGGTGGACAGAACCCGTTGCTCCGTATGCTCGTTGTAATGGGCGAACCATTTTTCGGGGATTGGCTGCGTGCAGCGAGATCTCACACATCATAATATCCTGCGATACGACCCGTTTTTAGTCACATAAAATGCTGGAAATGTCCGGAATAGGCCGAAGGTGTACAGAACCTGATGCTACGTATACTCGTTGTAAGGGGCGTACCATTTCTCGGGGATTGGCAGCGCGTAGCGAGTTCTGTCACATCATAATATCCTGATATACGGCCCATTTTGAAACAATTAAAAAGCCGGAAATGTCCGGAAAAGGCCGAAGGTGTACAGAACCCGTTGCTCCGTATGCTCGTTGTAGTGGGCGTACCATTTTTCGGGGATTGGCAGCGTGCAGCGAGTTCTCACACCTCATAATATCCTGCGATACGACTCATTTTGAAACTATTAAAAAGCCGAAACTGGCCGGAAAAGGCCGAATATGTACAAGACAGGATTCTCCGCATGCTCATTGTAATGGAAGTACCATTCTTCGGGGATTGGCAGCGCGCAACGAGTTCTCTCACATCATAATATCCTGATATACGACCCATTTTGAAACAATTAAAAAGCCGGAAATGTCCGGAAAATGCCGAAGGTGTACAGAACCCGTTGCTCCGTATGCTCGTTGTAATGGAAGGACCATATTTGGGGGGTTGGCAGCGTGCAGCGAGTTCTCACACATCATAATATCCTGTGATACGACCCGTTTTTAATCACATAAAATGCCAGAAATGTCCGGAAAAGGCCGAAGGTGTACAGAACCCGTTGCTCCGTATGCTCGTTGTAATGGGCGTACCATTTTTCGGGGATTTCCAGCGTGCAGCCAGTTCTCACACCTCATAATATCCTGCGATACGACCCATTTTGAAACTATTAACAAGCCGAAACTGGCCGGAAATGGCCGAATATGTACAAGACAGGATTCTCCGCATGCTCGTTGTAATGGAAGTACCATTCTTCGGGGATTGGCAGCGCGCACCGAGTTCTCTCACATCATAATATCCTGATATACGGCCCATTTTGAAACAATTAAAAAGCCGGAAATGTCCGGAAAAGGCCGAAGGTGTACAGAACCTGATGCTCCGTATGCTCGTTGTAATGGAAGTACCATTCTTCGGGGATTGGCAGCGCGCAGCGAGTTCTCTCACATCATAATATCCTGCGATACGACCCATTTTGAAACAATTAAAAAGCCGGAAATGTCCGGAAAAGGCCGAATATGTACAAGACAGTATTCTCCGCATGCTCGTTGTAATGGATGTACCATTCTTCGGGGATTGGCAGCGCGCAACGAGTTCTCTCACATCATAATATCGCGCGATACGACCCATTTTGAAACAATTAAAAAGCCGGAAATGTCCGGAAAATGCCGAAGGTGTACAGAACCCGTTGCTCCGTATGCTCGTTGTAATGGAAGGACCATTTTTGGGGGATTGGCAGCGTGCAGCGAGTTCTCACACCTCATAATATCCTGCGATACGACTCATTTTGAAACTATTAAAAAGGCGAAACTGGCCGGAAAAGGCCGAATATGTACAAGACAGGATTCTCGTCATGCTCGTTGTAATGGAAGTACCATTCTCCGGGGATTTGCAGCGCGCAACGAGTTACCTCACATCATAATATCCTGCTATACGGCCCGTTTTTAATCACATAAAATGCCGGAGATGTCCGGAAAAGGCCGAAGGTGTACAGAACCCAATGCTCCGTTTGCTCGTTGTAATGGAAGTACCATTTTTGGGGGGTTGGCAGAGAGCAACTGGTTCTTACACATCATAATATCCTGATATACGGCCCATTTTGAAACAATTAAAAAGCCGGAAATGTCCGGAAAAGGCCGAATATGTACAAGACAGGATTCTCCGCATGCTCGTTGTAATGGATGTACCATTCTTCGGGGATTAGCAACGCGCAGCGAGATCTCACACATCATAATATCCTGCGATACGACCCTTTTTGAAACAATTAAAAAGCCGGAAATATCCGGAAAAGGCTGAAGGTGTACAGAACCCGTTGCTCCGTATGCTCGTTGTAATGGAAGGGCCATTTTTGGGGGATTGGAAACGCTCAACGCGTTTTTACACATCATAATATCCTGCTATTCGGCCCATTTTGAAACAATTAAAAAGCCGGAAATATCCGGAAAAGACCGAAGGTGTACAGAACCTGATGCTACGTATACTCGTTGTAAGGGGCGTACCATTCCTCGGGGATTGGCAGCGCGCAACGAGGTCTCACACATAATAATATCCTGCGATACGACCCTTTTTGAAACAATTAAAAAGCAAGAAATATCCGGAAAAGGCCGAAGGTGGACAGAACCCGTTGCTCCGTATGCTCGTTGTAATGGGCGAACCATTTTTCGGGGATTGGCTGCGTGCAGCGAGATCTCACACATCATAATATCCTGCGATACGACCCGTTTTTAGTCACATAAAATGCTGGAAATGTCCGGAATAGGCCGAAGGTGTACAGAACCTGATGCTACGTATACTCGTTGTAAGGGGCGTACCATTTCTCGGGGATTGGCAGCGCGTAGCGAGTTCTGTCACATCATAATATCCTGATATACGGCCCATTTTGAAACAATTAAAAAGCCGGAAATGTCCGGAAAAGGCCGAAGGTGTACAGAACCCGTTGCTCCGTATGCTCGTTGTAGTGGGCGTACCATTTTTCGGGGATTGGCAGCGTGCAGCGAGTTCTCACACCTCATAATATCCTGCGATACGACTCATTTTGAAACTATTAAAAAGCCGAAACTGGCCGGAAAAGGCCGAATATGTACAAGACAGGATTCTCCGCATGCTCATTGTAATGGAAGTACCATTCTTCGGGGATTGGCAGCGCGCAACGAGTTCTCTCACATCATAATATCCTGATATACGGCCCATTTGAAACAATTAAAAAGCCGGAAATGTCCGGCAAAGGCCGAAGGTGTACAGAACCCGTTGCTCCCTTTGCTTGTTGTAATGGAAGTACCATTTTTGGGGGGTTGGCAGAGAGGAACTGGTTCTTACACATCATAATATCCTGATATACGGCCCATTTTTGATCACTTAAAATGCCGGAAATGTCCGGAAAAGGCCGAAGGTGTACAGAACCTGATGCTCCGTATGCTCGTTGTAAGGGGCGTACCATTTCTCGGGGATTGGCAGCGCGTAACGAGTTCTCTCACATCATAATATCCTGAAATACGGCCCATTTTGAAACAATTAAAAAGCCGGAAATGTCCGGCAAAGGGCGAAGGTGTACAGAACCTGATGCTCCGTATGATCGTTGTAATTGAAGCACCATTCTTCGGGGATTGGCAGCGCGCAACGAGTTCTCTCACATCATAATATCCTGCGATACGACCCATTTTGAAACAATTAAAAAGCCGGAAATGTCCGGAAAATGCCAAAGGTGTACAGAACCCGTTGCTCCGTATGCTCGTTGTAATGGGCATACCATTTTGCGGGGATTGGCAGCGTGCTGCGAGTTCTCACACCTCATAATATCCTGCGATACGACCCATTTTGAAACTATTAAAAAGCCGAAACTGGCCGGGAAAGGCCGAATATGTACAAGACAGGATTCTCCGCATGCTCGTTGTAAGGGATGTACCATTCTTCGGGGATTGGCAGCGCGCAACGAGTTCTCTCACGTCATAATATCCCGCGATACGACCCATTTTGAAACAATTAAAAAGACGAAACTGGCCGGAAAAGGCCGAATATGTACAAGACAGGATTCTCCGCATGCTCGTTGTATTGGAAGTACCATTCTTCGGGGATTGGCAGCGCGCACCGAGTTCCCTCACATCATAATATCCTGCTACACGGCCCGTTTTTAATCACATAAAATGCCGGAGATGTCCGGAAAAGGCCGAAGGTGTACAGAACCCGATGCTCCGTTTGCTCGTTGTAATGGAAGTACCATTTTTGCGGGGTTGGCAGCGTGCAGCGAGTTCTCACACATCATAATATCCTGCGATACGACCCATTTTGAAACAACTAAAAAGACGAAACTGGCCGGAAAAGGCCGAATATGTACATGACAGGATTCTCCGCATGCTCGTTGTATTGGAAGTACCATTCTTCGGGGATTGGCAGCGCGCACCGAGTTCCCTCACATCATAATATCCTGCTATACGGCCCGTTTTTAATCACATAAAATGCCGGAGATGTCCGGGAAAGGCCGAAGGTGTACAGAACCCGATGCTCCGTTTGCTCGTTGTAATGGAAGTACCATTTTTGGGGGGTTGGCAGAGAGCAACTGGTTCTTACACATCATAATATCCTGATATACGGCCCATTTTGAAACATTTAAAAAGCCGGAAATGTCCGGAAAAGGCCGAAGGTGTACAGAACCTGATGCTCCGTATGCTCGTTGTAATGGAAGTACCATTCTTCGGGGATTGGCAGCGCGCAACGAGTTCTCTCACATCATAATATCCTGCGATACGACCTATTTTGAAACAATTAAAAAGCCGAAAATGTCCGGAAAATGCCAAAGGTGTACAGAACCCGTTGCTCCGTATGCTCGTTGTAATGGGCGTACCATTTTTCGGGGATTGGCAGCGTGCAGCGAGTTCTCACACCTCATAATATCCTGCGATACGACCTATTTTGAAACTATTAAAAAGCCGAAACTGGCCGGAAAAGGCCGAATATGTACAAGACAGGATTCTCGTCATGCTCGTTGTAATGGAAGTACCATTCTTCGGGGATTTGTAGCGCGCAACGAGTTCCCTCACATCATAATATCCTGCTATACGGCCCGTTTTTAATCACATAAAATGCCGGAGATGTCCGGAAAAGGCCGAAGGTGTACAGAACCCAATGCTCCGTTTACTCGTTGTAATGGAAGTACCATTTTTGGGGGTTGGCAGAGAGCAACTGGTTCTTACACATCATAATATCCTGATATACGGCCCATTTTGAAACAATTAAAAAGCCGGAAATGTCCGGAAAAGGCCGAAGGTGTACAGAACCCGTTGCTCCGTATGCTCGTTGTAATGAGAGTACCATTTTTCGGGGATTGGCAGCGTGCAGCGAGATCTCACACATCATAATATCCTGCGATACGACCCTTTTTGAAACAATTAAAAAGCCGGAAATATCCGGAAAAGGCTGAAGGTGTGCAGAACCCGTTGCTCCGTATGCTCGTTGTAATGGGCGTACCATTTTTCGGGGATTGGCAGCGTGCAGCGAGTTCTCACACCTCATAATATCCTGCGATACGACCCATTTTGAAACTATTAAAAAGCCGAAACTGGCCGGAAAAGGCCGAATATATACTAGACAGGATTCTCCGCATGCTCGTTGTAATGGATGTACCATTCTTCGGGGATTGGCAGCGCGCAACGAGTTCTCTCACATCATAATATCCTGCGATACGACCCATTTTGAAACAATTAAATAGCCGGAAATGTCCGGAAAATGCCGAACGTGTACAGAACCCGTAGCTCCGTATGCTCGTTGTAATGGAAAGACCATTTTTGGGGGATTGGCAGCGTGCAGCGAGTTCTCACACATCATAATATCCTGCGATACGACCCGTTTTTAATCACATAAAATGCCGGAAATGTCCGGAAATGGCCGAAGGTGTACAGAACCTGATGCTACGTATACTCGTTGTAAGGGGCGTACCATTTCTCGGGGATTGGCAGCGCGTAACGAGTTCTCTCACATTATAATATCATGATATACGGCCCATTTTGAAACAATTAAAAAGCCGGAAATGTCCGGAAAAGGCCGAAGGTGTACAGAACCCGTTGCTCCGTATGCTCGTTGTAGTGGGCGTACCATTTTTCGGGGATTGGCAGCGTGCAGCGAGTTCTCACACCTCATAATATTCTGCGAAACGACTCATTCTGAAACTATTAAAAAGCCGAAACTTGCCGGAAAAGGCCGAATATGTACAAGACAGGATTCTCCGCATGCTCGTTGTAATGGAAGTACCATCCTTCGGGGATTGGCAGCGCGCAACGAGTTCTCTCACATCATAATATCCTGATATACGGCCCATTTTGAAACAATTAGAAAGGCGGAAATGTCCGGAAAAGGCCGAAGGTGTACAGAACCCGTTGCTCCCTTTTCTTGTTGTAACGGAAGTACCATTTTTGGGGGGTTGGCAGAGAGCAACTGGTTCTTACACATCATAATATCCTGATATACGGCCCATTTTGAGCAATTGAAAAGCCGGAAATGTCCGGAAAAGGCCGAAGGTGTACAGAACCCGTTGCTCCGTATGCTCGTTGTAATGGGCGTACCATTTTTCGGGGATTTCCAGCGTGCAGCCAGTTCTCACACCTCATAATATCCTGCGATACGACCCATTTTGAAACTATTAAAAAGCCGAAACTGGCCGGAAAAGGCCGAATATGTACAAGACAGGATTCTCCGCATGCTCGTTGTAATGGGCGTACCATTTTTCGGGGATTTCCAGCGTGCAGCCAGTTCTCACACCTCATAATATCCTGCGATACGACCCATTTTGAAACTATTAAAAAGCCGAAACTGGCAGGAAATGGCCGAATATGTACAAGACAGGATTCTCCGCATGCCCGTTGTAATGGAAGTACCATTCTTCGGGGATTGGCAGCGCGCAACGAGTTCTCTCACATCATAATATCCTGATATACGGCCCATTTTGAAACAATTAAAAAGCCGGAAATGTCCGGAAAAGGCCGAAGGTGTACAGAACCTGATGCTCCGTATGCTCGTTGTAATGGAAGTACCAATCTTCGGGGATTGGCAGCGCGCAACGAGTTCTCTCACATCATAATATCCTGCGATACGACCCATTTTGAAACAATTAAAAAGCCGGGAATGTCCGGAAAAGGCCGAATATGTACAAGACAGGATTCTCCGCATGCTCGTTGTAATGGATGTACCATTTTTCGGGGATTGGCAGCCCGCAACGAGTTCTCTCACATCATAATATCGCGCGATACGACCCATTTTGAAACAATTAAAAAGCAGGAAATGTCCGGAAAATGCCGAAGGTGTACAGAACCCGTTGCTCCGTATGCTCGTTGTAATGGAAGGACCATTTTTGGGGGATTGGCAGCGTGCAGCGAGTTCTCACACCTCATAATATCCTGCGATACGACTCATTTTGAAACTATTAAAAAGGCGAAACTGGCCGGAAAAGGCCGAATATGTACAAGACAGGATTCTCGTCATGCTCGTTGTAATGGAAGTACCATTCTTCGGGGATTTGCAGCGCGCAACGAGTTCCCTCACATCATAATATCCTGCTATACGGCCCGTTTTTAATCACATAAAATGCCGGAGATGTCCGGAAAAGGCCGAAGGTGTACAGAACCCAATGCTCTGTTTGCTCGTTGTAATGGAAGTACCATTTTTGGGGGGTTGGCAGAGAGCAACTGGTTCTTACACATCATAATATCCTGATATACGGCCCATTTTGAAACAATTAAAAAGCCGGAATTGTCCGGAAAAGGCCGAATATGTACAAGACAGGATTCTCCGCATTCTCGTTGTAATGGATGTACCATTCTTCGGGGATTGGCAGCGCGCAGCGAGATCTCACACATCATAATATCCTGCGATACGACCCTTTTTGAAACAATTAAAAAGCCGGAAATATCCGGAAAAGGCTGAAGGTGTACAGAACCCGTTGCTCCGTATGCACGTTGTAATGGAAGGGCCATTTTTGGGGGATTGCAAACGCTCAACGCGTTTTTACACATCATAATATCCTGCTATTCGGCCCATTTTGAAACAATTAAAAAGCCGGAAATATCCGGAAAAGGCCGAAGGTGTACAGAACCTGATGCTACGTATACTCGTTGTAAGGGGCGTACCATTCCTCGGGGATTGGCAGCGCGCAACGAGGTCTCACACATAATAATATCCTGCGATACGACCCTTTTTGAAACAATTAAAAAGCAAGAAATATCCGGAAAAGGCCGAAGGTGGACAGAACCCGTTGCTCCGTATGCTCGTTGTAATGGGCGAACCATTTTTCGGGGATTGGCTGCGTGCAGCGAGATCTCATACATCATAATATCCTGCGATACGACCCGTTTTTAGTCACATAAAATGCTGGAAATGTCCGGAAAAGGCCGAAGGTGTACAGAACCTGATGCTACGTATACTCGTTGTAAGGGGCGTACCATTTCTCGGGTATTGGCAGCGCGTAGCGAGTTCTGTCACATCATAATATCCTGATATACGGCCCATTTTGAAACAATTAAAAAGCCGGAAATGTCCGGAAAAGGCCGAAGGTGTACAGAACCCGTTGCTCCGTATGCTCGTTGTAGTGGGCGTACCATTTTTCGGGGATTGGCAGCGTGCAGCGAGTTCTCACACCTCATAATATCCTGCGATACGACTCATTTTGAAACTATTAAAAAGCCGAAACTGGCCGGAAAAGGCCGAATATGTACAAGACAGGATTCTCCGCATGCTCATTATAATGGAAGTACCATTCTTCGGGGATTGGCAGCGCGCAACGAGTTCTCTCACATCATAATATCCTGATATACGGCCCATTTGAAACAATTAAAAAGCCGGAAATGTCCAGAAAAGGCCGAAGGTGTACAGAACCCGTTGCTCCCTTTGCTTGTTGTAATGGAAGTACCATTTTTGGGGGGTTGGCAGAGAGGAACTGGTTCTTACACATCATAATATCCTGATATACGGCCCATTTTTTATCACTTAAAATGCCGGAAATGTCCGGAAAAGGCCGAAGGTGTACAGAACCTGATGCTCCGTATGCTCGTTGTAAGGGGCGTACCATTTCTCGGGGATTGGCAGCGCGTAACGAGTTCTCTCACATCATAATATCCTGAAATACGGCCCATTTTGAAACAATTAAAAAGCCGGAAATGTCCGGAAAAGGGCGAAGGTGTACAGAACCTGATGCTCCGTATGCTCGTTGTAATGGAAGCACCATTCTTCGGGGATTGGCAGCGCGCAACGAGTTCTCTCACATCATAATATCCTGCGATACGACCCATTTTGAAACAATTAAAAAGCCGGAAATGTCCGGAAAATGCCAAAGGTGTACAGAACCCGTTGCTCCGTATGCTCGTTGTAATGGGCGTACCATTTTGCGGGGATTGGCAGCGTGCTGCGAGTTCTCACACCTCATAATATCCTGCGATACGACCCATTTTGAAACTATTAAAAAGCCGAAACTGGCCGGGAAAGGCCGAATATGTACAAGACAGGATTCTCCGCATGCTCGTTGTAAGGGATGTACCATTCTTCGGGGATTGGCAGCGCGCAACGAGTTCTCTCACGTCAAAATATCCCGCGATACGACCCATTTTGAAACAATTAAAAAGACGAAACTGGCCGGAAAAGGCCGAATATGTACAAGACAGGATTCTCCGCATGCTCGTTGTATTGGAAGTACCATTCTTCGGGGATTGGCAGCGCGCACCGAGTTCCCTCACATCATAATATCCTGCTATACGGCCCGTTTTTAATCACATAAAATGCCGGAGATGTCCGGAAAAGGCCGAAGGTGTACAGAACCCGATGCTCCGTTTGCTCGTTGTAATGGAAGTACCATTTTTGCGGGGTTGGCAGCGTGCAGCGAGTTCTCACACATCATAATATCCTGCGATACGACCCATTTTGAAACAACTAAAAAGACGAAACTGGCCGGAAAAGGCCGAATATGTACATGACAGGATTCTCCGCATGCTCGTTGTATTGGAAGTACCATTCTTCGGGGATTGGCAGCGCGCACCGAGTTCCCTCACATCATAATATCCTGCTATACGGCCCGTTTTTAATCACATAAAATGCCGGAGATGTCCGGAAAAGGCCGAAGGTGTACAGAACCCGATGCTCCGTTTGCTCGTTGTAATGGAAGTACCATTTTTGGGGGGTTGGCAGAGAGCAACTGGTTCTTACACATCATAATATCCTGATATACGGCCCATTTTGAAACATTTAAAAAGCCGGAAATGTCCGGAAAAGGCCGAAGGTGTACAGAACCTGATGCTCCGTATGCTCGTTGTAATGGAAGTACCATTCTTCGGGGATTGGCAGCGCGCAACGAGTTCTCTCACATCATAATATCCTGCGATACGACCTATTTTGAAACAATTAAAAAGCCGGAAATGTCCGGAAAATGCCAAAGGTGTACAGAACCCGTTGCTCCGTATGCTCGTTGTAATGGAAGTACCATTCTTCGGGGATTTGTAGCTCGCAACGAGTTCCCTCACATCATAATATCCTGCTATACGGCCCGTTTTTAATCACATAAAATGCCGGAGATGTCCGGAAAAGGCCGAAGGTGTACAGAACCCAATGCTCCGTTTGCTCGTTGTAATGGAAGTACCATTTTTGGGGGTTGGCAGAGAGCAACTGGTTCTTACACATCATAATATCCTGATATACGGCCCATTTTGAAACAATTAAAAAGCCGGAAATGTCCGGAAAAGGCCGAAGGTGTACAGAACCCGTTGCTCCGTATGCTCGTTGTAATGGGCGTACCATTTTTCGGGGATTGGCAGCGTGCAGCGAGATCTCACACATCATAATATCCTGCGATACGACCCTTTTTGAAACAATTAAAAAGCCGGAAATATCCGGAAAAGGCCGAAGGTGTACAGAACCCGTTGCTCCGTATGCTCGTTGTAATGGAAGTACCATTTTTGGGGGATTGGCAGCGTGCAGCGAGTTCTCACACCTCATAATATCCTGCGATACGACCCATTTTGAAACTATTAAAAAGCCGAAACTGGCCGGAAAAGGCCGAATATGTACAAGACAGGATTCTCCGCTTGCTCGTTGTAATGGATGTACCATTCTTCGGGGATTGGCAGCGCGCAACGAGTTCTCTCACATCATAATATCCCGCGATACGACCCATTTTGAAACAATTAAAAAGCCGGAAATGTCCGGAAAATGCCGAAGGTGTACAGAACCCGTTGCTCCGTATGCTCGTTGTAATGGAAGGACCATTTTTGGGGGATTGGCAGCGTGCAGCGAGTTCTCACACATCATAATATCCTGCGATACGACCCGTTTTTAATCACATAAAATGCCGGAAATGTCCGGAAAAGGCCGAAGGTGTACAGAACCTGATGCTACGTATACTCGTTGTAAGGGGCGTACCATTTCTCGGGGATTGGCAGCGCGCAACGTGGTCTCACACATCAGAATATCCTGCGATACGACCCTTTTTGAAACAATTAAGAAGCCGGAAATATCCGGAAAAGGCCGAAGGTGTACAGAACCCGTTGCTCCGTATGCTCGTTGTAATGAGAGTACCATTTTTCGGGGATTGGCAGCGTGCAGCGAGATCTCACACATCATAATATCCTGCGATACGACCCTTTTTGAAACAATTAAAAAGCCGGAAATATCCGGAAAAGGCTGAAGGTGTGCAGAACCCGTTGCTCCGTATGCTCGTTGTAATGGGCGTACCATTTTTCGGGGATTGGCAGCGTGCAGCGAGTTCTCACACCTCATAATATCCTGCGATACGACCCATTTTGAAACTATTAAAAAGCCGAAACTGGCCGGAAAAGGCCGAATATGTACTAGACAGGATTCTCCGCATGCTCGTTGTAATGGATGTACCATTCTTCGGGGATTGGCAGCGCGCAACGAGTTCTCTCACATCATAATATCCTGCGATACGACCCATTTTGAAACAATTAAATAGCCGGAAATGTCCGGAAAATGCCGAACGTGTACAGAACCCGTAGCTCCGTATGCTCGTTGTAATGGAAAGACCATTTTTGGGGGATTGGCAGCGTGCAGCGAGTTCTCACACATCATAATATCCTGCGATACGACCCGTTTTTAATCACATAAAATGCCGGAAATGTCCGGAAAAGGCCGAAGGTGTACAGAACCTGATGCTACGTATACTCGTTGTAAGGGGCGTACCATTTCTCGGGGATTGGCAGCGCGTAACGAGTTCTCTCACATCATAATATCATGATATACGGCCCATTTTGAAACAATTAAAAAGCCGGAAATGTCCGGAAAAGGCCGAAGGTGTACAGAACCCGTTGCTCCGTATGCTCGTTGTAGTGGGCGTATCATTTTTCGGGGATTGGCAGCGTGCAGCGAGTTCTCACACCTCATAATATTCTGCGAAACGACTCATTCTGAAACTATTAAAAAGCCGAAACTTGCCGGAAAGGCCGAATATGTACAAGACAGGATTCTCCGCATGCACGTTGTAATGGAAGTACCATCCTTCGGGGATTGGCAGCGCGCAACGAGTTCTCTCACATCATAATATCCTGATATACGGCCCATTTTAAAACAATTAGAAAGGCGGAAATGTCCGGAAAAGGCCGAAGGTGTACAGAACCCGTTGCTCCCTTTTCTTGTTGTAACGGAAGTACCACTTTTGGGGGGTTGGCAGAGAGCAACTGGTTCTTACACATCATAATATCCTGATATACGGCCCATTTTGAGCAATTAAAAAGCCGGAAATGTCCGGAAAAGGCCGAAGGTGTACAGAACCCGTTGCTCCGTATGCTCGTTGTAATGGGCGTACCATTTTTCGGGGATTTCCAGCGTGCAGCCAGTTCTCACACCTCATAATATCCTGCGATACGACCCATTTTGAAACTATTAAAAAGCCGAAACTGGCAGGAAATGGCCGAATATGTACAAGACAGGATTCTCCGCATGCTCGTTGTAATGGAAGTACCATTCTTCGGGGATTGGCAGCGCGCAACGAGTTCTCTCACATTATAATATCCTGCTATACGGCCCGTTTTTAATCACATAAAATGCCGGAGATGTCCGGAAAAGGCCGAAGGTGTACAGAACCCGATGCTCCGTTTGCTCGTTGTAATGGAAGTACCATTTTTGGGGGGTTGGCAGAGAGCAACTGGTTCTTACACATCATAATAATCTGATATACGGCCCATTTTGAAACAATTAAAAAGCCGGAAATGTCCGGAAAAGGCCGAAGGTGTACAGAACCTGATGCTCCGTATGCTCGTTGTAATGGAAGTACCATTCTTCGGGGATTGGCAGCGCGCAACGAGTTCTCTCACATCATAATATCCTGCGATACGACCCATTTTGAAACAATTAAAAAGCCGGAAATGTCCGGAAAAGGCCGAATATGTACAAGACAGGATTCTCCGCATGCTCGTTGTAATGGATGTACCATTCTTCGGGGATTGGCAGCGCGCAACGAGTTCTCTCACATCATAATATCGCGCGATACGACCCATTTTGAAACAATTAAAAAGCCGGAAATGTCCGGAAAATGCCGAAGGTGTACAGAACCCGTTGCTCAGTATGCTCGTTGTAATGGAAGGACCATTTTTGGGGGATTGGCAGCGTGCAGCGAGTTCTCACACCTCATAATATCCTGCGATGCGACTCATTTTGAAACTATTAAAAAGGCGAAACTGGCCGGAAAAGGCCGAATATGTACAAGACAGGATTCTCGTCATGCTCGTTGTAATGGAAGTACCATTCTTCGGGGATTTGCAGCGCGCAACGAGTTCCCTCACATCATAATATCCTGCTATACGGCCCGTTTTTAATCACATAAAATGCCGGAGATGTCCGGAAAAGGCCGAAGGTGTACAGAACCCAATGCTCCGTTTGCTCGTTGTAACGGAAGTACCATTTTTGGGGGGTTGGCAGAGAGCAACTGGTTCATACACATCATAATATTCTGATATACGGCCCATTTTGAAACAATTAAAAAGCCGGAAATGTCCGGAAAAGGCCGAATATGTACAAGACAGGATTCTCCGCATGCTCGTTGTAATGGATGTACCATTCTTCGGGGATTGGCAGCGCGCAGCGAGATCTCACACATCATAATATCCTGCGATACGACCCTTTTTGAAACAATTAAAAAGCCGGAAATATCCGGAAAAGGCTGAAGGTGTACAGAACCCGTTGCTCCGTATGCTCGTTGTAATGGAAGGGCCATTTTTGGGGGATTGGAAACGCTCAACGCGTTTTTACACATCATAATATCCTGCTATTCGGCCCATTTTGAAACAATTAAAAAGCCGGAAATATCCGGAAAAGGCCGAAGGTGTACAGAACCTGATGCTACGTATACTCGTTGTAAGGGGCGTACCATTCCTCGGGGATTGGCAGCGCGCAACGAGGTCTCACACATAATAATATCCTGCGATACGACCCTTTTTGAAACAATTAAAAAGCAAGAAATATCCGGAAAAGGCCGAAGGTGGACAGAACCCGTTGCTCCGTATGCTCGTTGTAATGGGCGAACCATTTTTCGGGGATTGGCTGCGTGCAGCGAGATCTCACACATCATAATATCCTGCGATACGACCCGTTTTTAGTCACATAAAATGCTGGAAATGTCCGGAATAGGCCGAAGGTGTACAGAACCTGATGCTACGTATACTCGTTGTAAGGGGCGTACCATTTTTCGGGGATTGGCAGCGTGCAGCGAGTTCTCACACCTCATAATATCCTGCGATACGACTCATTTTGAAACTATTAAAAAGCCGAAACTGGCCGGAAAAGGCCGAATATGTACAAGACAGGATTCTCCGCATGCTCATTGTAATGGAAGTACCATTCTTCGGGGATTGGCAGCGCGCAACGAGTTCTCTCACATCATAATATCCTGATATACGGCCCATTTGAAACAATTAAAAAGCCGGAAATGTCCGGAAAAGGCCGAAGGTGTACAGAACCCGTTGCTCCCTTTGCTTGTTGTAATGGAAGTACCATTTTTGGGGGTTTGGCAGAGAGGAACTGGTTCTTACACATCATAATATCCTGATATACGGCCCATTTTTGATCACTTAAAATGCCGGAAATGTCCGGAAAAGGCCGAAGGTGTACAGAACCTGATGCTCCGTATGCTCGTTGTAAGGGGCGTACCATTTCTCGGGGATTGGCAGCGCGTAACGAGTTCTCTCACATCATAATATCCTGAAATACGGCCCATTTTGAAACAATTAAAAAGCCGGAAATGTCCGGAAAAGGGCGAAGGTGTACAGAACCTGATGCTCCGTATGCTCGTTGTAATGGAAGCACCATTCTTCGGGGATTGGCAGCGCGCAACGAGTTCTCTCACATCATAATATCCTGCGATACGACCCATTTTGAAACAATTAAAAAGCCGGAAATGTCCGGAAAATGCCAAAGGTGTACAGAACCCGTTGCTCCGTATGCTCGTTGTAATGGGCGTACCATTTTGCGGGGATTGGCAGCGTGCTGCGAGTTCTCACACCTCATAATATCCTGCGATACGACCCATTTTGAAACTATTAAAAAGCCGAAACTGGCCGGGAAAGGCCGAATATGTACAAGACAGGATTCTCCGCATGCTCGTTGTAAGGGATGTACCATTCTTCGGGGATTGGCAGCGCGCAACGAGTTCTCTCACGTCAAAATATCCCGCGATACGACCCATTTTGAAACAATTAAAAAGACGAAACTGGCCGGAAAAGGCCGAATATGTACAAGACAGGATTCTCCGCATGCTCGTTGTATTGGAAGTACCATTCTTCGGGGATTGGCAGCGCGCACCGAGTTCCCTCACATCATAATATCCTGCTATACGGCCCGTTTTTAATCACATAAAATGCCGGAGATGTCCGGAAAAGGCCGAAGGTGTACAGAACCCGATGCTCCGTTTGCTCGTTGTAATGGAAGTACCATATTTGCGGGGTTGGCAGCGTGCAGCGAGTTCTCACACATCATAATATCCTGCGATACGACCCATTTTGAAACAACTAAAAAGACGAAACTGGCCGGAAAAGGCCGAATATGTACATGACAGGATTCTCCGCATGCTCGTTGTATTGGAAGTACCATTCTTCGGGGATTGGCAGCGCGCACCGAGTTCCCTCACATCATAATATCCTGCTATACGGCCCGTTTTTAATCACATAAAATGCCGGAGATGTCCGGAAAAGGCCGAAGGTGTACAGAACCCGATGCTCCGTTTGCTCGTTGTAATGGAAGTACCATTTTTGGGGGGTTGGCAGAGAGCAACTGGTTCTTACACATCATAATATCCTGATATACGGCCCATTTTGAAACATTTAAAAAGCCGGAAATGTCCGGAAAAGGCCGAAGGTGTACAGAACCTGATGCTCCGTATGCTCGTTGTAATGGAAGTACCATTCTTCGGGGATTGGCAGCGCGCAACGAGTTCTCTCACATCATAATATCCTGCGATACGACCTATTTTGAAACAATTAAAAAGCCGGAAATGTCCGGAAAATGCCAAAGGTGTACAGAACCCGTTGCTCCGTATGCTCGTTGTAATGGGCGTACCATTTTTCGGGGATTGGCAGCGTGCAGCGAGTTCTCACACCTCATAATATCCTGCGAAACGACTCATTTTGAAACTATTAAAAAGCCGAAACTTGCCGGAAAAGGCCGAATATGTAAAAGACAGGATTCTCGTCATGCTCGTTGTAATAGAAGTACCATTCTTCGGGGATTTGCAGCGCGCAACGAGTTCCCTCACATCATAATATCCTGCTATACGGCCCGTTTTTAATCACATAAAATGCCGGCGATGTCCGGAAAAGGCCGAAGGTGTACAGAACCCGATGCTCCGTTTGCTCGTTGTAATGGAAGTACCATTTTTGGGGGGTTGGCAGAGAGCAACGAGTTCTCTCACATCATAATATCCTGCGATACGACCCGTTTTGAAACAATAAAATAGCCGGAAATGTCCGGAAAATGCCGAAGGTGTACAGAACCCGTTGCTCCGTATGCTCGTTGTAACGGAAGGACCATTTTTGGGGGATTGGCAGCGTGCAGCGAGTTCTCACACATCATAATATCCTGCGAAACGACTCATTTTGAAACTATTAAAAAGCCGAAACTTGCCGGAAAAGGCCGAATATGTACAAGACAGTATTCTCCGCATGCTCGTTGTATTGGAAGTACCATTCTTCGGGGAATGGCAGCACGCAACGAGTTCTCTCACATCATAATATCCTGATAAACGGCACATTTTGAAACAATTAAAAAGCCGGAAATGTCCGGAAAAGGCCGAAGGTGTACAGAACCCGTTGCTCCGTATGCTCCTTGTAGTGGGCGTACCATTTTTCGGGGATTGGCAGCGTGCAGCGAGCTCTCACACCTCATAATATCCTGCGATACGACTCATTTTGAAACTATTAAAAAGCCGAAACTGGCCGGAAAAGGCCGAATATGTACAAGACAGGATTCTCGTCATGCTCGTTGTAATGGAAGTACCATTCTTCGGGGATTTGCAGCGCGCAACGAGTTCCCTCACATCATAATATCCTGCTATACGGCCCGTTTTTAATCACATAAAATGCCGGCGATGTCCGGAAAAGGCCGAAGGTGTACAGAACCCGATGCTCCGTTTGCTCGTTGTAATGGAAGTACCATTTTTGGGGGGTTGGCAGAGAGCAACGAGTTCTCTCACATCATAATATCCTGCGATACGACCCGTTTTGAAACAATAAAATAGCCGGAAATGTCCGGAAAATGCCGAAGGTGTACAGAACCCGTTGCTCCGTATGCTCGTTGTAATGGAAGGACCATTTTTGGGGGTTTGGCAGCGTGCAGCGAGTTCTCACACATCATAATATCCTGCGATACGACCCGTTTTTAATCACATAAAATGCCGGAAATGTTCGGAAAAGGCCGAAGGTGTACAGAACCTGATGCTACGTATACTCGTTGTAAGGGGCGCTCCATTTCTCGGGGATTGGCTGCGCGCAACGAGTTCTCTCACATCATAATATCCTGATATACGGCCCATTTTGAAACAATTAAAAAGCCGGAAATGTCCGGAAAAGGCCGAAGGTGTACAGAACCCGTTGCTCCCTTTGCTTGTTGTAATGGAAGTACCATTTTTGGGGAGTTGGCAGAGAGCAACTGGTTCTTACACATCATAATATCCTGATATACGGCCCATTTTGAAGCAATTAAAAAGCCGGAAATGTCCGGAAAAGGCCGAAGGTGTACAGAACCCGTTGCTCCGTATGCTCGTTGTAATGGGCGTACCATTTTTCGGGGATTTCCAGCGTGCAGCCAGTTCTCACACCTCATAATATCCTGCGATACGACCCATTTTGAAACTATTAAAAAGCCGAAACTGGCCGGAAATGGCCGAATATGTACAAGACAGGATTCTCCGCATGCTCGTTGTAATGGAAGTACCATTCTTCGGGGATTGGCAGCGCGCAACGAGTTCTCTCACATCGTAATATCCTGCTATACGGCCCGTTTTTAATCACATAAAATGCCGGAGATGTCCGGAAAAGGCAGAAGGTGTACAGAACCCGATGCTCCGTTTGCTCGTTGTAATGGAAGTACCATTTTTCGGGGATGGGCAGCGTGCAGCGTGTTCTCACACATCATAATAACCTGCGATACGACCCATTTTGAAACAATTAAAAAGACGAAACTGGCCGGGAAAGGCCGAATATGTACAAGACAGGATTCTCCGGATGCTCGTTGTAATGGAAGTACCATTCTTCGGGGATTTGCAGCGCGCAACGAGTTCCCTCACATCATAATATCCTGCTATACGGCCCGTTTTTAATCACATAAAATGCCGGAGATGTCCGGAAAAGGACGAAGGTGTACAGAACCCGTTGCTCCGTATGCTCGTTGTAATGGGCGTACCATTTCTCGGGGATGGGCAGCGTGCAGCGTGTTCTCACACATCATAATATCCTGCGATACGACCCATTTTGAAACAATTAAATATCCGGAAATATCCGGAAAAGGCCGAAGGTGTACAGAACCTGATGCTCCGTATGCTCGTTGTAAGGGGCGTACCATTTCTCGGGGATTGGCAGCGCGTAACGTGTTCTCTCACATCATAATATCCTGATAAACGGCACATTTTGATACAATTAAAAAGCCGGAAATGTCCGGAAAAGGCCGAAGGTGTACAGAACCCGTTGCTCCGTATGCTCGTTGTAGTGGGCGTACCATATTTCGGGGATTGGCAGCGTGCAGCGAGTTCTCACACCTCATAATATCCTGCGATACGACTCATTTTGAAACTATTCAAAGGCCGAAACTGGCCGGAAAAGGCCGAATATGTACAAGACAGGATTCTCGTCATGCTCGTTGTAATGGAAGTACCATTCTTCGGGGATTTGCAGCGCGCAACGAGTTCCCTCACATCATAATATCCTGCTATACGGCCCGTTTTTAATCACATAAAATGCCGGAGATGACCGGAAAAGGCCGAAGGTGTACAGAACCCAATGCTCCGTTTGCTCGTTGTAATGGAAGTACCATTTTTGAGGGGTTGGCAGAGAGCAACTGGTTCTTACATATCATAATATCCTGATATACGGCCCATTTTGAAACAATTAAAAAGCCGGAGATGTCCGGAAAAGGCCGAAGGTGTACAGAACCTGATGCTCCGTATGCTCGTTGTAATGGAAGTACCATTCTTCGGGGATTGGCAGCGCGCAACGAGTTCTCTCACATCATAATATCCTGCGATACGACCCATTTTGAAACAATTAAAAAGCCGGAAATTTCCGGAAAATGCCAAAGGTGTACAGAACCCGTTGCTCCGTATGCTCGCTGTAATGGGCGTACCATTTTTCGGGGATTGGCAGCGTGCAGCGAGTTCTCACACCTCATAATATACTGCGATACGACCCATTTTGAAACTATTAAAAAGCCGAAACTGGCCGGAAAAGGCCGAATATGTACAAGACAGGATTCTCGTCATGCTCGTTGTAATGGAAGTCCCATTCTTCGGGGATTTGCAGCGCGCAACGAGTTCCCTCACATCATAATATCCTGCTATACGGCCCGTTTTTAATCACATAAAATGCCGGCGATGTCCGGAAAAGGCCGAAGGTGTACAGAACCCGATGCTCCGTTTGCTCGTTGTAATGGAAGTACCATTTTTGGGGGGTTGGCAGAGAGCAACGAGTTCTCTCACATCATAATATCCTGCGATACGACCCGTTTTGAAACAATAAAATAGCCGGAAATGTCCGGAAAATGCCGAAGGTGTACAGAACCCGTTGCTCCGTATGCTCGTTGTAATGGAAGGACCATTTTTGGGGGATTGGCAGCGTGCAGCGAGTTCTCACACATCATAATATCCTGCGATACGACCCGTTTTTAATCATATAAAATGCCGGAAATGTTCGGAAAAGGCCGAAGGTGTACAGAACCTGATGCTACGTATACTCGTTGTAAGGGGCGTTCCATTTCTCGGGGATTGGCTGCGCGTAACGAGTTCTCTCACATCATAATATCCTGATATACGGCCCATTTTGAAACAATTAAAAAGCCGGAAATATCCGGAAAAGGCCGAAGGTATACAGAACCCGTTGCTCCGTATGCTCGTTGTAGTGGGCGTACCATTTTTCGGGGATTGGCAGCGTGCAGCGAGTTCTCACACCTCATAATATCCTGCGAAACGACTCATTTTGAAACTATTAAAAAGCCGAAACTTGCCGGAAAAGGCCGAATATGTACAAGACAGTATTCTCCGCATGCTCGTTGTATTGGAAGTACCATTCTTCGGGGAATGGCAGCGCGCAACGAGTTCTCTCACATCATAATATCCTGATATACGGCCCATTTTGAAACAATTAAAAAGCCGGAAATGTCCGGAAAAGGCCGAAGGTGTACAGAACCCGTTGCTCCCTTTGCTTGTTGTAATGGAAGTACCATTTTTGGGGAGTTGGCAGAGAGCAACTGGTTCTTACACATCATAATATCCTGATATACGGCCCATTTTGAAGCAATTAAAAAGCCGGAAATGTCCGGAAAAGGCCGAAGGTGTACAGAACCCGTTGCTCCGTATGCTCGTTGTACTGGGCGTACCATTTTTCGGGGATTTCCAGCGTGCAGCCAGTTCTCACACCTCATAATATCCTGCGATACGACCCATTTTGAAACTATTAAAAAGCCGAAACTGGCCGGAAATGGCCGAATATGTACAAGACAGGATTCTCCGCATGCTCGTTGTAATGGAAGTACCATTCTTCGGGGATTGGCAGCGCGCAACGAGTTCTCTCACATCGTAATATCCTGCTATACGGCCCGTTTTTAATCACATAAAATGACGGAGATGTCCGGAAAAGGCAGAAGGTGTACAGAACCCGATGCTCCGTTTGCTCGTTGTAATGGAAGTACCATTTTTCGGGGATGGGCAGCGTGCAGCATGTTCTCACACATCATAATAACCTGCGATACGACCCATTTTGAAACAATTAAAAAGACGAAACTGGCCGGGAAAGGCCGAATATGTACAAGACAGGATTCTCCGCATGCTCGTTGTAATGGAAGTACCATTCTTCGGGGATTTGCAGCGCGCAACGAGTTCCCTCACATCATAATATCCTGCTATACGGCCCGTTTTTAATCACATAAAATGCCGGAGATGTCCGGAAAAGGCCGAAGGTGTACAGAACCCGTTGCTCCGTATGCTCGTTGTAATGGGCGTACCATTTTTCGGGGATGGGCAGCGTGCAGCGTGTTCTCACACATCATAATATCCTGCGATACGACCCATTTTGAAACAATTAAATATCCGGAAATATCCGGAAAAGGCCGAAGGTGTACAGAACCTGATGCTCCGTATGCTCGTTGTAAGGGGCGTACCATTTCTCGGGGATTGGCAGCGCGTAACGTGTTCTCTCACATCATAATATCCTGATAAACGGCACATTTTGATACAATTAAAAAGCCGGAAATGTCCAGAAAAGGCCGAAGGTGTACAGAACCCGTTGCTCCGTATGCTCGTTGTAGTGGGCGTACCATATTTCGGGGATTGGCAGCGTGCGGCGAGTTCTCACACCTCATAATATCCTGCGATACGACTCATTTTGAAACTATTAAAAAGCCGAAACTGGCCGGAAAAGGCCGAATATGTACAAGACAGGATTCTCGTCATGCTCGTTGTAATGGAAGTACCATTCTTCGGGGATTTGCAGCGCGCAACGAGTTCCCTCACATCATAATATCCTGCTATACGGCCCGTTTTTAATCACATAAAATGCCGGAGATGACCGGAAAAGGCCGAAGGTGTACAGAACCCAATGCTCCGTTTGCTCGTTGTAATGGAAGTACCATTTTTGAGGGGTTGGCAGAGAGCAACTGGTTCTTACATATCATAATATCCTGATATACGGCCCTTTTTGAAACAATTAAAAAGCCGGAGATGTCCGGAAAAGGCCGAAGGTGTACAGAACCTGATGCTCCGTATGCTCGTTGTAATGGAAGTACCATTCTTCGGGGATTGGCAGCGCGCAACGAGTTCTCTCACATCATAATATCCTGCGATACGACCCATTTTGAAACAATTAAAGAGCCGGAAATTTCCGGAAAATGCCAAAGGTGTACAGAACCCGTTGCTCCGTATGCTCGTTGTAATGGGCGTACCATTTTTCGGGGATTGGCAGCGTGCAGCGAGTTCTCACACCTCATAATATACTGCGATACGACCCATTTTGAAACTATTAAAAAGCCGAAACTGGCCGGAAAAGGCCGAATATGTATAAGACAGGATTCTCCGCATGCTCGTTGTAATGGATGCACCATTCTTCGGGGATTGGCAGCGCGCAACGAGTTCTCTCACATCATAATATCCTGCGATACGACCCATTTTGAAACAATTAAAAAGCCGGAAATGTCCGGAAAATGCCGAAGGTGTACAGAACCCGTTGCTCCGTATGTTCGTTGTAATGGAAGGACCATATTTGGGGGATTGGCAGCGTGCAGCGAGTTCTCACACCTCATAATATACTGCGATACGACCCATTTTGAAACTATTAAAAAGCCGAAACTGGCCGGAAAAGGCCGAATATGTATAAGACAGGATTCTCCGCATGCTCGTTGTAATGGATGCACCATTCTTCGGGGATTGGCAGCGCGCAACGAGTTCTCTCACATCATAATATCCTGCGATACGACCCATTTTGAAACAATTAAAAAGCCGGAAATGTCCGGAAAATGCCGAAGGTGTACAGAACCCGTTGCTCCGTATGTTCGTTGTAATGGAAGGACCATATTTGGGGGATTGGCAGCGTGCAGCGAGTTCTCACACATCATAATATCCTGCGATACGACCCGTTTTTAATCACATAAAATGCCGGAAATGTCCGGAAAAGGCCGAAGGTGTACAGAACCCGATGCTCCGTTTGCTCGTTGTGATGGAAGTACCATTTTTGGGGGATTGGCAGCGCGTAACGTGTTCTCTCACATCATAATATCCTGATAAACGGCACATTTTGAAACAATTAAAAAGCCGGAAATGTCCGGAAAAGGCCGAAGGTGTACAGAACCCGTTGCTCCGTATGCTCGTTGTAGTGGGCGTACCATTTTTCGGGGATTGGCAGCGTGCAGCGAGTTCTCACACCTCATAATATCCTGCGATGCGACTCATTTTGAAACTATTAAAAAGCCGAAACTGGCCGGAAAAGGCCGAATATGTACAAGACAGGATTCTCGTCATGCTCGTTGTAATGGAAGTACCATTCTTCGGGGATATGCAGCGCGCAACGAGTTCCCTCACATCATAATATCCTGCTATACGGCCCGTTTTTAATCACATAAAATGCCGGAGATGTCCGGAAAAGGCCGAAGGTGTACAGAACCTGATGCTCCGTATGCTCGTTGTAATGGAAGTACCATTCTTCGGGGATTGGCAGCGCGCAACGAGTTCTCTCAGATCATAATATCCTGCGATACGACCCATTTTGAAACAATTAAAAAGCCGGAAATGTCCGGAAAATGCCAAAGGTGTACAGAACCCGTTGCTCCGTATGCTCGTTGTAATGGGCGTACCATTTTTCGGGGATTGGCAGCGTGCAGCGAGTTCTCACACCTCATAATATCCTGCGATACGACCCATTTTGAAACTATTAAAAAGCCGAAACTGGTCGGAAAAGGCCGAATATGTACAAGACAGGATTCTCCGCATGCTCGTTGTAATGGATGTACCATTTTTCGGGGATTGGCAGCGCGCAACGAGTTCTCTCACATCATAATATCCTGATATACGGCCCATTTTGAAACAATTAAAAAGCCGGAAATGTCCGGAAAAGGCCGAAGGTGTACAGAACCCGTTGCTCCCTTTGCTTGTTGTAATGGAAGTACCATTTTTGGGGGGTTGGCAGAGAGCAACTGGTTCTTACACATCATAATATCCTGATATACGGCCCATTTTGAAGCAATTAAAAAGCCGGAAATGTCCGGAAAAGGCCGAAGGTGTACAGAACCCGTTGCTCCGTATGCTCGTTGTAATGGGCGTACCATTTTTCGGGGATTTCCAGCGTGCAGCCAGTTCTCACACCTCATAATATCCTGCGATACGACCCATTTTGAAACTATTAAAAAGCCGAAACTGGCCGGAAATGGCCGAATATGTACAAGACAGGATTCTCCGCATGCTCGTTGTAATGGAAGTACCATTCTTCGGGGATTGGCAGCGAGCAACGAGTTCTCTCACATCATAATATCCTGATATACGGCCCATTTTGAAACAATTAAAAAGCCGGAAATGTCCGGAAAAGGGCGAAGGTGTACAGAACCCGTTGCTCCCTTTGCTTGTTGTAATGGAAGTACCATTGTTGGGGGGTTGGCAGAGAGCAACTGGTTCTTACACATCATAATATCCTGATATACGGCCCCTATTGAAGCAATTAAAAAGCCGGAAATGTCCGGAAAAGGCCGAAGGTGTACAGAACCCGCTGATCCGTATGCTCGTTGTAATGGGCGTACCATTTTTCGGGGATTTCCAGCGTGCAACCAGTTCTCACACCTCATAATATCCTGCGATACGACCCATTTTGAAACTATTAAAAAGCCGAAACTGGCCGGAAATGGCCGAATATGTACAAGACAGGATTCTCGTCATGCTCGTTGTAATGGAAGTACAATTCTTCGGGGATTTGCAGCGCGCAACGAGTTCCCTCACATCATAATATCCTGCTATACGGCCCGTTTTTAATCACATAAAATGCCGGAGAAGACCGGAAAAGGCCGAAGGTGTACAGAACCCAATGCTCCGTTTGCTCGTTGTAATGGAAGTACCATTTTTGCGGGGTTGGCAGAGAGCAACTGGTTCTTCCATATCATAATATCCTGATATACGGCCCATTTTGAAACAATTAAAAAGCCGGAGATGTCCGGAAAAGGCCGAAGGTGTACAGAACCTGATGCTCCGTATGCTCGTTGTAATGGAAGTACCATTCTTCGGGGATTGGCAGCGCGCAACGAGTTCTCTCACATCATAATATCCTGCGATACGACCCATTTTGAAACAATTAAAGAGCCGGAAATTTCCGGAAAATGCCAAAGGTGTACAGAACCCGTTGCTCCGAATGCTCGTTGTAATGGGCGTACCATTTTTCGGGGATTGGCAGCGTGCAGCGAGTTCTCACACCTCATAATATACTGCGATACGACCCATTTTGAAACTATTAAAAAGCCGAAACTGGCCGGAAAAGGCCGAATATGTATAAGACAGGATTCTCCGCATGCTCGTTGTAATGGATGCACCATTCTTCGGGGATTGGCAGCGCGCAACGAGTTCTCTCACATCATAATATCCTGCGATACGACCCATTTTGAAACAATTAAAAAGCCGGAAATGTCCGGAAAATGCCGAAGGTGTACAGAACCCGTTGCTCCGTATGTTCGTTGTAATGGAAGGACCATATTTGGGGGATTGGCAGCGTGCAGCGAGTTCTCACACATCATAATATCCTGCGATACGACCCGTTTTTAATCACATAAAATGCCGGAAATGTCCGGAAAAGGCCGAAGGTGTACAGAACCCGATGCTCCGTTTGCTCGTTGTGATGGAAGTACCATTTTTGGGGGATTGGCAGCGCGTAACGTGTTCTCTCACATCATAATATCCTGATAAACGGCACATTTTGAAACAATTAAAAAGCCGGAAATGTCCGGAAAAGGCCGAAGGTGTACAGAACCCGTTGCTCCGTATGCTCGTTGTAGTGGGCGTACCATTTTTCGGGGATTGGCAGCGTGCAGCGAGTTCTCACACCTCATAATATCCTGCGATGCGACTCATTTTGAAACTATTAAAAAGCCGAAACTGGCCGGAAAAGGCCGAATATGTACAAGACAGGATTCTCGTCATGCTCGTTGTAATGGAAGTACCATTCTTCGGGGATATGCAGCGCGCAACGAGTTCCCTCACATCATAATATCCTGCTATACGGCCCGTTTTTAATCACATAAAATGCCGGAGATGTCCGGAAAAGGCCGAAGGTGTACAGAACCTGATGCTCCGTATGCTCGTTGTAATGGAAGTACCATTCTTCGGGGATTGGCAGCGCGCAACGAGTTCTCTCAGATCATAATATCCTGCGATACGACCCATTTTGAAACAATTAAAAAGCCGGAAATGTCCGGAAAATGCCAAAGGTGTACAGAACCCGTTGCTCCGTATGCTCGTTGTAATGGGCGTACCATTTTTCGGGGATTGGCAGCGTGCAGCGAGTTCTCACACCTCATAATATCCTGCGATACGACCCATTTTGAAACTATTAAAAAGCCGAAACTGGTCGGAAAAGGCCGAATATGTACAAGACAGGATTCTCCGCATGCTCGTTGTAATGGATGTACCATTTTTCGGGGATTGGCAGCGCGCAACGAGTTCTCTCACATCATAATATCCTGATATACGGCCCATTTTGAAACAATTAAAAAGCCGGAAATGTCCGGAAAAGGCCGAAGGTGTACAGAACCCGTTGCTCCCTTTGCTTGTTGTAATGGAAGTACCATTTTTGGGGGGTTGGCAGAGAGCAACTGGTTCTTACACATCATAATATCCTGATATACGGCCCATTTTGAAGCAATTAAAAAGCCGGAAATGTCCGGAAAAGGCCGAACGTGTACAGAACCCGTTGCTCCGTATGCTCGTTGTAATGGGCGTACCATTTTTCGGGGATTTCCAGCGTGCAGCCAGTTCTCACACCTCATAATATCCTGCGATACGACCCATTTTGAAACTATTAAAAAGCCGAAACTGGCCGGAAATGGCCGAATATGTACAAGACAGGATTCTCCGCATGCTCGTTGTAATGGAAGTACCATTCTTCGGGGATTGGCAGCGAGCAACGAGTTCTCTCACATCATAATATCCTGATATACGGCCCATTTTGAAACAATTAAAAAGCCGGAAATGTCCGGAAAAGGGCGAAGGTGTACAGAACCCGTTGCTCCCTTTGCTTGTTGTAATGGAAGTACCATTTTTGGGGGGTTGGCAGAGAGCAACTGGTTCTTACACATCATAATATCCTGATATACGGCCCCTATTGAAGCAATTAAAAAGCCGGAAATGTCCGGAAAAGGCCGAAGGTGTACAGAACCCGCTGCTCCGTATGCTCGTTGTAATGGGCGTACCATTTTTCGGGGATTTCCAGCGTGCAACCAGTTCTCACACCTCATAATATCCTGCGATACGACCCATTTTGAAACTATTAAAAAGCCGAAACTGGCCGGAAATGGCCGAATATGTACAAGAAAGGATTCTCCGCATGCTCGTTGTAATGGAAGTACCATTCTTCGGGGATTGGCAGCGCGCAACGAGTTCTCTCACATCATAATATCCTGCTATACGGCCCGTTTTTAATCACATAAAATGCCGGAGATGTCCGGAAAAGGCCGAAGGTGTACAGAACCCAATGCTCCGTTTGCTCGTTGAAATGGAAGTACCATTTTTGGGGGGTTGGCAGAGAGCAACTGGTTCTTACACATCATAATATCCTGATATACGGCCCATTTTGAAACAATTAAAAAGCCGGAAATATCCGGAAAAGGCCGAAGGTGTACAGAACCCGTTGCTCCGTATGCTCGTTGTAATGGAATAACCATTTTTGGGGGATTGGCAACGCTCAACGCGTTTTTACACATCATAATATCCTGCGATACGACTCATTTTGAAACTATAAAAAGCCGAAACTGGCCGGAAAAGGCCGAATATGTACCAGACAGGATTCTCGTCATGCTCGTTGTAATGGAAGTACCATTCTTCGGGGATTTGCAGCGCGCAACGAGTTCCCTCACATCATAATATCCTGCTATACGGCCCGTTTTTAATCACTTAAAATGCCGGAGATGTCCGGAAAAGGCCGAAGGTGTACAGAACCCAATGCTCCGTTTGCTCGTTGTCATGGAAGTACCATTTTTGAGGGGTTGGCAGAGAGCAACTGGTTCTTACATATCATAATATCCTGATATACGGCCCATTTTGAAACAATTAAAAAGCCGGAGATGTCCGGAAAAGGCCGAAGGTGTACAGAACCTGATGCTCCGTATGCTCGTTGTAATGGAAGTACCATTCTTCGGGGATTGGCAGCGCGCAACGAGTTCTCTCACATCATAATATCCTGCGATACGACCCATTTTGAAACAATTAAAGAGCCGGAAATTTCCGGAAAATGCCAAAGGTGTACAGAACCCGTTGCTCCGTATGCTCGTTGTAATGGGCGTACCATTTTTCGGGGATTGGCAGCGTGCAGCGAGTTCTCACACCTCATAATATACTGCGATACGACCCATTTTGAAACTATTAAAAAGCCGAAACTGGCCGGAAAAGGCCGAATATGTATAAGACAGGATTCTCCGCATGCTCGTTGTAATGGATGCACCATTCTTCGGGGATTGGCAGCGCGCAGCGAGTTCTCACACCTCATAATATCCTGCGATACGACCCATTTTGAAACTATTAAAAAGCCGAAACTGGCCGGAAATGGCCGAATATGTACAAGACAGGATTCTCCGCATGCTCGTTGTAATGGAAGTACCATTCTTCGGGGATTGGCAGCGAGCAACGAGTTCTCTCACATCATAATATCCTGATATACGGCCCATTTTGAAACAATTAAAAAGCCGGAAATGTCCGGAAAAGGGCGAAGGTGTACAGAACCCGTTGCTCCCTTTGCTTGTTGTAATGGAAGTACCATTTTTGGGGGGTTGGCAGAGAGCAACTGGTTCTTACACATCATAATATCCTGATATACGGCCCCTATTGAAGCAATTAAAAAGCCGGAAATGTCCGGAAAAGGCCGAAGGTGTACAGAACCCGCTGCTCCGTATGCTCGTTGTAATGGGCGTACCATTTTTCGGGGATTTCCAGCGTGCAACCAGTTCTCACACCTCATAATATCCTGCGATACGACCTATTTTGAAACTATTAAAAAGCCGAAACTGGCCGGAAATGGCCGAATATGTACAAGAAAGGATTCTCCGCATGCTCGTTGTAATGGAAGTACCATTCTTCGGGGATTGGCAGCGCGCAACGAGTTCTCTCACATCATAATATCCTGCTATACGGCCCGTTTTTAATCACATAAAATGCCGGAGATGTCCGGAAAAGGCCGAAGGTGTACAGAACCCAATGCTCCGTTTGCTCGTTGAAATGGAAGTACCATTTTTGGGGGGTTGGCAGAGAGCAACTGGTTCTTACACATCATAATATCCTGATATACGGCCCATTTTGAAACAATTAAAAAGCCGGAAATATCCGGAAAAGGCCGAAGGTGTACAGAACCCGTTGCTCCGTATGCTCGTTGTAATGGAATAACCATTTTTGGGGGATTGGCAACGCTCAACGCGTTTTTACACATCATAATATCCTGCGATACGACTCATTTTGAAACTATAAAAAGCCGAAACTGGCCGGAAAAGGCCGAATATGTACCAGACAGGATTCTCGTCATGCTCGTTGTAATGGAAGTACCATTCTTCGGGGATTTGCAGCGCGCAACGAGTTCCCTCACATCATAATATCCTGCTATACGGCCCGTTTTTAATCACTTAAAATGCCGGAGATGTCCGGAAAAGGCCGAAGGTGTACAGAACCCAATGCTCCGTTTGCTCGTTGTCATGGAAGTACCATTTTTGGGGGGTTGGCAGAGAGCAACTGGTTCTTACACATCATAATATCCTGATATACGGCCCATTTTGAAACAATTAAAAAGCCGGAAATATCCGGAAAAGGCCGAAGGTGTACAGAACCCGTTGCTCCGTATGCTCGTTGCAATGGAATTACCATTTTTGGGGGATTGGCAACGCTCAACGCGTTTTTACACATCATAATATCCTGCTATTCGGCCCATTTTTGATCAGTTAAAATGCCGGAAATGTCCGGAAAAGGCCGAAGGTGTACAGAACCTGATGCTCCGTATGCTCGTTGTAAGGGGCGTACCATTTCTCGGGGATTGGCAGCACGTAACGTGTTCTCTCTCATCATAATATCCTGATAAACGGCACATTTAGAAACAATTAAAAAGCCGGAAATGTCCGGAAAAGGCCGAAGGTGTACAGAACCCGTTGCTCCGTATGCTCGTTGTAGTGGGCGTACCATTTTTCGGGGATTGGCAGCGTGCAGCGAGTTCTCACACCTCATAATATCCTGCGATACGACTCATTTTGAAACTATTAAAAAGCCGAAACTGGCCGGAAAAGGCCGAATATGTACAAGACAGGATTCTCCGCATGCTCGTTGTAATGGAAGTACCATTCTTCGGGGATTGGCTGCGCGCAACGAGTTCTCTCACATCATAATATCCTGCGATACGACCCATTTTGAAACAATTAAAAAGCCGAAACTGGCCGGAAAAGGCCGAAAATGTACAAGACAGGATTCTCCGGATGCTGGTTGTATTGGAAGTACCATTCTTCGGGGATTGGCAGCGCGCACCGTGTTCTCTCACATCATAATATCCTGCTATTCTGCCCGTTTTTGATCACTTAATATGCCGGAAATGTCCGGAAAAGGCCGAAGGTGTACAGAACCTGATGCTACGTATACTCGTTGTAAGGGGCGTACCATTTCTCGGGGATTGGCAGCGCGTAACGAGTTCTCTCACATCATAATATCCTGATATACGACCCATTTTGAAACAATTAAATAGCCGGAAATGTCCGGAAAATGCCGAACGTGTACAGAACCCGTTGCTCCGTATGCTCGTTGTAATGGAAGTACCATTTTTGAGGGGTTGGCAGAGAGCAACTGGCTATTACATATCATAATAATCAGATATACGGCCCATTTTGAAACAATTAAAAAGCCGGAAATGTCCGGAAAAGGCCGAAGGTGTATAGAACCCGTTGCTCCGTATGCTCGTTGTAATGGGCGTATCATTTTTCGGGGATTGGAAGCGTGCAGCGAGATCTCACACATCATAATATCGTGCGACACGACCCTTTTTGAAACAATTAAATAACCGGAAATATCCGGAAAAGGCCGAAGGTTTACAGAACCCGATGCTACGTATGCTCGTTGTAAGGGAAGGACCATTTATGGGGGATCGGCAACGCTCAACGCGTTTTTACACATCATAATATACTGGCATTCGGCCCGTTTTTGATCACTTAAAATGCCGGAAATGTCCGGAAAAGGCCGAAGGTGTACAGAACCTGATGCTCCGTATGCTCGTTGTAAGGGGCGTACCATTTCTCGGGGATTGGCAGCGCGTAACGTGTTCTCTCACATCATAATATCCTGATAAACGGCACATTTAGAAACAATTAAAAAGCCGGAAATGTCCGGAAAAGGCCGAAGGTGTACAGAACCCGTTGCTCCGTATGCTCGTTGTTGTGGGCGTACCATTTTTCGGGGATTGGCAGCGTGCAGCGAGTTCTCACACCTCATAATATCCTGCGATGCGACTCATTTTGAAACTATTAAAAAGCCGAAACTGGCCGGAAAAGGCCGAATATGTACAAGACAGGATTCTCGTCATGCTCGTTGTAATGGAAGTACCATTCTTCGGGGATTTGCAGCACGCAACGAGTTCCCTCACATCATAATATCCTGCTATACGGCCCGTTTTTAATCACATAAAATGCCGGAGATGTCCGGAAAAGGCCGAAGGTGTACAGAACCCAATGCTCCGTTTGCTCGTTGTAATGGAAGTACCATTTTTGGGGGGTTGGCAGAGAGCAACTGGTTCTTACACATCATAATATCCTGATATACGGCCCATTTTGAAACAATTAAAAAGCCGGAAATGTCCGGAAAAGGCCGAAGGTGTACAGAACCCGTTGCTCCGTATGCTCGTTGTAATGGGCGTACCATTTTTCGGGGATTGGGAGCGTGCAGCGAGATCTCACACATCATAATATCCTGCGATACGACCCTTTTTTAAACAGTTAAAAAGCCGGAAATGTCCGGAAAAGTCCGAAGGTGTACAGAACCCGTTGCTCCGTATGCTCGTTGTAATGGGCGTACCATTTTTCGGGGATTGGCAGCGTGCAGCGAGATCTCACACATCATAATATCCTGCGATACGACCCTTTTTTAAACAGTTAAAAAGCCGGAAATGTCCGGAAAAGTCCGAAGGTGTACAGAACCCGTTGCTCCGTATGCTCGTTGTAATGGGCGTACCATTTTTCGGGGATTGGCAGCGTGCAGCGAGATCTCACACATCATAATATCCTGCGATACGACCCTTTTTTAAACAGTTAAAAAGCCGGAAATGTCCGGAAAAGGCCGAAGGTGTACAGAACCCGTTGCTCCGTATGCTCGTTGTAATGGGCGTACCATTTTTCGGGGATTGGCAGCGCGCAACGAGTTCCCTCACATCATAATATCCTGCTATACGGCCCGTTTTTAATCACATAAAATGCCGGAGATGTCCGGAAAAGGCCGAAGGTGTACAGAACCTGATGCTCCGTATGCTCGTTGTAATGGAAGTACCATTCTTCGGGGATTGGCAGCGCGCAACGAGTTCTCTCAGATCATAATATCCTGCGATACGACCCATTTTGAAACAATTAAAAAGCCGGAAATGTCCGGAAAATGCCAAAGGTGTACAGAACCCGTTGCTCCGTATGCTCGTTGTAATGGGCGTACCATTTTTCGGGGATTGGCAGCGTGCAGCGAGTTCTCACACCTCATAATATCCTGCGATACGACCCATTTTGAAACTATTAAAAAGCCGAAACTGGTCGGAAAAGGCCGAATATGTACAAGACAGGATTCTCCGCATGCTCGTTGTAATGGATGTACCATTTTTCGGGGATTGGCAGCGCGCAACGAGTTCTCTCACATCATAATATCCTGATATACGGCCCATTTTGAAACAATTAAAAAGCCGGAAATGTCCGGAAAAGGCCGAAGGTGTACAGAACCCGTTGCTCCCTTTGCTTGTTGTAATGGAAGTACCATTTTTGGGGGGTTGGCAGAGAGCAACTGGTTCTTACACATCATAATATCCTGATATACGGCCCATTTTGAAGCAATTAAAAAGCCGGAAATGTCCGGAAAAGGCCGAAGGTGTACAGAACCCGTTGCTCCGTATGCTCGTTGTAATGGGCGTACCATTTTTCGGGGATTTCCAGTGTGCAGCCAGTTCTCACACCTCATAATATCCTGCGATACGACCCATTTTGAAACTATTAAAAAGCCGAAACTGGCCGGAAATGGCCGAATATGTACAAGACAGGATTCTCCGCATGCTCGTTGTAATGGAAGTACCATTCTTCGGGGATTGGCAGCGAGCAACGAGTTCTCTCACATCATAATATCCTGATATACGGCCCATTTTGAAACAATTAAAAAGCCGGAAATGTCCGGAAAAGGCCGAAGGTGTACAGAACCCGTTGCTCCCTTTGCTTGTTGTAATGGAAGTACCATTTTTGGGGGGTTGGCAGAGAGCAACTGGTTCTTACGCATCATAATATCCTGATATACGGCCCCTATTGAAGCAATTAAAAAGCCGGAAATGTCCGGAAAAGGCCGAAGGTGTACAGAACCCGCTGCTCCGTATGCTCGTTGTAATGGGCGTACCATTTTTCGGGGATTTCCAGCGTGCAACCAGTTCTCACACCTCATAATATCCTGCGATACGACCCATTTTGAAACTATTAAAAAGCCGAAACTGGCCGGAAATGGCCGAATATGTACAAGAAAGGATTCTCCGCATGCTCGTTGTAATGGAAGTACCATTCTTCGGGGATTGGCAGCGCGCAACGAGTTCTCTCACATCATAATATCCTGCTATACGGCCCGTTTTTAATCACATAAAATGCCGGAGATGTCCGGAAAAGGCCGAAGGTGTACAGAACCCAATGCTCCGTTTGCTCGTTGTAATGGAAGTACCATTTTTGGGGGGTTGGCAGAGAGCAACTGGTTCTTACACATCATAATATCCTGATATACGGCCCATTTTGAAACAATTAAAAAGCCGGAAATATCCGGAAAAGGCCGAAGGTGTACAGAACCCGTTGCTCCGTATGCTCGTTGTAATGGAATTACCATTTTTGGGGGATTGGCAACGCTCAACGCGTTTTTACACATCATAATATCCTGCTATTCGGCCCATTTTTGATCACTTAAAATGCCGGAAATGTCCGGAAAAGGCCGAAGGTGTACAGAACCTGATGCTCCGTATGCTCGTTGTAAGGGGCGTACCATTTCTCGGGGATTGGCAGCACGTAACGTGTTCTCTCTCATCATAATATCCTGATAAACGGCACATTTAGAAACAATTAAAAAGCCGGAAATGTCCGGAAAAGGCCGAAGGTGTACAGAACCCGTTGCTCCGTATGCTCGTTGTAGTGGGCGTACCATTTTTCGGGGATTGGCAGCGTGCAGCGAGTTCTCACACCTCATAATATCCTGCGATACGACTCATTTTGAAACTATTAAAAAGCCGAAACTGGCCGGAAAAGGCCGAATATGTACAAGACAGGATTCTCCGCATGCTCGTTGTAATGGAAGTACCATTCTTCGGGGATTGGCTGCGCGCAACGAGTTCTCTCACATCATAATATCCTGCGATACGACCCATTTTGAAACAATTAAAAAGCCGAAACTGGCCGGAAAAGGCCGAAAATGTACAAGACAGGATTCTCCGGATGCTGGTTGTATTGGAAGTACCATTCTTCGGGGATTGGCAGCGCGCACCGTGTTCTCTCACATCATAATATCCTGCTATTCTGCCCGTTTTTGATCACTTAATATGCCGGAAATGTCCGGAAAAGGCCGAAGGTGTACAGAACCTGATGCTCCGTATGCTCGTTGTAAGGGGCGTACCATTTCTCGGGGATTGGCAGCGCGTAACGAGTTATCTCATATCATAATATCCTGAAATACGGCCCATTTTGAAACAATTAAAAAGCCGGAAATGTCCGGAAAAGGCCGAAGGTGTACAGAACCTGATGCTCCGTATGCTCGTTGTAATGGAAGTACCATTCTTCGGGGATTGGCAGCGTGCAGCGAGTTCTCACACCTCATAATATCCTGCGAAACGACCCATTTTGAAACTATTAAAAAGCCGAAACTGGTCGGAAAAGGCCGAATATGCACAAGACAGGATTCTCCGCATGCTCGTTGTAATGGATGTACCATTTTCCGGGGATTGGCAGCGCGCAACGAGTTCTCTCACATCATAATATCCTGATATACGGCCCATTTTGAAACAATTAAAAAGCCGGAAATGTCCGGAAAAGGCCGAAGGTGTACAGAAACCGTTGCTCCCTTTGCTTGTTGTAATGGAAGTACCATTTTTGGGGGGTTGGCAGCGTGCAGCGAGTTCTCACACCTCATAATATCCTGCGAAACGACCCATTTTGAAACTATTAAAAAGCCGAAACTGGTCGGAAAAGGCCGAATATGCACAAGACAGGATTTTCCGCATGCTCGTTGTAATGGATGTACCATTTTTCGGGGATTGGCAGCGCGCAACGAGTTCTCTCACATCATAATATCCTGATATACGGCCCATTTTGAAACAATTAAAAAGCCGGAAATGTCCGGAAAAGACCGAATGTGTACAGAACCCGTTGCTCCCTTTGCTTGTTGTAATGGAAGTACCATTTTTGGGGGGTTGGCAGAGAGCAACTGGTTCTTACACATCATAATATCCTGATATACGGCCCATTTTGAAGCAATTAAAAAGCCGGAAATGTCCGGAAAAGGCCGAAGGTGTACAGAACCCGTTGCTCCGTATGCTCGTTGTAATGGGCGTACCATTTTTCGGGGATTTCCAGCGTGCAGCCAGTTCTCACACCTCATAATATCCTGCGATACGACCCATTTTGAAACTATTAAAAAGCCGAAACTGGCCGGAAATGGCCGAATATGTACAAGACAGGATTCTCCGCATGCTCGTTGTAATGGAAGTACCATTTTTGGGGGGTTGGCAGAGAGCAACTGGTTCTTACACATCATAATATCCTGATATACGGCCCCTATTGAAGCAATTAAAAAGCCGGAAATGTCCGGAAAAGGACGAAGGTGTACAGAACCCGCTGCTCCGTATGCTCGTTGTAATGGGCGTACCATTTTTCGGGGATTTCCAGCGTGCAGCCAGTTCTCACACCTCATAATATCCTGCGATACGACCCATTTTGAAACTATTAAAAAGCCGAAACTGGCCGGAAATGGCCGAATATGTACAAGACAGGATTCTCCGCATGCTCGTTGTAATGGAAGTACCATTCTTCGGGGATTGGCAGCGCGCAACGAGTTCTCTCACATCATAATATCTTGCTATACGGCCCGTTTTTAATCACATAAAATGCCGGAGATGTCCGGAAAAGGCCGAAGGTGTACAGAACCCAATGCTCCGTTTGCTCGTTGTAATGGAAGTACCATTTTTGGGGGGTTGGCAGAGAGCAACTGGTTCTTACACATCATAATATCCTGATATACCGGCCCATTTTGAAACAATTAAAAAGCCGGAAATATCCGGAAAAGGCCGAAGGTGTACAGAACCCGTTGCTCCGTATGCTCGTTGTAATGGAATTACCATTTTTGGGGGATTGGCAACGCTCAACGCGTTTTTACACATCATAATATCCTGCTATTCGGCCCATTTTTGATCACTTAAAATGCCGGAAATGTCCGGAAAAGGCCGAAGGTGTACAGAACCTGATGCTCCGTATGCTCGTTGTAAGGGGCGTACCATTTCTCGGGGATTGGCAGCACGTAACGTGTTCTCTCTCATCATAATATCCTGATAAACGGCACATTTAGAAACAATTAAAAAGCCGGAAATGTCCGGAAAAGGCCGAAGGTGTACAGAACCCGTTGCTCCGTATGCTCGTTGTAGTGGGCGTACCATTTTTCGGGGATTGGCAGCGTGCAGCGAGTTCTCACACCTCATAATATCCTGCGATACGACTCATTTTGAAACTATTAAAAAGCCGAAACTGGCCGGAAAAGGCCGAATATGTACAAGACAGGATTCTCCGCATGCTCGTTGTAATGGAAGTACCATTCTTCGGGGATTGGCTGCGCGCAACGAGTTCTCTCACATCATAATATCCTGCGATACGACCCATTTTGAAACAATTAAAAAGCCGAAACTGGCCGGAAAAGGCCGAAAATGTACAAGACAGGATTCTCCGGATGCTGGTTGTATTGGAAGTACCATTCTTCGGGGATTGGCAGCGCGCACCGTGTTCTCTCACATCATAATATCCTGCTATTCTGCCCGTTTTTGATCACTTAATATGCCGGAAATGTCCGGAAAAGGCCGAAGGTGTACAGAACCTGATGCTCCGTATGCTCGTTGTAAGGGGCGTACCATTTCTCGGGGATTGGCAGCGCGTAACGAGTTATCTCATATCATAATATCCTGAAATACGGCCCATTTTGAAACAATTAAAAAGCCGGAAATGTCCGGAAAAGGCCGAAGGTGTACAGAACCTGATGCTCCGTATGCTCGTTGTAATGGAAGTACCATTCTTCGGGGATTGGCAGCGTGCAGCGAGTTCTCACACCTCATAATATCCTGCGAAACGACCCATTTTGAAACTATTAAAAAGCCGAAACTGGTCGGAAAAGGCCGAATATGCACAAGACAGGATTCTCCGCATGCTCGTTGTAATGGATGTACCATTTTTCGGGGATTGGCAGCGCGCAACGAGTTCTCTCACATCATAATATCCTGATATACGGCCCATTTTGAAACAATTAAAAAGCCGGAAATGTCCGGAAAAGGCCGAAGGTGTACAGAAACCGTTGCTCCCTTTGCTTGTTGTAATGGAAGTACCATTTTTGGGGGGTTGGCAGCGTGCAGCGAGTTCTCACACCTCATAATATCCTGCGAAACGACCCATTTTGAAACTATTAAAAAGCCGAAACTGGTCGGAAAAGGCCGAATATGCACAAGACAGGATTTTCCGCATGCTCGTTGTAATGGATGTACCATTTTTCGGGGATTGGCAGCGCGCAACGAGTTCTCTCACATCATAATATCCTGATATACGGCCCATTTTGAAACAATTAAAAAGCCGGAAATGTCCGGAAAAGACCGAATGTGTACAGAACCCGTTGCTCCCTTTGCTTGTTGTAATGGAAGTACCATTTTTGGGGGGTTGGCAGAGAGCAACTGGTTCTTACACATCATAATATCCTGATATACGGCCCATTTTGAAGCAATTAAAAAGCCGGAAATGTCCGGAAAAGGCCGAAGGTGTACAGAACCCGTTGCTCCGTATGCTCGTTGTAATGGGCGTACCATTTTTCGGGGATTTCCAGCGTGCAGCCAGTTCTCACACCTCATAATATCCTGCGATACGACCCATTTTGAAACTATTAAAAAGCCGAAACTGGCCGGAAATGGCCGAATATGTACAAGACAGGATTCTCCGCATGCTCGTTGTAATGGAAGTACCATTTTTGGGGGGTTGGCAGAGAGCAACTGGTTCTTACACATCATAATATCCTGATATACGGCCCCTATTGAAGCAATTAAAAAGCCGGAAATGTCCGGAAAAGGACGAAGGTGTACAGAACCCGCTGCTCCGTATGCTCGTTGTAATGGGCGTACCATTTTTCGGGGATTTCCAGCGTGCAGCCAGTTCTCACACCTCATAATATCCTGCGATACGACCCATTTTGAAACTATTAAAAAGCCGAAACTGGCCGGAAATGGCCGAATATGTACAAGACAGGATTCTCCGCATGCTCGTTGTAATGGAAGTACCATTCTTCGGGGATTGGCAGCGCGCAACGAGTTCTCTCACATCATAATATCTTGCTATACGGCCCGTTTTTAATCACATAAAATGCCGGAGATGTCCGGAAAAGGCCGAAGGTGTACAGAACCCAATGCTCCGTTTGCTCGTTGTAATGGAAGTACCATTTTTGGGGGGTTGGCAGAGAGCAACTGGTTCTTACACATCATAATATCCTGATATACCGGCCCATTTTGAAACAATTAAAAAGCCGGAAATATCCGGAAAAGGCCGAAGGTGTACAGAACCCGTTGCTCCGTATGCTCGTTGTAATGGAATTACCATTTTTGGGGGATTGGCAACGCTCAACGCGTTTTTACACATCATAATATCCTGCGATACGACTCATTTTGAAACTATTAAAAAGCCGAAACTGGCCGGAAAAGGCCGAATATGTACCAGACAGGATTCTCGTCATGCTCGTTGTAATGGAAGTACCATTCTTCGGGGATTTGCAGCGCGCAACGAGTTCCCTCACATCATAATATCCTGCTATACGGCCCATTTTTAATCACATAAAATGCCGGAGATGTCCGGAAAAGGCCGAAGGTGTACAGAACCTGATGCTCCGTATGCTCGTTGTAATGGAAGTACCATTCTTCGGGGATTTGCAGCGCGCAACGAGTTCTCTCACATCATAATTTCCTGCGATACGACCCATTTTGAAACAATTAAAAAGCCGGAAATGTCCGGAAAAGGCCGAAGGTGTACAGAACCCGTTGCTCCGTATGCTCGTTGTAATGGAATTACCATTTTTGTGGGATTGGCAACGCTCAACGCGTTTTTACACATCATAATATCCTGCTATTCGGCCCATTTTTGATCACTTAAAATGCCGGAAATGTCCGGAAAAGGCTTAAGGTGTACAGAACATGATGCTCCGTATGCTCGTTGTAAGGGGCGTACCATTTCTCGGGGATTGGCAGCGCGTAACGTGTTCTCTCTCATCATAATATCCTGATAAACGGCACATTTTGAAACAATTAAAAAGCCGGAAATGTCCGGAAAAGGCCGAAGGTGTACAGAACCCGTTGCTCCGTATGCTCGTTGTAGTGGGCGTACCATTTTTCGGGGATTGGCAGCGTGCAGCGAGTTCTCACACCTCATAATATCCTGCGATACGACTCATTTTGAAACTATTAAAAAGCCGAAACTGGCCGGAAAAGGCCGAATATGTACAAGACAGGATTCTCCGCATGCTCGTTGTAATGGAAGTACCATTCTTCGGGGATTGGCTGCGCGCAACGAGTTCTCTCACATCATAATATCCTGCGATACGACCCATTTTGAAACAATTAAAAAGCCGAAACTGGCCGGAAAAGGCCGAAAATGTACAAGACAGGATTCTCCGGATGCTGGTTGTATTGGAAGTACCATTCTTCGGGGATTGGCAGCGCGCACCGTGTTCTCTCACATCATAATATCCTGCTATTCTGCCCCTTTTTGATCACTTAATATGCCGGAAATGTCCGGAAAAGGCCGAAGGTGTACAGAACCTGATGCTCCGTATGCTCGTTGTAAGGGGCGTACCATTTCTCGGGGATTGGCAGCGCGTAACGAGTTATCTCATATCATAATATCCTGAAATACGGCCCATTTTGAAACAATTAAAAAGCCGGAAATGTCCGGAAAAGGCCGAAGGTGTACAGAACCTGATGCTCCGTATGCTCGTTGTAATGGAAGTACCATTCTTCGGGGATTGGCAGCGTGCAGCGAGTTCTCACACCTCATAATATCCTGCGAAACGACCCATTTTGAAACTATTAAAAAGCCGAAACTGGTCGGAAAAGGCCGAATATGCACAAGACAGGATTCTCCGCATGCTCGTTGTAATGGATGTACCATTTTTCGGGGATTGGCAGCGCGCAACGAGTTCTCTCACATCATAATATCCTGATATACGGCCCATTTTGAAACAATTAAAAAGCCGGAAATGTCCGGAAAAGGCCGAAGGTGTACAGAAACCGTTGCTCCCTTTGCTTGTTGTAATGGAAGTACCATTTTTGGGGGGTTGGCAGCGTGCAGCGAGTTCTCACACCTCATAATATCCTGCGAAACGACCCATTTTGAAACTATTAAAAAGCCGAAACTGGTCGGAAAAGGCCGAATATGCACAAGACAGGATTTTCCGCATGCTCGTTGTAATGGATGTACCATTTTTCGGGGATTGGCAGCGCGCAACGAGTTCTCTCACATCATAATATCCTGATATACGGCCCATTTTGAAACAATTAAAAAGCCGGAAATGTCCGGAAAAGACCGAATGTGTACAGAACCCGTTGCTCCCTTTGCTTGTTGTAATGGAAGTACCATTTTTGGGGGGTTGGCAGAGAGCAACTGGTTCTTACACATCATAATATCCTGATATACGGCCCATTTTGAAGCAATTAAAAAGCCGGAAATGTCCGGAAAAGGCCGAAGGTGTACAGAACCCGTTGCTCCGTATGCTCGTTGTAATGGGCGTACCATTTTTCGGGGATTTCCAGCGTGCAGCCAGTTCTCACACCTCATAATATCCTGCGATACGACCCATTTTGAAACTATTAAAAAGCCGAAACTGGCCGGAAATGGCCGAATATGTACAAGACAGGATTCTCCGCATGCTCGTTGTAATGGAAGTACCATTTTTGGGGGGTTGGCAGAGAGCAACTGGTTCTTACACATCATAATATCCTGATATACGGCCCCTATTGAAGCAATTAAAAAGCCGGAAATGTCCGGAAAAGGACGAAGGTGTACAGAACCCGCTGCTCCGTATGCTCGTTGTAATGGGCGTACCATTTTTCGGGGATTTCCAGCGTGCAGCCAGTTCTCACACCTCATAATATCCTGCGATACGACCCATTTTGAAACTATTAAAAAGCCGAAACTGGCCGGAAATGGCCGAATATGTACAAGACAGGATTCTCCGCATGCTCGTTGTAATGGAAGTACCATTCTTCGGGGATTGGCAGCGCGCAACGAGTTCTCTCACATCATAATATCTTGCTATACGGCCCGTTTTTAATCACATAAAATGCCGGAGATGTCCGGAAAAGGCCGAAGGTGTACAGAACCCAATGCTCCGTTTGCTCGTTGTAATGGAAGTACCATTTTTGGGGGGTTGGCAGAGAGCAACTGGTTCTTACACATCATAATATCCTGATATACCGGCCCATTTTGAAACAATTAAAAAGCCGGAAATATCCGGAAAAGGCCGAAGGTGTACAGAACCCGTTGCTCCGTATGCTCGTTGTAATGGAATTACCATTTTTGGGGGATTGGCAACGCTCAACGCGTTTTTACACATCATAATATCCTGCGATACGACTCATTTTGAAACTATTAAAAAGCCGAAACTGGCCGGAAAAGGCCGAATATGTACCAGACAGGATTCTCGTCATGCTCGTTGTAATGGAAGTACCATTCTTCGGGGATTTGCAGCGCGCAACGAGTTCCCTCACATCATAATATCCTGCTATACGGCCCATTTTTAATCACATAAAATGCCGGAGATGTCCGGAAAAGGCCGAAGGTGTACAGAACCTGATGCTCCGTATGCTCGTTGTAATGGAAGTACCATTCTTCGGGGATTTGCAGCGCGCAACGAGTTCTCTCACATCATAATTTCCTGCGATACGACCCATTTTGAAACAATTAAAAAGCCGGAAATGTCCGGAAAAGGCCGAAGGTGTACAGAACCCGTTGCTCCGTATGCTCGTTGTAATGGAATTACCATTTTTGTGGGATTGGCAACGCTCAACGCGTTTTTACACATCATAATATCCTGCTATTCGGCCCATTTTTGATCACTTAAAATGCCGGAAATGTCCGGAAAAGGCTTAAGGTGTACAGAACATGATGCTCCGTATGCTCGTTGTAAGGGGCGTACCATTTCTCGGGGATTGGCAGCGCGTAACGTGTTCTCTCTCATCATAATATCCTGATAAACGGCACATTTTGAAACAATTAAAAAGCCGGAAATGTCCGGAAAAGGCCGAAGGTGTACAGAACCCGTTGCTCCGTATGCTCGTTGTAGTGGGCGTACCATTTTTCGCGGATTGGCAGCGTGCCGCGAGATCTCAAACATCATAATATCCTGCGATACGACCCTTTTTGAAACAATTAAAAAGCCGGTAATATCCGGAAAAGGCCGAAGGTGTAAAGAACCCGTTGCTCCGTATGCTCGTTGTAATGGATGGACCATTTTTGGGGGATTGGCAGCGTGCGGCGAGTTCCCACACCTCATAATATCCTGCGAAACGACTCATTTTGAAACTATTAAAATGCAGAAACTTGCCGGAAAAGGCCGAATATGTACAAGACAGGATTCCCCGCATGCTCGTTGTAATGGAAGTACCATTCTTCGGGGATTGGCAGCGCGCAACAAGTTCTCTCGCATCATAATATCCTGATATACGGCCCATTTTGAAACAATTAAAAAGCCGGAAATGTCCGGAAAAGGCCGAAGGTGTACAGAACCCGTTGCTCCCTTTGCTTGTTGTAATGGAAGTACCATTTTTGGGGGGTTGGCAGAGAGCAACTGGTTCTTACACATCATAATATCCTGATATACGGCCCATTTTGAAGCAATTAAAAAGCCGGAAATGTCCGGAAAAGGCCGAAGGTGTACAGAACCCGTTGCTCCGTATGCTCGTTGTAATGGAATTACCATTTTTGGGGGATTGGCAACGCTCAACGCGTTTTTACACATCATAATATCCTGCGATACGACCCATTTTGAAACTATTAAAAAGCCGAAACTGGCCGGAAATGGCCGAATATGTACAAGACAGGATTCTCCGCATGCTCGTTGTAATGGAAGGACCATTCTTCGGGGATTGGCAGCGCGCAACGAGTTCTCTCACATCATAATATCCTGATATACGGCCCATTTTGAAACAATTAAAAAGCCGGAAATGTCCGGAAAAGGCCGAAGGTGTACAGAACCCAATGCTCCGTTTGCTCGTTGTAATGGAAGTACCATTTTTGGGGGGTTGGCAGAGAGCAACTGGTTCTTACACATCATAATATCCTGATATACGGCCCATTTTGAAACAATTAAAAAGCCGGATATATCCGGAAAAGGCCGAAGGTGTACAGAACCCGTTGCTCCGTATGCTCGTTGTAATGGAATTACCATTTTTGGGGGATTGGCAACGCTCAACGCGTTTTTACACATCATAATATCCTGCGTTACGACTCATTTTGAAACTATTAAAAAGCCGAAACTGGCCGGAAAAGGCCGAATATGCACAAGACAGGATTCTCGTCATGCTCGTTGAAATGGAAGTACCATTCTTCGGGGATTTGCAGCGCGCAACGAGTTCCTTCACATCATAATATCCTGCTATACGGCCCGTTTTTAATCACATAAAATGCCGGAGATGTCCGGAAAAGGCCGAAGGTGTACAGAACCCAATGCTCCGTTTGCTCGTTGTAATGGAAGTACCATTTTTGGGGGGTTGGCAGAGAGCAACTGGTTCTTACACATCATAATATCCTGATATACGGCCCATTTTGAAACAATTACAAAGCCGGAAATATCCGGAAAAGGCCGAAGGTGTACAGAACCCGTTGCTCCGTATGCTCGTTGTAATGGAATTACCATTTTTGTGGGATTGGCAACGCTCAACGCGTTTTTACACATCATAATATCCTGCTATTCGGCCCATTTTTGATCACTTAAAAAGCCGAAACTGGCCGGAAAAGGCCGAATATGTACAAGACAGGATTCTCCGCATGCTCGTCGTAATGGATGTACCATTTTTCGGGGATTGGCAGCACGCAACGAGTTCTCTCACATCATAATATCCTGATATACGACCCATTTTGAAACTATTAAAAAGCCGAAACTGGCCGGAAATGGCCGAATATGTACAAGACAGGATTCTCCGCATGCTCGTTGTAATGGAAGTACCATTCTTCGGGGATTGGCAGCGCGCAACGAGTTCTCTCACATCATAATATCTTGCTATACGGCCCGTTTTTAATCACATAAAATGCCGGAGATGTCCGGAAAAGGCCGAAGGTGTACAGAACCCAATGCTCCGTTTGCTCGTTGTAATGGAAGTACCATTTTTGGGGGGTTGGCAGAGAGCAACTTGTTCTTACACATCATAATATCCTGATATACGGCCCATTTTGAAACAATTAAAAAGCCGGAAATATCCGGAAAAGGCCGAAGGTGTACAGAACCCGTTGCTCCGTATGCTCGTTGTAATGGAATTACCATTTTTGGGGGATTGGCAACGCTCAACGCGTTTTTACACATCATAATATCCTGCGATACGACTCATTTTGAAACTATTAAAAAGCCGAAACTGGCCGGAAAAGGCCGAATATGTACCAGACAGGATTCTCGTCATGCTCGTTGTAATGGAAGTACCATTCTTCGGGGATTTGCAGCGCGCAACGAGTTCCCTCACATCATAATATCCTGCTATACGGCCCATTTTTAATCACATAAAATGCCGGAGATGTCCGGAAAAGGCCGAAGGTGTACAGAACCTGATGCTCCGTATGCTCGTTGTAATGGAAGTACCATTCTTCGGGGATTGGCAGCGCGCAACGAGTTCTCTCACATCATAATTTCCTGCGATACGACCCATTTTGAAACAATTAAAAAGCCGGAAATGTCCGGAAAAGGCCGAAGGTGTACAGAACCCGTTGCTCCGTATGCTCGTTGTAGTGGGCGTACCATTTTTCGCGGATTGGCAGCGTGCCGCGAGATCTCAAACATCATAATATCCTGCGATACGACCCTTTTTGAAACAATTAAAAAGCCGGTAATATCCGGAAAAGGCCGAAGGTGTAAAGAACCCGTTGCTCCGTATGCTCGTTGTAATGGATGGACCATTTTTGGGGGATTGGCAGCGTGCGGCGAGTTCTCACACCTCATAATATCCTGCGAAACGACTCATTTTGAAACTATTAAAATGCAGAAACTTGCCGGAAAAGGCCGAATATGTACAAGACAGGATTCCCCGCATGCTCGTTGTAATGGAAGTACCATTCTTCGGGGATTGGCAGCGCGCAACAAGTTCTCTCACATCATAATATCCTGATATACGGCCCATTTTGAAACAATTAAAAAGCCGGAAATGTCCGGAAAAGGCCGAAGGTGTACAGAACCCGTTGCTCCCTTTGCTTGTTGTAATGGAAGTACCATTTTTGGGGGGTTGGCAGAGAGCAACTGGTTCTTACACATCATAATATCCTGATATACGGCCCATTTTGAAGCAATTAAAAAGCCGGAAATGTCCGGAAAAGGCCGAAGGTGTACAGAACCCGTTGCTCCGTATGCTCGTTGCAATGGGCGTACCATTTTTCGGGGATTTCCAGCGTGCAGCCAGTTCTCACACCTCATAATATCCTGCGATACGACCCATTTTGAAACTATTAAAAAGCCGAAACTGGCCGGAAATGGCCGAATATGTACAAGACAGGATTCTCCGCATGCTCGTTGTAATGGAAGGACCATTCTTCGGGGATTGGCAGCGCGCAACGAGTTCTCTCACATCATAATATCCTGATATACGGCCCATTTTGAAACAATTAAAAAGCCGGAAATGTCCGGAAAAGGCCGAAGGTGTACAGAACCCAATGCTCCGTTTGCTCGTTGTAATGGAAGTACCATTTTTGGGGGGTTGGCAGAGAGCAACTGGTTCTTACACATCATAATATCCTGATATACGGCCCATTTTGAAACAATTAAAAAGCCGGAAATGTCCGGAAAAGGCCGAAGGTGTACAGAACCCGTTGCTCCGTATGCTCGTTGTAGTGGGCGTACCATTTTTCGGGGATTGGCAGCGTGCAGCGAGTTCTCACACCTCATAATATCCTGCGATACGACTCATTTTGAAACTATTAAAAAGCCGAAACTGGCCGGAAAAGGCCGAATATGTACAAGACAGGATTCTCCGCATGCTCGTTGTAATGGATGTACCATTTTTCGGGGATTGGCAGCGCGCAACGAGTTCTCTCACATCATAATATCCTGATATACGACCCATTTTGAAACTATTAAAAAGCCGAAACTGGCCGGAAATGGCCGAATATGTACAAGACAGGATTCTCCGCATGCTCGCTGTAATGGAAGTACCATTCTTCGGGGATTGGCAGCGCGCAACGAGTTCTCTCACATCATAATATCTTGCTATACGGCCCGTTTTTAATCACATAAAATGCCGGAGATGTCCGGAAAAGGCCGAAGGTGTACAGAACCCAATGCTCCGTTTGCTCGTTGTAATGGAAGTACCATTTTTGGGGGGTTGGCAGAGAGCAACTGGTTCTTACACATCATAATATCCTGATATACGGCCCATTTTGAAACAATTAAAAAGCCGGAAATATCCGGAAAAGGCCGAAGGTGTACAGAACCCGTTGCTCCGTATGCTCGTTGTAATGGAATTACCATTTTTGGGGGATTGGCAACGCTCAACGCGTTTTTACACATCATAATATCCTGCGATACGACTCATTTTGAAACTATTAAAAAGCCGAAACTGGCCGGAAAAGGCCGAATATGTACCAGACAGGATTCTCGTCATGCTCGTTGTAATGGAAGTACCATTCTTCGGGGATTTGCAGCGCGCAACGAGTTCCCTCACATCATAATATCCTGCTATACGGCCCATTTTTAATCACATAAAATGCCGGAGATGTCCGGAAAAGGCCGAAGGTGTACAGAACCTGATGCTCCGTATGCTCGTTGTAATGGAAGTACCATTCTTCGGGGATTGGCAGCGCGCAACGAGTTCTCTCACATCATAATATCCTGATATACGGCCCATTTTGAAACAATTAAAAAGCCGGAAATGTCCGGAAAAGGCCGAAGGTGTACAGAACCCAATGCTCCGTTTGCTCGTTGTAATGGAAGTACCATTTTTGGGGGGTTGGCAGAGAGCAACTGGTTCTTACACATCATAATATCCTGATATACGGCCCATTTTGAAACAATTAAAAAGCCGGATATATCCGGAAAAGGCCGAAGGTGTACAGAACCCGTTGCTCCGTATGCTCGTTGTAATGGAATTACCATTTTTGGGGGGTTGGCAGAGAGCAACTGGTTCTTACACATCATAATATCCTGATATACGGCCCATTTTGAAACAATTAAAAAGCCGGAAATATCCGGAAAAGGCCGAAGGTGTACAGAACCCGTTGCTGCGTATGCTCGTTGTAATGGAATTACCATTTTTGGGGGATTGGCAACGCTCAACGCGTTTTTACACATCATAATATCCTGCGATACGACTCATTTTGAAACTATTAAAAAGCCGAAACTGGCCGGAAAAGGCCGAATATGTACCAGACAGGATTCTCGTCATGCTCGTTGTAATGGAAGTACCATTCTTCGGGGATTTGCAGCGCGCAACGAGTTCCCTCACATCATAATATCCTGCTATACGGCCCATTTTTAATCACATAAAATGCCGGAGATGTCCGGAAAAGGCCGAAGGTGTACAGAACCTGATGCTCCGTATGCTCGTTGTAATGGAAGTACCATTCTTCGGGGATTGGCAGCGCGCAACGAGTTCTCTCACATCATAATATCCTGATATACGGCCCATTTTGAAACAATTAAAAAGCCGGAAATGTCCGGAAAAGGCCGAAGGTGTACAGAACCCAATGCTCCGTTTGCTCGTTGTAATGGAAGTACCATTTTTGGGGGGTTGGCAGAGAGCAACTGGTTCTTACACATCATAATATCCTGATATACGGCCCATTTTGAAACAATTAAAAAGCCGGATATATCCGGAAAAGGCCGAAGGTGTACAGAACCCGTTGCTCCGTATGCTCGTTGTAATGGAATTACCATTTTTGGGGGATTGGCAACGCTCAACGCGTTTTTACACATCATAATATCCTGCGTTACGACTCATTTTGAAACTATTAAAAAGCCGAAACTGGCCGGAAAAGGCCGAATATGTACCAGACAGGATTCTCGTCATGCTCGTTGAAATGGAAGTACCATTCTTCGGGGATTTGCAGCGCGCAACGAGTTCTCTCACATCATAATATCCTGATATACGGCCCATTTTGAAACAATTAAAAAGCCGGAAATGTCCGGAAAAGGCCGAAGGTGTACAGAACCCGTTGCTCCCTTTGCTTGTTGTAATGGAAGTACCATTTTTGGGGGGTTGGCAGAGAGCAACTGGTTCTTACACATCATAATATCCTGATATACGGCCCATTTTGAAGCAATTAAAAAGCCGGAAATGTCCGGAAAAGGCCGAAGGTGTACAGAACCCGTTGCTCCGTATGCTCGTTGCAATGGGCGTACCATTTTTCGGGGATTTCCAGCGTGCAGCCAGTTCTCACACCTCATAATATCCTGCGATACGACCCATTTTGAAACTATTAAAAAGCCGAAACTGGCCGGAAATGGCCGAATATGTACAAGACAGGATTCACCGCATGCTCGTTGTAATGGAAGGACCATTCTTCGGGGATTGGCAGCGCGCAACGAGTTCTCTCACATCATAATATCCTGATATACGGCCCATTTTGAAACAATTAAAAAGCCGGAAATGTCCGGAAAAGGCCGAAGGTGTACAGAACCCAATGCTCCGTTTGCTCGTTGTAATGGAAGTACCATTTTTGGGGGGTTGGCAGAGAGCAACTGGTTCTTACACATCATAATATCCTGATATACGGCCCATTTTGAAACAATTAAAAAGCCGGATATATCCGGAAAAGGCCGAAGGTGTACAGAACCCGTTGCTCCGTATGCTCGTTGTAATGGAATTACCATTTTTGGGGGATTGGCAACGCTCAACGCGTTTTTACACATCATAATATCCTGCGTTACGACTCATTTTGAAACTATTAAAAAGCCGAAACTGGCCGGAAAAGGCCGAATATGTACAAGACAGGATTCTCCGCATGCTCGTTGTAATGGATGTACCATTTTTCGGGGATTGGCAGCGCGCAACGAGTTCTCTCACATCATAATATCCTGATATACGGCCCATTTTGAAACAATTAAAAAGCCGGAAATGTCCGGAAAAGGCCGAAGGTGTACAGAACCCAATGCTCCGTTTGCTCGTTGTAATGGAAGTACCATTTTTGGGGGGTTGGCAGAGAGCAACTGGTTCTTACACATCATAATATCCTGATATACGGCCCATTTTGAAACAATTAAAAAGCCGGATATATCCGGAAAAGGCCGAAGGTGTACAGAACCCGTTGCTCCGTATGCTCGTTGTAATGGAATTACCATTTTTGGGGGATTGGCAACGCTCAACGCGTTTTTACACATCATAATATCCTGCGTTACGACTCATTTTGGAACTATTAAAAAGCCGAAACTGGCCGGAAAAGGCCGAATATGTACAAGACAGGATTCTCCGCATGCTCGTTGTAATGGATGTACCATTTTTCGGGGATTGGCAGCGCGCAACGAGTTCTCTCACATCATAATATCCTGATATACGGCCCATTTTGAAACAATTAAAAAGCCGGAAATGTCCGGAAAAGGCCGAAGGTGTACAGATCCCAATGCTCCGTTTGCTCGTTGTAATGGAAGTACCATTTTTGGGGGGTTGGCAGAGAGCAACTGGTTCTTACACATCATAATATCCTGATATACGGCCCATTTTGAAACAATTAAAAAGCCGGATATATCCGGAAAAGGCCGAAGGTGTACAGAACCCGTTGCTCCGTATGCTCGTTGTAATGGAATTACCATTTTTGGGGGATTGGCAACGCTCAACGCGTTTTTACACATCATAATATCCTGCGTTACGACTCATTTTGGAACTATTAAAAAGCCGAAACTGGCCGGAAAAGGCCGAATATGTACCAGACAGGATACTCGTCATGCTCGTTGAAATGGAAGTACCATTCTTCGGGGATTTGCAGCGCGCAACGAGTTCTCTCACATCATAATATCCTGATATACGGCCCATTTTGAAACAATTAAAAAGCCGGAAATGTCCGGAAAAGGCCGAAGGTGTACAGAACCCGTTGCTCCCTTTGCTTGTTGTAATGGAAGTACCATTTTTGGGGGGTTGGCAGCGTGCAGCGAGTTCTCATACCTCATAATATCCTGCGAAACGACCCATTTTGAAACTATTAAAAAGCCGAAACTGGTCGGAAAAGGCCGAATATGCACAAGACAGGATTCTCCGCATGCTCGTTGTAATGGAAGTACCATTCTTCGGGGATTTGCAGCGCGCAACGAGTTCCCTCACATCATAATATCCTGCTATACGGCCCATTTTTAATCACATAAAATGCCGGAGATGTCCGGAAAAGGCCGAAGGTGTACAGAACCTGATGCTCCGTATGCTCGTTGTAATGGAAGTACCATTCTTCGGGGATTGGCAGCGCGCAACGAGTTCTCTCACATCATAATATCCTGATATACGGCCCATTTTGAAACAATTAAAAAGCCGGAAATGTCCGGAAAAGGCCGAAGGTGTACAGAACCCAATGCTCCGTTTGCTCGTTGTAATGGAAGTACCATTTTTGGGGGGTTGGCAGAGAGCAACTGGTTCTTACACATCATAATATCCTGATATACGGCCCATTTTGAAACAATTAAAAAGCCGGATATATCCGGAAAAGGCCGAAGGTGTACAGAACCCGTTGCTCCGTATGCTCGTTGTAATGGAATTACCATTTTTGGGGGATTGGCTACGCTCAACGCGTTTTTACACATCATAATATCCTGCGTTACGACTCATTTTGAAACTATTAAAAAGCCGAAACTGGCCGGAAAAGGCCGAATATGTACCAGACAGGATTCTCGTCATGCTCGTTGAAATGGAAGTACCATTCTTCGGGGATTTGCAGCGCGCAACGAGTTCTCTCACATCATAATATCCTGATATACGTCCCATTTTGAAACAATTAAAAAGCCGGAAATGTCCGGAAAAGGCCGAAGGTGTACAGAACCCGTTGCTCCCTTTGCTTGTTGTAATGGAAGTACCATTTTTGGGGGGTTGGCAGCGTGCAGCGAGTTCTCATACCTCATAATATCCTGCGAAACGACCCATTTTGAAACTATTAAAAAGCCGAAACTGGTCGGAAAAGGCCGAATATGCACAAGACAGGATTCTCCGCATGCTCGTTGTAATGGATGTACCATTTTTCGGGGATTGGCAGCGCGCAACGAGTTCTCTCACATCATAATATCCTGATATACGGCCCATTTTGAAACAATTAAAAAGCCGGAAATGTCCGGAAAAGGCCGAAGGTGTACAGAACCCGTTGCTCCCTTTGCTTGTTGTAATGGAATTACCTTTTTTGGGGGGTTGGCAGAGAGCAACTGGTTCTTACACATCATAATATCCTGATATACGGCCCATTTTGAAGCAATTAAAAAGCCGGAAATGTCCGGAAAAGGCCGAAGGTGTACAGAACCCGTTGCTCCGTATGCTCGTTGTAATGGGCGCACCATTTTTCGGGGATTTCCAGCGTGCAGCCAGTTCTCACACCTCATAATATCCTGCGATACGACCCATTTTGAAACTATTAAAAAGCCGAAACTGGCCGGAAATGGCCGAATATGTACAAGACAGGATTCTCCGCATGCTCGTTGTAATGGAAGTACCATTTTTGGGGGGTTGGTAGAGAGCAACTGGTTCTTACACATCATAATATCCTGATATACGGCCCCTATTGAAGCAATTAAAAAGCCGGAAATGTCCGGAAGAGGCCGAAGGTGTACAGAACCCGCTGCTCCGTATGCTCGTTGTAATGGGCGTACCATTTTTCGGGGATTTCCAGCGTGCAGCCAGTTCTCACACCACATAATATCCTGCGATACGACCCATTTTGAAACTATTAAAAAGCCGAAACTGGCCGGAAATGGCCGAATATGTACAAGACAGGATTCTCCGCATGCTCGTTGTAATGGAAGTACCATTCTTCGGGGACTGGCAGCGCGCAACGAGTTCTCTCACATCATAATATCCTGCTATACGGCCCGTTTTTAATCACATAAAATGCCGGAGATGTCCGGAAAAGGCCGAAGGTGTACAGAACCCAATGCTCCGTTTGCTCGTTGTAATGGAAGTACCATTTTTGGGGGGTTGGCAGAGAGCAACTGGTTCTTACACATCATAATATCCTGATATACGGCCCATTTTGAAACAATTAAAAAGCCGGAAATATCCGGAAAAGGCCGAAAATGTACAAGACAGGATTCTCCGGATGCTGGTTGTATTGGAAGTACCATTCTTCGGGGATTGGCAGCGCGCACCGTGTTCTCTCACATCATAATATCCTGCTATTCTGCCCGTTTTTGATCACTTAATATGCCGGAAATGTCCGGAAAAGGCCGAAGGTGTACAGAACCTGATGCTCCGTATGCTCGTTGTAAGGGGCGTACCATTTCTCGGGGATTGGCAGCGCGTAACGAGTTATCTCATATCATAATATCCTGAAATACGGTCCATTTTGAAACAATTAAAAAGCCGGAAATGTCCGGAAAAGGCCGAAGGTGTACAGAACCTGATGCTCCGTATGCTCGTTGTAATGGAAGTACCATTCTTCGGGGATTGGCAGCGTGCAGCGAGTTCTCACACCTCATAATATCCTGCGAAACGACCCATTTTGAAACTATTAAAAAGCCGAAACTGGTCGGAAAAGGCCGAATATGCACAAGACAGGATTCTCCGCATGCTCGTTGTAATGGATGTACCATTTTTCGGGGATTGGCAGCGCGCAACGAGTTCTCTCACATCATAATATCCTGATATACGGCCCATTTTGAAACAATTAAAAAGCCGGAAATGTCCGGAAAAGGCCGAAGGTGTACAGAAACCGTTGCTCCCTTTGCTTGTTGTAATGGAAGTACCATTTTTGGGGGGTTGGCAGCGTGCAGCGAGTTCTCACACCTCATAATATCCTGCGAAACGACCCATTTTGAAACTATTAAAAAGCCGAAACTGGTCGGAAAAGGCCGAATATGCACAAGACAGGATTCTCCGCATGCTCGTTGTAATGGATGTACCATTTTTCGGGGATTGGCAGCGCGCAACGAGTTCTCTCACATCATAATATCCTGATATACGGCCCATTTTGAAACAATTAAAAAGCCGGAAATGTCCGGAAAAGACCGAAGGTGTACAGAACCCGTTGCTCCCTTTGCTTGTTGTAATGGAAGTACCATTTTTGGGGGGTTGGCAGAGAGCAACTGGTTCTTACACATCATAATATCCTGATATACGGCCCATTTTGAAGCAATTAAAAAGCCGGAAATGTCCGGAAAAGGCCGAAGGTGTACAGAACCCGTTGCTCCGTATGCTCGTTGTAATGGGCGTACCATTTTTCGGGGATTGGCAGCGTGCAGCCAGTTCTCACACCTCATAATATCCTGCGATACGACCCATTTTGAAACTATTAAAAAGCCGAAACTGGCCGGAAATGGCCGAATATGTACAAGACAGGATTCTCGTCATGCTCGTTGTAATGGAAGTACCATTTTTGTGGGATTGGCAACGCTCAACGCGTTTTTACACATCATAATATCCTGCTATTCGGCCCATTTTTGATCACTTAAAATGCCGGAAATGTCCGGAAAAGGCCGAAGGTGTACAGAACCTGATGCTCCGTATGCTCGTTGTAAGGGGCGTACCATTTCTCGGGGATTGGCAGCGCGTAACGTGTTCTCTCTCATCATAATATCCTGATAAACGGCACATTTTGAAACAATTAAAAAGCCGGAAATGTCCGGAAAAGGCCGAAGGTGTACAGAACCCGTTGCTCCGTATGCTCGTTGTAGTGGGCGTACCATTTTTCGCGGATTGGCAGCGTGCCGCGAGATCTCAAACATCATAATATCCTGCGATACGACCCTTTTTGAAACAATTAAAAAGCCGGTAATATCCGGAAAAGGCCGAAGGTGTAAAGAACCCGTTGCTCCGTATGCTCGTTGTAATGGATGGACCATTTTTGGGGGATTGGCAGCGTGCGGCGAGTTCTCACACCTCATAATATCCTGCGAAACGACTCATTTTGAAACTATTAAAATGCAGAAACTTGCCGGAAAAGGCCGAATATGTACAAGACAGGATTCCCCGCATGCTCGTTGTAATGGAAGTACCATTCTTCGGGGATTGGCAGCGCGCAACAAGTTCTCTCACATCATAATATCCTGATATACGGCCCATTTTGAAACAATTAAAAAGCCGGAAATGTCCGGAAAAGGCCGAAGGTGTACAGAACCCGTTGCTCCCTTTGCTTGTTGTAATGGAAGTACCATTTTTGGGGGGTTGGCAGAGAGCAACTGGTTCTTACACATCATAATATCCTGATATACGGCCCATTTTGAAGCAATTAAAAAGCCGGAAATGTCCGGAAAAGGCCGAAGGTGTACAGAACCCGTTGCTCCGTATGCTCGTTGCAATGGGCGTACCATTTTTCGGGGATTTCCAGCGTGCAGCCAGTTCTCACACCTCATAATATCCTGCGATACGACCCATTTTGAAACTATTAAAAAGCCGAAACTGGCCGGAAATGGCCGAATATGTACAAGACAGGATTCTCCGCATGCTCGTTGTAATGGAAGGACCATTCTTCGGGGATTGGCAGCGCGCAACGAGTTCTCTCACATCATAATATCCTGATATACGGCCCATTTTGAAACAATTAAAAAGCCGGAAATGTCCGGAAAAGGCCGAAGGTGTACAGAACCCAATGCTCCGTTTGCTCGTTGTAATGGAAGTACCATTTTTGGGGGGTTGGCAGAGAGCAACTGGTTCTTACACATCATAATATCCTGATATACGGCCCATTTTGAAACAATTAAAAAGCCGGATATATCCGGAAAAGGCCGAAGGTGTACAGAACCCGTTGCTCCGTATGCTCGTTGTAATGGAATTACCATTTTTGGGGGATTGGCAACGCTCAACGCGTTTTTACACATCATAATATCCTGCGTTACGACTCATTTTGAAACTATTAAAAAGCCGAAACTGGCCGGAAAAGGCCGAATATGCACAAGACAGGATTCTCGTCATGCTCGTTGAAATGGAAGTACCATTCTTCGGGGATTTGCAGCGCGCAACGAGTTCCTTCACATCATAATATCCTGCTATACGGCCCGTTTTTAATCACATAAAATGCCGGAGATGTCCGGAAAAGGCCGAAGGTGTACAGAACCCAATGCTCCGTTTGCTCGTTGTAATGGAAGTACCATTTTTGGGGGGTTGGCAGAGAGCAACTGGTTCTTACACATCATAATATCCTGATATACGGCCCATTTTGAAACAATTACAAAGCCGGAAATATCCGGAAAAGGCCGAAGGTGTACAGAACCCGTTGCTCCGTATGCTCGTTGTAATGGAATTACCATTTTTGTGGGATTGGCAACGCTCAACGCGTTTTTACACATCATAATATCCTGCTATTCGGCCCATTTTTGATCACTTAAAATGCCGGAAATGTCCGGAAAAGGCCGAAGATGTACAGAACCTGATGCTCCGTATGCTCGTTGTAAGGGGCGTACCATTTCTCGGGGATTGGCAGCGCGTAACGTGTTCTCTCTCATCATAATATCCTGATAAACGGCACATTTTGAAACAATTAAAAAGCCGGAAATGTGCGGAAAAGGCCGAAGGTGTACAGAACCCGTTGCTCCGTATGCTCGTTGTAGTGGGCGTACCATTTTTCGGGGATTGGCAGCGTGCAGCGAGTTCTCACACCTCATAATATCCATCGATACGACTCATTTTGAAACTATTAAAAAGCCGAAACTGGCCGGAAAAGGCCGAATATGTACAAGACAGGATTCTCCGCATGCTCGTCGTAATGGATGTACCATTTTTCGGGGATTGGCAGCGCGCAACGAGTTCTCTCACATCATAATATCCTGATATACGACCCATTTTGAAACTATTAAAAAGCCGAAACTGGCCGGAAATGGCCGAATATGTACAAGACAGGATTCTCCGCATGCTCGTTGTAATGGAAGTACCATTCTTCGGGGATTGGCAGAGCGCAACGAGTTCTCTCACATCATAATATCTTGCTATACGGCCCGTTTTTAATCACATAAAATGCCGGAGATGTCCGGAAAAGGCCGAAGGTGTACAGAACCCAATGCTCCGTTTACTCGTTGTAATGGAAGTACCATTTTTGGGGGGTTGGCAGAGAGCAACTGGTTCTTACACATCATAATATCCTGATATACGGCCCATTTTGAAACAATTAAAAAGCCGGAAATATCCGGAAAAGGCCGAAGGTGTACAGAACCCGTTGCTCCGTATGCTCGTTGTAATGGAATTACCTTTTTTGGGGGATTGGCAACGCTCAACGCGTTTTTACACATCATAATATCCTGCGATACGACTCATTTTGAAACTATTAAAAAGCCGAAACTGGCCGGAAAAGGCCGAATATGTACCAGACAGGATTCTCGTCATGCTCGTTGTAATGGAAGTACCATTCTTCGGGGATTTGCAGCGCGCAACGAGTTCCCTCACATCATAATATCCTGCTATACGGCCCATTTTTAATCACATAAAATGCCGGAGATGTCCGGAAAAGGCCGAAGGTGTACAGAACCTGATGCTCCGTATGCTCGTTGTAATGGAAGTACCATTCTTCGGGGATTGGCAGCGCGCAACGAGTTCTCTCACATCATAATTTCCTGCGATACGACCCATTTTGAAACAATTAAAAAGCCGGAAATGTCCGGAAAAGGCCGAAGGTGTACAGAACCCGTTGCTCCGTATGCTCGTTGTAGTGGGCGTACCATTTTTCGCGGATTGGCAGCGTGCCGCGAGATCTCACACCTCATAATATCCTGCGAAACGACTCATTTTGAAACTATTAAAATGCAGAAACTTGCCGGAAAAGGCCGAATATGTACAAGACAGGATTCCCCGCATGCTCGTTGTAATGGAAGTACCATTCTTCGGGGATTGGCAGCGCGCAACAAGTTCTCTCACATCATAATATCCTGATATACGGCCCATTTTGAAACAATTAAAAAGCCGGAAATGTCCGGAAAAGGCCGAAGGTGTACAGAACCCGTTGCTCCCTTTGCTTGTTGTAATGGAAGTACCATTTTTGGGGGGTTGGCAGAGAGCAACTGGTTCTTACACATCATAATATCCTGATATACGGCCCATTTTGAAGCAATTAAAAAGCCGGAAATGTCCGGAAAAGGCCGAAGGTGTACAGAACCCGTTGCTCCGTATGCTCGTTGCAATGGGCGTACCATTTTTCGGGGATTTCCAGCGTGCAGCCAGTTCTCACACCTCATAATATCCTGCGATACGACCCATTTTGAAACTATTAAAAAGCCGAAACTGGCCGGAAATGGCCGAATATGTACAAGACAGGATTCTCCGCATGCTCGTTGTAATGGAAGGACCATTCTTCGGGGATTGGCAGCGCGCAACGAGTTCTCTCACATCATAATATCCTGATATACGGCCCATTTTGAAACAATTAAAAAGCCGGAAATGTCCGGAAAAGGCCGAAGGTGTACAGAACCCAATGCTCCGTTTGCTCGTTGTAATGGAAGTACCATTTTTGGGGGGTTGGCAGAGAGCAACTGGTTCTTACACATCATAATATCCTGATATACGGCCCATTTTGAAACAATTAAAAAGCCGGATATATCCGGAAAAGGCCGAAGGTGTACAGAACCCGTTGCTCCGTATGCTCGTTGTAATGGAATTACCATTTTTGGGGGATTGGCAACGCTCAACGCGTTTTTACACATCATAATATCCTGCGTTACGACTCATTTTGAAACTATTAAAAAGCCGAAACTGGCCGGAAAAGGCCGAATATGCACAAGACAGGATTCTCGTCATGCTCGTTGAAATGGAAGTACCATTCTTCGGGGATTTGCAGCGCGCAACGAGTTCCTTCACATCATAATATCCTGCTATACGGCCCGTTTTTAATCACATAAAATGCCGGAGATGTCCGGAAAAGGCCGAAGGTGTACAGAACCCAATGCTCCGTTTGCTCGTTGTAATGGAAGTACCATTTTTGGGGGGTTGGCAGAGAGCAACTGGTTCTTACACATCATAATATCCTGATATACGGCCCATTTTGAAACAATTACAAAGCCGGAAATATCCGGAAAAGGCCGAAGGTGTACAGAACCCGTTGCTCCGTATGCTCGTTGTAATGGAATTACCATTTTTGTGGGATTGGCAACGCTCAACGCGTTTTTACACATCATAATATCCTGCTATTCGGCCCATTTTTGATCACTTAAAATGCCGGAAATGTCCGGAAAAGGCCGAAGATGTACAGAACCTGATGCTCCGTATGCTCGTTGTAAGGGGCGTACCATTTCTCGGGGATTGGCAGCGCGTAACGTGTTCTCTCTCATCATAATATCCTGATAAACGGCACATTTTGAAACAATTAAAAAGCCGGAAATGTCCGGAAAAGGCCGAAGGTGTACAGAACCCGTTGCTCCGTATGCTCGTTGTAGTGGGCGTACCATTTTTCGGGGATTGGCAGCGTGCAGCGAGTTCTCACACCTCATAATATCCTGCGATACGACTCATTTTGAAACTATTAAAAAGCCGAAACTGGCCGGAAAAGGCCGAATATGTACAAGACAGGATTCTCCGCATGCTCGTTGTAATGGATGTACCATTTTTCGGGGATTGGCAGCGCGCAACGAGTTCTCTCACATCATAATATCCTGATATACGACCCATTTTGAAACTATTAAAAAGCCGAAACTGGCCGGAAATGGCCGAATATGTACAAGACAGGATTCTCCGCATGCTCGTTGTAATGGAAGTACCATTCTTCGGGGATTGGCAGCGCTACGAGTTCTCTCACATCATAATATCTTGCTATACGGCCCGTTTTTAATCACATAAAATGCCGGAGATGTCCGGAAAAGGCCGAAGGTGTACAGAACCCAATGCTCCGTTTGCTCGTTGTAATGGAAGTACCATTTTTGGGGGGTTGGCAGAGAGCAACTGGTTCTTACACATCATAATATCCTGATATACGGCCCATTTTGAAACAATTAAAAAGCCGGAAATATCCGGAAAAGGCCGAAGGTGTACAGAACCCGTTGCTCCGTATGCTCGTTGTAATGGAATTACCATTTTTGGGGGATTGGCAACGCTCAACGCGTTTTTACACATCATAATATCCTGCGATACGACTCATTTTGAAACTATTAAAAAGCCGAAACTGGCCGGAAAAGGCCGAATATGTACCAGACAGGATTCTCGTCATGCTCGTTGTAATGGAAGTACCATTCTTCGGGGATTTGCAGCGCGCAACGAGTTCCCTCACATCATAATATCCTGCTATACGGCCCATTTTTAATCACATAAAATGCCGGAGATGTCCGGAAAAGGCCGAAGGTGTACAGAACCTGATGCTCCGTATGCTCGTTGTAATGGAAGTACCATTCTTCGGGGATTGGCAGCGCGCAACGAGTTCTCTCACATCATAATATCCTGATATACGGCCCATTTTGAAACAATTAAAAAGCCGGAAATGTCCGGAAAAGGCCGAAGGTGTACAGAACCCAATGCTCCGTTTGCTCGTTGTAATGGAAGTACCATTTTTGGGGGGTTGGCAGCGAGCAACTGGTTCTTACACATCATAATATCCTGATATACGGCCCATTTTGAAACAATTAAAAAGCCGGATATATCCGGAAAAGGCCGAAGGTGTACAGAACCCGTTGCTCCGTATGCTCGTTGTAATGGAATTACCATTTTTGGGGGATTGGCAACGCTCAACGCGTTTTTACACATCATAATATCCTGCGTTACGACTCATTTTGAAACTATTAAAAAGCCGAAACTGGCCGGAAAAGGCCGAATATGTACCAGACAGGATTCTCGTCATGCTCGTTGAAATGGAAGTACCATTCTTCGGGGATTTGCAGCGCGCAACGAGTTCTCTCACATCATAATATCCTGATATACGGCCCATTTTGAAACAATTAAAAAGCCGGAAATGTCCGGAAAAGGCCGAAGGTGTACAGAACCCGTTGCTCCCTTTGCTTGTTGTAATGGAAGTACCATTTTTGGGGGGTTGGCAGAGAGCAACTGGTTCTTACACATCATAATATCCTGATATACGGCCCATTTTGAAGCAATTAAAAAGCCGGAAATGTCCGGAAAAGGCCGAAGGTGTACAGAACCCGTTGCTCCGTATGCTCGTTGCAATGGGCGTACCATTTTTCGGGGATTTCCAGCGTGCAGCCAGTTCTCACACCTCATAATATCCTGCGATACGACCCATTTTGAAACTATTAAAAAGCCGAAACTGGCCGAAAATGGCCGAATATGTACAAGACAGGATTCTCCGCATGCTCGTTGTAATGGAAGGACCATTCTTCGGGGATTGGCAGCGCGCAACGAGTTCTCTCACATCATAATATCCTGATATACGGCCCATTTTGAAACAATTAAAAAGCCGGAAATGTCCGGAAAAGGCCGAAGGTGTACAGAACCCAATGCTCCGTTTGCTCGTTGTAATGGAAGTACCATTTTTGGGGGGTTGGCAGAGAGCAACTGGTTCTTACACATCATAATATCCTGATATACGGCCCATTTTGAAACAATTAAAAAGCCGGATATAACCGGAAAAGGCCGAAGGTGTACAGAACCCGTTGCTCCGTATGCTCGTTGTAATGGAATTACCATTTTTGGGGGATTGGCAACGCTCAACGCGTTTTTACACATCATAATATCCTGCGTTACGACTCATTTTGAAACTATTAAAAAGCCGAAACTGGCCGGAAAAGGCCGAATATGCACAAGACAGGATTCTCGTCATGCTCGTTGAAATGGAAGTACCATTCTTCGGGGATTTGCAGCGCGCAACGAGTTCCTTCACATCATAATATCCTGCTATACGGCCCGTTTTTAATCACATAAAATGCCGGAGATGTCCGGAAAAGGCCGAAGGTGTACAGAACCCAATGCTCCGTTTGCTCGTTGTAATGGAAGTACCATTTTTGGGGGGTTGGCAGAGAGCAACTGGTTCTTACACATCATAATATCCTGATATACGGCCCATTTTGAAACAATTACAAAGCCGGAAATATCCGGAAAAGGCCGAAGGTGTACAGAACCCGTTGCTCCGTATGCTCGTTGTAATGGAATTACCATTTTTGTGGGATTGGCAACGCTCAACGCGTTTTTACACATCATAATATCCTGCTATTCGGCCCATTTTTGATCACTTAAAATGCCGGAAATGTCCGGAAAAGGCCGAAGATGTACAGAACCTGATGCTCCGTATGCTCGTTGTAAGGGGCGTACCATTTCTCGGGGATTGGCAGCGCGTAACGTGTTCTCTCTCATCATAATATCCTGATAAACGGCACATTTTGAAACAATTAAAAAGCCGGAAATGTCCGGAAAAGGCCGAAGGTGTACAGAACCCGTTGCTCCGTATGCTCGTTGTAGTGGGCGTACCATTTTTCGGGGATTGGCAGCGTGCAGCGAGTTCTCACACCTCATAATATCCTGCGATACGACTCATTTTGAAACTATTAAAAAGCCGAAACTGGCCGGAAAAGGCCGAATATGTACAAGACAGGATTCTCCGCATGCTCGTTGTAATGGATGTACCATTTTTCGGGGATTGGCAGCGCGCAACGAGTTCTCTCACATCATAATATCCTGATATACGGCCCATTTTGAAACAATTAAAAAGCCGGAAATGTCCGGAAAAGGCCGAAGGTGTACAGAACCCAATGCTCCGTTTGCTCGTTATAATGGAAGTACCATTTTTGGGGGGTTGGCAGAGAGCAACTGGTTCTTACACATCATAATATCCTGATATACGGCCCATTTTGAAACAATTAAAAAGCCGGATATATCCGGAAAAGGCCGAAGGTGTACAGAACCCGTTGCTCCGTATGCTTGTTGTAATGGAATTACCATTTTTGGGGGATTGGCAACGCTCAACGCGTTTTTACACATCATAATATCCTGCGTTACGACTCATTTTGAAACTATTAAAAAGCCGAAACTGGCCGGAAAAGGCCGAATATGTACCAGACAGGATCCTCGTCATGCTCGTTGAAATGGAAGTACCATTCTTCGGGGATTTGCAGCGCGCAACGAGTTCTCTCACATCATAATATCCTGATATACGGCCCATTTTGAAACAATTAAAAAGCCGGAAATGTCCGGAAAAGGCCGAAGGTGTACAGAACCCGTTGCTCCCTTTGCTTGTTGTAATGGAAGTACCATTTTTGGGGGGTTGGCAGCGTGCAGCGAGTTCTCATACCTCATAATATCCTGCGAAACGACCCATTTTGAAACTATTAAAAAGCCGAAACTGGTCGGAAAAGGCCGAATATGCACAAGACAGGATTCTCCGCATGCTCGTTGTAATGGAAGTACCATTCTTCGGGGATTTGAAGCGCGCAACGAGTTCCCTCACATCATAATATCCTGCTATACGGCCCATTTTTAATCACATAAAATGCCGGAGATGTCCGGAAAAGGCCGAAGGTGTACAGAACCTGATGCTCCGTATGCTCGTTGTAATGGAAGTACCATTCTTCGGGGATTGGCAGCGCGCAACGAGTTCTCTCACATCATAATATCCTGATATACGGCCCATTTTGAAACAATTAAAAAGCCGGAAATGTCCGGAAAAGGCCGAAGGTGTACAGAACCCAATGCTCCGTTTGCTCGTTGTAATGGAAGTACCATTTTTGGGGGGTTGGCAGAGAGCAACTGGTTCTTACACATCATAATATCCTGATATACGGCCCATTTTGAAACAATTAAAAAGCCGGATATATCCGGAAAAGGCCGAAGGTGTACAGAACCCGTTGCTCCGTATGCTCGTTGTAATGGAATTACCATTTTTGGGGGATTGGCTACGCTCAACGCGTTTTTACACATCATAATATCCTGCGTTACGACTCATTTTGAAACTATTAAAAAGCCGAAACTGGCCGGAAAAGGCCGAATATGTACCAGACAGGATTCTCGTCATGCTCGTTGAAATGGAAGTACCATTCTTCGGGGATTTGCAGCGCGCAACGAGTTATCTCACATCATAATATCCTGCTATACGGCCCGTTTTTAATCACATAAAATGCCGGAGATGTCCGGAAAAGGCCGAAGGTGTACAGAACCCAATGCTCCGTTTGCTCGTTGTAATGGAAGTACCATTTTTGGGGGGTTGGCAGAGAGCAACTGGTTCTTACACATCATAATATCCTGATATACGGCCCATTTTGAAACAATTAAAAAGCCGGAAATATCCGGAAAAGGCCGAAAATGTACAAGACAGGATTCTCCGGATGCTGGTTGTATTGGAAGTACCATTCTTCGGGGATTGGCAGCGCGCACCGTGTTCTCTCACATCATAATATCCTGCTATTCTGCCCGTTTTTGATCACTTAATATGCCGGAAATGTCCGGAAAAGGCCGAAGGTGTACAGAACCTGATGCTCCGTATGCTCGTTGTAAGGGGCGTACCATTTCTCGGGGATTGGCAGCGCGTAACGAGTTATCTCATATCATAATATCCTGAAATACGGCCCATTTTGAAACAATTAAAAAGCCGGAAATGTCCGGAAAAGGCCGAAGGTGTACAGAACCTGATGCTCCGTATGCTCGTTGTAATGGAAGTACCATTCTTCGGGGATTGGCAGCGTGCAGCGAGTTCTCACACCTCATAATATCCTGCGAAACGACCCATTTTGAAACTATTAAAAAGCCGAAACTGGTCGGAAAAGGCCGAATATGCACAAGACAGGATTCTCCGCATGCTCGTTGTAATGGATGTACCATTTTTCGGGGATTGGCAGCGCGCAACGAGTTCTCTCACATCATAATATCCTGATATACGGCCCATTTTGAAACAATTAAAAAGCCGGAAATGTCCGGAAAAGGCCGAAGGTGTACAGAAACCGTTGCTCCCTTTGCTTGTTGTAATGGAAGTACCATTTTTGGGGGGTTGGCAGCGTGCAGCGAGTTCTCACACCTCATAATATCCTGCGAAACGACTCATTTTGAAACTATTAAAAAGCCGAAACTGGCCGGAAAAGGCCGAATATGTACAAGACAGGATTCTCCGCATGCTCGTTGTAATGGATGTACCATTTTTCGGGGATTGGCAGCGCGCAACGAGTTCTCTCACATCATAATATCCTGATATACGACCCATTTTGAAACTATTAAAAAGCCGAAACTGGCCGGAAATGGCCGAATATGTACAAGACAGGATTCTCCGCATGCTCGTTGTAATGGAAGTACCATTCTTCGGGGATTGGCAGCGCGCAACGAGTTCTCTCACATCATAATATCTTGCTATACGGCCCGTTTTTAATCACATAAAATGCCGGAGACGTCCGGAAAAGGCCGAAGGTGTACAGAACCCAATGCTCCGTTTGCTCGTTGTAATGGAAGTACCATTTTTGGGGGGTTGGCAGAGAGCAACTGGTTCTTACACATCATAATATCCTGATATACGGCCCATTTTGAAACAATTAAAAAGCCGGAAATATCCGGAAAAGGCCGAAGGTGTACAGAACCCGTTGCTCCGTATGCTCGTTGTAATGGAAGTACCATTTTTGGGGGGTTGGCAGAGAGCAACTGGTTCTTACACATCATAATATCCTGATATACGGCCCATTTTGAAACAATTAAAAAGCCGGATATATCCGGAAAAGGCCGAAGGTGTACAGAACCCGTTGCTCCGTATGCTCGTTGTAATGGAATTACCATTTTTGGGGGATTGGCAACGCTCAACGCGTTTTTACACATCATAATATCCTGCGTTACGACTCATTTTGAAACTATTAAAAAGCCGAAACTGGCCGGAAAAGGCCGAATATGTACCAGACAGGATTCTCGTCATGCTCGTTGAAATGGAAGTACCATTCTTCGGGGATTTGCAGCGCGCAACGAGTTCTCTCACATCATAATATCCTGATATACGGCCCATTTTGAAACAATTAAAAAGCCGGAAATGTCCGGAAAAGGCCGAAGGTGTACAGAACCCGTTGCTCCCTTTGCTTGTTGTAATGGAAGTACCATTTTTGGGGGGTTGGCAGAGAGCAACTGGTTCTTACACATCATAATATCCTGATATACGGCCCATTTTGAAGCAATTAAAAAGCCGGAAATGTCCGGAAAAGGCCGAAGGTGTACAGAACCCGTTGCTCCGTATGCTCGTTGCAATGGGCGTACCATTTTTCGGGGATTTCCAGCGTGCAGCCAGTTCTCACACCTCATAATATCCTGCGATACGACCCATTTTGAAACTATTAAAAAGCCGAAACTGGCCGGAAATGGCCGAATATGTACAAGACAGGATTCTCCGCATGCTCGTTGTAATGGAAGGACCATTCTTCGGGGATTGGCAGCGCGCAACGAGTTCTCTCACATCATAATATCCTGATATACGGCCCATTTTGAAACAATTAAAAAGCCGGAAATGTCCGGAAAAGGCCGAAGGTGTACAGAACCCAATGCTCCGTTTGCTCGTTGTAATGGAAGTACCATTTTTGGGGGGTTGGCAGAGAGCAACTGGTTCTTACACATCATAATATCCTGATATACGGCCCATTTTGAAACAATTACAAAGCCGGAAATATCCGGAAAAGGCCGAAGGTGTACAGAACCCGTTGCTCCGTATGCTCGTTGTAATGGAATTACCATTTTTGTGGGATTGGCAACGCTCAACGCGTTTTTACACATCATAATATCCTGCTATTCGGCCCATTTTTGATCACTTAAAATGCCGGAAATGTCCGGAAAAGGCCGAAGATGTACAGAACCTGATACTCCGTATGCTCGTTGTAAGGGGCGTACCATTCTTCGGGGATTTGCAGCGCGCAACGAGTTCTCTCACATCATAATATCCTGATATACGGCCCATTTTGAAACAATTAAAAAGCCGGAAATGTCCGGAAAAGGCCGAAGGTGTACAGAACCCGTTGCTCCGTATGCTCGTTGTAGTGGGCGTACCATTTTTGGGGGGTTGGCAGCGTGCAGCGAGTTCTCATACCTCATAATATCCTGCGAAACGACCCATTTTGAAACTATTAAAAAGCCGAAACTGGTCGGAAAAGGCCGAATATGCACAAGACAGGATTCTCCGCATGCTCGTTGTAATGGAAGTACCATTCTTCGGGGATTTGCAGCGCGCAACGAGTTCCCTCACATCATAATATCCTGCTATACGGCCCATTTTTAATCACATAAAATGCCGGAGATGTCCGGAAAAGGCCGAAGGTGTACAGAACCTGATGCTCCGTATGCTCGTTCTAATGGAAGTACCATTCTTCGGGGATTGGCAGCGCGCAACGAGTTCTCTCACATCATAATATCCTGATATACGGCCCATTTTGAAACAATTAAAAAGCCGGAAATGTCCGGAAAAGGCCGAAGGTGTACAGAACCCAATGCTCCGTTTGCTCGTTGTAATGGAAGTACCATTTTTGGGGGGTTGGCAGAGAGCAACTGGTTCTTACACATCATAATATCCTGATATACGGCCCATTTTGAAACAATTAAAAAGCCGGATATATCCGGAAAAGGCCGAAGGTGTACAGAACCCGTTGCTCCGTATGCTCGTTGTAATGGAATTACCATTTTTGGGGGATTGGCAACGCTCAACGCGTTTTTACACATCATAATATCCTGCGTTACGACTCATTTTGAAACTATTAAAAAGCCGAAACTGGCCGGAAAAGGCCGAATATGTACCAGACAGGATTCTCGTCATGCTCGTTGAAATGGAAGTACCATTCTTCGGGGATTTGCAGCGCGCAACGAGTTCTCTCACATCATAATATCCTGATATACGGCCCATTTTGAAACAATTAAAAAGCCGGAAATGTCCGGAAAAGGCCGAAGGTGTACAGAACCCAATGCTCCGTTTGCTCGTTGTAATGGAAGTACCATTTTTGGGGGGTTGGCAGAGAGCAACTGGTTCTTACACATCATAATATCCTGATATACGGCCCATTTTGAAACAATTAAAAAGCCGGATATATCCGGAAAAGGCCGAAGGTGTACAGAACCCGTTGCTCCGTATGCTCGTTGTAGTGGGCGTACCATTTTTCGGGGATTTCCAGCGTGCAGCCAGTTCTCACACCTCATAATATCCTGCGATACGACCCATTTTGAAACTATTAAAAAGCCGAAACTGGCCGGAAAAGGCCGAATATGTACAAGACAGGATTCTCCGCATGCTCGTTGTAATGGATGTACCATTTTTCGGGGATTGGCAGCGCGCAACGAGTTCTCTCACATCATAATATCCTGATATACGGCCCATTTTGAAACAATTAAAAAGCCGGAAATGTCCGGAAAAGGCCGAAGGTGTACAGAATCCAATGCTCCGTTTGCTCGTTGTAATGGAAGTACCATTTTTGGGGGGTTGGCAGAGAGCAACTGGTTCTTACACATCATAATATCCTGATATACGGCCCATTTTGAAACAATTAAAAAGCCGGATATATCCGGAAAAGGCCGAAGGTGTACAGAACCCGTTGCTCCGTATGCTTGTTGTAATGGAATTACCATTTTTGGGGGATTGGCAACGCTCAACGCGTTTTTACACATCATAATATCCTGCGTTACGACTCATTTTGAAACTATTAAAAAGCCGAAACTGGCCGGAAAAGGCCGAATATGTACCAGACAGGATCCTCGTCATGCTCGTTGAAATGGAAGTACCATTCTTCGGGGATTTGCAGCGCGCAACGAGTTCTCTCACATCATAATATCCTGATATACGGCCCATTTTGAAACAATTAAAAAGCCGGAAATGTCCGGAAAAGGCCGAAGGTGTACAGAACCCGTTGCTCCCTTTGCTTGTTGTAATGGAAGTACCATTTTTGGGGGGTTGGCAGCGTGCAGCGAGTTCTCATACCTCATAATATCCTGCGAAACGACCCATTTTGAAACTATTAAAAAGCCGAAACTGGTCGGAAAAGGCCGAATATGCACAAGACAGGATTCTCCGCATGCTCGTTGTAATGGAAGTACCATTCTTCGGGGATTTGAAGCGCGCAACGAGTTCCCTCACATCATAATATCCTGCTATACGGCCCATTTTTAATCACATAAAATGCCGGAGATGTCCGGAAAAGGCCGAAGGTGTACAGAACCTGATGCTCCGTATGCTCGTTGTAATGGAATTACCATTTTTGGGGGATTGGCTACGCTCAACGCGTTTTTACACATCATAATATCCTGCGTTACGACTCATTTTGAAACTATTAAAAAGCCGAAACTGGCCGGAAAAGGCCGAATATGTACCAGACAGGATTCTCGTCATGCTCGTTGAAATGGAAGTACCATTCTTCGGGGATTTGCAGCGCGCAACGAGTTCTCTCACATCATAATATCCTGATATACGGCCCATTTTGAAACAATTAAAAAGCCGGAAATGTCCGGAAAAGGCCGAAGGTGTACAGAACCCGTTGCTCCCTTTGCTTGTTGTAATGGAAGTACCATTTTTGGGGGGTTGGCAGCGTGCAGCGAGTTCTCATACCTCATAATATCCTGCGAAACGACCCATTTTGAAACTATTAAAAAGCCGAAACTGGTCGGAAAAGGCCGAATATGCACAAGACAGGATTCTCCGCATGCTCGTTGTAATGGATGTACCATTTTTCGGGGATTGGCAGCGCGCAACGAGTTCTCTCACATCATAATATCCTGATATACGGCCCATTTTGAAACAATTAAAAAGCCGGAAATGTCCGGAAAAGGCCGAAGGTGTACAGAACCCGTTGCTCCCTTTGCTTGTTGTAATGGAAGTACCATTTTTGGGGGGTTGGCAGAGAGCAACTGGTTCTTACACATCATAATATCCTGATATACGGCCCATTTTGAAGCAATTAAAAAGCCGGAAATGTCCGGAAAAGGCCGAAGGTGTACAGAACCCGTTGCTCCGTATGCTCGTTGTAATGGGCGTACCATTTTTCGGGGATTTCCAGCGTGCAGCCAGTTCTCACACCTCATAATATCCTGCGATACGACCCATTTTGAAACTATTAAAAAGCCGAAACTGGCCGGAAATGGCCGAATATGTACAAGACAGGATTCTCCGCATGCTCGTTGTAATGGAAGTACCATTTTTGGGGGGTTGGTAGAGAGCAACTGGTTCTTACACATCATAATATCCTGATATACGGCCCCTATTGAAGCAATTAAAAAGCCGGAAATGTCCGGAAAAGGCCGAAGGTGTACAGAACCCGCTGCTCCGTATGCTCGTTGTAATGGGCGTACCATTTTTCGGGGATTTCCAGCGTGCAGCCAGTTCTCACACCACATAATATCCTGCGATACGACCCATTTTGAAACTATTAAAAAGCCGAAACTGGCCGGAAATGGCCGAATATGTACAAGACAGGATTCTCCGCATGCTCGTTGTAATGGAAGTACCATTCTTCGGGGACTGGCAGCGCGCAACGAGTTCTCTCACATCATAATATCCTGCTATACGGCCCGTTTTTAATCACATAAAATGCCGGAGATGTCCGGAAAAGGCCGAAGGTGTACAGAACCCAATGCTCCGTTTGCTCGTTGTAATGGAAGTACCATTTTTGGGGGGTTGGCAGAGAGCAACTGGTTCTTACACATCATAATATCCTGATATACGGCCCATTTTGAAACAATTAAAAAGCCGGAAATATCCGGAAAAGGCCGAAAATGTACAAGACAGGATTCTCCGGATGCTGGTTGTATTGGAAGTACCATTCTTCGGGGATTGGCAGCGCGCACCGTGTTCTCTCACATCATAATATCCTGCTATTCTGCCCGTTTTTGATCACTTAATATGCCGGAAATGTCCGGAAAAGGCCGAAGGTGTACAGAACCTGATGCTCCGTATGCTCGTTGTAAGGGGCGTACCATTTCTCGGGGATTTGCAGCGCGCAACGAGTTCTCTCACATCATAATATCCTGATATACGGCCCATTTTGAAACAATTAAAAAGCCGGAAATGTCCGGAAAAGGCCGAAGGTGTACAGAACCCGTTGCTCCCTTTGCTTGTTGTAATGGAAGTACCATTTTTGGGGGGTTGGCAGCGTGCAGCGAGTTCTCATACCTCATAATATCCTGCGAAACGACCCATTTTGAAACTATTAAAAAGCCGAAACTGGTCGGAAAAGGCCGAATATGCACAAGACAGGATTCTCCGCATGCTCGTTGTAATGGAAGTACCATTCTTCGGGGATTTGAAGCGCGCAACGAGTTCCCTCACATCATAATATCCTGCTATACGGCCCATTTTTAATCACATAAAATGCCGGAGATGTCCGGAAAAGGCCGAAGGTGTACAGAACCTGATGCTCCGTATGCTCGTTGTAATGGAAGTACCATTCTTCGGGGATTGGCAGCGCGCAACGAGTTCTCTCACATCATAATATCCTGATATACGGCCCATTTTGAAACAATTAAAAAGCCGGAAATGTCCGGAAAAGGCCGAAGGTGTACAGAACCCAATGCTCCGTTTGCTCGTTGTAATGGAAGTACCATTTTTGGGGGGTTGGCAGAGAGCAACTGGTTCTTACACATCATAATATCCTGATATACGGCCCATTTTGAAACAATTAAAAAGCCGGATATATCCGGAAAAGGCCGAAGGTGTACAGAACCCGTTGCTCCGTATGCTCGTTGTAATGGAATTACCATTTTTGGGGGATTGGCTACGCTCAACGCGTTTTTACACATCATAATATCCTGCGTTACGACTCATTTTGAAACTATTAAAAAGCCGAAACTGGCCGGAAAAGGCCGAATATGTACCAGACAGGATTCTCGTCATGCTCGTTGAAATGGAAGTACCATTCTTCGGGGATTTGCAGCGCGCAACGAGTTATCTCACATCATAATATCCTGCTATACGGCCCGTTTTTAATCACATAAAATGCCGGAGATGTCCGGAAAAGGCCGAAGGTGTACAGAACCCAATGCTCCGTTTGCTCGTTGTAATGGAAGTACCATTTTTGGGGGGTTGGCAGAGAGCAACTGGTTCTTACACATCATAATATCCTGATATACGGCCCATTTTGAAACAATTAAAAAGCCGGAAATATCCGGAAAAGGCCGAAAATGTACAAGACAGGATTCTCCGGATGCTGGTTGTATTGGAAGTACCATTCTTCGGGGATTGGCAGCGCGCACCGTGTTCTCTCACATCATAATATCCTGCTATTCTGCCCGTTTTTGATCACTTAATATGCCGGAAATGTCCGGAAAAGGCCGAAGGTGTACAGAACCTGATGCTCCGTATGCTCGTTGTAAGGGGCGTACCATTTCTCGGGGATTGGCAGCGCGTAACGAGTTATCTCATATCATAATATCCTGAAATACGGCCCATTTTGAAACAATTAAAAAGCCGGAAATGTCCGGAAAAGGCCGAAGGTGTACAGAACCTGATGCTCCGTATGCTCGTTGTAATGGAAGTACCATTCTTCGGGGATTGGCAGCGTGCAGCGAGTTCTCACACCTCATAATATCCTGCGAAACGACCCATTTTGAAACTATTAAAAAGCCGAAACTGGTCGGAAAAGGCCGAATATGCACAAGACAGGATTCTCCGCATGCTCGTTGTAATGGATGTACCATTTTTCGGGGATTGGCAGCGCGCAACGAGTTCTCTCACATCATAATATCCTGATATACGGCCCATTTTGAAACAATTAAAAAGCCGGAAATGTCCGGAAAAGGCCGAAGGTGTACAGAAACCGTTGCTCCCTTTGCTTGTTGTAATGGAAGTACCATTTTTGGGGGGTTGGCAGCGTGCAGCGAGTTCTCACACCTCATAATATCCTGCGAAACGACTCATTTTGAAACTATTAAAAAGCCGAAACTGGCCGGAAAAGGCCGAATATGTACAAGACAGGATTCTCCGCATGCTCGTTGTAATGGATGTACCATTTTTCGGGGATTGGCAGCGCGCAACGAGTTCTCTCACATCATAATATCCTGATATACGACCCATTTTGAAACTATTAAAAAGCCGAAACTGGCCGGAAATGGCCGAATATGTACAAGACAGGATTCTCCGCATGCTCGTTGTAATGGAAGTACCATTCTTCGGGGATTGGCAGCGCGCAACGAGTTCTCTCACATCATAATATCTTGCTATACGGCCCGTTTTTAATCACATAAAATGCCGGAGACGTCCGGAAAAGGCCGAAGGTGTACAGAACCCAATGCTCCGTTTGCTCGTTGTAATGGAAGTACCATTTTTGGGGGGTTGGCAGAGAGCAACTGGTTCTTACACATCATAATATCCTGATATACGGCCCATTTTGAAACAATTAAAAAGCCGGAAATATCCGGAAAAGGCCGAAGGTGTACAGAACCCGTTGCTCCGTATGCTCGTTGTAATGGAAGTACCATTTTTGGGGGGTTGGCAGAGAGCAACTGGTTCTTACACATCATAATATCCTGATATACGGCCCATTTTGAAACAATTAAAAAGCCGGATATATCCGGAAAAGGCCGAAGGTGTACAGAACCCGTTGCTCCGTATGCTCGTTGTAATGGAATTACCATTTTTGGGGGATTGGCAACGCTCAACGCGTTTTTACACATCATAATATCCTGCGTTACGACTCATTTTGAAACTATTAAAAAGCCGAAACTGGCCGGAAAAGGCCGAATATGTACCAGACAGGATTCTCGTCATGCTCGTTGAAATGGAAGTACCATTCTTCGGGGATTTGCAGCGCGCAACGAGTTCTCTCACATCATAATATCCTGATATACGGCCCATTTTGAAACAATTAAAAAGCCGGAAATGTCCGGAAAAGGCCGAAGGTGTACAGAACCCGTTGCTCCCTTTGCTTGTTGTAATGGAAGTACCATTTTTGGGGGGTTGGCAGAGAGCAACTGGTTCTTACACATCATAATATCCTGATATACGGCCCATTTTGAAGCAATTAAAAAGCCGGAAATGTCCGGAAAAGGCCGAAGGTGTACAGAACCCGTTGCTCCGTATGCTCGTTGCAATGGGCGTACCATTTTTCGGGGATTTCCAGCGTGCAGCCAGTTCTCACACCTCATAATATCCTGCGATACGACCCATTTTGAAACTATTAAAAAGCCGAAACTGGCCGGAAATGGCCGAATATGTACAAGACAGGATTCTCCGCATGCTCGTTGTAATGGAAGGACCATTCTTCGGGGATTGGCAGCGCGCAACGAGTTCTCTCACATCATAATATCCTGATATACGGCCCATTTTGAAACAATTAAAAAGCCGGAAATGTCCGGAAAAGGCCGAAGGTGTACAGAACCCAATGCTCCGTTTGCTCGTTGTAATGGAAGTACCATTTTTGGGGGGTTGGCAGAGAGCAACTGGTTCTTACACATCATAATATCCTGATATACGGCCCATTTTGAAACAATTACAAAGCCGGAAATATCCGGAAAAGGCCGAAGGTGTACAGAACCCGTTGCTCCGTATGCTCGTTGTAATGGAATTACCATTTTTGTGGGATTGGCAACGCTCAACGCGTTTTTACACATCATAATATCCTGCTATTCGGCCCATTTTTGATCACTTAAAATGCCGGAAATGTCCGGAAAAGGCCGAAGATGTACAGAACCTGATACTCCGTATGCTCGTTGTAAGGGGCGTACCATTCTTCGGGGATTTGCAGCGCGCAACGAGTTCTCTCACATCATAATATCCTGATATACGGCCCATTTTGAAACAATTAAAAAGCCGGAAATGTCCGGAAAAGGCCGAAGGTGTACAGAACCCGTTGCTCCGTATGCTCGTTGTAGTGGGCGTACCATTTTTGGGGGGTTGGCAGCGTGCAGCGAGTTCTCATACCTCATAATATCCTGCGAAACGACCCATTTTGAAACTATTAAAAAGCCGAAACTGGTCGGAAAAGGCCGAATATGCACAAGACAGGATTCTCCGCATGCTCGTTGTAATGGAAGTACCATTCTTCGGGGATTTGCAGCGCGCAACGAGTTCCCTCACATCATAATATCCTGCTATACGGCCCATTTTTAATCACATAAAATGCCGGAGATGTCCGGAAAAGGCCGAAGGTGTACAGAACCTGATGCTCCGTATGCTCGTTCTAATGGAAGTACCATTCTTCGGGGATTGGCAGCGCGCAACGAGTTCTCTCACATCATAATATCCTGATATACGGCCCATTTTGAAACAATTAAAAAGCCGGAAATGTCCGGAAAAGGCCGAAGGTGTACAGAACCCAATGCTCCGTTTGCTCGTTGTAATGGAAGTACCATTTTTGGGGGGTTGGCAGAGAGCAACTGGTTCTTACACATCATAATATCCTGATATACGGCCCATTTTGAAACAATTAAAAAGCCGGATATATCCGGAAAAGGCCGAAGGTGTACAGAACCCGTTGCTCCGTATGCTCGTTGTAATGGAATTACCATTTTTGGGGGATTGGCAACGCTCAACGCGTTTTTACACATCATAATATCCTGCGTTACGACTCATTTTGAAACTATTAAAAAGCCGAAACTGGCCGGAAAAGGCCGAATATGTACCAGACAGGATTCTCGTCATGCTCGTTGAAATGGAAGTACCATTCTTCGGGGATTTGCAGCGCGCAACGAGTTCTCTCACATCATAATATCCTGATATACGGCCCATTTTGAAACAATTAAAAAGCCGGAAATGTCCGGAAAAGGCCGAAGGTGTACAGAACCCAATGCTCCGTTTGCTCGTTGTAATGGAAGTACCATTTTTGGGGGGTTGGCAGAGAGCAACTGGTTCTTACACATCATAATATCCTGATATACGGCCCATTTTGAAACAATTAAAAAGCCGGATATATCCGGAAAAGGCCGAAGGTGTACAGAACCCGTTGCTCCGTATGCTCGTTGTAGTGGGCGTACCATTTTTCGGGGATTTCCAGCGTGCAGCCAGTTCTCACACCTCATAATATCCTGCGATACGACCCATTTTGAAACTATTAAAAAGCCGAAACTGGCCGGAAAAGGCCGAATATGTACAAGACAGGATTCTCCGCATGCTCGTTGTAATGGATGTACCATTTTTCGGGGATTGGCAGCGCGCAACGAGTTCTCTCACATCATAATATCCTGATATACGGCCCATTTTGAAACAATTAAAAAGCCGGAAATGTCCGGAAAAGGCCGAAGGTGTACAGAATCCAATGCTCCGTTTGCTCGTTGTAATGGAAGTACCATTTTTGGGGGGTTGGCAGAGAGCAACTGGTTCTTACACATCATAATATCCTGATATACGGCCCATTTTGAAACAATTAAAAAGCCGGATATATCCGGAAAAGGCCGAAGGTGTACAGAACCCGTTGCTCCGTATGCTTGTTGTAATGGAATTACCATTTTTGGGGGATTGGCAACGCTCAACGCGTTTTTACACATCATAATATCCTGCGTTACGACTCATTTTGAAACTATTAAAAAGCCGAAACTGGCCGGAAAAGGCCGAATATGTACCAGACAGGATCCTCGTCATGCTCGTTGAAATGGAAGTACCATTCTTCGGGGATTTGCAGCGCGCAACGAGTTCTCTCACATCATAATATCCTGATATACGGCCCATTTTGAAACAATTAAAAAGCCGGAAATGTCCGGAAAAGGCCGAAGGTGTACAGAACCCGTTGCTCCCTTTGCTTGTTGTAATGGAAGTACCATTTTTGGGGGGTTGGCAGCGTGCAGCGAGTTCTCATACCTCATAATATCCTGCGAAACGACCCATTTTGAAACTATTAAAAAGCCGAAACTGGTCGGAAAAGGCCGAATATGCACAAGACAGGATTCTCCGCATGCTCGTTGTAATGGAAGTACCATTCTTCGGGGATTTGAAGCGCGCAACGAGTTCCCTCACATCATAATATCCTGCTATACGGCCCATTTTTAATCACATAAAATGCCGGAGATGTCCGGAAAAGGCCGAAGGTGTACAGAACCTGATGCTCCGTATGCTCGTTGTAATGGAATTACCATTTTTGGGGGATTGGCTACGCTCAACGCGTTTTTACACATCATAATATCCTGCGTTACGACTCATTTTGAAACTATTAAAAAGCCGAAACTGGCCGGAAAAGGCCGAATATGTACCAGACAGGATTCTCGTCATGCTCGTTGAAATGGAAGTACCATTCTTCGGGGATTTGCAGCGCGCAACGAGTTCTCTCACATCATAATATCCTGATATACGGCCCATTTTGAAACAATTAAAAAGCCGGAAATGTCCGGAAAAGGCCGAAGGTGTACAGAACCCGTTGCTCCCTTTGCTTGTTGTAATGGAAGTACCATTTTTGGGGGGTTGGCAGCGTGCAGCGAGTTCTCATACCTCATAATATCCTGCGAAACGACCCATTTTGAAACTATTAAAAAGCCGAAACTGGTCGGAAAAGGCCGAATATGCACAAGACAGGATTCTCCGCATGCTCGTTGTAATGGATGTACCATTTTTCGGGGATTGGCAGCGCGCAACGAGTTCTCTCACATCATAATATCCTGATATACGGCCCATTTTGAAACAATTAAAAAGCCGGAAATGTCCGGAAAAGGCCGAAGGTGTACAGAACCCGTTGCTCCCTTTGCTTGTTGTAATGGAAGTACCATTTTTGGGGGGTTGGCAGAGAGCAACTGGTTCTTACACATCATAATATCCTGATATACGGCCCATTTTGAAGCAATTAAAAAGCCGGAAATGTCCGGAAAAGGCCGAAGGTGTACAGAACCCGTTGCTCCGTATGCTCGTTGTAATGGGCGTACCATTTTTCGGGGATTTCCAGCGTGCAGCCAGTTCTCACACCTCATAATATCCTGCGATACGACCCATTTTGAAACTATTAAAAAGCCGAAACTGGCCGGAAATGGCCGAATATGTACAAGACAGGATTCTCCGCATGCTCGTTGTAATGGAAGTACCATTTTTGGGGGGTTGGTAGAGAGCAACTGGTTCTTACACATCATAATATCCTGATATACGGCCCCTATTGAAGCAATTAAAAAGCCGGAAATGTCCGGAAAAGGCCGAAGGTGTACAGAACCCGCTGCTCCGTATGCTCGTTGTAATGGGCGTACCATTTTTCGGGGATTTCCAGCGTGCAGCCAGTTCTCACACCACATAATATCCTGCGATACGACCCATTTTGAAACTATTAAAAAGCCGAAACTGGCCGGAAATGGCCGAATATGTACAAGACAGGATTCTCCGCATGCTCGTTGTAATGGAAGTACCATTCTTCGGGGACTGGCAGCGCGCAACGAGTTCTCTCACATCATAATATCCTGCTATACGGCCCGTTTTTAATCACATAAAATGCCGGAGATGTCCGGAAAAGGCCGAAGGTGTACAGAACCCAATGCTCCGTTTGCTCGTTGTAATGGAAGTACCATTTTTGGGGGGTTGGCAGAGAGCAACTGGTTCTTACACATCATAATATCCTGATATACGGCCCATTTTGAAACAATTAAAAAGCCGGAAATATCCGGAAAAGGCCGAAAATGTACAAGACAGGATTCTCCGGATGCTGGTTGTATTGGAAGTACCATTCTTCGGGGATTGGCAGCGCGCACCGTGTTCTCTCACATCATAATATCCTGCTATTCTGCCCGTTTTTGATCACTTAATATGCCGGAAATGTCCGGAAAAGGCCGAAGGTGTACAGAACCTGATGCTCCGTATGCTCGTTGTAAGGGGCGTACCATTTCTCGGGGATTGGCAGCGCGTAACGAGTTATCTCATATCATAATATCCTGAAATACGGCCCATTTTGAAACAATTAAAAAGCCGGAAATGTCCGGAAAAGGCCGAAGGTGTACAGAACCTGATGCTCCGTATGCTCGTTGTAATGGAAGTACCATTCTTCGGGGATTGGCAGCGTGCAGCGAGTTCTCACACCTCATAATATCCTGCGAAACGACCCATTTTGAAACTATTAAAAAGCCGAAACTGGTCGGAAAAGGCCGAATATGCACAAGACAGGATTCTCCGCATGCTCGTTGTAATGGATGTACCATTTTTCGGGGATTGGCAGCGCGCAACGAGTTCTCTCACATCATAATATCCTGATATACGGCCCATTTTGAAACAATTAAAAAGCCGGAAATGTCCGGAAAAGGCCGAAGGTGTACAGAAACCGTTGCTCCCTTTGCTTGTTGTAATGGAAGTACCATTTTTGGGGGATTGGCAGCGCGCAACGAGTTCTCTCACATCATAATATCCTGATATACGGCCCATTTTGAAACAATTAAAAAGCCGGAAATGTCCGGAAAAGACCGAAGGTGTACAGAACCCGTTGCTCCCTTTGCTTGTTGTAATGGAAGTACCATTTTTGGGGGGTTGGCAGAGAGCAACTGGTTCTTACACATCATAATATCCTGATATACGGCCCATTTTGAAGCAATTAAAAAGCCGGAAATGTCCGGAAAAGGCCGAAGGTGTACAGAACCCGTTGCTCCGTATGCTCGTTGTAATGGGCGTACCATTTTTCGGGGATTGGCAGCGTGCAGCCAGTTCTCACACCTCATAATATCCTGCGATACGACCCATTTTGAAACTATTAAAAAGCCGAAACTGGCCGGAAATGGCCGAATATGTACAAGACAGGATTCTCGTCATGCTCGTTGTAATGGAAGTACCATTCTTCGGGGATTTGCAGCGCGCAACGAGTTCCCTCACATCATAATATCCTGCTATACGGCCCATTTTTAATCACATAAAATGCCGGAGATGTCCGGAAAAGGCCGAAGGTGTACAGAACCTGATGCTCCGTATGCTCGTTGTAATGGAAGTACCATTCTTCGGGGATTGGCAGCGCGCAACGAGTTCTCTCACATCATAATATCCTGCGATACGACCCATTTTGAAACAATTAAAAAGCCGGAAATGTCCGGAAAAGGCCGAAGGTGTACAGAACCCGTTGCTCCGTATGCTCGTTGTAATGGAATTACCATTTTTGTGGGATTGGCAACGCTCAACGCGTTTTTACACATCATAATATCCTGCTATTCGGCCCATTTTTGATCACTTAAAATGCCGGAAATGTCCGGAAAAGGCCGAAGGTGTACAGAACCTGATGCTCCGTATGCTCGTTGTAAGGGGCGTACCATTTCTCGGGGATTGGCAGCGCGTAACGTGTTCTCTCTCATCATAATATCCTGATAAACGGCACATTTTGAAACAATTAAAAAGCCGGAAATGTCCGGAAAAGGCCGAAGGTGTACAGAACCCGTTGCTCCGTATGCTCGTTGTAGTGGGCGTACCATTTTTCGCGGATTGGCAGCGTGCCGCGAGATCTCAAACATCATAATATCCTGCGATACGACCCTTTATGAAACAATTAAAAAGCCGGTAATATCCGGAAAAGGCCGAAGGTGTAAAGAACCCGTTGCTCCGTATGCTCGTTGTAATGGATGGACCATTTTTGGGGGATTGGCAGCGTGCGGCGAGTTCTCACACCTCATAATATCCTGCGAAACGACTCATTTTGAAACTATTAAAATGCAGAAACTTGCCGGAAAAGGCCGAATATGTACAAGACAGGATTCCCCGCATGCTCGTTGTAATGGAAGTACCATTCTTCGGGGATTGGCAGCGCGCAACAAGTTCTCTCACATCATAATATCCTGATATACGGCCCATTTTGAAACAATTAAAAAGCCGGAAATGTCCGGAAAAGGCCGAAGGTGTACAGAACCCGTTGCTCCCTTTGCTTGTTGTAATGGAAGTACCATTTTTGGGGGGTTGGCAGAGAGCAACTGGTTCTTACACATCATAATATCCTGATATACGGCCCATTTTGAAGCAATTAAAAAGCCGGAAATGTCCGGAAAAGGCCGAAGGTGTACAGAACCCGTTGCTCCGTATGCTCGTTGCAATGGGCGTACCATTTTTCGGGGATTTCCAGCGTGCAGCCAGTTCTCACACCTCATAATATCCTGCGATACGACACATTTTGAAACTATTAAAAAGCCGAAACTGGCCGGAAATGGCCGAATATGTACAAGACAGGATTCTCCGCATGCTCGTTGTAATGGAAGGACCATTCTTCGGGGATTGGCAGCGCGCAACGAGTTCTCTCACATCATAATATCCTGATATACGGCCCATTTTGAAACAATTAAAAAGCCGGAAATGTCCGGAAAAGGCCGAAGGTGTACAGAACCCAATGCTTCGTTTGCTCGTTGTAATGGAAGTACCATTTTTGGGGGGTTGGCAGAGAGCAACTGGTTCTTACACATCATAATATCCTGATATACGGCCCATTTTGAAACAATTAAAAAGCCGGATATATCCGGAAAAGGCCGAAGGTGTACAGAACCCGTTGCTCCGTATGCTCGTTGTAATGGAATTACCATTTTTGGGGGATTGGCAACGCTCAACGCGTTTTTACACATCATAATATCCTGCGTTACGACACATTTTGAAACTATTAAAAAGCCGAAACTGGCCGGAAAAGGCCGAATATGCACAAGACAGGATTCTCGTCATGCTCGTTGAAATGGAAGTACCATTCTTCGGGGATTTGCAGCGCGCAACGAGTTCCTTCACATCATAATATCCTGCTATACGGCCCGTTTTTAATCACATAAAATGCCGGAGATGTCCGGAAAAGGCCGAAGGTGTACAGAACCCAATGCTCCGTTTGCTCGTTGTAATGGAAGTACCATTTTTGGGGGGTTGGCAGAGAGCAACTGGTTCTTACACATCATAATATCCTGATATACGGCCCATTTTGAAACAATTACAAAGCCGGAAATATCCGGAAAAGGCCGAAGGTGTACAGAACCCGTTGCTCCGTATGCTCGTTGTAATGGAATTACCATTTTTGTGGGATTGGCAACGCTCAACGCGTTTTTACACATCATAATATTCTGCTATTCGGCCCATTTTTGATCACTTAAAATGCCGGAAATGTCCGGAAAAGGCCGAAGATGTACAGAACCTGATGCTCCGTATGCTCGTTGTAAGGAGCGTACCATTTCTCGGGGATTGGCAGCGCGTAACGTGTTCTCTCTCATCATAATATCCTGATAAACGGCACATTTTGAAACAATTAAAAAGCCGGAAATGTCCGGAAAAGGCCGAAGGTGTACAGAACCCGTTGCTCCGTATGCTCGTTGTAGTGGGCATACCATTTTTCGGGGATTGGCAGCGTGCAGCGAGTTCTCACACCTCATAATATCCTGCGATACGACTCATTTTGAAACTATTAAAAAGCCGAAACTGGCCGGAAAAGGCCGAATATGTACAAGACAGGATTCTCCGCATGCTCGTTGTAATGGATGTACCATTTTTCGGGGATTGGCAGCGCGCAACGAGTTCTCTCACATCATAATATCCTGATATACGACCCATTTTGAAACTATTAAAAAGCCGAAACTGGCCGGAAATGGCCGAATATGTACAAGACAGGATTCTCCGCATGCTCGTTGTAATGGAAGTACCATTCTTCGGGGATTGGCAGCGCGCAACGAGTTCCCTCACATCATAATATCCTGCTATACGGCCCATTTTTAATCACATAAAATGCCGGAGATGTCCGGAAAAGGCCGAAGGTGTACAGAACCTGATGCTCCGTATGCTCGTTGTAATGGAAGTACCATTCTTCGGGGATTGGCAGCGCGCAACGAGTTCTCTCACATCATAATATCCTGATATACGGCCCATTTTGAAACAATTAAAAAGCCGGAAATGTTCGGAAAAGGCCGAAGGTGTACAGAACCCAATGCTCCGTTTGCTCGTTGTAATGGAAGTACCATTTTTGGGGGGTTGGCAGAGAGCAACTGGTTCTTACACATCATAATATCCTGATATACGGCCCATTTTGAAACAATTAAAAAGCCGGATATATCCGGAAAAGGCCGAAGGTGTACAGAACCCGTTGCTCCGTATGCTCGTTGTAATGGAATTACCATTTTTGGGGGATTGGCAACGCTCAACGCGTTTTTACACATCATAATATCCTGCGTTACGACTCATTTTGAAACTATTAAAAAGCCGAAACTGGCCGGAAAAGGCCGAATATGTACCAGACAGGATTCTCGTCATGCTCGTTGAAATGGAAGTACCATTCTTCGGGGATTTGCAGCGCGCAACGAGTTCTCTCACACCATAATATCCTGATATACGGCCCATTTTGAAACAATTAAAAAGCCGGAAATGTCCGGAAAAGGCCGAAGGTGTACAGAACCCGTTGCTCCCTTTGCTTGTTGTAATGGAAGTACCATTTTTGGGGGGTTGGCAGCGTGCAGCGAGTTCTCACACCTCATAATATCCTGCGAAACGACCCATTTTGAAACTATTAAAAAGCCGAAACTGGTCGGAAAAGGCCGAATATGCACAAGACAGGATTCTCCGCATGCTCGTTGTAATGGATGTACCATTTTTGGGGGGTTGGCAGAGAGCAACTGGTTCTTACACATCATAATATCCTGATATACGGCCCATTTTGAAGCAATTAAAAAGCCGGAAATGTCCGGAAAAGGCCGAAGGTGTACAGAACCCGTTGCTCCGTATGCTCGTTGTAATGGGCGTACCATTTTTCGGGGATTTCCAGCGTGCAGCCAGTTCTCACACCTCATAATATCCTGCGATACGACCCATTTTGAAACTATTAAAAAGCCGAAACTGGCCGGAAATGGCCGAATATGTACAAGACAGGATTCTCCGCATGCTCGTTGTAATGGAAGTACCATTTTTGGGGGGTTGGTAGAGAGCAACTGGTTCTTACACATCATAATATCCTGATATACGGCCCCTATTGAAGCAATTAAAAAGCCGGAAATGTCCGGAAAAGGCCGAAGGTGTACAGAACCCGCTGCTCCGTATGCTCGTTGTAATGGGCGTACCATTTTTCGGGGATTTCCAGCGTGCAGCCAGTTCTCACACCACATAATATCCTGCGATACGACCCATTTTGAAACTATTAAAAAGCCGAAACTGGCCGGAAATGGCCGAATATGTACAAGACAGGATTCTCCGCATGCTCGTTGTAATGGAAGTACCATTCTTCGGGGACTGGCAGCGCGCAACGAGTTCTCTCACATCATAATATCCTGCTATACGGCCCGTTTTTAATCACATAAAATGCCGGAGATGTCCGGAAAGGGCCGAAGGTGTACAGAACCTGATGCTCCGTTTGCTCGTTGTAATGGAAGTACCATTTTTGGGGGGTTGGCAGAGAGCAACTGGTTCTTACACATCATAATATCCTGATATACGGCCCATTTTGAAACAATTAAAAAGCCGGAAATATCCGGAAAAGGCCGAAGGTGTACAGAACCCGTTGCTCCGTATGCTCGTTGTAATGGAATTACCATTTTTGGGGGATTGGCAACGCTCAACGCGTTTTTACACATCATAATATCCTGCGTTACGACTCATTTTGAAACTATTAAAAAGCCGAAACTGGCCGGAAAAGGCCGAATATGTACCAGACAGGATTCTCGTCATGCTCGTTGAAATGGAAGTACCATTCTTCGGGGATTTGCAGCGCGCAACGAGTTCTCTCACATCATAATATCCTGATATACGGCCCATTTTGAAACAATTAAAAAGCCGGAAATGTCCGGAAAAGGCCGAAGGTGTACAGAACCCGTTGCTCCCTTTGCTTGTTGTAATGGAAGTACCATTTTTGGGGGGTTGGCAGCGTGCAGCGAGTTCTCATACCTCATAATATCCTGCGAAACGACCCATTTTGAAACTATTAAAAAGCCGAAACTGGTCGGAAAAGGCCGAATATGCACAAGACAGGATTCTCCGCATGCTCGTTGTAATGGATGTACCATTTTTCGGGGATTGGCAGCGCGCAACGAGTTCTCTCACATCATAATATCCTGATATACGGCCCATTTTGAAACAATTAAAAAGCCGGAAATGTCCGGAAAAGGCCGAAGGTGTACAGAACCCGTTGCTCCCTTTGCTTGTTGTAATGGAAGTACCATTTTTGGGGGGTTGGCAGAGAGCAACTGGTTCTTACACATCATAATATCCTGATATACGGCCCATTTTGAAGCAATTAAAAAGCCGGAAATGTCCGGAAAAGGCCGAAGGTGTACAGAACCCGTTGCTCCGTATGCTCGTTGTAATGGGCGCACCATTTTTCGGGGATTTCCAGCGTGCAGCCAGTTCTCACACCTCATAATATCCTGCGAAACGACCCATTTTGAAACTATTAAAAAGCCGAAACTGGTCGGAAAAGGCCGAATATGCACAAGACAGGATTCTCCGCATGCTCGTTGTAATGGAAGTACCATTCTTCGGGGATTTGCAGCGCGCAACGAGTTCCCTCACATCATAATATCCTGCTATACGGCCCATTTTTAATCACATAAAATGCCGGAGATGTCCGGAAAAGGCCGAAGGTGTACAGAACCTGATGCTCCGTATGCTCGTTGTAATGGAAGTACCATTCTTCGGGGATTGGCAGCGCGCAACGAGTTCTCTCACATCATAATATCCTGATATACGGCCCATTTTGAAACAATTAAAAAGCCGGAAATGTCCGGAAAAGGCCGAAGGTGTACAGAACCCAATGCTCCGTTTGCTCGTTGTAATGGAAGTACCATTTTTGGGGGGTTGGCAGAGAGCAACTGGTTCTTACACATCATAATATCCTGATATACGGCCCATTTTGAAACAATTAAAAAGCCGGATATATCCGGAAAAGGCCGAAGGTGTACAGAACCCGTTGCTCCGTATGCTCGTTGTAATGGAATTACCATTTTTGGGGGATTGGCTACGCTCAACGCGTTTTTACACATCATAATATCCTGCGTTACGACTCATTTTGAAACTATTAAAAAGCCGAAACTGGCCGGAAAAGGCCGAATATGTACCAGACAGGATTCTCGTCATGCTCGTTGAAATGGAAGTACCATTCTTCGGGGATTTGCAGCGCGCAACGAGTTCTCTCACATCATAATATCCTGATATACGGCCCATTTTGAAACAATTAAAAAGCCGGAAATGTCCGGAAAAGGCCGAAGGTGTACAGAACCCGTTGCTCCCTTTGCTTGTTGTAATGGAAGTACCATTTTTGGGGGGTTGGCAGCGTGCAGCGAGTTCTCATACCTCATAATATCCTGCGAAACGACCCATTTTGAAACTATTAAAAAGCCGAAACTGGTCGGAAAAGGCCGAATATGCACAAGACAGGATTCTCCGCATGCTCGTTGTAATGGATGTACCATTTTTCGGGGATTGGCAGCGCGCAACGAGTTCTCTCACATCATAATATCCTGATATACGGCCCATTTTGAAACAATTAAAAAGCCGGAAATGTCCGGAAAAGGCCGAAGGTGTACAGAACCCGTTGCTCCCTTTGCTTGTTGTAATGGAAGTACCATTTTTGGGGGGTTGGCAGAGAGCAACTGGTTCTTACACATCATAATATCCTGATATACGGCCCATTTTGAAGCAATTAAAAAGCCGGAAATGTCCGGAAAAGGCCGAAGGTGTACAGAACCCGTTGCTCCGTATGCTCGTTGTAATAGGCGTACCATTTTTCGGGGATTTCCAGCGTGCAGCCAGTTCTCACACCTCATAATATCCTGCGATACGACCCATTTTGAAACTATTAAAAAGCCGAAACTGGCCGGAAATGGCCGAATATGTACTAGACAGGATTCTCCGCATGCTCGTTGTAATGGAAGTACCATTTTTGGGGGGTTGGTAGAGAGCAACTGGTTCTTACACATCATAATATCCTGATATACGGCCCCTATTGAAGCAATTAAAAAGCCGGAAATGTCCGGAAAAGGCCGAAGGTGTACAGAACCCGCTGCTCCGTATGCTCGTTGTAATGGGCGTACCATTTTTCGGGGATTTCCAGCGTGCAGCCAGTTCTCACACCACATAATATCCTGCGATACGACCCATTTTGAAACTATTAAAAAGCCGAAACTGGCCGGAAATGGCCGAATATGTACAAGACAGGATTCTCCGCATGCTCGTTGTAATGGAAGTACCATTCTTCGGGGACTGGCAGCGCGCAACGAGTTCTCTCACATCATAATATCCTGAAATACGGCCCATTTTGAAACAATTAAAAAGCCGGAAATGTCCGGAAAAGGCCGAAGGTGTACAGAACCTGATGCTCCGTATGCTCGTTGTAATGGAAGTACCATTCTTCGGGGATTGGCAGCGTGCAGCGAGTTCTCACACCTCATAATATCCTGCGAAACGACCCATTTTGAAACTATTAAAAAGCCGAAACTGGTCGGAAAAGGCCGAATATGCACAAGACAGGATTCTCCGCATGCTCGTTGTAATGGATGTACCATTTTTCGGGGATTGGCAGCGCGCAACGAGTTCTCTCACATCATAATATCCTGATATACGGCCCATTTTGAAACAATTAAAAAGCCGGAAATGTCCGGAAAAGGCCGAAGGTGTACAGAAACCGTTGCTCCCTTTGCTTGTTGTAATGGAAGTACCATTTTTGGGGGATTGGCAGCGCGCAACGAGTTCTCTCACATCATAATATCCTGATATACGGCCCATTTTGAAACAATTAAAAAGCCGGAAATGTCCGGAAAAGACCGAAGGTGTACAGAACCCGTTGCTCCCTTTGCTTGTTGTAATGGAAGTACCATTTTTGGGGGGTTGGCAGAGAGCAACTGGTTCTTACACATCATAATATCCTGATATACGGCCCATTTTGAAGCAATTAAAAAGCCGGAAATGTCCGGAAAAGGCCGAAGGTGTACAGAACCCGTTGCTCCGTATGCTCGTTGTAATGGGCGTACCATTTTTCGGGGATTGGCAGCGTGCAGCCAGTTCTCACACCTCATAATATCCTGCGATACGACCCATTTTGAAACTATTAAAAAGCCGAAACTGGCCGGAAATGGCCGAATATGTACAAGACAGGATTCTCGTCATGCTCGTTGTAATGGAAGTACCATTCTTCGGGGATTTGCAGCGCGCAACGAGTTCCCTCACATCATAATATCCTGCTATACGGCCCATTTTTAATCACATAAAATGCCGGAGATGTCCGGAAAAGGCCGAAGGTGTACAGAACCTGATGGTTCCGTATGCTCGTTGTAATGGAAGTACCATTCTTCGGGGATTGGCAGCGCGCAACGAGTTCTCTCACATCATAATATCCTGCGATACGACCCATTTTGAAACAATTAAAAAGCCGGAAATGTCCGGAAAAGGCCGAAGGTGTACAGAACCCGTTGCTCCGTATGCTCGTTGTAATGGAATTACCATTTTTGTGGGATTGGCAACGCTCAACGCGTTTTTACACATCATAATATCCTGCTATTCGGCCCATTTTTGATCACTTAAAATGCCGGAAATGTCCGGAAAAGGCCGAAGGTGTACAGAACCTGATGCTCCGTATGCTCGTTGTAAGGGGCGTACCATTTCTCGGGGATTGGCAGCGCGTAACGTGTTCTCTCTCATCATAATATCCTGATAAACGGCACATTTTGAAACAATTAAAAAGCCGGAAATGTCCGGAAAAGGCCGAAGGTGTACAGAACCCGTTGCTCCGTATGCTCGTTGTAGTGGGCGTACCATTTTTCGCGGATTGGCAGCGTGCCGCGAGATCTCAAACATCATAATATCCTGCGATACGACCCTTTATGAAACAATTAAAAAGCCGGTAATATCCGGAAAAGGCCGAAGGTGTAAAGAACCCGTTGCTCCGTATGCTCGTTGTAATGGATGGACCATTTTTGGGGGATTGGCAGCGTGCGGCGAGTTCTCACACCTCATAATATCCTGCGAAACGACTCATTTTGAAACTATTAAAATGCAGAAACTTGCCGGAAAAGGCCGAATATATACAAGACAGGATTCCCCGCATGCTCGTTGTAATGGAAGTACCATTCTTCGGGGATTGGCAGCGCGCAACAAGTTCTCTCACATCATAATATCCTGATATACGGCCCATTTTGAAACAATTAAAAAGCCGGAAATGTCCGGAAAAGGCCGAAGGTGTACAGAACCCGTTGCTCCCTTTGCTTGTTGTAATGGAAGTACCATTTTTGGGGGGTTGGCAGAGAGCAACTGGTTCTTACACATCATAATATCCTGATATACGGCCCATTTTGAAGCAATTAAAAAGCCGGAAATGTCCGGAAAAGGCCGAAGGTGTACAGAACCCGTTGCTCCGTATGCTCGTTGCAATGGGCGTACCATTTTTCGGGGATTTCCAGCGTGCAGCCAGTTCTCACACCTCATAATATCCTGCGATACGACACATTTTGAAACTATTAAAAAGCCGAAACTGGCCGGAAATGGCCGAATATGTACAAGACAGGATTCTCCGCATGCTCGTTGTAATGGAAGGACCATTCTTCGGGGATTGGCAGCGCGCAACGAGTTCTCTCACATCATAATATCCTGATATACGGCCCATTTTGAAACAATTAAAAAGCCGGAAATGTCCGGAAAAGGCCGAAGGTGTACAGAACCCAATGCTTCGTTTGCTCGTTGTAATGGAAGTACCATTTTTGGGGGGTTGGCAGAGAGCAACTGGTTCTTACACATCATAATATCCTGATATACGGCCCATTTTGAAACAATTAAAAAGCCGGATATATCCGGAAAAGGCCGAAGGTGTACAGAACCCGTTGCTCCGTATGCTCGTTGTAATGGAATTACCATTTTTGGGGGATTGGCAACGCTCAACGCGTTTTTACACATCATAATATCCTGCGTTACGACACATTTTGAAACTATTAAAAAGCCGAAACTGGCCGGAAAAGGCCGAATATGCACAAGACAGGATTCTCGTCATGCTCGTTGAAATGGAAGTACCATTCTTCGGGGATTTGCAGCGCGCAACGAGTTCCTTCACATCATAATATCCTGCTATACGGCCCGTTTTTAATCACATAAAATGCCGGAGATGTCCGGAAAAGGCCGAATGTGTACAGAACCCAATGCTCCGTTTGCTCGTTGTAATGGAAGTACCATTTTTGGGGGGTTGGCAGAGAGCAACTGGTTCTTACACATCATAATATCCTGATATACGGCCCATTTTGAAACAATTACAAAGCCGGAAATATCCGGAAAAGGCCGAAGGTGTACAGAACCCGTTGCTCCGTATGCTCGTTGTAATGGAATTACCATTTTTGTGGGATTGGCAACGCTCAACGCGTTTTTACACATCATAATATTCTGCTATTCGGCCCATTTTTGATCACTTAAAATGCCGGAAATGTCCGGAAAAGGCCGAAGATGTACAGAACCTGATGCTCCGTATGCTCGTTGTAAGGGGCGTACCATTTCTCGGGGATTGGCAGCGCGTAACGTGTTCTCTCTCATCATAATATCCTGATAAACGGCACATTTTGAAACAATTAAAAAGCCGGAAATGTCCGGAAAAGGCCGAAGGTGTACAGAACCCGTTGCTCCGTATGCTCGTTGTAGTGGGCGTACCATTTTTCGGGGATTGGCAGCGTGCAGCGAGTTCTCACACCTCATAATATCCTGCGATACGACTCATTTTGAAACTATTAAAAAGCCGAAACTGGCCGGAAAAGGCCGAATATGTACAAGACAGGATTCTCCGCATGCTCGTTGTAATGGATGTACCATTTTTCGGGGATTGGCAGCGCGCAACGAGTTCTCTCACATCATAATATCCTGATATACGACCCATTTTGAAACTATTAAAAAGCCGAAACTGGCCGGAAATGGCCGAATATGTACAAGACAGGATTCTCCGCATGCTCGTTGTAATGGAAGTACCATTCTTCGGGGATTGGCAGCGCGCAACGAGTTCCCTCACATCATAATATCCTGCTATACGGCCCATTTTTAATCACATAAAATGCCGGAGATGTCCGGAAAAGGCCGAAGGTGTACAGAACCTGATGCTCCGTATGCTCGTTGTAATGGAAGTACCATTCTTCGGGGATTGGCAGCGCGCAACGAGTTCTCTCACATCATAATATCCTGATATACGGCCCATTTTGAAACAATTAAAAAGCCGGAAATGTTCGGAAAAGGCCGAAGGTGTACAGAACCCAATGCTCCGTTTGCTCGTTGTAATGGAAGTACCATTTTTGGGGGGTTGGCAGAGAGCAACTGGTTCTTACACATCATAATATCCTGATATACGGCCCATTTTGAAACAATTAAAAAGCCGGATATATCCGGAAAAGGCCGAAGGTGTACAGAACCCGTTGCTCCGTATGCTCGTTGTAATGGAATTACCATTTTTGGGGGATTGGCAACGCTCAACGCGTTTTTACACATCATAATATCCTGCGTTACGACTCATTTTGAAACTATTAAAAAGCCGAAACTGGCCGGAAAAGGCCGAATATGTACCAGACAGGATTCTCGTCATGCTCGTTGAAATGGAAGTACCATTCTTCGGGGATTTGCAGCGCGCAACGAGTTCTCTCACATCATAATATCCTGATATACGGCCCATTTTGAAACAATTAAAAAGCCGGAAATGTCCGGAAAAGGCCGAAGGTGTACAGAACCCGTTGCTCCCTTTGCTTGTTGTAATGGAAGTACCATTTTTGGGGGGTTGGCAGCGTGCAGCGAGTTCTCACACCTCATAATATCCTGCGAAACGACCCATTTTGAAACTATTAAAAAGCCGAAACTGGTCGGAAAAGGCCGAATATGCACAAGACAGGATTCTCCGCATGCTCGTTGTAATGGATGTACCATTTTTGGGGGGTTGGCAGAGAGCAACTGGTTCTTACACATCATAATATCCTGATATACGGCCCATTTTGAAGCAATTAAAAAGCCGGAAATGTCCGGAAAAGGCCGAAGGTGTACAGAACCCGTTGCTCCGTATGCTCGTTGTAATGGGCGTACCATTTTTCGGGGATTTCCAGCGTGCAGCCAGTTCTCACACCTCATAATATCCTGCGATACGACCCATTTTGAAACTATTAAAAAGCCGAAACTGGCCGGAAATGGCCGAATATGTACAAGACAGGATTCTCCGCATGCTCGTTGTAATGGAAGTACCATTTTTGGGGGGTTGGTAGAGAGCAACTGGTTCTTACACATCATAATATCCTGATATACGGCCCCTATTGAAGCAATTAAAAAGCCGGAAATGTCCGGAAAAGGCCGAAGGTGTACAGAACCCGCTGCTCCGTATGCTCGTTGTAATGGGCGTACCATTTTTCGGGGATTTCCAGCGTGCAGCCAGTTCTCACACCACATAATATCCTGCGATACGACCCATTTTGAAACTATTAAAAAGCCGAAACTGGCCGGAAATGGCCGAATATGTACAAGACAGGATTCTCCGCATGCTCGTTGTAATGGAAGTACCATTCTTCGGGGACTGGCAGCGCGCAACGAGTTCTCTCACATCATAATATCCTGCTATACGGCCCGTTTTTAATCACATAAAATGCCGGAGATGTCCGGAAAGGGCCGAAGGTGTACAGAACCCAATGCTCCGTTTGCTCGTTGTAATGGAAGTACCATTTTTGGGGGGTTGGCAGAGAGCAACTGGTTCTTACACATCATAATATCCTGATATACGGCCCATTTTGAAACAATTAAAAAGCCGGAAATATCCGGAAAAGGCCGAAGGTGTACAGAACCCGTTGCTCCGTATGCTCGTTGTAATGGAATTACCATTTTTGGGGGATTGGCAACGCTCAACGCGTTTTTACACATCATAATATCCTGCGATACGGCCCATTTTGAAACTATTAAAAAGCCGAAACTGCCCGGAAAAGGCCGAAAATGTACAAGACAGGATTCTCCGGATGCTGGTTGTATTGGAAGTACCATTCTTCGGGGATTGGCAGCGCGCAACGAGTTCTCTCACATCATAATATCCTGCGATACGACCCATTTTGAAACAATTAAAAAGCCGAAACTGCCCGGAAAAGGCCGAAAATGTACAAGACAGGATTCTCCGGATGCTGGTTGTATTGGAAGTACCATTCTTCGGGGATTGGCAGCGCGCACCGTGTTCTCTCACATCATAATATCCTGCTATTCTGCCCGTTTTTGATCACTTAATATGCCGGAAATGTCCGGAAAAGGCCGAAGGTGTACAGAACCTGATGCTCCGTATGCTCGTTGTAAGGGGCGTACCATTTCTCGGGGATTGGCAGCGTGCAGCGAGTTCTCACACCTCATAATATCCTGCGAAACGACTCATTTTGAAACTATTAAAATGCCGAAACTTGCCGGAAAAGGCCGAATATGTACAAGACAGGATTCTCCGCATGCTCGTTGTAATGGAAGTACCATTCTTCGGGGATTGGTTGCGCGCAACGAGTTCTCTCACATCATAATATCCTGATATACGGCCCATTTTGAAACAATTAAAAAGCCGGAAATGTCCGGAAAAGGCCGGAGGTGTACAGAACCCGTTGCTCCGTATGCTCGTTGTAATGGAAGGACCATTTTTGGGGGATTGGCAGAGAGCAACTGGTTCTTATACATCATAATATCCTGATATACAGCCCATTTTGAAGCAATTAAAAAGCCGGAAATGTCCGGAAAAGGCCGAAGGTGTACAGAACCCGTTGCTCCGTATGCTCGTTGCAATGGGCGTACCATTTTTCGGGGATTTCCAGCGTGCAGCCAGTTCTCACACCTCATAATATCCTGCGATACGACCCATTTTGAAACTATTAAAAAGCCGAAACTGACCGGAAATGGCCGAATATGTACAAGACAGGATTCTCCGCATGCTCGTTGTAATGGAAGTACCATTCTTCGGGGATTGGCAGCGCGCAACGAGTTCTCTCACATCATAATATCCTGATATACGGCCCATTTTGAAACAATTAAAAAGCCGGAAATGTCCGGAAAAGGCCGAAGGTGTACAGAACCCGTTGCTCCGTATGCTCGTTGTAATGGAATTACCATTTTTGGGGGATTGGCAACGCTCAACGCGTTTTTACACATCATAATATCCTGCTATTCGGCCCATTTTTGATCACTTAAAATGCCGGAAATATCCGGAAAAGGCCGAAGGTGTACAGAACCTGATGCTCCGTATGCTCGTTGTAGTGGGCGTACCATTTTTCGGGGATTGTCAGCGTGCAGCGAGTTCTCACACCTCATAATATCCTGCGATACGACTCATTTTGAAACTATTAAAAAGACGAAACTGGCCGGAAAAGGCCGAATATGTACAAGACAGGATTCTCCGCATGGTCGTTGTAATGGTAGTACCATTCTTCGAGGATTGGCTGCGCGCAACGAGTTCTCTCACATCATAATATCCTGCGATACGACCCATTTCGAAACAATTAAAAAGCCGAAACTGGCCGGAAAAGGCCGAAAATGTACAAGACAGGATTCTCCGGATGCTGGTTGTATTGGAAGTACCATTCTTCGGGGATTGGCAGCGCGCACCGTGTTCTCTCACATCATAATATCCTGCTATTCTGCCCGTTTTTGATCACTTAATATGCCGGAAATGTCCGGAAAAGGCCGAAGGTGTACAGAACCTGATGCTCCGTATGCTCGTTGTAAGGGGCGTACCATTTCTCGGGGATTGGCAGCGCGTAACTTGTTCTCTCACATCATAATATCCTGATAAACGGCACATTTTGAAACAATTAAAAAGCCGGAAATGTCCGGAAAAGGACGAAGGTGTACAGAACCCGTTGCTCCGTATGCTCGTTGTAGTGGGCGTACCATTTTTCGCGGATTGGCAGCGTGCAGCGAGATCTCAAACATCATAATATCCTGCGATACGACCCTTTTTGAAACAATTAAAAAGCCGGTAATATCCGGAAAAGGCCGAAGGTGTACAGAACCCGTTGCTCCGTATGCTCGTTGTAATGGAATTACCATTTTTGGGGGATTGGCAGCGTGCAGCGAGTTCTCACACCTCATAATATCCTGCGAAACGACTCATTTTGAAACTATTAAAATGCAGAAACATGCCGGTAAAGGCCGAATATGTGCAAGACAGGATTCTCCGCATGCTCGTTGTAATGGAAGTACCATTCTTCGGGGATTGGCAGCGCGCAACGAGTTCTCTCACATCATCATATCCTGATATACGGCCCATTTTGAAACAATTACAAAGCCGGAAATATCCGGAAAAGGCCGAAGGTGTACAGAACCCGTTGCTCCGTATGCTCGTTGTAATGGAATTACCATTTCTGTGGGATTGGCAACGCTCAATGCGTTTTTACACATCATAATATCCTGCTATTCGGCCCATTTTTGATCACTTAAAATGCCGGAAATGTCCGGAAAAGGCCGAAGGTGTACAGAACCTGATGCTCCGTATGCTCGTTGTAGTGGGCGTACCATTTTTCGGGGACTGTCAGCGTGCAGCGAGTTCTCACACCTCATAATATCCTGCGATACGACTCATTTTGAAACTATTAAAAAGCCGAAACTGGCCGGAAAAGGCCGAATATGTACAAGACAGGATTCTCCGCATGCTCGTTGTAATGGTAGTACCATTCTTCGAGGATTGGCTGCGCGCAACGAGTTCTCTCACATCATAATATCCTGCGATATGACCCATTTCGAAACAATTAAAAAGCCGAAACTGGCCGGAAAAGGCCGAAAATGTACAAGACAGGATTCTCCGGATGCTGGTTGTATTGGAAGTACCATTCTTCGGGGATTGGCAGCGCGCACCGTTTTCTCTCACATCATAATAACCTGCTATTCTGCCCGTTTTTGATCACTTAATATGCCGGAAATGTCCGGAAAAGGCCGAAGGTGTACAGAACCTGATGCTCCGTATGCTCGTTGTAAGGGGCGTACCATTTCTCGGGGATTGGCAGCGCGTAACGTGTTCTCTCACATCATAATATCCTGATAAACGGCACATTTTGAAACAATTAAAAAGCCGGAAATGTCCGGAAAAGGACGAAGGTGTACAGAACCCGTTGCTCCGTATGCTCGTTGTAGTGGGCGTACCATTTTTCGCGGATTGGCAGCGTGCAGCGAGATCTCAAACATCATAATATCCTGCGATACGACCCTTTTTGAAACAATTAAAAAGCCGGTAATATCCCGAAAAGGCCGAAGGTGTACAGAACCCGTTGCTCCGTATGCTCGTTGTAATGGAATTACCATTTTTGGGGGATTGGCAGCGTGCAGCGAGTTCTCACACCTCATAATATCCTGCGAAACGACTCATTTTGAAACTATTAAAATGCAGAAACTTGCCGGAAAAGGCCGAATATGTGCAAGACAGGATTCTCCGCATGCTCGTTGTAATGGAAGTACCATTCTTCGGGGATTGGCAGCGCGCAACGAGTTCTCTCACATCATAATATCCTGATATACGGCCCATTTTGAAACAATTAAAAAGCCGGAAATGTCCGGAAAAGGCCGAAGGTGTACAGAACCCGTTGCTCCCTTTGCTTGTTGTAATGGAAGTACCATTTTTGAGGGGTTGGCAGAGAGCAACTGGTTCTTACACATCATAATATCCTGATATACGGCCCCTATTGAAGCAGTTAAAAAGCCGGAAATGTCCGGAAAAGGCCGAGGGTGTACAGAACCCGCTGCTCCGTATGCTCGTTGTAATGGGCGTACCATTTTTCGGGGATTTCCAGCGTGCAGCCAGTTCTCACACCTCATAATATCCTGCGATACGACCCATTTTGAAACTATTAAAAAGCCGAAACTGGCCGGAAATGGCCGAATATGTACAAGACAGGATTCTCCGCATGGTCGTTGTAATGGAAGTACCATTCTTCGGGGATTGGCAGCGCGCAACGAGTTCTCTCACATCATAATATCCTGCTATACGGCCCGTTTTTAATCACATAAAATGCCGGAGATGTCCGGAAAAGGCCGAAGGTGTACAGAACCCGTTGCTCCCTTTGCTTGTTGTAATGGAAGTACCATTTTTGGGGGGTTGGCAGAGAGCAACTGGTTCTTACACATCATAATATCCTGATATACGGCCCATTTTGAAGCAATTAAAAAGCCGGAAATGTCCGGAAAAGGCCGAAGGTGTACAGATCCCGTTGCTCCGTATGCTCGTTGCAATGGGCGTACCATTTTTCGGGGATTTCCAGCGTGCAGCCAGTTCTCACACCTCATAATATCCTGCGATACGACCCATTTTGAAACTATTAAAAAGCCGAAACTGGCCGGAAATGGCCGAATATGTACAAGACAGGATTCTCCGCATGCTCGTTGTAATGGAAGTACCATTCTTCGGGGATTGGCAGAGAGCAACTGGTTCTTACACATCATAATATCCTGATATACGGCCTATTTTGAAACAATTAAAAAGCCGGATATATCCGGAAAAGGCCGAAGGTGTACAGAACCCGTTGCTCCGTATGCTCGTTGTAATGGAATTACCATTTTTGGGGGATTGGCAACGCTCAACGCGTTTTTACACATCATAATATCCTGCGTTACGACTCATTTTGAAACTATTAAAAAGCCGAAACTGGCCGGAAAAGGCCGAATATGTACCAGACAGGATTCTCGTCATGCTCGTTGAAATGGAAGTACCATTCTTCGGGGATTTGCAGCGCGCAACGAGTTCCTTCACATCATAATATCCTGCTATACGGCCCGTTTTTAATCACATAAAATGCCGGAGATGTCCGGAAAAGGCCGAAGGTGTACAGAACCCAATGCTCCGTTTGCTCGTTGTAATGGAAGTACCATTTTTGGGGGGTTGGCAGAGAGCAACTGGTTCTTACACATCATAATATCCTGATATACGGCCCATTTTGAAACAATTACAAAGCCGGAAATATCCGGAAAAGGCCGAAGGTGTACAGAACCCGTTGCTCCGTATGCTCGTTGTAATGGAATTACCATTTTTGTGGGATTGGCAACGCTCAACGCGTTTTTACACATCATAATATCCTGCTATTCGGCCCATTTTTGATCACTTAAAATGCCGGAAATGTCCGGAAAAGGCCGAAGGTGTACAGAACCTGATGCTCCGTATGCTCGTTGTAAGGGGCGTACCATTTCTCGGGGATTGGCAGCGCGTAACTTGTTCTCTATCATCATAATATCCTGATAAACGGCACATTTTGAAACAATTAAAAAGCCGGAAATGTCCGGAAAAGGCCGAAGGTATACAGAACCCGTTGCTCCGTATGCTCGTTGTAGTGGGCGTACCATTTTTCGGGGATTGGCAGCGTGCAGCGAGTTCTCACACCTCATAATATCCTGCGATACGACTCATTTTGAAACTATTAAAAAGCCGAAACTGGCCGGAAAAGGCCGAATATGTACAAGACAGGATTCTCCGCATGCTCGTTGTAATGGAAGTACCATTCTTCGGGGATTGGCTGCGCGCAACGAGTTCTCTCACATCATAATATCCTGCGATACGACCCATTTTGAAACAATTAAAAAGCCGAAAATGGCCGGAAAAGGCCGAAAATGTACAAGACAGGATTCTCCGGATGCTGGTTGTATTGGAAGTACCATTCTTCGGGGATTGGCAGCGCGCACCGTGTTCTCTCACATCATAATATCCTGCTATTCTGCCCGTTTTTGATCACTTAATATGCCGGAAATGTCCGGAAAAGGCCGAAGGTGTACAGAACCTGATGCTCCGTATGCTCGTTGTAAGGGGCGTACCATTTCTCGGGGATTGGCAGCGCGTAACGTGTTCTCTCACATCATAATATCCTGATAAACGGCACATTTTTAAACAATTAAAAAGCCGGAAATGTCCGGAAAAGGCCGAATGTTTACAGAACCCGTTGCTCCGTATGCTCGTTGTAGTGGGCGTACCATTTTTCGGGGATTGGCAGCGTGCAGCGAGATCTCAAACATCATAATATCCTGCGATACGACCCTTTTTGAAACAATTAAAAGGCCGGTAATATCCGGAAAAGGCCGAAGGTGTACAGAACCCGTTGCTCCGTATGCTCGTTGTAATGGAAGGACCATTTTTGGGGGATTGGCAGCGTGCAGCGAGTTCTCACACCTCATAATATCCTGCGAAACGACTCATTTTGAAACTATTAAAATGCCGAAACTTGCCGGAAAAGGCCGAATATGTACAAGACAGGATTCTCCGCATGCTCGTTGTAATGGAAGTACCATTCTTCGGGGATTGGTTGCGCGCAACGAGTTCTCTCACATAATAATATCCTGATATACGGCCCATTTTGAAACAATTAAAAAGCCGGAAATGTCCGGAAAAGGCCGAAGGTGTACAGAACCCGTTGCTCCCTTTGCTTGTTGTAATGGAAGTACCATTTTTGGGGGGTTGGCAGAGAGCAACTGGTTCTTACACATCATAATATCCTGATATACGGCCCATTTTGAAGCAATTAAAAAGCCGGAAATGTCCGGAAAAGGCCGAAGGTGTACAGAACCCGTTGCTCCGTATGCTCGTTGCAATGGGCGTACCATTTTTCGGGGATTCCCAGCGTGCAGCCAGTTCTCACACCTCATAATATCCTGCGATACGACCCATTTTGAAACTATTAAAAAGCCGAAACTGGCCGGAAATGGCCGAATATGTACAAGACAGGATTCTCCGCATGCTCGCTGTAATGGAAGTACCATTCTTCGGGGATTGGCAGCGCGCAACGAGTTCTCTCACATCATAATATCCTGATATACGGCCCATTTTGAAACAATTAAAAAGCCGGAAATGTCCGGAAAAGGGCGAAGGTGTACAGAACCTGATGCTCCGTATGCTCGTTGTAATGGTAGTACCATTCTTCGAGGATTGGCTGCGCGCAAAGAGTTCTCTCACATCATAATATCCTGCGATACGACCCATTTCGAAACAATTAAAAAGCCGAAACTGGCCGGAAAAGGCCGAAAATGTACAAGACAGGATTCTCCGGATGCTGGTTGTATTGGAAGTACCATTCTTCGGGGATTGGTTGCGCGCAACGAGTTCTCTCACATCATAATATCCTGCGAAACGACTCATTTTGAAACTATTAAAATGCCGAAACTTGCCGGAAAAGGCCGAATATGTAAAAGACAGGATTCTCCGCATGCTCGTTGAAATGGAAGTACCATTCTTCGGGGATTTGCAGCGCGCAACGAGTTCCTTCACATCATAATATCCTGCTATACGGCCCGTTTTTAATCACATAAAATGCCGGAGATGTCCGGAAAAGGCCGAAGGTGTACAGAACCCAATGCTCCGTTTGCTCGTTGTAATGGAAGTACCATTTTTGGGGGGTTGGCAGAGAGCAACTGGTTCTTACACATCATAATATCCTGATATACGGCCCATTTTGAAACAATTACAAAGCCGGAAATATCCGGAAAAGGCCGAAGGTGTACAGAACCCGTTGCTCCGTATGCTCGTTGTAATGGAATTACCATTTTTGTGGGATTGGCAACGCTCAACGCGTTTTTACACATCATAATATCCTGCTATTCGGCCCATTTTTGATCACTTAAAATGCCGGAAATGTCCGGAAAAGGCCGAAGGTGTAGAGAACCTGATGCTCCGTATGCTCGTTGTAAGGGGCGTACCATTTTTCGGGGATTGTCAGCGTGCAGCGAGTTCTCACACCTCATAATATCCTGCGATACAACTCATTTTGAAACAATTAAAAAGCCGAAACTGGCCGGAAAAGGCCGAAAATGTACAAGACAGGATTCTCCGGATGCTGGTTGTATTGGAAGTACCATTCTTCGGGGATTGGCAGCGCGCACCGTGTTCTCTCACATCATAATATCCTGCTATTCTGCCCGTTTTTGATCACTTAATATGCCGGAAATGTCCGGAAAAGGCCGAAGGTGTACAGAACCTGATGCTCCGTATGCTCGTTGTAAGGGGCGTACCATTTCTCGGGGATTGGCAGCGCGTAACGTGTTCTCTCACATCATAATATCCTGATAAACGGCACATTTTGAAACAATTAAAAAGCCGGAAATGTCCGGAAAAGGCCGAAGGTGTACAGAACCCGTTGCTCCCTTTGCTTGTTGTAATGGAAGTACCATATTTGGGGGGTTGGCAGAGAGCAACTGGTTCTTACACATCATAATATCCTGATATACGGCCCATTTTGAAGCAATTAAAAAGCCGGAAATGTCCGGAAAAGGCCGAAGGTGTACAGAACCCGTTGCTCCGTATGCTCGTTGTAATGGGCGTACCATTTTTCGGCGATTTCCAGCGTGCAGCCAGTTCTCACACCTCATAATATCCTGCGATACGAACCATTTTGAAACTATTAAAAAGCCGGAACTGGCCGGAAATGGCCGAATATGTACAAGACAGGATTCTCCGCATGCTCGTTGTAATGGAAGTACTATTCTTCGGGGATTGGCAGCGCGCAACGAGTTCTCTCACATCATAATATCCTGATATACGGCCCATTTTGAAACAATTAAAAAGCCGGTAATGTCCGGAAAAGGCCGAAGGTGTACAGAACCCGTTGCTCCCTTTGCTTGTTGTAATGGAAGTACCATTTTTGAGGGGTTGGCAGAGAGCAACTGGTTCTTACACATCATAATATCCTGATATACGGCCCCTATTGAAGCAGTTAAAAAGCCGGAAATGTCCGGAAAAGGCAGAAGGTGTACAGAACCCGCTGCTCCGTATGCTCGTTGTAATGGGCGTACCATTTTTCTGGGATTTCCAGCGTGCAGCCAGTTCTCACACCTCATAATATCCTGCGATACGACCCATTTTGAAACTATTAAAAAGCCGAAACTGGCCGGAAATGGCTGAATATGTACAAGACAGGATTCTCCGCATGCTCGTTGTAATGGAAGTACCATTCTTCGGGGATTGGCAGCGCGCAACAAGTTCTCTCACATCATAATATCCTGCTATACGGCCCGTTTTTAATCACATAAAATGCCGGAGATGTCCGGAAAAGGCCGAAGGTGTACAGAACCCAATGCTCCGTTTGCTCGTTGTAATGGAAGTACCATTTTTGGGGGGTTGGCAGAGAGCAACTGGTTCTTACACATCATAATATCCTGATATACGGCCCATTTTGAAACAATTAAAAAGCCGGAAATATCCGGAAAAGGCCGAAGGTGTACAGAACCCGTTGCTCCGTATGCTCGTTGTAATGGAATTACCATTTTTGGGGTATTGGCAACGCTCAACGCGTTTTTACACATCATAATATCCTGCTATTCGGCCCATTTTTGATCACTTAAAATGCCGGAAATGTCCGGAAAAGGCCGAAGGTGTACAGAACCTGATGCTCCGTATGCTCGCTGTAGTGGGCGTTCCATTTTTCGGGGATTGGCAGCGTGCACCGTGTTCTCTCACATCATAATATCCTGCTATTCTGCCCGTTTTTGATCACTTAATATGCCGGAAATGTCCGGAAAAGGCCGAAGGTGTACAGAACCTGATGCTCCGTATGCTCGTTGTAAGGGGCGTACCATTTCTCGGGGATTGGCAGCGCGTAACGTGTTCTCTCACATCATAATATCCTGATAAACGGAACATTTTGAAACAATTAAAAAGCCGGAAATGTCCGGAAAAGGCCGAAGGTGTACAGAACCCGTTGCTCCGTATGCTCGTTGTAGTGGGCGTACCATTTTTCGCGGATTGGCAGCGTGCAGCGAGATCTCAAACATCATAATATCCTGCGATACGACCCTTTTTGAAACAATTAAAAAGCCGGTAATATCCGGAAAAGGCCGAAGGTGTACAGAACCCGTTGCTCCGTATGCTCGTTGCAATGGGCGTACCATTTTTCGGGGATTTCCAGCGTGCAGCCAGTTCTCACACCTCATAATATCCTGCGATACGACCCATTTTGAAACTATTAAAAAGCCGAAACTGGCCGGAAATGGCCGAATATGTACAAGACAGGATTCTCCGCATGCTCGCTGTAATGGAAGTACCATTCTTCGGGGATTGGCAGCGCGCAACGAGTTCTCTCACATCATAATATCCTGATATACGGCCCATTTTGAAACAATTAAAAAGCCGGAAATGTCCGGAAAAGGCCGAAGGTGTACAGAACCCGTTGCTCCGTATGCTCGTTGTAATGGAATTACCATTTTTGGGGGATTGGCAACGCTCAACGCGTTTTTACACATCATAATATCCTGCTATTCGGCCCATTTTTGATCACTTAAAATGCCGGAAATGTCCGGAAAAGGCCGAAGGTGTACAGAACCTGATGCTCCGTATGCTCGTTGTAGTGGGCGTACCATTTTTCGGGGATTGTCAGCGTGCAGCGAGTTCTCACACCTCATAATATCCTGCGATACGACCCATTTCGAAACAATTAAAAAGCCGAAACTGGCCGGAAAAGGCCGAAAATGTACAAGACAGGATTCTCCGGATGCTGGTTGTATTGGAAGTACCATTCTTCGGGGATTGGTTGCGCGCAACGAGTTCTCTCACATCATAATATCCTGCGAAACGACTCATTTTGAAACTATTAAAATGCCGAAACTTGCCGGAAAAGGCCGAATATGTACAAGACAGGATTCTCCGCATGCTCGTTGAAATGGAAGTACCATTCTTCGGGGATTTGCAGCGCGCAACGAGTTCCTTCACATCATAATATCCTGCTATACGGCCCGTTTTTAATCACATAAAATGCCGGAGATATCCGGAAAAGGCCGAAGGTGTACAGAACCCAATGCTCCGTTTACCCGCTGTAATGGAAGTACCATTTTTGGGGGGTTGGCAGAGAGCAAGTGGTTCTTACACATCATAATATCCTGATATACGGCCCATTTTGAAACAATTACAAAGCCGGAAATATCCGGAAAAGGCCGAAGGTGTACAGAACCCGTTGCTCCGTATGCTCGTTGTAATGGAATTACCATTTTTGTGGGATTGGCAACGCTCAACGCGTTTTTACACATCATAATATCCTGCTATTCGGCCCATTTTTGATCACTTAAAATGCCGGAAATGTCCGGAAAAGGCCGAAGGTGTACAGAACCTGATGCTCCGTATGCTCGTTGTAAGGGGCGTACCATTTCTCGGGGATTGGCAGCGCGTAACGTGTTCTCTCTCATCATAATATCCTGATAAACGGCACATTTTGAAACAATTAAAAAGCCGGAAATGTCCGGAAAAGGCCGAAGGTGTACAGAACCCGTTGCTCCGTATGCTCGTTGCAGTGGGCGTACCATTTTTCGGGGATTGGCAGCGTGCAGCGAGTTCTCACACCTCATAATATCCTGCGATACGACTCATTTTGAAACTATTAAAAAGCCGAAACTGGCCGGAAAAGGCCGAATATGTACAAGACAGGATTCTCCGCATGCTCGTTGTAATGGAAGTACCATTCTTCGGGGATTGGCTGCGCGCAACGAGTTCTCTCACATCATAATATCCTGCGATACGACCCATTTTGAAACAATTAAAAAGCCGAAACTGGCCGGAAAAGGCCGAAAATGTACAAGACAGGATTCTCCGGATGCTGGTTGTATTGGAAGTACCATTCTTCGGGGATTGGCAGCGCGCACCGTGTTCTCTCACATCATAATATCCTGCTATTCTGCCCGTTTTTGATCACTTAATATGCCGGAAATGTCCGGAAAAGGCCGAAGGTGTACAGAACCTGATGCTCCGTATGCTCGTTGTAAGGGGCGTACCATTTCTCGGGGATTGGCAGCGCGTAACGTGTTCTCTCACATCATAATATCCTGATAAACGGCACATTTTGAAACAATTAAAAAGCCGGAAATGTCCGGAAAAGGCCGAATGTTTACAGAACCCGTTGCTCCGTATGCTCGTTGTAGTGGGCGTACCATTTTTCGGGGATTGGCAGCGTGCAGCGAGATCTCAAACATCATAATATCCTGCGATACGACCCTTTTTGAAACAATTAAAAAGCCGGTAATATCCGGAAAAGGCCGAAGGTGTACAGAACCCGTTGCTCCGTATGCTCGTTGTAATGGAAGGACCATTTTTGGGGGATTGGCAGCGTGCAGCGAGTTCTCACACCTCATAATATCCTGCGAAACGACTCATTTTGAAACTATTAAAATGCCGAAACTTGCCGGAAAAGGCCGAATATGTACAAGACAGGATTCTCCGCATGCTCGTTGTAATGGAAGTACCATTCTTCGGGGATTGGCTGCGCGCAACGAGTTCTCTCACATCATAATACCCTGCGATACGACCCATTTTGAAACAATTAAAAAGCCGAAACTGGCCGGAAAAGGCCGAAAATGTACAAGACAGTATTCTCCGGATGCTGGTTGTATTGGAAGTACCATTCTTCGGGGATTGGCAGCGCGCACCGTGTTCTCTCACATCATAATATCCTGCTATTCTGCCCGTTTTTGATCACTTAATATGCCGGAAATGTCCGGAAAAGGCCGAAGGTGTACAGAACCTGATGCTCCGTATGCTCGTTGTAAGGGGCGTACCATTTCTCGGGGATTGGCAGCGCGTAACGTGTTCTCTCACATCATAATATCCTGATAAACGGCACATTTTGAAACAATTAAAAAGCCGGAAATGTCCGGAAAAGGCCGAATGTTTACAGAACCCGTTGCTCCGTATGCTCGTTGTAGTGGGCGTACCATTTTTCGGGGATTGGCAGCGTGCAGCGAGATCTCAAACATCATAATATCCTGCGATACGACCCTTTTTGAAACAATTAAAAAGCCGGTAATATCCGGAAAAGGCCGAAGGTGTACAGAACCCGTTGCTCCGTATGCTCGTTGTAATGGAAGGACCATTTTTGGGGGATTGGCAGCGTGCAGCGAGTTCTCACACCTCATAATATCCTGCGAAACGACTCATTTTGAAACTATTAAAATGCCGAAACTTGCCGGAAAAGGCCGAATATGTACAAGACAGGATTCTCCGCATGCTCGTTGTAATGGAAGTACCATTCTTCGGGGATTGGTTGCGCGCAACGAGTTCTCTCACATCATAATATCCTGATATACGGCCCATTTTGAAACAATTAAAAAGCCGGAAATGTCCGGAAAAGGCCGAAGGTGTACAGAACCCGTTGCTCCCTTTGCTTGTTGTAATGGAAGTACCATTTTTGGGGGGTTGGCAGAGAGCAACTGGTTCTTACACATCATAATATCCTGAAATACGGCCCATTTTGAAGCAATTAAAAAGCCGGAAATGTCCGGAAAAGGCCGAAGGTGTACAGAACCCGTTGCTCCGTATGCTCGTTGCAATGGGCGTACCATTTTTCGGGGATTTCCAGCGTGCAGCCAGTTCTCACACCTCATAATATCCTGCGATACGACCCATTTTGAAACTATTAAAAAGCCGAAACTGGCCGGAAATGGCCGAATATGTACAAGACAGGATTCTCCGCATGCTCGTTGTAATGGAAGTACCATTCTTCGGGGATTGGCAGCGCGCAACGAGTTCTCTCACATCATAATATCCTGATATACGGCCCATTTTGAAACAATTAAAAAGCCGGAAATGTCCGGAAAAGGCCGAAGGTGTACAGAACCCGTTGCTCCGTATGCTCGTTGTAATGGAATTACCATTTTTGGGGGATTGGCAACGCTCAACGCGTTTTTACACATCATAATATCCTGCTATTCGGCCCATTTTTGATCACTTAAAATGCCGGAAATGTCCGGAAAAGGCCGAAGGTGTAAAGAACCTGATGCTCCGTATGCTCGTTGTAGTGGGCGTACCATTTTTCGGGGATTGTCAGCGTGCAGCGAGTTCTCACACCTCATAATATCTTGCGATACGACTCATTTTGAAACTATTAAAAAGCCGAAACTGGCCGGAAAAGGCCGAAAATGTACAAGACAGGATTCTCCGGATGCTGGTTGTATTGGAAGTACCATTCTTCGGGGATTGGCAGCGCGCACCGTGTTCTCTCACATCATAATATCCTGCTATTCTGCCCGTTTTTGATCACTTAATATGCCGGAAATGTCCGGAAAAGGCCGAAGGTGTACAGAACCTGATGCTCCGTATGCTCGTTGTAAGGGGCGTACCATTTCTCGGGGATTGTCAGCGCGTAACGTGTTCTCTCACATCATAATATCCTGATAAACGGCACATTTTGAAACAATTAAAAAGCCGGAAATGTCCGGAAAAGGCCGAAGGTGTACAGAACCCGTTGCTCCGTATGCTCGTTGTAGTGGGCGTACCATTTTTCGCGGATTGGCAGCGTGCAGCGAGATCTCAAACATCATAATATCCTGCGATACGACCCTTTTTGAAACAATTAAAAAGCCGGTAATATCCGGAAAAGGCCGAAGGTGTACAGAACCCGTTGCTCCGTATGCTCGTTGTAATGGAATTACCATTTTTGGGGGATTGGCAGCGTGCAGCGAGTTCTCACACCTCATAATATCCTGCGAAACGACTCATTTTGAAACTATTAAAATGCAGAAACTTGCCGGAAAAGGCCGAATATGTGCAAGACAGGATTCTCCGCATGCTCGTTGTAATGGAAGTACCATTCTTCGGGGATTGGCAGCGCGCAACGAGTTCTCTCACATCATAATATCCTGATATACGGCCCGTTTTTAATCACATAAAATGCCGGAGATGTCCGGAAAAGGCCGAAGGTGTACAGAACCCAATGCTCCGTTTGCTCGTTGTAATGGAAGTACCATTTTTGGGGGGTTGGCAGAGAGCAACTGGTTCTTACACATCATAATATCCTGATATACGGCCCATTTTGAAACAATTAAAAAGCCGGAAATATCTGGAAAAGGCCGAAGGTGTACAGAACCCGTTGCTCCGTATGCTCGTTGTAATGGAATTACCATTTTTGGGGTATTGGCAACGCTCAACGCGTTTTTATACATCATAATATCCTGCTATTCGGCCCATTTTTGATCACTTAAAATGCCGGAAATGTCCGGAAAAGGCCGAAGGTGTACAGAACCTGATGCTCCGTATGCTCGCTGTAGTGGGCGTTCCATTTTTCGGGGATTGGCAGCGTGCACCGTGTTCTCTCACATCATAATATCCTGCTATTCTGCCCGTTTTTGATCACTTAATATGCCGGAAATGTCCGGAAAAGGCCGAAGGTGTACAGAACCTGATGCTCCGTATGCTCGTTGTAAGGGGCGTACCATTTCTCGGGGATTGGCAGCGCGTAACGTGTTCTCTCACATCATAATATCCTGATAAACGGCACATTTTGAAACAATTAAAAAGCCGGAAATGTCCGGAAAAGGCCGAAGGTGTACAGAACCCGTTGCTCCGTATGCTCGTTGTAGTGGGCGTACCATTTTTCGCGGATTGGCAGCGTGCAGCGAGATCTCAAACATCATAATATCCTGCGATACGACCCTTTTTGAAACAATTAAAAAGCCGGTAATATCCGGAAAAGGCCGAAGGTGTACAGAACCCGTTGCTCCGTATGCTCGTTGTAATGGATGGACCATTTTTGGGGGATTGGCAGCGTGCGGCGAGTTCTCACACCTCATAATATCCTGCGAAACGACTCATTTTGAAACTATTAAAATGCAGAAACTTGCCGGAAAAGGCCGAATATGTACAAGACAGGATTCTCCGCATGCTCGTTGTAATTGAAGTACCATTCTTCGGGGATTGGCAGCGCGCAACAAGTTCTCTCACATCATAATATCCTGATATACGGCCCATTTTGAAACAATTAAAAAGCCGGAAATGTCCGGAAAAGGCCGAAGGTGTACAGAACCCGTTGCTCCCTTTGCTTGTTGTAATGGAAGTACCATTTTTGGGGGGTTGGCAGAGAGCAACTGGTTCTTACACATCATAATATCCTGAAATACGGCCCATTTTGAAGCAATTAAAAAGCCGGAAATGTCCGGAAAAGGCCGAAGGTGTACAGAACCCGTTGCTCCGTATGCTCGTTGCAATGGGCGTACCATTTTTCGGGGATTTCCAGCGTGCAGCCAGTTCTCACACCTCATAATATCCTGCGATACGACCCATTTTGAAACTATTAAAAAGCCGAAACTGGCCGGAAATGGCCGAATATGTACAAGACAGGATTCTCCGCATGCTCGTTGTAATGGAAGTACCATTCTTCGGGGATTGGCAGCGCGCAACGAGTTCTCTCACATCATAATATCCTGATATACGGCCCATTTTGAAACAATTAAAAAGCCGGAAATGTCCGGAAAAGGCCGAAGGTGTACAGAACCCGTTGCTCCGTATGCTCGTTGTAATGGAATTACCATTTTTGGGGGATTGGCAACGCTCAACGCGTTTTTACACATCATAATATCCTGCTATTCGGCCCATTTTTGATCACTTAAAATGCCGGAAATGTCCGGAAAAGGCCGAAGGTGTAAAGAACCTGATGCTCCGTATGCTCGTTGTAGTGGGCGTACCATTTTTCGGGGATTGTCAGCGTGCAGCGAGTTCTCACACCTCATAATATCTTGCGATACGACTCATTTTGAAACTATTAAAAAGCCGAAACTGGCCGGAAAAGGCCGAAAATGTACAAGACAGGATTCTCCGGATGCTGGTTGTATTGGAAGTACCATTCTTCGGGGATTGGCAGCGCGCACCGTGTTCTCTCACATCATAATATCCTGCTATTCTGCCCGTTTTTGATCACTTAATATGCCGGAAATGTCCGGAAAAGGCCGAAGGTGTACAGAACCTGATGCTCCGTATGCTCGTTGTAAGGGGCGTACCATTTCTCGGGGATTGGCAGCGCGTAACTTGTTCTCTCACATCATAATATCCTGATAAACGGCACATTTTGAAACAATTAAAAAGCCGGAAATGTCCGGAAAAGGACGAAGGTGTACAGAACCCGTTGCTCCGTATGCTCGTTGTAGTGGGCGTACCATTTTTCGCGGATTGGCAGCGTGCAGCGAGATCTCAAACATCATAATATCCTGCGATACGACCCTTTTTGAAACAATTAAAAAGCCGGTAATATCCGGAAAAGGCCGAAGGTGTACAGAACCCGTTGCACCGTATGCTCGTTGTAATGGAATTACCATTTTTGGGGGATTGGCAGCGTGCAGCGAGTTCTCACACCTCATAATATCCTGCGAAACGACTCATTTTGAAACTATTAAAATGCAGAAACTTGCCGGAAAAGGCCGAATATGTGCAAGACAGGATTCTCCGCATGCTCGTTGTAATGGAAGTACCATTCTTCGGGGATTGGCAGCGCGCAACGAGTTCTCTCACATCATAATATCCTGATATACGGCCCATTTTGAAACAATTAAAAAGCCGGAAATGTCCGGAAAAGGCCGAAGGTGTACAGAACCCAATGCTCCGTTTGCTCGTTGTAATGGAAGTACCATTTTTGGGGGGTTGGCAGAGAGCAACTGGTTCTTACACATCATAATATCCTGATATACGGCCCATTTTGAAACAATTACAAAGCCGGAAATATCCGGAAAAGGCCGAAGGTGTACAGAACCCGTTGCTCCGTATGCTCGTTGTAATGGAATTACCATTTTTGTGGGATTGGCAACGCTCAACGCGTTTTTACACATCATAATATCCTGCTATTCGGCCCATTTTTGATCACTTAAAATGCCGGAAATGTCCGGAAAAGGCCGAAGGTGTACAGAACCTGATGCTCCGTATGCTCGTTGTAAGGGGCGTACCATTTCTCGGGGATTGGCAGCGCGTAACGTGTTCTCTCTCATCATAATATCCTGATAAACGGCACATTTTGAAACAATTAAAAAGCCGGCAATGTCCGGAAAAGGCCGAAGGTGTACAGAACCCGTTGCTCCGTATGCTCGTTGTAGTGGGCGTACCATTTTTCGGGGATTGGCAGCGTGCAGCGAGTTCTCACACCTCATAATATCCTGCGATACGACTCATTTTGAAACTATTAAAAAGCCGAAACTGGCCGGAAAAGGCCGAATATGTACAAGACAGGATTCTCCGCATGCTCGTTGTAATGGAAGTACCATTCTTCGGGGATTGGCTGCGCGCAACGAGTTCTCTCACATCATAATATCCTGCGATACGACCCATTTTGAAACAATTAAAAAGCCGAAACTGGCCGGAAAAGGCCGAAAATGTACAAGACAGGATTCTCCGGATGCTGGTTGTATTGGAAGTACCATTCTACGGGGATTGGCAGCGCGCACCGTGTTCTCTCACATCATAATATCCTGCTATTCTGCCCGTTTTTGATCACTTAATATGCCGGAAATGTCCGGAAAAGGCCGAAGGTGTACAGAACCTGATGCTCCGTATGCTCGTTGTAAGGGGCGTACCATTTCTCGGGGATTGGCAGCGCGTAACGTGTTCTCTCACATCATAATATCCTGATAAACGGCACATTTTGAAACAATTAAAAAGCCGGAAATGTCCGGAAAAGGCCGAATGTTTACAGAACCCGTTGCTCCGTATGCTCGTTGTAGTGGGCGTACCATATTTCGGGGATTGGCAGCGTGCAGCGAGATCTCAAACATCATAATATCCTGCGATACGACCCTTTTTGAAACAATTAAAAAGCCGGTAATATCCGGAAAAGGCCGAAGGTGTACAGAACCCGTTGCTCCGTATGCTCGTTGTAATGGAAGGACCATTTTTGGGGGATTGGCAGCGTGCAGCGAGTTCTCACACCTCATAATATCCTGCGAAACGACTCATTTTGAAACTATTAAAATGCCGAAACTTGCCGGAAAAGGCCGAATATGTACAAGACAGGATTCTCCGCATGCTCGTTGTAATGGAAGTACCATTCTTCGGGGATTGGTTGCGCGCAACGAGTTCTCTCACATCATAATATCCTGATATACGGCCCATTTTGAAACAATTAAAAAGCCGGAAATGTCCGGAAAAGGCTGAAGGTGTACAGAACCCGTTGCTCCCTTTGCTTGTTGTAATGGAAGTACCATTTTTGGGGGGTTGGCAGAGAGCAACTGGTTCTTACACATCATAATATCCTGATATACGGCCCATTTTGAAGCAATTAAAAAGCCGGAAATGTCCGGAAAAGGCCGAAGGTGTACAGAACCCGTTGCTCCGTATGCTCGTTGCAATGGGCGTACCATTTTTCGGGGATTTCCAGCGTGCAGCCAGTTCTCACACCTCATAATATCCTGCGATACGACCCATTTTGAAACTATTAAAAAGCCGAAACTGGCCGGAAATGGCCGAATATGTACAAGACAGGATTCTCCGCATGCTCGTTGTAATGGAAGTACCATTCTTCGGGGATTGGCAGCGCGCAACGAGTTCTCTCACATCATAATATCCTGATATACGGCCCATTTTGAAACAATTAAAAAGCCGGAAATGTCCGGAAAAGGCCGAAGGTGTACAGAACCCGTTGCTCCCTTTGCTTGTTGTAATGGAAGTACCATTTTTGGGGGGTTGGCAGAGAGCAACTGGTTCTTACACATCATAATATCCTGATATACGGCCCATTTTGAAGCAATTAAAAAGCCGGAAATGTCCGGAAAAGGCCGAAGGTGTACAGAACCCGTTGCTCCGTATGCTCGTTGCAATGGGCGTACCATTTTTCGGGGATTTCCAGCGTGCAGCCAGTTCTCACACCTCATAATATCCTGCGATACGACCCATTTTGAAACTATTAAAAAGCCGAAACTGGCCGGAAATGGCCGAATATGTACAAGACAGGATTCTCCGCATGCTCGTTGTAATGGAAGTACCATTCTTCGGGGATTGGCAGCTCGCAACGAGTTCTCTCACATCATAATATCCTGATATACGGCCCATTTTGAAACAATTAAAAAGCCGGAAATGTCCGGAAAAGGCCGAAGGTGTACAGAACCCAATGCTCCGTTTGCTCGTTGTAATGGAAGTACCATTTTTGGGGGGTTGGCAGAGAGCAACTGGTTCTTACACATCATAATATACTGATATACGGCCCATTTTGAAACAATTAAAAAGCCGGAAATGTCCGGAAAAGGCCGAAGGTGTACAGAACCCGTTGCTCCCTTTGCTTGTTGTAATGGAAGTACCATTTTTGGGGGGTTGGCAGAGAGCAACTGGTTCTTACACATCATAATATCCTGATATACGGCCCATTTTGAAGCAATTAAAGAGCCGGAAATGTCCGGAAAAGGCCGAAGGTGTACAGAACCCGTTGCTCCGTATGCTCGTTGCAATGGGCGTACCATTTTTCGGGGATTTCCAGCGTGCAGCCAGTTCTCACACCTCATAATATCCTGCGATACGACCCATTTTGAAACTATTAAAAAGCCGAAACTGGCCGGAAATGGCCGAATATGTACAAGACAGGATTCTCCGCATGCTCGTTGTAATGGAAGTACCATTCTTCGGGGATTGGCAGCGCGCAACGAGTTCTCTCACATCATAATATCCTGATATACGGCCCATTTTGAAACAATTAAAAAGCCGGAAATGTCCGGAAAAGGCCGAAGGTGTACAGAACCCAATGCTCCGTTTGCTCGTTGTAATGGAAGTACCATTTTTGGGGGGTTGGCAGAGAGCAACTGGTTCTTACACATCATAATATCCTGATATACGGCCCATTTTGAAACAATTAAAAAGCCGGATATATCCGGAAAAGGCCGAAGGTGTACAGAACCCGTTGCTCCGTATGCTCGTTGTCATGAAATTACCATTTTTGGGGGATTGGCAACGCTCAACGCGTTTTTACACATCATAATATCCTGCGTTACGACTCATTTTGAAACTATTAAAAAGCCGAAACTGGCCGGAAAAGGCCGAATATGTACCAGACAGGATTCTCGTCATGCTCGTTGAAATGGAAGTACCATTCTTCGGGGATATGCAGCGCGCAACGAGTTCCTTCACATCATAATATCCTGCTATACGGCCCGTTTTTAATCACATAAAATGCCGGAGATGTCCGGAAAAGGCCGAAGGTGTACAGAACCCAATGCTCCGTTTGCTCGTTGTAATGTAAGTACCATTTTTGGGGGGTTGGCAGAGAGCAACTGGTTCTTACACATCATAATATCCTGATATACGGCCCATTTTGAAACAATTACAAAGCCGGAAATATCCGGAAAAGGCCGAAGGTGTACAGAACCCGTTGCTCCGTATGCTCGTTGTAATGGAATTACCATTTTTGTGGGATTGGCAACGCTCAACGCGTTTTTACACATCATAATATCCTGATAAACGGCACATTTTGAATCAATTAAAAAGCCGGAAATGTCCGGAAAAGGCCGAATGTTTACAGAACCCGTTGCTCCGTATGCTCGTTGTAGTGGGCGTACCATTTTTCGGGGATTGGCAGCGTGCAGCGAGATCTCAAACATCATAATATCCTGCGATACGACCCTTTTTGGAACAATTAAAAAGCCGGTAATATCCGGAAAAGGTCGAAGGTGTACAGAACCCGTTGCTCCGTATGCTCGTTGTAATGGAAGGACCATTTTTGGGGGATTGGCAGCGTGCAGCGAGTTCTCACACCTCATAATATCCTGCGAAACGACTCATTTTGAAACTATTAAAATGCCGAAACTTGCCGGAAAAGGCCGAATATGTACAAGACAGGAGTCTCCGCATGCTCGCTGTAATGGAAGTACCATTCTTCGGGGATTGGCAGCGCGCAACGAGTTCTCTCACATCATAATATCCTGATATACGGCCCATTTTGAAACAATTAAAAAGCCGGAAATGTCCGGAAAAGGCCGAAGGTGTACAGAACCCGTTGCTCCGTATGCTCGTTGTAATGGAATTACCATTTTTGGGGGATTGGCAGCGCTCAACGCGTTTTTACACATCATAATATCCTGCTATTCGGCCCATTTTTGATCACTTAAAATGCCGGAAATGTCCGGAAAAGGCCGAAGGTGTACAGAACCTGATGCTCCGTATGCTCGTTGTAGTGGGCGTACCATTTTTCGGGGATTGTCAGCGTGCAGCGAGTTCTCACACCTCATAATATCCTGCGATACGACTCATTTTGAAACTATTAAAAAGCCGAAACTGGCCGGAAAATGCCGAATATGTACAAGACAGGATTCTCCGCATGCTCGTTGTAATGGTAGTACCATTCTTCGAGGATTGGCTGCGCGCAAAGAGTTCTCTCACATCATAATATCCTGCGATACGACCCATTTCGAAACAATTAAAAAGCCGAAACTGGCCGGAAAAGGCCGAAAATGTACAAGACAGGATTCTCCGGATGCTGGTTGTATTGGAAGTACCATTCTTCGGGGATTGGCAGCGCGCACCGTGTTCTCTCACATCATAATATCCTGCGATACGACCCATTTCGAAACAATTAAAAAGCCGAAACTGGCCGGAAAAGGCCGAAAATGTACAAGACAGGATTCTCCGGATGCTGGTTGTATTGGAAGTACCATTCTTCGGGGATTGGCAGCGCGCACCGTGTTCTCTCACATCATAATATCCTGCTATTCTGCCCGTTTTTGATCACTTAATATGCCGGAAATGTCCGGAAAAGGCCGAAGGTGTACAGAACCTGATGCTCCGTATGCTCGTTGTAAGGGGCGTACCATTTCTCGGGGATTGGCAGCGCGTAACGTGTTCTCTCACATCATAATATCCTGATAAACGGCACATTTTGAAACAATTAAAAAGCCGGAAATGTCCGGAAAAGGCCGAAGGTGTACAGAACCCGTTGCTCCGTATGCTCGTTGTAGTGGGCGTACCATTTTTCGCGGATTGGCAGCGTGCAGCGAGATCTCAAACATCATAATATCCTGCGATACGACCCTTTTTGAAACAATTAAAAAGCCGGTAATATCCGGAAAAGGCCGAAGGTGTACAGAACCCGTTGCTCCGTATGCTCGTTGTAATGGATGGACCATTTTTGGGGGATTGGCAGCGTGCGGCGAGTTCTCACACCTCATAATATCCTGCGAAACGACTCATTTTGAAACTATTAAAATGCAGAAACTTGCCGGAAAAGGCCGAATATGTACAAGACAGGATTCTCCGCATGCTCGTTGTAATGGAAGTACCATTCTTCGGGGATTGGCAGCGCGCAACAAGTTCTCTCACATCATAATATCCTGATATACGGCCCATTTTGAAACAATTAAAAAGCCGGAAATGTCCGGAAAAGGCCGAAGGTGTACAGAACCCGTTGCTCCCTTTGCTTGTTGTAATGGAAGTACCATTTTTGGGGGGTTGGCAGAGAGCAACTGGTTCTTACACATCATAATATCCTGATATACGGCCCATTTTGAAGCAATTAAAAAGCCGGAAATGTCCGGAAAAGGCCGAAGGTGTACAGAACCCGTTGCTCCGTATGCTCGTTGCAATGGGCGTACCATTTTTCGGGGATTTCCAGCGTGCAGCCAGTTCTCACACCTCATAATATCCTGCGATACGACCCATTTTGAAACTATTAAAAAGCCGAAACTGGCCGGAAATGGCCGAATATGTACAAGACAGGATTCTCCGCATGCTCGTTGTAATGGAAGTACCATTCTTCGGGGATTGGCAGCGCGCCACGAGTTCTCTCACATCATAATATCCTGATATACGGCCCATTTTGAAACAATTAAAAAGCCGGAAATGTCCGGAAAAGGCCGAAGGTGTACAGAACCCGTTGCTCCGTATGCTCGTTGTAATGGAATTACCATTTTTGGGGGATTGGCAACGCTCAACGCGTTTTTACACATCATAATATCCTGCTATTCGGCCCATTTTTGATCACTTAAAATGCCGGAAATGTCCGGAAAAGGCCGAAGGTGTACAGAACCTGATGCTCCGTATGCTCGTTGTAGTGGGCGTACCATTTTTCGGGGATTGTCAGCGTGCAGCGAGTTCTCACACCTCATAATATCCTGCGATACGACTCATTTTGAAACTATTAAAAAGCCGAAACTGGCCGGAAAAGGCCGAATATGTACAAGACGGGATTCTCCGCATGCTCGTTGTAATGGTAGTACCATTCTTCGAGGATTGGCTGCGCGCAACGAGTTCTCTCACATCATAATATCCTGCGATACGACCCATTTCGAAACAATTAAAAAGCCGAAACAGGCCGGAAAAGGACGAAAATGTACAAGACAGGATTCTCCGGATGCTGGTTGTATTGGAAGTACCATTCTTCGGGGATTGGCAGCGCGCACCGTGTTCTCTCACATCATAATATCCTGCTATTCTGCCCGTTTTTGATCACTTAATATGCCGGAAATGTCCGGAAAAGGCCGAAGGTGTACAGAACCTGATGCTCCGTATGCTCGTTGTAAGGGGCGTACCATTTCTCGGGGATTGGCAGCGCGTAACGTGTTCTCTCACATCATAATATCCTGATAAACGGCACATTTTGAAACAATTAAAAAGCCGGAAATGTCCGGAAAAGGACGAAGGTGTACAGAACCCGTTGCTCCGTATGCTCGTTGTAGTGGGCGTACCATTTTTCGCGGATTGGCAGCGTGCAGCGAGATCTCAAACATCATAATATCCTGCGATACGACCCTTTTTGAAACAATTAAAAAGCCGGTAATATCCGGAAAAGGCCGAAGGTGTACAGAACCCGTTGCTCCGTATGCTCGTTGTAATGGAATTACCATTTTTGGGGGATTGGCAGCGTGCAGCGAGTTCTCACACCTCATAATATCCTGCGAAACGACTCATTTTGAAACTATTAAAATGCAGAAACTTGCCGGAAAAGGCCGAATATGTGCAAGACAGGATTCTCCGCATGCTCGTTGTAATGGAAGTACCATTCTTCGGGGATTGGCAGCGCGCAACGAGTTCTCTCACATCATAATATCCTGATATACGGCCCATTTCGAAACAATTAAAAAGCCGGAAATGTCCGGAAAAGGCCGAAGGTGTACAGAACCCGTTGCTCCCTTTGCTTGTTGTAATGGAAGTACCATTTTTGAGGGGTTGGCAGAGAGCAACTGGTTCTTACACATCATAATATCCTGATATACGGCCCCTATTGAAGCAGTTAAAAAGCCGGAAATGTCCGGAAAAGGCCGAAGGTGTACAGAACCCGCTGCTCCGTATGCTCGTTGTAATGGGCGTACCATTTTTCGGGGATTTCCAGCGTGCAGCCAGTTCTCACACCTCATAATATCCTGCGATACGACCCATTTTGAAACTATTAAAAAGCCGAAACTGGCCGGAAAATGCCGAATATGTACAAGACAGGATTCTCCGCATGCTCGTTGTAATGGTAGTACCATTCTTCGAGGATTGGCTGCGCGCAAAGAGTTCTCTCACATCATAATATCCTGCGATACGACCCATTTCGAAACAATTAAAAAGCCGAAACTGGCCGGAAAAGGCCGAAAATGTACAAGACAGGATTCTCCGGATGCTGGTTGTATTGGAAGTACCATTCTTCGGGGATTGGCAGCGCGCACCGTGTTCTCTCACATCATAATATCCTGCGATACGACCCATTTCGAAACAATTAAAAAGCCGAAACTGGCCGGAAAAGGCCGAAAATGTACAAGACAGGATTCTCCGGATGCTGGTTGTATTGGAAGTACCATTCTTCGGGGATTGGCAGCGCGCACCGTGTTCTCTCACATCATAATATCCTGCTATTCTGCCCGTTTTTGATCACTTAATATGCCGGAAATGTCCGGAAAAGGCCGAAGGTGTACAGAACCTGATGCTCCGTATGCTCGTTGTAAGGGGCGTACCATTTCTCGGGGATTGGCAGCGCGTAACGTGTTCTCTCACATCATAATATCCTGATAAACGGCACATTTTGAAACAATTAAAAAGCCGGAAATGTCCGGAAAAGGCCGAAGGTGTACAGAACCCGTTGCTCCGTATGCTCGTTGTAGTGGGCGTACCATTTTTCGCGGATTGGCAGCGTGCAGCGAGATCTCAAACATCATAATATCCTGCGATACGACCCTTTTTGAAACAATTAAAAAGCCGGTAATATCCGGAAAAGGCCGAAGGTGTACAGAACCCGTTGCTCCGTATGCTCGTTGTAATGGATGGACCATTTTTGGGGGATTGGCAGCGTGCGGCGAGTTCTCACACCTCATAATATCCTGCGAAACGACTCATTTTGAAACTATTAAAATGCAGAAACTTGCCGGAAAAGGCCGAATATGTACAAGACAGGATTCTCCGCATGCTCGTTGTAATGGAAGTACCATTCTTCGGGGATTGGCAGCGCGCAACAAGTTCTCTCACATCATAATATCCTGATATACGGCCCATTTTGAAACAATTAAAAAGCCGGAAATGTCCGGAAAAGGCCGAAGGTGTACAGAACCCGTTGCTCCCTTTGCTTGTTGTAATGGAAGTACCATTTTTGGGGGGTTGGCAGAGAGCAACTGGTTCTTACACATCATAATATCCTGATATACGGCCCATTTTGAAGCAATTAAAAAGCCGGAAATGTCCGGAAAAGGCCGAAGGTGTACAGAACCCGTTGCTCCGTATGCTCGTTGCAATGGGCGTACCATTTTTCGGGGATTTCCAGCGTGCAGCCAGTTCTCACACCTCATAATATCCTGCGATACGACCCATTTTGAAACTATTAAAAAGCCGAAACTGGCCGGAAATGGCCGAATATGTACAAGACAGGATTCTCCGCATGCTCGTTGTAATGGAAGTACCATTCTTCGGGGATTGGCAGCGCGCAACGAGTTCTCTCACATCATAATATCCTGATATACGGCCCATTTTGAAACAATTAAAAAGCCGGAAATGTCCGGAAAAGGCCGAAGGTGTACAGAACCCGTTGCGCCGTATGCTCGTTGTAATGGAATTACCATTTTTGGGGGATTGGCAACGCTCAACGCGTTTTTACACATCATAATATCCTGCTATTCGGCCCATTTTTGATCACTTAAAATGCCGGAAATGTCCGGAAAAGGCCGAAGGTGTACAGAACCTGATGCTCCGTATGCTCGTTGTAGTGGGCGTACCATTTTTCGGGGATTGTCAGCGTGCAGCGAGTTCTCACACCTCATAATATCCTGCGATACGACTCATTTTGAAACTATTAAAAAGCCGAAACTGGCCGGAAAAGGCCGAATATGTACAAGACGGGATTCTCCGCATGCTCGTTGTAATGGTAGTACCATTCTTCGAGGATTGGCTGCGCGCAACGAGTTCTCTCACATCATAATATCCTGCGATACGACCCATTTCGAAACAATTAAAAAGCCGAAACAGGCCGGAAAAGGACGAAAATGTACAAGACAGGATTCTCCGGATGCTGGTTGTATTGGAAGTACCATTCTTCGGGGATTGGCAGCGCGCACCGTGTTCTCTCACATCATAATATCCTGCTATTCTGCCCGTTTTTGATCACTTAATATGCCGGAAATGTCCGGAAAAGGCCGAAGGTGTACAGAACCTGATGCTCCGTATGCTCGTTGTAAGGGGCGTACCATTTCTCGGGGATTGGCAGCGCGTAACGTGTTCTCTCACATCATAATATCCTGATAAACGGCACATTTTGAAACAATTAAAAAGCCGGAAATGTCCGGAAAAGGACGAAGGTGTACAGAACCCGTTGCTCCGTATGCTCGTTGTAGTGGGCGTACCATTTTTCGCGGATTGGCAGCGTGCAGCGAGATCTCAAACATCATAATATCCTGCGATACGACCCTTTTTGAAACAATTAAAAAGCCGGTAATATCCGGAAAAGGCCGAAGGTGTACAGAACCCGTTGCTCCGTATGCTCGTTGTAATGGAATTACCATTTTTGGGGGATTGGCAGCGTGCAGCGAGTTCTCACACCTCATAATATCCTGCGAAACGACTCATTTTGAAACTATTAAAATGCAGAAACTTGCCGGAAAAGGCCGAATATGTGCAAGACAGGATTCTCCGCATGCTCGTTGTAATGGAAGTACCATTCTTCGGGGATTGGCAGCGCGCAACGAGTTCTCTCACATCATAATATCCTGATATACGGCCCATTTCGAAACAATTAAAAAGCCGGAAATGTCCGGAAAAGGCCGAAGGTGTACAGAACCCGTTGCTCCCTTTGCTTGTTGTAATGGAAGTACCATTTTTGAGGGGTTGGCAGAGAGCAACTGGTTCTTACACATCATAATATCCTGATATACGGCCCCTATTGAAGCAGTTAAAAAGCCGGAAATGTCCGGAAAAGGCCGAAGGTGTACAGAACCCGCTGCTCCGTATGCTCGTTGTAATGGGCGTACCATTTTTCGGGGATTTCCAGCGTGCAGCCAGTTCTCACACCTCATAATATCCTGCGATACGACCCATTTTGAAACTATTAAAAAGCCGAAACTGGCCGGAAATGGCCGAATATGTACAAGACAGGATTCTCCGCATGGTCGTTGTAATGGAAGTACCATTCTTCGGGGATTGGCAGCGCGCAACGAGTTCTCTCACATCATAATATCCTGCTATACGGCCCGTTTTTAATCACATAAAATGCCGGAGATGTCCGGAAAAGCCCGAAGGTGTACAGAACCCAATGCTCCGTTTGCTCGTTGTAATGGAAGTACCATTTTTGGGGGGTTGGCAGAGAGCAACTGGTTCTTACACATCATAATACCCTGATATACGGCCCATTTTGAAACAATTAAAAAGCCGGAAATATCCGGAAAAGGCCGAAGGTGTACAGAACCCGTTGCTCCGTATGCTCGTAGTAATGGAAGGACCATTTTTGGGGGATTGGCAACGCTCAACGCGTTTTTACACATCATAATATCCTGCTATTCGCCCATTTTTGATCACTTAAAATGCCGGAAATGTCCGGAAAAGGCCGAAGGTGTACAGAACCTGATGCTCCGTATGCTCGTTGTAAGGGGCGTACCATTTCTCGGGGATTGGCAGCGCGTAACGTGTTCTCTCTCATCATAATATCCTGATAAACGGCACATTTTGAAACAATTAAAAAGCCGGAAATGTCCGGAAAAGGCCGAAGGTGTACAGAACCCGTTGCTCCGTATGCTCGTTGTAATGGGCGTACCATTTTTCGGGGATTGGCAGCGTGCAGCGAGTTCTCACACCTCATAATATCCTGCGATACGACTCATTTTGAAACTGTTAAAAAGCCGAAACTGGCCGGAAAAGGCCGAATATGTACAGGAGAGGATTCTCCGCATGCTCGTTGTAATGGAAGTACCATTCTTCGGGTATTGGCAGCGCTCAACGAGTTCTCTCACATCATAATATCCTGATATACGGCCCATTTTGAAACAAAAAAATAGCCGGAAATGTCCGGAAAAGGCCGAAGGTGTACAGAACCGGTTGCTCCCTTTGCTTGTTGTAATGGAAGTACCGTTTTTGGGGGGTTGGCAGAGAGCAACTGGTTCTTACACATCATAACATCCTGATATACGGCCCATTTTGAAGCAATTAAAAAGCCGGAAATGTCCGGAAAAGGCCGAAGGTGTACAGAACCCGTTGCTCCGTATGCTCGTTGTAATGGGCGTACCATTTTTCGGGGATTTCCAGCGTGCAGCCAGTTCTCACACCTCATAATATCCTGCGATACGACCCATTTTGAAACTATTAAAAAGCCGAAACTGGCCGGAAATGGCCGAATATGTACAAGACAGGATTCTCCGCATGGTCGTTGTAATGGAAGTACCATTCTTCGGGGATTGGCAGCGCGCAACGAGTTCCCTCACATCATAATATTCTGCTATACGGCCCGTTTTTAATCACATGAAATGCCGGAGATGTCCGGAAAAGGCCGAAGGTGTACAGAACCCAATGCTCCGTTTGCTCGTTGTAATGGAAGTACCATTTTTGGGGGGTTGGCAGAGAGCACCTGGTTCTTACACATCATAATATCCTGATATACGGCCCATTTTGAAACAATTAAAAAGCCGGAAATATCCGGAAAAGGCCGAAGGTGTACAGAACCCGTTGCTCCGTATGCTCGTTGTAATGGAAGGACCATTTTTGGGGGATTAGCAACGCTCAACGCGTTTTTACACATCATAATATCCTGCTATTCGGCCCATTTTTGATCACTTAAAATGCCGGAAATGTCCGGAAAAGGCCGAAGGTGTACAGAACCCGCTGCTCCGTATGCTCGTTGTAATGGGCGTACCATTTTTCGGGGATTTCCAGCGTGCAGCCAGTTCTCACACCTCATAATATCCTGCGATACGACCCATTTTGAAACTATTAAAGAGCCGAAACTGGCCGGAAATGGCCGAATATGTACAAGACAGGATTCTCCGCATGGTCGTTGTAATGGAAGTACCATTCTTCGGGGATTGGCAGCGCGCAACGAGTTCTCTCACATCATAATATCCTGCTATACGGCCCGTTTTTAATCACATAAAATGCCGGAGATGTCCGGAAAAGGCCGAAGGTGTACAGAACCCAATGCTCCGTTTGTTCGTTGTAATGGAAGTACCATTTTTGGGGGGTTGGCAGAGAGCAACTGGTTCTTACACATCATAATATCCTGATATACGGCCCATTTTGAAACAATTAAAAAGCCGGAAATATCCGGAAAAGGCCGAAGGTGTACAGAACCCGTTGCTCCGTATGCTCGTTGTAATGGAATTACCATTTTTGGGGGATTGGCAACGCTCAACGCGTTTCTACACATCATAATATCCTGCGATACGACTCATTTTGAAACTATTAAAAAGCCGAAACTGGCCGGAAAAGGCCGAATATGTACAAGACAGGAATCTCGTCATGCTCGTTGTAATGGAAGTACCTTTCTTCGGGGATTTGCAGCGCGCAAGGAGTTCCCTCACATCATAATATCCTGCTATACGGCCCGTTTTTAATCACATGAAATGCCGGAGATGTCCGGAAAAGCCCGAAGGTGTACAGAACCCAATGCTCCGTTTGCTCGTTGTAATGGAAGTACCATTTTTGGGGGGTTGGCAGAGAGCAACTGGTTCTTACACATCATAATACCCTGATATACGGCCCATTTTGAAACAATTAAAAAGCCGGAAATATCCGGAAAAGGCCGAAGGTGTACAGAACCCGTTGCTCCGTATGCTCGTAGTAATGGAAGGACCATTTTTGGGGGATTGGCAACGCTCAACGCGTTTTTACACATCATAATATCCTGCTATTCGCCCATTTTTGATCACTTAAAATGCCGGAAATGTCCGGAAAAGGCCGAAGGTGTACAGAACCTGATTCTCCGTATGCTCGTTGTAAGGGGCGTACCATTTCTCGGGGATTGGCAGCGCGTAACGTGTTCTCTCTCATCATAATATCCTGATAAACGGCACATTTTGAAACAATTAAAAAGCCGGAAATGTCCGGAAAAGGCCGAAGGTGTACAGAACCCGTTGCTCCGTATGCTCGTTGTAATGGGCGTACCATTTTTCGGGGATTGGCAGCGTGCAGCGAGTTCTCACACCTCATAATATCCTGCGATACGACTCATTTTGAAACTGTTAAAAAGCCGAAACTGGCCGGAAAAGGCCGAATATGTACAAGAGAGGATTCTCCGCATGCTCGTTGTAATGGAAGTACCATTCTTCGGGTATTGGCAGCGCTCAACGAGTTCTCTCACATCATAATATCCTGATATACGGCCCATTTTGAAACAAAAAAATAGCCGGAAATGTCCGGAAAAGGCCGAAGGTGTACAGAACCGGTTGCTCCCTTTGCTTGTTGTAATGGAAGTACCGTTTTTGGGGGGTTGGCAGAGAGCAACTGGTTCTTACACATCATAACATCCTGATATACGGCCCATTTTGAAGCAATTAAAAAGCCGGAAATGTCCGGAAAAGGCCGAAGGTGTACAGAACCCGTTGCTCCGTATGCTCGTTGTAATGGGCGTACCATTTTTCGGGGATTTCCAGCGTGCAGCCAGTTCTCACACCTCATAATATCCTGCGATACGACCCATTTTGAAACTATTAAAAAGCCGAAACTGGCCGGAAATGGCCGAATATGTACAAGACAGGATTCTCCGCATGGTCGTTGTAATGGAAGTACCATTCTTCGGGGATTGGCAGCGCGCAACGAGTTCCCTCACATCATAATATCCTGCTATACGGCCCGTTTTTAATCACATGAAATGCCGGAGATGTCCGGAAAAGGCCGAAGGTGTACAGAACCCAATTCTCCGTTTGCTCGTTGTAATGGAAGTACCATTTTTAGGGGGTTGGCAGAGAGCACCTGGTTCTTACACATCATAATATCCTGATATACGGCCCATTTTGAAACAATTAAAAAGCCGGAAATATCCGGAAAAGGCCGAAGGTGTACAGAACCCGTTGCTCCGTATGCTCGTTGTAATGGAAGGACCATTTTTGGGGGATTAGCAACGCTCAACGCGTTTTTACACATCATAATATCCTGCTATTCGGCCCATTTTTGATCACTTAAAATGCCGGAAATGTCCGGAAAAGGCCGAAGGTGTACAGAACCCGCTGCTCCGTATGCTCGTTGTAATGGGCGTACCATTTTTCGGGGATTTCCAGCGTGCAGCCAGTTCTCACACCTCATAATATCCTGCGATACGACCCATTTTGAAACTATTAAAAAGCCGAAACTGGCCGGAAATGGCCGAATATGTACAAGACAGGATTCTCCGCATGGTCGTTGTAATGGAAGTACCATTCTTCGGGGATTGGCAGCGCGCAACGAGTTCTCTCACATCATAATATCCTGCTATACGGCCCGTTTTTAATCACATAAAATGCCGGAGATGTCCGGAAAAGGCCGAAGGTGTACAGAACCCAATGCTCCGTTTGTTCGTTGTAATGGAAGTACCATTTTTGGGGGGTTGGCAGAGAGCAACTGGTTCTTACACATCATAATATCCTGATATACGGCCATTTTGAAACAATTAAAAAGCCGGAAATATCCGGAAAAGGCCGAAGGTGTACAGAACCCGTTGCTCCGTATGCTCGTTGTAATGGAATTACCATTTTTGGGGGATTGGCAACGCTCAACGCGTTTCTACACATCATAATATCCTGCGATACGACTCATTTTGAAACTATTAAAAAGCCGAAACTGGCCGGAAAAGGCCGAATATGTACAAGACAGGATTCTCGTCATGCTCGTTGTAATGGAAGTACCTTTCTTCGGGGATTTGCAGCGCGCAAGGAGTTCCCTCACATCATAATATCCTGCTATACGGCCCGTTTTTAATCACATGAAATGCCGGAGATGTCCGGAAAAGCCCGAAGGTGTACAGAACCCAATGCTCCGTTTGCTCGTTGTAATGGAAGTACCATTTTTGGGGGGTTGGCAGAGAGCAACTGGTTCTTACACATCATAATACCCTGATATACGGCCCATTTTGAAACAATTAAAAAGCCGGAAATATCCGGAAAAGGCCGAAGGTGTACAGAACCCGTTGCTCCGTATGCTCGTAGTAATGGAAGGACCATTTTTGGGGGATTGGCAACGCTCAACCCGTTTTTACACATCATAATATCCTGCTATTCGCCCATTTTTGATCATTTAAAATGCCGGAAATGTCCGGAAAAGGCCGAAGGTGTACAGAACCTGATGCTCCGTATGCTCGTTGTAAGGGGCGTACCATTTCTCGGGGATTGGCAGCGCGTAACGTGTTCTCTCTCATCATAATATCCTGATAAACGGCACATTTTGAAACAATTAAAAAGCCGGAAATGTCCGGAAAAGGCCGAAGGTGTACAGAACCCGTTGCTCCGTATGCTCGTTGTAATGGGCATACCATTTTTCGGGGATTGGCAGCGTGCAGCGAGTTCTCACACCTCATAATATCCTGCGATACGACTCATTTTGAAACTGTTAAAAAGTCGAAACTGGCCGGAAAAGGCCGAATATGTACAAGAGAGGATTCTCCGCATGCTCGTTGTAATGGAAGTACCATTCTTCGGGTATTGGCAGCGCTCAACGAGTTCTCTCACATCATAATATCCTGATATACGGCCCATTTTGAAACAAAAAAATAGCCGGAAATGTCCGGAAAAGGCCGAAGGTGTACAGAACCCGTTGTTCCGTATGCTCGTTGTAATGGGCGTACCATTTTTCGGGGATTTCCAGCGTGCAGCCAGTTCTCACACCTCATAATATCCTGCGATACGACCCATTTTGAAACTATTAAAAAGCCGAAACTGGCCGGAAATGGCCGAATATGTACAAGACAGGATTCTCCGCATGGTCGTTGTAATGGAAGTACCATTCTTCGGGGATTGGCAGCGCGCAACGAGTTCCCTCACATCATAATATCCTGCTATACGGCCCGTTTTTAATCACATGAAATGCCGGAGATGTCCGGAAAAGGCCGAAGGTGTACAGAACCCAATGCTCCGTTTGCTCGTTGTAATGGAAGTACCATTTTTGGGGGGTTGGCAGAGAGCACCTGGTTCTTACACATCATAATATCCTGATATACGGCCCATTTTGAAACAATTAAAAAGCCGGAAATATCCGGAAAAGGCCGAAGGTGTACAGAACCCGTTGCTCCGTATGCTCGTTGTAATGGAAGGACCATTTTTGGGGGATTAGCAACGCTCAACGCGTTTTTACACATCATAATATCCTGCTATTCGGCCCATTTTTGATCACTTAAAATGCCGGAAATGTCCGGAAAAGGCCGAAGGTGTACAGAACCTGATGCTCCGTATGCTCGTTGTAAGGGGCGTACCATTTCTCGGGGATTGGCAGCGCGTAACGTGTTCTCTCTCATCATAATATCCTGATAAACGGCACATTTTGAAACAATTAAAAAGCCGGAAATGTCCGGAAAAGGCCGAAGGTGTACAGAACCTGATGCTCCGTATGCTCGTTGTAAGGGGCGTACCATTTCTCGGGGATTGGCAGCGCGTAACGTGTTCTCTCACATCATAATATCCTGATAAACGGCACATTTTGAAACAATTATAAAGCCGGAAATGTCCGGAAAAGGACGAAGGTGTACAGAACCCGTTGTTCCGTATGCTCGTTGTAGTGGGCGTACCATTTTTCGCGGATTGGCAGCGTGCAGCGAGATCTCAAACATCATAATATCCTGCGATACGACCCTTTTTGAAACAATTAAAAAGCCGGTAATATCCGGAAAAGGCCGAAGGTGTACAGAACCCGTTGCTCCGTATGCTCGTTGTAATGGAATTACCATTTTTGGGGGATTGGCAGCGTGCAGCGAGTTCTCACACCTCATAATATCCTGCGAAACGACTCATTTTGAAACTATTAAAATGCAGAATCTTGCCGGAAAAGGCCGAATATGTGCAAGACAGGATTCTCCGCATGCTCGTTGTAATGGAAGTACCATTCTTCGGGGATTGGCAGCGCGCAACGAGTTCTCTCACATCATAATATCCTGATATACGGCCCATTTTGAAACAATTAAAAAGCCGGAAATGTCCGGAAAAGGCCGAAGGTGTACAGAACCCGTTGCTCCCTTTGCTTGTTGTAATGGAAGTACCATATTTGGGGGGTTGGCAGAGAGCAACTGGTTCTTACACATCATAATATCCTGATATACGGCCCATTTTGAAGCAATTAAAAAGCCGGAAATGTCCGGAAAAGGCCGAGGGTGTACAGAACCCGTTGCTCCGTATGCTCGTTGTAATGGGCGTACCATTTTTCGGGTATTTCCAGCGTGCAGCCAGTTCTCACACCTCATAATATCCTGCGATACGAACCATTTTGAAACTATTAAAAAGCCGAAACTGGCCGGAAATGGCCGAATATGTACAAGACAGGATTCTCCGCATGCTCGTTGTAATGGAAGTACCATTCTTCGGGGATTGGCAGCGCGCAACGAGTTCTCTCACATCATAATATCCTGATATTCGGCCCATTTTGAAACAATTAAAAAGCCGGAAATGTCCGGAAAAGGCCGAAGGTGTACAGAACCCGTTGCTCCCTTTGCTTGTTGTAATGGAAGTACCATTTTTGGGGGGTTGGCAGAGAGCAACTGGTTCTTACACATCATAATATCCTGATATACGGCCCCTATTGAAGCAATTAAAAAGCCGGAAATGTCCGGAAAAGGCCGAAAGTGTACAGAACCCGTTGCTCCGTATGCTCGTTGTAATGGGCGTACCATTTTTCGGGGATTTCCAGCGTGCAGCCAGTTCTCACACCTCATAATATCCTGAGATACGACCCATTTTGAAACTATTAAAAAGCCGAAACTGGCCGGAAATGGCCGAATATGTACAAGACAGGATTCTCCGCATGCTCGTTGTAATGGAAGTACCATTCTTCGGGGATTGGCAGCGCGCAACGAGTTCTCTCACATCATAATATCCTGATATACGGCCCATTTTGAAACAATTAAAAAGCCGGAAATGTCCGGAAAAGGCCGAAGGTGTACAGAACCCAATGCTCCGTTTGCTCGTTGTAATGGAAGTACCATTTTTGGGGGGTTGGCAGAGAGCAACTGGTTCTTACACATCATAATATCCTGATATACGGCCCATTTTGAAACAATTAAAAAGCCGGAAATATCCGGAAAAGGCCGAAGGTGTACAGAACCCGTTGCTCCGTATGCTCGTTGTAATGGAATTACCATTTTTCGGGGATTGGCAACGCTCAACGCGTTTTTACACATCATAATATCCTGCTATTCGGCCCATTTTTGATCACTTAAAATGCCGGAAATGTCCGGAAAAGGCCGAAGGTGTACAGAACCTGATGCTCCGTATGCTCGTTGTAAGGGGCGTACCATTTCTCGGGGATTGGCAGCGCGTAACGTGTTCTCTCTCATCATAATATCCTGATAAACGGCACATTTTGAAACAATTAAAAAGCCGGAAATGTCCGGAAAAGACGGAAGGTGTACAGAACCCGTTGCTCCGTATGCTCGTTGTAGTGGGCGTACCATTTTTCGGGGATTGGCAGCGTGCTGCGAGTTCTCACACCTCATAATATCCGGCGTTACGACTCATTTTGAAACTATTAAAAAGCCGATACTGGCCGGAAATGGCCGAATATGTACAGGAGAGGATTCTCCGCATGCTCGTTGTAATGGAAGTACCATTCTTCGGGTATTGGCAGCGCTCAACGAGTTCTCTCACATCATAATATCCTGATATACGGCCCATTTTGAAACAAAAAAATAGCCGGAAATGTCCGGAAAAGGCCGAAGGTGTACAGAACCGGTTGCTCCCTTTGCTTGTTGTAATGGAAGTACCGTTTTTGGGGGGTTGGCAGAGAGCAACTGGTTCTTACACATCATAACATCCTGATATACGGCCCATTTTGAAGCAATTAAAAAGCCGGAAATGTCCGGAAAAGGCCGAAGGTGTACAGAACCCGTTGCTCCGTATGCTCGTTGTAATGGGCGTACCATTTTTCGGGGATTTCCAGCGTGCAGCCAGTTCTCACACCTCATAATATCCTGCGATACGACCCATTTTGAAACTATTAAAAAGCCGAAACTGGCCGGAAATGGCCGAATATGTACAAGACAGGATTCTCCGCATGGTCGTTGTAATGGAAGTACCATTCTTCGGGGATTGGCAGCGCGCAACGAGTTCCCTCACATCATAATATTCTGCTATACGGCCCGTTTTTAATCACATGAAATGCCGGAGATGTCCGGAAAAGGCCGAAGGTGTACAGAACCCAATGCTCCGTTTGCTCGTTGTAATGGAAGTACCATTTTTGGGGGGTTGGCAGAGAGCACCTGGTTCTTACACATCATAATATCCTGATATACGGCCCATTTTGAAACAATTAAAAAGCCGGAAATATCCGGAAAAGGCCGAAGGTGTACAGAACCCGTTGCTCCGTATGCTCGTTGTAATGGAAGGACCATTTTTGGGGGATTAGCAACGCTCAACGCGTTTTTACACATCATAATATCCTGCTATTCGGCCCATTTTTGATCACTTAAAATGCCGGAAATGTCCGGAAAAGGCCGAAGGTGTACAGAACCCGCTGCTCCGTATGCTCGTTGTAATGGGCGTACCATTTTTCGGGGATTTCCAGCGTGCAGCCAGTTCTCACACCTCATAATATCCTGCGATACGACCCATTTTGAAACTATTAAAAAGCCGAAACTGGCCGGAAATGGCCGAATATGTACAAGACAGGATTCTCCGCATGGTCGTTGTAATGGAAGTACCATTCTTCGGGGATTGGCAGCGCGCAACGAGTTCTCTCACATCATAATATCCTGCTATACGGCCCGTTTTTAATCACATAAAATGCCGGAGATGTCCGGAAAAGGCCGAAGGTGTACAGAACCCAATGCTCCGTTTGTTCGTTGTAATGGAAGTACCATTTTTGGGGGGTTGGCAGAGAGCAACTGGTTCTTACACATCATAATATCCTGATATACGGCCCATTTTGAAACAATTAAAAAGCCGGAAATATCCGGAAAAGGCCGAAGGTGTACAGAACCCGTTGCTCCGTATGCTCGTTGTAATGGAATTACCATTTTTGGGGGGATTGGCAACGCTCAACGCGTTTCTACACATCATAATATCCTGCGATACGACTCATTTTGAAACTATTAAAAAGCCGAAACTGGCCGGAAAAGGCCGAATATGTACAAGACAGGATTCTCGTCATGCTCGTTGTAATGGAAGTACCTTTCTTCGGGGATTTGCAGCGCGCAAGGAGTTCCCTCACATCATAATATCCTGCTATACGGCCCGTTTTTAATCACATGAAATGCCGGAGATGTCCGGAAAAGCCCGAAGGTGTACAGAACCCAATGCTCCGTTTGCTCGTTGTAATGGAAGTACCATTTTTGGGGGGTTGGCAGAGAGCAACTGGTTCTTACACATCATAATACCCTGATATACGGCCCATTTTGAAACAATTAAAAAGCCGGAAATATCCGGAAAAGGCCGAAGGTGTACAGAACCCGTTGCTCCGTATGCTCGTAGTAATGGAAGGACCATTTTTGGGGGATTGGCAACGCTCAACGCGTTTTTACACATCATAATATCCTGCTATTCGCCCATTTTTGATCACTTAAAATGCCGGAAATGTCCGGAAAAGGCCGAAGGTGTACAGAACCTGATGCTCCGTATGCTCGTTGTAAGGGGCGTACCATTTCTCGGGGATTGGCAGCGCGTAACGTGTTCTCTCTCATCATAATATCCTGATAAACGGCACATTTTGAAACAATTAAAAAGCCGGAAATGTCCGGAAAAGGCCGAAGGTGTACAGAACCCGTTGCTCCGTATGCTCGTTGTAATGGGCGTACCATTTTTCGGGGATTGGCAGCGTGCAGCGAGTTCTCACACCTCATAATATCCTGCGATACGACTCATTTTGAAACTGTTAAAAAGCCGAAACTGGCCGGAAAAGGCCGAATATGTACAAGAGAGGATTCTCCGCATGCTCGTTGTAATGGAAGTACCATTCTTCGGGTATTGGCAGCGCTCAACGAGTTCTCTCACATCATAATATCCTGATATACGGCCCATTTTGAAACAAAAAAATAGCCGGAAATGTCCGGAAAAGGCCGAAGGTGTACAGAACCGGTTGCTCCCTTTGCTTGTTGTAATGGAAGTACCGTTTTTGGGGGGTTGGCAGAGAGCAACTGGTTCTTACACATCATAACATCCTGATATACGGCCCATTTTGAAGCAATTAAAAAGCCGGAAATGTCCGGAAAAGGCCGAAGGTGTACAGAACCCGTTGCTCCGTATGCTCGTTGTAATGGGCGTACCATTTTTCGGGGATTTCCAGCGTGCAGCCAGTTCTCACACCTCATAATATCCTGCGATACGACCCATTTTGAAACTATTAAAAAGCCGAAACTGGCCGGAAATGGCCGAATATGTACAAGACAGGATTCTCCGCATGGTCGTTGTAATGGAAGTACCATTCTTCGGGGATTGGCAGCGCGCAACGAGTTCCCTCACATCATGATATCCTGCTATACGGCCCGTTTTTAATCACATGAAATGCCGGAGATGTCCGGAAAAGGCCGAAGGTGTACAGAACCCAATGCTCCGTTTGCTCGTTGTAATGGAAGTACCATTTTTAGGGGGTTGGCAGAGAGCACCTGGTTCTTACACATCATAATATCCTGATATACGGCCCATTTTGAAACAATTAAAAAGCCGGAAATATCCGGAAAAGGCCGAAGGTGTACAGAACCCGTTGCTCCGTATGCTCGTTGTAATGGAAGGACCATTTTTGGGGGATTAGCAACGCTCAACGCGTTTTTACACATCATAATATCCTGCTATTCGGCCCATTTTTGATCACTTAAAATGCCGGAAATGTCCGGAAAAGGCCGAAGGTGTACAGAACCCGCTGCTCCGTATGCTCGTTGTAATGGGCGTACCATTTTTCGGGGATTTCCAGCGTGCAGCCAGTTCTCACACCTCATAATATCCTGCGATACGACCCATTTTGAAACTATTAAAAAGCCGAAACTGGCCGGAAATGGCCGAATATGTACAAGACAGGATTCTCCGCATGGTCGTTGTAATGGAAGTACCATTCTTCGGGGATTGGCAGCGCGCAACGAGTTCTCTCACATCATAATATCCTGCTATACGGCCCGTTTTTAATCACATAAAATGCCGGAGATGTCCGGAAAAGGCCGAAGGTGTACAGAACCCAATGCTCCGTTTGTTCGTTGTAATGGAAGTACCATTTTTGGGGGGTTGGCAGAGAGCAACTGGTTCTTACACATCATAATATCCTGATATACGGCCATTTTGAAACAATTAAAAAGCCGGAAATATCCGGAAAAGGCCGAAGGTGTACAGAACCCGTTGCTCCGTATGCTCGTTGTAATGGAATTACCATTTTTGGGGGATTGGCAACGCTCAACGCGTTTCTACACATCATAATATCCTGCGATACGACTCATTTTGAAACTATTAAAAAGCCGAAACTGGCCGGAAAAGGCCGAATATGTACAAGACAGGATTCTCGTCATGCTCGTTGTAATGGAAGTACCTTTCTTCGGGGATTTGCAGCGCGCAAGGAGTTCCCTCACATCATAATATCCTGCTATACGGCCCGTTTTTAATCACATGAAATGCCGGAGATGTCCGGAAAAGCCCGAAGGTGTACAGAACCCAATGCTCCGTTTGCTCGTTGTAATGGAAGTACCATTTTTGGGGGGTTGGCAGAGAGCAACTGGTTCTTACACATCATAATATCCTGATATACGGCCCATTTTGAAACAATTAAAAAGCCGGAAATATCCGGAAAAGGCCGAAGGTGTACAGAACCCGTTGCTCCGTATGCTCGTTGTAATGGAAGGACCATTTTTGGGGGATTAGCAACGCTCAACGCGTTTTTACACATCATAATATCCTGCTATTCGCCCATTTTTGATCATTTAAAATGCCGGAAATGTCCGGAAAAGGCCGAAGGTGTACAGAACCCGCTGCTCCGTATGCTCGTTGTAATGGGCGTACCATTTTTCGGGGATTTCCAGCGTGCAGCCAGTTCTCACACCTCATAATATCCTGCGATACGACCCATTTTGAAACTATTAAAAAGCCGAAACTGGCCGGAAATGGCCGAATATGTACAAGACAGGATTCTCCGCATGGTCGTTGTAATGGAAGTACCATTCTTCGGGGATTGGCAGCGCGCAACGAGTTCTCTCACATCATAATATCCTGCTATACGGCCCGTTTTTAATCACATAAAATGCCGGAGATGTCCGGAAAAGGCCGAAGGTGTACAGAACCCAATGCTCCGTTTGTTCGTTGTAATGGAAGTACCATTTTTGGGGGGTTGGCAGAGAGCAACTGGTTCTTACACATCATAATATCCTGATATACGGCCCCTATTGAAGCAATTAAAAAGCCGGAAATGTCCGGAAAAGGCCGAAAGTGTACAGAACCCGTTGCTCCGTATGCTCGTTGTAATGGGCGTACCATTTTTCGGGGATTTCCAGCGTGCAGCCAGTTCTCACACCTCATAATATCCTGAGATACGACCCATTTTGAAACTATTAAAAAGCCGAAACTGGCCGGAAATGGCCGAATATGTACAAGACAGGATTCTCCGCATGCTCGTTGTAATGGAAGTACCATTCTTCGGGGATTGGCAGCGCGCAACGAGTTCTCTCACATCATAATATCCTGATATACGGCCCATTTTGAAACAATTAAAAAGCCGGAAATGTCCGGAAAAGGCCGAAGGTGTACAGAACCCAATGCTCCGTTTGCTCGTTGTAATGGAAGTACCATTTTTGGGGGGTTGGCAGAGAGCAACTGGTTCTTACACATCATAATATCCTGATATACGGCCCATTTTGAAACAATTAAAAAGCCGGAAATATCCGGAAAAGGCCGAAGGTGTACAGAACCCGTTGCTCCGTATGCTCGTTGTAATGGAATTACCATTTTTCGGGGATTGGCAACGCTCAACGCGTTTTTACACATCATAATATCCTGCTATTCGGCCCATTTTTGATCACTTAAAATGCCGGAAATGTCCGGAAAAGGCCGAAGGTGTACAGAACCTGATGCTCCGTATGCTCGTTGTAAGGGGCGTACCATTTCTCGGGGATTGGCAGCGCGTAACGTGTTCTCTCTCATCATAATATCCTGATAAACGGCACATTTTGAAACAATTAAAAAGCCGGAAATGTCCGGAAAAGACGGAAGGTGTACAGAACCCGTTGCTCCGTATGCTCGTTGTAGTGGGCGTACCATTTTTCGGGGATTGGCAGCGTGCTGCGAGTTCTCACACCTCATAATATCCGGCGTTACGACTCATTTTGAAACTATTAAAAAGCCGATACTGGCCGGAAATGGCCGAATATGTACAGGAGAGGATTCTCCGCATGCTCGTTGTAATGGAAGTACCATTCTTCGGGTATTGGCAGCGCTCAACGAGTTCTCTCACATCATAATATCCTGATATACGGCCCATTTTGAAACAAAAAAATAGCCGGAAATGTCCGGAAAAGGCCGAAGGTGTACAGAACCGGTTGCTCCCTTTGCTTGTTGTAATGGAAGTACCGTTTTTGGGGGGTTGGCAGAGAGCAACTGGTTCTTACACATCATAACATCCTGATATACGGCCCATTTTGAAGCAATTAAAAAGCCGGAAATGTCCGGAAAAGGCCGAAGGTGTACAGAACCCGTTGCTCCGTATGCTCGTTGTAATGGGCGTACCATTTTTCGGGGATTTCCAGCGTGCAGCCAGTTCTCACACCTCATAATATCCTGCGATACGACCCATTTTGAAACTATTAAAAAGCCGAAACTGGCCGGAAATGGCCGAATATGTACAAGACAGGATTCTCCGCATGGTCGTTGTAATGGAAGTACCATTCTTCGGGGATTGGCAGCGCGCAACGAGTTCCCTCACATCATAATATTCTGCTATACGGCCCGTTTTTAATCACATGAAATGCCGGAGATGTCCGGAAAAGGCCGAAGGTGTACAGAACCCAATGCTCCGTTTGCTCGTTGTAATGGAAGTACCATTTTTGGGGGGTTGGCAGAGAGCACCTGGTTCTTACACATCATAATATCCTGATATACGGCCCATTTTGAAACAATTAAAAAGCCGGAAATATCCGGAAAAGGCCGAAGGTGTACAGAACCCGTTGCTCCGTATGCTCGTTGTAATGGAAGGACCATTTTTGGGGGATTAGCAACGCTCAACGCGTTTTTACACATCATAATATCCTGCTATTCGGCCCATTTTTGATCACTTAAAATGCCGGAAATGTCCGGAAAAGGCCGAAGGTGTACAGAACCCGCTGCTCCGTATGCTCGTTGTAATGGGCGTACCATTTTTCGGGGATTTCCAGCGTGCAGCCAGTTCTCACACCTCATAATATCCTGCGATACGACCCATTTTGAAACTATTAAAAAGCCGAAACTGGCCGGAAATGGCCGAATATGTACAAGACAGGATTCTCCGCATGGTCGTTGTAATGGAAGTACCATTCTTCGGGGATTGGCAGCGCGCAACGAGTTCTCTCACATCATAATATCCTGCTATACGGCCCGTTTTTAATCACATAAAATGCCGGAGATGTCCGGAAAAGGCCGAAGGTGTACAGAACCCAATGCTCCGTTTGTTCGTTGTAATGGAAGTACCATTTTTGGGGGGTTGGCAGAGAGCAACTGGTTCTTACACATCATAATATCCTGATATACGGCCCATTTTGAAACAATTAAAAAGCCGGAAATATCCGGAAAAGGCCGAAGGTGTACAGAACCCGTTGCTCCGTATGCTCGTTGTAATGGAATTACCATTTTTGGGGGATTGGCAACGCTCAACGCGTTTCTACACATCATAATATCCTGCGATACGACTCATTTTGAAACTATTAAAAAGCCGAAACTGGCCGGAAAAGGCCGAATATGTACAAGACAGGATTCTCGTCATGCTCGTTGTAATGGAAGTACCTTTCTTCGGGGATTTGCAGCGCGCAAGGAGTTCCCTCACATCATAATATCCTGCTATACGGCCCGTTTTTAATCACATGAAATGCCGGAGATGTCCGGAAAAGCCCGAAGGTGTACAGAACCCAATGCTCCGTTTGCTCGTTGTAATGGAAGTACCATTTTTGGGGGGTTGGCAGAGAGCAACTGGTTCTTACACATCATAATACCCTGATATACGGCCCATTTTGAAACAATTAAAAAGCCGGAAATATCCGGAAAAGGCCGAAGGTGTACAGAACCCGTTGCTCCGTATGCTCGTAGTAATGGAAGGACCATTTTTGGGGGATTGGCAACGCTCAACGCGTTTTTACACATCATAATATCCTGCTATTCGCCCATTTTTGATCACTTAAAATGCCGGAAATGTCCGGAAAAGGCCGAAGGTGTACAGAACCTGATGCTCCGTATGCTCGTTGTAAGGGGCGTACCATTTCTCGGGGATTGGCAGCGCGTAACGTGTTCTCTCTCATCATAATATCCTGATAAACGGCACATTTTGAAACAATTAAAAAGCCGGAAATGTCCGGAAAAGGCCGAAGGTGTACAGAACCCGTTGCTCCGTATGCTCGTTGTAATGGGCGTACCATTTTTCGGGGATTGGCAGCGTGCAGCGAGTTCTCACACCTCATAATATCCTGCGATACGACTCATTTTGAAACTGTTAAAAAGCCGAAACTGGCCGGAAAAGGCCGAATATGTACAAGAGAGGATTCTCCGCATGCTCGTTGTAATGGAAGTACCATTCTTCGGGTATTGGCAGCGCTCAACGAGTTCTCTCACATCATAATATCCTGATATACGGCCCATTTTGAAACAAAAAAATAGCCGGAAATGTCCGGAAAAGGCCGAAGGTGTACAGAACCGGTTGCTCCCTTTGCTTGTTGTAATGGAAGTACCGTTTTTGGGGGGTTGGCAGAGAGCAACTGGTTCTTACACATCATAACATCCTGATATACGGCCCATTTTGAAGCAATTAAAAAGCCGGAAATGTCCGGAAAAGGCCGAAGGTGTACAGAACCCGTTGCTCCGTATGCTCGTTGTAATGGGCGTACCATTTTTCGGGGATTTCCAGCGTGCAGCCAGTTCTCACACCTCATAATATCCTGCGATACGACCCATTTTGAAACTATTAAAAAGCCGAAACTGGCCGGAAATGGCCGAATATGTACAAGACAGGATTCTCCGCATGGTCGTTGTAATGGAAGTACCATTCTTCGGGGATTGGCAGCGCGCAACGAGTTCCCTCACATCATAATATCCTGCTATACGGCCCGTTTTTAATCACATGAAATGCCGGAGATGTCCGGAAAAGGCCGAAGGTGTACAGAACCCAATGCTCCGTTTGCTCGTTGTAATGGAAGTACCATTTTTAGGGGGTTGGCAGAGAGCACCTGGTTCTTACACATCATAATATCCTGATATACGGCCCATTTTCAAACAATTAAAAAGCCGGAAATATCCGGAAAAGGCCGAAGGTGTACAGAACCCGTTGCTCCGTATGCTCGTTGTAATGGAAGGACCATTTTTGGGGGATTAGCAACGCTCAACGCGTTTTTACACATCATAATATCCTGCTATTCGGCCCATTTTTGATCACTTAAAATGCCGGAAATGTCCGGAAAAGGCCGAAGGTGTACAGAACCTGATGCTCCGTATGCTCGTTGTAAGGGGCGTACCATTTCTCGGGGATTGGCAGCGCGTAACGTGTTCTCTCTCATCATAATATCCTGATAAACGGCACATTTTGAAACAATTAAAAAGCCGGAAATGTCCGGAAAAGGCCGAAGGTGTACAGAACCTGATGCTCCGTATGCTCGTTGTAGTGGGCGTACCATTTTTCGCGGATTGGCAGCGTGCAGCGAGATCTCAAACATCATAATATCCTGCGATACGACCCTTTTTGAAACAATTAAAAAGCCGGTAATATCCGGAAAAGGCCGAAGGTGTACAGAACCCGTTGCTCCGTATGCTCGTTGTAATGGAATTACCATTTTTGGGGGATTGGCAGCGTGCAGCGAGTTCTCACACCTCATAATATCCTGCGAAACGACTCATTTTGAAACTATTAAAATGCAGAATCTTGCCGGAAAAGGCCGAATATGTGCAAGACAGGATTCTCCGCATGCTCGTTGTAATGGAAGTACCATTCTTCGGGGATTGGCAGCGCGCAACGAGTTCTCTCACATCATAATATCCTGATATACGGCCCATTTTGAAACAATTAAAAAGCCGGAAATGTCCGGAAAAGGCCGAAGGTGTACAGAACCCGTTGCTCCCTTTGCTTGTTGTAATGGAAGTACCATATTTGGGGGGTTGGCAGAGAGCAACTGGTTCTTACACATCATAATATCCTGATATACGGCCCATTTTGAAGCAATTAAAAAGCCGGAAATGTCCGGAAAAGGCCGAGGGTGTACAGAACCCGTTGCTCCGTATGCTCGTTGTAATGGGCGTACCATTTTTCGGGTATTTCCAGCGTGCAGCCAGTTCTCACACCTCATAATATCCTGCGATACGAACCATTTTGAAACTATTAAAAAGCCGAAACTGGCCGGAAATGGCCGAATATGTACAAGACAGGATTCTCCGCATGCTCGTTGTAATGGAAGTACCATTCTTCGGGGATTGGCAGCGCGCAACGAGTTCTCTCACATCATAATATCCTGATATTCGGCCCATTTTGAAACAATTAAAAAGCCGGAAATGTCCGGAAAAGGCCGAAGGTGTACAGAACCCGTTGCTCCCTTTGCTTGTTGTAATGGAAGTACCATTTTTGGGGGGTTGGCAGAGAGCAACTGGTTCTTACACATCATAATATCCTGATATACGGCCCCTATTGAAGCAATTAAAAAGCCGGAAATGTCCGGAAAAGGCCGAAAGTGTACAGAACCCGTTGCTCCGTATGCTCGTTGTAATGGGCGTACCATTTTTCGGGGATTTCCAGCGTGCAGCCAGTTCTCACACCTCATAATATCCTGAGATACGACCCATTTTGAAACTATTAAAAAGCCGAAACTGGCCGGAAATGGCCGAATATGTACAAGACAGGATTCTCCGCATGCTCGTTGTAATGGAAGTACCATTCTTCGGGGATTGGCAGCGCGCAACGAGTTCTCTCACATCATAATATCCTGATATACGGCCCATTTTGAAACAATTAAAAAGCCGGAAATGTCCGGAAAAGGCCGAAGGTGTACAGAACCCAATGCTCCGTTTGCTCGTTGTAATGGAAGTACCATTTTTGGGGGGTTGGCAGAGAGCAACTGGTTCTTACACATCATAATATCCTGATATACGGCCCATTTTGAAACAATTAAAAAGCCGGAAATATCCGGAAAAGGCCGAAGGTGTACAGAACCCGTTGCTCCGTATGCTCGTTGTAATGGAATTACCATTTTTCGGGGATTGGCAACGCTCAACGCGTTTTTACACATCATAATATCCTGCTATTCGGCCCATTTTTGATCACTTAAAATGCCGGAAATGTCCGGAAAAGGCCGAAGGTGTACAGAACCTGATGCTCCGTATGCTCGTTGTAAGGGGCGTACCATTTCTCGGGGATTGGCAGCGCGTAACGTGTTCTCTCTCATCATAATATCCTGATAAACGGCACATTTTGAAACAATTAAAAAGCCGGAAATGTCCGGAAAAGACGGAAGGTGTACAGAACCCGTTGCCCCGTATGCTCGTTGTAGTGGGCGTACCATTTTTCGGGGATTGGCAGCGTGCTGCGAGTTCTCACACCTCATAATATCCGGCGTTACGACTCATTTTGAAACTATTAAAAAGCCGATACTGGCCGGAAATGGCCGAATATGTACAAGACAGGATTCTCCGCATGCTCGTTGTAATGGAAGTACCATTCTTCGGGGTTGGCTGCGCGCAACGAGTTCTCTCACATCATAATATCCTGCGATACGACCCATTTTGAAACAATTAAAAAGCCGAAACTGGCCGGAAAAGGCCGAAAATGTACAAGAAAGGATTCTCCGGATGCTGGTTGTATTGGAAGTACCATTCTTCGGGGATTGGCAGCGCGCACCGTGTTCTCTCACATCATAATATCCTGCTATTCTGCCCGTTTTTGATCACTTAATATGCCGGAAATGTCCGGAAAAGGACGAAGGTGTACAGAACCCGTTGCTCCGTATGCTCGTTGTAATGGAATTACCATTTTTGGGGGATTGGCAGCGTGCAGCGAGTTCTCACACCTCATAATATCCTGCGAAACGACTCATTTTGAAACTATTAAAATGCAGAATCTTGCCGGAAAAGGCCGAATATGTGCAAGACAGGATTCTCCGCATGCTCGTTGTAATGGAAGTACCATTCTTCGGGGATTGGCAGCGCGCAACGAGTTCTCTCACATCATAATATCCTGATATACGGCCCATTTTGAAACAATTAAAAAGCCGGAAATGTCCGGAAAAGGCCGAAGGTGTACAGAACCCGTTGCTCCCTTTGCTTGTTGTAATGGAAGTACCATATTTGGGGGGTTGGCAGAGAGCAGCTGGTTCTTACACATCATAATATCCTGATATACGGCCCATTTTGAAGCAATTAAAAAGCCGGAAATGTCCGGAAAAGGCCGAGGGTGTACAGAACCCGTTGCTCCGTATGCTCGTTGTAATGGGCGTACCATTTTTCGGGTATTTCCAGCGTGCAGCCAGTTCTCACACCTCATAATATCCTGCGATACGAACCATTTTGAAACTATTAAAAAGCCGAAACTGGCCGGAAATGGCCGAATATGTACAAGACAGGATTCTCCGCATGCTCGTTGTAATGGAAGTACCATTCTTCGGGGATTGGCAGCGCGCAACGAGTTCTCTCACATCATAATATCCTGATATTCGGCCCATTTTGAAACAATTAAAAAGCCGGAAATGTCCGGAAAAGGCCGAAGGTGTACAGAACCCGTTGCTCCCTTTGCTTGTTGTAATGGAAGTACCATTTTTGGGGGGTTGGCAGAGAGCAACTGGTTCTTACACATCATAATATCCTGATATACGGCCCCTATTGAAGCAATTAAAAAGCCGGAAATGTCCGGAAAAGGCCGAAGGTGTACAGAACCCGTTGCTCCGTATGCTCGTTGTAATGGGCGTACCATTTTTCGGGGATTTCCAGCGTGCAGCCAGTTCTCACACCTCATAATATCCTGAGATACGACCCATTTTGAAACTATTAAAAAGCCGAAACTGGCAGGAAATGGCCGAATATGTACAAGACAGGATTCTCCGCATGCTCGTTGTAATGGAAGTACCATTCTTCGGGGATTGGCAGCGCGCAACGAGTTCTCTCACATCATAATATCCTGATATACGGCCCATTTTGAAACAATTAAAAAGCCGGAAATGTCCGGGAAAGGCCGAAGGTGTACAGAACCCAATGCTCCGTTTGCTCGTTGTAATGGAAGTACCATTTTTGGGGGGTTGGCAGAGAGCAACTGGTTCTTACACATCATAATATCCTGATATACGGCCCATTTTGAAACAATTAAAAAGCCGGAAATATCCGGAAAAGGCCGAAGGTGTACAGAACCCGTTGCTCCGTATGCTCGTTGTAATGGAATTACCATTTTTCGGGGATTGGCAACGCTCAACGCGTTTTTACACATCATAATATCCTGCTATTCGGCCCATTTTTGATCACTTAAAATGCCGGAAATGTCCGGAAAAGGCCGAAGGTGTACAGAACCTGATGCTCCGTATGCTCGTTGTAAGGGGCGTACCATTTCTCGGGGATTGGCAGCGCGTAACGTGTTCTCTCTCATCATAATATCCTGATAAACGGCACATTTTGAAACAATTAAAAAGCCGGAAATGTCCGGAAAAGGCCGAAGGTGTACAGAACCCGTTGCTCCGTATGCTCGTTGTAGTGGGCGTACCATTTTTCGGGGATTGGCAGCGTGCTGCGAGTTCTCACACCTCATAATATCCGGCGATACGACTCATTTTGAAACTATTAAAAAGCCGATATTGGCCGGAAATGGCCGAATATGTACAAGACAGGATTCTCCGCATGCTCGTTGTAATGGAAGTACCATTCTTCGGGGATTGGCTGCGCGCAACGAGTTCTCTCACATCATAATATCCTGCGATACGACCCATTTTGAAACAATTAAAAAGCCGAAACTGGCCGGAAAAGGCCGAAGGTGTACAGAACCTGATGCTCCGTATGCTCGTTGTAAGGGGCGTACCATTTCTCGGGGATTGGCAGCGCGTAATGTGTTCTCTCACATCATAATATCCTGATAAACGGCACATTTTGAAACAATTAAAAAGCCGGAAATGTCCGGAAAAGGCCGAAGGTGTACAGAACCCGTTGCTCCGTATGCTCGTTGTAGTGGGCGTACCATTTTTCGGGGATTGGCAGCGTGCAGCGAGATCTCAAACATCATAATATCCTGCGATACGACCCTTTTTGAAACAATTAAAAAGCCGGTAATATCCGGAAAAGGCCGAAGGTGTACAGAACCCGTTGCTCCGTATGCTCGTTGTAATGGAAGGACCATTTTTGGGGGATTGGCAGCGTGCAGCGAGTTCTCACACCTCATAATATCCTGCGAAACGACTCATTTTGAAACTCTTAAAATGCCGAAACTTGCCGGAAAAGGCCGAATATGTACAAGACAGGATTCTCCGCATGCTCGTTGTAATGGAAGTACCATTCTTCGGGGATTGGCAGCGCGCAACGAGTTCTCTCACATCATAATATCCTGATATAGGGCCCATTTTGAAACAATTAAAAAGCCGGAAATGTCCGGAAAAGGCCGAAGGTGTACAGAACCCGTTGCTCCCTTTGCTTGTTGTAATGGAAGTACCATTTTTGGGGGGTTGGCAGAGAGCAACTGGTTCTTACACATCATAATATCCTGATATACGGCCCCTATTGAAGCAATTAAAAAGCCGGAAATGTCCGGAAAAGGCCGAAGGTGTACAGAACCCGCCGCTCCGTATGCTCGTTGTAATGGGCGTACTATTTTTCGGGGATTTCCAGCGTGCAGTCAGTTCTCACACCTCATAATATCCTGCGATACGACCCATTTTGAAACTATTAAAAAGCCGAAACTGGCCGGAAATGGCCGAAAGGGTACAAGACAGGATTCTCCGCATGGTCGTTGTAATGGAAGTACCATTCTTCGGGGATTGGCAGCGCGCAACGAGTTCTCTCACATCATAATATCCTGCTATACGGCCCGTTTTTAATCACATGAAATGCCGGAGATGTCCGGAATAGGCCGAAGGTGTACAGAACCCAATGCTCCGTTTGCTCGTTGTAATGGAAGTACCACTTTTGGGGGGTTGGCAGAGAGCAACTGGTTCTTACACATCATAATATCCTGATATACGGCCCATTTTGAAACAATTAAAAAGCCGGAAATATCCGGAAAAGGCCGAAGGTGTACAGAACCCGTTGCTCCGTATGCTCGTTGTAATGGAATTACCATTTTTGGGAGATTGGCAACGCTCAACGCGTTTTTACACATCATAATATCCTGCGATACGACTCATTTTGAAACTATTAAAAAGCCGAAACTGGCCGGAAAAGGCCGAATATGTACAAGACAGGATTCTCGTCATGCTCGTTGTAATGGAAGTACCATTCTTCGGGGATTTGCAGCGCGCAAGGAGTTCCCTCACATCATAATATCCTGCTATACGGCCCGTTTTTAATCACATGAAATGCCGGAGATATCCGGAAAAGGCCGAAGGTGTACAGAACCCAATGCTCCGTTTACTCGTTGTAATGGAAGTACCATTTTTGGGGGGTTGGCAGAGAGCAACTGGTTCTTACACATCATAATATCCTGATATACGGCCCATTTTGAAACAATTAAAAAGCCGGAAATATCCGGAAAAGGCCGAAGGTGTACAGAACCCGTTGCTCCGTATGCTCGTTGTAATGGAAGGACCATTTTTGGGGGATTGGCAACGCTCAACGCGTTTTTACACATCATAATATCCTGCTATTCGCCCATTTTTGATCACTTAAAATGCCGGAAATGTCCGGAAAAGGCCGAAGGTGTACAGAACCTGATGCTCCGTATGCCCGTTGTAAGGGGCGTACCATTTCTCGGGGATTGGCAGCGCGTAACGTGTTCTCTCTCATCATAATATCCTGATAAACGGCACATTTTGAAACAATTAAAAAGCCGGAAATGTCCGGAAAAGGCCGAAGGTGTACAGAACCCGTTGCTCCGTATGCTCCTTGTAATGGGCGTACCATTTTTCGGGGATTGGCAGCGTGCAGCGAGTTCTCACACCTCATAATATCCTGCGATACGACTCATTTTGAAACTATTAAAAAGCCGAAACTGGCCGGAAAAGGCCGAATATGTACAAGACAGGATTCTCCGCATGCTCGTTGTAATGGAAGTACCATTCTTCGGGGATTGGCAGCGCGCAACGAGTTCTCTCACATCATAATATCCTGATATACGGCCCATTTTGAAACAAAAAATAGCCGGAAATGTCCGGAAAAGGCCGAAGGTGTACAGAACCGGTTGCTCCCTTTGCTTGTTGTAATGGAAGTACCGTTTTTGGGGGGTTGGCAGAGAGCAACTGGTTCTTACACATCATAACATCCTGATATACGGCCCATTTTGAAGCAATTAAAAAGCCGGAAATGTCCGGAAAAGGCCGAAGGTGTACAGAACCCGTTGCTCCGTATGCTCGTTGTAATGGGCGTACCATTTTTCGGGGATTTCAAGCGTGCAGCCAGTTCTCACACCTCATAATATCCTGCGATACGACCCATTTTGAAACTATTAAAAAGCCGAAACTGGCCGGAAATGGCCGAATATGTACAAGACAGGATTCTCCGCATGGTCGTTGTAATGGAAGTACCATTCTTCGGGGATTGGCAGCGCGCAACGAGTTCCCTCACATCATAATATCCTGCTATACGGCCCGTTTTTAATCACATGAAATGCCGGAGATGTCCGGAAAAGGCCGAAGGTGTACAGAACCCAATGCTCCGTTTGCTCGTTGTAATGGAAGTACCATTTTTGGGGGGTTGGCAGAGAGCACCTGGTTCTTACACATCATAATATCCTGATATACGGCCCATTTTGAAACAATTAAAAAGCCGGAAATATCCGGAAAAGGCCGAAGGTGTACAGAACCCGTTGCTCCGTATGCTCGTTGTAATGGAAGGACCATTTTTGGGGGATTTGCAACGCTCAACGCGTTTTTACACATCATAATATCCTGCTATTCGGCCCATTTTTGATCACTTAAAATGCCGGAAATGTCCGGAAAAGGCCGAAGGTGTACAGAACCTGATGCTCCGTATGCTCGTTGTAAGGGGCGTACCATTTCTCGGGGATTGGCAGCGCGTAACGTGTTCTCTCTCATCATAATATCCTGATAAACGGCACATTTTGAAACAATTAAAAAGCCGGAAATGTCCGGAAAAGGCCGAAGGTGTACAGAACCCGTTGCTCCGTATGCTCGTTGTAGTGGGCGTACCATTTTTCGGGGATTGGCAGCGTGCAGCGAGTTCTCACACCTCATAATATCCTGCGATACGACTCATTTTGAAACTATTAAAAAGCCGAAACTGGCCGGAAAAGGCCGAATATGTACAAGACAGGATTCTCCGCATGCTCGTTGTAATGGAAGTACCATTCTTCGGGGATTGGCTGCGCGCAGCGAGTTCTCTCACATCATAATATCCTGCGATACGACCCATTTTGAAACAATTAAAAAGCCGAAACTGGCCGGAAAAGGCCGAAAATGTACAAGACAGGATTCTCCGGATGCTGGTTGTATTGGAAGTACCAGTACCGTGTTCTCTCACATCATAATATCCTGCTATTCTGCCCGTTTTTGATCACTTAATATGCCGGAAATGTCCGGAAAAGGCCGAAGGTGTACAGAACCTGATGCTCCGTATGCTCGTTGTAAGGGGCGTACCATTTCTCGGGGATTGGCAGCGCGTAACGTGTTCTCTCACATCATAATATCCTGATAAACGGCACATTTTGAAACAATTAAAAAGCCGGAAATGTCCGGAAAAGGCCGAAGGTGTACAGAACCCGTTGCTCCGTATGCTCGTTGTAGTGGGCGTACCATTTTTCGGGGATTGGCAGCGTGCAGCGAGTTCTCACACCTCATAATATCCTGCGATACGACTCATTTTGAAACTATTAAAAAGCCGAAACTGGCCGGAAAAGGCCGAATATGTACAAGACAGGATTCTCGTCATGCTCGTTGTAATGGAAGTACCATTCTTCGGGGATTTGCAGCGCGCAACGAGTTCCCTCACATCATAATATCCTGCTATACGGCCCGTTTTTAATCACATAAAATGGCGGAGATGTCCGGAAAAGGCCGAAGGTGTACAGAACCCAATGCTCCGTTTGCTCGTTGTAATGGAAGTACCATTTTTGGGGGGTTGGCAGAGAGCAACTGGTTCTTACACATCATAATATCCTGATATACGGCCCATTTTGAAACAATTAAAATGCCGGAAATGTCCGGAAAAGGCCGAAGGTGTACAGAAGCTGACGCTCCGTATGCTCGTTGTAAGGGGCGTACCATTTCTCGGGGATTGGCAGCGCGTAACGTGTTCTCTCTCATCATAATATCCTGATAAACGGCACATTTTGAAACAATTAAAAAGCCGGAAATGTCCGGAAAATGCCGAAGGTGTACAGAACCCGTTGCTCCGTATGCTCTTTGTAGTGGGCGTACCATTTTTCGGGGATTGGCAGCGTGCAGCGAGTTCTCACACCTCATAATATCCTGCGCTACGACTCATTTTGAAACTATTAAAAAGCCGAAACTGGCCGGAAAAGGCCGAAAATGTACAAGACAGGATTCTCCGGATGCTGGTTGTATTGGAAGTACCATTTCTCGGGGATTGGCAGCGCGTAACGTGTTCTCTCACATCATAATATCCTGATAAACGGCACATTTTGAAACAATTAAAAAGCCGGAAATGTCCGGAAAAGGCCGAAGGTGTACAGAACCCGTTGCTCCGTATGCTCCTTGTAATGGGCGTACCATTTTTCGGGGATTGGCAGCGTGCAGCGAGTTCTCACACCTCATAATATCCTGCGATACGACTCATTTTGAAACTATTAAAAAGCCGAAACTGGCCGGAAAAGGCCGAATATGTACAAGACAGGATTCTCCGCATGCTCGTTGTAATGGAAGTACCATTCTTCGGGGATTGGCAGCGCGCAACGAGTTCTCTCACATCATAATATCCTGATATACGGCCCATTTTGAAACAAAAAATAGCCGGAAATGTCCGGAAAAGGCCGAAGGTGTACAGAACCGGTTGCTCCCTTTGCTTGTTGTAATGGAAGTACCGTTTTTGGGGGGTTGGCAGAGAGCAACTGGTTCTTACACATCATAACATCCTGATATACGGCCCATTTTGAAGCAATTAAAAAGCCGGAAATGTCCGGAAAAGGCCGAAGGTGTACAGAACCCGTTGCTCCGTATGCTCGTTGTAATGGGCGTACCATTTTTCGGGGATTTCAAGCGTGCAGCCAGTTCTCACACCTCATAATATCCTGCGATACGACCCATTTTGAAACTATTAAAAAGCCGAAACTGGCCGGAAATGGCCGAATATGTACAAGACAGGATTCTCCGCATGGTCGTTGTAATGGAAGTACCATTCTTCGGGGATTGGCAGCGCGCAACGAGTTCCCTCACATCATAATATCCTGCTATACGGCCCGTTTTTAATCACATGAAATGCCGGAGATGTCCGGAAAAGGCCGAAGGTGTACAGAACCCAATGCTCCGTTTGCTCGTTGTAATGGAAGTACCATTTTTGGGGGGTTGGCAGAGAGCACCTGGTTCTTACACATCATAATATCCTGATATACGGCCCATTTTGAAACAATTAAAAAGCCGGAAATATCCGGAAAAGGCCGAAGGTGTACAGAACCCGTTGCTCCGTATGCTCGTTGTAATGGAAGGACCATTTTTGGGGGATTTGCAACGCTCAACGCGTTTTTACACATCATAATATCCTGCTATTCGGCCCATTTTTGATCACTTAAAATGCCGGAAATGTCCGGAAAAGGCCGAAGGTGTACAGAACCTGATGCTCCGTATGCTCGTTGTAAGGGGCGTACCATTTCTCGGGGATTGGCAGCGCGTAACGTGTTCTCTCTCATCATAATATCCTGATAAACGGCACATTTTGAAACAATTAAAAAGCCGGAAATGTCCGGAAAAGGCCGAAGGTGTACAGAACCCGTTGCTCCGTATGCTCGTTGTAGTGGGCGTACCATTTTTCGGGGATTGGCAGCGTGCAGCGAGTTCTCACACCTCATAATATCCTGCGATACGACTCATTTTGAAACTATTAAAAAGCCGAAACTGGCCGGAAAAGGCCGAATATGTACAAGACAGGATTCTCCGCATGCTCGTTGTAATGGAAGTACCATTCTTCGGGGATTGGCTGCGCGCAGCGAGTTCTCTCACATCATAATATCCTGCGATACGACCCATTTTGAAACAATTAAAAAGCCGAAACTGGCCGGAAAAGGCCGAAAATGTACAAGACAGGATTCTCCGGATGCTGGTTGTATTGGAAGTACCAGTACCGTGTTCTCTCACATCATAATATCCTGCTATTCTGCCCGTTTTTGATCACTTAATATGCCGGAAATGTCCGGAAAAGGCCGAAGGTGTACAGAACCTGATGCTCCGTATGCTCGTTGTAAGGGGCGTACCATTTCTCGGGGATTGGCAGCGCGTAACGTGTTCTCTCACATCATAATATCCTGATAAACGGCACATTTTGAAACAATTAAAAAGCCGGAAATGTCCGGAAAAGGCCGAAGGTGTACAGAACCCGTTGCTCCGTATGCTCGTTGTAGTGGGCGTACCATTTTTCGGGGATTGGCAGCGTGCAGCGAGTTCTCACACCTCATAATATCCTGCGATACGACTCATTTTGAAACTATTAAAAAGCCGAAACTGGCCGGAAAAGGCCGAATATGTACAAGACAGGATTCTCGTCATGCTCGTTGTAATGGAAGTACCATTCTTCGGGGATTTGCAGCGCGCAACGAGTTCCCTCACATCATAATATCCTGCTATACGGCCCGTTTTTAATCACATAAAATGGCGGAGATGTCCGGAAAAGGCCGAAGGTGTACAGAACCCAATGCTCCGTTTGCTCGTTGTAATGGAAGTACCATTTTTGGGGGGTTGGCAGAGAGCAACTGGTTCTTACACATCATAATATCCTGATATACGGCCCATTTTGAAACAATTAAAATGCCGGAAATGTCCGGAAAAGGCCGAAGGTGTACAGAAGCTGACGCTCCGTATGCTCGTTGTAAGGGGCGTACCATTTCTCGGGGATTGGCAGCGCGTAACGTGTTCTCTCTCATCATAATATCCTGATAAACGGCACATTTTGAAACAATTAAAAAGCCGGAAATGTCCGGAAAATGCCGAAGGTGTACAGAACCCGTTGCTCCGTATGCTCTTTGTAGTGGGCGTACCATTTTTCGGGGATTGGCAGCGTGCAGCGAGTTCTCACACCTCATAATATCCTGCGCTACGACTCATTTTGAAACTATTAAAAAGCCGAAACTGGCCGGAAAAGGCCGAAAATGTACAAGACAGGATTCTCCGGATGCTGGTTGTATTGGAAGTACCATTCTTCGGGGATTGGCAGCGCGCACCGTGTTCTCTCACATCATAATATCCTGCTATTCTGCCCGTTTTTGATCACTTAATATGCCGGAAATGTCCGGAAAAGGCCTAAGGTGTACAGAACATGATGCTCCGTATGCTCGTTGTAAGGGGCGTACCATTTTTCGGGGATGGGCAGCGTGCAGCGTGTTCTCACACATCATAATATCCTGCGACACGACCCATTTTGAAACAATTAAATAGCCGGAAATGTCCGGAAAAGGCCGAAGGTGTACGGAACCCGTTGCTCCGTATGCTCTTTGTAATGGAAGTACCATATTTGGGGGGTTGGCAGCGTGCAGCGAGATCTCAAACATCATAATATCCTGCGATACGACCCTTTTTGAAACAATTAAAAAGCCGGTAATATCCGGAAAAGGCCGAAGGTGTACAGAACCCGTTGCTCCGTATGCTCGTTGTAATGGAATTACCATTTTTGGGGGATTGGCAGCGTGCAGCGAGTTCTCACACCTCATAATATCCTGCGAAACGACTCATTTTGAAACTATTAAAATGCAGAATCTTGCCGGAAAAGGCCGAATATGTGCAAGACAGGATTCTCCGCATGCTCGTTGTAATGGAAGTACCATTCTTCGGGGATTGGCAGCGCGCAACGAGTTCTTTCACATCATAATATCCTGATATACGGCCCATTTTGAAACAATTAAAAAGCCGGAAATGTCCGGAAAAGGCCGAAGGTGTACAGAACCCGTTGCTCCCTTTGCTTGTTGTAATGGAAGTACCATATTTGGGGGGTTGGCAGAGAGCAACTGGTTCTTACACATCATAATATCCTGATATACGGCCCATTTTGAAGCAATTAAAAAGCCGGAAATGTCCGGAAAAGGCCGAGGGTGTACAGAACCCGTTGCTCCGTATGCTCGTTGTAATGGGCGTACCATTTTTCGGGTATTTCCAGCGTGCAGCCAGTTCTCACACCTCATAATATCCTGCGATACGAACCATTTTGAAACTATTAAAAAGCCGAAACTGGCCGGAAATGGCCGAATATGTACAAGACAGGATTCTCCGCATGCTCGTTGTAATGGAAGTACCATTCTTCGGGGATTGGCAGCGCGCAACGAGTTCTCTCACATCATAATATCCTGATATTCGGCCCATTTTGAAACAATTAAAAAGCCGGAAATGTCCGGAAAAGGCCGAAGGTGTACAGAACCCGTTGCTCCCTTTGCTTGTTGTAATGGAAGTACCATTTTTGGGGGGGTTGGCAGAGAGCAACTGGTTCTTACACATCATAATATCCTGATATACGGCCCCTATTGAAGCAATTAAAAAGCCGGAAATGTCCGGAAAAGGCCGAAGGTGTACAGAACCCGTTGCTCCGTATGCTCGTTGTAATGGGCGTACCATTTTTCGGGGATTTCCAGCGTGCAGCCAGTTCTCACACCTCATAATATCCTGCGATACGACCCCTTTTGAAACTATTAAAAAGCCGAAACTGGCCGGAAATGGCCGAATATGTACAAGACAGGATTCTCCGCATGCTCGTTGTAATGGAAGTACCATTCTTCGGGGATTGGCAGCGCGCAACGAGTTCTCTCACATCATAATATCCTGATATACGGCCCATTTTGAAACAATTAAAAAGCCGGAAATGTCCGGAAAAGTCCGAAGGTGTACAGATCCCAATGCTCCGTTTGCTCGTTGTAATGGAAGTACCATTTTTGGGGGGTTGGCAGAGAGCAACTGGTTCTTACACATCATAATATCCTGATATACGGCCCATTTTGAAACAATTAAAAAGCCGGAAATATCCGGAAAAGGCCGAAGGTGTACAGAACCCGTTGCTCCGTATGCTCGTTGTAATGGAATTACCATTTTTCGGGGATTGGCAACGCTCAACGCGTTTTTACACATGATAATATCCTGCTATTCGGCCCATTTTTGATCACTTAAAATGCCGGAAATGTCCGGAAAAGGCCGAAGGTGTACAGAACCTGATGCTCCGTATGCTCGTTGTAAGGGGCGTACCATTTCTCGGGGATTGGCAGCGCGTAACGTGTTCTCTCACATCATAATATCCTGATAAACGGCACATTTTGAAACAATTAAAAAGCCGGAAATGTCCGGAAAAGGCCGAAGGTGTACAGAACCTGATGCTCCGTATGCTCGTTGTAAGGGGCGTACCATTTCTCGGGGATTGGCAGCGCGTAACGTGTTCTCTCACATCATAATATCCTGATAAACGGCACATTTTGAAACAATTAAAAAGCCGGAAATGTCCGGAAAAGGCCGAAGGTGTACAGAACCCGTTGCTCCGTATGCTCGTTGTAGTGGGCGTACCATTTTTCGGGGATTGGCAGCGTGCAGCGAGTTCTCACACCTCATAATATCCTGCGATACGACTCATTTTGAAACTATTAAAAAGCCGAAACTGGCCGGAAAAGGCCGAAAATGTACAAGACAGGATTCTCCGGATGCTGGTTGTATTGGAAGTACCATTCTTCGGGGATTGGCAGCGCGCACCGTGTTCTCTCACATCATAATATCCTGCTATTCTGCCCGTTTTTGATCACTTAATATGCCGGAAATGTCCGGAAAAGGCCTAAGGTGTACAGAACATGATGCTCCGTATGCTCGTTGTAAGGGGCGTACCATTTTTCGGGGATGGGCAGCGTGCAGCGTGTTCTCACACATCATAATATCCTGCGACACGACCCATTTTGAAACAATTAAATAGCCGGAAATGTCCGGAAAAGGCCGAAGGTGTACGGAACCCGTTGCTCCGTATGCTCTTTGTAATGGAAGTACCATATTTGGGGGGTTGGCAGCGTGCAGCGAGATCTCAAACATCATAATATCCTGCGATACGACCCTTTTTGAAACAATTAAAAAGCCGGTAATATCCGGAAAAGGCCGAAGGTGTACAGAACCCGTTGCTCCGTATGCTCGTTGTAATGGAATTACCAATTTTGGGGGATTGGCAGCGTGCAGCGAGTTCTCACACCTCATAATATCCTGCGAAACGACTCATTTTGAAACTATTAAAATGCAGAATCTTGCCGGAAAAGGCCGAATATGTGCAAGACAGGATTCTCCGCATGCTCGTTGTAATGGAAGTACCATTCTTCGGGGATTGGCAGCGCGCAACGAGTTCTTTCACATCATAATATCCTGATATACGGCCCATTTTGAAACAATTAAAAAGCCGGAAATGTCCGGAAAAGGCCGAAGGTGTACAGAACCCGTTGCTCCCTTTGCTTGTTGTAATGGAAGTACCATATTTGGGGGGTTGGCAGAGAGCAACTGGTTCTTACACATCATAATATCCTGATATACGGCCCATTTTGAAGCAATTAAAAAGCCGGAAATGTCCGGAAAAGGCCGAGGGTGTACAGAACCCGTTGCTCCGTATGCTCGTTGTAATGGGCGTACCATTTTTCGGGTATTTCCAGCGTGCAGCCAGTTCTCACACCTCATAATATCCTGCGATACGAACCATTTTGAGACTATTAAAAAGCCGAAACTGGCCGGAAATGGCCGAATATGTACAAGACAGGATTCTCCGCATGCTCGTTGTAATGGAAGTACCATTCTTCGGGGATTGGCAGCGCGCAACGAGTTCTCTCACATCATAATATCCTGATATTCGGCCCATTTTGAAACAATTAAAAAGCCGGAAATGTCCGGAAAAGGCCGAAGGTGTACAGAACCCGTTGCTCCCTTTGCTTGTTGTAATGGAAGTACCATTTTTGGGGGGGTTGGCAGAGAGCAACTGGTTCTTACACATCATAATATCCTGATATACGGCCCCTATTGAAGCAATTAAAAAGCCGGAAATGTCCGGAAAAGGCCGAAGGTGTACAGAACCCGTTGCTCCGTATGCTCGTTGTAATGGGCGTACCATTTTTCGGGGATTTCCAGCGTGCAGCCAGTTCTCACACCTCATAATATCCTGCGATACGACCCCTTTTGAAACTATTAAAAAGCCGAAACTGGCCGGAAATGGCCGAATATGTACAAGACAGGATTCTCCGCATGCTCGTTGTAATGGAAGTACCATTCTTCGGGGATTGGCAGCGCGCAACGAGTTCTCTCACATCATAATATCCTGATATACGGCCCATTTTGAAACAATTAAAAAGCCGGAAATGTCCGGAAAAGTCCGAAGGTGTACAGATCCCAATGCTCCGTTTGCTCGTTGTAATGGAAGTACCATTTTTGGGGGGTTGGCAGAGAGCAACTGGTTCTTACACATCATAATATCCTGATATACGGCCCATTTTGAAACAATTAAAAAGCCGGAAATATCCGGAAAAGGCCGAAGGTGTACAGAACCCGTTGCTCCGTATGCTCGTTGTAATGGAATTACCATTTTTCGGGGATTGGCAACGCTCAACGCGTTTTTACACATCATAATATCCTGCTATTCGGCCCATTTTTGATCACTTAAAATGCCGGAAATGTCCGGAAAAGGCCGAAGGTGTACAGAACCTGATGCTCCGTATGCTCGTTGTAAGGGGCGTACCATTTCTCGGGGATTGGCAGCGCGTAACGTGTTCTCTCTCATCATAATATCCTGATAAACGGCACATTTTGAAACAATTAAAAAGCCGGAAATGTCCGGAAAAGGCCGAAGGTGTACAGAACCCGCTGCTCCGTATGCTCGTTGTAATGGGCGTACTATTTTTCGGGGATTTCCAGCGTGCAGCCAGTTCTCACACCTCATAATATCCTGCGATACGACCCATTTTGAAACTATTAAAAAGCCGAAACTGGCCGGAAATGGCCGAAAGGGTACAAGACAGGATTCTCCGCATGGTCGTTGTAATGGAAGTACCATTCTTCGGGGATTGGCAGCGCGCAACGAGTTCTCTCACATCATAATATCCTGCTATACGGCCCGTTTTTAATCACATAAAATGCCGGAGATGTCCGGAATAGGCCGAAGGTGTACAGAACCCAATGCTCCGTTTGCTCGTTGTAATGGAAGTACCATTTTTGGGGGGTTGGCAGAGAGCAACTGGTTCTTACACATCATAATATCCTGATATACGGCCCATTTTGAAACAATTAAAAAGCCGGAAATATCCGGAAAAGGCCGAAGGTGTACAGAACCCGTTGCTCCGTATGCTCGTTGTAATGGAATTACCATTTTTGGGGGATTGGCAACGCTCAACGCGTTTTTACACATCATAATATCCTGCGATACGACTCATTTTGAAACTATTAAAAAGCCGAAACTGGCCGGAAAAGGCCGAATATGTACAAGACAGGATTCTCGTCATGCTCGTTGTAATGGAAGTACCATTCTTCGGGGATTTGCAGCGCGCAAGGAGTTCCCTCACATCATAATATCCTGCTATACGGCCCGTTTTTAATCACATGAAATGCCGGAGATGTCCGGAAAAGGCCGAAGGTGTACAGAACCCAATGCTCCGTTTACTCTTTGTAATGGAAGTACCATTTTTGGGGGGTTGGCAGAGAGCAACTGGTTCTTACACATCATAATATCCTGATATACGGCCCATTTTGAAACAATTAAAAAGCCGGAAATATCCGGAAAAGGCCGAAGGTGTACAGAACCCGTTGCTCCGTATGCTCGTTGTAATGGAAGGACCATTTTTGGGGGATTGGCAACGCTCAACGCGTTTTTACACATCATAATATCCTGCTATTCGCCCATTTTTGATCACTTAAAATGCCGGAAATGTCCGGAAAAGGCCGAAGGTGTACAGAACCTGATGCTCCGTATGCTCGTTGTAAGGGGCGTACCATTTCTCGGGGATTGGCAGCGCGTAACGTGTTCTCTCTCATCATAATATCCTGATAAACGGCACATTTTGAAACAATTAAAAAGCAGGAAATGTCCGGAAAAGGCCGAAGGTGTACAGAACCCGTTGCTCCGTATGCTCGTTGTAATGGGCGTACCATTTTTCGGGGATTGGCAGCGTGCAGCGAGTTCTCACACCTCATAATATCCTGCGATACGACTCATTTTGAAACTATTAAAAAGCCGAAACTGGCCGGAAAAGGCCGAATATGTACAAGACAGGATTCTCCGCATGCTCGTTGTAATGGAAGTACCATTCTTCGGGGATTGGCAGCGCGCAACGAGTTCTCTCACATCATAATATCCTGATATACGGCCCATTTTGAAACAAAAAATAGCCGGAAATGTCCGGAAAAGGCCGAAGGTGTACAGAACCGGTTGCTCCCTTTGCTTGTTGTAATGGAAGTACCGTTTTTGGGGGGTTGGCAGAGAGCAACTGGTTCTTACACATCATAACATCCTGATATACGGCCCATTTTGAAGCAATTAAAAAGCCGGAAATGTCCGGAAAAGGCCGAAGGTGTACAGAACCCGTTGCTCCGTATGCTCGTTGTAATGGGCGTACCATTTTTCGGGGATTTCCAGCGTGCAGCCAGTTCTCACACCTCATAATATCCTGCGATACGACCCATTTTGAAACTATTAAAAAGCCGAAACTGGCCGGAAATGGCCGAATATGTACAAGACAGGATTCTCCGCATGGTCGTTGTAATGGAAGTACCATTCTTCGGGGATTGGCAGCGCGCAACGAGTTCCCTCACATCATAATATCCTGCTATACGGCCCGTTTTTAATCACATGAAATGCCGGAGATGTCCGGAAAAGGCCGAAGGTGTACAGAACCCAATGCTCCGTTTGCTCGTTGTAATGGAAGTAAAATTTTTGGGGGGTTGGCAGAGAGCACCTGGTTCTTACACATCATAATATCCTGATATACGGCCCATTTTGAAACAATTAAAAAGCCGGAAATATCCGGAAAAGGCCGAAGGTGTACAGAACCCGTTGCTCCGTATGCTCGTTGTAATGGAAGGACCATTTTTGGGGGATTTGCAACGCTCAACGCGTTTTTACACATCATAATATCCTGCTATTCGGCCCATTTTTGATCACTTAAAATGCCGGAAATTTCCGGAAAAGGCCGAAGGTGTACAGAACCTGATGCTCCGTATGCTCGTTGTAAGGGGCGTACCATTTCTCGGGGATTGGCAGCGCGTAACGTGTTCTCTCTCATCATAATATCCTGATAAACGGCACATTTTGAAACAATTAAAAAGCCGGAAATGTCCGGAAAAGGCCGAAGGTGTACAGAACCCGTTGCTCCGTATGCTCGTTGTAGTGGGCGTACCATTTTTCGGGGATTGGCAGCGTGCAGCGAGTTCTCACACCTCATAATATCCTGCGATACGACTCATTTTGAAACTATTAAAAAGCCGAAACTGGCCGGAAAAGGCCGAATATGTACAAGACAGGATTCTCCGCATGCTCGTTGTAATGGAAGTACCATTCTTCGGGGATTGGCTGCGCGCAACGAGTTCTCTCACATCATAATATCCTGCGATACGACCCATTTTGAAACAATTAAAAAGCCGAAACTGGCCGGAAAAGGCCGAAAATGTACAAGACAGGATTCTCCGGATGCTGGTTGTATTGGAAGTACCATTCTTCGGGGATTGGCAGCGCGCACCGTGTTCTCTCACATCATAATATCCTGCTATTCGGCCCATTTTTGATCACTTAAAATGCCGGAAATGTCCGGAAAAGGCCGAAGGTGTACAGAACCTGATGCTCCGTATGCTCGTTGTAAGGGGCGTACCATTTCTCGGGGATTGGCAGCGCGTAACGTGTTCTCTCTCATCATAATATCCTGATAAACGGCACATTTTGAAACAATTAAAAAGCCGGAAATTTCCGGAAAAGGCCGAAGGTGTACAGAACCCGTTGCTCCGTATGCTCGTTGTAGTGGGCGTACCATTTTTCGGGGATTGGCAGCGTGCAGCGAGTTCTCACACCTCATAATATCCTGCGATACGACTCATTTTGAAACTATTATAAAGCCGAAACTGGCCGGAAAAGGCCGAATATGTACAAGACAGGATTCTCCGCATGCTCGTTGTAATGGAAGTACCATTCTTCGGGGATTGGCTGCGCGCAACGAGTTCTCTCACATCATAATATCCTGCGATACGACCCATTTTGAAACAATTAAAAAGCCGAAACTGGCCGGAAAAGGCCGAAAATGTACAAGACAGGATTCTCCGGATGCTGGTTGTATTGGAAGTACCATTCTTCGGGGATTGGCAGCGCGCACCGTGTTCTCTCACATCATAATATCCTGCTATTCTGCCCGTTTTTGATCACTTAATATGCCGGAAATGTCCGGAAAAGGTCGAAGGTGTACAGAACCTGATGCTCCGTATGCTCGTTGTAAGGGGCGTACCATTTCTCGGGGATTGGCAGCGCCTAACGTGTTCTCTCACATCATAATATCCTGATAAACGGCACATTTTGAAACAATTAAAAAGCCGGAAATGTCCGGAAAAGGCCGAAGGTGTACAGAACCCGTTGCTCCGTATGCTCGTTGTAGTGGGCGTACCATTTTTCGGGGATTGGCAGCGTGCAGCGAGTTCTCACACCTCATAATATCCTGCGATACGACTCATTTTGAAACTATTAAAAAGCCGAAACTGGCCGGAAAAGGCCGAATATGTACAAGACAGGATTCTCGTCATGCTCGTTGTAATGGAAGTACCATTCTTCGGGGATTTGCAGCGCGCAACGAGTTCCCTCACATCATAATATCCTGCTATACGGCCCGTTTTTAATCACATAAAATGGCGGAGATGTCCGGAAAAGGCCGAAGGTGTACAGAACCCAATGCTCCGTTTGCTCGTTGTAATGGAAGTACCATTTTTGGGGGGTTGGCAGAGAGCAACTGGTTCTTACACATCATAATATTCTGATATACGGCCCATTTTGAAACAATTAAAATGCCGGAAATGTCCGGAAAAGGCCGAAGGTGTACAGAACCTGACGCTCCGTATGCTCGTTGTAAGGGGCGTACCATTTCTCGGGGATTGGCAGCGCGTAACGTGTTCTCTCTCATCATAATATCCTGATAAACGGCACATTTTGAAACAATTAAAAAGCCGGAAATGTCCGGAAAATGCCGAAGGTGTACAGAACCCGTTGCTCCGTATGCTCTTTGTAGTGGGCGTACCATTTTTCGGGGATTGGCAGCGAGCAGCGAGTTCTCACACCTCATAATATCCTGCGCTACGACTCATTTTGAAACTATTAAAAAGCCGAAACTGGCCGGAAAAGGCCGAAAATGTACAAGACAGGATTCTCCGGATGCTGGTTGTATTGGAAGTACCATTCTTCGGGGATTGGCAGCGCGCAACGAGTTCTTTCACATCATAATATCCTGATATACGGCCCATTTTGAAACAATTAAAAAGCCGGAAATGTCCGGAAAAGGCCGAAGGTGTACAGAACCCGTTGCTCCGTATGCTCGTTGTAATGGAATTACCATTTTTGGGGTATTGGCAACGCTCAACGCGTTTTTACACATCATAATATCCTGCTATTCGGCCCATTTTTGATCACTTAAAATGCCGGAAATGTCCGGAAAAGGCCGAAGGTGTACAGAACCTGATGCTCCGTATGCTCGCTGTAGTGGGCGTTCCATTTTTCGGGGATTGGCAGCGTGCACCGTGTTCTCTCACATCATAATATCCTGCTATACGGCCCGTTTTTAATCACATAAAATGCCGGAGATGTCCGGAAAAGGCCGAAGGTGTACAGAACCCAATGCTCCGTTTGCTCGTTGTAATGGAAGTACCATTTTTGGGGGGTTGGCAGAGAGCAACTGGTTCTTACACATCATAATATCCTGATATACGGCCCATTTTGAAACAATTACAAAGCCGGAAATATCCGGAAAAGGCCGAAGGTGTACAGAACCCGTTGCTCCGTATGCTCGTTGTAATGGAATTACCATTTTTGTGGGATTGGCAACGCTCAACGCGTTTTTACACATCATAATATCCTGCTATTCGGCCCATTTTTGATCACTTAAAATGCCGGAAATGTCCGGAAAAGGCCGAAGGTGTACAGAACCTGATGCTCCGTATGCTCGTTGTAAGGGGCGTACCATTTCTCGGGGATTGGCAGCGCGTAACTTGTTCTCTATCATCATAATATCCTGATAAACGGCACATTTTGAAACAATTAAAAAGCCGGAAATGTCCGGAAAAGGCCGAAGGTGTACAGAACCCGTTGCTCCGTATGCTCGTTGTAGTGGGCGTACCATTTTTCGGGGATTGGCAGCGTGCAGCGAGTTCTCACACCTCATAATATCCTGCGATACGACTCATTTTGAAACTATTAAAAAGCCGAAACTGGCCGGAAAAGGCCGAATATGTACAAGACAGGATTCTCCGCATGCTCGTTGTAATGGAAGTACCATTCTTCGGGGATTGGCTGCGCGCAACGAGTTCTCTCACATCATAATATCCTGCGATACGACCCATTTTGAAACAATTAAAAAGCCGAAACTGGCCGGAAAAGGCCGAAAATGTACAAGACAGGATTCTCCGGATGCTGGTTGTATTGGAAGTACCATTCTTCGGGGATTGGCAGCGCGCACCGTGTTCTCTCACATCATAATATCCTGCTATTCTGCCCGTTTTTGATCACTTAATATGCCGGAAATGTCCGGAAAAGGCCGAAGGTGTACAGAACCTGATGCTCCGTATGCTCGTTGTAAGGGGCGTACCATTTCTCGGGGATTGGCAGCGCGTAACGTGTTCTCTCACATCATAATATCCTGATAAACGGCACATTTTTAAACAATTAAAAAGCCGGAAATGTCCGGAAAAGGCCGAATGTTTACAGAACCCGTTGCTCCGTATGCTCGTTGTAGTGGGCGTACCATTTTTCGGGGATTGGCAGCGTGCAGCGAGATCTCAAACATCATAATATCCTGCGATACGACCCTTTTTGAAACAATTAAAAAGCCGGTAATATCCGGAAAAGGCCGAAGGTGTACAGAACCCGTTGCTCCGTATGCTCGTTGTAATGGAAGGACCATTTTTGGGGGATTGGCAGCGTGCAGCGAGTTCTCACACCTCATAATATCCTGCGAAACGACTCATTTTGAAACTATTAAAATGCCGAAACTTGCCGGAAAAGGCCGAATATGTACAAGACAGGATTCTCCGCATGCTCGTTGTAATGGAAGTACCATTCTTCGGGGATTGGTTGCGCGCAACGAGTTCTCTCACATAATAATATCCTGATATACGGCCCATTTTGAAACAATTAAAAAGCCGGAAATGTCCGGAAAAGGCCGAAGGTGTACAGAACCCGTTGCTCCCTTTGCTTGTTGTAATGGAAGTACCATTTTTGGGGGGTTGGCAGAGAGCAACTGGTTCTTACACATCATAATATCCTGATATACGGCCCATTTTGAAGCAATTAAAAAGCCGGAAATGTCCGGAAAAGGCCGAAGCTGTACAGAACCCGTTGCTCCGTATGCTCGTTGCAATGGGCGTACCATTTTTCGGGGATTTCCAGCGTGCAGCCAGTTCTCACACCTCATAATATCCTGCGATACGACCCATTTTGAAACTATTAAAAAGCCGAAACTGGCCGGAAATGGCCGAATATGTACAAGACAGGATTCTCCGGATGCTGGTTGTATTGGAAGTACCATTCTTCGGGGATTGGCAGCGCGCACCGTGTTCTCTCACATCATAATATCCTGCTATTCTGCCCGATTTTGATCACTTAATATGCCGGAAATGTCCGGAAAAGGTCGAAGGTGTACAGAACCTGATGCTCCGTATGCTCGTTGTAAGGGGCGTACCATTTCTCGGGGATTGGCAGCGCCTAACGTGTTCTCTCACATCATAATATCCTGATAAACGGCACATTTTGAAACAATTAAAAAGCCGGAAATGTCCGGAAAAGGCCGAAGGTGTACAGAACCCGTTGCTCCGTATGCTCGTTGTAGTGGGCGTACCATTTTTCGGGGATTGGCAGCGTGCAGCGAGTTCTCACACCTCATAATATCCTGCGATACGACTCATTTTGAAACTATTAAAAAGCCGAAACTGGCCGGAAAAGGCCGAATATGTACAAGACAGGATTCTCGTCATGCTCGTTGTAATGGAAGTACCATTCTTCGGGGATTTGCAGCGCGCAAGGAGTTCCCTCACATCATAATATCCTGCTATACGGCCCGTTTTTAATCACATAAAATGGCGGAGATGTCCGGAAAAGGCCGAAGGTGTACAGAACCCAATGCTCCGTTTGCTCGTTGTAATGGAAGTACCATTTTTGGGGGGTTGGCAGAGAGCAACTGGTTCTTACACATCATAATATTCTGATATACGGCCCATTTTGAAACAATTAAAATGCCGGAAATGTCCGGAAAAGGCCGAAGGTGTACAGAACCTGACGCTCCGTATGCTCGTTGTAAGGGGCGTACCATTTCTCGGGGATTGGCAGCGCGTAACGTGTTCTCTCACATCATAATATCCTGATAAACGGCACATTTTTAAACAATTAAAAAGCCGGAAATGTCCGGAAAAGGCCGAATGTTTACAGAACCCGTTGCTCCGTATGCTCGTTGTAGTGGGCGTACCATTTTTCGGGGATTGGCAGCGTGCAGCGAGATCTCAAACATCATAATATCCTGCGATACGACCCTTTTTGAAACAATTAAAAAGCCGGTAATATCCGGAAAAGGCCGAAGGTGTACAGAACCCGTTGCTCCGTATGCTCGTTGTAATGGAAGGACCATTTTTGGGGGATTGGCAGCGTGCAGCGAGTTCTCACACCTCATAATATCCTGCGAAACGACTCATTTTGAAACTATTAAAATGCCGAAACTTGCCGGAAAAGGCCGAATATGTACAAGACAGGATTCTCCGCATGCTCGTTGTAATGGAAGTACCATTCTTCGGGGATTGGTTGCGCGCAACGAGTTCTCTCACATAATAATATCCTGATATACGGCCCATTTTGAAACAATTAAAAAGCCGGAAATGTCCGGAAAAGGCCGAAGGTGTACAGAACCCGTTGCTCCGTATGCTCGTTGCAATGGGCGTACCATTTTTCGGGGATTTCCAGCGTGCAGCCAGTTCTCACACCTCATAATATCCTGCGATACGACCCATTTTGAAACTATTAAAAAGCCGAAACTGGCCGGAAATGGCCGAATATGTACAAGACAGGATTCTCCGCATGGTCGTTGTAATGGAAGTACCATTCTTCGGGGATTGGCAGCGCGCAACGAGTTCTTTCACATCATAATATTCTGATATACGGCCCATTTTGAAACAATTAAAAAGCCGGAAATGTCCGGAAAAGGCCGAAGGTGTACAGAACCCGTTGCTCCGTATGCTCGTTGTAATGGAATTACCATTTTTGGGGTATTGGCAACGCTCAACGCGTTTTTACACATCATAATATCCTGCTATTCGGCCCATTTTTGATCACTTAAAATGCCGGAAATGTCCGGAAAAGGCCGAAGGTGTACAGAACCTGATGCTCCGTATGCTCGCTGTAGTGGGCGTTCCATTTTTCGGGGATTGGCAGCGTGCACCGTGTTCTCTCACATCATAATATCCTGCTATACGGCCCGTTTTTAATCACATAAAATGCCGGAGATGTCCGGAAAAGGCCGAAGGTGTACAGAACCCAATGCTCCGTTTGCTCGTTGTAATGGAAGTACCATTTTTGGGGGGTTGGCAGAGAGCAACTGGTTCTTACACATCATAATATCCTGATATACGGCCCATTTTGAAACAATTACAAAGCCGGAAATATCCGGAAAAGGCCGAAGGTGTACAGAACCCGTTGCTCCGTATGCTCGTTGTAATGGAATTACCATTTTTGTGGGATTGGCAACGCACAACGCGTTTTTACACATCATAATATCCTGCTATTCGGCCCATTTTTGATCACTTAAAATGCCGGAAATGTCCGGAAAAGGCCGAAGGTGTACAGAACCTGATGCTCCGTATGCTCGTTGTAAGGGGCGTACCATTTCTCGGGGATTGGCAGCGCGTAACTTGTTCTCTATCATCATAATATCCTGATAAACGGCACATTTTGAAACAATTAAAAAGCCGGAAATGTCCGGAAAAGGCCGAAGGTGTACAGAACCCGTTGCTCCGTATGCTCGTTGTAGTGGGCGTACCATTTTTCGGGGATTGGCAGCGTGCAGCGAGTTCTCACACCTCATAATATCCTGCGATACGACTCATTTTGAAACTATTAAAAAGCCGAAACTGGCCGGAAAAGGCCGAATATGTACAAGACAGGATTCTCCGCATGCTCGTTGTAATGGAAGTACCATTCTTCGGGGATTGGCTGCGCGCAACGAGTTCTCTCACATCATAATATCCTGCGATACGACCCATTTTGAAACAATTAAAAAGCCGAAACTGGCCGGAAAAGGCCGAAAATGTACAAGACAGGATTCTCCGGATGCTGGTTGTATTGGAAGTACCATTCTTCGGGGATTGGCAGCGCGCACCGTGTTCTCTCACATCATAATATCCTGCTATTCTGCCCGTTTTTGATCACTTAATATGCCGGAAATGTCCGGAAAAGGCCGAAGGTGTACAGAACCTGATGCTCCGTATGCTCGTTGTAAGGGGCGTACCATTTCTCGGGGATTGGCAGCGCGTAACGTGTTCTCTCACATCATAATATCCTGATAAACGGCACATTTTTAAACAATTAAAAAGCCGGAAATGTCCGGAAAAGGCCGAATGTTTACAGAACCCGTTGCTCCGTATGCTCGTTGTAGTGGGCGTACCATTTTTCGGGGATTGGCAGCGTGCAGCGAGATCTCAAACATCATAATATCCTGCGATACGACCCTTTTTGAAACAATTAAAAAGCCGGTAATATCCGGAAAAGGCCGAAGGTGTACAGAACCCGTTGCTCCGTATGCTCGTTGTAATGGAAGGACCATTTTTGGGGGATTGGCAGCGTGCAGCGAGTTCTCACACCTCATAATATCCTGCGAAACGACTCATTTTGAAACTATTAAAATGCCGAAACTTGCCGGAAAAGGCCGAATATGTACAAGACAGGATTCTCCGCATGCTCGTTGTAATGGAAGTACCATTCTTCGGGGATTGGTTGCGCGCAACGAGTTCTCTCACATAATAATATCCTGATATACGGCCCATTTTGAAACAATTAAAAAGCCGGAAATGTCCGGAAAAGGCCGAAGGTGTACAGAACCCGTTGCTCCCTTTGCTTGTTGTAATGGAAGTACCATTTTTGGGGGGTTGGCAGAGAGCAACTGGTTCTTACACATCATAATATCCTGATATACGGCCCATTTTGAAGCAATTAAAAAGCCGGAAATGTCCGGAAAAGGCCGAAGCTGTACAGAACCCGTTGCTCCGTATGCTCGTTGCAATGGGCGTACCATTTTTCGGGGATTTCCAGCGTGCAGCCAGTTCTCACACCTCATAATATCCTGCGATACGACCCATTTTGAAACTATTAAAAAGCCGAAACTGGCCGGAAATGGCCGAATATGTACAAGACAGGATTCTCCGCATGCTCGCTGTAATGGAAGTACCATTCTTCGGGGATTGGCAGCGCGCAACGAGTTCTCTCACATCATAATATCCTGATATACGGCCCATTTTGAAACAATTAAAAAGCCGGAAATGTCCGGAAAAGGCCGAAGGTGTACAGAACCCGTTGCTCCGTATGCTCGTTGTAATGGAATTACCATTTTTGGGGGATTGGCAACGCTCAACGCGTTTTTACACATCATAATATCCTGCTATTCGGCCCATTTTTGATCACTTAAAATGCCGGAAATGTCCGGAAAAGGCCGAAGGTGTACAGAACCTGATGCTCCGTATGCTCGTTGTAGTGGGCGTACCATTTTTCGGGGATTGTCAGCGTGCAGCGAGTTCTCACACCTCATAATATCCTGCGATACGACCCATTTTGAAACTATTAAAAAGCCGAAACTGGCCGGAAATGGCCGAATATGTACAAGACAGGATTCTCCGCATGGTCGTTGTAATGGAAGTACCATTCTTCGGGGATTGGCAGCGCGCAACGAGTTCCCTCACATCATAATATCCTGCTATACGGCCCGTTTTTAATCACATGAAATGCCGGAGATGTCCGGAAAAGGCCGAAGGTGTACAGAACCCAATGCTCCGTTTGCTCGTTGTAATGGAAGTACCATTTTTGGGGGGTTGGCAGAGAGCACCTGGTTCTTACACATCATAATATCCTGATATACGGCCCATTTTGAAACAATTAAAAAGCCGGAAATATCCGGAAAAGGCCGAAGGTGTACAGAACCCGTTGCTCCGTATGCTCGTTGTAATGGAAGGACCATTTTTGGGGGATTTGCAACGCTCAACGCGTTTTTACACATCATAATATCCTGCTATTCGGCCCATTTTTGATCACTTAAAATGCCGGAAATGTCCGGAAAAGGCCGAAGGTGTACAGAACCTGATGCTCCGTATGCTCGTTGTAAGGGGCGTACCATTTCTCGGGGATTGGCAGCGCGTAACGTGTTCTCTCACATCATAATATCCTGATAAACGGCACATTTTGAAACAATTAAAAAGCCGGAAATGTCCGGAAAAGGCCGAAGGTGTACAGAACCCGTTGCTCCGTATGCTCGTTGTAGTGGGCGTACCATTTTTCGCGGATTGGCAGCGTGCAGCGAGATCTCAAACATCATAATATCCTGCGATACGACCCTTTTTGAAACAATTAAAAAGCCGGTAATATCCGGAAAAGGCCGAAGGTGTACAGAACCCGTTGCTCCGTATGCTCGTTGTAATGGATGGACCATTTTTGGGGGATTGGCAGCGTGCGGCGAGTTCTCACACCTCATAATATCCTGCGATACGACTCATTTTGAAACTATTAAAAAGCCGAAACTGGCCGGAAAAGGCCGAATATGTACAAGACAGGATTCTCCGCATGCTCGTTGTAATGGAAGTACCATTTTTCGGGGATTGGCAGCGTGCAGCGAGTTCTCACACCTCATAATATCCTGCGATACGACTCATTTTGAAACTATTAAAAAGCCGAAACTGGCCGGAAAAGGCCGAATATGTACAAGACAGGATTCTCCGCATGCTCGTTGTAATGGAAGTACCATTCTTCGGGGATTGGCTGCGCGCAACGAGTTCTCTCACATCATAATATCCTGCGATACGACCCATTTTGAAACAATTAAAAAGCCGAAACTGGCCGGAAAAGGCCGAAAATGTACAAGACAGGATTCTCCGGATGCTGGTTGTATTGGAAGTACCATTCTTCGGGGATTGGCAGCGCGCACCGTGTTCTCTCACATCATAATATCCTGCTATTCGGCCCATTTTTGATCACTTAAAATGCCGGAAATGTCCGGAAAAGGCCGAAGGTGTACAGAACCTGATGCTCCGTATGCTCGTTGTAAGGGGCGTACCATTTCTCGGGGATTGGCAGCGCGTAACGTGTTCTCTCTCATCATAATATCCTGATAAACGGCACATTTTGAAACAATTAAAAAGCCGGAAATTTCCGGAAAAGGCCGAAGGTGTACAGAACCCGTTGCTCCGTATGCTCGTTGTAGTGGGCGTACCATTTTTCGGGGATTGGCAGCGTGCAGCGAGTTCTCACACCTCATAATATCCTGCGATACGACTCATTTTGAAACTATTATAAAGCCGAAACTGGCCGGAAAAGGCCGAATATGTACAAGACAGGATTCTCCGCATGCTCGTTGTAATGGAAGTACCATTCTTCGGGGATTGGCTGCGCGCAACGAGTTCTCTCACATCATAATATCCTGCGATACGACCCATTTTGAAACAATTAAAAAGCCGAAACTGGCCGGAAAAGGCCGAAAATGTACAAGACAGGATTCTCCGGATGCTGGTTGTATTGGAAGTACCATTCTTCGGGGATTGGCAGCGCGCACCGTGTTCTCTCACATCATAATATCCTGCTATTCTGCCCGTTTTTGATCACTTAATATGCCGGAAATGTCCGGAAAAGGTCGAAGGTGTACAGAACCTGATGCTCCGTATGCTCGTTGTAAGGGGCGTACCATTTCTCGGGGATTGGCAGCGCCTAACGTGTTCTCTCACATCATAATATCCTGATAAACGGCACATTTTGAAACAATTAAAAAGCCGGAAATGTCCGGAAACGGCCGAAGGTGTACAGAACCCGTTGCTCCGTATGCTCGTTGTAGTGGGCGTACCATTTTTCGGGGATTGGCAGCGTGCAGCGAGTTCTCACACCTCATAATATCCTGCGATACGACTCATTTTGAAACTATTAAAAAGCCGAAACTGGCCGGAAAAGGCCGAATATGTACAAGACAGGATTCTCGTCATGCTCGTTGTAATGGAAGTACCATTCTTCGGGGATTTGCAGCGCGCAACGAGTTCCCTCACATCATAATATCCTGCTATACGGCCCGTTTTTAATCACATAAAATGGCGGAGATGTCCGGAAAAGGCCGAAGGTGTACAGAACCCAATGCTCCGTTTGCTCGTTGTAATGGAAGTACCATTTTTGGGGGGTTGGCAGAGAGCAACTGGTTCTTACACATCATAATATTCTGATATACGGCCCATTTTGAAACAATTAAAATGCCGGAAATGTCCGGAAAAGGCCGAAGGTGTACAGAACCTGACGCTCCGTATGCTCGTTGTAAGGGGCGTACCATTTCTCGGGGATTGGCAGCGCGTAACGTGTTCTCTCTCATCATAATATCCTGATAAACGGCACATTTTGAAACAATTAAAAAGCCGGAAATGTCCGGAAAATGCCGAAGGTGTACAGAACCCGTTGCTCCGTATGCTCTTTGTAGTGGGCGTACCATTTTTCGGGGATTGGCAGCGAGCAGCGAGTTCTCACACCTCATAATATCCTGCGCTACGACTCATTTTGAAACTATTAAAAAGCCGAAACTGGCCGGAAAAGGCCGAAAATGTACAAGACAGGATTCTCCGGATGCTGGTTGTATTGGAAGTACCATTCTTCGGGGATTGGCAGCGCGCAACGAGTTCTTTCACATCATAATATCCTGATATACGGCCCATTTTGAAACAATTAAAAAGCCGGAAATGTCCGGAAAAGGCCGAAGGTGTACAGAACCCGTTGCTCCGTATGCTCGTTGTAATGGAATTACCATTTTTGGGGTATTGGCAACGCTCAACGCGTTTTTACACATCATAATATCCTGCTATTCGGCCCATTTTTGATCACTTAAAATGCCGGAAATGTCCGGAAAAGGCCGAAGGTGTACAGAACCTGATGCTCCGTATGCTCGCTGTAGTGGGCGTTCCATTTTTCGGGGATTGGCAGCGTGCACCGTGTTCTCTCACATCATAATATCCTGCTATACGGCCCGTTTTTAATCACATAAAATGCCGGAGATGTCCGGAAAAGGCCGAAGGTGTACAGAACCCAATGCTCCGTTTGCTCGTTGTAATGGAAGTACCATTTTTGGGGGGTTGGCAGAGAGCAACTGGTTCTTACACATCATAATATCCTGATATACGGCCCATTTTGAAACAATTACAAAGCCGGAAATATCCGGAAAAGGCCGAAGGTGTACAGAACCCGTTGCTCCGTATGCTCGTTGTAATGGAATTACCATTTTTGTGGGATTGGCAACGCTCAACGCGTTTTTACACATCATAATATCCTGCTATTCGGCCCATTTTTGATCACTTAAAATGCCGGAAATGTCCGGAAAAGGCCGAAGGTGTACAGAACCTGATGCTCCGTATGCTCGTTGTAAGGGGCGTACCATTTCTCGGGGATTGGCAGCGCGTAACTTGTTCTCTATCATCATAATATCCTGATAAACGGCACATTTTGAAACAATTAAAAAGCCGGAAATGTCCGGAAAAGGCCGAAGGTGTACAGAACCCGTTGCTCCGTATGCTCGTTGTAGTGGGCGTACCATTTTTCGGGGATTGGCAGCGTGCAGCGAGTTCTCACACCTCATAATATCCTGCGATACGACTCATTTTGAAACTATTAAAAAGCCGAAACTGGCCGGAAAAGGCCGAATATGTACAAGACAGGATTCTCCGCATGCTCGTTGTAATGGAAGTACCATTCTTCGGGGATTGGCTGCGCGCAACGAGTTCTCTCACATCATAATATCCTGCGATACGACCCATTTTGAAACAATTAAAAAGCCGAAACTGGCCGGAAAAGGCCGAAAATGTACAAGACAGGATTCTCCGGATGCTGGTTGTATTGGAAGTACCATTCTTCGGGGATTGGCAGCGCGCACCGTGTTCTCTCACATCATAATATCCTGCTATTCTGCCCGTTTTTGATCACTTAATATGCCGGAAATGTCCGGAAAAGGCCGAAGGTGTACAGAACCTGATGCTCCGTATGCTCGTTGTAAGGGGCGTACCATTTCTCGGGGATTGGCAGCGCGTAACGTGTTCTCTCACATCATAATATCCTGATAAACGGCACATTTTTAAACAATTAAAAAGCCGGAAATGTCCGGAAAAGGCCGAATGTTTACAGAACCCGTTGCTCCGTATGCTCGTTGTAGTGGGCGTACCATTTTTCGGGGATTGGCAGCGTGCAGCGAGATCTCAAACATCATAATATCCTGCGATACGACCCTTTTTGAAACAATTAAAAAGCCGGTAATATCCGGAAAAGGCCGAAGGTGTACAGAACCCGTTGCTCCGTATGCTCGTTGTAATGGAAGGACCATTTTTGGGGGATTGGCAGCGTGCAGCGAGTTCTCACACCTCATAATATCCTGCGAAACGACTCATTTTGAAACTATTAAAATGCCGAAACTTGCCGGAAAAGGCCGAATATGTACAAGACAGGATTCTCCGCATGCTCGTTGTAATGGAAGTACCATTCTTCGGGGATTGGTTGCGCGCAACGAGTTCTCTCACATAATAATATCCTGATATACGGCCCATTTTGAAACAATTAAAAAGCCGGAAATGTCCGGAAAAGGCCGAAGGTGTACAGAACCCGTTGCTCCCTTTGCTTGTTGTAATGGAAGTACCATTTTTGGGGGGTTGGCAGAGAGCAACTGGTTCTTACACATCATAATATCCTGATATACGGCCCATTTTGAAGCAATTAAAAAGCCGGAAATGTCCGGAAAAGGCCGAAGCTGTACAGAACCCGTTGCTCCGTATGCTCGTTGCAATGGGCGTACCATTTTTCGGGGATTTCCAGCGTGCAGCCAGTTCTCACACCTCATAATATCCTGCGATACGACCCATTTTGAAACTATTAAAAAGCCGAAACTGGCCGGAAATGGCCGAATATGTACAAGACAGGATTCTCCGCATGGTCGTTGTAATGGAAGTACCATTCTTCGGGGATTGGCAGCGCGCAACGAGTTCTTTCACATCATAATATCCTGATATACGGCCCATTTTGAAACAATTAAAAAGCCGGAAATGTCCGGAAAAGACCGAAGGTGTACAGAACCCGTTGCTCCGTATGCTCGTTGTAATGGAATTACCATATTTGGGGTATTGGCAACGCTCAACGCGTTTTTACACATCATAATATCCTGCTATTCGGCCCATTTTTGATCACTTAAAAAGCCGGAAATGTCCGGAAAAGGCCGAAGGTGTACAGAACCCGTTGCTCCGTATGCTCTTTGTAGTGGGCGTACCATTTTTCGGGGATTGGCAGCGAGCAGCGAGTTCTCACACCTCATAATATCCTGCGCTACGACTCATTTTGAAACTATTAAAAAGCCGAAACTGGCCGGAAAAGGCCGAAAATGTACAAGACAGGATTCTCCGGATGCTGGTTGTATTGGAAGTACCATTCTTCGGGGATTGGCAGCGCGCAACGAGTTCTTTCACATCATAATATCCTGATATACGGCCCATTTTGAAACAATTAAAAAGCCGGAAATGTCCGGAAAAGGCCGAAGGTGTACAGAACCCGTTGCTCCGTATGCTCGTTGTAATGGAATTACCATTTTTGGGGTATTGGCAACGCTCAACGCGTTTTTACACATCATAATATCCTGCTATTCGGCCCATTTTTGATCACTTAAAATGCCGGAAATGTCCGGAAAAGGCCGAAGGTGTACAGAACCTGATGCTCCGTATGCTCGCTGTAGTGGGCGTTCCATTTTTCGGGGATTGGCAGCGTGCACCGTGTTCTCTCACATCATAATATCCTGCTATACGGCCCGTTTTTAATCACATAAAATGCCGGAGATGTCCGGAAAAGGCCGAAGGTGTACAGAACCCAATGCTCCGTTTGCTCGTTGTAATGGAAGTACCATTTTTGGGGGGTTGGCAGAGAGCAACTGGTTCTTACACATCATAATATCCTGATATACGGCCCATTTTGAAACAATTACAAAGCCGGAAATATCCGGAAAAGGCCGAAGGTGTACAGAACCCGTTGCTCCGTATGCTCGTTGTAATGGAATTACCATTTTTGTGGGATTGGCAACGCTCAACGCGTTTTTACACATCATAATATCCTGCTATTCGGCCCATTTTTGATCACTTAAAATGCCGGAAATGTCCGGAAAAGGCCGAAGGTGTACAGAACCTGATGCTCCGTATGCTCGTTGTAAGGGGCGTACCATTTCTCGGGGATTGGCAGCGCGTAACTTGTTCTCTATCATCATAATATCCTGATAAACGGCACATTTTGAAACAATTAAAAAGCCGGAAATGTCCGGAAAAGGCCGAAGGTGTACAGAACCCGTTGCTCCGTATGCTCGTTGTAGTGGGCGTACCATTTTTCGGGGATTGGCAGCGTGCAGCGAGTTCTCACACCTCATAATATCCTGCGATACGACTCATTTTGAAACTATTAAAAAGCCGAAACTGGCCGGAAAAGGCCGAATATGTACAAGACAGGATTCTCCGCATGCTCGTTGTAATGGAAGTACCATTCTTCGGGGATTGGCTGCGCGCAACGAGTTCTCTCACATCATAATATCCTGCGATACGACCCATTTTGAAACAATTAAAAAGCCGAAACTGGCCGGAAAAGGCCGAAAATGTACAAGACAGGATTCTCCGGATGCTGGTTGTATTGGAAGTACCATTCTTCGGGGATTGGCAGCGCGCACCGTGTTCTCTCACATCATAATATCCTGCTATTCGGCCCATTTTTGATCACTTAAAATGCCGGAAATGTCCGGAAAAGGCCGAAGGTGTACAGAACCTGATGCTCCGTATGCTCGTTGTAAGGGGCGTACCATTTCTCGGGGATTGGCAGCGCGTAACGTGTTCTCTCTCATCATAATATCCTGATAAACGGCACATTTTGAAACAATTAAAAAGCCGGAAATTTCCGGAAAAGGCCGAAGGTGTACAGAACCCGTTGCTCCGTATGCTCGTTGTAGTGGGCGTACCATTTTTCGGGGATTGGCAGCGTGCAGCGAGTTCTCACACCTCATAATATCCTGCGATACGACTCATTTTGAAACTATTATAAAGCCGAAACTGGCCGGAAAAGGCCGAATATGTACAAGACAGGATTCTCCGCATGCTCGTTGTAATGGAAGTACCATTCTTCGGGGATTGGCTGCGCGCAACGAGTTCTCTCACATCATAATATCCTGCGATACGACCCATTTTGAAACAATTAAAAAGCCGAAACTGGCCGGAAAAGGCCGAAAATGTACAAGACAGGATTCTCCGGATGCTGGTTGTATTGGAAGTACCATTCTTCGGGGATTGGCAGCGCGCACCGTGTTCTCTCACATCATAATATCCTGCTATTCTGCCCGTTTTTGATCACTTAATATGCCGGAAATGTCCGGAAAAGGCCGAAGGTGTACAGAACCTGATGCTCCGTATGCTCGTTGTAAGGGGCGTACCATTTCTCGGGGATTGGCAGCGCGTAACGTGTTCTCTCACATCATAATATCCTGATAAACGGCACATTTTTTAACAATTAAAAAGCCGGAAATGTCCGGAAAAGGCCGAATGTTTACAGAACCCGTTGCTCCGTATGCTCGTTGTAGTGGGCGTACCATTTTTCGGGGATTGGCAGCGTGCAGCGAGATCTCAAACATCATAATATCCTGCGATACGACCCTTTTTGAAACAATTAAAAAGCCGGTAATATCCGGAAAAGGCCGAAGGTGTACAGAACCCGTTGCTCCGTATGCTCGTTGTATTGGAAGTACCATTCTTCGGGGATTGGCAGCGCGCACCGTGTTCTCTCACATCATAATATCCTGCTATTCTGCCCGTTTTTGATCACTTAATATGCCGGAAATGTCCGGAAAAGGCCGAAGGTGTACAGAACCTGATGCTCCGTATGCTCGTTGTAAGGGGCGTACCATTTCTCGGGGATTGGCAGCGCGTAACGTGTTCTCTCACATCATAATATCCTGATAAACGGCACATTTTTAAACAATTAAAAAGCCGGAAATGTCCGGAAAAGGCCGAATGTTTACAGAACCCGTTGCTCCGTATGCTCGTTGTAGTGGGCGTACCATTTTTCGGGGATTGGCAGCGTGCAGCGAGATCTCAAACATCATAATATCCTGCGATACGACCCTTTTTGAAACAATTAAAAAGCCGGTAATATCCGGAAAAGGCCGAAGGTGTACAGAACCCGTTGCTCCGTATGCTCGTTGTAATGGAAGGACCATTTTTGGGGGATTGGCAGCGTGCAGCGAGTTCTCACACCTCATAATATCCTGCGAAACGACTCATTTTGAAACTATTAAAATGCCGAAACTTGCCGGAAAAGGCCGAATATGTACAAGACAGGATTCTCCGCATGCTCGTTGTAATGGAAGTACCATTCTTCGGGGATTGGTTGCGCGCAACGAGTTCTCTCACATAATAATATCCTGATATACGGCCCATTTTGAAACAATTAAAAAGCCGGAAATGTCCGGAAAAGGCCGAAGGTGTACAGAACCCGTTGCTCCCTTTGCTTGTTGTAATGGAAGTACCATTTTTGGGGGGTTGGCAGAGAGCAACTGGTTCTTACACATCATAATATCCTGATATACGGCCCATTTTGAAGCAATTAAAAAGCCGGAAATGTCCGGAAAAGGCCGAAGCTGTACAGAACCCGTTGCTCCGTATGCTCGTTGCAATGGGCGTACCATTTTTCGGGGATTTCCAGCGTGCAGCCAGTTCTCACACCTCATAATATCCTGCGATACGACCCATTTTGAAACTATTAAAAAGCCGAAACTGGCCGGAAATGGCCGAATATGTACAAGACAGGATTCTCCGCATGGTCGTTGTAATGGAAGTACCATTCTTCGGGGATTGGCAGCGCGCAACGAGTTCTTTCACATCATAATATCCTGATATACGGCCCATTTTGAAACAATTAAAAAGCCGGAAATGTCCGGAAAAGGCCGAAGGTGTACAGAACCCGTTGCTCCGTATGCTCGTTGTAATGGAATTACCATTTTTGGGGTATTGGCAACGCTCAACGCGTTTTTACACATCATAATATCCTGCTATTCGGCCCATTTTTGATCACTTAAAATGCCGGAAATGTCCGGAAAAGGCCGAAGGTGTACAGAACCTGATGCTCCGTATGCTCGCTGTAGTGGGCGTTCCATTTTTCGGGGATTGGCAGCGTGCACCGTGTTCTCTCACATCATAATATCCTGCTATACGGCCCGTTTTTAATCACATAAAATGCCGGAGATGTCCGGAAAAGGCCGAAGGTGTACAGAACCCAATGCTCCGTTTGCTCGTTGTAATGGAAGTACCATTTTTGGGGGGTTGGCAGAGAGCAACTGGTTCTTACACATCATAATATCCTGATATACGGCCCATTTTGAAACAATTACAAAGCCGGAAATATCCGGAAAAGGCCGAAGGTGTACAGAACCCGTTGCTCCGTATGCTCGTTGTAATGGAATTACCATTTTTGTGGGATTGGCAACGCTCAACGCGTTTTTACACATCATAATATCCTGCTATTCGGCCCATTTTTGATCACTTAAAATGCCGGAAATGTCCGGAAAAGGCCGAAGGTGTACAGAACCTGATGCTCCGTATGCTCGTTGTAAGGGGCGTACCATTTCTCGGGGATTGGCAGCGCGTAACTTGTTCTCTATCATCATAATATCCTGATAAACGGCACATTTTGAAACAATTAAAAAGCCGGAAATGTCCGGAAAAGGCCGAAGGTGTACAGAACCCGTTGCTCCGTATGCTCGTTGTAGTGGGCGTACCATTTTTCGGGGATTGGCAGCGTGCAGCGAGTTCTCACACCTCATAATATCCTGCGATACGACTCATTTTGAAACTATTAAAAAGCCGAAACTGGCCGGAAAAGGCCGAATATGTACAAGACAGGATTCTCCGCATGCTCGTTGTAATGGAAGTACCATTCTTCGGGGATTGGCTGCGCGCAACGAGTTCTCTCACATCATAATATCCTGCGATACGACCCATTTTGAAACAATTAAAAAGCCGAAACTGGCCGGAAAAGGCCGAAAATGTACAAGACAGGATTCTCCGGATGCTGGTTGTATTGGAAGTACCATTCTTCGGGGATTGGCAGCGCGCACCGTGTTCTCTCACATCATAATATCCTGCTATTCTGCCCGTTTTTGATCACTTAATATGCCGGAAATGTCCGGAAAAGGCCGAAGGTGTACAGAACCTGATGCTCCGTATGCTCGTTGTAAGGGGCGTACCATTTCTCGGGGATTGGCAGCGCGTAACGTGTTCTCTCACATCATAATATCCTGATAAACGGCACATTTTTAAACAATTAAAAAGCCGGAAATGTCCGGAAAAGGCCGAATGTTTACAGAACCCGTTGCTCCGTATGCTCGTTGTAGTGGGCGTACCATTTTTCGGGGATTGGCAGCGTGCAGCGAGATCTCAAACATCATAATATCCTGCGATACGACCCTTTTTGAAACAATTAAAAAGCCGGTAATATCCGGAAAAGGCCGAAGGTGTACAGAACCCGTTGCTCCGTATGCTCGTTGTAATGGAAGGACCATTTTTGGGGGATTGGCAGCGTGCAGCGAGTTCTCACACCTCATAATATCCTGCGAAACGACTCATTTTGAAACTATTAAAATGCCGAAACTTGCCGGAAAAGGCCGAATATGTACAAGACAGGATTCTCCGCATGCTCGTTGTAATGGAAGTACCATTCTTCGGGGATTGGCAGCGCGCAACGAGTTCTTTCACATCATAATATCCTGATATACGGCCCATTTTGAAACAATTAAAAAGCCGGAAATGTCCGGAAAAGGCCGAAGGTGTACAGAACCCGTTGCTCCGTATGCTCGTTGTAATGGAATTACCATTTTTGGGGTATTGGCAACGCTCAACGCGTTTTTACACATCATAATATCCTGCTATTCGGCCCATTTTTGATCACTTAAAATGCCGGAAATGTCCGGAAAAGGCCGAAGGTGTACAGAACCTGATGCTCCGTATGCTCGCTGTAGTGGGCGTTCCATTTTTCGGGGATTGGCAGCGTGCACCGTGTTCTCTCACATCATAATATCCTGCTATACGGCCCGTTTTTAATCACATAAAATGCCGGAGATGTCCGGAAAAGGCCGAAGGTGTACAGAACCCAATGCTCCGTTTGCTCGTTGTAATGGAAGTACCATTTTTGGGGGGTTGGCAGAGAGCAACTGGTTCTTACACATCATAATATCCTGATATACGGCCCATTTTGAAACAATTACAAAGCCGGAAATATCCGGAAAAGGCCGAAGGTGTACAGAACCCGTTGCTCCGTATGCTCGTTGTAATGGAATTACCATTTTTGTGGGATTGGCAACGCTCAACGCGTTTTTACACATCATAATATCCTGCTATTCGGCCCATTTTTGATCACTTAAAATGCCGGAAATGTCCGGAAAAGGCCGAAGGTGTACAGAACCTGATGCTCCGTATGCTCGTTGTAAGGGGCGTACCATTTCTCGGGGATTGGCAGCGCGTAACGTGTTCTCACACCTCATAATATCCTGCGATACGACTCATTTTGAAACTATTAAAAAGCCGAAACTGGCCGGAAAAGGCCGAATATGTACAAGACAGGATTCTCCGCATGCTCGTTGTAATGGAAGTACCATTCTTCGGGGATTGGCTGCGCGCAACGAGTTCTCTCACATCATAATATCCTGCGATACGACCCATTTTGAAACAATTAAAAAGCCGAAACTGGCCGGAAAAGGCCGAAAATGTACAAGACAGGATTCTCCGGATGCTGGTTGTATTGGAAGTACCATTCTTCGGGGATTGGCAGCGCGCACCGTGTTCTCTCACATCATAATATCCTGCTATTCTGCCCGTTTTTGATCACTTAATATGCCGGAAATGTCCGGAAAAGGCCGAAGGTGTACAGAACCTGATGCTCCGTATGCTCGTTGTAAGGGGCGTACCATTTCTCGGGGATTGGCAGCGCGTAACGTGTTCTCTCACATCATAATATCCTGATAAACGGCACATTTTTAAACAATTAAAAAGCCGGAAATGTCCGGAAAAGGCCGAATGTTTACAGAACCCGTTGCTCCGTATGCTCGTTGTAGTGGGCGTACCATTTTTCGGGGATTGGCAGCGTGCAGCGAGATCTCAAACATCATAATATCCTGCGATACGACCCTTTTTGAAACAATTAAAAAGCCGGTAATATCCGGAAAAGGCCGAAGGTGTACAGAACCCGTTGCTCCGTATGCTCGTTGTAATGGAAGGACCATTTTTGGGGGATTGGCAGCGTGCAGCGAGTTCTCACACCTCATAATATCCTGCGAAACGACTCATTTTGAAACTATTAAAATGCCGAAACTTGCCGGAAAAGGCCGAATATGTACAAGACAGGATTCTCCGCATGCTCGTTGTAATGGAAGTACCATTCTTCGGGGATTGGTTGCGCGCAACGAGTTCTCTCACATAATAATATCCTGATATACGGCCCATTTTGAAACAATTAAAAAGCCGGAAATGTCCGGAAAAGGCCGAAGGTGTACAGAACCCGTTGCTCCCTTTGCTTGTTGTAATGGAAGTACCATTTTTGGGGGGTTGGCAGAGAGCAACTGGTTCTTACACATCATAATATCCTGATATACGGCCCATTTTGAAGCAATTAAAAAGCCGGAAATGTCCGGAAAAGGCCGAAGCTGTACAGAACCCGTTGCTCCGTATGCTCGTTGCAATGGGCGTACCATTTTTCGGGGATTTCCAGCGTGCAGCCAGTTCTCACACCTCATAATATCCTGCGATACGACCCATTTTGAAACTATTAAAAAGCCGAAACTGGCCGGAAATGGCCGAATATGTACAAGACAGGATTCTCCGCATGGTCGTTGTAATGGAAGTACCATTCTTCGGGGATTGGCAGCGCGCAACGAGTTCTTTCACATCATAATATCCTGATATACGGCCCATTTTGAAACAATTAAAAAGCCGGAAATGTCCGGAAAAGGCCGAAGGTGTACAGAACCCGTTGCTCCGTATGCTCGTTGTAATGGAATTACCATTTTTGGGGTATTGGCAACGCTCAACGCGTTTTTACACATCATAATATCCTGCTATTCGGCCCATTTTTGATCACTTAAAATGCCGGAAATGTCCGGAAAAGGCCGAAGGTGTACAGAACCTGATGCTCCGTATGCTCGCTGTAGTGGGCGTTCCATTTTTCGGGGATTGGCAGCGTGCACCGTGTTCTCTCACATCATAATATCCTGCTATACGGCCCGTTTTTAATCACATAAAATGCCGGAGATGTCCGGAAAAGGCCGAAGGTGTACAGAACCCAATGCTCCGTTTGCTCGTTGTAATGGAAGTACCATTTTTGGGGGGTTGGCAGAGAGCAACTGGTTCTTACACATCATAATATCCTGATATACGGCCCATTTTGAAACAATTACAAAGCCGGAAATATCCGGAAAAGGCCGAAGGTGTACAGAACCCGTTGCTCCGTATGCTCGTTGTAATGGAATTACCATTTTTGTGGGATTGGCAACGCTCAACGCGTTTTTACACATCATAATATCCTGCTATTCGGCCCATTTTTGATCACATAAAATGCCGGAAATGTCCGGAAAAGGCCGAAGGTGTACAGATCCTGATGCTCCGTATGCTCGTTGTAAGGGGCGTACCATTTCTCGGGGATTGGCAGCGCGTAACTTGTTCTCTATCATCATAATATCCTGATAAACGGCACATTTTGAAACAATTAAAAAGCCGGAAATGTCCGGAAAAGGCCGAAGGTGTACAGAACCCGTTGCTCCGTATGCTCGTTGTAGTGGGCGTACCATTTTTCGGGGATTGGCAGCGTGCAGCGAGTTCTCACACCTCATAATATCCTGCGATACGACTCATTTTGAAACTATTAAAAAGCCGAAACTGGCCGGAAAAGGCCGAATATGTACAAGACAGGATTCTCCGCATGCTCGTTGTAATGGAAGTACCATTCTTCGGGGATTGGCTGCGCGCAACGAGTTCTCTCACATCATAATATCCTGCGATACGACCCATTTTGAAACAATTAAAAAGCCGAAACTGGCCGGAAAAGGCCGAATATGTACAAGACAGGATTCTCCGGATGCTGGTTGTATTGGAAGTACCATTCTTCGGGGATTGGCAGCGCGCACCGTGTTCTCTCACATCATAATATCCTGCTATTCTGCCCGTTTTTGATCACTTAATATGCCGGAAATGTCCGGAAAAGGTCGAAGGTGTACAGAACCTGATGCTCCGTATGCTCGTTGTAAGGGGCGTACCATTTCTCGGGGATTGGCAGCGCCTAACGTGTTCTCTCACATCATAATATCCTGATAAACGGCACATTTTGAAACAATTAAAAAGCCGGAAATGTCCGGAAAAGGCCGAAGGTGTACAGAACCCGTTGCTCCGTATGCTCGTTGTAGTGGGCGTACCATTTTTCGGGGGTTGGCAGCGTGCAGCGAGTTCTCACACCTCATAATATCCTGCTATACGACTCATTTTGAAACTATTAAAAAGCCGAAACTGGCCGGAAAAGGCCGAATATGTACAAGACATGATTCTCGTCATGCTCGTTGTAATGGAAGTACCATTCTTCGGGGATTTGCAGCGCGCAACGAGTTCCCTCACATCATAATATCCTGCTATACGGCCCGTTTTTAATCACATAAAATGGCGGAGATGTCCGGAAAAGGCCGAAGGTGTACAGAACCCAATGCTCCGTTTGCTCGTTGTAATGGAAGTACCATTTTTGGGGGGTTGGCAGAGAGCAACTGGTTCTTACACATCATAATATTCTGATATACGGCCCATTTTGAAACAATTAAAATGCCGGAAATGTCCGGAAAAGGCCGAAGGTGTACAGAACCTGACGCTCCGTATGCTCGTTGTAAGGGGCGTACCATTTCTCGGGGATTGGCAGCGCGTAACGTGTTCTCTCTCATCATAATATCCTGATAAACGGCACATTTTGAAACAATTAAAAAGCCGGAAATGTCCGGAAAATGCCGAAGGTGTACAGAACCCGTTGCTCCGTATGCTCTTTGTAGTGGGCGTACCATTTTTCGGGGATTGGCAGCGAGCAGCGAGTTCTCACACCTCATAATATCCTGCGCTACGACTCATTTTGAAACTATTAAAAAGCCGAAACTGGCCGGAAAAGGCCGAAAATGTACAAGACAGGATTCTCCGGATGCTGGTTGTATTGGAAGTACCATTCTTCGGGGATTGGCAGCGCGCAACGAGTTCTTTCACATCATAATATCCTGATATACGGCCCATTTTGAAACAATTAAAAAGCCGGAAATGTCCGGAAAAGGCCGAAGGTGTACAGAACCCGTTGCTCCGTATGCTCGTTGTAATGGAATTACCATTTTTGGGGTATTGGCAACGCTCAACGCGTTTTTACACATCATAATATCCTGCTATTCGGCCCATTTTTGATCACTTAAAATGCCGGAAATGTCCGGAAAAGGCCGAAGGTGTACAGAACCTGATGCTCCGTATGCTTGCTGTAGTGGGCGTTCCATTTTTCGGGGATTGGCAGCGTGCACCGTGTTCTCTCACATCATAATATCCTGCTATACGGCCCGTTTTTAATCACATAAAATGCCGGAGATGTCCGGAAAAGGCCGAAGGTGTACAGAACCCAATGCTCCGTTTGCTCGTTGTAATGGAAGTACCATTTTTGGGGGGTTGGCAGAGAGCAACTGGTTCTTACACATCATAATATCCTGATATACGGCCCATTTTGAAACAATTACAAAGCCGGAAATATCCGGAAAAGGCCGAAGGTGTACAGAACCCGTTGCTCCGTATGCTCGTTGTAATGGAATTACCATTTTTGTGGGATTGGCAACGCTCAACGCGTTTTTACACATCATAATATCCTGCTATTCGGCCCATTTTTGATCACTTAAAATGCCGGAAATGTCCGGAAAAGGCCGAAGGTGTACAGAACCTGATGCTCCGTATGCTCGTTGTAAGGGGCGTACCATTTCTCGGGGATTGGCAGCGCGTAACTTGTTCTCTATCATCATAATATCCTGATAAACGGCACATTTTGAAACAATTAAAAAGCCGGAAATGTCCGGAAAAGGCCGAAGGTGTACAGAACCCGTTGCTCCGTATGCTCGTTGTAGTGGGCGTACCATTTTTCGGGGATTGGCAGCGTGCAGCGAGTTCTCACACCTCATAATATCCTGCGATACGACTCATTTTGAAACTATTAAAAAGCCGAAACTGGTCGGAAAAGGCCGAATATGTACAAGACAGGATTCTCCGCATGCTCGTTGTAATGGAAGTACCATTCTTCGGGGATTGGCTGCGCGCAACGAGTTCTCTCACATCATAATATCCTGCGATACGACCCATTTTGAAACAATTAAAAAGCCGAAACTGGCCGGAAAAGGCCGAAAATGTACAAGACAGGATTCTCCGGATGCTGGTTGTATTGGAAGTACCATTCTTCGGGGATTGGCAGCGCGCACCGTGTTCTCTCACATCATAATATCCTGCTATTCTGCCCGTTTTTGATCACTTAATATGCCGGAAATGTCCGGAAAAGGCCGAAGGTGTACAGAACCTCATGCTCCGTATGCTCGTTGTAAGGGGCGTACCATTTCTCGGGGATTGGCAGCGCGTAACGTGTTCTCTCACATCATAATATCCTGATAAACGGCACATTTTTAAACAATTAAAAAGCCGGAAATGTCCGGAAAAGGCCGAATGTTTACAGAACCCGTTGCTCCGTATGCTCGTTGTAGTGGGCGTACCATTTTTCGGGGATTGGCAGCGTGCAGCGAGATCTCAAACATCATAATATCCTGCGATACGACCCTTTTTGAAACAATTAAAAAGCCGGTAATATCCGGAAAAGGCCGAAGGTGTACAGAACCCGTTGCTCCGTATGCTCGTTGTAATGGAAGGACCATTTTTGGGGGATTGGCAGCGTGCAGCGAGTTCTCACACCTCATAATATCCTGCGAAACGACTCATTTTGAAACTATTAAAATGCCGAAACTTGCCGGAAAAGGCCGAATATGTACAAGACAGGATTCTCCGCATGCTCGTTGTAATGGAAGTACCATTCTTCGGGGATTGGTTGCGCGCAACGAGTTCTCTCACATAATAATATCCTGATATACGGCCCATTTTGAAACAATTAAAAAGCCGGAAATGTCCGGAAAAGGCCGAAGGTGTACAGAACCCGTTGCTCCCTTTGCTTGTTGTAATGGAAGTACCATTTTTGGGGGGTTGGCAGAGAGCAACTGGTTCTTACACATCATAATATCCTGATATACGGCCCATTTTGAAGCAATTAAAAAGCCGGAAATGTCCGGAAAAGGCCGAAGCTGTACAGAACCCGTTGCTCCGTATGCTCGTTGCAATGGGCGTACCATTTTTCGGGGATTTCCAGCGTGCAGCCAGTTCTCACACCTCATAATATCCTGCGATACGACCCATTTTGAAACTATTAAAAAGCCGAAACTGGCCGGAAATGGCCGAATATGTACAAGACAGGATTCTCCGCATGGTCGTTGTAATGGAAGTACCATTCTTCGGGGATTGGCAGCGCGCAACGAGTTCTTTCACATCATAATATCCTGATATACGGCCCATTTTGAAACAATTAAAAAGCCGGAAATGTCCGGAAAAGGCCGAAGGTGTACAGAACCCGTTGCTCCGTATGCTCGTTGTAATGGAATTACCATTTTTGGGGTATTGGCAACGCTCAACGCGTTTTTACACATCATAATATCCTGCTATTCGGCCCATTTTTGATCACTTAAAATGCCGGAAATGTCCGGAAAAGGCCGAAGGTGTACAGAACCTGATGCTCCGTATGCTCGCTGTAGTGGGCGTTCCATTTTTCGGGGATTGGCAGCGTGCACCGTGTTCTCTCACATCATAATATCCTGCTATACGGCCCGTTTTTAATCACATAAAATGCCGGAGATGTCCGGAAAAGGCCGAAGGTGTACAGAACCCAATGCTCCGTTTGCTCGTTGTAATGGAAGTACCATTTTTGGGGGGTTGGCAGAGAGCAACTGGTTCTTACACATCATAATATCCTGATATACGGCCCATTTTGAAACAATTACAAAGCCGGAAATATCCGGAAAAGGCCGAAGGTGTACAGAACCCGTTGCTCCGTATGCTCGTTGTAATGGAATTACCATTTTTGTGGGATTGGCAACGCTCAACGCGTTTTTACACATCATAATATCCTGCTATTCGGCCCATTTTTGATCACTTAAAATGCCGGAAATGTCCGGAAAAGGCCGAAGGTGTACAGAACCTGATGCTCCGTATGCTCGTTGTAAGGGGCGTACCATTTCTCGGGGATTGGCAGCGCGTAACTTGTTCTCTATCATCATAATATCCTGATAAACGGCACATTTTGAAACAATTAAAAAGCCGGAAATGTCCGGAAAAGGCCGAAGGTGTACAGAACCCGTTGCTCCGTATGCTCGTTGTAATGGAAGGACCATTTTTGGGGGATTGGCAGCGTGCAGCGAGTTCTCACACCTCATAATATCCTGCGATACGACTCATTTTGAAACTATTAAAAAGCCGAAACTGGCCGGAAAAGGCCGAATATGTACAAGACAGGATTCTCCGCATGCTCGTTGTAATGGAAGTACCATTCTTCGGGGATTGGCTGCGCGCAACGAGTTCTCTCACATCATAATATCCTGCGATACGACCCATTTTGAAACAATTAAAAAGCCGAAACTGGCCGGAAAAGGCCGAAAATGTACAAGACAGGATTCTCCGGATGCTGGTTGTATTGGAAGTACCATTCTTCGGGGATTGGCAGCGCGCACCGTGTTCTCTCACATCATAATATCCTGCTATTCTGCCCGTTTTTGATCACTTAATATGCCGGAAATGTCCGGAAAAGGCCGAAGGTGTACAGAACCTGATGCTCCGTATGCTCGTTGTAAGGGGCGTACCATTTCTCGGGGATTGGCAGCGCGTAACGTGTTCTCTCACATCATAATATCCTGATAAACGGCACATTTTTAAACAATTAAAAAGCCGGAAATGTCCGGAAAAGGCCGAATGTTTACAGAACCCGTTGCTCCGTATGCTCGTTGTAGTGGGCGTACCATTTTTCGGGGATTGGCAGCGTGCAGCGAGATCTCAAACATCATAATATCCTGCGATACGACCCTTTTTGAAACAATTAAAAAGCCGGTAATATCCGGAAAAGGCCGAAGGTGTACAGAACCCGTTGCTCCGTATGCTCGTTGTAATGGAAGGACCATTTTTGGGGGATTGGCAGCGTGCAGCGAGTTCTCACACCTCATAATATCCTGCGAAACGACTCATTTTGAAACTATAAAAATGCCGAAACTTGCCGGAAAAGGCCGAATATGTACAAGACAGGATTCTCCGCATGCTCGTTGTAATGGAAGTACCATTCTTCGGGGATTGGTTGCGCGCAACGAGTTCTCTCACATAATAATATCCTGATATACGGCCCATTTTGAAACAATTAAAAAGCCGGAAATGTCCGGAAAAGGCCGAAGGTGTACAGAACCCGTTGCTCCCTTTGCTTGTTGTAATGGAAGTACCATTTTTGGGGGGTTGGCAGAGGCAACTGGTTCTTACACATCATAATATCCTGATATACGGCCCATTTTGAAGCAATTAAAAAGCCGGAAATGTCCGGAAAAGGCCGAAGCTGTACAGAACCCGTTGCTCCGTATGCTCGTTGCAATGGGCGTACCATTTTTCGGGGATTTCCAGCGTGCAGCCAGTTCTCACACCTCATAATATCCTGCGATACGACCCATTTTGAAACTATTAAAAAGCCGAAACTGGCCGGAAATGGCCGAATATGTACAAGACAGGATTCTCCGCATGCTCGCTGTAATGGAAGTACCATTCTTCGGGGATTGGCAGCGCGCAACGAGTTCTCTCACATCATAATATCCTGATATACGGCCCATTTTGAAACAATTAAAAAGCCGGTAATATCCGGAAAAGGCCGAAGGTGTACAGAACCCGTTGCTCCGTATGCTCGTTGTAATGGAAGGACCATTTTTGGGGGATTGGCAGCGTGCAGCGAGTTCTCACACCTCATAATATCCTGCGAAACGACTCATTTTGAAACTATTAAAATGCCGAAACTTGCCGGAAAAGGCCGAATATGTACAAGACAGGATTCTCCGCATGCTCGTTGTAATGGAAGTACCATTCTTCGGGGATTGGTTGCGCGCAACGAGTTCTCTCACATAATAATATCCTGATATACGGCCCATTTTGAAACAATTAAAAAGCCGGAAATGTCCGGAAAAGGCCGAAGGTGTACAGAACCCGTTGCTCCCTTTGCTTGTTGTAATGGAAGTACCATTTTTGGGGGGTTGGCAGAGAGCAACTGGTTCTTACACATCATAATATCCTGATATACGGCCCATTTTGAAGCAATTAAAAAGCCGGAAATATCCGGAAAAGGCCGAAGGTGTACAGAACCCGTTGCTCCGTATGCTCGTTGTAATGGAAGGACCATTTTTGGGGGATTTGCAACGCTCAACGCGTTTTTACACATCATAATATCCTGCTATTCGGCCCATTTTTGATCACTTAAAATGCCGGAAATGTCCGGAAAAGGCCGAAGGTGTACAGAACCTGATGCTCCGTATGCTCGTTGTAAGGGGCGTACCGTTTCTCGGGGATTGGCAGCGCGTAACGTGTTCTCTCTCATCATAATATCCTGATAAACGGCACATTTTGAAACAATTAAAAAGCCGGAAATGTCCGGAAAAGGCCGAAGGTGTACAGAACCCGTTGCTCCGTATGCTCGTTGTGGTGGGCGTACCATTTTTCGGGGATTGGCAGCGTGCAGCGAGTTCTCACACCTCATAATATCCTGCGATACGACTCATTTTGAAACTATTAAAAAGCCGAAACTGGCCGGAAAAGGCCGAATATGTACAAGACAGGATTCTCCGCATGCTCGCTGTAATGGAAGTACCATTCTTCGGGGATTGGCAGCGCGCAACGAGTTCTCTCACATCATAATATCCTGATATACGGCCCATTTTGAAACAATTAAAAAGCCGGTAATATCCGGAAAAGGCCGAAGGTGTACAGAACCCGTTGCTCCGTATGCTCGTTGTAATGGAAGGACCATTTTTGGGGGATTGGCAGCGTGCAGCGAGTTCTCACACCTCATAATATCCTGCGAAACGACTCATTTTGAAACTATTAAAATGCCGAAACTTGCCGGAAAAGGCCGAATATGTACAAGACAGGATTCTCCGCATGCTCGTTGTAATGGAAGTACCATTCTTCGGGGATTGGTTGCGCGCAACGAGTTCTCTCACATAATAATATCCTGATATACGGCCCATTTTGAAACAATTAAAAAGCCGGAAATGTCCGGAAAAGGCCGAAGGTGTACAGAACCCGTTGCTCCCTTTGCTTGTTGTAATGGAAGTACCATTTTTGGGGGGTTGGCAGAGAGCAACTGGTTCTTACACATCATAATATCCTGATATACGGCCCATTTTGAAGCAATTAAAAAGCCGGAAATATCCGGAAAAGGCCGAAGGTGTACAGAACCCGTTGCTCCGTATGCTCGTTGTAATGGAAGGACCATTTTTGGGGGATTTGCAACGCTCAACGCGTTTTTACACATCATAATATCCTGCTATTCGGCCCATTTTTGATCACTTAAAATGCCGGAAATGTCCGGAAAAGGCCGAAGGTGTTCAGAACCTGATGCTCCGTATGCTCGTTGTAAGGGGCGTACCGTTTCTCGGGGATTGGCAGCGCGTAACGTGTTCTCTCTCATCATAATATCCTGATAAACGGCACATTTTGAAACAATTAAAAAGCCGGAAATGTCCGGAAAAGGCCGAAGGTGTACAGAACCCGTTGCTCCGTATGCTCGTTGTAGTGGGCGTACCATTTTTCGGGGATTGGCAGCGTGCAGCGAGTTCTCACACCTCATAATATCCTGCGATACGACTCATTTTGAAACTATTATAAAGCCGAAACTGGCCGGAAAAGGCCGAATATGTACAAGACAGGATTCTCCGCATGCTCGTTGTAATGGAAGTACCATTCTTCGGGGATTGGCTGCGCGCAACGAGTTCTCTCACATCATAATATCCTGCGATACGACCCATTTTGAAACAATTAAAAAGCCGAAACTGGCCGGAAAAGGCCGAAAATGTGCAAGACAGGATTCTCCGGATGCTGGTTGTATTGGAAGTACCATTCTTCGGGGATTGGCAGCGCGCACCGTGTTCTCTCACATCATAATATCCTGCTATTCTGCCCGTTTTTGATCACTTAATATGCCGGAAATGTCCGGAAAAGGTCGAAGGTGTACAGAACCTGATGCTCCGTATGCTCGTTGTAAGGGGCGTACCATTTCTCGGGGATTGGCAGCGCCTAACGTGTTCTCTCACATCATAATATCCTGATAAACGGCACATTTTGAAACAATTAAAAAGCCGGAAATGTCCGGAAAAGGCCGAAGGTGTACAGAACCCGTTGCTCCGTATGCTCGTTGTAGTGGGCGTACCATTTTTCGGGGATTGGCAGCGTGCAGCGAGTTCTCACACCTCATAATATCCTGCGATACGACTCATTTTGAAACTATTAAAAAGCCGAAACTGGCCGGAAAAGGCCGAATATGTACAAGACAGGATTCTCGTCATGCTCGTTGTAATGGAAGTACCATTCTTCGGGGATTTGCAGCGCGCAACGAGTTCCCTCACATCATAATATCCTGCTATACGGCCCGTTTTTAATCACATAAAATGGCGGAGATGTCCGGAAAAGGCCGAAGGTGTACAGAACCCAATGCTCCGTTTGCTCGTTGTAATGGAAGTACCATTTTTGGGGGGTTGGCAGAGAGCAACTGGTTCTTACACATCATAATATTCTGATATACGGCCCATTTTGAAACAATTAAAATGCCGGAAATGTCCGGAAAAGGCCGAAGGTGTACAGAACCTGACGCTCCGTATGCTCGTTGTAAGGGGCGTACCATTTCTCGGGGATTGGCAGCGCGTAACGTGTTCTCTCTCATCATAATATCCTGATAAACGGCACATTTTGAAACAATTAAAAAGCCGGAAATGTCCGGAAAATGCCGAAGGTGTACAGAACCCGTTGCTCCGTATGCTCTTTGTAGTGGGCGTACCATTTTTCGGGGATTGGCAGCGAGCAGCGAGTTCTCACACCTCATAATATCCTGCGCTACGACTCATTTTGAAACTATTAAAAAGCCGAAACTGGCCGGAAAAGGCCGAAAATGTACAAGACAGGATTCTCCGGATGCTGGTTGTATTGGAAGTACCATTCTTCGGGGATTGGCAGCGCGCAACGAGTTCTTTCACATCATAATATCCTGATATACGGCCCATTTTGAAACAATTAAAAAGCCGGAAATGTCCGGAAAAGGCCGAAGGTGTACAGAACCTGATGCTCCGTATGCTCGCTGTAGTGGGCGTTCCATTTTTCGGGGATTGGCAGCGTGCACCGTGTTCTCTCACATCATAATATCCTGCTATACGGCCCGTTTTTAATCACATAAAATGCCGGAGATGTCCGGAAAAGGCCGAAGGTGTACAGAACCCAATGCTCCGTTTGCTCGTTGTAATGGAAGTACCATTTTTGGGGGGTTGGCAGAGAGCAACTGGTTCTTACACATCATAATATCCTGATATACGGCCCATTTTGAAACAATTACAAAGCCGGAAATATCCGGAAAAGGCCGAAGGTGTACAGAACCCGTTGCTCCGTATGCTCGTTGTAATGGAATTACCATTTTTGTGGGATTGGCAACGCTCAACGCGTTTTTACACATCATAATATCCTGCTATTCGGCCCATTTTTGATCACTTAAAATGCCGGAAATGTCCGGAAAAGGCCGAAGGTGTACAGAACCTGATGCTCCGTATGCTCGTTGTAAGGGGCGTACCATTTCTCGGGGATTGGCAGCGCGTAACTTGTTCTCTATCATCATAATATCCTGATAAACGGCACATTTTGAAACAATTAAAAAGCCGGAAATGTCCGGAAAAGGCCGAAGGTGTACAGAACCCGTTGCTCCGTATGCTCGTTGTAGTGGGCGTACCATTTTTCGGGGATTGGCAGCGTGCAGCGAGTTCTCACACCTCATAATATCCTGCGATACGACTCATTTTGAAACTATTAAAAAGCCGAAACTGGCCGGAAAAGGCCGAATATGTACAAGACAGGATTCTCCGCATGCTCGTTGTAATGGAAGTACCATTCTTCGGGGATTGGCTGCGCGCAACGAGTTCTCTCACATCATAATATCCTGCGATACGACCCATTTTGAAACAATTAAAAAGCCGAAACTGGCCGGAAAAGGCCGAAAATGTACAAGACAGGATTCTCCGGATGCTGGTTGTATTGGAAGTACCATTCTTCGGGGATTGGCAGCGCGCACCGTGTTCTCTCACATCATAATATCCTGCTATTCTGCCCGTTTTTGATCACTTAATATGCCGGAAATGTCCGGAAAAGGCCGAAGGTGTACAGAACCTGATGCTCCGTATGCTCGTTGTAAGGGGCGTACCATTTCTCGGGGATTGGCAGCGCGTAACGTGTTCTCTCACATCATAATATCCTGATAAACGGCACATTTTTAAACAATTAAAAAGCCGGAAATGTCCGGAAAAGGCCGAATGTTTACAGAACCCGTTGCTCCGTATGCTCGTTGTAGTGGGCGTACCATTTTTCGGGGATTGGCAGCGTGCAGCGAGATCTCAAACATCATAATATCCTGCGATACGACCCTTTTTGAAACAATTAAAAAGCCGGTAATATCCGGAAAAGGCCGAAGGTGTACAGAACCCGTTGCTCCGTATGCTCGTTGTAATGGAAGGACCATTTTTGGGGGATTGGCAGCGTGCAGCGAGTTCTCACACCTCATAATATCCTGCGAAACGACTCATTTTGAAACTATTAAAATGCCGAAACTTGCCGGAAAAGGCCGAATATGTACAAGACAGGATTCTCCGCATGCTCGTTGTAATGGAAGTACCATTCTTCGGGGATTGGTTGCGCGCAACGAGTTCTCTCACATAATAATATCCTGATATACGGCCCATTTTGAAACAATTAAAAAGCCGGAAATGTCCGGAAAAGGCCGAAGGTGTACAGAACCCGTTGCTCCCTTTGCTTGTTGTAATGGAAGTACCATTTTTGGGGGGTTGGCAGAGAGCAACTGGTTCTTACACATCATAATATCCTGATATACGGCCCATTTTGAAGCAATTAAAAAGCCGGAAATGTCCGGAAAAGGCCGAAGCTGTACAGAACCCGTTGCTCCGTATGCTCGTTGCAATGGGCGTACCATTTTTCGGGGATTTCCAGCGTGCAGCCAGTTCTCACACCTCATAATATCCTGCGATACGACCCATTTTGAAACTATTAAAAAGCCGAAACTGGCCGGAAATGGCCGAATATGTACAAGACAGGATTCTCCGCATGGTCGTTGTAATGGAAGTACCATTCTTCGGGGATTGGCAGCGCGCAACGAGTTCTTTCACATCATAATATCCTGATATACGGCCCATTTTGAAACAATTAAAAAGCCGGAAATGTCCGGAAAAGGCCGAAGGTGTACAGAACCCGTTGCTCCGTATGCTCGTTGTAATGGAATTACCATTTTTGGGGTATTGGCAACGCTCAACGCGTTTTTACACATCATAATATCCTGCTATTCGGCCCATTTTTGATCACTTAAAATGCCGGAAATGTCCGGAAAAGGCCGAAGGTGTACAGAACCTGATGCTCCGTATGCTCGCTGTAGTGGGCGTTCCATTTTTCGGGGATTGGCAGCGTGCACCGTGTTCTCTCACATCATAATATCCTGCTATACGGCCCGTTTTTAATCACATAAAATGCCGGAGATGTCCGGAAAAGGCCGAAGGTGTACAGAACCCAATGCTCCGTTTGCTCGTTGTAATGGAAGTACCATTTTTGGGGGGTTGGCAGAGAGCAACTGGTTCTTACACATCATAATATCCTGATATACGGCCCATTTTGAAACAATTACAAAGCCGGAAATATCCGGAAAAGGCCGAAGGTGTACAGAACCCGTTGCTCCGTATGCTCGTTGTAATGGAATTACCATTTTTGTGGGATTGGCAACGCTCAACGCGTTTTTACACATCATAATATCCTGCTATTCGGCCCATTTTTGATCACTTAAAATGCCGGAAATGTCCGGAAAATGCCGAAGGTGTACAGAACCCGTTGCTCCGTATGCTCTTTGTAGTGGGCGTACCATTTCTCGGGGATTGGCAGCGCGTAACTTGTTCTCTATCATCATAATATCCTGATAAACGGCACATTTTGAAACAATTAAAAAGCCGGAAATGTCCGGAAAAGGCCGAAGGTGTACAGAACCCGTTGCTCCGTATGCTCGTTGTAGTGGGCGTACCATTTTTCGGGGATTGGCAGCGTGCAGCGAGTTCTCACACCTCATAATATCCTGCGATACGACTCATTTTGAAACTATTAAAAAGCCGAAACTGGCCGGAAAAGGCCGAATATGTACAAGACAGGATTCTCCGCATGCTCGTTGTAATGGAAGTACCATTCTTCGGGGATTGGCTGCGCGCAACGAGTTCTCTCACATCATAATATCCTGCGATACGACCCATTTTGAAACAATTAAAAAGCCGAAACTGGCCGGAAAAGGCCGAAAATGTACAAGACAGGATTCTCCGGATGCTGGTTGTATTGGAAGTACCATTCTTCGGGGATTGGCAGCGCGCACCGTGTTCTCTCACATCATAATATCCTGCTATTCTGCCCGTTTTTGATCACTTAATATGCCGGAAATGTCCGGAAAAGGCCGAAGGTGTACAGAACCTGATGCTCCGTATGCTCGTTGTAAGGGGCGTACCATTTCTCGGGGATTGGCAGCGCGTAACGTGTTCTCTCACATCATAATATCCTGATAAACGGCACATTTTTAAACAATTAAAAAGCCGGAAATGTCCGGAAAAGGCCGAATGTTTACAGAACCCGTTGCTCCGTATGCTCGTTGTAGTGGGCGTACCATTTTTCGGGGATTGGCAGCGTGCAGCGAGATCTCAAACATCATAATATCCTGCGATACGACCCTTTTTGAAACAATTAAAAAGCCGGTAATATCCGGAAAAGGCCGAAGGTGTACAGAACCCGTTGCTCCGTATGCTCGTTGTAATGGAAGGACCATTTTTGGGGGATTGGCAGCGTGCAGCGAGTTCTCACACCTCATAATATCCTGCGAAACGACTCATTTTGAAACTATTAAAATGCCGAAACTTGCCGGAAAAGGCCGAATATGTACAAGACAGGATTCTCCGCATGCTCGTTGTAATGGAAGTACCATTCTTCGGGGATTGGTTGCGCGCAACGAGTTCTCTCACATAATAATATCCTGATATACGGCCCATTTTGAAACAATTAAAAAGCCGGAAATGTCCGGAAAAGGCCGAAGGTGTACAGAACCCGTTGCTCCCTTTGCTTGTTGTAATGGAAGTACCATTTTTGGGGGGTTGGCAGAGTGCAACTGGTTCTTACACATCATAATATCCTGATATACGGCCCATTTTGAAGCAATTAAAAAGCCGGAAATGTCCGGAAAAGGCCGAAGCTGTACAGAACCCGTTGCTCCGTATGCTCGTTGCAATGGGCGTACCATTTTTCGGGGATTTCCAGCGTGCAGCCAGTTCTCACACCTCATAATATCCTGCGATACGACCCATTTTGAAACTATTAAAAAGCCGAAACTGGCCGGAAATGGCCGAATATGTACAAGACAGGATTCTCCGCATGGTCGTTGTAATGGAAGTACCATTCTTCGGGGATTGGCAGCGCGCAACGAGTTCTTTCACATCATAATATCCTGATATACGGCCCATTTTGAAACAATTAAAAAGCCGGAAATGTCCGGAAAAGGCCGAAGGTGTACAGAACCCGTTGCTCCGTATGCTCGTTGTAATGGAATTACCATTTTTGGGGTATTGGCAACGCTCAACGCGTATTTACACATCATAATATCCTGCTATTCGGCCCATTTTTGATCACTTAAAATGCCGGAAATGTCCGGAAAAGGCCGAAGGTGTACAGAACCTGATGCTCCGTATGCTCGCTGTAGTGGGCGTTCCATTTTTCGGGGATTGGCAGCGTGCACCGTGTTCTCTCACATCATAATATCCTGCTATACGGCCCGTTTTTAATCACATAAAATGCCGGAGATGTCCGGAAAAGGCCGAAGGTGTACAGAACCCAATGCTCCGTTTGCTCGTTGTAATGGAAGTACCATTTTTGGGGGGTTGGCAGAGAGCAACTGGTTCTTACACATCATAATATCCTGATATACGGCCCATTTTGAAACAATTACAAAGCCGGAAATATCCGGAAAAGGCCGAAGGTGTACAGAACCCGTTGCTCCGTATGCTCGTTGTAATGGAATTACCATTTTTGTGGGATTGGCAACGCTCAACGCGTTTTTACACATCATAATATCCTGCTATTCGGCCCATTTTTGATCACTTAAAATGCCGGAAATGTCCGGAAAAGGCCGAAGGTGTACAGAACCTGATGCTCCGTATGCTCGTTGTAAGGGGCGTACCATTTCTCGGGGATTGGCAGCGCGTAACTTGTTCTCTATCATCATAATATCCTGATAAACGGCACATTTTGAAACAATTAAAAAGCCGGAAATGTCCGGAAAAGGCCGAAGGTGTACAGAACCCGTTGCTCCGTATGCTCGGTGTAGTGGGCGTACCATTTTTCGGGGATTGGCAGCGTGCAGCGAGTTCTCACACCTCATAATATCCTGCGATACGACTCATTTTGAAACTATTAAAAAGCCGAAACTGGCCGGAAAAGGCCGAATATGTACAAGACAGGATTCTCCGCATGCTCGTTGTAATGGAAGTACCATTCTTCGGGGATTGGCTGCGCGCAACGAGTTCTCTCACATCATAATATCCTGCGATACGACCCATTTTGAAACAATTAAAAAGCCGAAACTGGCCGGAAAAGGCCGAAAATGTACAAGACAGGATTCTCCGGATGCAGGTTGTATTGGAAGTACCATTCTTCGGGGATTGGCAGCGCGCACCGTGTTCTCTCACATCATAATATCCTGCTATTCTGCCCGTTTTTGATCACTTAATATGCCGGAAATGTCCGGAAAAGGCCGAAGGTGTACAGAACCTGATGCTCCGTATGCTCGTTGTAAGGGGCGTACCATTTCTCGGGGATTGGCAGCTCGTAACGTGTTCTCTCACATCATAATATCCTGATAAACGGCACATTTTTAAACAATTAAAAAGCCGGAAATGTCCGGAAAAGGCCGAATGTTTACAGAACCCGTTGCTCCGTATGCTCGTTGTAGTGGGCGTACCATTTTTCGGGGATTGGCAGCGTGCAGCGAGATCTCAAACATCATAATATCCTGCGATACGACCCTTTTTGAAACAATTAAAAAGCCGGTAATATCCGGAAAAGGCCGAAGGTGTACAGAACCCGTTGCTCCGTATGCTCGTTGTAATGGAAGGACCATTTTTGGGGGATTGGCAGCGTGCAGCGAGTTCTCACACCTCATAATATCCTGCGAAACGACTCATTTTGAAACTATTAAAATGCCGAAACTTGCCGGAAAAGGCCGAATATGTACAAGACAGGATTCTCCGCATGCTCGTTGTAATGGAAGTACCATTCTTCGGGGATTGGTTGCGCGCAACGAGTTCTCTCACATAATAATATCCTGATATACGGCCCATTTTGAAACAATTAAAAAGCCGGAAATGTCCGGAAAAGGCCGAAGGTGTACAGAACCCGTTGCTCCGTATGCTCGTTGTAGTGGGCGTACCATTTTTCGGGGATTGGCAGCGTGCAGCGAGTTCTCACACCTCATAATATCCTGCGATACGACTCATTTTGAAACTATTAAAAAGCCGAAACTGGCCGGAAAAGGCCGAATATGTACAAGACAGGATTCTCGTCATGCTCGTTGTAATGGAAGTACCATTCTTCGGGGATTTGCAGCGCGCAACGAGTTCCCTCACATCATAATATCCTGCTATACGGCCCGTTTTTAATCACATAAAATGGCGGAGATGTCCGGAAAAGGCCGAAGGTGTACAGAACCCAATGCTCCGTTTGCTCGTTGTAATGGAAGTACCATTTTTGGGGGGTTGGCAGAGAGCAACTGGTTCTTACACATCATAATATCCTGATATACGGCCCATTTTGAAACAATTAAAATGCCGGAAATGTCCGGAAAAGGCCGAAGGTGTACAGAAGCTGACGCTCCGTATGCTCGTTGTAAGGGGCGTACCATTTCTCGGGGATTGGCAGCGCGTAACGTGTTCTCTCTCATCATAATATCCTGATAAACGGCACATTTTGAAACAATTAAAAAGCCGGAAATGTCCGGAAAATGCCGAAGGTGTACAGAACCCGTTGCTCCGTATGCTCTTTGTAGTGGGCGTACCATTTTTCGGGGATTGGCAGCGTGCAGCGAGTTCTCACACCTCATAATATCCTGCGCTACGACTCATTTTGAAACTATTAAAAAGCCGAAACTGGCCGGAAAAGGCCGAAAATGTACAAGACAGGATTCTCCGGATGCTGGTTGTATTGGAAGTACCATTCTTCGGGGATTGGCAGCGCGCACCGTGTTCTCTCACATCATAATATCCTGCTATTCTGCCCGTTTTTGATCACTTAATATGCCGGAAATGTCCGGAAAAGGCCTAAGGTGTACAGAACATGATGCTCCGTATGCTCGTTGTAAGGGGCGTACCATTTTTCGGGGATGGGCAGCGTGCAGCGTGTTCTCACACATCATAATATCCTGCGACACGACCCATTTTGAAACAATTAAATAGCCGGAAATGTCCGGAAAAGGCCGAAGGTGTACGGAACCCGTTGCTCCGTATGCTCTTTGTAATGGAAGTACCATATTTGGGGGGTTGGCAGCGTGCAGCGAGTTCTCACACCTCATAATATCCTGCGAAACGACTCATTTTGAAACTATTAAAATGCAGAATCTTGCCGGAAAAGGCCGAATATGTGCAAGACAGGATTCTCCGCATGCTCGTTGTAATGGAAGTACCATTCTTCGGGGATTGGCAGCGCGCAACGAGTTCTTTCACATCATAATATCCTGATATACGGCCCATTTTGAAACAATTAAAAAGCCGGAAATGTCCGGAAAAGGCCGAAGGTGTACAGAACCCGTTGCTCCCTTTGCTTGTTGTAATGGAAGTACCATATTTGGGGGGTTGGCAGAGAGCAACTGGTTCTTACACATCATAATATCCTGATATACGGCCCATTTTGAAGCAATTAAAAAGCCGGAAATGTCCGGAAAAGGCCGAGGGTGTACAGAACCCGTTGCTCCGTATGCTCGTTGTAATGGGCGTACCATTTTTCGGGTATTTCCAGCGTGCAGCCAGTTCTCACACCTCATAATATCCTGCGATACGAACCATTTTGAAACTATTAAAAAGCCGAAACTGGCCGGAAATGGCCGAATATGTACAAGACAGGATTCTCCGCATGCTCGTTGTAATGGAAGTACCATTCTTCGGGGATTGGCAGCGCGCAACGAGTTCTCTCACATCATAATATCCTGATATTCGGCCCATTTTGAAACAATTAAAAAGCCGGAAATGTCCGGAAAAGGCCGAAGGTGTACAGAACCCGTTGCTCCCTTTGCTTGTTGTAATGGAAGTACCATTTTTGGGGGGGTTGGCAGAGAGCAACTGGTTCTTACACATCATAATATCCTGATATACGGCCCCTATTGAAGCAATTAAAAAGCCGGAAATGTCCGGAAAAGGCCGAAGGTGTACAGAACCCGTTGCTCCGTATGCTCGTTGTAATGGGCGTACCATTTTTCGGGGATTTCCAGCGTGCAGCCAGTTCTCACACCTCATAATATCCTGCGATACGACCCCTTTTGAAACTATTAAAAAGCCGAAACTGGCCGGAAATGGCCGAATATGTACAAGACAGGATTCTCCGCATGCTCGTTGTAATGGAAGTACCATTCTTCGGGGATTGGCAGCGCGCAACGAGTTCTCTCACATCATAATATCCTGATATACGGCCCATTTTGAAACAATTAAAAAGCCGGAAATGTCCGGAAAAGTCCGAAGGTGTACAGATCCCAATGCTCCGTTTGCTCGTTGTAATGGAAGTACCATTTTTGGGGGGTTGGCAGAGAGCAACTGGTTCTTACACATCATAATATCCTGATATACGGCCCATTTTGAAACAATTAAAAAGCCGGAAATATCCGGAAAAGGCCGAAGGTGTACAGAACCCGTTGCTCCGTATGCTCGTTGTAATGGAATTACCATTTTTCGGGGATTGGCAACGCTCAACGCGTTTTTACACATCATAATATCCTGCTATTCGGCCCATTTTTGATCACTTAAAATGCCGGAAATGTCCGGAAAAGGCCGAAGGTGTACAGAACCTGATGCTCCGTATGCTCGTTGTAAGGGGCGTACCATTTCTCGGGGATTGGCAGCGCGTAACGTGTTCTCTCTCATCATAATATCCTGATAAACGGCACATTTTGAAACAATTAAAAAGCCGGAAATGTCCGGAAAAGGCCGAAGGTGTACAGAACCCGTTGCTCCGTATGCTCGTTGTAGTGGGCGTACCATTTTTCGGGGATTGGCAGCGTGCTGCGAGTTCTCACACCTCATAATATCCGGCGATACGACTCATTTTGAAACTATTAAAAAGCCGATACTGGCCGGAAAAGGCCGAATATGTACAAGACAGGATTCTCCGCATGCTCGTTGTAATGGAAGTACAATTCTTCGGGGATTGGCTGCGCGCAACGAGTTCTCTCACATCATAATATCCTGCGATACGACCCATTTTGAAACAATTAAAAAGCCGAAACTGGCCGGAAAAGGCCGAAAATGTACAAGAAAGGATTCTCCGGATACTGGTTGTATTGGAAGTACCATTCTTCGGGGATTGGCAGCGCGCACCGTGTTCTCTCACATCATAATATCCTGCTATTCTGCCCGTTTTTGATCACTTAATATGCCGGAAATGTCCGGAAAAGGCCGAAGGTGTACAGAACCTGATGCTCCGTATGCTCGTTGTAAGGGGCGTACCATTTCTCGGGGATTGGCAGCGCGTAACGTGTTCTCTCACATCATAATATCCTGATAAACGGCACATTTTGAAACAATTAAAAAGCCGGAAATGTCCGGAAAAGGCCGAAGGTGTACAGAACCCGTTGCTCCGTATGCTCGTTGTAGTGGGCGTACCATTTTTCGGGGATTGGCAGCGTGCAGCGAGATCTCAAACATCATAATATCCTGCGATACGACCCTTTTTGAAACAATTAAAAAGCCGGTAATATCCGGAAAAGGCCGAAGGTGTACAGAACCCGCTGCTCCGTATGCTCGTTGTAATGGGCGTACTATTTTTCGGGGATTTCCAGCGTGCAGCCAGTTCTCACACCTCATAATATCCTGCGATACGACCCATATTGAAACTATTAAAAAGCCGAAACTGGCCGGAAATGGCCGAAAGGGTACAAGACAGGATTCTCCGCATGGTCGTTGTAATGGAAGTACCATTCTTCGGGGATTGGCAGCGCGCAACGAGTTCTCTCACATCATAATATCCTGCTATACGGCCCGTTTTTAATCACATAAAATGCCGGAGATGTCCGGAATAGGCCGAAGGTGTACAGAACCCAATGCTCCGTTTGCTCGTTGTAATGGAAGTACCATTTTTGGGGGGTTGGCAGAGAGCAACTGGTTCTTACACATCATAATATCCTGATATACGGCCCATTTTGAAACAATTAAAAAGCCGGAAATATCCGGAAAAGGCCGAAGGTGTACAGAACCCGTTGCTCCGTATGCTCGTTGTAATGGAATTACCATTTTTGGGGGATTGGCAACGCTCAACGCGTTTTTACACATCATAATATCCTGCGATACGACTCATTTTGAAACTATTAAAAAGCCGAAACTGGCCGGAAAAGGCCGAATATGTACAAGACAGGATTCTCGTCATGCTCGTTGTAATGGAAGTACCATTCTTCGGGGATTTGCAGCGCGCAAGGAGTTCCCTCACATCATAATATCCTGCTATACGGCCCGTTTTTAATCACATGAAATGCCGGAGATGTCCGGAAAAGGCCGAAGGTGTACAGAACCCAATGCTCCGTTTACTCTTTGTAATGGAAGTACCATTTTTGGGGGGTTGGCAGAGAGCAACTGGTTCTTACACATCATAATATCCTGATATACGGCCCATTTTGAAACAATTAAAAAGCCGGAAATATCCGGAAAAGGCCGAAGGTGTACAGAACCCGTTGCTCCGTATGCTCGTTGTAATGGAAGGACCATTTTTGGGGGATTGGCAACGCTCAACGCGTTTTTACACATCATAATATCCTGCTATTCGCCCATTTTTGATCACTTAAAATGCCGGAAATGTCCGGAAAAGGCCGAAGGTGTACAGAACCTGATGCTCCGTATGCTCGTTGTAAGGGGCGTACCATTTCTCGGGGATTGGCAGCGCGTAACGTGTTCTCTCTCATCATAATATCCTGATAAACGGCACATTTTGAAACAATTAAAAAGCAGGAAATGTCCGGAAAAGGCCGAAGGTGTACAGAACCCGTTGCTCCGTATGCTCGTTGTAATGGGCGTACCATTTTTCGGGGATTGGCAGCGTGCAGCGAGTTCTCACACCTCATAATATCCTGCGATACGACTCATTTTGAAACTATTAAAAAGCCGAAACTGGCCGGAAAAGGCCGAATATGTACAAGACAGGATTCTCCGCATGCTCGTTGTAATGGAAGTACCATTCTTCGGGGATTGGCAGCGCGCAACGAGTTCTCTCACATCATAATATCCTGATATACGGCCCATTTTGAAACAAAAAATAGCCGGAAATGTCCGGAAAAGGCCGAAGGTGTACAGAACCGGTTGCTCCCTTTGCTTGTTGTAATGGAAGTACCGTTTTTGGGGGGTTGGCAGAGAGCAACTGGTTCTTACACATCATAACATCCTGATATACGGCCCATTTTGAAGCAATTAAAAAGCCGGAAATGTCCGGAAAAGGCCGAAGGTGTACAGAACCCGTTGCTCCGTATGCTCGTTGTAATGGTCGTACCATTTTTCGGGGATTTCCAGCGTGCAGCCAGTTCTCACACCTCATAATATCCTGCGATACGACCCATTTTGAAACTATTAAAAAGCCGAAACTGGCCGGAAATGGCCGAATATGTACAAGACAGGATTCTCCGCATGGTCGTTGTAATGGAAGTACCATTCTTCGGGGATTGGCAGCGCGCAACGAGTTCCCTCACATCATAATATCCTGCTATACGGCCCGTTTTTAATCACATGAAATGCCGGAGATGTCCGGAAAAGGCCGAAGGTGTACAGAACCCAATGCTCCGTTTGCTCGTTGTAAGGGGCGTACCATTTCTCGGGGATTGGCAGCGCGTAACGTGTTCTCTCTCATCATAATATCCTGATAAACGGCACATTTTGAAACAATTAAAAAGCCGGAAATGTCCGGAAAAGGCCGAAGGTGTACAGAACCCGTTGCTCCGTATGCTCGTTGTAGTGGGCGTACCATTTTTCGGGGATTGGCAGCGTGCAGCGAGTTCTCACACCTCATAATATCCTGCGATACGACTCATTTTGAAACTATTAAAAAGCCGAAACTGGCCGGAAAAGGCCGAATATGTACAAGACAGGATTCTCCGCATGCTCGTTGTAATGGAAGTACCATTCTTCGGGGATTGGCTGCGCGCAACGAGTTCTCTCACATCATAATATCCTGCGATACGACCCATTTTGAAACAATTAAAAAGCCGAAACTGGCCGGAAAAGGCCGAAAATGTACAAGACAGGATTCTCCGGATGCTGGTTGTATTGGAAGTACCATTCTTCGGGGATTGGCAGCGCGCACCGTGTTCTCTCACATCATAATATCCTGCTATTCGGCCCATTTTTGATCACTTAAAATGCCGGAAATGTCCGGAAAAGGCCGAAGGTGTACAGAACCTGATGCTCCGTATGCTCGTTGTAAGGGGCGTACCATTTCTCGGGGATTGGCAGCGCGTAACGTGTTCTCTCTCATCATAATATCCTGATAAACGGCACATTTTGAAACAATTAAAAAGCCGGAAATTTCCGGAAAAGGCCGAAGGTGTACAGAACCCGTTGCTCCGTATGCTCGTTGTAGTGGGCGTACCATTTTTCGGGGATTGGCAGCGTGCAGCGAGTTCTCACACCTCATAATATCCTGCGATACGACCCATTTTGAAACTATTAAAAAGCCGAAACTGGCCGGAAATGGCCGAATATGTACAAGACAGGATTCTCCGCATGGTCGTTGTAATGGAAGTACCATTCTTCGGGGATTGGCAGCGCGCAACGAGTTCTTTCACATCATAATATCCTGATATACGGCCCATTTTGAAACAATTAAAAAGCCGGAAATGTCCGGAAAAGGCCGAAGGTGTACAGAACCCGTTGCTCCGTATGCTCGTTGTAATGGAATTACCATTTTTGGGGTATTGGCAACGCTCAACGCGTTTTTACACATCATAATATCCTGCTATTCGGCCCATTTTTGATCACTTAAAATGCCGGAAATGTCCGGAAAAGGCCGAAGCTGTACAGAACCTGATGCTCCGTATGCTCGCTGTAGTGGGCGTTCCATTTTTCGGGGATTGGCAGCGTGCACCGTGTTCTCTCACATCATAATATCCTGCTATACGGCCCGTTTTTAATCACATAAAATGCCGGAGATGTCCGGAAAAGGCCGAAGGTGTACAGAACCCAATGCTCCGTTTGCTCGTTGTAATGGAAGTACCATTTTTGGGGGGTTGGCAGAGAGCAACTGGTTCTTACACATCATAATATCCTGATATACGGCCCATTTTGAAACAATTACAAAGCCGGAAATATCCGGAAAAGGCCGAAGGTGTACAGAACCCGTTGCTCCGTATGCTCGTTGTAATGGAATTACCATTTTTGTGGGATTGGCAACGCTCAACGCGTTTTTACACATCATAATATCCTGCTATTCGGCCCATTTTTGATCACTTAAAATGCCGGAAATGTCCGGAAAAGGCCGAAGGTGTACAGAACCTGATGCTCCGTATGCTCGTTGTAAGGGGCGTACCATTTCTCGGGGATTGGCAGCGCGTAACTTGTTCTCTATCATCATAATATCCTGATAAACGGCACATTTTGAAACAATTAAAAAGCCGGAAATGTCCGGAAAAGGCCGAAGGTGTACAGAACCCGTTGCTCCGTATGCTCGTTGTAGTGGGCGTACCATTTTTCGGGGATTGGCAGCGTGCAGCGAGTTCTCACACCTCATAATATCCTGCGATACGACTCATTTTGAAACTATTAAAAAGCCGAAACTGGCCGGAAAAGGCCGAATATGTACAAGACAGGATTCTCCGCATGCTCGTTGTAATGGAAGTACCATTCTTCGGGGATTGGCTGCGCGCAACGAGTTCTCTCACATCATAATATCCTGCGATACGACCCATTTTGAAACAATTAAAAAGCCGAAACTGGCCGGAAAAGGCCGAATATGTACAAGACAGGATTCTCCGGATGCTGGTTGTATTGGAAGTACCATTCTTCGGGGATTGGCAGCGCGCACCGTGTTCTCTCACATCATAATATCCTGCTATTCTGCCCGTTTTTGATCACTTAATATGCCGGAAATGTCCGGAAAAGGTCGAAGGTGTACAGAACCTGATGCTCCGTATGCTCGTTGTAAGGGGCGTACCATTTCTCGGGGATTGGCAGCGCCTAACGTGTTCTCTCACATCATAATATCCTGATAAACGGCACATTTTGAAACAATTAAAAAGCCGGAAATGTCCGGAAAAGGCCGAAGGTGTACAGAACCCGTTGCTCCGTATGCTCGTTGTAGTGGGCGTACCATTTTTCGGGGATTGGCAGCGTGCAGCGAGTTCTCACACCTCATAATATCCTGCGATACGACTCATTTTGAAACTATTAAAAAGCCGAAACTGGCCGGAAAAGGCCGAATATGTACAAGACAGGATTCTCGTCATGCTCGTTGTAATGGAAGTACCATTCTTCGGGGATTTGCAGCGCGCAACGAGTTCCCTCACATCATAATATCCTGCTATACGGCCCGTTTTTAATCACATAAAATGGCGGAGATGTCCGGAAAAGGCCGAAGGTGTACAGAACCCAATGCTCCGTTTGCTCGTTGTAATGGAAGTACCATTTTTGGGGGGTTGGCAGAGAGCAACTGGTTCTTACACATCATAATATTCTGATATACGGCCCATTTTGAAACAATTAAAATGCCGGAAATGTCCGGAAAAGGCCGAAGGTGTACAGAACCTGACGCTCCGTATGCTCGTTGTAAGGGGCGTACCATTTCTCGGGGATTGGCAGCGCGTAACGTGTTCTCTCTCATCATAATATCCTGATAAACGGCACATTTTGAAACAATTAAAAAGCCGGAAATGTCCGGAAAATGCCGAAGGTGTACAGAACCCGTTGCTCCGTATGCTCTTTGTAGTGGGCGTACCATTTTTCGGGGATTGGCAGCGAGCAGCGAGTTCTCACACCTCATAATATCCTGCGCTACGACTCATTTTGAAACTATTAAAAAGCCGAAACTGGCCGGAAAAGGCCGAAAATGTACAAGACAGGATTCTCCGGATGCTGGTTGTATTGGAAGTACCATTCTTCGGGGATTGGCAGCGCGCAACGAGTTCTTTCACATCATAATATCCTGATATACGGCCCATTTTGAAACAATTAAAAAGCCGGAAATGTCCGGAAAAGGCCGAAGGTGTACAGAACCCGTTGCTCCGTATGCTCGTTGTAATGGAATTACCATTTTTGGGGTATTGGCAACGCTCAACGCGTTTTTACACATCATAATATCCTGCTATTCGGCCCATTTTTGATCACTTAAAATGCCGGAAATGTCCGGAAAAGGCCGAAGGTGTACAGAACCTGATGCTCCGTATGCTCGCTGTAGTGGGCGTTCCATTTTTCGGGGATTGGCAGCGTGCACCGTGTTCTCTCACATCATAATATCCTGCTATACGGCCCGTTTTTAATCACATAAAATGCCGGAGATGTCCGGAAAAGGCCGAAGGTGTACAGAACCCAATGCTCCGTTTGCTCGTTGTAATGGAAGTACCATTTTTGGGGGGTTGGCAGAGAGCAACTGGTTCTTACACATCATAATATCCTGATATACGGCCCATTTTGAAACAATTACAAAGCCGGAAATATCCGGAAAAGGCCGAAGGTGTACAGAACCCGTTGCTCCGTATGCTCGTTGTAATGGAATTACCATTTTTGTGGGATTGGCAACGCTCAACGCGTTTTTACACATCATAATATCCTGCTATTCGGCCCATTTTTGATCACTTAAAATGCCGGAAATGTCCGGAAAAGGCCGAAGGTGTACAGAACCTGATGCTCCGTATGCTCGTTGTAAGGGGCGTACCATTTCTCGGGGATTGGCAGCGCGTAACTTGTTCTCTATCATCATAATATCCTGATAAACGGCACATTTTGAAACAATTAAAAAGCCGGAAATGTCCGGAAAAGGCCGATGGTGTACAGAACCCGTTGCTCCGTATGCTCGTTGTAGTGGGCGTACCATTTTTCGGGGATTGGCAGCGTGCAGCGAGTTCTCACACCTCATAATATCCTGCGAAACGACTCATTTTGAAACTATTAAAAAGCCGAAACTGGCCGGAAAAGGCCGAATATGTACAAGACAGGATTCTCCGCATGCTCGTTGTAATGGAAGTACCATTCTTCGGGGATTGGCTGCGCGCAACGAGTTCTCTCACATCATAATATCCTGCGATACGACCCATTTTGAAACAATTAAAAAGCCGAAACTGGCCGGAAAAGGCCGAAAATGTACAAGACAGGATTCTCCGGATGCTGGTTGTATTGGAAGTACCATTCTTCGGGGATTGGCAGCGCGCACCGTGTTCTCTCACATCATAATATCCTGCTATTCTGCCCGTTTTTGATCACTTAATATGCCGGAAATGTCCGGAAAAGGCCGAAGGTGTACAGAACCTGATGCTCCGTATGCTCGTTGTAAGGGGCGTACCATTTCTCGGGGATTGGCAGCGCGTAACGTGTTCTCTCACATCATAATATCCTGATAAACGGCACATTTTTAAACAATTAAAAAGCCGGAAATGTCCGGAAAAGGCCGAATGTTTACAGAACCCGTTGCTCCGTATGCTCGTTGTAGTGGGCGTACCATTTTTCGGGGATTGGCAGCGTGCAGCGAGATCTCAAACATCATAATATCCTGCGATACGACCCTTTTTGAAACAATTAAAAAGCCGGTAATATCCGGAAAAGGCCGAAGGTGTACAGAACCCGTTGCTCCGTATGCTCGTTGTAATGGAAGGACCATTTTTGGGGGATTGGCAGCGTGCAGCGAGTTCTCACACCTCATAATATCCTGCGAAACGACTCATTTTGAAACTATTAAAATGCCGAAACTTGCCGGAAAAGGCCGAATATGTACAAGACAGGATTCTCCGCATGCTCGTTGTAATGGAAGTACCATTCTTCGGGGATTGGTTGCGCGCAACGAGTTCTCTCACATAATAATATCCTGATATACGGCCCATTTTGAAACAATTAAAAAGCCGGAAATGTCCGGAAAAGGCCGAAGGTGTACAGAACCCGTTGCTCCCTTTGCTTGTTGTAATGGAAGTACCATTTTTGGGGGGTTGGCAGAGAGCAACTGGTTCTTACACATCATAATATCCTGATATACGGCCCATTTTGAAGCAATTAAAAAGCCGGAAATGTCCGGAAAAGGCCGAAGCTGTACAGAACCCGTTGCTCCGTATGCTCGTTGCAATGGGCGTACCATTTTTCGGGGATTTCCAGCGTGCAGCCAGTTCTCACACCTCATAATATCCTGCGATACGACCCATTTTGAAACTATTAAAAAGCCGAAACTGGCCGGAAATGGCCGAATATGTACAAGACAGGATTCTCCGCATGCTCGCTGTAATGGAAGTACCATTCTTCGGGGATTGGCAGCGCGCAACGAGTTCTCTCACATCATAATATCCTGATATACGGCCCATTTTGAAACAATTAAAAAGCCGGAAATGTCCGGAAAAGGCCGAAGGTGTACAGAACCCGTTGCTCCGTATGCTCGTTGTAATGGAATTACCATTTTTGGGGGATTGGCAACGCTCAACGCGTTTTTACACATCATAATATCCTGCTATTCGGCCCATTTTTGATCACTTAAAATGCCGGAAATGTCCGGAAAAGGCCGAAGGTGTACAGAACCTGATGCTCCGTATGCTCGTTGTAAGGGGCGTACCATTTCTCGGGGATTGGCAGCGCGTAACGTGTTCTCTCTCATCATAATATCCTGATAAACGGCACATTTTGAAACAATTAAAAAGCCGGAAATGTCCGGAAAAGGCCGAAGGTGTACAGAACCCGTTGCTCCGTATGCTCGTTGTAGTGGGCGTACCATTTTTCGGGGATTGGCAGCGTGCAGCGAGTTCTCACACCTCATAATATCCTGCGATACGACTCATTTTGAAACTATTAAAAAGCCGAAACTGGCCGGAAAAGGCCGAATATGTACAAGACAGGATTCTCCGCATGCTCGTTGTAATGGAAGTACCATTCTTCGGGGATTGGCTGCGCGCAACGAGTTCTCTCACATCATAATATCCTGCGATACGACCCATTTTGAAACAATTAAAAAGCCGAAACTGGCCGGAAAAGGCCGAAAATGTACAAGACAGGATTCTCCGGATGCTGGTTGTATTGGAAGTACCATTCTTCGGGGATTGGCAGCGCGCACCGTGTTCTCTCACATCATAATATCCTGCTATTCTGCCCGTTTTTGATCACTTAATATGCCGGAAATGTCCGGAAAAGGCCGAAGGTGTACAGAACCTGATGCTCCGTATGCTCGTTGTAAGGGGCGTACCATTTCTCGGGGATTGGCAGCGCGTAACGTGTTCTCTCACATCATAATATCCTGATAAACGGCACATTTTTAAACAATTAAAAAGCCGGAAATGTCCGGAAAAGGCCGAATGTTTACAGAACCCGTTGCTCCGTATGCTCGTTGTAGTGGGCGTACCATTTTTCGGGGATTGGCAGCGTGCAGCGAGATCTCAAACATCATAATATCCTGCGATACGACCCTTTTTGAAACAATTAAAAAGCCGGTAATATCCGGAAAAGGCCGAAGGTGTACAGAACCCGTTGCTCCGTATGCTCGTTGTAATGGAAGGACCATTTTTGGGGGATTGGCAGCGTGCAGCGAGTTCTCACAGCTCATAATATCCTGCGAAACGACTCATTTTGAAACTATTAAAATGCCGAAACTTGCCGGAAAAGGCCGAATATGTACAAGACAGGATTCTCCGCATGCTCGTTGTAATGGAAGTACCATTCTTCGGGGATTGGTTGCGCGCAACGAGTTCTCTCACATAATAATATCCTGATATACGGCCCATTTTGAAACAATTAAAAAGCCGGAAATGTCTGGAAAAGGCCGAAGGTGTACAGAACCCGTTGCTCCCTTTGCTTGTTGTAATGGAAGTACCATTTTTGGGGGGTTGGCAGAGAGCAACTGGTTCTTACACATCATAATATCCTGATATACGGCCCATTTTGAAGCAATTAAAAAGCCGGAAATGTCCGGAAAAGGCCGAAGCTGTACAGAACCCGTTGCTCCGTATGCTCGTTGCAATGGGCGTACCATTTTTCGGGGATTTCCAGCGTGCAGCCAGTTCTCACACCTCATAATATCCTGCGATACGACCCATTTTGAAACTATTAAAAAGCCGAAACTGGCCGGAAATGGCCGAATATGTACAAGACAGGATTCTCCGCATGGTCGTTGTAATGGAAGTACCATTCTTCGGGGATTGGCAGCGCGCAACGAGTTCTTTCACATCATAATATCCTGATATACGGCCCATTTTGAAACAATTAAAAAGCCGGAAATGTCCGGAAAAGGCCGAAGGTGTACAGAACCCGTTGCTCCGTATGCTCGTTGTAATGGAATTACCATTTTTGGGGTATTGGCAACGCTCAACGCGTTTTTACACATCATAATATCCTGCTATTCGGCCCATTTTTGATCACTTAAAATGCCGGAAATGTCCGGAAAAGGCCGAAGCTGTACAGAACCTGATGCTCCGTATGCTCGCTGTAGTGGGCGTTCCATTTTTCGGGGATTGGCAGCGTGCACCGTGTTCTCTCACATCATAATATCCTGCTATACGGCCCGTTTTTAATCACATAAAATGCCGGAGATGTCCGGAAAAGGCCGAAGGTGTACAGAACCCAATGCTCCGTTTGCTCGTTGTAATGGAAGTACCATTTTTGGGGGGTTGGCAGAGAGCAACTGGTTCTTACACATCATAATATCCTGATATACGGCCCATTTTGAAACAATTACAAAGCCGGAAATATCCGGAAAAGGCCGAAGGTGTACAGAACCCGTTGCTCCGTATGCTCGTTGTAATGGAATTACCATTTTTGGGGGATTGGCAACGCTCAACGCGTTTTTACACATCATAATATCCTGCTATTCGGCCCATTTTTGATCACTTAAAATGCCGGAAATGTCCGGAAAAGGCCGAAGGTGTACAGAACCTGATGCTCCGTATGCTCGTTGTAGTGGGCGTACCATTTTTCGGGGATTGTCAGCGTGCAGCGAGTTCTCACACCTCATAATATCCTGCGATACGACCCATTTTGAAACTATTAAAAAGCCGAAACTCCCGGAAATGGCCGAATATGTACAAGACAGGATTCTCCGCATGGTCGTTGTAATGGAAGTACCATTCTTCGGGGATTGGCAGCGCGCAACGAGTTCCCTCACATCATAATATCCTGCTATACGGCCCGTTTTTAATCACATGAAATGCCGGAGATGTCCGGAAAAGGCCGAAGGTGTACAGAACCCAATGCTCCGTTTGCTCGTTGTAATGGAAGTACCATTTTTGGGGGGTTGGCAGAGAGCACCTGGTTCTTACACATCATAATATCCTGATATACGGCCCATTTTGAAACAATTAAAAAGCCGGAAATATCCGGAAAAGGCCGAAGGTGTACAGAACCCGTTGCTCCGTATGCTCGTTGTAATGGAAGGACCATTTTTGGGGGATTTGCAACGCTCAACGCGTTTTTACACATCATAATATCCTGCTATTCGGCCCATTTTTGATCACTTAAAATGCCGGAAATGTCCGGAAAAGGCCGAAGGTGTACAGAACCTGATGCTCCGTATGCTCGTTGTAAGGGGCGTACCATTTCTCGGGGATTGGCAGCGCGTAACGTGTTCTCTCTCATCATAATATCCTGATAAACGGCACATTTTGAAACAATTAAAAAGCCGGAAATGTCCGGAAAAGGCCGAAGGTGTACAGAACCCGTTGCTCCGTATGCTCGTTGTAGTGGGCGTACCATTTTTCGGGGATTGGCAGCGTGCAGCGAGTTCTCACACCTCATAATATCCTGCGATACGACTCATTTTGAAACTATTAAAAAGCCGAAACTGGCCGGAAAAGGCCGAATATGTACAAGACAGGATTCTCCGCATGCTCGTTGTAATGGAAGTACCATTCTTCGGGGATTGGCTGCGCGCAACGAGTTCTCTCACATCATAATATCCTGCGATACGACCCATTTTGAAACAATTAAAAAGCCGAAACTGGCCGGAAAAGGCCGAAAATGTACAAGACAGGATTCTCCGGATGCTGGTTGTATTGGAAGTACCATTCTTCGGGGATTGGCAGCGCGCACCGTGTTCTCTCACATCATAATATCCTGCTATTCTGCCCGTTTTTGATCACTTAATATGCCGGAAATGTCCGGAAAAGGCCGAAGATGTACAGAACCTGATGCTCCGTATGCTCGTTGTAAGGGGCGTACCATTTCTCGGGGATTGGCAGCGCGTAACGTGTTCTCTCACATCATAATATCCTGATAAACGGCACATTTTTAAACAATTAAAAAGCCGGAAATGTCCGGAAAAGGCCGAATGTTTACAGAACCCGTTGCTCCGTATGCTCGTTGTAGTGGGCGTACCATTTTTCGGGGATTGGCAGCGTGCAGCGAGATCTCAAACATCATAATATCCTGCGATACGACCCTTTTTGAAACAATTAAAAAGCCGGTAATATCCGGAAAAGGCCGAAGGTGTACAGAACCCGTTGCTCCGTATGCTCGTTGTAATGGAAGGACCATTTTTGGGGGATTGGCAGCGTGCAGCGAGTTCTCACAGCTCATAATATCCTGCGAAACGACTCATTTTGAAACTATTAAAATGCCGAAACTTGCCGGAAAAGGCCGAATATGTACAAGACAGGATTCTCCGCATGCTCGTTGTAATGGAAGTACCATTCTTCGGGGATTGGTTGCGCGCAACGAGTTCTCTCACATAATAATATCCTGATATACGGCCCATTTTGAAACAATTAAAAAGCCGGAAATGTCTGGAAAAGGCCGAAGGTGTACAGAACCCGTTGCTCCCTTTGCTTGTTGTAATGGAAGTACCATTTTTGGGGGGTTGGCAGAGAGCAACTGGTTCTTACACATCATAATATCCTGATATACGGCCCATTTTGAAGCAATTAAAAAGCCGGAAATGTCCGGAAAAGGCCGAAGCTGTACAGAACCCGTTGCTCCGTATGCTCGTTGCAATGGGCGTACCATTTTTCGGGGATTTCCAGCGTGCAGCCAGTTCTCACACCTCATAATATCCTGCGATACGACCCATTTTGAAACTATTAAAAAGCCGAAACTGGCCGGAAAAGGCCGAATATGTACAAGACAGGATTCTCCGCATGCTCGTTGTAATGGAAGTACCATTCTTCGGGGATTGGCTGCGCGCAACGAGTTCTCTCACATCATAATATCCTGCGATACGACCCATTTTGAAACAATTAAAAAGCCGAAACTGGCCGGAAAAGGCCGAAAATGTACAAGACAGGATTCTCCGGATGCTGGTTGTATTGGAAGTACCATTCTTCGGGGATTGGCAGCGCGCACCGTGTTCTCTCACATCATAATATCCTGCTATTCTGCCCGTTTTTGATCACTTAATATGCCGGAAATGTCCGGAAAAGGCCGAAGATGTACAGAACCTGATGCTCCGTATGCTCGTTGTAAGGGGCGTACCATTTCTCGGGGATTGGCAGCGCGTAACGTGTTCTCTCACATCATAATATCCTGATAAACGGCACATTTTGAAACAATTAAAAAGCCGGAAATGTCCGGAAAAGGCCGAAGGTGTACAGAACCCGTTGCTCCGTATGCTCGTTGTAATGGAATTACCATTTTTGGGGTATTGGCAACGCTCAACGCGTTTTTACACATCATAATATCCTGCTATTCGGCCCATTTTTGATCACTTAAAATGCCGGAAATGTCCGGAAAAGGCCGAAGCTGTACAGAACCTGATGCTCCGTATGCTCGCTGTAGTGGGCGTTCCATTTTTCGGGGATTGGCAGCGTGCACCGTGTTCTCTCACATCATAATATCCTGCTATACGGCCCGTTTTTAATCACATAAAATGCCGGAGATGTCCGGAAAAGGCCGAAGGTGTACAGAACCCAATGCTCCGTTTGCTCGTTGTAATGGAAGTACCATTTTTGGGGGGTTGGCAGAGAGCAACTGGTTCTTACACATCATAATATCCTGATATACGGCCCATTTTGAAACAATTACAAAGCCGGAAATATCCGGAAAAGGCCGAAGGTGTACAGAACCCGTTGCTCCGTATGCTCGTTGTAATGGAATTACCATTTTTGTGGGATTGGCAACGCTCAACGCGTTTTTACACATCATAATATCCTGCTATTCGGCCCATTTTTGATCACTTAAAATGCCGGAAATGTCCGGAAAAGGCCGAAGGTGTACAGAACCTGATGCTCCGTATGCTCGTTGTAAGGGGCGTACCATTTCTCGGGGATTGGCAGCGCGTAACTTGTTCTCTATCATCATAATATCCTGATAAACGGCACATTTTGAAACAATTAAAAAGCCGGAAATGTCCGGAAAAGGCCGAAGGTGTACAGAACCCGTTGCTCCGTATGCTCGTTGTAGTGGGCGTACCATTTTTCGGGGATTGGCAGCGTGCAGCGAGTTCTCACACCTCATAATATCCTGCGATACGACTCATTTTGAAACTATTAAAAAGCCGAAACTGGCCGGAAAAGGCCGAATATGTACAAGACAGGATTCTCCGCATGCTCGTTGTAATGGAAGTACCATTCTTCGGGGATTGGCTGCGCGCAACGAGTTCTCTCACATCATAATATCCTGCGATACGACCCATTTTGAAACAATTAAAAAGCCGAAACTGGCCGGAAAAGGCCGAAAATGTACAAGACAGGATTCTCCGGATGCTGGTTGTATTGGAAGTACCATTCTTCGGGGATTGGCAGCGCGCACCGTGTTCTCTCACATCATAATATCCTGCTATTCTGCCCGTTTTTGATCACTTAATATGCCGGAAATGTCCGGAAAAGGCCGAAGGTGTACAGAACCTGATGCTCCGTATGCTCGTTGTAAGGGGCGTACCATTTCTCGGGGATTGGCAGCGCGTAACGTGTTCTCTCACATCATAATATCCTGATAAACGGCACATTTTTAAACAATTAAAAAGCCGGAAATGTCCGGAAAAGGCCGAATGTTTACAGAACCCGTTGCTCCGTATGCTCGTTGTAGTGGGCGTACCATTTTTCGGGGATTGGCAGCGTGCAGCGAGATCTCAAACATCATAATATCCTGCGATACGACCCTTTTTGAAACAATTAAAAAGCCGGTAATATCCGGAAAAGGCCGAAGGTGTACAGAACCCGTTGCTCCGTATGCTCGTTGTAATGGAAGGACCATTTTTGGGGGATTGGCAGCGTGCAGCGAGTTCTCACACCTCATAATATCCTGCGAAACGACTCATTTTGAAACTATTAAAATGCCGAAACTTGCCGGAAAAGGCCGAATATGTACAAGACAGGATTCTCCGCATGCTCGTTGTAATGGAAGTACCATTCTTCGGGGATTGGTTGCGCGCAACGAGTTCTCTCACATAATAGTATCCTGATATACGGCCCATTTTGAAACAATTAAAAAGCCGGAAATGTCCGGAAAAGGCCGAAGGTGTACAGAACCCGTTGCTCCCTTTGCTTGTTGTAATGGAAGTACCATTTTTGGGGGGTTGGCAGAGCAACTGGTTCTTACACATCATAATATCCTGATATACGGCCCATTTTGAAGCAATTAAAAAGCCGGAAATGTCCGGAAAAGGCCGAAGCTGTACAGAACCCGTTGCTCCGTATGCTCGTTGCAATGGGCGTACCATTTTTCGGGGATTTCCAGCGTGCAGCCAGTTCTCACACCTCATAATATCCTGCGATACGACCCATTTTGAAACTATTAAAAAGCCGAAACTGGCAGGAAATGGCCGAATATGTACAAGACAGGATTCTCCGCATGCTCGCTGTAATGGAAGTACCATTCTTCGGGGATTGGCAGCGCGCAACGAGTTCTCTCACATCATAATATCCTGATATACGGCCCATTTTGAAACAATTAAAAAGCCGGAAATGTCCGGAAAAGGCCGAAGGTGTACAGAACCCGTTGCTCCGTATGCTCGTTGTAATGGAATTACCATTTTTGGGGGATTGGCAACGCTCAACGCGTTTTTACACATCATAATATCCTGGTATTCGGCCCATTTTTGATCACTTAAAATGCCGGAAATGTCCGGAAAAGGCCGAAGCTGTACAGAACCCGTTGCTCCGTATGCTCGTTGCAATGGGCGTACCATTTTTCGGGGATTTCCAGCGTGCAGCCAGTTCTCACACCTCATAATATCCTGCGATACGACCCATTTTGAAACTATTAAAAAGCCGAAACTGGCCGGAAATGGCCGAATATGTACAAGACAGGATTCTCCGCATGGTCGTTGTAATGGAAGTACCATTCTTCGGGGATTGGCAGCGCGCAACGAGTTCTTTCACATCATAATATCCTGATATACGGCCCATTTTGAAACAATTAAAAAGCCGGAAATGTCCGGAAAAGGCCGAAGGTGTACAGAACCCGTTGCTCCGTATGCTCGTTGTAATGGAATTACCATTTTTGGGGTATTGGCAACGCTCAACGCGTTTTTACACATCATAATATCCTGCTATTCGGCCCATTTTTGATCACTTAAAATGCCGGAAATGTCCGGAAAAGGCCGAAGCTGTACAGAACCTGATGCTCCGTATGCTCGCTGTAGTGGGCGTTCCATTTTTCGGGGATTGGCAGCGTGCACCGTGTTCTCTCACATCATAATATCCTGCTATACGGCCCGTTTTTAATCACATAAAATGCCGGAGATGTCCGGAAAAGGCCGAAGGTGTACAGAACCCAATGCTCCGTTTGCTCGTTGTAATGGAAGTACCATTTTTGGGGGGTTGGCAGAGAGCAACTGGTTCTTACACATCATAATATCCTGATATACGGCCCATTTTGAAACAATTACAAAGCCGGAAATATCCGGAAAAGGCCGAAGGTGTACAGAACCCGTTGCTCCGTATGCTCGTTGTAATGGAATTACCATTTTTGTGGGATTGGCAACGCTCAACGCGTTTTTACACATCATAATATCCTGCTATTCGGCCCATTTTTGATCACTTAAAATGCCGGAAATGTCCGGAAAAGGCCGAAGGTGTACAGAACCTGATGCTCCGTATGCTCGTTGTAAGGGGCGTACCATTTCTCGGGGATTGGCAGCGCGTAACTTGTTCTCTATCATCATAATATCCTGATAAACGGCACATTTTGAAACAATTAAAAAGCCGGAAATGTCCGGAAAAGGCCGAAGGTGTACAGAACCCGTTGCTCCGTATGCTCGTTGTAGTGGGCGTACCATTTTTCGGGGATTGGCAGCGTGCAGCGAGTTCTCACACCTCATAATATCCTGCGATACGACTCATTTTGAAACTATTAAAAAGCCGAAACTGGCCGGAAAAGGCCGAATATGTACAAGACAGGATTCTCCGCATGCTCGTTGTAATGGAAGTACCATTCTTCGGGGATTGGCTGCGCGCAACGAGTTCTCTCACATCATAATATCCTGCGATACGACCCATTTTGAAACAATTAAAAAGCCGAAACTGGCCGGAAAAGGCCGAAAATGTACAAGACAGGATTCTCCGGATGCTGGTTGTATTGGAAGTACCATTCTTCGGGGATTGGCAGCGCGCACCGTGTTCTCTCACATCATAATATCCTGCTATTCTGCCCGTTTTTGATCACTTAATATGCCGGAAATGTCCGGAAAAGGCCGAAGGTGTACAGAACCTGATGCTCCGTATGCTCGTTGTAAGGGGCGTACCATTTCTCGGGGATTGGCAGCGCGTAACGTGTTCTCTCACATCATAATATCCTGATAAACGGCACATTTTTAAACAATTAAAAAGCCGGAAATGTCCGGAAAAGGCCGAATGTTTACAGAACCCGTTGCTCCGTATGCTCGTTGTAGTGGGCGTACCATTTTTCGGGGATTGGCAGCGTGCAGCGAGATCTCAAACATCATAATATCCTGCGATACGACCCTTTTTGAAACAATTAAAAAGCCGGTAATATCCGGAAAAGGCCGAAGGTGTACAGAACCCGTTGCTCCGTATGCTCGTTGTAATGGAAGGACCATTTTTGGGGGATTGGCAGCGTGCAGCGAGTTCTCACACCTCATAATATCCTGCGAAACGACTCATTTTGAAACTATTAAAATGCCGAAACTTGCCGGAAAAGGCCGAATATGTACAAGACAGGATTCTCCGCATGCTCGTTGTAATGGAAGTACCATTCTTCGGGGATTGGTTGCGCGCAACGAGTTCTCTCACATAATAGTATCCTGATATACGGCCCATTTTGAAACAATTAAAAAGCCGGAAATGTCCGGAAAAGCCCGAAGGTGTACAGAACCCGTTGCTCCCTTTGCTTGTTGTAATGGAAGTACCATTTTTGGGGGGTTGGCAGAGAGCAACTGGTTCTTACACATCATAATATCCTGATATACGGCCCATTTTGAAGCAATTAAAAAGCCGGAAATGTCCGGAAAAGGCCGAAGCTGTACAGAACCCGTTGCTCCGTATGCTCGTTGCAATGGGCGTACCATTTTTCGGGGATTTCCAGCGTGCAGCCAGTTCTCACACCTCATAATATCCTGCGATACGACCCATTTTGAAACTATTAAAAAGCCGAAACTGGCAGGAAATGGCCGAATATGTACAAGACAGGATTCTCCGCATGCTCGCTGTAATGGAAGTACCATTCTTCGGGGATTGGCAGCGCGCAACGAGTTCTCTCACATCATAATATCCTGATATACGGCCCATTTTGAAACAATTAAAAAGCCGGAAATGTCCGGAAAAGGCCGAAGGTGTACAGAACCCGTTGCTCCGTATGCTCGTTGTAATGGAATTACCATTTTTGGGGGATTGGCAACGCTCAACGCGTTTTTACACATCATAATATCCTGCTATTCGGCCCATTTTTGATCACTTAAAATGCCGGAAATGTCCGGAAAAGGCCGAAGGTGTACAGAACCTGATGCTCCGTATGCTCGTTGTAAGGGGCGTACCATTTCTCGGGGATTGGCAGCGCGTAACGTGTTCTCTCTCATCATAATATCCTGATAAACGGCACATTTTGAAACAATTAAAAAGCCGGAAATGTCCGGAAAAGGCCGAAGGTGTACAGAACCCGTTGCTCCGTATGCTCGTTGTAGTGGGCGTACCATTTTTCGGGGATTGGCAGCGTGCAGCGAGTTCTCACACCTCATAATATCCTGCGATACGACTCATTTTGAAACTATTAAAAAGCCGAAACTGGCCGGAAAAGGCCGAATATGTACAAGACAGGATTCTCCGCATGCTCGTTGTAATGGAAGTACCATTCTTCGGGGATTGGCTGCGCGCAACGAGTTCTCTCACATCATAATATCCTGCGATACGACCCATTTTGAAACAATTAAAAAGCCGAAACTGGCCGGAAAAGGCCGAAAATGTACAAGACAGGATTCTCCGGATGCTGGTTGTATTGGAAGTACCATTCTTCGGGGATTGGCAGCGCGCACCGTGTTCTCTCACATCATAATATCCTGCTATTCGGCCCATTTTTGATCACTTAAAATGCCGGAAATGTCCGGAAAAGGCCGAAGGTGTACAGAACCTGATGCTCCGTATGCTCGTTGTAAGGGGCGTACCATTTCTCGGGGATTGGCAGCGCGTAACGTGTTCTCTCTCATCATAATATCCTGATAAACGGCACATTTTGAAACAATTAAAAAGCCGGAAATTTCCGGAAAAGGCCGAAGGTGTACAGAACCCGTTGCTCCGTATGCTCGTTGTAGTGGGCGTACCATTTTTCGGGGATTGGCAGCGTGCAGCGAGTTCTCACACCTCATAATATCCTGCGATACGACTCATTTTGAAACTATTATAAAGCCGAAACTGGCCGGAAAAGGCCGAATATGTACAAGACAGGATTCTCCGCATGCTCGTTGTAATGGAAGTACCATTCTTCGGGGATTGGCTGCGCGCAACGAGTTCTCTCACATCATAATATCCTGCGATACGACCCATTTTGAAACAATTAAAAAGCCGAAACTGGCCGGAAAAGGCCGAAAATGTACAAGACAGGATTCTCCGGATGCTGGTTGTATTGGAAGTACCATTCTTCGGGGATTGGCAGCGCGCACCGTGTTCTCTCACATCATAATATCCTGCTATTCTGCCCGTTTTTGATCACTTAATATGCCGGAAATGTCCGGAAAAGGTCGAAGGTGTACAGAACCTGATGCTCCGTATGCTCGTTGTAAGGGGCGTACCATTTCTCGGGGATTGGCAGCGCCTAACGTGTTCTCTCACATCATAATATCCTGATAAACGGCACATTTTGAAACAATTAAAAAGCCGGAAATGTCCGGAAAAGGCCGAAGGTGTACAGAACCCGTTGCTCCGTATGCTCGTTGTAGTGGGCGTACCATTTTTCGGGGATTGGCAGCGTGCAGCGAGTTCTCACACCTCATAATATCCTGCGATACGACTCATTTTGAAACTATTAAAAAGCCGAAACTGGCCGGAAAAGGCCGAATATGTACAAGACAGGATTCTCGTCATGCTCGTTGTAATGGAAGTACCATTCTTCGGGGATTTGCAGCGCGCAACGAGTTCCCTCACATCATAATATCCTGCTATACGGCCCGTTTTTAATCACATAAAATGGCGGAGATGTCCGGAAAAGGCCGAAGGTGTACAGAACCCAATGCTCCGTTTGCTCGTTGTAATGGAAGTACCATTTTTGGGGGGTTGGCAGAGAGCAACTGGTTCTTACACATCATAATATTCTGATATACGGCCCATTTTGAAACAATTAAAATGCCGGAAATGTCCGGAAAAGGCCGAAGGTGTACAGAACCTGACGCTCCGTATGCTCGTTGTAAGGGGCGTACCATTTCTCGGGGATTGGCAGCGCGTAACGTGTTCTCTCTCATCATAATATCCTGATAAACGGCACATTTTGAAACAATTAAAAAGCCGGAAATGTCCGGAAAATGCCGAAGGTGTACAGAACCCGTTGCTCCGTATGCTCTTTGTAGTGGGCGTACCATTTTTCGGGGATTGGCAGCGAGCAGCGAGTTCTCACACCTCATAATATCCTGCGCTACGACTCATTTTGAAACTATTAAAAAGCCGAAACTGGCCGGAAAATGCCGAAAATGTACAAGACAGGATTCTCCGGATGCTGGTTGTATTGGAAGTACCATTCTTCGGGGATTGGCAGCGCGCAACGAGTTCTTTCACATCATAATATCCTGATATACGGCCCATTTTGAAACAATTAAAAAGCCGGAAATGTCCGGAAAAGGCCGAAGGTGTACAGAACCCGTTGCTCCGTATGCTCGTTGTAATGGAATTACCATTTTTGGGGTATTGGCAACGCTCAACGCGTTTTTACACATCATAATATCCTGCTATTCGGCCCATTTTTGATCACTTAAAATGCCGGAAATGTCCGGAAAAGGCCGAAGGTGTACAGAACCTGATGCTCCGTATGCTCGCTGTAGTGGGCGTTCCATTTTTCGGGGATTGGCAGCGTGCACCGTGTTCTCTCACATCATAATATCCTGCTATACGGCCCGTTTTTAATCACATAAAATGCCGGAGATGTCCGGAAAAGGCCGAAGGTGTACAGAACCCAATGCTCCGTTTGCTCGTTGTAATGGAAGTACCATTTTTGGGGGGTTGGCAGAGAGCAACTGGTTCTTACACATCATAATATCCTGATATACGGCCCATTTTGAAACAATTACAAAGCCGGAAATATCCGGAAAAGGCCGAAGGTGTACACAACCCGTTGCTCCGTATGCTCGTTGTAATGGAATTACCATTTTTGTGGGATTGGCAACGCTCAACGCGTTTTTACACATCATAATATCCTGCTATTCGGCCCATTTTTGATCACTTAAAATGCCGGAAATGTCCGGAAAAGGCCGAAGGTGTACAGAACCTGATGCTCCGTATGCTCGTTGTAAGGGGCGTACCATTTCTCGGGGATTGGCAGCGCGTAACTTGTTCTCTATCATCATAATATCCTGATAAACGGCACATTTTGAAACAATTAAAAAGCCGGAAATGTCCGGAAAAGGCCGAAGGTGTACAGAACCCGTTGCTCCGTATGCTCGTTGTAGTGGGCGTACCATTTTTCGGGGATTGGCAGCGTGCAGCGAGTTCTCACACCTCATAATATCCTGCGATACGACTCATTTTGAAACTATTAAAAAGCCGAAACTGGCCGGAAAAGGCCGAATATGTACAAGACAGGATTCTCCGCATGCTCGTTGTAATGGAAGTACCATTCTTCGGGGATTGGCTGCGCGCAACGAGTTCTCTCACATCATAATATCCTGCGATACGACCCATTTTGAAACAATTAAAAAGCCGAAACTGGCCGGAAAAGGCCGAATATGTACAAGACAGGATTCTCCGGATGCTGGTTGTATTGGAAGTACCATTCTTCGGGGATTGGCAGCGCGCACCGTGTTTTCTCACATCATAATATCCTGCTATTCTGCCCGTTTTTGATCACTTAATATGCCGGAAATGTCCGGAAAAGGCCGAAGGTGTACAGAACCTGATGCTCCGTATGCTCGTTGTAAGGGGCGTACCATTTCTCGGGGATTGGCAGCGCGTAACGTGTTCTCTCACATCATAATATCCTGATAAACGGCACATTTTTAAACAATTAAAAAGCCGGAAATGTCCGGAAAAGGCCGAATGTTTACAGAACCCGTTGCTCCGTATGCTCGTTGTAGTGGGCGTACCATTTTTCGGGGATTGGCAGCGTGCAGCGAGATCTCAAACATCATAATATCCTGCGATACGACCCTTTTTGAAACAATTAAAAAGCCGGTAATATCCGGAAAAGGCCGAAGGTGTACAGAACCCGTTGCTCCGTATGCTCGTTGTAATGGAAGGACCATTTTTGGGGGATTGGCAGCGTGCAGCGAGTTCTCACACCTCATAATATCCTGCGAAACGACTCATTTTGAAACTATTAAAATGCCGAAACTTGCCGGAAAAGGCCGAATATGTACAAGACAGGATTCTCCGCATGCTCGTTGTAATGGAAGTACCATTCTTCGGGGATTGGTTGCGCGCAACGAGTTCTCTCACATAATAATATCCTGATATACGGCCCATTTTGAAACAATTAAAAAGCCGGAAATGTCCGGAAAAGGCCGAAGGTGTACAGAACCCGTTGCTCCCTTTGCTTGTTGTAATGGAAGTACCATTTTTGGGGGGTTGGCAGAGAGCAACTGGTTCTTACACATCATAATATCCTGATATACGGCCCATTTTGAAGCAATTAAAAAGCCGGAAATGTCCGGAAAAGGCCGAAGCTGTACAGAACCCGTTGCTCCGTATGCTCGTTGCAATGGGCGTACCATTTTTCGGGGATTTCCAGCGTGCAGCCAGTTCTCACACCTCATAATATCCTGCGATACGACCCATTTTGAAACTATTAAAAAGCCGAAACTGGCCGGAAATGGCCGAATATGTACAAGACAGGATTCTCCGCATGGTCGTTGTAATGGAAGTACCATTCTTCGGGGATTGGCAGCGCGCAACGAGTTCTTTCACATCATAATATCCTGATATACGGCCCATTTTGAAACAATTAAAAAGCCGGAAATGTCCGGAAAAGGCCGAAGGTGTACAGAACCCGTTGCTCCGTATGCTCGTTGTAATGGAATTACCATTTTTGGGGTATTGGCAACGCTCAACGCGTTTTTACACATCATAATATCCTGCTATTAGGCCCATTTTTGATCACTTAAAATGCCGGAAATGTCCGGAAAAGGCCGAAGGTGTACAGAACCTGATGCTCCGTATGCTCGCTGTAGTGGGCGTTCCATTTTTCGGGGATTGGCAGCGTGCACCGTGTTCTCTCACATCATAATATCCTGCTATACGGCCCGTTTTTAATCACATAAAATGCCGGAGATGTCCGGAAAAGGCCGAAGGTGTACAGAACCCAATGCTCCGTTTGCTCGTTGTAATGGAAGTACCATTTTTGGGGGGTTGGCAGAGAGCAACTGGTTCTTACACATCATAATATCCTGATATACGGCCCATTTTGAAACAATTACAAAGCCGGAAATATCCGGAAAAGGCCGAAGGTGTACAGAACCCGTTGCTCCGTATGCTCGTTGTAATGGAATTACCATTTTTGTGGGATTGGCAACGCTCAACGCGTTTTTACACATCATAATATCCTGCTATTCGGCCCATTTTTGATCACTTAAAATGCCGGAAATGTCCGGAAAAGGCCGAAGGTGTACAGAACCTGATGCTCCGTATGCTCGTTGTAAGGGGCGTACCATTTCTCGGGGATTGGCAGCGCGTAACTTGTTCTCTATCATCATAATATCCTGATAAACGGCACATTTTGAAACAATTAAAAAGCCGGAAATGTCCGGAAAAGGCCGAAGGTGTACAGAACCCGTTGCTCCGTATGCTCGTTGTAGTGGGCGTACCATTTTTCGGGGATTGGCAGCGTGCAGCGAGTTCTCACACCTCATAATATCCTGCGATACGACTCATTTTGAAACTATTAAAAAGCCGAAACTGGCCGGAAAAGGCCGAATATGTACAAGACAGGATTCTCCGCATGCTCGTTGTAATGGAAGTACCATTCTTCGGGGATTGGCTGCGCGCAACGAGTTCTCTCACATCATAATATCCTGCGATACGACCCATTTTGAAACAATTAAAAAGCCGAAACTGGCCGGAAAAGGCCGAATATGTACAAGACAGGATTCTCCGGATGCTGGTTGTATTGGAAGTACCATTCTTCGGGGATTGGCAGCGCGCACCGTGTTCTCTCACATCATAATATCCTGCTATTCTGCCCGTTTTTGATCACTTAATATGCCGGAAATGTCCGGAAAAGGTCGAAGGTGTACAGAACCTGATGCTCCGTATGCTCGTTGTAAGGGGCGTACCATTTCTCGGGGATTGGCAGCGCCTAACGTGTTCTCTCACATCATAATATCCTGATAAACGGCACATTTTGAAACAATTAAAAAGCCGGAAATGTCCGGAAAAGGCCGAAGGTGTACAGAACCCGTTGCTCCGTATGCTCGTTGTAGTGGGCGTACCATTTTTCGGGGATTGGCAGCGTGCAGCGAGTTCTCACACCTCATAATATCCTGCGATACGACTCATTTTGAAACTATTAAAAAGCCGAAACTGGCCGGAAAAGGCCGAATATGTACAAGACAGGATTCTCGTCATGCTCGTTGTAATGGAAGTACCATTCTTCGGGGATTTGCAGCGCGCAACGAGTTCCCTCACATCATAATATCCTGCTATACGGCCCGTTTTTAATCACATAAAATGGCGGAGATGTCCGGAAAAGGCCGAAGGTGTACAGAACCCAATGCTCCGTTTGCTCGTTGTAATGGAAGTACCATTTTTGGGGGGTTGGCAGAGAGCAACTGGTTCTTACACATCATAATATTCTGATATACGGCCCATTTTGAAACAATTAAAATGCCGGAAATGTCCGGAAAAGGCCGAAGGTGTACAGAACCTGACGCTCCGTATGCTCGTTGTAAGGGGCGTACCATTTCTCGGGGATTGGCAGCGCGTAACGTGTTCTCTCTCATCATAATATCCTGATAAACGGCACATTTTGAAACAATTAAAAAGCCGGAAATGTCCGGAAAATGCCGAAGGTGTACAGAACCCGTTGCTCCGTATGCTCTTTGTAGTGGGCGTACCATTTTTCGGGGATTGGCAGCGAGCAGCGAGTTCTCACACCTCATAATATCCTGCGCTACGACTCATTTTGAAACTATTAAAAAGCCGAAACTGGCCGGAAAACGCCGAAAATGTACAAGACAGGATTCTCCGGATGCTGGTTGTATTGGAAGTACCATTCTTCGGGGATTGGCAGCGCGCAACGAGTTCTTTCACATCATAATATCCTGATATACGGCCCATTTTGAAACAATTAAAAAGCCGGAAATGTCCGGAAAAGGCCGAAGGTGTACAGAACCCGTTGCTCCGTATGCTCGTTGTAATGGAATTACCATTTTTGTGTATTGGCAACGCTCAACGCGTTTTTACACATCATAATATCCTGCTATTCGGCCCATTTTTGATCACTTAAAATGCCGGAAATGTCCGGAAAAGGCCGAAGGTGTACAGAACCTGATGCTCCGTATGCTCGCTGTAGTGGGCGTTCCATTTTTCGGGGATTGGCAGCGTGCACCGTGTTCTCTCACATCATAATATCCTGCTATACGGCCCGTTTTTAATCACATAAAATGCCGGAGATGTCCGGAAAAGGCCGAAGGTGTACAGAACCCAATGCTCCGTTTGCTCGTTGTAATGGAAGTACCATTTTTGGGGGGTTGGCAGAGAGCAACTGGTTCTTACACATCATAATATCCTGATATACGGCCCATTTTGAAACAATTACAAAGCCGGAAATATCCGGAAAAGGCCGAAGGTGTACAGAACCCGTTGCTCCGTATGCTCGTTGTAATGGAATTACCATTTTTGTGGGATTGGCAACGCTCAACGCGTTTTTACACATCATAATATCCTGCTATTCGGCCCATTTTTGATCACTTAAAATGCCGGAAATGTCCGGAAAAGGCCGAAGGTGTACAGAACCTGATGCTCCGTATGCTCGTTGTAAGGGGCGTACCATTTCTCGGGGATTGGCAGCGCGTAACTTGTTCTCTATCATCATAATATCCTGATAAACGGCACATTTTGAAACAATTAAAAAGCCGGAAATGTCCGGAAAAGGCCGAAGGTGTACAGAACCCGTTGCTCCGTATGCTCGTTGTAGTGGGCGTACCATTTTTCGGGGATTGGCAGCGTGCAGCGAGTTCTCACACCTCATAATATCCTGCGATACGACTCATTTTGAAACTATTAAAAAGCCGAAACTGGCCGGAAAAGGCCGAATATGTACAAGACAGGATTCTCCGCATGCTCGTTGTAATGGAAGTACCATTCTTCGGGGATTGGCTGCGCGCAACGAGTTCTCTCACATCATAATATCCTGCGATACGACCCATTTTGAAACAATTAAAAAGCCGAAACTGGCCGGAAAAGGCCGAAAATGTACAAGACAGGATTCTCCGGATGCTGGTTGTATTGGAAGTACCATTCTTCGGGGATTGGCAGCGCGCACCGTGTTCTCTCACATCATAATATCCTGCTATTCTGCCCGTTTTTGATCACTTAATATGCCGGAAATGTCCGGAAAAGGCCGAAGGTGTACAGAACCTGATGCTCCGTATGCTCGTTGTAAGGGGCGTACCATTTCTCGGGGATTGGCAGCGCGTAACGTGTTCTCTCACATCATAATATCCTGATAAACGGCACATTTTTAAACAATTAAAAAGCCGGAAATGTCCGGAAAAGGCCGAATGTTTACAGAACCCGTTGCTCCGTATGCTCGTTGTAGTGGGCGTACCATTTTTCGGGGATTGGCAGCGTGCAGCGAGATCTCAAACATCATAATATCCTGCGATACGACCCTTTTTGAAACAATTAAAAAGCCGGTAATATCCGGAAAAGGCCGAAGGTGTACAGAACCCGTTGCTCCGTATGCTCGTTGTAATGGAAGGACCATTTTTGGGGGATTGGCAGCGTGCAGCGAGTTCTCACACCTCATAATATCCTGCGAAACGACTCATTTTGAAACTATTAAAATGCCGAAACTTGCCGGAAAAGGCCGAATATGTACAAGACAGGATTCTCCGCATGCTCGTTGTAATGGAAGTACCATTCTTCGGGGATTGGTTGCGCGCAACGAGTTCTCTCACATAATAGTATCCTGATATACGGCCCATTTTGAAACAATTAAAAAGCCGGAAATGTCCGGAAAAGGCCGAAGGTGTACAGAACCCGTTGCTCCCTTTGCTTGTTGTAATGGAAGTACCATTTTTGGGGGGTTGGCAGAGAGCAACTGGTTCTTACACATCATAATATCCTGATATACGGCCCATTTTGAAGCAATTAAAAAGCCGGAAATGTCCGGAAAAGGCCGAAGCTGTACAGAACCCGTTGCTCCGTATGCTCGTTGCAATGGGCGTACCATTTTTCGGGGATTTCCAGCGTGCAGCCAGTTCTCACACCTCATAATATCCTGCGATACGACCCATTTTGAAACTATTAAAAAGCCGAAACTGGCAGGAAATGGCCGAATATGTACAAGACAGGATTCTCCGCATGCTCGCTGTAATGGAAGTACCATTCTTCGGGGATTGGCAGCGCGCAACGAGTTCTCTCACATCATAATATCCTGATATACGGCCCATTTTGAAACAATTAAAAAGCCGGAAATGTCCGGAAAAGGCCGAAGGTGTACAGAACCCGTTGCTCCGTATGCTCGTTGTAATGGAATTACCATTTTTGGGGGATTGGCAACGCTCAACGCGTTTTTACACATCATAATATCCTGCTATTCGGCCCATTTTTGATCACTTAAAATGCCGGAAATGTCCGGAAAAGGCCGAAGGTGTACAGAACCTGATGCTCCGTATGCTCGTTGTAAGGGGCGTACCATTTCTCGGGGATTGGCAGCGCGTAACGTGTTCTCTCTCATCATAATATCCTGATAAACGGCACATTTTGAAACAATTAAAAAGCCGGAAATGTCCGGAAAAGGCCGAAGGTGTACAGAACCCGTTGCTCCGTATGCTCGTTGTAGTGGGCGTACCATTTTTCGGGGATTGGCAGCGTGCAGCGAGTTCTCACACCTCATAATATCCTGCGATACGACTCATTTTGAAACTATTAAAAAGCCGAAACTGGCCGGAAAAGGCCGAATATGTACAAGACAGGATCCTCCGCATGCTCGTTGTAATGGAAGTACCATTCTTCGGGGATTGGCTGCGCGCAACGAGTTCTCTCACATCATAATATCCTGCGATACGACCCATTTTGAAACAATTAAAAAGCCGAAACTGGCCGGAAAAGGCCGAAAATGTACAAGACAGGATTCTCCGGATGCTGGTTGTATTGGAAGTACCATTCTTCGGGGATTGGCAGCGCGCACCGTGTTCTCTCACATCATAATATCCTGCTACTCGGCCCATTTTTGATCACTTAAAATGCCGGAAATGTCCGGAAAAGGCCGAAGGTGTACAGAACCTGATGCTCCGTATGCTCGTTGTAAGGGGCGTACCATTTCTCGGGGATTGGCAGCGCGTAACGTGTTCTCTCTCATCATAATATCCTGATAAACGGCACATTTTGAAACAATTAAAAAGCCGGAAATTTCCGGAAAAGGCCGAAGGTGTACAGAACCCGTTGCTCCGTATGCTCGTTGTAGTGGGCGTACCATTTTTCGGGGATTGGCAGCGTGCAGCGAGTTCTCACACCTCATAATATCCTGCGATACGACTCATTTTGAAACTATTATAAAGCCGAAACTGGCCGGAAAAGGCCGAATATGTACAAGACAGGATTCTCCGCATGCTCGTTGTAATGGAAGTACCATTCTTCGGGGATTGGCTGCGCGCAACGAGTTCTCTCACATCATAATATCCTGCGATACGACCCATTTTGAAACAATTAAAAAGCCGAAACTGGCCGGAAAAGGCCGAAAATGTACAAGACAGGATTCTCCGGATGCTGGTTGTATTGGAAGTACCATTCTTCGGGGATTGGCAGCGCGCACCGTGTTCTCTCACATCATAATATCCTGCTATTCTGCCCGTTTTTGATCACTTAATATGCCGGAAATGTCCGGAAAAGGTCGAAGGTGTACAGAACCTGATGCTCCGTATGCTCGTTGTAAGGGGCGTACCATTTCTCGGGGATTGGCAGCGCCTAACGTGTTCTCTCACATCATAATATCCTGATAAACGGCACATTTTGAAACAATTAAAAAGCCGGAAATGTCCGGAAAAGGCCGAAGGTGTACAGAACCCGTTGCTCCGTATGCTCGTTGTAGTGGGCGTACCATTTTTCGGGGATTGGCAGCGTGCAGCGAGTTCTCACACCTCATAATATCCTGCGATACGACTCATTTTGAAACTATTAAAAAGCCGAAACTGGCCGGAAAAGGCCGAATATGTACAAGATAGGATTCTCGTCATGCTCGTTGTAATGGAAGTACCATTCTTCGGGGATTTGCAGCGCGCAACGAGTTCCCTCACATCATAATATCCTGCTATACGGCCCGTTTTTAATCACATAAAATGGCGGAGATGTCCGGAAAAGGCCGAAGGTGTACAGAACCCAATGCTCCGTTTGCTCGTTGTAATGGAAGTACCATTTTTGGGGGGTTGGCAGAGAGCAACTGGTTCTTACACATCATAATATTCTGATATACGGCCCATTTTGAAACAATTAAAATGCCGGAAATGTCCGGAAAAGGCCGAAGGTGTACAGAACCTGACGCTCCGTATGCTCGTTGTAAGGGGCGTACCATTTCTCGGGGATTGGCAGCGCGTAACGTGTTCTCTCTCATCATAATATCCTGATAAACGGCACATTTTGAAACAATTAAAAAGCCGGAAATGTCCGGAAAATGCCGAAGGTGTACAGAACCCGTTGCTCCGTATGCTCTTTGTAGTGGGCGTACCATTTTTCGGGGATTGGCAGCGAGCAGCGAGTTCTCACACCTCATAATATCCTGCGCTACGACTCATTTTGAAACTATTAAAAAGCCGAAACTGGCCGGAAAATGCCGAAAATGTACAAGACAGGATTCTCCGGATGCTGGTTGTATTGGAAGTACCATTCTTCGGGGATTGGCAGCGCGCAACGAGTTCTTTCACATCATAATATCCTGATATACGGCCCATTTTGAAACAATTAAAAAGCCGGAAATGTCCGGAAAAGGCCGAAGGTGTACAGAACCCGTTGCTCCGTATGCTCGTTGTAATGGAATTACCATTTTTGGGGTATTGGCAACGCTCAACGCGTTTTTACACATCATAATATCCTGCTATTCGGCCCATTTTTGATCACTTAAAATGCCGGAAATGTCCGGAAAAGGCCGAAGGTGTACAGAACCTGATGCTCCGTATGCTCGCTGTAGTGGGCGTTCCATTTTTCGGGGATTGGCAGCGTGCACCGTGTTCTCTCACATCATAATATCCTGCTATACGGCCCGTTTTTAATCACATAAAATGCCGGAGATGTCCGGAAAAGGCCGAAGGTGTACAGAACCCAATGCTCCGTTTGCTCGTTGTAATGGAAGTACCATTTTTGGGGGGTTGGCAGAGAGCAACTGGTTCTTACACATCATAATATCCTGATATACGGCCCATTTTGAAACAATTACAAAGCCGGAAATATCCGGAAAAGGCCGAAGGTGTACACAACCCGTTGCTCCGTATGCTCGTTGTAATGGAATTACCATTTTTGTGGGATTGGCAACGCTCAACGCGTTTTTACACATCATAATATCCTGCTATTCGGCCCATTTTTGATCACTTAAAATGCCGGAAATGTCCGGAAAAGGCCGAAGGTGTACAGAACCTGATGCTCCGTATGCTCGTTGTAAGGGGCGTACCATTTCTCGGGGATTGGCAGCGCGTAACTTGTTCTCTATCATCATAATATCCTGATAAACGGCACATTTTGAAACAATTAAAAAGCCGGAAATGTCCGGAAAAGGCCGAAGGTGTACAGAACCCGTTGCTCCGTATGCTCGTTGTAGTGGGCGTACCATTTTTCGGGGATTGGCAGCGTGCAGCGAGTTCTCACACCTCATAATATCCTGCGATACGACTCATTTTGAAACTATTAAAAAGCCGAAACTGGCCGGAAAAGGCCGAATATGTACAAGACAGGATTCTCCGCATGCTCGTTGTAATGGAAGTACCATTCTTCGGGGATTGGCTGCGCGCAACGAGTTCTCTCACATCATAATATCCTGCGATACGACCCATTTTGAAACAATTAAAAAGCCGAAACTGGCCGGAAAAGGCCGAATATGTACAAGACAGGATTCTCCGGATGCTGGTTGTATTGGAAGTACCATTCTTCGGGGATTGGCAGCGCGCACCGTGTTCTCTCACATCATAATATCCTGCTATTCTGCCCGTTTTTGATCACTTAATATGCCGGAAATGTCCGGAAAAGGCCGAAGGTGTACAGAACCTGATGCTCCGTATGCTCGTTGTAAGGGGCGTACCATTTCTCGGGGATTGGCAGCGCGTAACGTGTTCTCTCACATCATAATATCCTGATAAACGGCACATTTTTAAACAATTAAAAAGCCGGAAATGTCCGGAAAAGGCCGAATGTTTACAGAACCCGTTGCTCCGTATGCTCGTTGTAGTGGGCGTACCATTTTTCGGGGATTGGCAGCGTGCAGCGAGATCTCAAACATCATAATATCCTGCGATACGACCCTTTTTGAAACAATTAAAAAGCCGGTAATATCCGGAAAAGGCCGAAGGTGTACAAAACCCGTTGCTCCGTATGCTCGTTGTAATGGAAGGACCATTTTTGGGGGATTGGCAGCGTGCAGCGAGTTCTCACACCTCATAATATCCTGCGAAACGACTCATTTTGAAACTATTAAAATGCCGAAACTTGCCGGAAAAGGCCGAATATGTACAAGACAGGATTCTCCGCATGCTCGTTGTAATGGAAGTACCATTCTTCGGGGATTGGTTGCGCGCAACGAGTTCTCTCACATAATAATATCCTGATATACGGCCCATTTTGAAACAATTAAAAAGCCGGAAATGTCCGGAAAAGGCCGAAGGTGTACAGAACCCGTTGCTCCCTTTGCTTGTTGTAATGGAAGTACCATTTTTGGGGGGTTGGCAGAGAGCAACTGGTTCTTACACATCATAATATCCTGATATACGGCCCATTTTGAAGCAATTAAAAAGCCGGAAATGTCCGGAAAAGGCCGAAGCTGTACAGAACCCGTTGCTCCGTATGCTCGTTGCAATGGGCGTACCATTTTTCGGGGATTTCCAGCGTGCAGCCAGTTCTCACACCTCATAATATCCTGCGACACGACCCATTTTGAAACTATTAAAAAGCCGAAACTGGCCGGAAATGGCCGAATATGTACAAGACAGGATTCTCCGCATGGTCGTTGTAATGGAAGTACCATTCTTCGGGGATTGGCAGCGCGCAACGAGTTCTTTCACATCATAATATCCTGATATACGGCCCATTTTGAAACAATTAAAAAGCCGGAAATGTCCGGAAAAGGCCGAAGGTGTACAGAACCCGTTGCTCCGTATGCTCGTTGTAATGGAATTACCATTTTTGGGGTATTGGCAACGCTCAACGCGTTTTTACACATCATAATATCCTGCTATTAGGCCCATTTTTGATCACTTAAAATGCCGGAAATGTCCGGAAAAGGCCGAAGGTTTACAGAACCTGATGCTCCGTATGCTCGCTGTAGTGGGCGTTCCATTTTTCGGGGATTGGCAGCGTGCACCGTGTTCTCTCACATCATAATATCCTGCTATACGGCCCGTTTTTAATCACATAAAATGCCGGAGATGTCCGGAAAAGGCCGAAGGTGTACAGAACCCAATGCTCCGTTTGCTCGTTGTAATGGAAGTACCATTTTTGGGGGGTTGGCAGAGAGCAACTGGTTCTTACACATCATAATATCCTGATATACGGCCCATTTTGAAACAATTACAAAGCCGGAAATATCCGGAAAAGGCCGAAGGTGTACAGAACCCGTTGCTCCGTATGCTCGTTGTAATGGAATTACCATTTTTGTGGGATTGGCAACGCTCAACGCGTTTTTACACATCATAATATCCTGCTATTCGGCCCATTTTTGATCACTTAAAATGCCGGAAATGTCCGGAAAAGGCCGAAGGTGTACAGAACCTGATGCTCCGTATGCTCGTTGTAAGGGGCGTACCATTTCTCGGGGATTGGCAGCGCGTAACTTGTTCTCTATCATCATAATATCCTGATAAACGGCACATTTTGAAACAATTAAAAAGCCGGAAATGTCCGGAAAAGGCCGAAGGTGTACAGAACCCGTTGCTCCGTATGCTCGTTGTAGTGGGCGTACCATTTTTCGGGGATTGGCAGCGTGCAGCGAGTTCTCACACCTCATAATATCCTGCGATACGACTCATTTTGAAACTATTAAAAAGCCGAAACTGGCCGGAAAAGGCCGAATATGTACAAGACAGGATTCTCCGCATGCTCGTTGTAATGGAAGTACCATTCTTCGGGGATTGGCTGCGCGCAACGAGTTCTCTCACATCATAATATCCTGCGATACGACCCATTTTGAAACAATTAAAAAGCCGAAACTGGCCGGAAAAGGCCGAATATGTACAAGACAGGATTCTCCGGATGCTGGTTGTATTGGAAGTACCATTCTTCGGGGATTGGCAGCGCGCACCGTGTTCTCTCACATCATAATATCCTGCTATTCTGCCCGTTTTTGATCACTTAATATGCCGGAAATGTCCGGAAAAGGTCGAAGGTGTACAGAACCTGATGCTCCGTATGCTCGTTGTAAGGGGCGTACCATTTCTCGGGGATTGGCAGCGCCTAACGTGTTCTCTCACATCATAATATCCTGATAAACGGCACATTTTGAAACAATTAAAAAGCCGGAAATGTCCGGAAAAGGCCGAAGGTGTACAGAACCCGTTGCTCCGTATGCTCGTTGTAGTGGGCGTACCATTTTTCGGGGATTGGCAGCGTGCAGCGAGTTCTCACACCTCATAATATCCTGCGATACGACTCATTTTGAAACTATTAAAAAGCCGAAACTGGCCGGAAAAGGCCGAATATGTACAAGACAGGATTCTCGTCATGCTCGTTGTAATGGAAGTACCATTCTTCGGGGATTTGCAGCGCGCAACGAGTTCCCTCACATCATAATATCCTGCTATACGGCCCGTTTTTAATCACATAAAATGGCGGAGATGTCCGGAAAAGGCCGAAGGTGTACAGAACCCAATGCTCCGTTTGCTCGTTGTAATGGAAGTACCATTTTTGGGGGGTTGGCAGAGAGCAACTGGTTCTTACACATCATAATATTCTGATATACGGCCCATTTTGAAACAATTAAAATGCCGGAAATGTCCGGAAAAGGCCGAAGGTGTACAGAACCTGACGCTCCGTATGCTCGTTGTAAGGGGCGTACCATTTCTCGGGGATTGGCAGCGCGTAACGTGTTCTCTCTCATCATAATATCCTGATAAACGGCACATTTTGAAACAATTAAAAAGCCGGAAATGTCCGGAAAATGCCGAAGGTGTACAGAACCCGTTGCTCCGTATGCTCTTTGTAGTGGGCGTACCATTTTTCGGGGATTGGCAGCGAGCAGCGAGTTCTCACACCTCATAATATCCTGCGCTACGACTCATTTTGAAACTATTAAAAAGCCGAAACTGGCCGGAAAAGGCCGAAAATGTACAAGACAGGATTCTCCGGATGCTGGTTGTATTGGAAGTACCATTCTTCGGGGATTGGCAGCGCGCAACGAGTTCTTTCACATCATAATATCCTGATATACGGCCCATTTTGAAACAATTAAAAAGCCGGAAATGTCCGGAAAAGGCCGAAGGTGTACAGAACCCGTTGCTCCGTATGCTCGTTGTAATGGAATTACCATTTTTGGTGTATTGGCAACGCTCAACGCGTTTTTACACATCATAATATCCTGCTATTCGGCCCATTTTTGATCACTTAAAATGCCGGAAATGTCCGGAAAAGGCCGAAGGTGTACAGAACCTGATGCTCCGTATGCTCGCTGTAGTGGGCGTTCCATTTTTCGGGGATTGGCAGCGTGCACCGTGTTCTCTCACATCATAATATCCTGCTATACGGCCCGTTTTTAATCACATAAAATGCCGGAGATGTCCGGAAAAGGCCGAAGGTGTACAGAACCCAATGCTCCGTTTGCTCGTTGTAATGGAAGTACCATTTTTGGGGGGTTGGCAGAGAGCAACTGGTTCTTACACATCATAATATCCTGATATACGGCCCATTTTGAAACAATTACAAAGCCGGAAATATCCGGAAAAGGCCGAAGGTGTACAGAACCCGTTGCTCCGTATGCTCGTTGTAATGGAATTACCATTTTTGTGGGATTGGCAACGCTCAACGCGTTTTTACACATCATAATATCCTGCTATTCGGCCCATTTTTGATCACTTAAAATGCCGGAAATGTCCGGAAAAGGCCGAAGGTGTACAGAACCTGATGCTCCGTATGCTCGTTGTAAGGGGCGTACCATTTCTCGGGGATTGGCAGCGCGTAACTTGTTCTCTATCATCATAATATCCTGATAAACGGCACATTTTGAAACAATTAAAAAGCCGGAAATGTCCGGAAAAGGCCGAAGGTGTACAGAACCCGTTGCTCCGTATGCTCGTTGTAGTGGGCGTACCATTTTTCGGGGATTGGCAGCGTGCAGCGAGTTCTCACACCTCATAATATCCTGCGATACGACTCATTTTGAAACTATTAAAAAGCCGAAACTGGCCGGAAAAGGCCGAATATGTACAAGACAGGATTCTCCGCATGCTCGTTGTAATGGAAGTACCATTCTTCGGGGATTGGCTGCGCGCAACGAGTTCTCTCACATCATAATATCCTGCGATACGACCCATTTTGAAACAATTAAAAAGCCGAAACTGGCCGGAAAAGGCCGAAAATGTACAAGACAGGATTCTCCGGATGCTGGTTGTATTGGAAGTACCATTCTTCGGGGATTGGCAGCGCGCACCGTGTTCTCTCACATCATAATATCCTGCTATTCTGCCCGTTTTTGATCACTTAATATGCCGGAAATGTCCGGAAAAGGCCGAAGGTGTACAGAACCTGATGCTCCGTATGCTCGTTGTAAGGGGCGTACCATTTCTCGGGGATTGGCAGCGCGTAACGTGTTCTCTCACATCATAATATCCTGATAAACGGCACATTTTGAAACAATTAAAAAGCCGGAAATGTCCGGAAAAGGCCGAAGGTGTACAGAACCCGTTGCTCCGTATGCTCGTTGTAGTGGGCGTACCATTTTTCGGGGATTGGCAGCGTGCAGCGAGTTCTCACACCTCATAATATCCTGCGATACGACTCATTTTGAAACTATTAAAAAGCCGAAACTGGCCGGAAAAGGCCGAATATGTACAAGACAGGATTCTCCGCATGGTCGTTGTAATGGAAGTACCATTCTTCGGGGATTGGCAGCGCGCAACGAGTTCCCTCACATCATAATATCCTGCTATACGGCCCGTTTTTAATCACATGAAATGCCGGAGATGTCCGGAAAAGGCCGAAGGTGTACAGAACCCAATGCTCCGTTTGCTCGTTGTAATGGAAGTACCATTTTTGGGGGGTTGGCAGAGAGCACCTGGTTCTTACACATCATAATATCCTGATATACGGCCCATTTTGAAACAATTAAAAAGCCGGAAATATCCGGAAAAGGCCGAAGGTGTACAGAACCCGTTGCTCCGTATGCTCGTTGTAATGGAAGGACCATTTTTGGGGGATTTGCAACGCTCAACGCGTTTTTACACATCATAATATCCTGCTATTCGGCCCATTTTTGATCACTTAAAATGCCGGAAATGTCCGGAAAAGGCCGAAGGTGTACAGAACCTGATGCTCCGTATGCTCGTTGTAAGGGGCGTACCATTTCTCGGGGATTGGCAGCGCGTAACGTGTTCTCTCTCATCATAATATCCTGATAAACGGCACATTTTGAAACAATTAAAAAGCCGGAAATGTCCGGAAAAGGCCGAAGGTGTACAGAACCCGTTGCTCCGTATGCTCGTTGTAGTGGGCGTACCATTTTCCGGGGATTGGCAGCGTGCAGCGAGTTCTCACACCTCATAATATCCTGCGATACGACTCATTTTGAAACTATTAAAAAGCCGAAACTGGCCGGAAAAGGCCGAATATGTACAAGACAGGATTCTCCGCATGCTCGTTGTAATGGAAGTACCATTCTTCGGGGATTGGCTGCGCGCAACGAGTTCTCTCACATCATAATATCCTGCGATACGACCCATTTTGAAACAATTAAAAAGCCGAAACTGGCCGGAAAAGGCCGAAAATGTACAAGACAGGATTCTCCGGATGCTGGTTGTATTGGAAGTACCATTCTTCGGGGATTGGCAGCGCGCACCGTGTTCTCTCACATCATAATATCCTGCTATTCGGCCCATTTTTGATCACTTAAAATGCCGGAAATGTCCGGAAAAGGCCGAAGGTGTACAGAACCTGATGCTCCGTATGCTCGTTGTAAGGGGCGTACCATTTCTCGGGGATTGGCAGCGCGTAACGTGTTCTCTCTCATCATAATATCCTGATAAACGGCACATTTTGAAACAATTAAAAAGCCGGAAATTTCCGGAAAAGGCCGAAGGTGTACAGAACCCGTTGCTCCGTATGCTCGTTGTAGTGGGCGTACCATTTTTCGGGGATTGGCAGCGTGCAGCGAGTTCTCACACCTCATAATATCCTGCGATACGACTCATTTTGAAACTATTATAAAGCCGAAACTGGCCGGAAAAGGCCGAATATGTACAAGACAGGATTCTCCGCATGCTCGTTGTAATGGAAGTACCATTCTTCGGGGATTGGCTGCGCGCAACGAGTTCTCTCACATCATAATATCCTGCGATACGACCCATTTTGAAACAATTAAAAAGCCGAAACTGGCCGGAAAAGGCCGAAAATGTACAAGACAGGATTCTCCGGATGCTGGTTGTATTGGAAGTACCATTCTTCGGGGATTGGCAGCGCGCAAAGAGTTCTCTCACATCATAATATCCTGCGATACGACCCATTTCGAAACAATTAAAAAGCCGAAACTGGCCGGAAAAGGCCGAAAATGTACAAGACAGGATTCTCCGGATGCTGGTTGTATTGGAAGTACCATTCTTCGGGGATTGGCAGCGCGCACCGTGTTCTCTCACATCATAATATCCTGCTATTCTGCCCGTTTTTGATCACTTAATATGCCGGAAATGTCCGGAAAAGGTCGAAGGTGTACAGAACCTGATGCTCCGTATGCTCGTTGTAAGGGGCGTACCATTTCTCGGGGATTGGCAGCGCCTAACGTGTTCTCTCACATCATAATATCCTGATAAACGGCACATTTTGAAACAATTAAAAAGCCGGAAATGTCCGGAAAAGGCCGAAGGTGTACAGAACCCGCTGCTCCGTATGCTCGTTGTAGTGGGCGTACCATTTTTCGGGGATTGGCAGCGTGCAACGAGTTCTCACACCTCATAATATCCTGCGATACGACTCATTTTGAAACTATTAAAAAGCCGAAACTGGCCGGAAAAGGCCGAATATGTACAAGACAGGATTCTCGTCATGCTCGTTGTAATGGAAGTACCATTCTTCGGGGATTTGCAGCGCGCAACGAGTTCCCTCACATCATAATATCCTGCTATACGGCCCGTTTTTAATCACATAAAATGGCGGAGATGTCCGGAAAAGGCCGAAGGTGTACAGAACCCAATGCTCCGTTTGCTCGTTGTAATGGAAGTACCATTTTTGGGGGGTTGGCAGAGAGCAACTGGTTCTTACACATCATAATATTCTGATATACGGCCCATTTTGAAACAATTAAAATGCCGGAAATGTCCGGAAAAGGCCGAAGGTGTACAGAACCTGACGCTCCGTATGCTCGTTGTAAGGGGCGTACCATTTCTCGGGGATTGGCAGCGCGTAACGTGTTCTCTCTCATCATAATATCCTGATAAACGGCACATTTTGAAACAATTAAAAAGCCGGAAATGTCCGGAAAAGGCCGAATGTTTACAGAACCCGTTGCTCCGTATGCTCGTTGTAGTGGGCGTACCATTTTTCGGGGATTGGCAGCGTGCAGCGAGATCTCAAACATCATAATATCCTGCGATACGACCCTTTTTGAAACAATTAAAAAGCCGGTAATATCCGGAAAAGGCCGCAGGTGTACAGAACCCGTTGCTCCGTATGCTCGTTGTAATGGAAGGACCATTTTTGGGGGATTGGCAGCGTGCAGCGAGTTCTCACACCTCATAATATCCTGCGAAACGACTCATTTTGAAACTATTAAAATGCCGAAACTTGCCGGAAAAGGCCGAATATGTACAAGACAGGATTCTCCGCATGCTCGTTGTAATGGAAGTACCATTCTTCGGGGATTGGTTGCGCGCAACGAGTTCTCTCACATAATAATATCCTGATATACGGCCCATTTTGAAACAATTAAAAAGCCGGAAATGTCCGGAAAAGGCCGAAGGTGTACAGAACCCGTTGCTCCCTTTGCTTGTTGTAATGGAAGTACCATTTTTGGGGGGTTGGCAGAGATCAACTGGTTCTTACACATCATAATATCCTGATATACGGCCCATTTTGAAGCAATTAAAAAGCCGGAAATGTCCGGAAAAGGCCGAAGCTGTACAGAACCCGTTGCTCCGTATGCTCGTTGCAATGGGCGTACCATTTTTCGGGGATTTCCAGCGTGCAGCCAGTTCTCACACCTCATAATATCCTGCGATACGACCCATTTTGAAACTATTAAAAAGCCGAAACTGGCCGGAAATGGCCGAATATGTACAAGACAGGATTCTCCGCATGCTCGCTGTAATGGAAGTACCATTCTTCGGGGATTGGCAGCGCGCAACGAGTACTCTCACATCATAATATCCTGATATACGGCCCATTTTGAAACAATTAAAAAGCCGGAAATGTCCGGAAAAGGCCGAAGGTGTACAGAACCCGTTGCTCCGTATGCTCGTTGTAATGGAATTACCATTTTTGGGGGATTGGCAACGCTCAACGCGTTTTTACACATCATAATATCCTGCTATTAGGCCCATTTTTGATCACTTAAAATGCCGGAAATGTCCGGAAAAGGCCGAAGGTGTACAGAACCTGATGCTCCGTATGCTCGTTGTAGTGGGCGTACCATTTTTCGGGGATTGTCAGCGTGCAGCGAGTTCTCACACCTCATAATATCCTGCGATACGACTCATTTTGAAACTATTAAAAAGCCGAAACTGGCCGGAAAAGGCCGAATATGTACAAGACAGGATTCTCCGCATGCTCGTTGTAATGGTAGTACCATTCTTCGAGGATTGGCTGCGCGCAAAGAGTTCTCTCACATCATAATATCCTGCGATACGACCCATTTCGAAACAATTAAAAAGCCGAAACTGGCCGGAAAAGGCCGAAAATGTACAAGACAGGATTCTCCGGATGCTGGTTGTATTGGAAGTACCATTCTTCGGGGATTGGTTGCGCGCAACGAGTTCTCTCACATCATAATATCCTGCGAAACGACTCATTTTGAAACTATTAAAATGCCGAAACTTGCCGGAAAAGGCCGAATATGTACAAGACAGGATTCTCCGCATGCTCGTTGAAATGGAAGTACCATTCTTCGGGGATTTGCAGCGCGCAACGAGTTCCTTCACATCATAATATCCTGCTATACGGCCCGTTTTTAATCACATAAAATGCCGGAGATGTCCGGAAAAGGCCGAAGGTGTACAGAACCCAATGCTCCGTTTGCTCGTTGTAATGGAAGTACCATTTTTGGGGGGTTGGCAGAGAGCAACTGGTTCTTACACATCATAATATCCTGATATACGGCCCATTTTGAAACAATTACAAAGCCGGAAATATCCGGAAAAGGCCGAAGGTGTACAGAACCCGTTGCTCCGTATGCTCGTTGTAATGGAATTACCATTTTTGTGGGATTGGCAACGCTCAACGCGTTTTTACACATCATAATATCCTGCTATTCGGCCCATTTTTGATCACTTAAAATGCCGGAAATGTCCGGAAAAGGCCGAAGGTGTACAGAACCTGATGCTCCGTATGCTCGTTGTAAGGGGCGTACCATTTCTCGGGGATTGGCAGCGCGTAACGTGTTCTCTCTCATCATAATATCCTGATAAACGGCACATTTTGAAACAATTAAAAAGCCGGAAATGTCCGGAAAAGGCCGAAGGTGTACAGAACCCGTTGCTCCGTATGCTCGTTGTAGTGGGCGTACCATTTTTCGGGGATTGGCAGCGTGCAGCGAGTTCTCACACCTCATAATATCCTGCGATACGACTCATTTTGAAACTATTAAAAAGCCGAAACTGGCCGGAAAAGGCCGAATATGTACAAGACAGGATTCTCCGCATGCTCGTTGTAATGGAAGTACCATTCTTCGGGGATTGGCTGCGCGCAACGAGTTCTCTCACATCATAATATCCTGCGATACGACCCATTTTGAAACAATTAAAAAGCCGAAACTTGCCGGAAAAGGCCGAAAATGTACAAGACAGGATTCTCCGGATGCTGGTTGTATTGGAAGTACCATTCTTCGGGGATTGGCAGCGCGCACCGTGTTCTCTCACATCATAATATCCTGCTATTCTGCCCGTTTTTGATCACTTAATATGCCGGAAATGTCCGGAAAAGGCCGAAGGTGTACAGAACCTGATGCTCCGTATGTTCGTTGTAAGGGGCGTTCCATTTCTCGGGGATTGGCAGCGCGTAACGTGTTCTCTCACATCATAATATCCTGATAAACGGCACATTTTGAAACAATTAAAAAGCCGGAAATGTCCGGAAAAGGCCGAATGTTTACAGAACCCGTTGCTCCGTATGCTCGTTGTAGTGGGCGTACCATTTTTCGGGGATTGGCAGCGTGCAGCGAGATCTCAAACATCATAATATCCTGCGATACAACCCTTTTTGAAACAATTAAAAAGCCGGTAATATCCGGAAAAGGCCGAAGGTGTACACAACCCGTTGCTCCGTATGCTCGTTGTAATGGAAGGACCATTTTTGGGGGATTGGCAGCGTGCAGCGAGTTCTCACACCTCATAATATCCTGCGAAACGACTTATTTTGAAACTATTAAAATGCCGAACCTTGCCGGAAAAGGCCGAATATGTACAAGACAGGATTCTCCGCATGCTCGTTGTAATGGAAGTACCATTCTTCGGGGATTGGTTGCGCGCAACGAGTTCTCTCACATCATAATATCCTGATATACGGCCCATTTTGAAACAATTAAAAAGCCGGAAATGTCCGGAAAAGGCCGAAGGTGTACAGAACCCGTTGCTCCCTTTGCTTGTTGTAATGGAAGTACCATTTTTGGGGGGTTGGCAGAGAGCAACTAGTTCTTACACATCATAATATCCTGATATACGGCCCATTTTGAAGCAATTAAAAAGCCGGAAATGTCCGGAAAAGGCCGAAGGTGTACAGAACCCGTTGCTCCGTATGCTCGTTGCAATGGGCGTACCATTTTTCGGGGATTTCCAGCGTGCAGCCAGTTCTCACACCTCATAATATCCTGCGATACGACCCATTTTGAAACTATTAAAAAGCCGAAACTGGCCGGAAATGGCCGAATATGTACAAGACAGGATTCTCCGCATGCTCGTTGTAATGGAAGTACCATTCTTCGGGGATTGGCAGCGCGCAACGAGTTCTCTCACATCATAATATCCTGATATACGGCCCATTTTGAAACAATTAAAAAGCCGGAAATGTCCGGAAAAGGCCGAAGGTGTACAGAACCCGTTGCTCCGTATGCTCGTTGTAGTGGGCGTACCATTTTTCGGGGATTGGCAGCGTGCAGCGAGTTCTCACACCTCATAATATCCTGCGATACGACTCATTTTGAAACTATTAAAAAGCCGAAACTGGCCGGAAAAGGCCGAATATGTACAAGACAGGATTCTCGTCATGCTCGTTGTAATGGAAGTACCATTCTTCGGGGATTTGCAGCGCGCAACGAGTTCCCTCACATCATAATATCCTGCTATACGGCCCGTTTTTAATCACATAAAATGGCGGAGATGTCCGGAAAAGGCCGAAGGTGTACAGAACCCAATGCTCCGTTTGCTCGTTGTAATGGAAGTACCATTTTTGGGGGGTTGGCAGAGAGCAACTGGTTCTTACACATCATAATATTCTGATATACGGCCCATTTTGAAACAATTAAAATGCCGGAAATGTCCGGAAAAGGCCGAAGGTGTACAGAACCTGACGCTCCGTATGCTCGTTGTAAGGGGCGTACCATTTCTCGGGGATTGGCAGCGCGTAACGTGTTCTCTCTCATCATAATATCCTGATAAACGGCACATTTTGAAACAATTAAAAAGCCGGAAATGTCCGGAAAATGCCGAAGGTGTACAGAACCCGTTGCTCCGTATGCTCTTTGTAGTGGGCGTACCATTTTTCGGGGATTGGCAGCGAGCAGCGAGTTCTCACACCTCATAATATCCTGCGCTACGACTCATTTTGAAACTATTAAAAAGCCGAAACTGGCCGGAAAAGGCCGAAAATGTACAAGACAGGATTCTCCGGATGCTGGTTGTATTGGAAGTACCATTCTTCGGGGATTGGCAGCGCGCAACGAGTTCTTTCACATCATAATATCCTGATATACGGCCCATTTTGAAACAATTAAAAAGCCGGAAATGTCCGGAAAAGGCCGAAGGTGTACAGAACCCGTTGCTCCGTATGCTCGTTGTAATGGAATTACCATTTTTGGTGTATTGGCAACGCTCAACGCGTTTTTACACATCATAATATCCTGCTATTCGGCCCATTTTTGATCACTTAAAATGCCGGAAATGTCCGGAAAAGGCCGAAGGTGTACAGAACCTGATGCTCCGTATGCTCGCTGTAGTGGGCGTTCCATTTTTCGGGGATTGGCAGCGTGCACCGTGTTCTCTCACATCATAATATCCTGCTATACGGCCCGTTTTTAATCACATAAAATGCCGGAGATGTCCGGAAAAGGCCGAAGGTGTACAGAACCCAATGCTCCGTTTGCTCGTTGTAATGGAAGTACCATTTTTGGGGGGTTGGCAGAGAGCAACTGGTTCTTACACATCATAATATCCTGATATACGGCCCATTTTGAAACAATTACAAAGCCGGAAATATCCGGAAAAGGCCGAAGGTGTACAGAACCCGTTGCTCCGTATGCTCGTTGTAATGGAATTACCATTTTTGTGGGATTGGCAACGCTCAACGCGTTTTTACACATCATAATATCCTGCTATTCGGCCCATTTTTGATCACTTAAAATGCCGGAAATGTCCGGAAAAGGCCGAAGGTGTACAGAACCTGATGCTCCGTATGCTCGTTGTAAGGGGCGTACCATTTCTCGGGGATTGGCAGCGCGTAACTTGTTCTCTATCATCATAATATCCTGATAAACGGCACATTTTGAAACAATTAAAAAGCCGGAAATGTCCGGAAAAGGCCGAAGGTGTACAGAACCCGTTGCTCCGTATGCTCGTTGTAGTGGGCGTACCATTTTTCGGGGATTGGCAGCGTGCAGCGAGTTCTCACACCTCATAATATCCTGCGATACGACTCATTTTGAAACTATTAAAAAGCCGAAACTGGCCGGAAAAGGCCGAATATGTACAAGACAGGATTCTCCGCATGCTCGTTGTAATGGAAGTACCATTCTTCGGGGATTGGCTGCGCGCAACGAGTTCTCTCACATCATAATATCCTGCGATACGACCCATTTTGAAACAATTAAAAAGCCGAAACTGGCCGGAAAAGGCCGAAAATGTACAAGACAGGATTCTCCGGATGCTGGTTGTATTGGAAGTACCATTCTTCGGGGATTGGCAGCGCGCACCGTGTTCTCTCACATCATAATATCCTGCTATTCTGCCCGTTTTTGATCACTTAATATGCCGGAAATGTCCGGAAAAGGCCGAAGGTGTACAGAACCTGATGCTCCGTATGCTCGTTGTAAGGGGCGTACCATTTCTCGGGGATTGGCAGCGCGTAACGTGTTCTCTCACATCATAATATCCTGATAAACGGCACATTTTTAAACAATTAAAAAGCCGGAAATGTCCGGAAAAGGCCGAATGTTTACAGAACCCGTTGCTCCGTATGCTCGTTGTAGTGGGCGTACCATTTTTCGGGGATTGGCAGCGTGCAGCGAGATCTCAAACATCATAATATCCTGCGATACGACCCTTTTTGAAACAATTAAAAAGCCGGTAATATCCGGAAAAGGCCGAAGGTGTACAGAACCCGTTGCTCCGTATGCTCGTTGTAATGGAAGGACCATTTTTGGGGGATTGGCAGCGTGCAGCGAGTTCTCACACCTCATAATATCCTGCGAAACGACTCATTTTGAAACTATTAAAATGCCGAAACTTGCCGGAAAAGGCCGAATATGTACAAGACAGGATTCTCCGCATGCTCGTTGTAATGGAAGTACCATTCTTCGGGGATTGGTTGCGCGCAACGAGTTCTCTCACATAATAATATCCTGATATACGGCCCATTTTGAAACAATTAAAAAGCCGGAAATGTCCGGAAAAGGCCGAAGGTGTACAGAACCCGTTGCTCCCTTTGCTTGTTGTAATGGAAGTACCATTTTTGGGGGGTTGGCAGAGAGCAACTGGTTCTTACACATCATAATATCCTGATATACGGCCCATTTTGAAGCAATTAAAAAGCCGGAAATGTCCGGAAAAGGCCGAAGCTGTACAGAACCCGTTGCTCCGTATGCTCGTTGCAATGGGCGTACCATTTTTCGGGGATTTCCAGCGTGCAGCCAGTTCTCACACCTCATAATATCCTGCGATACGACCCATTTTGAAACTATTAAAAAGCCGAAACTGGCCGGAAATGGCCGAATATGTACAAGACAGGATTCTCCGCATGGTCGTTGTAATGGAAGTACCATTCTTCGGGGATTGGCAGCGCGCAACGAGTTCTTTCACATCATAATATCCTGATATACGGCCCATTTTGAAACAATTAAAAAGCCGGAAATGTCCGGAAAAGGCCGAAGGTGTACAGAACCCGTTGCTCCGTATGCTCGTTGTAATGGAATTACCATTTTTGGGGTATTGGCAACGCTCAACGCGTTTTTACACATCATAATATCCTGCTATTCGGCCCATTTTTGATCACTTAAAATGCCGGAAATGTCCGGAAAAGGCCGAAGGTGTACAGAACCTGATGCTCCGTATGCTCGCTGTAGTGGGCGTTCCATTTTTCGGGGATTGGCAGCGTGCACCGTGTTCTCTCACATCATAATATCCTGCTATACGGCCCGTTTTTAATCACATAAAATGCCGGAGATGTCCGGAAAAGGCCGAAGGTGTACAGAACCCAATGCTCCGTTTGCTCGTTGTAATGGAAGTACCATTTTTGGGGGGTTGGCAGAGAGCAACTGGTTCTTACACATCATAATATCCTGATATACGGCCCATTTTGAAACAATTACAAAGCCGGAAATATCCGGAAAAGGCCGAAGGTGTACAGAACCCGTTGCTCCGTATGCTCGTTGTAATGGAATTACCATTTTTGTGGGATTGGCAACGCTCAACGCGTTTTTACACATCATAATATCCTGCTATTCGGCCCATTTTTGATCACTTAAAATGCCGGAAATGTCCGGAAAAGGCCGAAGGTGTACAGAACCTGATGCTCCGTATGCTCGTTGTAAGGGGCGTACCATTTCTCGGGGATTGGCAGCGCGTAACTTGTTCTCTATCATCATAATATCCTGATAAACGGCACATTTTGAAACAATTAAAAAGCCGGAAATGTCCGGAAAAGGCCGAAGGTGTACAGAACCCGTTGCTCCGTATGCTCGTTGTAGTGGGCGTACCATTTTTCGGGGATTGGCAGCGTGCAGCGAGTTCTCACACCTCATAATATCCTGCGATACGACTCATTTTGAAACTATTAAAAAGCCGAAACTGGCCGGAAAAGGCCGAATATGTACAAGACAGGATTCTCCGCATGGTCGTTGTAATGGAAGTACCATTCTTCGGGGATTGGCAGCGCGCAACGAGTTCCCTCACATCATAATATCCTGCTATACGGCCCGTTTTTAATCACATGAAATGCCGGAGATGTCCGGAAAAGGCCGAAGGTGTACAGAACCCAATGCTCCGTTTGCTCGTTGTAATGGAAGTACCATTTTTGGGGGGTTGGCAGAGAGCACCTGGTTCTTACACATCATAATATCCTGATATACGGCCCATTTTGAAACAATTAAAAAGCCGGAAATATCCGGAAAAGGCCGAAGGTGTACAGAACCCGTTGCTCCGTATGCTCGTTGTAATGGAAGGACCATTTTTGGGGGATTTGCAACGCTCAACGCGTTTTTACACATCATAATATCCTGCTATTCGGCCCATTTTTGATCACTTAAAATGCCGGAAATGTCCGGAAAAGGCCGAAGGTGTACAGAACCTGATGCTCCGTATGCTCGTTGTAAGGGGCGTACCATTTCTCGGGGATTGGCAGCGCGTAACGTGTTCTCTCTCATCATAATATCCTGATAAACGGCACATTTTGAAACAATTAAAAAGCCGGAAATGTCCGGAAAAGGCCGAAGGTGTACAGAACCCGTTGCTCCGTATGCTCGTTGTAGTGGGCGTACCATTTTCCGGGGATTGGCAGCGTGCAGCGAGTTCTCACACCTCATAATATCCTGCGATACGACTCATTTTGAAACTATTAAAAAGCCGAAACTGGCCGGAAAAGGCCGAATATGTACAAGACAGGATTCTCCGCATGCTCGTTGTAATGGAAGTACCATTCTTCGGGGATTGGCTGCGCGCAACGAGTTCTCTCACATCATAATATCCTGCGATACGACCCATTTTGAAACAATTAAAAAGCCGAAACTGGCCGGAAAAGGCCGAAAATGTACAAGACAGGATTCTCCGGATGCTGGTTGTATTGGAAGTACCATTCTTCGGGGATTGGCAGCGCGCACCGTGTTCTCTCACATCATAATATCCTGCTATTCGGCCCATTTTTGATCACTTAAAATGCCGGAAATGTCCGGAAAAGGCCGAAGGTGTACAGAACCTGATGCTCCGTATGCTCGTTGTAAGGGGCGTACCATTTCTCGGGGATTGGCAGCGCGTAACGTGTTCTCTCTCATCATAATATCCTGATAAACGGCACATTTTGAAACAATTAAAAAGCCGGAAATTTCCGGAAAAGGCCGAAGGTGTACAGAACCCGTTGCTCCGTATGCTCGTTGTAGTGGGCGTACCATTTTTCGGGGATTGGCAGCGTGCAGCGAGTTCTCACACCTCATAATATCCTGCGATACGACTCATTTTGAAACTATTATAAAGCCGAAACTGGCCGGAAAAGGCCGAATATGTACAAGACAGGATTCTCCGCATGCTCGTTGTAATGGAAGTACCATTCTTCGGGGATTGGCTGCGCGCAACGAGTTCTCTCACATCATAATATCCTGCGATACGACCCATTTTGAAACAATTAAAAAGCCGAAACTGGCCGGAAAAGGCCGAAAATGTACAAGACAGGATTCTCCGGATGCTGGTTGTATTGGAAGTACCATTCTTCGGGGATTGGCAGCGCGCAAAGAGTTCTCTCACATCATAATATCCTGCGATACGACCCATTTCGAAACAATTAAAAAGCCGAAACTGGCCGGAAAAGGCCGAAAATGTACAAGACAGGATTCTCCGGATGCTGGTTGTATTGGAAGTACCATTCTTCGGGGATTGGCAGCGCGCACCGTGTTCTCTCACATCATAATATCCTGCTATTCTGCCCGTTTTTGATCACTTAATATGCCGGAAATGTCCGGAAAAGGTCGAAGGTGTACAGAACCTGATGCTCCGTATGCTCGTTGTAAGGGGCGTACCATTTCTCGGGGATTGGCAGCGCCTAACGTGTTCTCTCACATCATAATATCCTGATAAACGGCACATTTTGAAACAATTAAAAAGCCGGAAATGTCCGGAAAAGGCCGAAGGTGTACAGAACCCGTTGCTCCGTATGCTCGTTGTAGTGGGCGTACCATTTTTCGGGGATTGGCAGCGTGCAGCGAGTTCTCACACCTCATAATATCCTGCGATACGACTCATTTTGAAACTATTAAAAAGCCGAAACTGGCCGGAAAAGGCCGAATATGTACAAGACAGGATTCTCGTCATGCTCGTTGTAATGGAAGTACCATTCTTCGGGGATTTGCAGCGCGCAACGAGTTCCCTCACATCATAATATCCTGCTATACGGCCCGTTTTTAATCACATAAAATGGCGGAGATGTCCGGAAAAGGCCGAAGGTGTACAGAACCCAATGCTCCGTTTGCTCGTTGTAATGGAAGTACCATTTTTGGGGGGTTGGCAGAGAGCAACTGGTTCTTACACATCATAATATTCTGATATACGGCCCATTTTGAAACAATTAAAATGCCGGAAATGTCCGGAAAAGGCCGAAGGTGTACAGAACCTGACGCTCCGTATGCTCGTTGTAAGGGGCGTACCATTTCTCGGGGATTGGCAGCGCGTAACGTGTTCTCTCTCATCATAATATCCTGATAAACGGCACATTTTGAAACAATTAAAAAGCCGGAAATGTCCGGAAAAGGCCGAATGTTTACAGAACCCGTTGCTCCGTATGCTCGTTGTAGTGGGCGTACCATTTTTCGGGGATTGGCAGCGTGCAGCGAGATCTCAAACATCATAATATCCTGCGATACGACCCTTTTTGAAACAATTAAAAAGCCGGTAATATCCGGAAAAGGCCGCAGGTGTACAGAACCCGTTGCTCCGTATGCTCGTTGTAATGGAAGGACCATTTTTGGGGGATTGGCAGCGTGCAGCGAGTTCTCACACCTCATAATATCCTGCGAAACGACTCATTTTGAAACTATTAAAATGCCGAAACTTGCCGGAAAAGGCCGAATATGTACAAGACAGGATTCTCCGCATGCTCGTTGTAATGGAAGTACCATTCTTCGGGGATTGGTTGCGCGCAACGAGTTCTCTCACATAATAATATCCTGATATACGGCCCATTTTGAAACAATTAAAAAGCCGGAAATGTCCGGAAAAGGCCGAAGGTGTACAGAACCCGTTGCTCCCTTTGCTTGTTGTAATGGAAGTACCATTTTTGGGGGGTTGGCAGAGATCAACTGGTTCTTACACATCATAATATCCTGATATACGGCCCATTTTGAAGCAATTAAAAAGCCGGAAATGTCCGGAAAAGGCCGAAGCTGTACAGAACCCGTTGCTCCGTATGCTCGTTGCAATGGGCGTACCATTTTTCGGGGATTTCCAGCGTGCAGCCAGTTCTCACACCTCATAATATCCTGCGATACGACCCATTTTGAAACTATTAAAAAGCCGAAACTGGCCGGAAATGGCCGAATATGTACAAGACAGGATTCTCCGCATGCTCGCTGTAATGGAAGTACCATTCTTCGGGGATTGGCAGCGCGCAACGAGTACTCTCACATCATAATATCCTGATATACGGCCCATTTTGAAACAATTAAAAAGCCGGAAATGTCCGGAAAAGGCCGAAGGTGTACAGAACCCGTTGCTCCGTATGCTCGTTGTAATGGAATTACCATTTTTGGGGGATTGGCAACGCTCAACGCGTTTTTACACATCATAATATCCTGCTATTCGGCCCATTTTTGATCACTTAAAATGCCGGAAATGTCCGGAAAAGGCCGAAGGTGTACAGAACCTGATGCTCCGTATGCTCGTTGTAGTGGGCGTACCATTTTTCGGGGATTGTCAGCGTGCAGCGAGTTCTCACACCTCATAATATCCTGCGATACGACTCATTTTGAAACTATTAAAAAGCCGAAACTGGCCGGAAAAGGCCGAATATGTACAAGACAGGATTCTCCGCATGCTCGTTGTAATGGTAGTACCATTCTTCGAGGATTGGCTGCGCGCAAAGAGTTCTCTCACATCATAATATCCTGCGATACGACCCATTTCGAAACAATTAAAAAGCCGAAACTGGCCGGAAAAGGCCGAAAATGTACAAGACAGGATTCTCCGGATGCTGGTTGTATTGGAAGTACCATTCTTCGGGGATTGGTTGCGCGCAACGAGTTCTCTCACATCATAATATCCTGCGAAACGACTCATTTTGAAACTATTAAAATGCCGAAACTTGCCGGAAAAGGCCGAATATGTACAAGACAGGATTCTCCGCATGCTCGTTGAAATGGAAGTACCATTCTTCGGGGATTTGCAGCGCGCAACGAGTTCCTTCACATCATAATATCCTGCTATACGGCCCGTTTTTAATCACATAAAATGCCGGAGATGTCCGGAAAAGGCCGAAGGTGTACAGAACCCAATGCTCCGTTTGCTCGTTGTAATGGAAGTACCATTTTTGGGGGGTTGGCAGAGAGCAACTGGTTCTTACACATCATAATATCCTGATATACGGCCCATTTTGAAACAATTACAAAGCCGGAAATATCCGGAAAAGGCCGAAGGTGTACAGAACCCGTTGCTCCGTATGCTCGTTGTAATGGAATTACCATTTTTGTGGGATTGGCAACGCTCAACGCGTTTTTACACATCATAATATCCTGCTATTCGGCCCATTTTGAAACAATTAAAAAGCCGGAAATGTCCGGAAAAGGCCGAAGGTGTACAGAACCCGTTGCTCCGTATGCTCGTTGTAGTGGGCGTACCATTTTTCGGGGATTGGCAGCGTGCAGCGAGTTCTCACACCTCATAATATCCTGCGATACGACTCATTTTGAAACTATTAAAAAGCCGAAACTGGCCGGAAAAGGCCGAATATGTACAAGACAGGATTCTCCGCATGCTCGTTGTAATGGAAGTACCATTCTTCGGGGATTGGCTGCGCGCAACGAGTTCTCTCACATCATAATATCCTGCGATACGACCCATTTTGAAACAATTAAAAAGCCGAAACTTGCCGGAAAAGGCCGAAAATGTACAAGACAGGATTCTCCGGATGCTGGTTGTATTGGAAGTACCATTCTTCGGGGATTGGCAGCGCGCACCGTGTTCTCTCACATCATAATATCCTGCTATTCTGCCCGTTTTTGATCACTTAATATGCCGGAAATGTCCGGAAAAGGCCGAAGGTGTACAGAACCTGATGCTCCGTATGTTCGTTGTAAGGGGCGTTCCATTTCTCGGGGATTGGCAGCGCGTAACGTGTTCTCTCACATCATAATATCCTGATAAACGGCACATTTTGAAACAATTAAAAAGCCGGAAATGTCCGGAAAAGGCCGAATGTTTACAGAACCCGTTGCTCCGTATGCTCGTTGTAGTGGGCGTACCATTTTTCGGGGATTGGCAGCGTGCAGCGAGATCTCAAACATCATAATATCCTGCGATACAACCCTTTTTGAAACAATTAAAAAGCCGGTAATATCCGGAAAAGGCCGAAGGTGTACACAACCCGTTGCTCCGTATGCTCGTTGTAATGGAAGGACCATTTTTGGGGGATTGGCAGCGTGCAGCGAGTTCTCACACCTCATAATATCCTGCGAAACGACTCATTTTGAAACTATTAAAATGCCGAAACTTGCCGGAAAAGGCCGAATATGTACAAGACAGGATTCTCCGCATGCTCGTTGTAATGGAAGTGCCATTCTTCGGGGATTGGTTGCGCGCAACGAGTTCTCTCACATCATAATATCCTGATATACGGCCCATTTTGAAACAATTAAAAAGCCGGAAATGTCCGGAAAAGGCCGAAGGTGTACAGAACCCGTTGCTCCCTTTGCTTGTTGTAATGGAAGTACCATTTTTGGGGGGTTGGCAGAGAGCAACTAGTTCTTACACATCATAATATCCTGATATACGGCCCATTTTGAAGCAATTAAAAAGCCGGAAATGTCCGGAAAAGGCCGAAGGTGTACAGAACCCGTTGCTCCGTATGCTCGTTGCAATGGGCGTACCATTTTTCGGGGATTTCCAGCGTGCAGCCAGTTCTCACACCTCATAATATCCTGCGAAACGACTCATTTTGAAACTATTAAAATGCCGAAACTTGCCGGAAAAGGCCGAATATGTACAAGACAGGATTCTCCGCATGCTCGTTGAAATGGAAGTACCATTCTTCGGGGATTTGCAGCGCGCAACGAGTTCCTTCACATCATAATATCCTGCTATACGACCCGTTTTTAATCACATAAAATGCCGGAGATGTCCGGAAAAGGCCGAAGGTGTACAGAACCCAATGCTCCGTTTGCTCGTTGTAATGGAAGTACCATTTTTGGGGGGTTGGCAGAGAGCAACTGGTTCTTACACATCATAATATCCTGATATACGGCCCATTTTGAAACAATTACAAAGCCGGAAATATCCGGAAAAGGCCGAAGGTGTACAGAACCCGTTGCTCCGTATGCTCGTTGTAATGGAATTACCATTTTTGTGGGATTGGCAACGCTCAACGCGTTTTTACACATCATAATATCCTGCTATTCGGCCCATTTTTGATCACTTAAAATGCCGGAAATGTCCGGAAAAGGCCGAAGGTGTACAGAACCTGATGCTCCGTATGCTCGTTGTAATGGAAGTACCATTTTTGGGGGGTTGGCAGAGAGCAACTGGTTCTTACACATCATAATATCCTGATATACGGCCCATTTTGAAACAATTACAAAGCCGGAAATATCCGGAAAAGGCCGAAGGTGTACAGAACCCGTTGCTCCGTATGCTCGTTGCAATGGGCGTACCATTTTTCGGGGATTTCCAGCGTGCAGCCAGTTCTCACACCTCATAATATCCTGCGAAACGACTCATTTTGAAACTATTAAAATGCCGAAACTTGCCGGAAAAGGCCGAATATGTACAAGACAGGATTCTCCGCATGCTCGTTGAAATGGAAGTACCATTCTTCGGGGATTTGCAGCGCGCAACGAGTTCCTTCACATCATAATATCCTGCTATACGACCCGTTTTTAATCACATAAAATGCCGGAGATGTCCGGAAAAGGCCGAAGGTGTACAGAACCCAATGCTCCGTTTGCTCGTTGTAATGGAAGTACCATTTTTGGGGGGTTGGCAGAGAGCAACTGGTTCTTACACATCATAATATCCTGATATACGGCCCATTTTGAAACAATTACAAAGCCGGAAATATCCGGAAAAGGCCGAAGGTGTACAGAACCCGTTGCTCCGTATGCTCGTTGTAATGGAATTACCATTTTTGTGGGATTGGCAACGCTCAACGCGTTTTTACACATCATAATATCCTGCTATTCGGCCCATTTTTGATCACTTAAAATGCCGGAAATGTCCGGAAAAGGCCGAAGGTGTACAGAACCTGATGCTCCGTATGCTCGTTGTAAGGGGCGTACCATTTCTCGGGGATTGGCAGCGCGTAACGTGTTCTCTCTCATCATAATATCCTGATAAACGGCACATTTTGAAACAATTAAAAAGCCGGAAATGTCCGGAAAAGGCCGAAGGTGTACAGAACCCGTTGCTCCGTATGCTCGTTGTAGTGGGCGTACCATTTTTCGGGGATTGGCAGCGTGCAGCGAGTTCTCACACCTCATAATATCCTGCGATACGACTCATTTTGAAACTATTAAAAAGCCGAAACTGGCCGGAAAAGGCCGAATATGTACAAGACAGGATTCTCCGCATGCTCGTTGTAATGGAAGTACCATTCTTCGGGGATTGGCTGCGCGCAACGAGTTCTCTCACATCATAATATCCTGCGATACGACCCATTTTGAAACAATTAAAAAGCCGAAACTTGCCGGAAAAGGCCGAAAATGTACAAGACAGGATTCTCCGGATGCTGGTTGTATTGGAAGTACCATTCTTCGGGGATTGGCAGCGCGCACCGTGTTCTCTCACATCATAATATCCTGCTATTCTGCCCGTTTTTGATCACTTAATATGCCGGAAATGTCCGGAAAAGGCCGAAGGTGTACAGAACCTGATGCTCCGTATGTTCGTTGTAAGGGGCGTTCCATTTCTCGGGGATTGGCAGCGCGTAACGTGTTCTCTCACATCATAATATCCTGATAAACGGCACATTTTGAAACAATTAAAAAGCCGGAAATGTCCGGAAAAGGCCGAATGTTTACAGAACCCGTTGCTCCGTATGCTCGTTGTAGTGGGCGTACCATTTTTCGGGGATTGGCAGCGTGCAGCGAGATCTCAAACATCATAATATCCTGCGATACAACCCTTTTTGAAACAATTAAAAAGCCGGTAATATCCGGAAAAGGCCGAAGGTGTACACAACCCGTTGCTCCGTATGCTCGTTGTAATGGAAGGACCATTTTTGGGGGATTGGCAGCGTGCAGCGAGTTCTCACACCTCATAATATCCTGCGAAACGACTCATTTTGAAACTATTAAAATGCCGAAACTTGCCGGAAAAGGCCGAATATGTACAAGACAGGATTCTCCGCATGCTCGTTGTAATGGAAGTACCATTCTTCGGGGATTGGTTGCGCGCAACGCGTTCTCTCACATCATAATATCCTGATATACGGCCCATTTTGAAACAATTAAAAAGCCGGAAATGTCCGGAAAAGGCCGAAGGTGTACAGAACCCGTTGCTCCCTTTGCTTGTTGTAATGGAAGTACCATTTTTGGGGGGTTGGCAGAGAGCAACTAGTTCTTACACATCATAATATCCTGATATACGGCCCATTTTGAAGCAATTAAAAAGCCGGAAATGTCCGGAAAAGGCCGAAGGTGTACAGAACCCGTTGCTCCGTATGCTCGTTGCAATGGGCGTACCATTTTTCGGGGATTTCCAGCGTGCAGCCAGTTCTCACACCTCATAATATCCTGCGATACGACCCATTTTGAAACTATTAAAAAGCCGAAACTGGCCGGAAATGGCCGAATATGTACAAGACAGGATTCTCCGCATGCTCGTTGTAATGGAAGTACCATTCTTCGGGGATTGGCAGCGCGCAACGAGTTCTCTCACATCATAATATCCTGATATACGGCCCATTTTGAAACAATTAAAAAGCCGGAAATGTCCGGAAAAGGCCGAAGGTGTACAGAACCCGTTGCTCCGTATGCTCGTTGTAATGGAATTACCATTTTTGGGGATTGGCAACGCTCAACGCATTTTTACACATCATAATATCCTGCTATTCGGCCCATTTTTGATCACTTAAAATGCCGGAAATGTCCGGAAAAGGCCGAAGGTGTACAGAACCTGATGCTCCGTATGCTCGTTGTAGTGGGCGTACCATTTTTCGGGGATTGTCAGCGTGCAGCGAGTTCTCACACCTCATAATATCCTGCGATACGACTCATTTTGAAACTATTAAAAAGCCGAAACTGGCCGGAAAAGGCCGAATATGTACAAGACAGGATTCTCCGCATGCTCGTTGTAATGGTAGTACCATTCTTCGAGGATTGGCTGCGCGCAACGAGTTCTCTCACATCATAATATCCTGCGATACGACCCATTTCGAAACAATTAAAAAGCCGAAACTGGCCGGAAAAGGCCGAAAATGTACAAGACAGGATTCTCCGGATGCTGGTTGTATTGGAAGTACCATTCTTCGGGGATTGGCAGCGCGCACCGTGTTCTCTCACATCATAATATCCTGCTATTCTGCCCGTTTTTGATCACTTAATATGCCGGAAATGTCCGGCAAAGGCCGAAGGTGTACAGAACCTGATGCTCCGTATGCTCGTTGTAAGGGGCGTACCATTTCTCGGGGATTTTCAGCGCGTAACGTGTTCTCTCACATCATAATATCCTGATAAACGGCACATTTTGAAACAATTAAAAAGCCGGAAATGTCCGGAAAAGGCCGAAGGTGTACAGAACCCGTTGCTCCCTTTGCTTGTTGTAATGGAAGTACCATATTTGGGGGGTTGGCAGAGAGCAACTGGTTCTTACACATCATAATATCCTGATATACGGCCCATTTTGAAGCAATTAAAAAGCCGGAAATGTCCGGAAAAGGCCGAAGGTGTACAGAACCCGTTGCTCCGTATGCTCGTTGTAATGGGCGTACCATTTTTCGGCGATTTCCAGCGTGCAGCCAGTTCTCACACCTCATAATATCCTGCGATACGAACCATTTTGAAACTATTAAAAAGCCGGAACTGGCCGGAAATGGCCGAATATGTACAAGACAGGATTCTCCGCATGCTCGTTGTAATGGAAGTACCATTCTTCGGGGATTGGCAGCGCGCAACGAGTTCTCTCACATCATAATATCCTGATATACGGCCCATTTTGAAACAATTAAAAAGCCGGAAATGTCCGGAAAAGGCCGATGGTGTACAGAACCCGTTGCTCCCTTTGCTTGTTGTAATGGAAGTACCATTTTTGAGGGGTTGGCAGAGAGCAACTGGTTCTTACACATCATAATATCCTGATATACGGCCCCTATTGAAGCAGTTAAAAAGCCGGAAATGTCCGGAAAAGGCCGAAGGTGTACAGAACCCGCTGCTCCGTATGCTCGTTGTAATGGGCGTACCATTTTTCGGGGATTTCCAGCGTGCAGCCAGTTCTCACACCTCATAATATCCTGCGATACGACCCATTTTGAAACTATTAAAAAGCCGAAACTGGCCGGAAATGGCCGAATATGTACAAGACAGGATTCTCCGCATGGTCGTTGTAATGGAAGTACCATTCTTCGGGGATTGGCAGCGCGCAACGAGTTCTCTCACATCATAATATCCTGCTATACGGCCCGTTTTTAATCACATAAAATGCCGGAGATGTCCGGAAAAGGCCGAAGGTGTACAGAACCCAATGCTCCGTTTGCTCGTTGTAATGGAAGTACCATTTTTGGGGGGTTGGCAGAGAGCAACTGGTTCTTACACATCATAATATCCTGATATACGGCCCATTTTGAAACAATTAAAAAGCCGGAAATATCCGGAAAAGGCCGAAGGTGTACAGAACCCGTTGCTCCGTATGCTCGTTGTAGTGGGCGTACCATTTTTCGCGGATTGGCAGCGTGCAGCGAGATCTCAAACATCATAATATCCTGCGATACGACCCTTTTTGAAACAATTAAAAAGCCGGTAATATCCGGAAAAGGCCGAAGGTGTACAGAACCCGTTGCTCCGTATGCTCGTTGTAATGGATGGACCATTTTTGGGGGATTGGCAGCGTGCGGTGAGTTCTCACACCTCATAATATCCTGCGAAACGACTCATTTTGAAACTATTAAAATGCAGAAACTTGCCGGAAAAGGCCGAATATGTACAAGACAGTATTCTCCGCATGCTCGTTGTATTGGAAGTACCATTCTTCGGGGAATGGCAGCGCGCAACGAGTTCTCCCACATCATAATATCCTGATATACGGCCCATTTTGAAACAATTAAAAAGCCGGAAATGTCCGGAAAAGGCCGAAGGTGTACAGAACCCGTTGCTCCCTTTGCTTGTTGTAATGGAAGTACCATTTTTGGGGGGTTGGCAGAGAGCAACTGGTTCTTACACATCATAATATCCTGATATACGGCCCATTTTGAAGCAATTAAAAAGCCGGAAATGTCCGGAAAAGGCCGAAGGTGTACAGAACCCGTTGCTCCGTATGCTCGTTGTAATGGGCGTACCATTTTTCGGGGATGGGCAGCGTGCAGCGTGTTCTCACACATCATAATATCCTGCGATACGACCCATTTTGAAACAATTAAATAGCCGGAAATATCCGGAAAAGGCCGAAGGTGTACAGAACCCGTTGCTCCGTATGCTCGTTGTAATGGAAGGACCATTTTTGGGGGATCGGCAACGCTCAACGCGTTTTTACACATCATAATATCCTGCTATTCGGCCCGTTTTTGATCACTCAAAATGCCGGAAATGTCCGGAAAAGGCCGAAGGTGTACAGAACCTGATGCTCCGTATGCTCGTTTTAGGGGGCGTACCATTGCTCGGGGATTGGCAGCGCGTAACGTGTTCTCTCACATCATAATATCATGACAAACGGCACATTTTGAAACAATTAAAAAGCCGGAAATGTCCGGAAAAGGACGAAGGTGTACAGAACCCGTTGCTCCGTATGCTCGTTGTAGTGGGCGTACCATTTTTCGGGGATTGGCAGCGTGCAGCGAGTTCTCACACCTCATAATATCCTGCGATACGACTCATTTTGAAACTATTAAAAAGCCGAAACTGGCCGGAAAAGGCCGAATATGTACAAGACAGGATTCTCGTCATGCTCGTTGTAATGGAAGCACCATTCTTCGGGGATTTGCAGCTCGCAACGAGTTCCCTCACATCATAATATCCTGCTATACGGCCCGTTTTTAATCACATAAAATGACGGGGATGTCCGGAAAAGGCCGAAGGTGTACAGAACCCAATGCTCCGTTTGCTCGTTGTAATGGAAGTACCATTTTTGAGGGGTTGGCAGAGAGCAACTGGTTCTTACATATCATAATAGCCTGATATACGGCCCATTTTGAAACAATTAAAAAGCCGGAAATGTCCGGAAAATGCCAAAGGTGTGCAGAACCCGTTGCTCCGTATGCTCGTTGTAATGGGCGTACCATTTTTCGGGGATTGGCAGCGTGCAGCGAGTTCTCACACCTCATAATATACTGCGATACGACCCATTTTGAAACTATTAAAAAGCCGAAACTGGCCGGAAAAGGCCGAATATGTACAAGACAGGATTCTCCGCATGCTCGTTGTAATGGATGCACCATTCTTCGGGGATTGGCAGCGCGCAACGAGTTCTCTCACATCATAATATCCTGCGATACGACCCATTTTGAAACAATTAAAAAGCCGGAAATGTCCGGAAAATGCCGAAGGTGTACAGAACCCGTTGCTCCGTATGCTCGTTGTAATGGAAGGACCATATTTGGGGGGTTGGCAGCGTGCAGCGAGTTCTCACACATCATAATATCCTGTGATACGACCCGTTTTTAATCACATAAAATGCCGGAAATGTCCGGAAAAGGCCGAAGATGTACAGAAACCGATGCTACGTATACTCGTTGTAAGGGGCGTTCCATTTCTCGGGGATTGGCTGCGCGTAACGAGTTCTCTCACATCATAATATCCTGATATACGGCCCATTTTGAAACAATTAAAAAGCCGGAAATGTCCGGAAAAGGCCGAAGGTATACAGAACCCGTTGCTCCGTATGCTCGTTGTAGTGGGCGTACCATTTTTCGGGGATTGGCAGCGTGCAGCGAGTTCTCACACCTCATAATATACTGCGATACGACCCATTTTGAAACTATTAAAAAGCCGAAACTGGCCGGAAAAGGCCGAATATGTACAAGACAGGATTCTCCGCATGCTCGTTGTAATGGATGCACCATTCTTCGGGGATTGGCAGCGCGCAACGAGTTCTCTCACATCATAATATCCTGCGATACGACCCATTTTGAAACAATTAAAAAGCCGGAAATGTCCGGAAAATGCCGAAGGTGTACAGAACCCGTTGCTCCGTATGCTCGTTGTAATGGAAGGACCATATTTGGGGGGTTGGCAGCGTGCAGCGAGTTCTCACACATCATAATATCCTGTGATACGACCCGTTTTTAATCACATAAAATGCCGGAAATGTCCGGAAAAGGCCGAAGGTGTACAGAACCCGATGCTCCGCTTGCTCGTTGTAATGGAAGTACCATTTTTGGGGGGTTGGCAGAGAGCAACTGGCTCTTACACATCATAATAATCTGATATACGGCCCATTTTGAAACAATTAAAAAGCCGGAAATGTCCGGAAAAGGCCGAAGGTGTACAGAACCTGATGCTCCGTATGCTCGTTGTAAGGGGCGTACCATTTCTCGGGGATTGGCAGCGCGTAACGTGTTCTCTCACGTCATAATATCCTGATAAACGGCACATTTTGAAACAATTAAAAAGCCGGAAATGTCCGGAAAAGGCCGAAGGTGTACAGAACCCGTTGCTCCGTACGCTCGTTGTAGTGGGCGTACCATTTTTCGGGGATTGTCAGCGTGCAGCGAGTTCTCACACCTCATAATATCCTGCGATACGACTCATTTTGAAACTATTAAAAAGCCGAAACTGGCCGGAAAAGGCCGAATATGTACAAGACAGGATTCTCCGCATGCTCGTTGTAATGGTAGTACCATTCTTCGAGGATTGGCTGCGCGCAACGAGTTCTCTCACATCATAATATCCTGCGATACGACCCATTTCGAAACAATTAAAAAGCCGAAACTGGCCGGAAAAGGCCGAAAATGTACAAGACAGGATTCTCCGGATGCTGGTTGTATTGGAAGTACCATTCTTCGGGGATTGGCAGCGCGCACCGTGTTCTCTCACATCATAATATCCTGCTATTCTGCCCGTTTTTGATCACTTAATATGCCGGAAATGTCCGGAAAAGGCCGAAGGTGTACAGAACCTGATGCTCCGTATGCTCGTTGTAAGGGGCGTACCATTTCTCGGGGATTGGCAGCGCGTAACGTGTTCTCTCACATCATAATATCCTGATAAACGGCACATTTTGAAACAATTAAAAAGCCGGAAATGTCCGGAAAAGGCCGAAGGTGTACAGAACCCGTTGCTCCCTTTGCTTGTTGTAATGGAAGTACCATATTTGGGGGGTTGGCAGAGAGCAACTGGTTCTTACACATCATAATATCCTGATATACGGCCCATTTTGTAGCAATTAAAAAGCCGGAAATGTCCGGAAAAGGCCGAAGGTGTACAGAACCCGTTGCTCCGTATGCTCGTTGTAATGGGCGTACCATTTTTCGGCGATTTCCAGCGTGCAGCCAGTTCTCACACCTCATAATATCCTGCGATACGAACCATTTTGAAACTATTAAAAAGCCGGAACTGGCCGGAAATGGCCGAATATGTACAAGACAGGATTCTCCGCATGCTCGTTGTAATGGAAGTACCATTCTTCGGGGATTGGCAGCGCGCAACGAGTTCTCTCACATCATAATATCCTGATATACGGCCCATTTTGAAGCAATTAAAAAGCCGGAAATGTCCGGAAAACGCCGAAGGTGTACAGAACCCGTTGCTCACTTTGCTTGTTGTAATGGAAGTACCATTTTTGAGGGGTTGGCAGAGAGCAACTGGTTCTTACACATCATAATATCCTGATATACGGCCCCTATTGAAGCAGTTAAAAAGCCGGAAATGTCCGGAAAAGGCCGAAGGTGTACAGAACCCGCTGCTCCGTATGCTCGTTGTAATGGGCGTACCATTTTTCGGGGATTTCCAGCGTGCAGCCAGTTCTCACACCTCATAGTATCCTGCGATACGACCCATTTTGAAACTATTAAAAAGCCGAAACTGGCCGGAAATGGCCGAATATGTACAAGACAGGATTCTCCGCATGGTCGTTGTAATGGAAGTACCATTCTTCGGGGATTGGCAGCGCGCAACGAGTTCTCTCACATCATAATATCCTGCTATACGGCCCGTTTTTAATCACATAAAATGCCGGAGATGTCCGGAAAAGGCCGAAGGTGTACAGAACCCAATGCTCCGTTTGCTCGTTGTAATGGAAGTACCATTTTTGGGGGGTTGGCAGAGAGCAACTGGTTCTTACACATCATAATATCCTGATATACGGCCCATTTTGAAACAATTAAAAAGCCGGAAATATCCGGAAAAGGCCGAAGGTGTACAGAACCCGTTGCTCCGTATGCTCGTTGTAATGGAATTACCATTTTTGGGGTATTGGCAACGCTCAACGCGTTTTTACACATCATAATATCCTGCTATTCGGCCCATTTTTGATCACTTAAAATGCCGGAAATGTCCGGAAAAGGCCGAAGGTGTACAGAACCTGATGCTCCGTATGCTCGTTTTAAGGGGCGTACCATTTCTCGGGGATTGGCAGCGCGTAACGTGTTCTCTCACATCATAATATCATGATAAACGGCACATTTTGAAACAATTAAAAAGCCGGAAATGTCCGGAAAAGGACGAAGGTGTACAGAACCCGTTGCTCCGTATGCTCGTTGTAGTGGGCGTACCATTTTTCGGGGATTGGCAGCGTGCAGCGAGTTCTCACACCTCATAATATCCTGCGATACGACTCATTTTGAAACTATTAAAAAGCCGAAACTGGCCGGAAAAGGCCGAATATGTACAAGACAGGATTCTCGTCATGCTCGTTGTAATGGAAGCACCATTCTTCGGGGATTTGCAGCTAGCAACGAGTTCCCTCACATCATAATATCCTGCTATACGGCCCGTTTTTAATCACATAAAATGACGGGGATGTCCGGAAAAGGCCGAAAGTGTACAGAACCCAATGCTCCGTTTTCTCGTTGTAATGGAAGTACCATTTTTGAGGGGTTGGCAGAGAGCAACTGGTTCTTACATATCATAATAGCCTGATATACGGCCCATTTTGAAACAATTAAAAAGCCGGAGATGTCCGGAAAAGGCCGAAGGTGTACAGAACCTGATGCTCCGTATCCTCGTTGTAATGGAAGTACCATTCTTCGGGGATTGGCAGCGCGCAACGAGTTCTCTCACATCATAATATCCTGCTATACGGCCCGTTTTTAATCACATAAAATGCCGGAGATGTCCGGAAAAGGCCGAAGGTGTACAGAACCCAATGCTCCGTTTGCTCGTTGTAATGGAAGTACCATTTTTGGGGGGTTGGCAGAGAGCAACTGGTTCTTACACATCATAATATCCTGATATACGGCCCATTTTGAAACAATTAAAAAGCCGGAAATATCCGGAAAAGGCCGAAGGTGTACAGAACCCGTTGCTCCGTATGCTCGTTGTAATGGAATTACCATTTTTGGGGTATTGGCAACGCTCAACGCGTTTTTACACATCATAATATCCTGCTATTCGGCCCATTTTTGATCACTTAAAATGCCGGAAATGTCCGGAAAAGGCCGAAGGTGTACAGAACCTGATGCTCCGTATGCTCGCTGTAGTGGGCGTTCCATTTTTCGGGGATTGGCAGCGTGCACCGTGTTCTCTCACATCATAATATCCTGCTATTCTGCCCGTTTTTGATCACTTAATATGCCGGAAATGTCCGGAAAAGGCCGAAGGTGTACAGAACCTGATGCTCCGTATGCTCGTTGTAAGGGGCGTACCATTTCTCGGGGATTGGCAGCGCGTAACGTGTTCTCTCACATCATAATATCCTGATAAACGGAACATTTTGAAACAATTAAAAAGCCGGAAATGTCCGGAAAAGGCCGAAGGTGTACAGAACCCGTTGCTCCGTATGCTCGTTGTAGTGGGCGTACCATTTTTCGCGGATTGGCAGCGTGCAGCGAGATCTCAAACATCATAATATCCTGCGATACGACCCTTTTTGAAACAATTAAAAAGCCGGTAATATCCGGAAAAGGCCGAAGGTGTACAGAACCCGTTGCTCCGTATGCTCGTTGTAATGGATGGACCATTTTTGGGGGATTGGCAGCGTGCGGCGAGTTCTCACACCTCATAATATCCTGCGAAACGACTCATTTTGAAACTATTAAAATGCAGAAACTTGCCGGAAAAGGCCGAATATGTACAAGACAGTATTCTCCGCATGCTCGTTGTATTGGAAGTACCATTCTTCGGGGAATGGCAGCGCGCAACGAGTTCTCCCACATCATAATATCCTGATATACGGCCCATTTTGAAACAATTAAAAAGCCGGAAATGTCCGGAAAAGGCCGAAGGTGTACAGAACCCGTTGCTCCCTTTGCTTGTTGTAATGGAAGTACCATTTTTGGGGGGTTGGCAGAGAGCAACTGGTTCTTACACATCATAATATCCTGATATACGGCCCATTTTGAAGCAATTAAAAAGCCGGAAATGTCCGGAAAAGGCCGAAGGTGTACAGAACCCGTTGCTCCGTATGCTCGTTGTAATGGGCGTACCATTTTTCGGGGATGGGCAGCGTGCAGCGTGTTCTCACACATCATAATATCCTGCGATACGACCCATTTTGAAACAATTAAATAGCCGGAAATATCCGGAAAAGGCCGAAGGTGTACAGAACCCGTTGCTCCGTATGCTCGTTGTAATGGAAGGACCATTTTTGGGGGATCGGCAACGCTCAACGCGTTTTTACACATCATAATATCCTGCTATTCGGCCCGTTTTTGATCACTCAAAATGCCGGAAATGTCCGGAAAAGGCCGAAGGTGTACAGAACCTGATGCTCCGTATGCTCGTTTTAGGGGGCGTACCATTTCTCGGGGATTGGCAGCGCGTAACGTGTTCTCTCACATCATAATATCATGACAAACGGCACATTTTGAAACAATTAAAAAGCCGGAAATGTCCGGAAAAGGACGAAGGTGTACAGAACCCGTGGCTCCGTATGCTCGTTGTAGTGGGCGTACCATTTTTCGGGGATTGGCAGCGTGCAGCGAGTTCTCACACCTCATAATATCCTGCGATACGACTCATTTTGAAACTATTAAAAAGCCGAAACTGGCCGGAAAAGGCCGAATATGTACAAGACAGGATTCTCGTCATGCTCGTTGTAATGGAAGCACCATTCTTCGGGGATTTGCAGCTCGCAACGAGTTCCCTCACATCATAATATCCTGCTATACGGCCCGTTTTTAATCACATAAAATGACGGGGATGTCCGGAAAAGGCCGAAGGTGTACAGAACCCAATGCTCCGTTTGCTCGTTGTAATGGAAGTACCATTTTTGAGGGGTTGGCAGAGAGCAACTGGTTCTTACATATCATAATAGCCTGATATACGGCCCATTTTGAAACAATTAAAAAGCCGGAAATGTCCGGAAAATGCCAAAGGTGTGCAGAACCCGTTGCCCCGTATGCTCGTTGTAATGGGCGTACCATTTTTCGGGGATTGGCAGCGTGCAGCGAGTTCTCACACCTCATAATATACTGCGATACGACCCATTTTGAAACTATTAAAAAGCCGAAACTGGCCGGAAAAGGCCGAATATGTACAAGACAGGATTCTCCGCATGCTCGTTGTAATGGATGCACCATTCTTCGGGGATTGGCAGCGCGCAACGAGTTCTCTCACATCATAATATCCTGCGATACGACCCATTTTGAAACAATTAAAAAGCCGGAAATGTCCGGAAAATGCCGAAGGTGTACAGAACCCGTTGCTCCGTATGCTCGTTGTAATGGAAGGACCATATTTGGGGGGTTGGCAGCGTGCAGCGAGTTCTCACACATCATAATATCCTGTGATACGACCCGTTTTTAATCACATAAAATGCCGGAAATGTCCGGAAAAGGCCGAAGGTGTACAGAAACCGATGCTACGTATACTCGTTGTAAGGGGCGTTCCATTTCTCGGGGATTGGCTGCGCGTAACGAGTTCTCTCACATCATAATATCCTGATATACGGCCCATTTTGAAACAATTAAAAAGCCGGAAATGTCCGGAAAAGGCCGAAGGTATACAGAACCCGTTGCTCCGTATGCTCGTTGTAGTGGGCGTACCATTTTTCGGGGATTGGCAGCGTGCAGCGAGTTCTCACACCTCATAATATACTGCGATACGACCCATTTTGAAACTATTAAAAAGCCGAAACTGGCCGGAAAAGGCCGAATATGTACAAGACAGGATTCTCCGCATGCTCGTTGTAATGGATGCACCATTCTTCGGGGATTGGCAGCGCGCAACGAGTTCTCTCACATCATAATATCCTGCGATACGACCCATTTTGAAACAATTAAAAAGCCGGAAATGTCCGGAAAATGCCGAAGGTGTACAGAACCCGTTGCTCCGTATGCTCGTTGTAATGGAAGGACCATATTTGGGGGGTTGGCAGCGTGCAGCGAGTTCTCACACATCATAATATCCTGTGATACGACCCGTTTTTAATCACATAAAATGCCGGAAATGTCCGGAAAAGGCCGAAGGTGTACAGAACCCGATGCTCCGCTTGCTCGTTGTAATGGAAGTACCATTTTTGGGGGGTTGGCAGAGAGCAACTGGCTCTTACACATCATAATAATCTGATATACGGCCCATTTTGAAACAATTAAAAAGCCGGAAATGTCCGGAAAAGGCCGAAGGTGTACAGAACCTGATGCTCCGTATGCTCGTTGTAAGGGGCGTACCATTTCTAGGGGATTGGCAGCGCGTAACGTGTTCTCTCACATCATAATATCCTGATAAACGGCACATTTTGAAACAATTAAAAAGCCGGAAATGTCCGGAAAAGGCCGAAGGTGTACAGAACCCGTTGCTCCGTATGCTCGTTGTAGTGGGCGTACCATTTTTCGGGGATTGTCAGCGTGCAGCGAGTTCTCACACCTCATAATATCCTGCGATACGACTCATTTTGAAACTATTAAAAAGCCGAAACTGGCCGGAAAAGGCCGAATATGTACAAGACAGGATTCTCCGCATGCTCGTTGTAATGGTAGTACCATTCTTCGAGGATTGGCTGCGCGCAACGAGTTCTCTCACATCATAATATCCTGCGATACGACCCATTTCGAAACAATTAAAAAGCCGAAACTGGCCGGAAAAGGCCGAAAATGTACAAGACAGGATTCTCCGGATGCTGGTTGTATTGGAAGTACCATTCTTCGGGGATTGGCAGCGCGCACCGTGTTCTCTCACATCATAATATCCTGCTATTCTGCCCGTTTTTGATCACTTAATATGCCGGAAATGTCCGGAAAAGGCCGAAGGTGTACAGAACCTGATGCTCCGTATGCTCGTTGTAAGGGGCGTACCATTTCTCGGGGATTGGCAGCGCGTAACGTGTTCTCTCACATCATAATATCCTGATAAACGGCACATTTTGAAACAATTAAAAAGCCGGAAATGTCCGGAAAAGGCCGAAGGTGTACAGAACCCGTTGCTCCCTTTGCTTGTTGTAATGGAAGTACCATATTTGGGGGGTTGGCAGAGAGCAACTGGTTCTTACACATCATAATATCCTGATATACGGCCCATTTTGAAGCAATTAAAAAGCCGGAAATGTCCGGAAAAGGCCGAAGGTGTACAGAACCCGTTGCTCCGTATGCTCGTTGTAATGGGCGTACCATTTTTCGGCGATTTCCAGCGTGCAGCCAGTTCTCACACCTCATAATATCCTGCGATACGAACCATTTTGAAACTATTAAAAAGCCGGAACTGGCCGGAAATGGCCGAATATGTACAAGACAGGATTCTCCGCATGCTCGTTGTAATGGAAGTACCATTCTTCGGGGAATGGCAGCGCGCAACGAGTTCTCTCACATCATAATATCCTGATATACGGCCCATTTTGAAGCAATTAAAAAGCCGGAAATGTCCGGAAAACGCCGAAGGTGTACAGAACCCGTTGCTCCCTTTGCTTGTTGTAATGGAAGTACCATTTTTGAGGGGTTGGCAGAGAGCAACTGGTTCTTACACATCATAATATCCTGATATACGGCCCCTATTGAAGCAGTTAAAAAGCCGGAAATGTCCGGAAAAGGCCGAAGGTGTACAGAACCCGCTGCTCCGTATGCTCGTTGTAATGGGCGTACCATTTTTCGGGGATTTCCAGCGTGCAGCCAGTTCTCACACCTCATAATATCCTGCGATACGACCCATTTTGAAACTATTAAAAAGCCGAAACTGGCCGGAAATGGCCGAATATGTACAAGACAGGATTCTCCGCATGGTCGTTGTAATGGAAGTACCATTCTTCGGGGATTGGCAGCGCGCAACGAGTTCTCTCACATCATAATATCCTGCTATACGGCCCGTTTTTAATCACATAAAATGCCGGAGATGTCCGGAAAAGGCCGAAGGTGTACAGAACCCAATGCTCCGTTTGCTCGTTGTAATGGAAGTACCATTTTTGGGGGGTTGGCAGCGCGTAACGTGTTCTCTCACATCATAATATCCTGATAAACGGCACATTTTGAAACAATTAAAAAGCCGGAAATGTCCGGAAAAGGCCGAAGGTGTACAGAACCCGTTGCTCCCTTTGCTTGTTGTAATGGAAGTACCATATTTGGGGGGTTGGCAGAGAGCAACTGGTTCTTACACATCATAATATCCTGATATACGGCCCATTTTGAAGCAATTAAAAAGCCGGAAATGTCCGGAAAAGGCCGAAGGTGTACAGAACCCGTTGCTCCGTATGCTCGTTGTAATGGGCGTACCATTTTTCGGCGATTTCCAGCGTGCAGCCAGTTCTCACACCTCATAATATCCTGCGATACGAACCATTTTGAAACTATTAAAAAGCCGGAACTGGCCGGAAATGGCCGAATATGTACAAGACAGGATTCTCCGCATGCTCGTTGTAATGGAAGTACCATTCTTCGGGGAATGGCAGCGCGCAACGAGTTCTCTCACATCATAATATCCTGATATACGGCCCATTTTGAAGCAATTAAAAAGCCGGAAATGTCCGGAAAACGCCGAAGGTGTACAGAACCCGTTGCTCCCTTTGCTTGTTGTAATGGAAGTACCATTTTTGAGGGGTTGGCAGAGAGCAACTGGTTCTTACACATCATAATATCCTGATATACGGCCCCTATTGAAGCAGTTAAAAAGCCGGAAATGTCCGGAAAAGGCCGAAGGTGTACAGAACCCGCTGCTCCGTATGCTCGTTGTAATGGGCGTACCATTTTTCGGGGATTTCCAGCGTGCAGCCAGTTCTCACACCTCATAATATCCTGCGATACGACCCATTTTGAAACTATTAAAAAGCCGAAACTGGCCGGAAATGGCCGAATATGTACAAGACAGGATTCTCCGCATGGTCGTTGTAATGGAAGTACCATTCTTCGGGGATTGGCAGCGCGCAACGAGTTCTCTCACATCATAATATCCTGCTATACGGCCCGTTTTTAATCACATAAAATGCCGGAGATGTCCGGAAAAGGCCGAAGGTGTACAGAACCCAATGCTCCGTTTGCTCGTTGTAATGGAAGTACCATTTTTGGGGGGTTGGCAGAGAGCAACTGGTTCTTACACATCATAATATCCTGATATACGGCCCATTTTGAAACAATTAAAAAGCCGGAAATATCCGGAAAAGGCCGAAGGTGTACAGAACCCGTTGCTCCGTATGCTCGTTGTAATGGAATTACCATTTTTGGGGTATTGGCAACGCTCAACGCGTTTTTACACATCATAATATCCTGCTATTCGGCCCATTTTTGATCACTTAAAATGCCGGAAATGTCCGGAAAAGGCCGAAGGTGTACAGAACCTGATGCTCCGTATGCTCGCTGTAGTGGGCGTTCCATTTTTCGGGGATTGGCAGCGTGCACCGTGTTCTCTCACATCATAAGATCCTGCTATTCTGCCCGTTTTTGATCACTTAATATGCCGGAAATGTCCGGAAAAGGCCGAAGGTGTACAGAACCTGATGCTCCGTATGCTCGTTGTAAGGGGCGTACCATTTCTCGGGGATTGGCAGCGCGTAACGTGTTCTCTCACATCATAATATCCTGATAAACGGAACATTTTGAAACAATTAAAAAGCCGGAAATGTCCGGAAAAGGCCGAAGGTGTACAGAACCCGTTGCTCCGTATGCTCGTTGTAGTGGGCGTACCATTTTTCGCGGATTGGCAGCGTGCAGCGAGATCTCAAACATCATAATATCCTGCGATACGACCCTTTTTGAAACAATTAAAAAGCCGGTAATATCCGGAAAAGGCCGAAGGTGTACAGAACCCGTTGCTCCGTATGCTCGTTGTAATGGATGGACCATTTTTGGGGGATTGGCAGCGTGCGGCGAGTTCTCACACCTCATAATATCCTGCGAAACGACTCATTTTGAAACTATTAAAATGCAGAAACTTGCCGGAAAAGGCCGAATATGTACAAGACAGTATTCTCCGCATGCTCGTTGTATTGGAAGTACCATTCTTCGGGGAATGGCAGCGCGCAACGAGTTCTCCCACATCATAATATCCTGATATACGGCCCATTTTGAAACAATTAAAAAGCCGGAAATGTCCGGAAAAGGCCGAAGGTGTACAGAACCCGTTGCTCCCTTTGCTTGTTGTAATGGAAGTACCATTTTTGGGGGGTTGGCAGAGAGCAACTGGTTCTTACACATCATAATATCCTGATATACGGCCCATTTTGAAGCAATTAAAAAGCCGGAAATGTCCGGAAAAGGCCGAAGGTGTACAGAACCCGTTGCTCCGTATGCTCGTTGTAATGGGCGTACCATTTTTCGGGGATGGGCAGCGTGCAGCGTGTTCTCACACATCATAATATCCTGCGATACGACCAATTTTGAAACAATTAAATAGCCGGAAATATCCGGAAAAGGCCGAAGGTGTACAGAACCCGTTGCTCCGTATGCTCGTTGTAATGGAAGGACCATTTTTGGGGGATCGGCAACGCTCAACGCGTTTTTACACATCATAATATCCTGCTATTCGGCCCGTTTTTGATCACTCAAAATGCCGGAAATGTCCGGAAAAGGCCGAAGGTGTACAGAACCTGATGCTCCGTATGCTCGTTTTAGGGGGCGTACCATTTCTCGGGGATTGGCAGCGCGTAACGTGTTCTCTCACATCATAATATCATGATAAACGGCACATTTTGAAACAATTAAAAAGCCGGAAATGTTCGGAAAAGGACGAAGGTGTACAGAACCCGTTGCTCCGTATGCTCGTTGTAGTGGGCGTACCATTTTTCGGGGATTGTCAGCGTGCAGCGAGTTCTCACACCTCATAATATCCTGCGATACGACTCATTTTGAAACTATTAAAAAGCCGAAACTGGCCGGAAAAGGCCGAATATGTACAAGACAGGATTCTCCGCATGCTCGTTGTAATGGTAGTACCATTCTTCGAGGATTGGCTGCGCGCAACGAGTTCTCTCACATCATAATATCCTGCGATACGACCCATTTCGAAACAATTAAAAAGCCGAAACTGGCCGGAAAAGGCCGAAAATGTACAAGACAGGATTCTCCGGATGCTGGTTGTATTGGAAGTACCATTCTTCGGGGATTGGCAGCGCGCACCGTGTTCTCTCACATCATAATATCCTGCTATTCTGCCCGTTTTTGATCACTTAATATGCCGGAAATGTCCGGAAAAGGCCGAAGGTGTACAGAACCTGATGCTCCGTATGCTCGTTGTAAGGGGCGTACCATTTCTCGGGGATTGGCAGCGCGTAACGTGTTCTCTCACATCATAATATCCTGATAAACGGCACATTTTGAAACAATTAAAAAGCCGGAAATGTCCGGAAAAGGCCGAAGGTGTACAGAACCCGTTGCTCCCTTTGCTTGTTGTAATGGAAGTACCATATTTGGGGGGTTGGCAGAGAGCAACTGGTTCTTACACATCATAATATCCTGATATACGGCCCATTTTGAAGCAATTAAAAAGCCGGAAATGTCCGGAAAAGGCCGAAGGTGTACAGAACCCGTTGCTCCGTATGCTCGTTGTAATGGGCGTACCATTTTTCGGCGATTTCCAGCGTGCAGCCAGTTCTCACACCTCATAATATCCTGCGATACGAACCATTTTGAAACTATTAAAAAGCCGGAACTGGCCGGAAATGGCCGAATATGTACAAGACAGGATTCTCCGCATGCTCGTTGTAATGGAAGTACCATTCTTCGGGGATTGGCAGCGCGCAACGAGTTCTCTCACATCATAATATCCTGATATACGGCCCATTTTGAAGCAATTAAAAAGCCGGAAATGTCCGGAAAACGCCGAAGGTGTACAGAACCCGTTGCTCCCTTTGCTTGTTGTAATGGAAGTACCATTTTTGAGGGGTTGGCAGAGAGCAACTGGTTCTTACACATCATAATATCCTGATATACGGCCCCTATTGAAGCAGTTAAAAAGCCGGAAATGTCCGGAAAAGGCCGAAGGTGTACAGAACCCGCTGCTCCGTATGCTCGTTGTAATGGGCGTACCATTTTTCGGGGATTTCCAGCGTGCAGCCAGTTCTCACACCTCATAATATCCTGCGATACGACCCATTTTGAAACTATTAAAAAGCCGAAACTGGCCGGAAATGGCCGAATATGTACAAGACAGGATTCTCCGCATGGTCGTTGTAATGGAAGTACCATTCTTCGGGGATTGGCAGCGCGCAACGAGTTCTCTCACATCATAATATCCTGCTATACGGCCCGTTTTTAATCACATAAAATGCCGGAGATGTCCGGAAAAGGCCGAAGGTGTACAGAACCCAATGCTCCGTTTGCTCGTTGTAATGGAAGTACCATTTTTGGGGGGTTGGCAGAGAGCAACTGGTTCTTACACATCATTATATCCTCATATACGGCCCATTTTGAAACAATTAAAAAGCCGGAAATATCCGGAAAAGGCCGAAGGTGTACAGAACCCGTTGCTCCGTATGCTCGTTGTAATGGAATTACCATTTTTGGGGTATTGGCAACGCTCAACGCGTTTTTACACATCATAATATCCTGCTATTCGGCCCATTTTTGATCACTTAAAATGCCGGAAATGTCCGGAAAAGGCCGAAGGTGTACAGAACCTGATGCTCCGTATGCTCGCTGTAGTGGGCGTTCCATTTTTCGGGGATTGGCAGCGTGCACCGTGTTCTCTCACATCATAAGATCCTGCTATTCTGCCCGTTTTTGATCACTTAATATGCCGGAAATGTCCGGAAAAGGCCGAAGGTGTACAGAACCTGATGCTCCGTATGCTCGTTGTAAGGGGCGTACCATTTCTCGGGGATTGGCAGCGCGTAACGTGTTCTCTCACATCATAATATCCTGATAAACGGAACATTTTGAAACAATTAAAAAGCCGGAAATGTCCGGAAAAGGCCGAAGGTGTACAGAACCCGTTGCTCCGTATGCTCGTTGTAGTGGGCGTACCATTTTTCGCGGATTGGCAGCGTGCAGCGAGATCTCAAACATCATAATATCCTGCGATACGACCCTTTTTGAAACAATTAAAAAGCCGGTAATATCCGGAAAAGGCCGAAGGTGTACAGAACCCGTTGCTCCGTATGCTCGTTGTAATGGATGGACCATTTTTGGGGGATTGGCAGCGTGCGGCGAGTTCTCACACCTCATAATATCCTGCGAAACGACTCATTTTGAAACTATTAAAATGCAGAAACTTGCCGGAAAAGGCCGAATATGTACAAGACAGTATTCTCCGCATGCTCGTTGTATTGGAAGTACCATTCTTCGGGGAATGGCAGCGCGCAACGAGTTCTCCCACATCATAATATCCTGATATACGGCCCATTTTGAAACAATTAAAAAGCCGGAAATGTCCGGAAAAGGCCGAAGGTGTACAGAACCCGTTGCTCCCTTTGCTTGTTGTAATGGAAGTACCATTTTTGGGGGGTTGGCAGAGAGCAACTGGTTCTTACACATCATAATATCCTGATATACGGCCCATTTTGAAGCAATTAAAAAGCCGGAAATGTCCGGAAAAGGCCGAAGGTGTACAGAACCCGTTGCTCCGTATGCTCGTTGTAATGGGCGTACCATTTTTCGGGGATGGGCAGCGTGCAGCGTGTTCTCACACATCATAATATCCTGCGATACGACCCATTTTGAAACAATTAAATAGCCGGAAATATCCGGAAAAGGCCGAAGGTGTACAGAACCCGTTGCTCCGTATGCTCGTTGTAATGGAAGGACCATTTTTGGGGGATCGGCAACGCTCAACGCGTTTTTACACATCATAATATCCTGCTATTCGGCCCGTTTTTGATCACTCAAAATGCCGGAAATGTCCGGAAAAGGCCGAAGGTGTACAGAACCTGATGCTCCGTATGCTCGTTTTAGGGGGCGTACCATTTCTCGGGGATTGGCAGCGCGTAACGTGTTCTCTCACATCATAATATCATGATAAACGGCACATTTTGAAACAATTAAAAAGCCGGAAATGTTCGGAAAAGGACGAAGGTGTACAGAACCCGTTGCTCCGTATGCTCGTTGTAGTGGGCGTATCATTTTTCGGGGATTGGCAGCGTGCAGCGAGTTCTCACACCTCATAATATCCTGCGATACGACTCATTTTGAAACTATTAAAAAGCCGAAACTGGCCGGAAAAGGCCGAATATGTACAAGACAGGATTCTCGTCATGCTCGTTGTAATGGAAGCACCATTCTTCGGGGATTTGCAGCTCGCAACGAGTTCCCTCACATCATAATATCCTGCTCTACGGCCCGTTTTTAATCACATAAAATGACGGGGATGTCCGGAAAAGGCCGAAGGTGTACAGAACCCAATGCTCCGTTTGCTCGTTGTAATGGAAGTACCATTTTTGAGGGGTTGGCAGAGAGCAACTGGTTCTTACATATCATAATAGCCTGATATACGGCCCATTTTGAAACAATTAAAAAGCCGGAGATGTCCGGAAAAGGCCGAAGGTGTACAGAACCTGATGCTCCGTATCCTCGTTGTAATGGAAGTACCATTCTTCGGGGATTGGCAGCGCGCAACGAGTTCTCTCACATCATAATATCCTGCGATACGACCCATTTTGAAACAATTAAAAAGCCGGAAATGTCCGGAAAATGCCAAAGGTGTGCAGAACCCGTTGCTCCGTATGCTCGTTGTAATGGGCGTACCATTTTTCGGGGATTGGCAGCGTGCAGCGAGTTCTCACACCTCATAATATACTGCGATACGACCCATTTTGAAACTATTAAAAAGCCGAAACTGGCCGGAAAAGGCCGAATATGTACAAGACAGGATTCTCCGCATGCTCGTTGTAATGGATGCACCATTCTTCGGGGATTGGCAGCGCGCAACGAGTTCTCTCACATCATAATATCCTGCGATACGACCCATTTTGAAACAATTAAAAAGCCGGAAATGTCCGGAAAATGCCGAAGGTGTACAGAACCCGTTGCTCCGTATGCTCGTTGTAATGGAAGGACCATATTTGGGGGGTTGGCAGCGTGCAGCGAGTTCTCACACATCATAATATCCTGTGATACGACCCGTTTTTAATCACATAAAATGCCGGAAATGTCCGGAAAAGGCCGAAGGTGTACAGAAACCGATGCTACGTATACTCGTTGTAAGGGGCGTTCCATTTCTCGGGGATTGGCTGCGCGTAACGAGTTCTCTCACATCATAATATCCTGATATACGGCCCATTTTGAAACAATTAAAAAGCCGGAAATGTCCGGAAAAGGCCGAAGGTATACAGAACCCGTTGCTCCGTATGCTCGTTGTAGTGGGCGTACCATTTTTCGGGGATTGGCAGCGTGCAGCGAGTTCTCACACCTCATAATATACTGCGATACGACCCATTTTGAAACTATTAAAAAGCCGAAACTGGCCGGAAAAGGCCGAATATGTACAAGACAGGATTCTCCGCATGCTCGTTGTAATGGATGCACCATTCTTCGGGGATTGGCAGCGCGCAACGAGTTCTCTCACATCATAATATCCTGCGATACGACCCATTTTGAAACAATTAAAAAGCCGGAAATGTCCGGAAAATGCCGAAGGTGTACAGAACCCGTTGCTCCGTATGCTCGTTGTAATGGAAGGACCATATTTGGGGGGTTGGCAGCGTGCAGCGAGTTCTCACACATCATAATATCCTGTGATACGACCCGTTTTTAATCACATAAAATGCCGGAAATGTCCGGAAAAGGCCGAAGGTGTACAGAACCCGATGCTCCGCTTGCTCGTTGTAATGGAAGTACCATTTTTGGGGGGTTGGCAGAGAGCAACTGGCTCTTACACATCATAATAATCTGATATACGGCCCATTTTGAAACAATTAAAAAGCCGGAAATGTCCGGAAAAGGCCGAAGGTGTACAGAACCTGATGCTCCGTATGCTCGTTGTAAGGGGCGTACCATTTCTCGGGGATTGGCAGCGCGTAACGTGTTCTCTCACATCATAATATCTTGATAAACGGCACATTTTGAAACAATTAAAAAGCCGGAAATGTCCGGAAAAGGCCGAAGGTGTACAGAACCCGTTGCTCCGTATGCTCGTTGTAGTGGGCGTACCATTTTTTGGGGATTGTCAGCGTGCAGCGAGTTCTCACACCTCATAATATCCTGCGATACGACTCATTTTGAAACTATTAAAAAGCCGAAACTGGCCGGAAAAGGCCGAATATGTACAAGACAGGATTCTCCGCATGCTCGTTGTAATGGTAGTACCATTCTTCGAGGATTGGCTGCGCGCAACGAGTTCTCTCACATCATAATATCCTGCGATACGACCCATTTCGAAACAATTAAAAAGCCGAAACTGGCCGGAAAAGGCCGAAAATGTACAAGACAGGATTCTCCGGATGCTGGTTGTATTGGAAGTACCATTCTTCGGGGATTGGCAGCGCGCACCGTGTTCTCTCACATCATAATATCCTGCTATTCTGCCCGTTTTTGATCACTTAATATGCCGGAAATGTCCGGAAAAGGCCGAAGGTGTACAGAACCTGATGCTCCGTATGCTCGTTGTAAGGGGCGTACCATTTCTCGGGGATTGGCAGCGCGTAACGTGTTCTCTCACATCATAATATCCTGATAAACGGCACATTTTGAAACAATTAAAAAGCCGGAAATGTCCGGAAAAGGCCGAAGGTGTACAGAACCCGTTGCTCCCTTTGCTTGTTGTAATGGAAGTACCATATTTGGGGGGTTGGCAGAGAGCAACTGGTTCTTACACATCATAATATCCTGATATACGGCCCATTTTGAAGCAATTAAAAAGCCGGAAATGTCCGGAAAAGGCCGAAGGTGTACAGAACCCGTTGCTCCGTATGCTCGTTGTAATGGGCGTACCATTTTTCGGCGATTTCCAGCGTGCAGCCAGTTCTCACACCTCATAATATCCTGCGATACGAACCATTTTGAAACTATTAAAAAGCCGGAACTGGCCGGAAATGGCCGAATATGTACAAGACAGGATTCTCCGCATGCTCGTTGTAATGGAAGTACCATTCTTCGGGGATTGGCAGCGCGCAACGAGTTCTCTCACATCATAATATCCTGATATACGGCCCATTTTGAAACAATTAAAAAGCCGGAAATGTCCGGAAAAGGCCGAAGGTGTACAGAACCCGTTGCTCCCTTTGCTTGTTGTAATGGAAGTACCATTTTTGAGGGGTTGGCAGAGAGCAACTGGTTCTTACACATCATAATATCCTGATATACGGCCCCTATTGAAGCAGTTAAAAAGCCGGAAATGTCCGGAAAAGGCCGAAGGTGTACAGAACCCGCTGCTCCGTATGCTCGTTGTAATGGGCGTACCATTTTTCGGGGATTTCCAGCGTGCAGCCAGTTCTCACACCTCATAATATCCTGCGATACGACCCATTTTGAAACTATTAAAAAGCCGAAACTGGCCGGAAATGGCCGAATATGTACAAGACAGGATTCTCCGCATGGTCGTTGTAATGGAAGTACCATTCTTCGGGGATTGGCAGCGCGCAACGAGTTCTCTCACATCATAATATCCTGCTATACGGCCCGTTTTTAATCACATAAAATGCCGGAGATGTCCGGAAAAGGCCGAAGGTGTACAGAACCCAATGCTCCGTTTGCTCGTTGTAATGGATGTACCATTTTTGGGGGGTTGGCAGAGAGCAACTGGTTCTTACACATCATAATATCCTGATATACGGCCCATTTTGAAACAATTAAAAAGCCGGAAATATCCGGAAAAGGCCGAAGGTGTACAGAACCCGTTGCTCCGTATGCTCGTTGTAATGGAATTACCATTTTTGGGGTATTGGCAACGCTCAACGCGTTTTTACACATCATAATATCCTGCTATTCGGCCCATTTTTGATCACTTAAAATGCCGGAAATGTCCGGAAAAGGCCGAAGGTGTACAGAACCTGATGCTCCGTATGCTCGCTGTAGTGGGCGTTCCATTTTTCGGGGATTGGCAGCGTGCACCGTGTTCTCTCACATCATAATATCCTGCTATTCTGCCCGTTTTTGATCACTTAATATGCCGGAAATGTCCGGAAAAGGCCGAAGGTGTACAGAACCTGATGCTCCGTATGCTCGTTGTAAGGGGCGTACCATTTCTCGGGGATTGGCAGCGCGTAACGTGTTCTCTCACATCATAATATCCTGATAAACGGAACATTTTGAAACAATTAAAAAGCCGGAAATGTCCGGAAAAGGCCGAAGGTGTACAGAACCCGATGCTCCGCTTGCTCGTTGTAATGGAAGTACCATTTTTGGGGGGTTGGCAGAGAGCAACTGGCTCTTACACATCATAATAATCTGATATACGGCCCATTTTGAAACAATTAAAAAGCCGGAAATGTCCGGAAAAGGCCGAAGGTGTACAGAACCTGATGCTCCGTATGCTCGTTGTAAGGGGCGTACCATTTCTCGGGGATTGGCAGCGCGTAACGTGTTCTCTCACATCATAATATCCTGATAAACGGCACATTTTGAAACAATTAAAAAGCCGGAAATGTCCGGAAAAGGCCGAAGGTGTACAGAACCCGTTGCTCCCTTTGCTTGTTGTAATGGAAGTACCATATTTGGGGGGTTGGCAGAGAGCAATTGGTTCTTACACATCATAATATCCTGATATACGGCCCATTTTGAAGCAATTAAAAAGCCGGAAATGTCCGGAAAAGGCCGAAGGTGTACAGAACCCGTTGCTCCGTATGCTCGTTGTAATGGGCGTACCATTTTTCGGCGATTTCCAGCGTGCAGCCAGTTCTCACACCTCATAATATCCTGCGATACGAACCATTTTGAAACTATTAAAAAGCCGGAACTGGCCGGAAATGGCCGAATATGTACAAGACAGGATTCTCCGCATGCTCGTTGTAATGGAAGTACCATTCTTCGGGGATTGGCAGCGCGCAACGAGTTCTCTCACATCATAATATCCTGATATACGGCCCATTTTGAAACAATTAAAAAGCCGGAAATGTCCGGAAAAGGCCGAAGGTGTACAGAACCCGTTGCTCCCTTTGCTTGTTGTAATGGAAGTACCATTTTTGAGGGGTTGGCAGAGAGCAACTGGTTCTTACACATCATAATATCCTGATATACGGCCCCTATTGAAGCAGTTAAAAAGCCGGAAATGTCCGGAAAAGGTCGAAGGTGTACAGAACCCGCTGCTCCGTATGCTGGTTGTAATGGGCGTACCATTTTTCGGGGATTTCCAGCGTGCAGCCAGTTCTCACACCTCATAATATCCTGCGATACGACCCATTTTGAAACTATTAAAAAGCCGAAACTGGCCGGAAATGGCCGAATATGTACAAGACAGGATTCTCCGCATGGTCGTTGTAATGGAAGTACCATTCTTCGGGGATTGGCAGCGCGCAACGAGTTCTCTCACATCATAATATCCTGCTATACGGCCCGTTTTTAATCACATAAAATGCCGGAGATGTCCGGAAAAGGCCGAAGGTGTACAGAACCCAATGCCCCGTTTGCTCGTTGTAATGGAAGTACCATTTTTGGGGGGTTGGCAGAGAGCAACTGGTTCTTACACATCATAATATCCTGATATACGGCCCATTTTGAAACAATTAAAAAGCCGGAAATATCCGGAAAAGACCGAAGGTGTACAGAACCCGTTGCTCCGTATGCTCGTTGTAATGGAATTACCATTTTTGGGGTATTGGCAACGCTCAACGCGTTTTTACACATCATAATATCCTGCTATTCGGCCCATTTTTGATCACTTAAAATGCCGGAAATGTCCGGAAAAGGCCGAAGGTGATCAGAACCTGATGCTCCGTATGCTCGCTGTAGTGGGCGTTCCATTTTTCGGGGATTGGCAGCGTGCACCGTGTTCTCTCACATCATAATATCCTGCTATTCTGCCCGTTTTTGATCACTTAATATGCCGGAAATGTCCGGAAAAGGCCGAAGGTGTACTGAACCTGTTGCTCCGTATGCTCGTTGTAATGGATGGACCATTTTTGGGGGATTGGCAGCGTGCGGCGAGTTCTCACACCTCATAATATCCTGCGAAACGACTCATTTTGAAACTATTAAAATGCAGAAACTTGCCGGAAAAGGCAGAATATGTACAAGACAGGATTCTCCGCGTGCTCGTTGTAATGCAAGTACCATTCTTCGGGGATTGGCAGCGCGTAACAAGTTCTCTCACATCATAATATCCTGATATACGGCCCATTTTGAAACAATTAAAAAGCCGGAAATGTCCGGAAAAGGCCGAAGGTGTACAGAACCCGTTGCTCCCTTTGCTTGTTGTAATGGAAGTACCATTTTTGGGGGGTTGGCAGAGAGCAACTGGTTCTTACACATCATAATATCCTGATATACGGCCCATTTTGAAGCAATTAAAAAGCCGGAAATGTCCGGAAAAGGCCGAAGGTGTACAGAACCCGTTGCTCCGTATGCTCGTTGCAATGGGCGTACCATTTTTCGGGGATTTCCAGCGTGCAGCCAGTTCTCACACCTCATAATATCCTGCGATACGACCCATTTTGAAACTATTAAAAAGCCGGAAATGTCCGGAAAAGGCCGAAGGTGTACAGAACCCAATGCTCCGTTTGCTCGTTGTAATGGAAGTACCATTTTTGGGGGGTTGACAGAGAGCAACTGGTTCTTACACATCATAATATCCTGATATACGGCCCATTTTGAAACAATTAGAAAGCCGGAAATATCCGGAAAAGGCCGAAGGTGTACAGAACCCGTTGCTCTGTATGCTCGTTGTAATGGAATTACCATTTTTGTGGGATTGGCAACGCTCAACGCGTTTTTACACATCATAATATCCTGCTATTCGGCCCATTTTTGATCACTTAAAATGCCGGAAATGTCCGGAAAAGGCCGAAGGTGTACAGAACCTGATGCTCCGTATGCTCGTTGTAAGGGGCGTACCATTTCTCGGGGATTGGCAGCGCGTAACTTGTTCTCTCTCATCATAATATCCTGATAAACGGCACATTTTGAAACAATTAAAAAGCCGGAAATGTCCGGAAAAGGCCGAAGGTGTACAGAACCCGTTGCTCCGTATGCTCGTTGTAGTGGGCGTACCATTTTTCGGGGATTGGCAGCGTGCAGCGAGTTTTCACACCTCATAATATCCTGCGATACGACTCATTTTGAAACTATTAAAAAGCCGAAACTGGCCGGAAAAGGCCGAATATGTACAAGACAGGATTCTCCGCATGCTCGTTGTAATGGAAGTACCATTCTTCGGGGATTGGCTGCGCTCAACGAGTTCTCTCACATCATATTATCCTGCGATACGACCCATTTTGAAACAATTAAAAAGCCGAAACTGGCCGGAAAAGGCCGAAAATGTACAAGACAGGATTCTCCGGATGCTGGTTGTATTGGAAGTACCATTCTTCGGGGATTGGCAGCGCGCACCGTGTTCTCTCACATCATAATATCCTGCTATTCTGCCCGTTTTTGATCACTTAATATGCCGGAAATGTCCGGAAAAGGCCGAAGGTGTACAGAACGTGATGCTCCGTATGCTCGTTGTAAGGGGCGTACCATTTCTCGGGGATTGGCAGCGAGTAACGTGTTCTCTCACATCATAATATCCTGATAAACGGCACATTTTGAAACAATTAAAAAGCCGGAAATGTCCGGAAAAGGCCGAATGTTTACAGAACCCGTTGCTCCGTATGCTCGTTGTAGTGGGCGTACCATTTTTCGGGGATTGGCAGCGTGCAGCGAGATCTCAAACATCATAATATCCTGCGATACGACCCTTTTTGAAACAATTAAAAAGCCGGTAATATCCGGAAAAGGCCGAAGGTGTACAGAACCCGTTGCTCCGTATGCTCGTTGCAATGGAAGGACCATTTTTGGGGGATTGGCAGCGTGCAGCGAGTTCTCACACCTCATAATATCCTGCGAAACGACTCATTTTGAAACTACTAAAATGCCGAAACTTGCCGGAAAAGGCCGAATATGTACAAGACAGGATTCTCCGCATGCTCGTTGTAATGGAAGTACCATTCTTCGGGGATTGGTTGCGCGCAACGAGTTCTCTCACATAATAATATCCTGATATACGGCCCATTTTGAAGCAATTAAAAAGCCGGAAATGTCCGGAAAAGGCCGAAGGTGTACAGAACCCGTTGCTCCCTTTGCTTGTTGTAATGGAAGTACCATTTTTGGGGGGTTGGCAGAGAGCAACTGGTTCTTACACATCATAATATCCTGATATACGGCCCATTTTGAAGCAATTAAAAAGCCGGAAATGTCCGGAAAAGGCCGAAGGTGTACAGAACCCGTTGCTCCGTATGCTCGTTGTAAGGGGCGTACCATTTCTCGGGGATTGGCAGCGCGTAACGTGTTCTCTCACATCATAATATCCTGATAAACGGCACATTTTGAAACAATTAAAAAGCCGGAAATGTCCGGAAAAGGCCGAAGGTGTACAGAACCCGTTGCTCCCTTTGCTTGTTGTAATGGAAGTACCATATTTGGGGGGTTGGCAGAGAGCAACTGGTTCTTACACATCATAATATCCTGATATACGGCCCATTTTGAAGCAATTAAAAAGCCGGAAATGTCCGGAAAAGGCCGAAGGTGTACAGAACCCGTTGCTCCGTATGCTCGTTGTAATGGGCGTACCATTTTTCGGCGATTTCCAGCGTGCAGCCAGTTCTCACACCTCATAATATCCTGCGATACGAACCATTTTGAAACTATTAAAAAGCCGGAACTGGCCGGAAATGGCCGAATATGTACAAGACAGGATTCTCCGCATGCTCGTTGTAATGGAAGTACCATTCTTCGGGGATTGGCAGCGCGCAACGAGTTCTCTCACATCATAATATCCTGATATACGGCCCATTTTGAAACAATTAAAAAGCCGGAAATGTCCGGAAAAGGCCGAAGGTGTACAGAACCCGTTGCTCCCTTTGCTTGTTGTAATGGAAGTACCATTTTTGAGGGGTTGGCAGAGAGCAACTGGTTCTTACACATCATAATATCCTGATATACGGCCCCTATTGAAGCAGTTAAAAAGCCGGAAATGTCCGGAAAAGGCCGAAGGTGTACAGAACCCGCTGCTCCGTATGCTCGTTGTAATGGGCGTACCATTTTTCGGGGATTTCCAGCGTGCAGCCAGTTCTCACACCTCATAATATCCTGCGATACGACCCATTTTGAAACTATTAAAAAGCCGAAACTGGCCGGAAATGGCCGAATATGTACAAGACAGGATTCTCCGCATGGTCGTTGTAATGGAAGTACCATTCTTCGGGGATTGGCAGCGCGCAACGAGTTCTCTCACATCATAATATCCTGCTATACGGCCCGTTTTTAATCACATAAAATGCCGGAGATGTCCGGAAAAGGCCGAAGGTGTACAGAACCCAATGCTCCGTTTGCTCGTTGTAATGGATGTACCATTTTTGGGGGGTTGGCAGAGAGCAACTGGTTCTTACACATCATAATATCCTGATATACGGCCCATTTTGAAACAATTAAAAAGCCGGAAATATCCGGAAAAGGCCGAAGGTGTACAGAACCCGTTGCTCCGTATGCTCGTTGTAATGGAATTACCATTTTTGGGGTATTGGCAACGCTCAACGCGTTTTTACACATCATAATATCCTGCTATTCGGCCCATTTTTGATCACTTAAAATGCCGGAAATGTCCGGAAAAGGCCGAAGGTGTACAGAACCTGATGCTCCGTATGCTCGTTGTAAGGGGCGTACCATTTCTCGGGGATTGGCAGCGCGTAACGTGTTCTCTCACATCATAATATCCTGATAAACGGCACATTTTGAAACAATTAAAAAGCCGGAAATGTCCGGAAAAGGCCGAAGGTGTACAGAACCCGTTGCTCCGTATGCTCGTTGTAGTGGGCGTACCATTTTTCGGGGATTGTCAGCGTGCAGCGAGTTCTCACACCTCATAATATCCTGCGATACGACTCATTTTGAAACTATTAAAAAGCCGAAACTGGCCGGAAAAGGCCGAATATGTACAAGACAGGATTCTCCGCATGCTCGTTGTAATGGTAGTACCATTCTTCGAGGATTGGCTGCGCGCAACGAGTTCTCTCACATCATAATATCCTGCGATACGACCCATTTCGAAACAATTAAAAAGCCGAAACTGGCCGGAAAAGGCCGAAAATGTACAAGACAGGATTCTCCGGATGCTGGTTGTATTGGAAGTACCATTCTTCGGGGATTGGCAGCGCGCACCGTGTTCTCTCACATCATAATATCCTGCTATTCTGCCCGTTTTTGATCACTTAATATGCCGGAAATGTCCGGAAAAGGCCGAAGGTGTACAGAACCTGATGCTCCGTATGCTCGTTGTAAGGGGCGTACCATTTCTCGGGGATTGGCAGCGCGTAACGTGTTCTCTCACATCATAATATCCTGATAAACGGCACATTTTGAAACAATTAAAAAGCCGGAAATGTCCGGAAAAGGCCGAAGGTGTACAGAACCCGTTGCTCCCTTTGCTTGTTGTAATGGAAGTACCATATTTGGGGGGTTGGCAGAGAGCAATTGGTTCTTACACATCATAATATCCTGATATACGGCCCATTTTGAAGCAATTAAAAAGCCGGAAATGTCCGGAAAAGGCCGAAGGTGTACAGAACCCGTTGCTCCGTATGCTCGTTGTAATGGGCGTACCATTTTTCGGCGATTTCCAGCGTGCAGCCAGTTCTCACACCTCATAATATCCTGCGATACGAACCATTTTGAAACTATTAAAAAGCCGGAACTGGCCGGAAATGGCCGAATATGTACAAGACAGGATTCTCCGCATGCTCGTTGTAATGGAAGTACCATTCTTCGGGGATTGGCAGCGCGCAACGAGTTCTCTCACATCATAATATCCTGATATACGGCCCATTTTGAAACAATTAAAAAGCCGGAAATGTCCGGAAAAGGCCGAAGGTGTACAGAACCCGTTGCTCCCTTTGCTTGTTGTAATGGAAGTACCATTTTTGAGGGGTTGGCAGAGAGCAACTGGTTCTTACACATCATAATATCCTGATATACGGCCCCTATTGAAGCAGTTAAAAAGCCGGAAATGTCCGGAAAAGGCCGAAGGTGTACAGAACCCGCTGCTCCGTATGCTGGTTGTAATGGGCGTACCATTTTTCGGGGATTTCCAGCGTGCAGCCAGTTCTCACACCTCATAATATCCTGCGATACGACCCATTTTGAAACTATTAAAAAGCCGAAACTGGCCGGAAATGGCCGAATATGTACAAGACAGGATTCTCCGCATGGTCGTTGTAATGGAAGTACCATTCTTCGGGGATTGGCAGCGCGCAACGAGTTCTCTCACATCATAATATCCTGCTATACGGCCCGTTTTTAATCACATAAAATGCCGGAGATGTCCGGAAAAGGCCGAAGGTGTACAGAACCCAACGCTCCGTTTGCTCGTTGTAATGGAAGTACCATTTTTGGGGGGTTGGCAGAGAGCAACTGGTTCTTACACATCATAATATCCTGATATACGGCCCATTTTGAAACAATTAAAAAGCCGGAAATGTCCGGAAAAGGCCGAAGGTGTACAGAACCCGCTGCTCCGTATGCTCGTTGTAATGGGCGTACCATTTTTCGGGGATTTCCAGCGTGCAGCCAGTTCTCACACCTCATAATATCCTGCGATACGACCCATTTTGAAACTATTAAAAAGCCGAAACTGGCCGGAAATGGCCGAATATGTACAAGACAGGATTCTCCGCATGGTCGTTGTAATGGAAGTACCATTCTTCGGGGATTGGCAGAGCGCGACGAGTTCTCTCACATCATAATATCCTGCTATACGGCCCGTTTTTAATCACATAAAATGCCGGAGATGTCCGGAAAAGGCCGAAGGTGTACAGAACCCAATGCTCCGTTTGCTCGTTGTAATGGATGTACCATTTTTGGGGGGTTGGCAGAGAGCAACTGGTTCTTACACATCATAATATCCTGATATACGGCCCATTTTGAAACAATTAAAAAGCCGGAAATATCCGGAAAAGGCCGAAGGTGTACAGAACCCGTTGCTCCGTATGCTCGTTGTAATGGAATTACCATTTTTGGGGTATTGGCAACGCTCAACGCGTTTTTACACATCATAATATCCTGCTATTCGGCCCATTTTTGATCACTTAAAATGCCGGAAATGTCCGGAAAAGGCCGAAGGTGTACAGAACCTGATGCTCCGTATGCTCGCTGTAGTGGGCGTTCCATTTTTCGGGGATTGGCAGCGTGCACCGTGTTCTCTCACATCATAATATCCTGCTATTCTGCCCGTTTTTGATCACTTAATATGCCGGAAATGTCCGGAAAAGGCCGAAGGTGTACAGAACCTGATGCTCCGTATGCTCGTTGTAAGGGGCGTACCATTTCTCGGGGATTGGCAGCGCGTAACGTGTTCTCTCACATCATAATATCCTGATAAACGGAACATTTTGAAACAATTAAAAAGCCGGAAATGTCCGGAAAAGGCCGAAGGTGTACAGAACCCGATGCTCCGCTTGCTCGTTGTAATGGAAGTACTATTTTTGGGGGGTTGGCAGAGAGCAACTGGCTCTTACACATCATAATAATCTGATATACGGCCCATTTTGAAACAATTAAAAAGCCGGAAATGTCCGGAAAAGGCCGAAGGTGTACAGAACCTGATGCTCCGTATGCTCGTTGTAAGGGGCGTACCATTTCTCGGGGATTGGCAGCGCGTAACGTGTTCTCTCACATCATAATATCCTGATAAACGGCACATTTTGAAACAATTAAAAAGCCGGAAATGTCCGGAAAAGGCCGAAGGTGTACAGAACCCGTTGCTCCGTATGCTCGTTGTAGTGGGCGTACCATTTTTCGGGGATTGTCAGCGTGCAGCGAGTTCTCACACCTCATAATATCCTGCGATACGACTCATTTTGAAACTATTAAAAAGCCGAAACTGGCCGGAAAAGGCCGAATATGTACAAGACAGGATTCTCCGCATGCTCGTTGTAATGGTAGTACCATTCTTCGAGGATTGGCTGCGCGCAACGAGTTCTCTCACATCATAATATCCTGCGATACGACCCATTTCGAAACAATTAAAAAGCCGAAACTGGCCGGAAAAGGCCGAAAATGTACAAGACAGGATTCTCCGGATGCTGGTTGTATTGGAAGTACCATTCTTCGGGGATTGGCAGCGCGCACCGTGTTCTCTCACATCATAATATCCTGCTATTCTGCCCGTTTTTGATCACTTAATATGCCGGAAATGTCCGGAAAAGGCCGAAGGTGTACAGAACCTGATGCTCCGTATGCTCGTTGTAAGGGGCGTACCATTTCTCGGGGATTGGCAGCGCGTAACGTGTTCTCTCACATCATAATATCCTGATAAACGGCACATTTTGAAACAATTAAAAAGCCGGAAATGTCCGGAAAAGGCCGAAGGTGTACAGAACCCGTTGCTCCCTTTGCTTGTTGTAATGGAAGTACCATATTTGGGGGGTTGGCAGAGAGCAATTGGTTCTTACACATCATAATATCCTGATATACGGCCCATTTTGAAGCAATTAAAAAGCCGGAAATGTCCGGAAAAGGCCGAAGGTGTACAGAACCCGTTGCTCCGTATGCTCGTTGTAATGGGCGTACCATTTTTCGGCGATTTCCAGCGTGCAGCCAGTTCTCACACCTCATAATATCCTGCGATACGAACCATTTTGAAACTATTAAAAAGCCGGAACTGGCCGGAAATGGCCGAATATGTACAAGACAGGATTCTCCGCATGCTCGTTGTAATGGAAGTACCATTCTTCGGGGATTGGCAGCGCGCAACGAGTTCTCTCACATCATAATATCCTGATATACGGCCCATTTTGAAACAATTAAAAAGCCGGAAATGTCCGGAAAAGGCCGAAGGTGTACAGAACCCGTTGCTCCCTTTGCTTGTTGTAATGGAAGTACCATTTTTGAGGGGTTGGCAGAGAGCAACTGGTTCTTACACATCATAATATCCTGATATACGGCCCCTATTGAAGCAGTTAAAAAGCCGGAAATGTCCGGAAAAGGCCGAAGGTGTACAGAACCCGCTGCTCCGTATGCTGGTTGTAATGGGCGTACCATTTTTCGGGGATTTCCAGCGTGCAGCCAGTTCTCACACCTCATAATATCCTGCGATACGACCCATTTTGAAAATATTAAAAAGCCGAAACTGGCCGGAAATGGCCGAATATGTACAAGACAGGATTCTCCGCATGGTCGTTGTAATGGAAGTACCATTCTTCGGGGATTGGCAGCGCGCAACGAGTTCTCTCACATCATAATATCCTGCTATACGGCCCGTTTTTAATCACATAAAATGCCGGAGATGTCCGGAAAAGGCCGAAGGTGTACAGAACCCAACGCTCCGTTTGCTCGTTGTAATGGAAGTACCATTTTTGGGGGGTTGGCAGAGAGCAACTGGTTCTTACACATCATAATATCCTGATATACGGCCCATTTTGAAACAATTAAAAAGCCGGAAATATCCGGAAAAGGCCGAAGGTGTACAGAACCCGTTGCTCCGTATGCTCGTTGTAATGGAATTACCATTTTTGGGGTATTGGCAACGCTCAACGCGTTTTTACACATCATAATATCCTGCTATTCGGCCCATTTTTGATCACTTAAAATGCCGGAAATGTCCGGAAAAGGCCGAAGGTGATCAGAACCTGATGCTCCGTATGCTCGCTGTAGTGGGCGTTCCATTTTTCGGGGATTGGCAGCGTGCACCGTGTTCTCTCATATCATAATATCCTGCTATTCTGCCCGTTTTTGATCACTTAATATGCCGGAAATGTCCGGAAAAGGCCGAAGGTGTACTGAAGCTGTTGCTCCGTATGCTCGTTGTAATGGATGGACCATTTTTGGGGGATTGGCAGCGTGCGGCGAGTTCTCACACCTCATAATATCCTGCGAAACGACTCATTTTGAAACTATTAAAATGCAGAAACTTGCCGGAAAAGGCAGAATATGTACAAGACAGGATTCTCCGCGTGCTCGTTGTAATGCAAGTACCATTCTTCGGGGATTGGCAGCGCGCAACAAGTTCTCTCACATCATAATATCCTGATATACGGCCCATTTTGAAACAATTAAAAAGCCGGAAATGTCCGGAAAAGGCCGAAGGTGTACAGAACCCGTTGCTCCCTTTGCTTGTTGTAATGGAAGTACCATTTTTGGGGGGTTGGCAGAGAGCAACTGGTTCTTACACATCATAATATCCTGATATACGGCCCATTTTGAAGCAATTAAAAAGCCGGAAATGTCCGGAAAAGGCCGAAGGTGTACAGAACCCGTTGCTCCGTATGCTCGTTGCAATGGGCGTACCATTTTTCGGGGATTTCCAGCGTGCAGCCAGTTCTCACACCTCATAATATCCTGCGATACGACCCATTTTGAAACTATTAAAAAGCCGGAAATGTCCGGAAAAGGCCGAAGGTGTACAGAACCCAATGCTCCGTTTGCTCGTTGTAATGGAAGTACCATTTTTGGGGGGTTGACAGAGAGCAACTGGTTCTTACACATCATAATATCCTGATATACGGCCCATTTTGAAACAATTAGAAAGCCGGAAATATCCGGAAAAGGCCGAAGGTGTACAGAACCCGTTGCTCCGTATGCTCGTTGTAATGGAATTACCATTTTTGTGGGATTGGCAACGCTCAACGCGTTTTTACACATCATAATATCCTGCTATTCGGCCCATTTTTGATCACTTAAAATGCCGGAAATGTCCGGAAAAGGCCGAAGGTGTACAGAACCTGATGCTCCGTATGCTCGTTGTAAGGGGCGTACCATTTCTCGGGGATTGGCAGCGCGTAACTTGTTCTCTCTCATCATAATATCCTGATAAACGGCACATTTTGAAACAATTAAAAAGCCGGAAATGTCCGGAAAAGGCCGAAGGTGTACAGAACCCGTTGCTCCGTATGCTCGTTGTAGTGGGCGTACCATTTTTCGGGGATTGGCAGCGTGCAGCGAGTTTTCACACCTCATAATATCCTGCGATACGACTCATTTTGAAACTATTAAAAAGCCGAAACTGGCCGGAAAAGGCCGAATATGTACAAGACAGGATTCTCCGCATGCTCGTTGTAATGGAAGTACCATTCTTCGGGGATTGGCTGCGCGCAACGAGTTCTCTCACATCATATTATCCTGCGATACGACCCATTTTGAAACAATTAAAAAGCCGAAACTGGCCGGAAAAGGCCGAAAATGTACAAGACAGGATTCTCCGGATGCTGGTTGTATTGGAAGTACCATTCTTCGGGGATTGGCAGCGCGCACCGTGTTCTCTCACATCATAATATCCTGCTATTCTGCCCGTTTTTGATCACTTAATATGCCGGAAATGTCCGGAAAAGGCCGAAGGTGTACAGAACGTGATGCTCCGTATGCTCGTTGTAAGGGGCGTACCATTTCTCGGGGATTGGCAGCGAGTAACGTGTTCTCTCACATCATAATATCCTGATAAACGGCACATTTTGAAACAATTAAAAAGCCGGAAATGTCCGGAAAAGGCCGAATGTTTACAGAACCCGTTGCTCCGTATGCTCGTTGTAGTGGGCGTACCATTTTTCGGGGATTGGCAGCGTGCAGCGAGATCTCAAACATCATAATATCCTGCGATACGACCCTTTTTGAAACAATTAAAAAGCCGGTAATATCCGGAAAAGGCCGAAGGTGTACAGAACCCGTTGCTCCGTATGCTCGTTGCAATGGAAGGACCATTTTTGGGGGATTGGCAGCGTGCAGCGAGTTCTCACACCTCATAATATCCTGCGAAACGACTCATTTTGAAACTATTAAAATGCCGAAACTTGCCGGAAAAGGCCGAATATGTACAAGACAGGATTCTCCGCATGCTCGTTGTAATGGAAGTACCATTCTTCGGGGATTGGTTGCGCGCAACGAGTTCTCTCACATAATAATATCCTGATATACGGCCCATTTTGAAACAATTAAAAAGCCGGAAATGTCCGGAAAAGGCCGAAGGTGTACAGAACCCGTTGCTCCCTTTGCTTGTTGTAATGGAAGTACCATTTTTGGGGGGTTGGCAGAGAGCAACTGGTTCTTACACATCATAATATCCGGATATACGGCCCATTTTGAAGCAATTAAAAAGCCGGAAATGTCCGGAAAAGGCCGAAGGTGTACAGAACCCGTTGCTCCGTATGCTCGTTGCAATGGGCGTACCATTTTTCGGGGATTTCCAGCGTGCAGCCAGTTCTCACACCTCATAATATCCTGCGATACGACCCATTTTGAAACTATTAAAAAGCCGAAACTGGCCGGAAATGGCCGAATATGTACAAGACAGGATTCTCCGCATGCTCGCTGTAATGGAAGTACCATTCTTCGGGGATTGGCAGCGCGCAACGAGTTCTCTCACATCATAATATCCTGATATACGGCCCATTTTGAAACAATTAAAAAGCCGGAAATGTCCGGAAAAGGCCGAAGGTGTACAGAACCCGTTGCTCCGTATGCTCGTTGTAATGGAATTACCATTTTTGGGGGATTGGCAACGCTCAACGCGTTTTTACACATCATAATATCCTGCTATTCGGCCCATTTTTGATCACTTAAAATGCCGCAAATGTCCGGAAAAGGCCGAAGGTGTACAGAACCTGATGCTCCGTATGCTCGTTGTAGTGGGCGTACCATTTTTCGGGGATTGTCAGCGTGCAGCGAGTTCTCACACCTCATAATATCCTGCGATACGACCCATTTCGAAACAATTAAAAAGCCGAAACTGGCCGGAAAAGGCCGAAAATGTACAAGACAGGATTCTCCGGATGCTGGTTGTATTGGAAGTACCATTCTTCGGGGATTGGTTGCGCGCAACGAGTTCTCTCACATCATAATATCCTGCGAAACGACTCATTTTGAAACTATTAAAATGCCGAAACTTGCCGGAAAAGGCCGAATATGTACAAGACAGGATTCTCCGCATGCTCGTTGAAATGGAAGTACCATTCTTCGGGGATTGGCTGCGCGCAACGAGTTCTCTCACATCATAATATCCTGCGATACGACCCATTTTGAAACAATTAAAAAGCCGAAACTGGACGGAAAAGGCCGAAAATGTACAAGACAGGATTCTCCGGATGCTGGTTGTATTGGAAGTACCATTCTTCGGGGATTGGCAGCGCGCACCGTGTTCTCTCACATCATAATATCCTGCTATTCTGCCCGTTTTTGATCACTTAATATGTCGGAAATGTCCGGAAAAGGCCGAAGGTGTACAGAACCTGATGCTCCGTATGCTCGTTGTAAGGGGCGTACCATTTCTCGGGGATTGGCAGCGCGTAACGTGTTCTCTCACATCATAATATCCTGATAAACGGCACATTTTGAAACAATTAAAAAGCCGGAAATGTCCGGAAAAGGCCGAATGTTTACAGAACCCGTTGCTCCGTATGCTCGTTGTAGTGGGCGTACCATTTTTCGGGGATTGGCAGCGTGCAGCGAGATCTCAAACATCATAATATCCTGCGATACGACCCTTTTTGAAACAATTAAAAAGCCGGTAATATCCGGAAAAGGCCGAAGGTGTACAGAACCCGTTGCTCCGTATGCTCGTTGCAATGGAAGGACCATTTTTGGGGGATTGGCAGCGTGCAGCGAGTTCTCACACCTCATAATATCCTGCGAAACGACTCATTTTGAAACTATTAAAATGCCGAAACTTGCCGGAAAAGGCCGAATATGTACAAGACAGGATTCTCCGCATGCTCGTTGTAATGGAAGTACCATTCTTCGGGGATTGGTTGCGCGCAACGAGTTCTCTCACATCATAATATCCTGATATACGGCCCATTTTGAAACAATTAAAAAGCCGGAAATGTCCGGAAAAGGCCGAAGGTGTACAGAACCCGTTGCTCCCTTTGCTTGTTGTAATGGAAGTACCATTTTTGGGGGGTTGGCAGAGAGCAACTGGTTCTTACACATCATAATATCCTGAAATACGGCCCATTTTGAAGCAATTAAAAAGCCGGAAATGTCCGGAAAAGGCCGAAGGTGTACAGAACACGTTGCTCCGTATGCTCGTTGCAATGGGCGTACCATTTTTCGGGGATTTCCAGCGTGCAGCCAGTTCTCACACCTCATAATATCCTGCGATACGACCCATTTCGAAACAATTAAAAAGCCGAAACTGGCCGGAAAAGGCCGAAAATGTACAAGACAGGATTCTCCGGATGCTGGTTGTATTGGAAGTACCATTCTTCGGGGATTGGCAGCGCGCACCGTGTTCTCTCACATCATAATATCCTGCTATTCTGCCCGTTTTTGATCACTTAATATGCCGGAAATGTCCGGAAAAGGCCGAAGGTGTACAGAACCTGATGCTCCGTATGCTCGTTGTAAGGGGCGTACCATTTCTCGGGGATTGGCAGCGCGTAACGTGTTCTCTCACATCAAAATATCCTGATAAACGGCACATTTTGAAACAATTAAAAAGCCGGAAATGTCCGGAAAAGGACGAAGGTGTACAGAACCCGTTGCTCCGTATGCTCGTTGTAGTGGGCGTACCATTTTTCGCGGATTGGCAGCGTGCAGCGAGATCTCAAACATCATAATATCCTGCGATACGACCCTTTTTGAAACAATTAAAAAGCCGGTAATATCCGGAAAAGGCCGAAGGTGTACAGAACCCGTTGCTCCGTATGCTCGTTGTAATGGAATTACCATTTTTGGGGGATTGGCAGCGTGCAGCGAGTTCTCACACCTCATAATATCCTGCGAAACGACTCATTTTGAAACTATTAAAATGCAGAAACTTGCCGGAAAAGGCCGAATATGTGCAAGACAGAATTCTCCGCATGCTCGTTGTAATGGAAGTACCATTCTTTGGGGATTGGCAGCGCGCAACGAGTTCTCTCACATCATAATATCCTGATATACGGCCCATTTTGAAACAATTAAAAAGCCGGAAATGTCCGGAAAAGGCCGAAGGTGTACAGAACCCAATGCTCCGTTTGCTCGTTGTAATGGAAGTACCATTTTTGGGGGGTTGGCAGAGAGCAACTGGTTCTTACACATCATAATATCCTGATATACGGCCCATTTTGAAACAATTACAAAGCCGGAAATATCCGGGAAAGGCCGAAGGTGTACAGAACCCGTTGCTCCGTATGCTCGTTGTAATGGAATTACCATTTTTGTGGGATTGGCAACGCTCAACGCGTTTTTACACATCATAATATCCTGCTATTCGGCCCATTTTTGATCACTTAAAATGCCGGAAATGTCCGGAAAAGGCCGAAGGTGTACAGAACCTGATGCTCCGTATGCTCGTTGTAAGGGGCGTACCATTTCTCGGGGATTGGCAGCGCGTAACGTGTTCTCTCTCATCATAATATCCTGATAAACGGCACATTTTGAAACAATTAAAAAGCCGAAACTGGCCGGAAAAGGCCGAATATGTACAAGACAGGATTCTCCGCATGCTCGTTGTAATGGAAGTACCATTCTTCGGGGATTGGCTGCGCGCAACGAGTTCTCTCACATCATAATATCCTGCGATACGACCCATTTTGAAACAATTAAAAAGCCGAAACTGGCCGGAAAAGGCCGAAAATGTACAAGACAGGATTCTCCGGATGCTGGTTGTATTGGAAGTACCATTCTTCGGGGATTGGCAGCGCGCACCGTGTTCTCTCACATCATAATATCCTGCTATTCTGCCCGTTTTTGATCACTTAATATGTCGGAAATGTCCGGAAAAGGCCGAAGGTGTACAGAACCTGATGCTCCGTATGCTCGTTGTAAGGGGCGTACCATTTCTCGGGGATTGGCAGCGCGTAACGTGTTCTCTCACATCATAATATCCTGATAAACGGCACATTTTGAAACAATTAAAAAGCCGGAAATGTCCGGAAAAGGCGGAATGTTTACAGAACCCGTTGCTCCGTATGCTCGTTGTAGTGGGCGTACCATTTTTCGGGGATTGGCAGCGTGCAGCGAGATCTCAAACATCATAATATCCTGCGATACGACCCTTTTTGAAACAATTAAAAAGCCGGTAATATCCGGAAAAGGCCGAAGGTGTACAGAACCCGTTGCTCCGTATGCTCGTTGCAATGGAAGGACCATTTTTGGGGGATTGGCAGCGTGCAGCGAGTTCTCACACCTCATAATATCCTGCGAAACGACTCATTTTGAAACTATTAAAATGCCGAAACTTGCCGGAAAAGGCCGAATATGTACAAGACAGGATCCTCCGCATGCTCGTTGTAATGGAAGTACCATTCTTCGGGGATTGGTTGCGCGCAACGAGTTCTCTCACATCATAATATCCTGATATACGGCCCATTTTGAAACAATTAAAAAGCCGGAAATGTCCGGAAAAGGCCGAAGGTGTACAGAACCCGTTGCTCCGTATGCTCGTTGTAATGGAATTACCATTTTTGGGGTATTGGCAACGCTCAACGCGTTTTTACACATCATAATATCCTGCTATTCGGCCCATTTTTGATCACTTAAAATGCCGGAAATGTCCGGAAAAGGCCGAAGGTGTACAGAACCTGATGCTCCGTATGCTCGTTGTAGTGGGCGTACCATTTTTCGGGGATTGTCAGCGTGCAGCGAGTTCTCACACCTCATAATATCCTGCGATACGACTCATTTTGAAACTATTAAAAAGCCGAAACTGGCCGGAAAAGGCCGAATATGTACAAGACAGGATTCTCCGCATGCTCGTTGTAATGGTAGTACCATTCTTCGAGGATTGGCTGCGCGCAACGAGTTCTCTCACATCATAATATCCTGCGATACGACCCATTTCGAAACAATTAAAAAGCCGAAACTGGCCGGAAAAGGCCGAAAATGTACAAGACAGGATTCTCCGGATGCTGGTTGTATTGGAAGTACCATTCTTCGGGGATTGGCAGCGCGCACCGTGTTCTCTCACATCATAATATCCTGCTATTCTGCCCGTTTTTGATCACTTAATATGCCGGAAATGTCCGGAAAAGGCCGAAGGTGTACAGAACCTGATGCTCCGTATGCTCGTTGTAAGGGGCGTACCATTTCTCGGGGATTGGCAGCGCGTAACGTGTTCTCTCACATCATAATATCCTGATAAACGGCACATTTTGAAACAATTAAAAAGCCGGAAATGTCCGGAAAAGGACGAAGGTGTACAGAACCCGTTGCTCCGTATGCTCGTTGTAGTGGGCGTACCATTTTTCGCGGATTGGCAGCGTGCAGCGAGATCTCAAACATCATAATATCCTGCGATACGACCCTTTTTGAAACAATTAAAAAGCCGGTAATATCCGGAAAAGGCCGAAGGTGTACAGAACCCGTTGCTCCGTATGCTCGTTGTAATGGAATTACCATTTTTGGGGGATTGGCAGCGTGCAGCGAGTTCTCACACCTCATAATATCCTGCGAAACGACTCATTTTGAAACTATTAAAATGCAGAAACTTGCCGGAAAAGGCCGAATATGTGCAAGACAGAATTCTCCGCATGCTCGTTGTAATGGAAGTACCATTCTTTGGGGATTGGCAGCGCGCAACGAGTTCTCTCACATCATAATATCCTGATATACGGCCCATTTTGAAACAATTAAAAAGCCGGAAATGTCCGGAAAAGGCCGAAGGTGTACAGAACCCAATGCTCCGTTTGCTCGTTGTAATGGAAGTACCATTTTTGGGGGGTTGGCAGAGAGCAACTGGTTCTTACACATCATAATATCCTGATATACGGCCCATTTTGAAACAATTACAAAGCCGGAAATATCCGGGAAAGGCCGAAGGTGTACAGAACCCGTTGCTCCGTATGCTCGTTGTAATGGAATTACCATTTTTGTGGGATTGGCAACGCTCAACGCGTTTTTACACATCATAATATCCTGCTATTCGGCCCATTTTTGATCACTTAAAATGCCGGAAATGTCCGGAAAAGGCCGAAGGTGTACAGAACCTGATGCTCCGTATGCTCGTTGTAAGGGGCGTACCATTTCTCGGGGATTGGCAGCGCGTAACGTGTTCTCTCTCATCATAATATCCTGATAAACGGCACATTTTGAAACAATTAAAAAGCCGGAAATGTCCGGAAAAGGCCGAAGGTGTACAGAACCCGTTGCTCCGTATGCTCGTTGTAGTGGGCGTACCATTTTTCGGGGATTGGCAGCGTGCAGCGAGTTCTCACACCTCATAATATCCTGCGATACGACTCATTTTGAAACTATTAAAAAGCCGAAACTGGCCGGAAAAGGCCGAATATGTACAAGACAGGATTCTCCGCATGCTCGTTGTAATGGAAGTACCATTCTTCGGGGATTGGCTGCGCGCAACGAGTTCTCTCACATCATAATATCCTGCGATACGACCCATTTTGAAACAATTAAAAAGCCGAAACTGGCCGGAAAAGGCCGAAAATGTACAAGACAGGATTCTCCGGATGCTGGTTGTATTGGAAGTACCATTCTACGGGGATTGGCAGCGCGCACCGTGTTCTTTCACATCATAATATCCTGCTATTCTGCCCGTTTTTGATCACTTAATATGCCGGAAATGTCCGGAAAAGGCCGAAGGTGTACAGAACCTGATGCTCCGTATGCTCGTTGTAAGGAGCGTACCATTTCTCGGGGATTGGCAGCGCGTAACGTGTTCTCTCACATCATAATATCCTGATAAACGGCACATTTTGAAACAATTAAAAAGCCGGAAATGTCCGGAAAAGGCCGAATGTTTACAGAACCCGTTGCTCCGTATGCTCGTTGTAGTGGGCGTACCATATTTCGGGGATTGGCAGCGTGCAGCGAGATCTCAAACATCATAATATCCTGCGATACGACCCTTTTTGAAACAATTAAAAAGCCGGTAATATCCGGAAAAGGCCGAAGGTGTACAGATCCCGTTGCTCCGTATGCTCGTTGTAATGGAAGGACCATTTTTGGGGGATTGGCAGCGTGCAGCGAGTTCTCACACCTCATAATATCCTGCGAAACGACTCATTTTGAAACTATTAAAATGCCGAAACTTGCCGGAAAAGGCCGAATATGTACAAGACAGGATTCTCCGCATGCTCGTTGTAATGGAAGTACCATTCTTCGGGGATTGGTTGCGCGCAACGAGTTCTCTCACATCATAATATCCTGATATACGGCCCATTTTGAAACAATTAAAAAGCCGGAAATGTCCGGAAAAGGCCGAAGGTGTACAGAACCCGTTGCTCCCTTTGCTTGTTGTAATGGAAGTACCATTTTTGGGGGGTTGGCAGAGAGCAACTGGTTCTTACACATCATAATATCCTGATATACGGCCCATTTTGAAGCAATTAAATAGCCGGAAATGTCCGGAAAAGGCCGAAGGTGTACAGAACCCGTTGCTCCGTATGCTCGTTGCAATGGGCGTACCATTTTTCGGGGATTTCCAGCGTGCAGCCAGTTCTCACACCTCATAATATCCTGCGATACGACCCATTTTGAAACTATTAAAAAGCCGAAACTGGCCGGAAATGGCCGAATATGTACAAGACAGGATTCTCCGCATGCTCGTTGTAATGGAAGTACCATTCTTCGGGGATTGGCAGCGCGCAACGAGTTCTCTCACATCATAATATCCTGATATACGGCCCATTTCGAAACAATTAAAAAGCCGGAAATGTCCGGAAAAGGCCGAAGGTGTACAGAACCCGTTGCTCCCTTTGCTTGTTGTAATGGAAGTACCATTTTTGAGGGGTTGGCAGAGAGCAACTGGTTCTTACACATCATAATATCCTGATATACGGCCCCTATTGAAGCAGTTAAAAAGCCGGAAATGTCCGGAAAAGGCCGAAGGTGTACAGAACCCGCTGCTCCGTATGCTCGTTGTAATGGGCGTACCATTTTTCGGGGATTTCCAGCGTGCAGCCAGTTCTCACACCTCATAATATCCTGCGATACGACCCATTTTGAAACTATTATAAAGCCGAAACTGGCCGGAAATGGCCGAATATGTACAAGACAGGATTCTCCGCATGGTCGTTGTAATGGAAGTACCATTCTTCGGGGATTGGCAGCGCGCAACGAGTTCTCTCACATCATAATATCCTGCTATACGGCCCGTTTTTAATCACATAAAATGCCGGAAATGTCCGGAAAAGGCCGAAGGTGTACAGAACCCGCTGCTCCGTATGCTCGTTGTAATGGGCGTACCATTTTTCGGGGATTTCCAGCGTGCAGCCAGTTCTCACACCTCATAATATCCTGCGATACGACCCATTTTGAAACTATTATAAAGCCGAAACTGGCCGGAAATTGCCGAATATGTACAAGACAGGATTCTCCGCATGGTCGTTGTAATGGAAGTACCATTCTTCGGGGATTGGCAGCGCGCAACGAGTTCTCTCACATCATAATATCCTGCTATACGGCCCGTTTTTAATCACATAAAATGCCGGAAATGTCCGGAAAAGGCCGAAGGTGTACAGAACCCAATGCTCCGTTTGCTCGTTGTAATGGAAGTACCATTTTTGGGGGGTTGGCAGAGAGCAACTGGTTCTTACACATCATAATATCCTGATATACGGCCCATTTTGAAACAATTAAAAAGCCGGAAATATCCGGAAAAGGCCGAAGGTGTACAGAACCCGTTGCTCCGTATGCTCGTTGTAATGGAATTACCATTTTTGGGGTATTGGCAACGCTCAACGCGTTTTTACACATCATAATATCCTGCTATTCGGCCCATTTTTGATCACTTAAAATGCCGGAAATGTCCGGAAAAGGGCGAAGGTGTACAGAACCTGATGCTCCGTATGCTCGCTGTAGTGGGCGTTCCATTTTTCGGGGATTGGCAGCGTGCACCGTGTTCTCTCACATTATAATATCCTGCTATTCTGCCCGTTTTTGATCACTTAATATGCCGGAAATGTCCGGAAAAGGCCGAAGGTGTACAGAACCTGATGCTCCGTATGCTCGTTGTAAGGGGCGTACCATTTCTCGGGGATTGGCAGCGCGTAACGTGTTCTCTCACATCATAATATCCTGATAAACGGCACATTTTGAAACAATTAAAAAGCCGGAAATGTCCGGAAAAGGCCGAAGGTGTACAGAACCCGTTGCTCCCTTTGCTTGTTGTAATGGAAGTACCATTTTTGGGGGGTTGGCAGAGAGCAACTGGTTCTTACACATCATAATATCCTGATATACGGCTCATTTTGAAGCAATTAAAAAGCCGGAAATGTCCGGAAAAGGCCGAAGGTGTACAGAACCCGTTGCTCCGTATGCTCGTTGTAGTGGGCGTACCATTTTTCGCGGATTGGCAGCGTGCAGCGAGATCTCAAACATCATAATATCCTGCGATACGACCCTTTTTGAAACAATTAAAAAGCCGGTAATATCCGGAAAAGGCCGAAGGTGTACAGAACCCGTTGCTCCGTATGCTCGTTGTAATGGAAGGACCATTTTTGGGGATTGGCAGCGTGCAGCGAGTTCTCACACCTCATAATGTCCTGCGAAACGACTCATTTTGAAACTATTAAAATGCAGAAACTTGCCGGAAAAGGCCGAATATGTACAAGACAGGATTCTCCGCATGCTCGTTGTAATGGAAGTACCATTCTTCGGGGATTGGCAGCGCGCAACAAGTTCTCTCACATCATAATATCCTGATATACGGCCCATTTTGAAACAATTAAAAAGCCGGAAATGTCCGGAAAAGGCCGAAGGTGTACAGAACCCGTTGCTCCGTATGCTCGTTGTAGTGGGCGTACCATTTTTGGGGGATTGGCAGCGTGCAGCGAGTTCTCACACCTCATAATATCCTGCGAAGCGACTCATTTTGAAACTATTAAAATGCCGAAACTTGCCGGAAAAGGCCGAATATGTACAAGACAGGATTCTCCGCATGCTCGTTGTAATGGAAGTACCATTCTTCGGGGATTGGCAGCGCGCAACGAGTTCTCTCACATCATAATATCCTGATATAGGGCCCATTTTGAAACAATTAAAAAGTCGGAAATGTCCGGAAAAGGCCGAAGGTGTACAGAACCCGTTGCTCCCTTTGCTTGTTGTAATGGAAGTACCATTTTTGGGGGGTTGGCAGAGACCAACTGGTTCTTACACATCATAATATCCTGATATACGGCCCATTTTGAAGCAATTAAAAAGCCGGAAATGTCCGGAAAAGGCCGAAGGTGTACAGAACCCGTTGCTCCGTATGCTCGTTGTAATGGACGTACCATTTTTCGGGGATTTCCAGCGTGCAGCCAGTTCTCACACCTCATAATATCCTGCGATACGACCCATTTTGAAACTATTAAAAAGCCGAAACTGGCCGGAAATGGCCGAATATGTACAAGACAGGATTCTCCGCATGCTCGTTGTAATGGAAGTACCATTCTTCGGGGATTGGCAGCGCGCAACGAGTTCTCTCACATCATTATATCCTGATATACGGCCCATTTTGAAACAATTAAAAAGCCGGAAATGTCCGGAAAAGGCCGAAGGTGTACAGAACCCGTTGCTCCCTTTGCTTGTTGTAATGGAAGTACCATTTTTGGGGGGTTGGCAGAGAGCAACTGGTTCTTACACATCATAATATCCTGATATACGGCCCCTATTGAAGCAATTAAAAAGCCGGAAATATCCGGAAAAGGCCGAAGGTGTACAGAACCCGCTGCTCCGTATGCTCGTTGTAATGGGCGTACCATTTTTCGGGGATTTCCAGCGTGCAGCCAGTTCTCACACCTCATAATATCCTGCGATACGACCCATTTTGAAACTATTAAAAAGCCGAAACTGGCCGGAAAAGGCCGAAAATGTACAAGACAGGATTCTCCGGATGCTGGTTGTATTGGAAGTACCATTCTTCGGGGATTGGTTGCGCGCAACGAGTTCTCTCACATCATAATATCCTGCGAAACGACTCATTTTGAAACTATTAAAATGCCGAAACTTGCCGGAAAAGGCCGAATATGTACAAGACAGGATTCTCCGCATGCTCGTTGAAATGGAAGTACCATTCTTCGGGGATTTGCAGCGCGCAACGAGTTCCTTCACATCATAATATCCTGCTATACGGCCCGTTTTTAATCACATAAAATGCCGGAGATGTCCGGAAAAGGCCGAAGGTGTACAGAACCCAATGCTCCGTTTACTCGTTGTAATGGAAGTACCATTTTTTGGGGGTTGGCAGAGAGCAACTGGTTCTTGCACATCATAATATCCTGATATACGGCCCATTTTGAAACAATTACAAAGCCGGAAATATCCGGAAAAGGCCGAAGGTGTACAGAACCCGTTGCTCCGTATGCTCTTTGTAATGGAATTACCATTTTTGTGGGATTGGCAACGCTCAACGCGTTTTTACACATCATAATATCCTGCTATTCGGCCCATTTTTGATCACTTAAAATGCCGGAAATGTCCGGAAAAGGCCGAAGGTGTACAGAACCTGATGCTCCGTATGCTCGTTGTAAGGGGCGTACCATTTCTCGGGGATTGGCAGCGCGTAACGTGTTCTCTCTCATCATAATATCCTGATAAACGGCACATTTTGAAACAATTAAAAAGCCGGAAATGTCCGGAAAAGGCCGAAGGTGTACAGAACCCGTTGCTCCGTATGCTCGTTGTAGTGGGCGTACCATTTTTCGGGGATTGGCAGCGTGCAGCGAGTTCTCACACCTCATAATATCCTGCGATACGACTCATTTTGAAACTATTAAAAAGCCGAAACTGGCGGGAAAAGGCCGAATATGTACAAGACAGGATTCTCCGCATGCTCGTTGTAATGGAAGTACCATTTTTGGGGGGTTGGCAGAGAGCAACTGGTTCTTACACATCATAATATCCTGATATACGGCCCCTATTGAAGCAATTAAAAAGCCGGAAATATCCGGAAAAGGCCGAAGGTGTACAGAACCCGCTGCTCCGTATGCTCGTTGTAATGGGCGTACCATTTTTCGGGGATTTCCAGCGTGCAGCCAGTTCTCACACCTCATAATATCCTGCGATACGACCCATTTTGAAACTATTAAAAAGCCGAAACTGGCCGGAAAAGGCCGAATGTTTACAGAACCCGTTGCTCCGTATGCTCGTTGTAGTGGGCGTACCATTTTTCGGGGATTGGCAGCGTGCAGCGAGATCTCAAACATCATAATATCCTGCGATACGACCCTTTTTGAAACAATTAAAAAGCCGGTAATATCCGGAAAAGGCCGAAGGTGTACAGAACCCGTTGCTCCGTATGCTCGTTGTAATGGAAGGACCATTTTTGGGGGATTGGCAGCGTGCAGCGAGTTCTCACACCTCATAATATCCTGCGAAACGACTCATTTTGAAACTATTAAAATGCCGAAACTTGCCGGAAAAGGCCGAATATGTACAAGACAGGATTCTCCGCATGCTCGTTGTAATGGAAGTACCATACTTCGGGGATTGGTTGCGCGCAACGAGTTCTCTCACATAATAATATCCTGATATACGGCCCATTTTGAAACAATTAAAAAGCCGGAAATGTCCGGAGAAGGCCGAAGGTGTACAGAACCCGTTGCTCCCTTTGCTTGTTGTAATGGAAGTACCATTTTTGGGGGGTTGGCAGAGAGCAACTGGTTCTTACACATCATAATATCCTGATATACGGCCCATTTTGAAGCAATTAAAAAGCCGGAAATGTCCGGAAAAGGCCGAAGGTGTACAGAACCCGTTGCTCCGTATGCTCGTTGCAATGGGCGTACCATTTTTCGGGGATTTCCAGCGTGCAGCCAGTTCTCACACCTCATAATATCCTGCGATACGACCCATTTTGAAACTATTAAAAAGCCGAAACTGGCCGGAAATGGCCGAATATGTACAAGACAGGATTCTCCGCATGCTCGCTGTAATGGAAGTACCATTCTTCGGGGATTGGCAGCGCGCAACGAGTTCTCTCACATCATAATATCCTGATATACGGCCCATTTTGAAACAATTAAAAAGCCGGAAATGTCCGGAAAAGGCCGAAGGTGTACAGAACCCGTTGCTCCCTTTGCTTGTTGTAATGGAAGTACCATTTTTGGGGGGTTGGCAGAGAGCAACTGGTTCTTACACATCATAATATCCTGATATACGGCCCATTTTGAAGCAATTAAAAAGCCGGAAATGTCCGGAAAAGGCCGAAGGTGTACAGAACCCGTTGCTCCGTATGCTCGTTGCAATGGGCGTACCATTTTTCGGGGATTTCCAGCGTGCAGCCAGTTCTCACACCTCATAATATCCTGCGATACGACCCATTTTGAAACTATTAAAAAGCCGAAACTGGCCGGAAATGGCCGAATATGTACAAGACAGCATTCTCCGCATGCTCGTTGTAATGGAGGTACCATTCTTCGGGGATTGGCAGCGCGCAACGAGTTCTCTCACATCATAATATCCTGATATACGGCCCATTTTGAAACAATTAAAAAGCCGGAAATGTCCGGAAAAGGCCGAAGGTGTACAGAACCCGTTGCTCCGTATGCTCGTTGTAATGGAATTACCATTTTTGGGGGATTGGCAACGCTCAACGCGTTTTTACACATCATAATATCCTGCTATTCGGCCCATTTTTGATCACTTAAAATGCCGGAAATGTCCGGAAAAGGCCGAAGGTGTACAGAACCTGATGCTCCGTATGCTCGTTGTAGTGGGCGTACCATTTTTCGGGGATTGTCAGCGTGCAGCGAGTTCTCACACCTCATAATATCCTGCGATACGACTCATTTTGAAACTATTAAAAAGCCGAAACTGGCCGGAAAAGGCCGAATATGTACAAGACGGGATTCTCCGCATGCTCGTTGTAATGGTAGTACCATTCTTCGAGGATTGGCTGCGCGCAACGAGTTCTCTCACATCATAATATCCTGCGATACGACCCATTTCGAAACAATTAAAAAGCCGAAACTGGCCGGAAAAGGCCGAAAATGTACAAGACAGGATTCTCCGGATGCTGGTTGTATTGGAAGTACCATTCTTCGGGGATTGGCAGCGCGCACCGTGTTCTCTCACATCATAATATCCTGCTATTCTGCCCGTTTTTGATCACTTAATATGCCGGAAATGTCCGGAAAAGGCCGAAGGTGTACAGAACCTGATGCTCCGTATGCTCGTTGTAAGGGGCGTACCATTTCTCGGGGATTGGCAGCGCGTAACGTGTTCTCTCACATCATAATATCCTGATAAACGGCACATTTTGAAACAATTAAAAACCCGGAAATGTCCGGAAAAGGACGAAGGTGTACAGAACCCGTTGCTCCGTATGCTCGTTGTAGTGGGCGTACCATTTTTCGCGGATTGGCAGCGTGCAGCGAGATCTCAAACATCATAATATCCTGCGATACGACCCTTTTTGAAACAATTAAAAAGCCGGTAATATCCGGAAAAGGCCGAAGGTGTACAGAACCCGTTGCTCCGTATGCTCGTTGTAATGGAATTACCATTCTTGGGGGATTGGCAGCGTGCAGCGAGTTCTCACACCTCATAATATCCTGCGAAACGACTCATTTTGAAACTATTAAAATGCAGAAACTTGCCGGAAAAGGCCGAATATGTGCAAGACAGGATTCTCCGCATGCTCGTTGTAATGGAAGTACCATTCTTCGGGGATTGGCAGCGCGCAACGAGTTCTCTCACATCATAATATCCTGATATACGGCCCATTTTGAAACAATTAAAAAGCCGGAAATGTCCGGAAAAGGCCGAAGGTGTACAGAACCCGTTGCTCCCTTTGCTTGTTGTAATGGAAGTACCATATTTGGGGGGTTGGCAGAGAGCAACTGGTTCTTACACATCATAATATCCTGATATACGGCCCATTTTGAAGCAATTAAAAAGCCGGAAATGTCCGGAAAAGGCCGAAGGTGTACAGAACCTGATGCTCCGTATGCTCGTTGTAAGGGGCGTACCATTTCTCGGGGATTGGCAGCGCGTAACGTGATCTCTCACATCATAATATCCTGATAAACGGCACATTTTGAAACAATTAAAAAGCCGGAAATGTCCGGAAAAGGACGAAGGTGTACAGAACCCGTTGCTCCGTATGCTCGTTGTAGTGGGCGTACCATTTTTCGGGGATTTCCAGCGTGCAGCCAGTTCTCACACCTCATAATATCCTGCGATACGAACCATTTTCAAACTATTAAAAAGCCGAAACTGGCCGGAAATGGCCGAATATGTACAAGACAGGATTCTCCGCATGCTCGTTGTAATGGAAGTACCATTCTTCGGGGATTGGCAGCGCGCAACGAGTTCTCTCACATCATAATATCCTGATATACGGCCCATTTCGAAACAATTAAAAAGCCGGAAATGTCCGGAAAAGGCCGAAGGTGTACAGAACCCGTTGCTCCCTTTGCTTGTTGTAATGGAAGTACCATTTTTGAGGGGTTGGCAGAGAGCAACTGGTTCTTACACATCATAATATCCTGATATACGGCCCCTATTGAAGCAGTTAAAAAGCCGGAAATGTCCGGAAAAGGCCGAAGGTGTACAGAACCCGCTGCTCCGTATGCTCGTTGTAATGGGCGTACCATTTTTCGGGGATTTCCAGCGTGCAGCCAGTTCTCACACCTCATAATATCCTGCGATACGACCCATTTTGAAACTATTAAAAAGCCGAAACTGGCCGGAAATGGCCGAATATGTACAAGACAGGATTCTCCGCATGGTCGTTGTAATGGAAGTACCATTCTTCGGGGATTGGCAGCGCGCAACGAGTTCTCTCACATCATAATATCCTGCTATACGGCCCGTTTTTAATCACATAAAATGCCGGAGATGTCCGGAAAAGGCCGAAGGTGTACAGAACCCAATGCTCCGTATGCTCGTTGCAATGGGCGTACCATTTTTCGGGGATTGTCAGCGTGCAGCGAGTTCTCACACCTCATAATATCCTGCGATACGACTCATTTTGAAACTATTAAAAAGCCGAAACTGGCCGGAAAAGGCCGAATATGTACAAGACGGGATTCTCCGCATGCTCGTTGTAATGGTAGTACCATTCTTCGAGGATTGGCTGCGCGCAACGAGTTCTCTCACATCATAATATCCTGCGATACGACCCATTTCGAAACAATTAAAAAGCCGAAACTGGCCGGAAAAGGCCGAAAATGTACAAGACAGGATTCTCCGGATGCTGGTTGTATTGGAAGTACCATTCTTCGGGGATTGGCAGCGCGCACCGTGTTCTCTCACATCATAATATCCTGCTATTCTGCCCGTTTTTGATCACTTAATATGCCGGAAATGTCCGGAAAAGGCCGAAGGTGTACAGAACCTGATGCTCCGTATGCTCGTTGTAAGGGGCGTACCATTTCTCGGGGATTGGCAGCGCGTAACGTGTTCTCTCACATCATAATATCCTGATAAACGGCACATTTTGAAACAATTAAAAACCCGGAAATGTCCGGAAAAGGCCGAAGGTGTACAGAACCCGTTGCTCCGTATGCTCGTTGTAGTGGGCGTACCATTTTTCGCGGATTGGCAGCGTGCAGCGAGATCTCAAACATCATAATATCCTGCGATACGACCCTTTTTGAAACAATTAAAAAGCCGGTAATATCCGGAAAAGGCCGAAGGTGTACAGAACCCGCTGCTCCGTATGCTCGTTGTAATGGGCGTACCATTTTTCGGGGATTTCCAGCGTGCAGCCAGTTCTCACACCTCATAATATCCTGCGATACGACCCATTTTGAAACTATTAAAAAGCCGAAACTGGCCGGAAAAGGCCGAAATTGTACAAGACAGGATTCTCCGGATGCTGGTTGTATTGGAAGTACCATTCTTCGGGGATTGGTTGCGCGCAACGAGTTCTCTCACATCATAATATCCTGCGAAACGACTCATTTTGAAACTATTAAAATGCCGAAACTTGCCGGAAAAGGCCGAATATGTACAAGACAGGATTCTCCGCATGCTCGTTGAAATGGAAGTACCATTCTTCGGGGATTTGCAGCGCGCAACGAGTTCCTTCACATCATAATATCCTGCTATACGGCCCGTTTTTAATCACATAAAATGCCGGAGATGTCCGGAAAAGGCCGAAGGTGTACAGAACCCAATGCTCCGTTTACTCGTTGTAATGGAAGTACCATTTTTGGGGGGTTGGCAGAGAGCAACTGGTTCTTACACATCATAATATCCTGATATACGGCCCATTTTGAAACAATTACAAAGCCGGAAATATCCGGAAAAGGCCGAAGGTGTACAGAACCCGTTGCTCCGTATGCTCGTTGTAATGGAATTACCATTTTTGTGGGATTGGCAACGCTCAACGCGTTTTTACACATCATAATATCCTGCTATTCGGCCCATTTTTGATCACTTAAAATGCCGGAAATGTCCGGAAAAGGCCGAAGGTGTACAGAACCTGATGCTCCGTATGCTCGTTGTAAGGGGCGTACCATTTCTCTGGGATTGGCAGCGCGTAACGTGTTCTCTCTCATCATAATATCCTGATAAACGGCACATTTTGAAACAATAAAAAAGCCGGAAATGTCCGGAAAAGGCCGAAGGTGTACAGAACCCGTTGCTCCGTATGCTCGTTGTAGTGGGCGTACCATTTTTCGGGGATTGGCAGCGTGCAGCGAGTTCTCACACCTCATAATATCCTGCGATACGACTCATTTTGAATCTATTAAAAAGCCGAAACTGGCCGGAAAAGGCCGAATATGTACAAGACAGGATTCTCCGCATGCTCGTTGTAATGGAAGTACCATTCTTCGGGGATTGGCTGCGCGCAACGAGTTCTCTCACATCATAATATCCTGCGATACGACCCATTTTGAAACAATTAAAAAGCCGAAACTGGCCGGAAAATGCCGAAAATGTACAAGACAGGATTCTCCGGATGCTGGTTGTATTGGAAGTACCATTCTTCGGGGATTGGCAGCGCGCACCGTGTTCTCTCACATCATAATATCCTGCTATTCTGCCCGTTTTTGATCACTTAATATGCCGGAAATGTCCGGAAAAGGCCGAAGGTGTACAGAACCTGATGCTCCGTATGCTCGTTGTAAGGGGCGTACCATTTCTCGGGGATTGGCAGCGCGTAACGTGTTCTCTCACATCATAATATCCTGATAAACGGCACATTTTGAAACAATTAAAAAGCCGGAAATGTCCGGAAAAGGCCGAATGTTTACAGAACCCGTTGCTCCGTATGCTCGTTGTAGTGGGCGTACCATTTTTCGGGGATTGGCAGCGTGCAGCGAGATCTCAAACATCATAATATCCTGCGATACGACCCTTTTTGAAACAATTAAAAAGCCGGTAATATCCGGAAAAGGCCGAAGGTGTACAGAACCCGTTGCTCCGTATGCTTGTTGTAATGGAAGGACCATTTTTGGGGGATTGGCAGCGTGCAGCGAGTTCTCACACCTCATAATATCCTGCGAAACGACTCATTTTGAAACTATTAAAATGCCGAAACTTGCCGGAAAAGGCCGAATATGTACAAGACAGGATTCTCCGCATGCTCGTTGTAATGGATGTACCATTCTTCGGGGATTGGTTGCGCGCAACGAGTTCTCTCACATCATAATATCCTGATATACGGCCCATTTTGAAACAATTAAAAAGCCGGAAATGTCCGGAAAAGGCCGAAGGTGTACAGAACCCGTTGCTCCCTTTGCTTGTTGTAATGGAAGTACCATTTTTGGGGGGTTGGCAGAGAGCAACTGGTTCTTACACATCATAATATCCTGAAATACGGCCCATTTTGAAGCAATTAAAAAGCCGGAAATGTCCGGAAAAGGCCGAAGGTGTACAGAACCCGTTGCTCCGTATGCTCGTTGCAATGTGCGTACCATTTTTCGGGGATTTCCAGCGTGTAGCCAGTTCTCACACCTCATAATATCCTGCGATACGACCCATTTTGAAACTATTAAAAAGCCGAAACTGGCCGGAAATGGCCGAATATGTACAAGACAGGATTCTCCGCATGCTCGTTGTAATGGAAGTACCATTCTTCGGGGATTGGCAGCGCGCAACGAGTTCTCTCACATCATAATATCCTGATATACGGCCCATTTTGAAACAATTAAAAAGCCGGAAATGTCCGGAAAAGGCCGAAGGTGTACAGAACCCGTTGCTCCGTATGCTCGTTGTAATGGAATTACCATTTTTGGGGGATTGGCAACGCTCAACGCGTTTCTACACATCATAATATCCTGCGATACGACTCATTTTGAAACTATTAAAAAGCCGAAACTGGCCGGAAAAGGCCGAATATGTGCAAGACAGGATTCTCCGCATGCTCGTTGTAATGGATGTACCATTCTTCGGGGATTGGTTGCGCGCAACGAGTTCTCTCACATCATAATATCCTGATATACGGCCCATTTTGAAACAATTAAAAAGCCGGAAATGTCCGGAAAAGGCCGAAGGTGTACAGAACCCGTTGCTCCCTTTGCTTGTTGTAATGGAAGTACCATTTTTGGGGGGTTGGCAGAGAGCAACTGGTTCTTACACATCATAATATCCTGAAATACGGCCCATTTTGAAGCAATTAAAAAGCCGGAAATGTCCGGAAAAGGCCGAAGGTGTACAGAACCCGTTGCTCCGTATGCTCGTTGCAATGTGCGTACCATTTTTCGGGGATTTCCAGCGTGTAGCCAGTTCTCACACCTCATAATATCCTGCGATACGACCCATTTTGAAACTATTAAAAAGCCGAAACTGGCCGGAAATGGCCGAATATGTACAAGACAGGATTCTCCGCATGCTCGTTGTAATGGAAGTACCATTCTTCGGGGATTGGCAGCGCGCAACGAGTTCTCTCACATCATAATATCCTGATATACGGCCGATTTTGAAACAATTAAAAAGCCGGAAATGTCCGGAAAAGGCCGAAGGTGTACAGAACCCGTTGCTCCGTATGCTCGTTGTAATGGAATTACCATTTTTGGGGGATTGGCAACGCTCAACGCGTTTTTACACATCATAATATCCTGCTATTCGGCCCATTTTTGATCACTTAAAATGCCGGAAATGTCCGGAAAAGGCCGAAGGTGTACAGAACCTGATGCTCCGTATGCTCGTTGTAGAGGGCGTACCATTTTTCGGGGATTGTCAGCGTGCAGCGAGTTCTCACACCTCATAATATCCTGCGATACGACTCATTTTGAAACTATTAAAAAGCCGAAACTGGCCGGAAAAGGCCGAATATGTACAAGACAGGACTCTCCGCATGCTCGTTGTAATGGTAGTACCATTCTTCGAGGATTGGCTGCGCGCAACGAGTTCTCTCACATCATAATATCCTGCGATACGACCCATTTCGAAACAATTAAAAAGCCGAAACTGGCCGGAAAAGGCCGAAAATGTACAAGACAGGATTCTCCGGATGCTGGTTGTATTGGAAGTACCATTCTTCGGGGATTGGCAGCGCGCACCGTGTTCTCTCACATCATAATATCCTGCTATTCTGCCCGTTTTTGATCACTTAATATGCCGGAAATGTCCGGAAAAGGCCGAAGGTGTACAGAACCTGATGCTCCGTATGCTCGTTGTAAGGGGCGTACCATTTCTCGGGGATTGGCAGCGCGTAACGTGTTCTCTCACATCATAATATCCTGATAAACGCCACATTTTGAAACAATTAAAAAGCCGGAAATGTCCGGAAAAGGACGAAGGTGTACAGAACCCGTTGCTCCGTATGCTCGTTGTAGTGGGCGTACCATTTTTCGCGGATTGGCAGCGTGCAGCGAGATCTCAAACATCATAATATCCTGCGATACGACCCTTTTTGAAACAATTAAAAAGCCGGTAATATCCGGAAAAGGCCGAAGGTGTACAGAACCCGTTGCTCCGTATGCTCGTTGTAATGGAATTACCATTTTTGGGGGATTGGCAGCGTGCAGCGAGTTCTCACACCTCAAAATATCCTGCGAAACGACTCATTTTGAAACTATTAAAATGCAGAAACTTGCCGGAAAAGGCCGAATATGTGCAAGACAGGATTCTCCGCATGCTCGTTGTAATGGAAGTACCATTCTTCGGGGATTGGCAGCGCGCAACGAGTTCTCTCACATCATAATATCCTGATATACGGCCCATTTTGAAACAATTAAAAAGCCGGAAATGTCCGGAAAAGGCCGAAGGTGTACAGAACCCAATGCTCCGTTTGCTCGTTGTAATGGAAGTACCATTTTTGGGGGGTTGGCAGAGAGCAACTGGTTCTTACACATCATAATATCCTGATATACGGCCCATTTTGAAACAATTACAAAGCCGGAAATATCCGGAAAAGGCCGAAGGTGTACAGAACCCGTTGCTCCGTATGCTCGTTGTAATGGAATTACCATTTTTGGGGGATTGGCAACGCTCAACGCGTTTCTACACATCATAATATCCTGCGATACGACTCATTTTGAAACTATTAAAAAGCCGAAACTGGCCGGAAAAGGCCGAATATGTACAAGACAGGATTCTCGTCATGCTCGTTGTAATGGAAGTACCTTTCTTCGGGGATTTGCAGCGCGCAAGGAGTTCCCTCACATCATAATATCCTGCTATACGGCCCGTTTTTAATCACATGAAATGCCGGAGATGTCCGGAAAAGCCCGAAGGTGTACAGAACCCAATGTTCCGTTTGCTCGTTGTAATGGAAGTACCATTTTTGGGGGGTTGGCAGAGAGCAACTGGTTCTTACACATCATAATACCCTGATATACGGCCCATTTTGAAACAATTAAAAAGCCGGAAATATCCGGAAAAGGCCGAAGGTGTACAGAACCCGTTGCTCCGTATGCTCGTAGTAATGGAAGGACCATTTTTGGGGGATTGGCAACGCTCAACGCGTTTTTACACATCATAATATCCTGATAAACGGCACATTTTGAAACAATTAAAAAGCCGGAAATGTCCGGAAAAGGCCGAAGGTGTACAGAACCCGTTGCTCCGTATGCTCGTTGTAATGGACGTACCATTTTTCGGGGATTGGCAGCGTGCAGCGAGTTCTCACACCTCATAATATCCTGCGATACGACTCATTTTGAAACTGTTAAAAAGCCGAAACTGGCCGGAAAAGGCCGAATATGTACAAGAGAGGATTCTCCGCATGCTCGTTGTAATGGAAGTACCATTCTTCGGGTATTGGCAGCGCTCAACGAGTTCTCTCACATCATAATATCCTGATATACGGCCCATTTTGAAACAAAAAAATAGCCGGAAATGTCCGGAAAAGGCCGAAGGTGTACAGAACCGGTTGCTCCCTTTGCTTGTTGTAATGGAAGTACCGTTTTTGGGGGGTTGGCAGAGAGCAACTGGTTCTTACACATCATAACATCATGATATACGGCCCATTTTGAAGCAATTAAAAAGCAGGAAATGTCCGGAAAAGGCCGAAGGTGTACAGAACCCGTTGCTCCGTATGCTCGTTGTAATGGGCGTACCATTTTTCGGGGATTTCCAGCGTGCAGCCAGTTCTCACACCTCATAATATCCTGCGATACGACCCATTTTGAAACTATTAAAAAGCCGAAACTGGCCGGAAATGGCCGAATATGTACAAGACAGGATTCTCCGCATGGTCGTTGTAATGGAAGTACCATTCTTCGGGGATTGGCAGCGCGCAACGAGTTCCCTCACATCATAATATCCTGCTATACGGCCCGTTTTTAATCACATGAAATGCCGGAGATGTCCGGAAAAGGCCGAAGGTGTACAGAACCCAATGCTCCGTTTGCTCGTTGTAATGGAAGTACCATTTTTGGGGGGTTGGCAGAGAGCACCTGGTTCTTACACATCATAATATCCTGATATACGGCCCATTTTGAAACAATTAAAAAGCCGGAAATGTCCGGAAAAGGACGAAGGTGTACAGAACCTGATGCTCCGTATGCTCGTTGTAAGGGGCGTACCATTTCTCGGGGATTGGCAGCGCGTAACGTGTTCTCTCACATCATAATATCCTGATAAACGGCACATTTTGAAACAATTAAAAAGCCGGAAATGTCCGGAAAAGGCCGAAGGTGTACAGAACCTGATGCTCCGTATGCTCGTTGTAAGGGGCGTACCATTTCTCGGGGATTGGCAGCTCGTAACGTGTTCTCTCACATCATAATATCCTGATAAACGGCACATTTTGAAACAATTAAAAAGCCGGAAATGTCCGGAAAAGGACGAAGGTGTACAGAACCCGTTGTTCCGTATGCTCGTTGTAGTGGGCGTACCATTTTTCGCGGATTGGCAGCGTGCAGCGAGATCTCAAACATCATAATATCCTGCGATACGACCCTTTTTGAAACAATTAAAAAGCCGGTAATATCCGGAAAAGGCCGAAGGTGTACAGAACCCGTTGCTCCGTATGCTCGTTGTAATGGAATTACCATTTTTGGGGGATTGGCAACGCTCAACGCGTTTTTACACATCATAATATCCTGCGTTACGACTCATTTTGAAACTATTAAAAAGCCGAAACTGGCCGGAAAAGGCCGAATATGTACCAGACAGGATTCTCGTCATGCTCGTTGAAATGGAAGTACCATTCTTCGGGGATATGCAGCGCGCAACGAGTTCCTTCACATCATAATATCCTGCTATACGGCCCGTTTTTAATCACATAAAATGCCGGAGATGTCCGGAAAAGGCCGAAGGTGTACAGAACCCAATGCTCCGTTTGCTCGTTGTAATGGATGTACCATTTTTGGGGGGTTGGCAGAGAGCAACTGGTTCTTACACATCATAATATCCTGATATACGGCCCATTTTGAAACAATTACAAAGCCGGAAATATCCGGAAAAGGCCGAAGGTGTACAGAACCCGTTGCTCCGTATGCTCGTTGTAATGGAATTACCATTTTTGTTGGATTGGCAACGCTCAACGCGTTTTTACACATCATAATATCCTGATAAACGGCACATTTTGAAACAATTAAAAAGCCGGAAATGTCCGGAAAAGGCCGAATGTTTACAGAACCCGTTGCTCCGTATGCTCGTTGTAGTGGGCGTACCATTTTTCGGGGATTGGCAGCGTGCATCGAGATCTCAAACATCATAATATCCTGCGATACGACCCTTTTTGAAACAATTAAAAAGCCGGTAATATCCGGAAAAGGCCGAAGGTGTACAGAACCCGTTGCTCCGTATGCTCGTTGTAATGGAAGGACCATTTTTGGGGGATTGGCAGCGTGCAGCGAGTTCTCACACCTCATAATATCCTGCGAAACGACTCATTTTGAAACTATTAAAATGCCGAAACTTGCCGGAAAAGGCCGAATATGTACAAGACAGGATTCTCCGCATGCTCGTTGTAATGGAAGTACCATTCTTCGGGGATTGGTTGCGCGCAACGAGTTCTCTCACATAATAATATCCTGATATACGGCCCATTTTGAAACAATTAAAAAGCCGGAAATGTCCGGAAAAGGCCGAAGGTGTACAGAACCCGTTGCTCCCTTTGCTTGTTGTAATGGAAGTACCATTTTTGGGGGGTTGGCAGAGAGCAACTGGTTCTTACACATCATAATATCCTGATATACGGCCCATTTTGAAGCAATTAAAAAGCCGGAAATGTCCGGAAAAGGCCGAAGGTGTACAGAACCCGTTGCTCCGTATGCTCGTTGCAATGGGCGTACCATTTTTCGGGGATTTCCAGCGTGCAGCCAGTTCTCACACCTCATAATATCCTGCGATACGACCCATTTTGAAACTATTAAAAAGCCGAAACTGGCCGGAAATGGCCGAATATGTACAAGACAGGATTCTCCGCATGGTCGTTGTAATGGAAGTACCATTCTTCGGGGATTGGCAGCGCGCAACGAGTTCTCTCACATCATAATATCCTGCGATACGACCCTTTTTGAAACAATTAAAAAGCCGGTAATATCCGGAAAAGGCCGAAGGTGTACAGAACCCGTTGCTCCGTATGCTCGTTGTAATGGAATTACCATTTTTGGGGGATTGGCAACGCTCAACGCGTTTTTACACATCATAATATCCTGCGTTACGACTCATTTTGAAACTATTAAAAAGCCGAAACTGGCCGGAAAAGGCCGAATATGTACCAGACAGGATTCTCGTCATGCTCGTTGAAATGGAAGTACCATTCTTCGGGGATATGCAGCGCGCAACGAGTTCCTTCACATCATAATATCCTGCTATACGGCCCGTTTTTAATCACATAAAATGCCGGAGATGTCCGGAAAAGGCCGAAGGTGTACAGAACCCAATGCTCCGTTTGCTCGTTGTAATGGATGTACCATTTTTGGGGGGTTGGCAGAGAGCAACTGGTTCTTACACATCATAATATCCTGATATACGGCCCATTTTGAAACAATTACAAAGCCGGAAATATCCGGAAAAGGCCGAAGGTGTACAGAACCCGTTGCTCCGTATGCTCGTTGTAATGGAATTACCATTTTTGTTGGATTGGCAACGCTCAACGCGTTTTTACACATCATAATATCCTGATAAACGGCACATTTTGAAACAATTAAAAAGCCGGAAATGTCCGGAAAAGGCCGAATGTTTACAGAACCCGTTGCTCCGTATGCTCGTTGTAGTGGGCGTACCATTTTTCGGGGATTGGCAGCGTGCAGCGAGATCTCAAACATCATAATATCCTGCGATACGACCCTTTTTGAAACAATTAAAAAGCCGGTAATATCCGGAAAAGGCCGAAGGTGTACAGAACCCGTTGCTCCGTATGCTCGTTGTAATGGAAGGACCATTTTTGGGGGATTGGCAGCGTGCAGCGAGTTCTCACACCTCATAATATCCTGCGAAACGACTCATTTTGAAACTATTAAAATGCCGAAACTTGCCGGAAAAGGCCGAATATGTACAAGACAGGATTCTCCGCATGCTCGTTGTAATGGTAGTACCATTCTTCGGGGATTGGTTGCGCGCAACGAGTTCTCTCACATAATAATATCCTGATATACGGCCCATTTTGAAACAATTAAAAAGCCGGAAATGTCCGGAAAAGGCCGAAGGTGTACAGAACCCGTTGCTCCCTTTGCTTGTTGTAATGGAAGTACCATTTTTGGGGGGTTGGCAGAGAGCAACTGGTTCTTACACATCATAATATCCTGATATACGGCCCATTTTGAAGCAATTAAAAAGCCGGAAATGTCCGGAAAAGGCCGAAGGTGTACAGAACCCGTTGCTCCGTATGCTCGTTGCAATGGGCGTACCATTTTTCGGGGATTTCCAGCGTGCAGCCAGTTCTCACACCTCATAATATCCTGCGATACGACCCATTTTGAAACTATTAAAAAGCCGAAACTGGCCGGAAATGGCCGAATATGTACAAGACATGATTCTCCGCATGGTCGTTGTAATGGAAGTACCATTCTTCGGGGATTGGCAGCGCGCAACGAGTTCTCTCACATCATAATATCCTGATATACGGCCCATTTTGAAACAATTAAAAAGCCGGAAATGTCCGGAAAAGGCCGAAGGTGTACAGAACCCGTTGCTCCGTATGCTCGTTGTAATGGAATTACCATTTTTGGGGGATTGGCAGCGCTCAACGCGTTTTTACACATCATAATATCCTGCTATTCGGCCCATTTTTGATCACTTAAAATGCCGGAAATGTCCGGAAAAGGCCGAAGGTGTACAGAACCTGATGCTCCGTATGCTCGTTGTAGTGGGCGTACCATTTTTCGGGGATTGTCAGCGTGCAGCGAGTTCTCACACCTCATAATATCCTGCGATACGACTCATTTTGAAACTATTAAAAAGCCGAAACTGGCCGGAAAAGGCCGAATATGTACAAGACAGGACTCTCCGCATGCTCGTTGTAATGGTAGTACCATTCTTCGAGGATTGGCTGCGCGCAAAGAGTTCTCTCACATCATAATATCCTGCGATACGACCCATTTCGAAACAATTAAAAAGCCGAAACTGGCCGGAAAAGGCCGAAAATGTACAAGACAGGATTCTCCGGATGCTGGTTGTATTGGAAGTACCATTCTTCGGGGATTGGCAGCGCGCACCGTGTTCTCTCACATCATAATATCCTGCTATTCTGCCCGTTTTTGATCACTTAATATGCCGGAAATGTCCGGAAAAGGCCGAAGGTGTACAGAACCTGATGCTCCGTATGCTCGTTGTAAGGGGCGTACCATTTCTCGGGGATTGGCAGCGCGTAACGTGTTCTCTCTCATCATAATATCCTGATAAACGGCACATTTTGAAACAATTAAAAAGCCGGAAATGTCCGGAAAAGGCCGAAGGTGTACAGAACCTGATGCTCCGTATGCTCGTTGTAAGGGGCGTACCATTTCTCGGTGATTGGCAGCGCGTAACGTGTTCTCTCACATCATAATATCCTGATAAACGGCACATTTTGAAACAATTAAAAAGCCGGAAATGTCCGGAAAAGGACGAAGGTGTACAGAACCCGTTGTTCCGTATGCTCGTTGTAGTGGGCGTACCATTTTTCGCGGATTGGCAGCGTGCAGCGAGATCTCAAACATCATAATATCCTGCGATACGACCCTTTTTGAAACAATTAAAAAGCCGGTAATATCCGGAAAAGGCCGAAGGTGTACAGAACCCGTTGCTCCGTATGCTCGTTGTAATGGAATTACCATTTTTGGGGGATTGGCAACGCTCAACGCGTTTTTACACATCATAATATCCTGCGTTACGACTCATTTTGAAACTATTAAAAAGCCGAAACTGGCCGGAAAAGGCCGAATATGTACCAGACAGGATTCTCGTCATGCTCGTTGAAATGGAAGTACCATTCTTCGGGGATATGCAGCGCGCAACGAGTTCCTTCACATCATAATATCCTGCTATACGGCCCGTTTTTAATCACATAAAATGCCGGAGATGTCCGGAAAAGGCCGAAGGTGTACAGAACCCAATGCTCCGTTTGCTCGTTGTAATGGAAGTACCATTTTTGGGGGGTTGGCAGAGAGCAACTGGTCCTTACACATCATAATATCCTGATATACGGCCCATTTTGAAACAATTAAAAAGCCGGATATATCCGGAAAAGGCCGAAGGTGTACAGAACCCGTTGCTCCGTATGCTCGTTGTAATGGAATTACCATTTTTGGGGGATTGGCAACGCTCAACGTGTTTTTACACATCATAATATCCTGCGTTACGACTCATTTTGAAACTATTAAAAAGCCGAAACTGGCCGGAAAAGGCCGAATATGTACCAGACAGGATTCTCGTCATGCTCGTTGAAATGGAAGTACCATTCTTCGGGGATATGCAGCGCGCAACGAGTTCCTTCACATCATAATATCCTGCTATACGGCCCGTTTTTAATCACATAAAATGCCGGAGATGTCCGGAAAAGGCCGAAGGTGTACAGAACCCAATGCTCCGTTTGCTCGTTGTAATGGAAGTACCATTTTTGGGGGGTTGGCAGAGAGCAACTGGTTCTTACACATCATAATATCCTGATATACGGCCCATTTTGAAACAATTACAAAGCCGGATATATCCGGAAAAGGCCGAAGGTGTACAGAACCCGTTGCTCCGTATGCTCGTTGTAATGGAATTACCATTTTTGGGGGATTGGCAACGCTCAACGCGTTTTTACACATCATAATATCCTGCGTTACGACTCATTTTGAAACTATTAAAAAGCCGAAACTGGCCGGAAAAGGCCGAATATGTACCAGACAGGATTCTCGTCATGCTCGTTGAAATGGAAGTACCATTCTTCGGGGATATGCAGCGCGCAACGAGTTCCTTCACATCATAATATCCTGCTATACGGCCCGTTTTTAATCACATAAAATGCCGGAGATGTCCGGAAAAGGCCGAAGGTGTACAGAACCCAATTCTCCGTTTGCTCGTTGTAATGGAAGTACCATTTTTGGGGGGTTGGCAGAGAGCAACTGGTTCTTACACATCATAATATCCTGATATACGGCCCATTTTGAAACAATTACAAAGCCGGAAATATCCGGAAAAGGCCGAAGGTGTACAGAACCCGTTGCTCCGTATGCTCGTTGTAATGGAATTACCATTTTTGTGGGATTTTTCAACGCTCAACGCGTTTTTACACATCATAATATCCTGATAAACGGCACATTTTGAAACAATTAAAAAGCCGGAAATGTCCGGAAAAGGCCGAATGTTTACAGAACCCGTTGCTCCGTATGCTCGTTGTAGTGGGCGTACCATTTTTCGGGGATTGGCAGCGTGCAGCGAGATCTCAAACATCATAATATCCTGCGATACGACCCTTTTTGAAACAATTAAAAAGCCGGTAATATCCGGAAAAGGCCGAAGGTGTACAGAACCCGTTGCTCCGTATGCTCGTTGTAATGGAAGGACCATTTTTGGGGGATTGGCAGCGTGCAGCGAGTTCTCACACCTCATAATATCCTGCGAAACGACTCATTTTGAAACTATTAAAATGCCGAAACTTGCCGGAAAAGGCCGAATATGTACAAGACAGGATTCTCCGCATGCTCGTTGTAATGGAAGTACCATTCTTCGGGGATTGGTTGCGCGCAACGAGTTCTCTCACATAATAATATCCTGATATACGGCCCATTTTGAAACAATTAAAAAGCCGGAAATGTCCGGAAAAGGCCGAAGGTGTACAGAACCCGTTGCTCCCTTTGCTTGTTGTAATGGAAGTACCATTTTTGGGGGGTTGGCACAGAGCAACTGGTTCTTACACATCATAATATCCTGATATACGGCCCATTTTGAAGCAATTAAAAAGCCGGAAATGTCCGGAAAAGGCCGAAGGTGTACAGAACCCGTTGCTCCGTATGCTCGTTGCAATGGGCGTACCATTTTTCGGGGATTTCCAGCGTGCAGCCAGTTCTCACACCTCATAATATCCTGCGATACGACCCATTTTGAAACTATTAAAAAGCCGAAACTGGCCGGAAATGGCCGAATATGTACAAGACAGGATTCTCCGCATGCTCGCTGTAATGGAAGTACCATTCTTCGGAGATTGGCAGCGCGCAACGAGTTCCCTCACATCATAATATCCTGCTATACGGCCCGTTTTTAATCACATGAAATGCCGGAGATGTCCGGAAAAGGCCGAAGGTGTACAGAACCCAATGCTCCGTTTGCTCGTTGTAATGGAAGTACCATTTTTGGGGGGTTGGCAGAGAGCACCTGGTTCTTACACATCATAATATCCTGATATACGGCCCATTTTGAAACAATTAAAAAGCCGGAAATATCCGGAAAAGGCCGAAGGTGTACAGAACCCGTTGCTCCGTATGCTCGTTGTAATGGAAGGACCATTTTTGGGGGATTAGCAACGCTCAACGCGTTTTTACACATCATAATATCCTGCTATTCGGCCCATTTTTGATCACTTAAAATGCCGGAAATGTCCGGAAAAGGCCGAAGGTGTACAGAACCTGATGCTCCGTATGCTCGTTGTAAGGGGCGTACCATTTCTCGGGGATTGGCAGCGCGTAACGTGTTCTCTCTCATCATAATATCCTGATAAACGGCACATTTTGAAACAATTAAAAAGCCGGAAATGTCCGGAAAAGGCCGAAGGTGTACAGAACCTGATGCTCCGTATGCTCGTTGTAAGGGGCGTACCATTTCTCGGGGATTGGCAGCTCGTAACGTGTTCTCTCACATCATAATATCCTGATAAACGGCACATTTTGAAACAATTAAAAAGCCGGAAATGTCCGGAAAAGGACGAAGGTGTACAGAACCCGTTGTTCCGTATGCTCGTTGTAGTGGGCGTACCATTTTTCGCGGATTGGCAGCGTGCAGCGAGATCTCAAACATCATAATATCCTGCGATACGACCCTTTTTGAAACAATTAAAAAGCCGGTAATATCCGGAAAAGGCCGAAGGTGTACAGAACCCGTTGCTCCGTATGCTCGTTGTAATGGAATTACCATTTTTGGGGGATTGGCAACGCTCAACGCGTTTTTACACATCATAATATCCTGCGTTACGACTCATTTTGAAACTATTAAAAAGCCGAAACTGGCCGGAAAAGGCCGAATATGTACCAGACAGGATTCTCGTCATGCTCGTTGAAATGGAAGTACCATTCTTCGGGGATATGCAGCGCGCAACGAGTTCCTTCACATCATAATATCCTGCTATACGGCCCGTTTTTAATCACATAAAATGCCGGAGATGTCCGGAAAAGGCCCAAGGTGTACAGAACCCAATGCTCCGTTTGCTCGTTGTAATGGAAGTACCATTTTTGGGGGGTTGGCAGAGAGCAACTGGTTCTTACACATCATAATATCCTGATATACGGCCCATTTTGAAACAATTAAAAAGCCGGATATATCCGGAAAAGGCCGAAGGTGTACAGAACCCGTTGCTCCGTATGCTCGTTGTAATGGAATTACCATTTTTGGGGGATTGGCAACGCTCAACGCGTTTTTACACATCATAATATCCTGCGTTACGACTCATTTTGAAACTATTAAAAAGCCGAAACTGGCCGGAAAAGGCCGAATATGTACCAGACAGGATTCTCGTCATGCTCGTTGAAATGGAAGTACCATTCTTCGGGGATATGCAGCGCGCAACGAGTTCCTTCACATCATAATATCCTGCTATACGGCCCGTTTTTAATCACATAAAATGCCGGAGATGTCCGGAAAAGGCCGAAGGTGTACAGAACCCAATGCTCCGTTTGCTCGTTGTAATGGAAGTACCATTTTTGGGGGGTTGGCAGAGAGCAACTGGTTCTTACACATCATAATATCCTGATATACGGCCCATTTTGAAACAATTACAAAGCCGGAAATATCCGGAAAAGGCCGAAGGTGTACAGAACCCGTTGCTCCGTATGCTCGTTGTAATGGAATTACCATTTTTGTGGGATTGGCAACGCTCAACGCGTTTTTACACATCATAATATCCTGATAAACGGCACATTTTGAAACAATTAAAAAGCCGGAAATGTCCGGAAAAGGACGAAGGTGTACAGAACCCGTTGTTCCGTATGCTCGCTGTAGTGGGCGTACCATTTTTCGCGGATTGGCAGCGTGCAGCGAGATCTCAAACATCATAATATCCTGCGATACGACCCTTTTTGAAACAATTAAAAAGCCGGTAATATCCGGAAAAGGCCGAAGGTGTACAGAACCCGTTGCTCCGTATGCTCGTTGTAATGGAATTACCATTTTTGGGGGATTGGCAACGCTCAACGCGTTTTTACACATCATAATATCCTGCGTTACGACTCATTTTGAAACTATTAAAAAGCCGAAACTGGCCGGAAAAGGCCGAATATGTACCAGACAGGATTCTCGTCATGCTCGTTGAAATGGAAGTACCATTCTTCGGGGATATGCAGCGCGCAACGAGTTCCTTCACATCATAATATCCTGCTATACGGCCCGTTTTTAATCACATAAAATGCCGGAGATGTCCGGAAAAGGCCGACGGTGTACAGAACCCAATGCTCCGTTTGCTCGTTGTAATGGAAGTACCATTTTTGGGGGGTTGGCAGAGAGCAACTGGTTCTTACACATCATAATATCCTGATATACGGCCCATTTTGAAACAATTAAAAAGCCGGATATATCCGGAAAAGGCCGAAGGTGTACAGAACCCGTTGCTCCGTATGCTCGTTGTAATGGAATTACCATTTTTGGGGGATTGGCAACGCTCAACGCGTTTTTACACATCATAATATCCTGCGTTACGACTCATTTTGAAACTATTAAAAAGCCGAAACTGGCCGGAAAAGGCCGAATATGTACCAGACAGGATTCTCGTCATGCTCGTTGAAATGGAAGTACCATTCTTCGGGGATATGCAGCGCGCAACGAGTTCCTTCACATCATAATATCCTGCTATACGGCCCGTTTTTAATCACATAAAATGCCGGAGATGTCCGGAAAAGGCCGAAGGTGTACAGAACCCAATGCTCCGTTTGCTCGTTGTAATGGAAGTACCATTTTTGGGGGGTTGGCAGAGAGCAACTGGTTCTTACACATCATAATATCCTGATATACGGCCCATTTTGAAACAATTACAAAGCCGGAAATATCCGGAAAAGGCCGAAGGTGTACAGAACCCGTTGCTCCGTATGCTCGTTGTAATGGAATTACCATTTTTGTGGGATTGGCAACGCTCAACGCGTTTTTACACATCATAATATCCTGATAAACGGCACATTTTGAAACAATTAAAAAGCCGGAAATGTCCGGAAAAGGCCGAATGTTTACAGAACCCGTTGCTCCGTATGCTCGTTGTAGTGGGCGTACCATTTTTCGGGGATTGGCAGCGTGCAGCGAGATCTCAAACATCATAATATCCTGCGATACGACCCTTTTTGAAACAATTAAAAAGCCGGTAATATCCGGAAAAGGCCGAAGGTGTACAGAACCCGTTGCTCCGTATGCTCGTTGTAATGGAAGGACCATTTTTGGGGGATTGGCAGCGTGCAGCGAGTTCTCACACCTCATAATATCCTGCGAAACGACTCATTTTGAAACTATTAAAATGCCGAAACTTGCCGGAAAAGGCCGAATATGTACAAGACAGGATTCTCCGCATGCTCGTTGTAATGGAAGTACCATTCTTCGGGGATTGGTTGCGCGCAACGAGTTCTCTCACATAATAATATCCTGATATACGGCCCATTTTGAAACAATTAAAAAGCCGGAAATGTCCGGAAAAGGCCGAAGGTGTACAGAACCCGTTGCTCCCTTTGCTTGTTGTAATGGAAGTACCATTTTTGGGGGGTTGGCAGAGAGCAACTGGTTCTTACACATCATAATATCCTGATATACGGCCCATTTTGAAGCAATTAAAAAGCCGGAAATGTCCGGAAAAGGCCGAAGGTGTACAGAACCCGTTGCTCCGTATGCTCGTTGTAATGGAATTACCATTTTTGGGGGATTGGCAGCGCTCAACGCGTTTTTACACATCATAATATCCTGCTATTCGGCCCATTTTTGATCACTTAAAATGCCGGAAATGTCCGGAAAAGGCCGAAGGTGTACAGAACCTGATGCTCCGTATGCTCGTTGTAGTGGGCGTACCATTTTTCGGGGATTGTCAGCGTGCAGCGAGTTCTCACACCTCATAATATCCTGCGATACGACTCATTTTGAAACTATTAAAAAGCCGAAACTGGCCGGAAAAGGCCGAATATGTACAAGACAGGATTCTCCGCATGCTCGTTGTAATGGTAGTACCATTCTTCGAGGATTGGCTGCGCGCAAAGAGTTCTCTCACATCATAATATCCTGCGATACGACCCATTTCGAAACAATTAAAAAGCCGAAACTGGCCGGAAAAGGCCGAAAATGTACAAGACAGGATTCTCCGGATGCTGGTTGTATTGGAAGTACCATTCTTCGGGGATTGGCAGCGCGCACCGTGTTCTCTCACATCATAATATCCTGCTATTCTGCCCGTTTTTGATCACTTAATATGCCGGAAATGTCCGGAAAAGGCCGAAGGTGTACAGAACCTGATGCTCCGTATGCTCGTTGTAAGGGGCGTACCATTTCTCGGGGATTGGCAGCGCGTAACGTGTTCTCTCTCATCATAATATCCTGATAAACGGCACATTTTGAAACAATTAAAAAGCCGGAAATGTCCGGAAAAGGCCGAAGGTGTACAGAACCTGATGCTCCGTATGCTCGTTGTAAGGGGCGTACCATTTCTCGGTGATTGGCAGCGCGTAACGTGTTCTCTCACATCATAATATCCTGATAAACGGCACATTTTGAAACAATTAAAAAGCCGGAAATGTCCGGAAAAGGACGAAGGTGTACAGAACCCGTTGTTCCGTATGCTCGTTGTAGTGGGCGTACCATTTTTCGCGGATTGGCAGCGTGCAGCGAGATCTCAAACATCATAATATCCTGCGATACGACCCTTTTTGAAACAATTAAAAAGCCGGTAATATCCGGAAAAGGCCGAAGGTGTACAGAACCCGTTGCTCCGTATGCTCGTTGTGATGGAATTACCATTTTTGGGGGATTGGCAACGCTCAACGCGTTTTTACACATCATAATATCCTGCGTTACGACTCATTTTGAAACTATTAAAAAGCCGAAACTGGCCGGAAAAGGCCGAATATGTACCAGACAGGATTCTCGTCATGCTCGTTGAAATGGAAGTACCATTCTTCGGGGATATGCAGCGCGCAACGAGTTCCTTCACATCATAATATCCTGCTATACGGCCCGTTTTTAATCACATAAAATGCCGGAGATGTCCGGAAAAGGCCGAAGGTGTACAGAACCCAATGCTCCGTTTGCTCGTTGTAATGGAAGTACCATTTTTGGGGGGTTGGCAGAGAGCAACTGGTTCTTACACATCATAATATCCTGATATACGGCCCATTTTGAAACAATTAAAAAGCCGGATATATCCGGAAAAGGCCGAAGGTGTACAGAACCCGTTGCTCCGTATGCTCGTTGTAATGGAATTACCATTTTTGGGGGATTGGCAACGCTCAACGCGTTTTTACACATCATAATATCCTGCGTTACGACTCATTTTGAAACTATTAAAAAGCCGAAACTGGCCGGAAAAGGCCGAATATGTACCAGACAGGATTCTCGTCATGCTCGTTGAAATGGAAGTACCATTCTTCGGGGATATGCAGCGCGCAACGAGTTCCTTCACATCATAATATCCTGCTATACGGCCCGTTTTTAATCACATAAAATGCCGGAGATGTCCGGAAAAGGCCGAAGGTGTACAGAACCCAATGCTCCGTTTGCTCGTTGTAATGGAAGTACAATTTTTGGGGGGTTGGCAGAGAGCAACTGGTTCTTACACATCATAATATCCTGATATACGGCCCATTTTGAAACAATTACAAAGCCGGAAATATCCGGAAAAGGCCGAAGGTGTACAGAACCCGTTGCTCCGTATGCTCGTTGTAATGTAATTACCATTTTTGTGGGATTGGCAACGCTCAACGCGTTTTTACACATCATAATATCCTGATAAACGGCACATTTTGAAACAATTAAAAAGCCGGAAATGTCCGGAAAAGGCCGAATGTTTACAGAACCCGTTGCTCCGTATGCTCGTTGTAGTGGGCGTACCATTTTTCGGGGATTGGCAGCGTGCAGCGAGATCTCAAACATCATAATATCCTGCGATACGACCCTTTTTGAAACAATTAAAAAGCCGGTAATATCCGGAAAAGGCCGAAGGTGTACAGAACCCGTTGCTCCGTATGCTCGTTGTAATGGAAGGACCATTTTTGGGGGATTGGCAGCGTGCAGCGAGTTCTCACACCTAATAATATCCTGCGAAACGACTCATTTTGAAACTATTAAAATGCCGAAACTTGCCGGAAAAGGCCGAATATGTACAAGACAGGATTCTCCGCATGCTCGTTGTAATGGAAGTACCATTCTTCGGGGATTGGTTGCGCGCAACGAGTTCTCTCACATAATAATATCCTGATATACGGCCCATTTTGAAACAATTAAAAAGCCGGAAATGTCCGGAAAAGGCCGAAGGTGTACAGAACCCGTTGCTCCCTTTGCTTGTTGTAATGGAAGTACCATTTTTGGGGGGTTGGCAGAGAGCAACTGGTTCTTACACATCATAATATCCTGATATACGGCCCATTTTGAAGCAAGTAAAAAGCCGGAAATGTCCGGAAAAGGCCGAAGGTGTACAGAACCCGTTGCTCCGTATGCTCGTTGCAATGGGCGTACCATTTTTCGGGGATTTCCAGCGTGCAGCCAGTTCTCACACCTCATAATATCCTGCGATACGACCCATTTTGAAACTATTAAAAAGCCGAAACTGGCCGGAAATGGCCGAATATGTACAAGACAGGATTCTCCGCATGCTCGTTGTAATGGAAGTACCATTCTTCGGGGATTGGCAGCGCGCAACGAGTTCTCTCACATCATAATATCCTGATATACGGCCCATTTTGAAACAATTAAAAAGCCGGAAATGTCCGGAAAAGGCCGAAGGTGTACAGAACCCGTTGCTCCGTATGCTCGTTGTAATGGAATTACCATTTTTGGGGGATTGGCAACGCTCAACGCGTTTTTACACATCATAATATCCTGCTATTCGGCCCATTTTTGATCACTTAAAATGCCGGAAATGTCCGGAAAAGGCCGAAGGTGTACAGAACCTGATGCTCCGTATGCTCGTTGTAGTGGGCGTACCATTTTTCGGGGATTGTCAGCGTGCAGCGAGTTCTCACACCTCATAATATCCTGCGATACGACTCATTTTGAAACTATTAAAAAGCCGAAACTGGCCGGAAAAGGCCGAATATGTACAAGACGGGATTCTCCGCATGCTCGTTGTAATGGTAGTACCATTCTTCGAGGATTGGCTGCGCGCAACGAGTTCTCTCACATCATAATATCCTGCGATACGACCCATTTCGAAACAATTAAAAAGCCGAAACTGGCCGGAAAAGGCCGAAAATGTACAAGACAGGATTCTCCGGATGCTGGTTGTATTGGAAGTACCATTCTTCGGGGATTGGCAGCGCGCACCGTGTTCTCTCACATCATAATATCCTGCTATTCTGCCCGTTTTTGATCACTTAATATGCCGGAAATGTCCGGAAAAGGCCGAAGGTGTACAGAACCTGATGCTCCGTATGCTCGTTGTAAGGGGCGTACCATTTCTCGGGTATTGGCAGCGCGTAACGTGTTCTCTCACATCATAATATCCTGATAAACGGCACATTTTGAAACAATTAAAAAGCCGGAAATGTCCGGAAAAGGACGAAGGTGTACAGAACCCGTTGCTCCGTATGCTCGTTGTAGTGGGCGTACCATTTTTCGCGGATTGGCAGCGTGCAGCGAGATCTCAAACATCATAATATCCTGCGATACGACCCTTTTTGAAACAATTAAAAAGCCGGTAATATCCGGAAAAGGCCGAAGGTGTACAGAACCCGTTGCTCCGTATGCTCGTTGTAATGGAATTACCCTTTTTGGGGGATTGGCAGCGTGCAGCGAGTTCTCACACCTCATAATATCCTGCGAAACGACTCATTTTGAAACTATTAAAATGCAGAATCTTGCCGGAAAAGGCCGAATATGTGCAAGACAGGATTCTCCGCATGCTCGTTGTAATGGAAGTACCATTCTTCGGGGATTGGCAGCGCGCAACGAGTTCTCTCACATCATAATATCCTGATATACGGCCCATTTCGAAACAATTAAAAAGCCGGAAATGTCCGGAAAAGGCCGAAGGTGTACAGAACCCGTTGCTCCCTTTGCTTGTTGTAATGGAAGTACCATTTTTGAGGGGTTGGCAGAGAGCAACTGGTTCTTACACATCATAATATCCTGATATACGGCCCCTATTGAAGCAGTTAAAAAGCCGGAAATGTCCGGAAAAGGCCGAAGGTGTACAGAACCCGCTGCTCCGTATGCTCGTTGTAATGGGCGTACCATTTTTCGGGGATTTCCAGCGTGCAGCCAGTTCTCACACCTCATAATATCTTGCGATACGACCCATTTTGAAACTATTAAAAAGCCGAAACTGGCCGGAAATGGCCGAATATGTACAAGACAGTATTCTCCGCATGATCGTTGTAATGGAAGTACCATTCTTCGGGGATTGGCAGCGCGCAACGAGTTCTCTCACATCATAATATCCTGCTATACGGCCCGTTTTTAATCACATAAAATGCCGGAGATGTCCGGAAAAGGCCGAAGGTGTACAGAACCCAATGCTCCGTTTGCACGTTGTAATGGAAGTACCATTTTTGGGGGGTTGGCAGAGAGCAACTGGTTCTTACACATCATAATATCCTGATATACGGCCCATTTTGAAACAATTAAAAAGCCGGAAATATCCGGAAAAGGCCGAAGGTGTACAGAACCCGTTGCTCCGTATGCTCGTTGTAATGGAATTACCATTTTTGGGGTATTGGCAACGCTCAACGCGTTTTTACACATCATAATATCCTGCTATTCGGCCCATTTTTGATCACTTAAAATGCCGGAAATGTCCGGAAAAGGGCGAAGGTGTACAGAACCTGATGCTCCGTATGCTCGCTGTAGTGGGCGTTCCATTTTTCGGGGATTGGCAGCGTGCACCGTGTTCTCTCACATCATAATATCCTGCTATTCTGCCCGTTTTTGATCACTTAATATGCCGGAAATATCCGGAAAAGGCCGAAGGTGTACAGAACCTGATGCTCCGTATGCTCGTTGTAAGGGGCGTACCATTTCTCGGGGATTGGCAGCGCGTAACGTGTTCTCTCACATCATAATATCCTGATAAACGGCACATTTTGAAACAATTAAAAAGCCGGAAATGTCCGGAAAAGGCCGAAGGTGTACAGAACCCGTTGCTCCGTATGCTCGTTGTAGTGGGCGTACCATTTTTCGCGGATTGGCAGCGTGCAGCGAGATCTCAAACATCATAATATCCTGCGATACGACCCTTTTTGAAACAATTAAAAAGCCGGTAATATCCGGAAAAGGCCGAAGGTGTACAGAACCCGTTGCTCCGTATGCTCGTTGTAATGGAAGGACCATTTTTGGGGATTGGCAGCGTGCAGCGAGTTCTCACACCTCATAATATCCTGCGAAACGACTCATTTTGAAACTATTAAAATGCAGAAACTTGCCGGAAAAGGCCGAATATGTACAAGACAGGATTCTCCGCATGCTCGTTGTAATGGAAGTACCATTCTTCGGGGATTGGCAGCGCGCAACAAGTTCTCTCACATCATAATATCCTGATATACGGCCCATTTTGAAACAATTAAAAAGCCGGAAATGTCCGGAAAAGGCCGAAGGTGTACAGAACCCGTTGCTCCCTTTGCTTGTTGTAATGGAAGTACCATTTTTGGGGGGTTGGCAGAGAGCAACTGGTTCTTACACATCATAATATCCTGATATACGGCCCATTTTGAAGCAATTAAAAAGCCGGAAATGTCCGGAAAAGGCCGAAGGTGTACAGAACCCGTTGCTCCGTATGCTCGTTGTAGTGGGCGTACCATTTTTCGGGGATTGGCAGCGTGCAGCGAGATCTCAAACATCATAATATCCTGCGATACGACCATTTTGAAACAATTAAAAAGCCGGTAATATCCGGAAAAGGCCGAAGGTGTACAGAACCCGTTGCTCCGTATGCTCGTTGTAGTGGGCGTACCATTTTTGGGGGATTGGCAGCGTGCAGCGAGTTCTCACACCTCATAATATCCTGCGAAACGACTCATTTTGAAACTATTAAAATGCCGAAACTTGCCGGAAAAGGCCGAATATGTACAAGACAGGATTCTCCGCATGCTCGTTGTAATGGAAGTACCATTCTTCGGGGATTGGCAGCGCGCAACGAGTTCTCTCACATCATAATATCCTGATATAGGGCCCATTTTGAAACAATTAAAAAGTCGGAAATGTCCGGAAAAGGCCGAAGGTGTACAGAACCCGTTGCTCCCTTTGCTTGTTGTAATGGAAGTACCATTTTTGGGGGGTTGGCAGAGACCAACTGGTTCTTACACATCATAATATCCTGATATACGGCCCATTTTGAAGCAATTAAAAAGCCGGAAATGTCCGGAAATGGCCGAAGGTGTACAGAACCCCTTGCTCCGTATGCTCGTTGTAATGGACGTACCATTTTTCGGGGATTTCCAGCGTGCAGCCAGTTCTCACACCTCATAATATCCTGCGATACGACCCATTTTGAAACTATTAAAAAGCCGAAACTGGCCGGAAATGGCCGAATATGTACAAGACAGGATTCTCCGCATGCTCGTTGTAATGGAAGTACCATTCTTCGGGGATTGGCAGCGCGCAACGAGTTCTCTCACATCATAATATCCTGATATACGGCCCATTTTGAAACAATTAAAAAGCCGGAAATGTCCGGAAAAGGCCGAAGGTGTACAGAACCCGTTGCTCCCTTTGCTTGTTGTAATGGAAGTACCATATTTGGGGGGTTGGCAGAGAGCAACTGGTTCTTACACATCATAATATTCTGATATACGGCCCATTTTGAAGCAATTAAAAAGCCGGAAATGTCCGGAAAAGGCCGAAGGTGTACAGAACCCGTTGCTCCGTATGCTCGTTGTAATGGGCGTACCATTTTTCGGGGATTTCCAGCGTGCAGCCAGTTCTCACACCTCATAATATCCTGCGATGCGAACCATTTTGAAACTATTAAAAAGCCGAAACTGGCCGGAAATGGCCGAATATGTACAAGACAGGATTCTCCGCATGCTCGTTGTAATGGAAGTACCATTCTTCGGGGATTGGCAGCGCGCAACGAGTTCTCTCACATCATAATATCCTGATATACGGCCCATTTCGAAACAATTAAAAAGCCGGAAATGTCCGGAAAAGGCCGAAGGTGTACAGAACCCGTTGCTCCCTTTGCTTGTTGTAATGGAAGTACCATTTTTGAGGGGTTGGCAGAGAGCAACTGGTTCTTACACATCATAATATCCTGATATACGGCCCCTATTGAAGCAGTTAAAAAGCCGGAAATGTCCGGATAAGGCCGAAGGTGTACAGAACCCGCTGCTCCGTATGCTCGTTGTAATGGGCGTACCATTTTTCGGGGATTTCCAGCGTGCAGCCAGTTCTCACACCTCATAATATCCTGCGATACGACCCTTTTTGAAACAATTAAAAAGCCGGTAATATCCGGAAAAGGCCGAAGGTGTACAGAACCCGTTGCTCCGTATGCTCGTTGTAATGGAATTACCATTTTTGGGGGATTGGCAACGCTCAACGCGTTTTTACACATCATAATATCCTGCGTTACGACTCATTTTGAAACTATTAAAAAGCCGAAACTGGCCGGAAAAGGCCGAATATGTACCAGACAGGATTCTCGTCATGCTCGTTGAAATGGAAGTACCATTCTTCGGGGATATGCAGCGCGCAACGAGTTCCTTCACATCATAATATCCTGCTATACGGCCCGTTTTTAATCACATAAAATGCCGGAGATGTCCGGAAAAGGCCGAAGGTGTACAGAACCCAATGCTCCGTTTGCTCGTTGTAATGGAAGTACCATTTTTGGGGGGTTGGCAGAGAGCAACTGGTTCTTACACATCATAATATCCTGATATACGGCCCATTTTGAAACAATTAAAAAGCCGGATATATCCGGAAAAGGCCGAAGGTGTACAGAACCCGTTGCTCCGTATGCTCGTTGTAATGGAATTACCATTTTTGGGGGATTGGCAACGCTCAACGCGTTTTTACACATCATAATATCCTGCGTTACGACTCATTTTGAAACTATTAAAAAGCCGAAACTGGCCGGAAAAGGCCGAATATGTACCAGACAGGATTCTCGTCATGCTCGTTGAAATGGAAGTACCATTCTTCGGGGATATGCAGCGCGCAACGAGTTCCTTCACATCATAATATCCTGCTATACGGCCCGTTTTTAATCACATAAAATGCCGGAGATGTCCGGAAAAGGCCGAAGGTGTACAGAACCCAATGCTCCGTTTGCTCGTTGTAATGGAAGTACCATTTTTGGGGGGTTGGCAGAGAGCAACTGGTTCTTACGCATCATAATATCCTGATATACGGCCCATTTTGAAACAATTACAAAGCCGGATATATCCGGAAAAGGCCGAAGGTGTACAGAACCCGTTGCTCCGTATGCTCGTTGTAATGGAATTACCATTTTTGTGGGATTGGCAACGCTCAACGCGTTTTTACACATCATAATATCCTGATAAACGGCACATTTTGAAACAATTAAAAAGCCGGAAATGTCCGGAAAAGGCCGAATGTTTACAGAACCCGTTGCTCCGTATGCTCGTTGTAGTGGGCGTACCATTTTTCGGGGATTGGCAGCGTGCAGCGAGATCTCAAACATCATAATATCCTGCGATACGACCCTTTTTGAAACAATTAAAAAGCCGGTAATATCCGGAAAAGGCCGAAGGTGTACAGAACCCGTTGCTCCGTATGCTCGTTGTAATGGAAGGACCATTTTTGGGGGATTGGCAGCGTGCAGCGAGTTCTCACACCTCATAATATCCTGCGAAACGACTCATTTTGAAACTATTAAAATGCCGAAACTTGCCGGAAAAGGCCGAATATGTACAAGACAGGATTCTCCGCATGCTCGTTGTAATGGAAGTACCATTCTTCGGGGATTGGTTGCGCGCAACGAGTTCTCTCACATAATAATATCCTGATATACGGCCCATTTTGAAACAATTAAAATGCCGGAAATGTCCGGAAAAGGCCGAAGGTGTACAGAACCCGTTGCTCCCTTTGCTTGTTGTAATGGAAGTACCATTTTTGGGGGGTTGGCAGAGAGCAACTGGTTCTTACACATCATAATATCCTGATATACGGCCCATTTTGAAGCAATTAAAAAGCCGGAAATGTCCGGAAAAGGCCGAAGGTGTACAGAACCTGATGCTCCGTATGCTCGTTGTAGTGGGCGTACCATTTTTCGGGGATTGTCAGCGTGCAGCGAGTTCTCACACCTCATAATATCCTGCTATTCGGCCCATTTTTGATCACTTAATATGCCGGAAATGTCCGGAAAAGGCCGAAGGTGTACAGAACCTGATGCTCCGTATGCTCGTTGTAAGGGGCGTACCATTTCTCGGGGATTGGCAGCGCGTAACGTGTTCTCTCACATCATAATATCCTGATAAACGGCACATTTTGAAACAATTAAAAAGCCGGTAATATCCGGAAAAGGCCGAAGGTGTACAGAACCCGTTGCTCCGTATGCTCGTTGTAGTGGGCGTACCATTTTTGGGGGATTGGCAGCGTGCAGCGAGTTCTCACACCTCATAATATCCTGCGAAACGACTCATTTTGAAACTATTAAAAAGCCGAAACTGGCCGGAAATGGCCGAATATGTACAAGACAGGATTCTCCGCATGCTCGTTGTAATGGAAGTACCATTCTTCGGGGATTGGCAGCGCGCAACGTGTTCTCTCACATCATAATATCCTGATATACGGCCCATTTTGAAACAATTAAAAAGCCGGAAATGTCCGGAAAAGGCCGAAGGTGTACAGAACCCGTTGCTCCCTTTGCTTGTTGTAATGGAAGTACCATTTTTGGGGGGTTGGCAGAGAGCAACTGGTTCTTACACATCATAATATCCTGATATACGGCCCCTATTGAAGCAATTAAAAAGCCGGAAATGTCCGGAAAAGGCCGAAGGTGTACAGAACCCGCTGCTCCGTATGCTCGTTGTAATGGGCGTACCATTTTTCGGGGATTTCCAGCGTGCAGCCAGATCTCACACCTCATAATATCCTGCGATACGACCCATTTTGAAACTATTAAAAAGCCGAAACTGGCCGGAAATGGCCGAATATGTACAAGACAGGATTCTCCGCATGGTCGTTGTAATGGAAGTACCATTCTTCGGGGATTGGCAGCGCGCAACGAGTTCTCTCACATCATAATATCCTGCTATACGGCCCGTTTTTAATCACATAAAATGCCGGAGATGTCCGGAAAAGGCCGAAGGTGTACAGAACCCAATGCTCCGTTTGTTCGTTGTAATGGAAGTACCATTTTTGGGGGGTTGGCAGAGAGCAACTGGTTCTTACACATCATAATATCCTGATATACGGCCCATTTTGAAACAATTAAAAAGCCGGAAATATCCGGAAAAGGCCGAAGGTGTACAGAACCCGTTGCTCCGTATGCTCGTTGTAATGGAATTACCATTTTTGGGGGATTGGCAACGCTCAACGCGTTTCTACACATCATAATATCCTGCGATACGACTCATTTTGAAACTATTAAAAAGCCGAAACTGGCCGGAAAAGGCCGAATATGTACAAGACAGGATTCTCGTCATGCTCGTTGTAATGGAAGTACCTTTCTTCGGGGATTTGCAGCGCGCAAGGAGTTCCCTCACATCATAATATCCTGCTATACGGCCCGTTTTTAATCACATGAAATGCCGGAGATGTCCGGAAAAGCCCGAAGGTGTACAGAACCCAATGCTCCGTTTGCTCGTTGTAATGGAAGTACCATTTTTGGGGGGTTGGCAGAGAGCAACTGGTTCTTACGCATCATAATACCCTGATATACGGCCCATTTTGAAACAATTAAAAAGCCGGAAATATCCGGAAAAGGCCGAAGGTGTACAGAACCCGTTGCTCCGTATGCTCGTAGTAATGGAAGGACCATTTTTGGGGGATTGGCAACGCTCAACGCGTTTTTACACATCATAATATCCTGCTATTCGCCCATTTTTGATCACTTAAAATGCCGGAAATGTCCGGAAAAGGCCGAAGGTGTACAGAACCTGATGCTCCGTATGCTCGTTGTAAGGAGCGTACCATTTCTCGGGGATTGGCAGCGCGTAACGTGTTCTCTCTCATCATAATATCCTGATAAACGGCACATTTTGAAACAATTAAAAAGCCGGAAATGTCCGGAAAAGGCCGAAGGTGTACAGAAACCGTTGCTCCGTATGCTCGTTGTAATGGGCGTACCATTTTTCGGGGATTGGCAGCGTGCAGCGAGTTCTCACACCTCATAATATCCTGCGATACGACTCATTTTGAAACTGTTAAAAAGCCGAAACTGGCCGGAAAAGGCCGAATATGTACAAGAGAGGATTCTCCGCATGCTCGTTGTAATGGAAGTACCATTCTTCGGGTATTGGCAGCGCTCAACGAGTTCTCTCACATCATAATATCCTGATATACGGCCCATTTTGAAACAAAAAAATAGCCGGAAATGTCCGGAAAAGGCCGAAGGTGTACAGAACCGGTTGCTCCCTTTGCTTGTTGTAATGGAAGTACCGTTTTTGGGGGGTTGGCAGAGAGCAACTGGTTCTTACACATCATAACATCCTGATATACGGCCCATTTTGAAGCAATTAAAAAGCCGGAAATGTCCGGAAAAGGCCGAAGGTGTACAGAACCCGTTGCTCCGTATGCTCGTTGTAATGGGCGTACCATTTTTCGGGGATTTCCAGCGTGCAGCCAGTTCTCACACCTCATAATATCCTGCGATACGACCCATTTTGAAACTATTAAAAAGCCGAAACTGGCCGGAAATGGCCGAATATGTACAAGACAGGATTCTCCGCATGGTCGTTGTAATGGAAGTACCATTCTTCGGGGATTGGCAGCGCGCAACGAGTTCCCTCACATCATAATATCCTGCTATACGGCCCGTTTTTAATCACATGAAATGCCGGAGATGTCCGGAAAAGGCCGAAGGTGTACAGAACCCAATGCTCCGTTTGCTCGTTGTAATGGAAGTACCATTTTTGGGGGGTTGGCAGAGAGCACCTGGTTCTTACACATCATAATATCCTGATATACGGCCCATTTTGAAACAATTAAAAAGCCGGACATATCCGGAAAAGGCCGAAGGTGTACAGAACCCGTTGCGACGTATGCTCGTTGTAATGGAAGGACCATTTTTGGGGGATTAGCAACGCTCAACGCGTTTTTACACATCATAATATCCTGCTATTCGGCCCATTTTTGATCACTTAAAATGCAGGAAATGTCCGGAAAAGGCCGAAGGTGTACAGAACCTGATGCTCCGTATGCTGGTTGTAAGGGGCGTACCATTTCTCGGGGATTGGCAGCGCGTAACGTGTTCTCTCTCATCATAATATCCTGATAAACGGCACATTTTGAAACAATTAAAAAGCCGGAAATGTCCGGAAAAGGCCGAAGGTGTACAGAACCTGATGCTCCGTATGCTCGTTGTAAGGGGCGTACCATTTCTCGGGGATTGGCAGCGCGTAACGTGTTCTCTCACATCATAATATCCTGATAAACGGCACATTTTGAAACAATTAAAAAGCCGGAAATGTCCGGAAAAGGACGAAGGTGTACAGAATCCGTTGTTCCGTATGCTCGTTGTAGTGGGCGTACCATTTTTCGCGGATTGGCAGCGTGCAGCGAGATCTCAAACATCATAATATCCTGCGATACGACCCTTTTTGAAACAATTAAAAAGCCGGTAATATCCGGAAAAGGCCGAAGGTGTACAGAACCCGTTGCTCCGTATGCTCGTTGTAATGGAATTACCATTTTTGGGGGATTGGCAGCGTGCAGCGAGTTCTCACACCTCATAATATCCTGCGAAACGACTCATTTTGAAACTATTAAAATGCAGAATCTTGCCGGAAAAGGCCGAATATGTGCAAGACAGGATTCTCCGCATGCTCGTTGTAATGGAAGTACCATTCTTCGGGGATTGGCAGCGCGCAACGAGTTCTCTCACATCATAATATCCTGATATACGGCCCATTTTGAAACAATTAAAAAGCCGGAAATGTCCGGAAAAGGCCGAAGGTGTACAGAACCCGTTGCTCCCTTTGCTTCTTGTAATGGAAGTACCGTTTTTGGGGGGTTGGCAGAGAGCAACTGGTTCTTACACATCATAACATCCTGATATACGGCCCATTTTGAAGCAATTAAAAAGCCGGAAATGTCCTGAAAAGGCCGAAGTTGTACAGAACCCGTTGCTCCGTATGCTCGTTGTAATGGGCGTACCATTTTTCGGGGATTTCCAGCGTGCAGCCAGTTCTCACACCTCATAATATCCTGCGATACGACCCATTTTGAAACTATTAAAAAGCCGAAACTGGCCGGAAATGGCCGAATATGTACAAGACAGGATTCTCCGCATGGTCGTTGTAATGGAAGTACCATTCTTCGGGGATTGGCAGCGCGCAACGAGTTCCCTCACATCATAATATCCTGCTATACGGCCCGTTTTTAATCACATGAAATGCCGGAGATGTCCGGAAAAGGCCGAAGGTGTACAGAACCCAATGCTCCGTTTGCTCGTTGTAATGGAAGTACCATTTTTGGGGGGTTGGCAGAGAGCACCTGGTTCTTACACATCATAATATCCTGATATACGGCCCATTTTGAAACAATTAAAAAGCCGGAAATATCCGGAAAAGGCCGAAGGTGTACAGAACCCGTTGCTCCGTATGCTCGTTGTAATGGAAGGACCATTTTTGGGGGATTAGCAACGCTCAACGCGTTTTTACACATCATAATATCCTGCTATTCGGCCCATTTTTGATCACTTAAAATGCAGGAAATGTCCGGAAAAGGACGAAGGTGTACAGAACCCGTTGCTCCCTTTGCTTGTTGTAATGGAAGTACCATTTTTGGGGGGTTGGCAGAGAGCAACTGGTTCTTACACATCATAATATCCTGATATACGGCCCATTTTGAAGCAATTAAAAAGCCGGAAATGTCCGGAAAAGGCCGAGGGTGTACAGAACCCGTTGCTCCGTATGCTCGTTGTAATGGGCGTACCATTTTTCGGGTATTTCCAGCGTGCAGCCAGTTCTCACACCTCATAATATCCTGCGATACGAACCATTTTGAAACTATTAAAAAGCCGAAACTGGCCGGAAATGGCCGAATATGTACAAGACAGGATTCTCCGCATGCTCGTTGTAACGGAAGTACCATTCTTCGGGGATTGGCAGCGCGCAACGAGTTCTCTCACATCATAATATCCTGATATTCGGCCCATTTTGAAACAATTAAAAAGCCGGAAATGTCCGGAAAAGGCCGAAGGTGTACAGAACCCGTTGCTCCCTTTGCTTGTTGTAATGGAAGTACCATTTTTGGGGGGTTGGCAGAGAGCAACTGGTTCTTACACATCATAATATCCTGATATACGGCCCCTATTGAAGCAATTAAAAAGCCGGAAATGTCCGGAAAAGGCCGAAGGTGTACAGAACCCGTTGCTCCGTATGCTCGTTGTAATGGGCGTACCATTTTTCGGGGATTTCCAGCGTGCAGCCAGTTCTCACACCTCATAATATCCTGCGATACGACCCATTTTGAAACTATTAAAAAGCCGAAACTGGCCGGAAATGGCCGAATATGTACAAGACAGGATTCTCCGCATGCTCGTTGTAATGGAAGTACCATTCTTCGGGGATTGGCAGCGCGCAACGAGTTCTCTCACATCATAATATCCTGATATACGGCCCATTTTGAAACAATTAAAAAGCCGGAAATATCCGGAAAAGGCCGAAGGTGTACAGAACCCGTTGCTCCCTTTGCTTGTTGTAATGGAAGTACCATTTTTGGGGGGTTGGCAGAGAGCAACTGGTTCTTACACATCATAATATCCTGATATACGGCCCCTATTGAAGCAATTAAAAAGCCGGAAATGTCCGGAAAAGGCCGAAGGTGTACAGAACCCGCTGCTCCGTATGCTCGTTGTAATGGAAGGACCATTTTTGGGGGATTAGCAACGCTCAACGCGTTTTTACACATCATAATATCCTGCTATTCGGCCCATTTTTGATCACTTAAAATGCAGGAAATGTCCGGAAAAGGCCGAAGGTGTACAGAACCTGATGCTCCGTATGCTCGTTGTAAGGGGCGTACCATTTCTCGGGGATTGGCAGCGCGTAACGTGTTCTCTCTCATCATAATATCCTGATAAACGGCACATTTTGAAACAATTAAAAAGCCGGAAATGTCCGGAAAAGGCCGAAGGTGTACAGAACCCAATGCTCCGTTTGTTCGTTGTAATGGAAGTACCATTTTTGGGGGGTTGGCAGAGAGCAACTGGTTCTTACACATCATAATATCCTGATATACGGCCCATTTTGAAACAATTAAAAAGCCGGAAATATCCGGAAAAGGCCGAAGGTGTACAGAACCCGTTGCTCCGTATGCTCGTTGTAATGGAAGGACCATTTTTGGGGGATTAGCAACGCTCAACGCGTTTTTACACATCATAATATCCTGCTATTCGGCCCATTTTTGATCACTTAAAATGCAGGAAATGTCCGGAAAAGGCCGAAGGTGTACAGAACCTGATGCTCCGTATGCTCGTTGTAAGGGGCGTACCATTTTTCGGGGATTTCCAGCGTGCAGCCAGTTCTCACACCTCATAATATCCTGCGATACGACCCATTTTGAAACTATTAAAAAGCCGAAACTGGCCGGAAATGGCCGAATATGTACAAGACAGGATTCTCCGCATGGTCGTTGTAATGGAAGTACCATTCTTCGGGGATTGGCAGCGCGCAACGAGTTCTCTCACATCATAATATCCTGCTATACGGCCCGTTTTTAATCACATAAAATGCCGGAGATGTCCGGAAAAGGCCGAAGGTGTACAGAACCCAATGCTCCGTTTGTTCGTTGTAATGGAAGTACCATTTTTGGGGGGTTGGCAGAGAGCAACTGGTTCTTACACATCATAATATCCTGATATACGGCCCATTTTGAAACAATTAAAAAGCCGGAAATATCCGGAAAAGGCCGAAGGTGTACAGAACCCGTTGCTCCGTATGCTCGTTGTAATGGAAGGACCATTTTTGGGGGATTAGCAACGCTCAACGCGTTTTTACACATCATAATATCCTGCTATTCGGCCCATTTTTGATCACTTAAAATGCAGGAAATGTCCGGAAAAGGCCGAAGGTGTACAGAACCTGATGCTCCGTATGCTCGTTGTAAGGGGCGTACCATTTCTCGGGGATTGGCAGCGCGTAACGTGTTCTCTCTCATCATAATATCCTGATAAACGGCACATTTTGAAACAATTAAAAAGCCGGAAATGTCCGGAAAAGGCCGAAGGTGTACAGAACCTGATGCTCCGTATGCTCGTTGTAAGGGGCGTACCATTTCTCGGGGATTGGCAGCGCGTAACGTGTTCTCTCACATCATAATATCCTGATAAACGGCACATTTTGAAACAATTAAAAAGCCGGAAATGTCCGGAAAAGGACGAAGGTGTACAGAACCCGTTGTTCCGTATGCTCGTTGTAGTGGGCGTACCATTTTTCGCGGATTGGCAGCGTGCAGCGAGATCTCAAACATCATAATATCCTGCGATACGACCCTTTTTGAAACAATTAAAAAGCCGGTAATATCCGGAAAAGGCCGAAGGTGTACAGAACCCGTTGCTCCGTATGCTCGTTGTAATGGAATTACCATTTTTGGGGGATTGGCAGCGTGCAGCGAGTTCTCACACCTCATAATATCCTGCGAAACGACTCATTTTGAAACTATTAAAATGCAGAATCTTGCCGGAAAAGGCCGAATATGTGCAAGACAGGATTCTCCGCATGCTCGTTGTAATGGAAGTACCATTCTTCGGGGATTGGCAGCGCGCAACGAGTTCTCTCACATCATAATATCCTGATATACGGCCCATTTTGAAACAATTAAAAAGCCGGAAATGTCCGGAAAAGGCCGAAGGTGTACAGAACCCGTTGCTCCCTTTGCTTGTTGTAATGGAAGTACCATATTTGGGGGGTTGGCAGAGAGCAACTGGTTCTTACACATCATAATATCCTGATATACGGCCCATTTTGAAGCAATTAAAAAGCCGGAAATGTCCGGAAAAGGCCGAGGGTGTACAGAACCCGTTGCTCCGTATGCTCGTTGTAATGGGCGTACCATTTTTCGGGGATTGGCAGCGCGCAGCGAGTTCTCACACCTCATAATATCCTGCGATACGACCCATTTTGAAACTATTAAAAAGCCGAAACTGGCCGGAAATGGCCGAATATGTACAAGACAGGATTCTCCGCATGGTCGTTGTAATGGAAGTACCATTCTTCGGGGATTGGCAGCGCGCAACGAGTTCCCTCACATCATAATATCCTGCTATACGGCCCGTTTTTAATCACATGAAATGCCGGAGATGTCCGGAAAAGGCCGAAGGTGTACAGAACCCAATGCTCCGTTTGCTCGTTGTAATGGAAGTACCATTTTTGGGGGGTTGGCAGAGAGCACCTGGTTCTTACACATCATAATATCCTGATATACGGCCCATTTTGAAACAATTAAAAAGCCGGACATATCCGGAAAAGGCCGAAGGTGTACAGAACCCGTTGCTCCGTATGCTCGTTGTAATGGAAGGACCATTTTTGGGGGATTAGCAACGCTCAACGCGTTTTTACACATCATAATATCCTGCTATTCGGCCCATTTTTGATCACTTAAAATGCAGGAAATGTCCGGAAAAGGCCGAAGGTGTACAGAACCTGATGCTCCGTATGCTGGTTGTAAGGGGCGTACCATTTCTCGGGGATTGGCAGCGCGTAACGTGTTCTCTCTCATCATAATATCCTGTTAAACGGCACATTTTGAAACAATTAAAAAGCCGGAAATGTCCGGAAAAGGACGAAGGTGTACAGAACCCGTTGTTCCGTATGCTCGTTGTAGTGGGCGTACCATTTTTCGCGGATTGGCAGCGTGCAGCGAGATCTCAAACATCATAATAGCCTGCGATACGACCCTTTTTGAAACAATTAAAAAGCCGGTAATATCCGGAAAAGGCCGAAGGTGTACAGAACCCGTTGCTCCGTATGCTCGTTGTAATGGAATTACCATTTTGGGGGGATTGGCAGCGTGCAGCGAGTTCTCACACCTCATAATATCCTGCGAAACGACTCATTTTGAAACTATTAAAATGCAGAATCTTGCCGGAAAAGGCCGAATATGTGCAAGACAGGATTCTCCGCATGCTCGTTGTAATGGAAGTACCATTCTTCGGGGATTGGCAGCGCGCAACGAGTTCTCTCACATCATAATATCCTGATATACGGCCCATTTTGAAACAATTAAAAAGCCGGAAATGTCCGGAAAAGGCCGAAGGTGTACAGAACCCGTTGCTCCCTTTGCTTGTTGTAATGGAAGTACCGTTTTTGGGGGGTTGGCAGAGAGCAACTGGTTCTTACACATCATAACATCCTGATATACGGCCCATTTTGAAGCAATTAAAAAGCCGGAAATGTCCTGAAAAGGCCGAAGTTGTACAGAACCCGTTGCTCCGTATGCTCGTTGTAATGGGCGTACCATTTTTCGGGGATTGGCAGCGTGCAGCGAGATCTCAAACATCATAATAGCCTGCGATACGACCCTTTTTGAAACAATTAAAAAGCCGGTAATATCCGGAAAAGGCCGAAGGTGTACAGAACCCGTTGCTCCGTATGCTCGTTGTAATGGAATTACCATTTTTGGGGGATTGGCAGCGTGCAGCGAGTTCTCACACCTCATAATATCCTGCGAAACGACTCATTTTGAAACTATTAAAATGCAGAATCTTGCCGGAAAAGGCCGAATATGTGCAAGACAGGATTCTCCGCATGCTCGTTGTAATGGAAGTACCATTCTTCGGGGATTGGCAGCGCGCAACGAGTTCTCTCACATCATAATATCCTGATATACGGCCCATTTTGAAACAATTAAAAAGCCGGAAATGTCCGGAAAAGGCCGAAGGTGTACAGAACCCGTTGCTCCCTTTGCTTGTTGTAATGGAAGTACCGTTTTTGGGGGGTTGGCAGAGAGCAACTGGTTCTTACACATCATAACATCCTGATATACGGCCCATTTTGAAGCAATTAAAAAGCCGGAAATGTCCTGAAAAGGCCGAAGTTGTACAGAACCCGTTGCTCCGTATGCTCGTTGTAATGGGCGTACCATTTTTCGGGGATTTCCAGCGTGCAGCCAGTTCTCACACCTCATAATATCCTGCGATACGACCCATTTTGAAACTATTAAAAAGCCGAAACTGGCCGGAAATGGCCGAATATGTACAAGACAGGATTCTCCGCATGGTCGTTGTAATGGAAGTACCATTCTTCGGGGATTGGCAGCGCGCAACGAGTTCCCTCACATCATAATATCCTGCTATACGGCCCGTTTTTAATCACATGAAATGCCGGAGATGTCCGGAAAAGGCCGAAGGTGTACAGAACCCAATGCTCCGTTTGCTCGTTGTAATGGAAGTACCATTTCTCGGGGATTGGCAGCGCGTAACGTGTTCTCTCTCATCATAATATCCTGATAAACGGCACATTTTGAAACAATTAAAAAGCCGGAAATGTCCGGAAAAGGCCGAAGGTGTACAGAACCCAATGCTCCGTTTGTTCGTTGTAATGGAAGTACCATTTTTGGGGGGTTGGCAGAGAGCAACTGGTTCTTACACATCATAATATCCTGATATACGGCCCATTTTGAAACAATTAAAAAGCCGGAAATATCCGGAAAAGGCCGAAGGTGTACAGAACCCGTTGCTCCGTATGCTCGTTGTAATGGAAGGACCATTTTTGGGGGATTAGCAACGCTCAACGCGTTTTTACACATCATAATATCCTGCTATTCGGCCCATTTTTGATCACTTAAAATGCAGGAAATGTCCGGAAAAGGCCGAAGGTGTACAGAACCTGATGCTCCGTATGCTCGTTGTAAGGGGCGTACCATTTTTCGGGGATTTCCAGCGTGCAGCCAGTTCTCACACCTCATAATATCCTGCGATACGACCCATTTTGAAACTATTAAAAAGCCGGAAATGTCCGGAAAAGGCCGAAGGTGTACAGAACCCAATGCTCCGTTTGTTCGTTGTAATGGAAGTACCATTTTTGGGGGGTTGGCAGAGAGCAACTGGTTCTTACACATCATAATATCCTGATATACGGCCCATTTTGAAACAATTAAAAAGCCGGAAATATCCGGAAAAGGCCGAAGGTGTACAGAACCCGTTGCTCCGTATGCTCGTTGTAATGGAAGGACCATTTTTGGGGGATTAGCAACGCTCAACGCGTTTTTACACATCATAATATCCTGCTATTCGGCCCATTTTTGATCACTTAAAATGCAGGAAATGTCCGGAAAAGGCCGAAGGTGTACAGAACCTGATGCTCCGTATGCTCGTTGTAAGGGGCGTACCATTTCTCGGGGATTGGCAGCGCGTAACGTGTTCTCTCTCATCATAATATCCTGATAAACGGCACATTTTGAAACAATTAAAAAGCCGGAAATGTCCGGAAAAGGCCGAAGGTGTACAGAACCTGATGCTCCGTATGCTCGTTGTAAGGGGCGTACCATTTCTCGGGGATTGGCAGCGCGTAACGTGTTCTCTCACATCATAATATCCTGATAAACGGCACATTTTGAAACAATTAAAAAGCCGGAAATGTCCGGAAAAGGACGAAGGTGTACAGAACCCGTTGTTCCGTATGCTCGTTGTAGTGGGCGTACCATTTTTCGCGGATTGGCAGCGTGCAGCGAGATCTCAAACATCATAATATCCTGCGATACGACCCTTTTTGAAACAATTAAAAAGCCGGTAATATCCGGAAAAGGCCGAAGGTGTACAGAACCCGTTGCTCCGTATGCTCGTTGTAATGGAATTACCATTTTTGGGGGATTGGCAGCGTGCAGCGAGTTCTCACACCTCATAATATCCTGCGAAACGACTCATTTTGAAACTATTAAAATGCAGAATCTAGCCGGAAAAGGCCGAATATGTGCAAGACAGGATTCTCCGCATGCTCGTTGTAATGGAAGTACCATTCTTCGGGGATTGGCAGCGCGCAACGAGTTCTCTCACATCATAATATCCTGATATACGGCCCATTTTGAAACAATTAAAAAGCCGGAAATGTCCGGAAAAGGCCGAAGGTGTACAGAACCCGTTGCTCCCTTTGCTTGTTGTAATGGAAGTACCATATTTGGGGGGTTGGCAGAGAGCAACTGGTTCTTACACATCATAATATCCTGATATACGGCCCATTTTGAAGCAATTAAAAAGCCGGAAATGTCCGGAAAAGGCCGAGGGTGTACAGAACCCGTTGCTCCGTATGCTCGTTGTAATGGGCGTACCATTTTTCGGGGATTGGCAGCGCGCAGCGAGTTCTCACACCTCATAATATCCTGCGATACGACCCATTTTGAAACTATTAAAAAGCCGAAACTGGCCGGAAATGGCCGAATATGTACAAGACAGGATTCTCCGCATGGTCGTTGTAATGGAAGTACCATTCTTCGGGGATTGGCAGCGCGCAACGAGTTCCCTCACATCATAATATCCTGCTATACGGCCCGTTTTTAATCACATGAAATGCCGGAGATGTCCGGAAAAGGCCGAAGGTGTACAGAACCCAATGCTCCGTTTGCTCGTTGTAATGGAAGTACCATTTTTGGGGGGTTGGCAGAGAGCACCTGGTTCTTACACATCATAATATCCTGATATACGGCCCATTTTGAAACAATTAAAAAGCCGGACATATCCGGAAAAGGCCGAAGGTGTACAGAACCCGTTGCTCCGTATGCTCGTTGTAATGGAAGGACCATTTTTGGGGGATTAGCAACGCTCAACGCGTTTTTACACATCATAATATCCTGCTATTCGGCCCATTTTTGATCACTTAAAATGCAGGAAATGTCCGGAAAAGGCCGAAGGTGTACAGAACCTGATGCTCCGTATGCTGGTTGTAAGGGGCGTACCATTTCTCGGGGATTGGCAGCGCGTAACGTGTTCTCTCTCATCATAATATCCTGATAAACGGCACATTTTGAAACAATTAAAAAGCCGGAAATGTCCGGAAAAGGCCGAAGGTGTACAGAACCTGATGCTCCGTATGCTCGTTGTAAGGGGCGTACCATTTCTCGGGGATTGGCAGCGCGTAACGTGTTCTCTCACATCATAATATCCTGATAAACGGCACATTTTGAAACAATTAAAAAGCCGGAAATGTCCGGAAAAGGACGAAGGTGTACAGAACCCGTTGTTCCGTATGCTCGTTGTAGTGGGCGTACCATTTTTCGCGGATTGGCAGCGTGCAGCGAGATCTCAAACATCATAATAGCCTGCGATACGACCCTTTTTGAAACAATTAAAAAGCCGGTAATATCCGGAAAAGGCCGAAGGTGTACAGAACCCGTTGCTCCGTATGCTCGTTGTAATGGAATTACCATTTTTGGGGGATTGGCAGCGTGCAGCGAGTTCTCACACCTCATAATATCCTGCGAAACGACTCATTTTGAAACTATTAAAATGCAGAATCTTGCCGGAAAAGGCCGAATATGTGCAAGACAGGATTCTCCGCATGCTCGTTGTAATGGAAGTACCATTCTTCGGGGATTGGCAGCGCGCAACGAGTTCTCTCACATCATAATATCCTGATATACGGCCCATTTTGAAACAATTAAAAAGCCGGAAATGTCCGGAAAAGGCCGAAGGTGTACAGAACCCGTTGCTCCCTTTGCTTGTTGTAATGGAAGTACCGTTTTTGGGGGGTTGGCAGAGAGCAACTGGTTCTTACACATCATAACATCCTGATATACGGCCCATTTTGAAGCAATTAAAAAGCCGGAAATGTCCTGAAAAGGCCGAAGTTGTACAGAACCCGTTGCTCCGTATGCTCGTTGTAATGGGCGTACCATTTTTCGGGGATTTCCAGCGTGCAGCCAGTTCTCACACCTCATAATATCCTGCGATACGACCCATTTTGAAACTATTAAAAAGCCGAAACTGGCCGGAAATGGCCGAATATGTACAAGACAGGATTCTCCGCATGGTCGTTGTAATGGAAGTACCATTCTTCGGGGATTGGCAGCGCGCAACGAGTTCCCTCACATCATAATATCCTGCTATACGGCCCGTTTTTAATCACATGAAATGCCGGAGATGTCCGGAAAAGGCCGAAGGTGTACAGAACCCAATGCTCCGTTTGCTCGTTGTAATGGAAGTACCATTTTTGGGGGGTTGGCAGAGAGCACCTGGTTCTTACACATCATAATATCCTGATATACGGCCCATTTTGAAACAATTAAAAAGCCGGAAATATCCGGAAAAGGCCGAAGGTGTACAGAACCCGTTGCTCCGTATGCTCGTTGTAATGGAAGGACCATTTTTGGGGGATTAGCAACGCTCAACGCGTTTTTACACATCATAATATCCTGCTATTCGGCCCATTTTTGATCACTTAAAATGCAGGAAATGTCCGGAAAAGGCCGAAGGTGTACAGAACCTGATGCTCCGTATGCTCGTTGTAAGGGGCGTACCATTTCTCGGGGATTGGCAGCGCGTAACGTGTTCTCTCTCATCATAATATCCTGATAAACGGCACATTTTGAAACAATTAAAAAGCCGGAAATGTCCGGAAAAGGCCGAAGGTGTACAGAACCTGATGCTCCGTATGCTCGTTGTAAGGGGCGTACCATTTCTCGGGGATTGGCAGCGCGTAACGTGTTCTCTCACATCATAACATCCTGATAAACGGCACATTTTGAAACAATTAAAAAGCCGGAAATGTCCGGAAAAGGACGAAGGTGTACAGAACCCGTTGTTCCGTATGCTCGTTGTAGTGGGCGTACCATTTTTCGCGGATTGGCAGCGTGCAGCGAGATCTCAAACATCATAATATCCTGCGATACGACCCTTTTTGAAACAATTAAAAAGCCGGTAATATCCGGAAAAGGCCGAAGGTGTACAGAACCCGTTGCTCCGTATGCTCGTTGTAATGGAATTACCATTTTTGGGGGATTGGCAGCGTGCAGCGAGTTCTCACACCTCATAATATCCTGCGAAACGACTCATTTTGAAACTATTAAAATGCAGAATCTTGCCGGAAAAGGCCGAATATGTGCAAGACAGGATTCTCCGCATGCTCGTTGTAATGGAAGTACCATTCTTCGGGGATTGGCAGCGCGCAACGAGTTCTCTCACATCATAATATCCTGATATACGGCCCATTTTGAAACAATTAAAAAGCCGGAAATGTCCGGAAAAGGCCGAAGGTGTACAGAACCCGTTGCTCCCTTTGCTTGTTGTAATGGAAGTACCATATTTGGGGGGTTGGCAGAGAGCAACTGGTTCTTACACATCATAATATCCTGATATACGGCCCATTTTGAAGCAATTAAAAAGCCGGAAATGTCCGGAAAAGGCCGAGGGTGTACAGAACCCGTTGCTCCGTATGCTCGTTGTAATGGGCGTACCATTTTTCGGGTATTTCCAGCGTGCAGCCAGTTCTCACACCTCATAATATCCTGCGATACGAACCATTTTGAAACTATTAAAAAGCCGAAACTGGCCGGAAATGGCCGAATATGTACAAGACAGGATTCTCCGCATGCTCGTTGTAATGGAAGTACCATTCTTCGGGGATTGGCAGCGCGCAACGAGTTCTCTCACATCATAATATCCTGATATTCGGCCCATTTTGAAACAATTAAAAAGCCGGAAATGTCCGGAAAAGGCCGAAGGTGTACAGAACCCGTTGCTCCCTTTGCTTGTTGTAATGGAAGTACCATTTTTGGGGGGTTGGCAGAGAGCAACTGGTTCTTACACATCATAATATCCTGATATACGGCCCCTATTGAAGCAATTAAAAAGCCGGAAATGTCCGGAAAAGGCCGAAGGTGTACAGAACCCGTTGCTCCGTATGCTCGTTGTAATGGGCGTACCATTTTTCGGGGATTTCCAGCGTGCAGCCAGTTCTCACACCTCATAATATCCTGCGATACGACCCATTTTGAAACTATTAAAAAGCCGAAACTGGCCGGAAATGGCCGAATATGTACAAGACAGGATTCTCCGCATGCTCGTTGTAATGGAAGTACCATTCTTCGGGGATTGGCAGCGCGCAACGAGTTCTCTCACATCATAATATCCTGATATACGGCCCATTTTGAAACAACTAAAAAGTCGGAAATGTCCGGAAAAGGCCGAAGGTGTACAGAACCCGTTGCTCCCTTTGCTTGTTGTAATGGAAGTACCATTTTTGGGGGGTTGGCAGAGACCAACTGGTTCTTACACATCATAATATCCTGATATACGGCCCATTTTGAAGCAATTAAAAAGCCGGAAATGTCCGGAAATGGCCGAAGGTGTACAGAACCCGTTGCTCCGTATGCTCGTTGTAATGGACGTACCATTTTTCGGGGATTTCCAGCGTGCAGCCAGTTCTCACACCTCATAATATCCTGCGATACGACCCATTTTGAAACTATTAAAAAGCCGAAACTGGCCGGAAATGGCCGAATATGTACAAGACAGGATTCTCCGCATGCTCGTTGTAATGGAAGTACCATTCTTCGGGGATTGGCAGCGCGCAACGAGTTCTCTCACATCATAATATCCTGATATACGGCCCATTTTGAAACAATTAAAAAGCCGGAAATGTCCGGAAAAGGCCGATGGTGTACAGAACCCGTTGCTCCCTTTGCTTGTTGTAATGGAAGTACCATTTTTGGGGGGTTGGCAGAGAGCAACTGGTTCTTACACATCATAATATCCTGATATACGGCCCCTATTGAAGCAATTAAAAAGCCGGAAATGTCCGGAAAAGGCCGAAGGTGTACAGAACCCGCTGCTCCGTATGCTCGTTGTAATGGGCGTACCATTTTTCGGGGATTTCCAGCGTGCAGCCAGTTCTCACACCTCATAATATCCTGCGATACGACCCATTTTGAAACTATTAAAAAGCCGAAACTGGCCGGAAATGGCCGAATATGTACAAGACAGGATTCTCCGCATGGTCGTTGTAATGGAAGTACCATTCTTCGAGGATTGGCAGCGCGCAACGAGTTCTCTCACATCATAATATCCTGCTATACGGCCCGTTTTTAAGCACATAAAATGCCGGAGATGTCCGGAAAAGGCCGAAGGTGTACAGAACCCAATGCTCCGTTTGTTCGTTGTAATGGAAGTACCATTTTTGGGGGGTTGGCAGAGAGCAACTGGTTCTTACACATCATAATATCCTGATATACGGCCCATTTTGAAACAATTAAAAAGCCGGAAATATCCGGAAAAGGCCGAAGGTGTACAGAACCCGTTGCTCCGTATGCTCGTTGTAATGGAAGGACCATTTTTGGGGGATTAGCAACGCTCAACGCGTTTTTACACATCATAATATCCTGCTATTCGGCCCATTTTTGATCACTTAAAATGCAGGAAATGTCCGGAAAAGGCCGAAGGTGTACAGAACCTGATGCTCCGTATGCTCGTTGTAAGGGGCGTACCATTTCTCGGGGATTGGCAGCGCGTAACGTGTTCTCTCTCATCATAATATCCTGATAAACGGCACATTTTGAAACAATTAAAAAGCCGGAAATGTCCGGAAAAGGCCGAAGGTGTACAGAACCTGATGCTCCGTATGCTCGTTGTAAGGGGCGTACCATTTCTCGGGGATTGGCAGCGCGTAACGTGTTCTCTCACATCATAATATCCTGATAAACGGCACATTTTGAAACAATTAAAAAGCCGGAAATGTCCGGAAAAGGACGAAGGTGTACAGAACCCGTTGTTCCGTATGCTCGTTGTAGTGGGCGTACCATTTTTCGCGGATTGGCAGCGTGCAGCGAGATCTCAAACATCATAATATCCTGCGATACGACCCTTTTTGAAACAATTAAAAAGCCGGTAATATCCGGAAAAGGCCGAAGGTGTACAGAACCCGTTGCTCCGTATGCTCGTTGTAATGGAATTACCATTTTTGGGGGATTGGCAGCGTGCAGCGAGTTCTCACACCTCATAATATCCTGCGAAACGAATCATTTTGAAACTATTAAAATGCAGAATCTTGCCGGAAAAGGCCGAATATGTGCAAGACAGGATTCTCCGCATGCTCGTTGTAATGGAAGTACCATTCTTCGGGGATTGGCAGCGCGCAACGAGTTCTCTCACATCATAATATCCTGATATACGGCCCATTTTGAAACAATTAAAAAGCCGGAAATGTCCGGAAAAGGCCGAAGGTGTACAGAACCCGTTGCTCCCTTTGCTTGTTGTAATGGAAGTACCATATTTGGGGGGTTGGCAGAGAGCAACTGGTTCTTACACATCATAATATCCTGATATACGGCCCATTTTGAAGCAATTAAAAAGCCGGAAATGTCCGGAAAAGGCCGAGGGTGTACAGAACCCGTTGCTCCGTATGCTCGTTGTAATGGGCGTACCATTTTTCGGGGATTGGCAGCGCGCAGCGAGTTCTCACACCTCATAATATCCTGCGATACGACCCATTTTGAAACTATTAAAAAGCCGAAACTGGCCGGAAATGGCCGAATATGTACAAGACAGGATTCTCCGCATGGTCGTTGTAATGGAAGTACCATTCTTCGGGGATTGGCAGCGCGCAACGAGTTCTCTCACATCATAATATCCTGCTATACGGCCCGTTTTTAATCACATAAAATGCCGGAGATGTCCGGAAAAGGCCGAAGGTGTACAGAACCCAATGCTCCGTTTGTTCGTTGTAATGGAAGTACCATTTTTGGGGGGTTGGCAGAGAGCAACTGGTTCTTACACATCATAATATCCTGATATACGGCCCCTATTGAAGCAATTAAAAAGCCGGAAATGTCCGGAAAAGGCCGAAGGTGTACAGAACCCGCTGCTCCGTATGCTCGTTGTAATGGGCGTACCATTTTTCGGGGATTTCCAGCGTGCAGCCAGTTCTCACACCTCATAATATCCTGCGATACGACCCATTTTGAAACTATTAAAAAGCCGAAACTGGCCGGAAATGGCCGAATATGTACAAGACAGGATTCTCCGCATGGTCGTTGTAATGGAAGTACCATTCTTCGGGGATTGGCAGCGCGCAACGAGTTCTCTCACATCATAATATCCTGCTATACGGCCCGTTTTTAATCACATAAAATGCCGGAGATGTCCGGAAAAGGCCGAAGGTGTACAGAACCCAATGCTCCGTTTGTTCGTTGTAATGGAAGTACCATTTTTGGGGGGTTGGCAGAGAGCAACTGGTTCTTACACATCATAATATCCTGATATACGGCCCATTTTGAAACAATTAAAAAGCCGGAAATATCCGGAAAAGGCCGAAGGTGTACAGAACCCGTTGCTCCGTATGCTCGTTGTAATGGAAGGACCATTTTTGGGGGATTAGCAACGCTCAACGCGTTTTTACACATCATAATATCCTGCTATTCGGCCCATTTTTGATCACTTAAAATGCAGGAAATGTCCGGAAAAGGCCGAAGGTGTACAGAACCTGATGCTCCGTATGCTCGTTGTAAGGGGCGTACCATTTCTCGGGGATTGGCAGCGCGTAACGTGTTCTCTCTCATCATAATATCCTGATAAACGGCACATTTTGAAACAATTAAAAAGCCGGAAATGTCCGGAAAAGGCCGAAGGTGTACAGAACCTGATGCTCCGTATGCTCGTTGTAAGGGGCGTACCATTTCTCGGGGATTGGCAGCGCGTAACGTGTTCTCTCACATCATAATATCCTGATAAACGGCACATTTTGAAACAATTAAAAAGCCGGAAATGTCCGGAAAAGGACGAAGGTGTACAGAACCCGTTGTTCCGTATGCTCGTTGTAGTGGGCGTACCATTTTTCGCGGATTGGCAGCGTGCAGCGAGATCTCAAACATCATAATATCCTGCGATACGACCCTTTTTGAAACAATTAAAAAGCCGGTAATATCCGGAAAAGGCCGAAGGTGTACAGAACCCGTTGCTCCGTATGCTCGTTGTAATGGAATTACCATTTTTGGGGGATTGGCAGCGTGCAGCGAGTTCTCACACCTCATAATATCCTGCGAAACGACTCATTTTGAAACTATTAAAATGCAGAATCTTGCCGGAAAAGGCCGAATATGTGCAAGACAGGATTCTCCGCATGCTCGTTGTAATGGAAGTACCATTCTTCGGGGATTGGCAGCGCGCAACGAGTTCTCTCACATCATAATATCCTGATATACGGCCCATTTTGAAACAATTAAAAAGCCGGAAATGTCCGGAAAAGGCCGAAGGTGTACAGAACCCGTTGCTCCCTTTGCTTGTTGTAATGGAAGTACCGTTTTTGGGGGGTTGGCAGAGAGCAACTGGTTCTTACACATCATAACATCCTGATATACGGCCCATTTTGAAGCAATTAAAAAGCCGGAAATGTCCTGAAAAGGCCGAAGTTGTACAGAACCCGTTGCTCCGTATGCTCGTTGTAATGGGCGTACCATTTTTCGGGGATTTCCAGCGTGCAGCCAGTTCTCACACCTCATAATATCCTGCGATACGACCCATTTTGAAACTATTAAAAAGCCGAAACTGGCCGGAAATGGCCGAATATGTACAAGACAGGATTCTCCGCATGGTCGTTGTAATGGAAGTACCATTCTTCGGGGATTGGCAGCGCGCAACGAGTTCCCTCACATCATAATATCCTGCTATACGGCCCGTTTTTAATCACATGAAATGCCGGAGATGTCCGGAAAAGGCCGAAGGTGTACAGAACCCAATGCTCCGTTTGCTCGTTGTAATGGAAGTACCATTTTTGGGGGGTTGGCAGAGAGCACCTGGTTCTTACACATCATAATATCCTGATATACGGCCCATTTTGAAACAATTAAAAAGCCGGAAATATCCGGAAAAGGCCGAAGGTGTACAGAACCCGTTGCTCCGTATGCTCGTTGTAATGGAAGGACCATTTTTGGGGGATTAGCAACGCTCAACGCGTTTTTACACATCATAATATCCTGCTATTCGGCCCATTTTTGATCACTTAAAATGCAGGAAATGTCCGGAAAAGGCCGAAGGTGTACAGAACCTGATGCTCCGTATGCTCGTTGTAAGGGGCGTACCATTTCTCGGGGATTGGCAGCGCGTAACGTGTTCTCTCTCATCATAATATCCTGATAAACGGCACATTTTGAAACAATTAAAAAGCCGGAAATGTCCGGAAAAGGCCGAAGGTGTACAGAACCTGATGCTCCGTATGCTCGTTGTAAGGGGCGTACCATTTCTCGGGGATTGGCAGCGCGTAACGTGTTCTCTCACATCATAATATCCTGATAAACGGCACATTTTGAAACAATTAAAAAGCCGGAAATGTCCGGAAAAGGACGAAGGTGTACAGAACCCGTTGTTCCGTATGCTCGTTGTAGTGGGCGTACCATTTTTCGCGGATTGGCAGCGTGCAGCGAGATCTCAAACATCATAATATCCTGCGATACGACCCTTTTTGAAACAATTAAAAAGCCGGTAATATCCGGAAAAGGCCGAAGGTGTACAGAACCCGTTGCTCCGTATGCTCGTTGTAATGGAATTACCATTTTTGGGGGATTGGCAGCGTGCAGCGAGTTCTCACACCTCATAATATCCTGCGAAACGACTCATTTTGAAACTATTAAAATGCAGAATCTTGCCGGAAAAGGCCGAATATGTGCAAGACAGGATTCTCCGCATGCTCGTTGTAATGGAAGTACCATTCTTCGGGGATTGGCAGCGCGCAACGAGTTCTCTCACATCATAATATCCTGATATACGGCCCATTTTGAAACAATTAAAAAGCCGGAAATGTCCGGAAAAGGCCGAAGGTGTACAGAACCCGTTGCTCCCTTTGCTTGTTGTAATGGAAGTACCATATTTGGGGGGTTGGCAGAGAGCAACTGGTTCTTACACATCATAATATCCTGATATACGGCCCATTTTGAAGCAATTAAAAAGCCGGAAATGTCCGGAAAAGGCCGAGGGTGTACAGAACCCGTTGCTCCGTATGCTCGTTGTAATGGGCGTACCATTTTTCGGGTATTTCCAGCGTGCAGCCAGTTCTCACACCTCATAATATCCTGCGATACGAACCATTTTGAAACTATTAAAAAGCCGAAACTGGCCGGAAATGGCCGAATATGTACAAGACAGGATTCTCCGCATGCTCGTTGTAATGGAAGTACCATTCTTCGGGGATTGGCAGCGCGCAACGAGTTCTCTCACATCATAATATCCTGATATTCGGCCCATTTTGAAACAATTAAAAAGCCGGAAATGTCCGGAAAAGGCCGAAGGTGTACAGAACCCGTTGCTCCCTTTGCTTGTTGTAATGGAAGTACCATTTTTGGGGGGTTGGCAGAGAGCAACTGGTTCTTACACATCATAATATCCTGATATACGGCCCCTATTGAAGCAATTAAAAAGCCGGAAATGTCCGGAAAAGGCCGAAGGTGTACAGAACCCGTTGCTCCGTATGCTCGTTGTAATGGGCGTACCATTTTTCGGGGATTTCCAGCGTGCAGCCAGTTCTCACACCTCATAATATCCTGCGATACGACCCATTTTGAAACTATTAAAAAGCCGAAACTGGCCGGAAATGGCCGAATATGTACAAGACAGGATTCTCCGCATGCTCGTTGTAATGGAAGTACCATTCTTCGGGGATTGGCAGCGCGCAACGAGTTCTCTCACATCATAATATCCTGATATACGGCCCATTTTGAAACAATTAAAAAGCCGGAAATGTCCGGAAAAGGCCGAAGGTGTACAGAACCCAATGCTCCGTTTGCTCGTTGTAATGGAAGTACCATTTTTGGGGGGTTGGCAGAGAGCAACTGGTTCTTACACATCATAATATCCTGATATACGGCCCATTTTGAAACAATTAAAAAGCCGGAAATATCCGGAAAAGGCCGAAGGTGTACAGAACCCGTTGCTCCGTATGCTCGTTGTAATGGAATTACCATTTTTCGGGGATTGGCAACGCTCAACGCGTTTTTACACATCATAATATCCTGCTATTCGGCCCATTTTTGATCACTTAAAATGCCGGAAATGTCCGGAAAAGGCCGAAGGTGTACAGAACCTGATGCTCCGTATGCTCGTTGTAAGGGGCGTACCATTTCTCGGGGATTGGCAGCGCGTAACGTGTTCTCTCTCATCATAATATCCTGATAAACGGCACATTTTGAAACAATTAAAAAGCCGGAAATGTCCGGAAAAGGCCGAAGGTGTACAGAACCCGTTGCTCCGTATGCTCGTTGTAGTGGGCGTACCATTTTTCGGGGATTGGCAGCGTGCTGCGAGTTCTCACACCTCATAATATCCGGCGATACGACTCATTTTGAAACTATTAAAAAGCCGATACTGGCCGGAAATGGCCGAATATGTACAAGACAGGATTCTCCGCATGCTCGTTGTAATGGAAGTACCATTCTTCGGGGATTGGCTGCGCGCAACGAGTTCTCTCACATCATAATATCCTGCGATACGACCCATTTTGAAACAATTAAAAAGCCGAAACTGGCCGGAAAAGGCCGAAAATGTACAAGAAAGGATTCTCCGGATGCTGGTTGTATTGGAAGTACCATTCTTCGGGGATTGGCAGAGCGCACCGTGTTCTCTCACATCATAATATCCTGCTATTCTGCCCGTTTTTGATCACTTAATATGCCGGAAATGTCCGGAAAAGGCCGAAGGTGTACAGAACCTGATGCTCCGTATGCTCGTTGTAAGGGGCGTACCATTTCTCGGGGATTGGCAGCGCGTAACGTGTTCTCTCACATCATAATATCCTGATAAACGGCACATTTTGAAACAATTAAAAAGCCGGAAATGTCCGGAAAAGGCCGAAGGTGTACAGAACCCGTTGCTCCGTATGCTCGTTGTAGTGGGCGTACCATTTTTCGGGGATTGGCAGCGTGCAGCGAGATCTCAAACATCATAATATCCTGCGATACGACCCTTTTTGAAACAATTAAAAAGCCGGTAATATCCGGAAAAGGCCGAAGGTGTACAGAACCCGTTGCTCCGTATGCTCGTTGTAATGGAAGGACCATTTTTGGGGGATTGGCAGCGTGCAGCGAGTTCTCACACCTCATAATATCCTGCGAAACGACTCATTTTGAAACTATTAAAATGCCGAAACTTGCCGGAAAAGGCCGAATATGTACAAGACAGGATTCTCCGCATGCTCGTTGTAATGGAAGTACCATTCTTCGGGGATTGGCAGCGCGCAACGAGTTCTCTCACATCATAATATCCTGATATAGGGCCCATTTTGAAACAATTAAAAAGCCGGAAATGTCCGGAAAAGGCCGAAGGTGTACAGAACCCGTTGCTCCCTTTGCTTGTTGTAATGGAAGTACCATTTTTGGGGGGTTGGCAGAGAGCAACTGGTTCTTACACATCATAATATCCTGATATACGGCCCATTTTGAAACAATTAAAAAGCCGGAAATATCCGGAAAAGGCCGAAGGTGTACAGAACCCGTTGCTCCGTATGCTCGTTGTAATGGAAGGACCATTTTTGGGGGATTGGCAACGCTCAACGCGTTTTTACACATCATAATATCCTGCTATTCGCCCATTTTTGATCACTTAAAATGCCGGAAATGTCCGGAAAAGGCCGAAGGTGTACAGAACCTGATGCTCCGTATGCTCGTTGTAAGGGGCGTACCATTTCTCGGGGATTGGCAGCGCGTAACGTGTTCTCTCTCATCATAATATCCTGATAAACGGCACATTTTGAAACAATTAAAAAGCGGGAAATGTCCGGAAAAGGCCGAAGGTGTACAGAACCCGTTGCTCCGTATGCTCGTTGTAATGGAATTACCATTTTTGGGGGACTGGCAGCGTGCAGCGAGTTCTCACACCTCATAATATCCTGCGAAACGACTCATTTTGAAACTATTAAAATGCAGAATCTTGCCGGAAAAGGCCGAATATGTGCAAGACAGGATTCTCCGCATGCTCGTTGTAATGGAAGTACCATTCTTCGGGGATTGGCAGCGCGCAACGAGTTCTCTCACATCATAATATCCTGATATACGGCCCATTTTGAAACAAAAAAATAGCCGGAAATGTCCGGAAAAGGCCGAAGGTGTACAGAACCCGTTGCTCCCTTTGCTTGTTGTAATGGAAGTACCGTTTTTGGGGGGTTGGCAGAGAGCAACTGGTTCTTACACATCATAACATCCTGATATACGGCCCATTTTGAAGCAATTAAAAAGCGGGAAATGTCCGGAAAAGGCCGAAGGTGTACAGAACCCGTTGCTCCGTATGCTCGTTGTAATGGGCGTACCATTTTTCGGGGATTTCCAGCGTGCAGCCAGTTCTCACACCTCATAATATCCTGCGATACGACCCATTTTGAAACTATTAAAAAGCCGAAACTGGCCGGAAATGGCCGAATATGTACAAGACAGGATTCTCCGCATGGTCGTTGTAATGGAAGTACCATTCTTCGGGGATTGGCAGCGCGCAACGAGTTCCCTCACATCATAATATCCTGCTATACGGCCCGTTTTTAATCACATGAAATGCCGGAGATGTCCGGAAAAGGCCGAAGGTGTACAGAACCCAATGCTCCGTTTGCTCGTTGTAATGGAAGTACCATTTTTGGGGGGTTGGCAGAGAGCACCTGGTTCTTACACATCATAATATCCTGATATACGGCCCATTTTGAAACAATTAAAAAGCCGGAAATATCCGGAAAAGGCCGAAGGTGTACAGAACCCGTTGCTCCGTATGCTCGTTGTAATGGAAGGACCATTTTTGGGGGATTAGCAACGCTCAACGCGTTTTTACACATCATAATATCCTGCTATTCGGCCCATTTTTGATCACTTAAAATGCAGGAAATGTCCGGAAAAGGCCGAAGGTGTACAGAACCTGATGCTCCGTATGCTCGTTGTAAGGGGCGTACCATTTCTCGGGGATTGGCAGCGCGTAACGTGTTCTCTCTCATCATAATATCCTGATAAACGGCACATTTTGAAACAATTAAAAAGCCGGAAATGTCCGGAAAAGGCCGAAGGTGTACAGAACCTGATGCTCCGTATGCTCGTTGTAAGGGGCGTACCATTTCTCGGGGATTGGCAGCGCGTAACGTGTTCTCTCACATCATAATATCCTGATAAACGGCACATTTTGAAACAATTAAAAAGCCGGAAATGTCCGGAAAAGGACGAAGGTGTACAGAACCCGTTGTTCCGTATGCTCGTTGTAGTGGGCGTACCATTTTTCGCAGATTGGCAGCGTGCAGCGAGATCTCAAACATCATAATATCCTGCGATACGACCCTTTTTGAAACAATTAAAAAGCCGGTAATATCCGGAAAAGGCCGAAGGTGTACAGAACCCGTTGCTCCGTATGCTCGTTGTAATGGAATTACCATTTTTGGGGGATTGGCAGCGTGCAGCGAGTTCTCACACCTCATAATATCCTGCGAAACGACTCATTTTGAAACTATTAAAATGCAGAATCTTGCCGGAAAAGGCCGAATATGTGCAAGACAGGATTCTCCGCATGCTCGTTGTAATGGAAGTACCATTCTTCGGGGATTGGCAGCGCGCAACGAGTTCTCTCACATCATAATATCCTGATATACGGCCCATTTTGAAACAATTAAAAAGCCGGAAATGTCCGGAAAAGGCCGAAGGTGTACAGAACCCGTTGCTCCCTTTGCTTGTTGTAATGGAAGTACCATATTTGGGGGGTTGGCAGAGAGCAACTGGTTCTTACACATCATAATATCCTGATATACGGCCCATTTTGAAGCAATTAAAAAGCCGGAAATGTCCGGAAAAGGCCGAGGGTGTACAGAACCCGTTGCTCCGTATGCTCGTTGTAATGGGCGTACCATTTTTCGGGTATTTCCAGCGTGCAGCCAGTTCTCACACCTCATAATATCCTGCGATACGAACCATTTTGAAACTATTAAAAAGCCGAAACTGGCCGGAAATGGCCGAATATGTACAAGACAGGATTCTCCGCATGCTCGTTGTAATGGAAGTACCATTCTTCGGGGATTGGCAGCGCGCAACGAGTTCTCTCACATCATAATATCCTGATATTCGGCCCATTTTGAAACAATTAAAAAGCCGGAAATGTCCGGAAAAGGCCGAAGGTGTACAGAACCCGTTGCTCCCTTTGCTTGTTGTAATGGAAGTACCATTTTTGGGGGGTTGGCAGAGAGCAACTGGTTCTTACACATCATAATATCCTGATATACGGCCCCTATTGAAGCAATTAAAAAGCCGAAACTGGCCGGAAAAGGCCGAAAATGTACAAGAAAGGATTCTCCGGATGCTGGTTGTATTGGAAGTACCATTCTTCGGGGATTGGCAGCGCGCACCGTGTTCTCTCACATCATAATATCCTGCTATTCTGCCCGTTTTTGATCACTTAATATGCCGGAAATGTCCGGAAAAGGCCGAAGGTGTACAGAACCTGATGCTCCGTATGCTCGTTGTAAGGGGCGTACCATTTCTCGGGGATTGGCAGCGCGTAACGTGTTCTCTCACATCATAATATCCTGATAAACGGCACATTTTGAAACAATTAAAAAGCCGGAAATGTCCGGAAAAGGCCGAAGGTGTACAGATCCCGTTGCTCCGTATGCTCGTTGTAGTGGGCGTACCATTTTTCGGGGATTGGCAGCGTGCAGCGAGATCTCAAACATCATAATATCCTGCGATACGACCCTTTTTGAAACAATTAAAAAGCCGGTAATATCCGGAAAAGGCCGAAGGTGTACAGAACCCGTTGCTCCGTATGCTCGTTGTAATGGAAGGACCATTTTTGGGGGATTGGCAGCGTGCAGCGAGTTCTCACACCTCATGATATCCTGCGAAACGACTCATTTTGAAACTATTAAAATGCCGAAACTTGCCGGAAAAGGCCGAATATGTACAAGACAGGATTCTCCGCATGCTCGTTGTAATGGAAGTACCATTCTTCGGGGATTGGCAGCGCGCAACGAGTTCTCTCACATCATAATATCCTGATATAGGGCCCATTTTGAAACAATTAAAAAGCCGGAAATGTCCGGATAAGGCCGAAGGTGTACAGAACCCGTTGCTCCCTTTGCTTGTTGTAATGGAAGTACCATTTTTGGGGGGTTGGCAGAGAGCAACTGGTTCTTACACATCATAATATCCTGATATACGGCCCCTATTGAAGCAATTAAAAAGCCGGAAATGTCCGGAAAAGGCCGAAGGTGTACAGAACCCGCTGCTCCGTATGCTCGTTGTAATGGGCGTACTATTTTTCGGGGATTTCCAGCGTGCAGCCAGTTCTCACACCTCATAATATCCTGCGATACGACCCATTTTGAAACTATTAAAAAGCCGAAACTGGCCGGAAATGGCCGAAAGGGTACAAGACAGGATTCTCCGCATGGTCGTTGTAATGGAAGTACCATTCTTCGGGGATTGGCAGCGCGCAACGAGTTCTCTCACATCATAATATCCTGCTATACGGCCCGTTTTTAATCACATAAAATGCCGGAGATGTCCGGAATAGGCCGAAGGTGTACAGAACCCAATGCTCCGTTTGCTCGTTGTAATGGAAGTACCATTTTTGGGGGGTTGGCAGAGAGCAACTGGTTCTTACACATCATAATATCCTGATATACGGCCCATTTTGAAACAATTAAAAAGCCGGAAATATCCGGAAAAGGCCGAAGGTGTACAGAACCCGTTGCTCCGTATGCTCGTTGTAATGGAATTACCGTTTTTGGGGGATTGGCAACACTCAACGCGTTTTTACACATCATAATATCCTGCGATACGACTCATTTTGAAACTATTAAAAAGCCGAAACTGGCCGGAAAAGGCCGAATATGTACAAGACAGGATTCTCGTCATGCTCGTTGTAATGGAAGTACCATTCTTCGGGGATTTGCAGCGCGCAAGGAGTTCCCTCACATCATAATATCCTGCTATACGGCCCGTTTTTAATCACATGAAATGCCGGAGATGTCCGGAAAAGGCCGAAGGTGTACAGAACCCAATGCTCCGTTTACTCGTTGTAATGGAAGTACCATTTTTGGGGGGTTGGCAGAGAGCAACTGGTTCTTACACATCATAATATCCTTATATACGGCCCATTTTGAAACAATTAAAAAGCCGGAAATATCCGGAAAAGGCCGAAGGTGTACAGAACCCGTTGCTCCGTATGCTCGTTGTAATGGAAGGACCATTTTTGGGGGATTGGCAACGCTCAACGCGTTTTTACACATCATAATATCCTGCTATTCGCCCATTTTTGATCACTTAAAATGCCGGAAATGTCCGGAAAAGGCCGAAGGTGTACAGAACCTGATGCTCCGTATGCTCGTTGTAAGGGGCGTACCATTTCTCGGGGATTGGCAGCGCGTAACGTGTTCTCTCTCATCATAATATCCTGATAAACGGCACATTTTGAAACAATTAAAAAGCGGGAAATGTCCGGAAAAGGCCGAAGGTGTACAGAACCCGTTGCTCCGTATGCTCGTTGTAATGGAATTACCATTTTTGGGGGATTGGCAGCGTGCAGCGAGTTCTCACACCTCATAATATCCTGCGAAACGACTCATTTTGAAACTATTAAAATGCAGAATCTTGCCGGAAAAGGCCGAATATGTGCAAGACAGGATTCTCCGCATGCTCGTTGTAATGGAAGTACCATTCTTCGGGGATTGGCAGCGCGCAACGAGTTCTCTCACATCATAATATCCTGATATACGGCCCATTTTTAAACAAAAAAATAGCCGGAAATGTCCGGAAAAGGCCGAAGGTGTACAGAACCCGTTGCTCCCTTTGCTTGTTGTAATGGAAGTACCGTTTTTGGGGGGTTGGCAGAGAGCAACTGGTTCTTACACATCATAACATCCTGATATACGGCCCATTTTGAAGCAATTAAAAAGCGGGAAATGTCCGGAAAAGGCCGAAGGTGTACAGAACCCGTTGCTCCGTATGCTCGTTGTAATGGGCGTACCATTTTTCGGGGATTTCCAGCGTGCAGCCAGTTCTCACACCTCATAATATCCTGCGATACGACCCATTTTGAAACTATTAAAAAGCCGAAACTGGCCGGAAATGGCCGAATATGTACAAGACAGGATTCTCCGCATGGTCGTTGTAATGGAAGTACCATTCTTCGGGGATTGGCAGCGCGCAACGAGTTCCCTCACATCATAATATCCTGCTATACGGCCCGTTTTTAATCACATGAAATGCCGGAGATGTCCGGAAAAGGCCGAAGGTGTACAGAACCCAATGCTCCGTTTGCTCGTTGTAATGGAAGTACCATTTTTGGGGGGTTGGCAGAGAGCACCTGGTTCTTACACATCATAATATCCTGATATACGGCCCATTTTGAAACAATTAAAAAGCCGGAAATATCCGGAAAAGGCCGAAGGTGTACAGAACCCGTTGCTCCGTATGCTCGTTGTAATGGAAGGACCATTTTTGGGGGATTAGCAACGCTCAACGCGTTTTTACACATCATAATATCCTGCTATTCGGCCCATTTTTGATCACTTAAAATGCAGGAAATGTCCGGAAAAGGCCGAAGGTGTACAGAACCTGATGCTCCGTATGCTCGTTGTAAGGGGCGTACCATTTCTCGGGGATTGGCAGCGCGTAACGTGTTCTCTCTCATCATAATATCCTGATAAACGGCACATTTTGAAACAATTAAAAAGCCGGAAATGTCCGGAAAAGGCCGAAGGTGTACAGAACCTGATGCTCCGTATGCTCGTTGTAAGGGGCGTACCATTTCTCGGGGATTGGCAGCGCGTAACGTGTTCTCTCACATCATAATATCCTGATAAACGGCACATTTTGAAACAATTAAAAAGCCGGAAATGTCCGGAAAAGGACGAAGGTGTACAGAACCCGTTGTTCCGTATGCTCGTTGTAGTGGGCGTACCATTTTTCGCGGATTGGCAGCGTGCAGCGAGATCTCAAACATCATAATATCCTGCGATACGACCCTTTTTGAAACAATTAAAAAGCCGGTAATATCCGGAAGAGGCCGAAGGTGTACAGAACCCGTTGCTCCGTATGCTCGTTGTAATGGAATTACCATTTTTGGGGGATTGGCAGCGTGCAGCGAGTTCTCACACCTCATAATATCCTGCGAAACGACTCATTTTGAAACTATTAAAATGCAGAATCTTGCCGGAAAAGGCCGAATATGTGCAAGACAGGATTCTCCGCATGCTCGTTGTAATGGAAGTACCATTCTTCGGGGATTGGCAGCGCGCAACGAGTTCTCTCACATCATAATATCCTGATATACGGCCCATTTTGAAACAATTAAAAAGCCGGAAATGTCCGGAAAAGGCCGAAGGTGTACAGAACCCGTTGCTCCCTTTGCTTGTTGTAATGGAAGTACCATATTTGGGGGGTTGGCAGAGAGCAACTGGTTCTTACACATCATAATATCCTGATATACGGCCCATTTTGAAGCAATTAAAAAGCCGGAAATGTCCGGAAAAGGCCGAGGGTGTACAGAACCCGTTGCTCCGTATGCTCGTTGTAATGGGCGTACCATTTTTCGGGTATTTCCAGCGTGCAGCCAGTTCTCACACCTCATAATATCCTGCGATACGAACCATTTTGAAACTATTAAAAAGCCGAAACTGGCCGGAAATGGCCGAATATGTACAAGACAGGATTCTCCGCATGCTCGTTGTAATGGAAGTACCATTCTTCGGGGATTGGCAGCGCGCAACGAGTTCTCTCACATCATAATATCCTGATATTCGGCCCATTTTGAAACAATTAAAAAGCCGGAAATGTCCGGAAAAGGCCGAAGGTGTACAGAACCCGTTGCTCCCTTTGCTTGTTGTAATGGAAGTACCATTTTTGGGGGGTTGGCAGAGAGCAACTGGTTCTTACACATCATAATATCCTGATATACGGCCCATTTTGAAACAATTAAAAAGCCGGAAATATCCGGAAAAGGCCGAAGGTGTACAGAACCCGTTGCTCCGTATGCTCGTTGTAATGGAATTACCATTTTTCGGGGATTGGCAACGCTCAACGCGTTTTTACACATCATAATATCCTGCTATTCGGCCCATTTTTGATCACTGAAAATGCCGGAAATGTCCGGAAAAGGCCGAAGGTGTACAGAACCTGATGCTCCGTATGCTCGTTGTAAGGGGCGTACCATTTCTCGGGGATTGGCAGCGCGTAACGTGTTCTCTCTCATCATAATATCCTGATAAACGGCACATTTTGAAACAATTAAAAAGCCGGAAATGTCCGGAAAAGGCCGAAGGTGTACAGAACCCGTTGCTCCGTATGCTCGTTGTAGTGGGCGTACCATTTTTCGGGGATTGGCAGCGTGCTGCGAGTTCTCACACCTCATAATATCCGGCGATACGACTCATTTTGAAACTATTAAAAAGCCGATACTGGCCGGAAATGGCCGAATATGTACAAGACAGGATTCTCCGCATGCTCGTTGTAATGGAAGTACCATTCTTCGGGGATTGGCTGCGCGCAACGAGTTCTCTCACATCATAATATCCTGCGATACGACCCATTTTGAAACAATTAAAAAGCCGAAACTGGCCGGAAAAGGCCGAAAATGTGCAAGAAAGGATTCTCCGCATGCTCGTTGTAATGGAAGTACCATTCTTCGGGGATTGGCAGCGCGCACCGTGTTCTCTCACATCATAATATCCTGCTATTCTGCCCGTTTTTGATCACTTAATATGCCGGAAATGTCCGGAAAAGGCCGAAGGTGTACAGAACCTGATGCTCCGTATGCTCGTTGTAAGGGGCGTACCATTTCTCGGGGATTGGCAGCGCGTAACGTGTTCTCTCACATCATAATATCCAGATAAACGGCACATTTTGAAACAATTAAAAAGCCGGAAATGTCCGGAAAAGGCCGAAGGTGTACAGAACCCGTTGCTCCGTATGCTCGTTGTAGTGGGCGTACCATTTTTCGGGGATTGGCAGCGTGCAGCGAGATCTCAAACATCATAATATCCTGCGATACGACCCTTTTTGAAACAATTAAAAAGCCGGTAATATCCGGAAAAGGCCGAAGGTGTACAGAACCCGTTGCTCCGTATGCTCGTTGTAATGGAAGGACCATTTTTGGGGGATTGGCAGCGTGCAGCGAGTTCTCACACCTCATAATATCCTGCGAAACGACTCATTTTGAAACTATTAAAATGCCGAAACTTGCCGGAAAAGGCCGAATATGTACAAGACAGGATTCTCCGCATGCTCGTTGTAATGGAAGTACCATTCTTCGGGGATTGGCAGCGCGCAACGAGTTCTCTCACATCATAATATCCTGATATAGGGCCCATTTTGAAACAATTAAAAAGCCGGAAATGTCCGGAAAAGGCCGAAGGTGTACAGAACCCGTTGCTCCCTTTGCTTGTTGTAATGGAAGTACCATTTTTGGGGGGTTGGCAGAGAGCAACTGGTTCTTACACATCATAATATCCTGATATACGGCCCCTATTGAAGCAATTAAAAAGCCGGAAATGTCCGGAAAAGGCCGAAGGTGTACAGAACCCGCTGCTCCGTATGCTCGTTGTAATGGGCGTACTATTTTTCGGAGATTTCCAGCGTGCAGCCAGTTCTCACACCTCATAATATCCTGCGATACGACCCATTTTGAAACTATTAAAAAGCCGAAACTGGCCGGAAATGGCCGAAAGGGTACAAGACAGGATTCTCCGCATGGTCGTTGTAATGGAAGTACCATTCTTCGGGGATTGGCAGCGCGCAACGAGTTCTCTCACATCATAATATCCTGCTATACGGCCCGTTTTTAATCACATAAAATGCCGGAGATGTCCGGAATAGGCCGAGGGTGTACAGAACCCAATGCTCCGTTTGCTCGTTGTAATGGAAGTACCATTTTTGGGGGGTTGGCAGAGAGCAACTGGTTCTTACACATCATAATATCCTGATATACGGCCCATTTTGAAACAATTAAAAAGCCGGAAATATCCGGAAAAGGCCGAAGGTGTACAGAACCCGTTGCTCCGTATGCTCGTTGTAATGGAAGGACCATTTTTGGGGGATTGGCAACGCTCAACGCGTTTTTACACATCATAATATCCTGCTATTCGCCCATTTTTGATCACGTAAAATGCCGGAAATGTCCGGAAAAGGCCGAAGGTGTACAGAACCTGATGCTCCGTATGCTCGTTGTAAGGGGCGTACCATTTCTCGGGGATTGGCAGCGCGTAACGTGTTCTCTCTCATCATAATATCCTGATAAACGGCACATTTTGAAACAATTTAAAAGCAGGAAATGTCCGGAAAAGGCCGAAGGTGTACAGAACCCGTTGCTCCGTATGCTCGTTGTAATGGGCGTACCATTTTTCGGGGATTGGGAGCGTGCAGCGAGTTCTCACACCTCATAATATCCTGCGATACGACTCATTTTGAAACTATTAAAAAGCCGAAACTGGCCGGAAAAGGCCGAATATGTACAAGACAGGATTCTCCGCATGCTCGTTGAAATGGAAGTACCATTCTTCGGGGATTGGCAGCGCGCAACGAGTTCTCTCACATCATAATATCCTGATATACGGCCCATTTTGAAACAAAAAATAGCCGGAAATGTCCGGAAAAGGCCGAAGGTGTACAGAACCGGTTGCTCCCTTTGCTTGTTGTAATGGAAGTACCGTTTTTGGGGGGTTGGCAGAGAGCAACTGGTTCTTACACATCATAACATCCTGATATACGGCCCATTTTGAAGCAATTAAAAAGCCGGAAATGTCCGGAAAAGGCCGAAGGTGTACAGAACCCGTTGCTCCGTATGCTCGTTGTAGTGGGCGTACCATTTTTCGGGGATTGGCAGCGTGCAGCGAGTTCTCAAACCTCATAATATCCTGCGATACGACTCATTTTGAAACTATTAAAAAGCCGAAACTGGCCGGAAAAGGCCGAATATGTACAAGACAGGATTCTCGTCATGCTCGTTGTAATGGAAGTACCATTCTTCGGGGATTTGCAGCGCGCAACGAGTTCCCTCACATCATAATATCCTGCTATACGGCCCGTTTTTAATCACATAAAATGGCGGAAATGTCCGGAAAAGGCCGAAGGTGTACAGAACCCAATGCTCCGTTTGCTCGTTGTAATGGAAGTACCATTTTTGGGGGGTTGGCAGAGAGCAACTGGTTCTTACACATCATAATATCCTGATATACGGCCCATTTTGAAACAATTAAAATGCCGGAAATGTCCGGAAAAGGCCGAAGGTGTACAGAACCTGACGCTCCGTATGCTCGTTGTAAGGGGCGTACCATTTCTCGGGGATTGGCAGCGCGTAACGTGTTCTCTCTCATCATAATATCCTGATAAACGGCACATTTTGAAACAATTAAAAAGCCGGAAATGTCCGGAAAATGCCGAAGGTGTACAGAACCCGTTGCTCCGTATGCTCTTTGTAGTGGGCGTACCATTTTTCGGGGATTGGCAGCGTGCAGCGAGTTCTCACACCTCATAATATCCTGCGCTACGACTCATTTTGAAACTATTAAAAAGCCGAAACTGGCCGGAAAAGGCCGAAAATGTACAAGACAGGATTCTCCGGATGCTGGTTTTATTGGAAGTACCATTCTTCGGGGATTGGCAGCGCGCACCGTGTTCTCTCACATCATAATATCCTGCTATTCTGCCCGTTTTTGATCACTTAATATGCCGGAAATGTCCGGAAAAGGCCTAAGGTGTACAGAACATGATGCTCCGTATGCTCGTTGTAAGGGGCGTACCATTTTTCGGGGATGGGCAGCGTGCAGCGTGTTCTCACACATCATAATATCCTGCGACACGACCCATTTTGAAACAATTAAATAGCCGGAAATGTCCGGAAAAGGCCGAAGGTGTACGGAACCCGTTGCTCCGTATGCTCTTTGTAATGGAAGTACCATATTTGGGGGGTTGGCAGCGTGCAGCGAGTTCTCACACATCATAATATCCTGCTATACGGCCCGTTTTTAATCACATAAAATGCCGGAGATGTCCGGAAAAGGCCGAAGGTGTACAGAACCCAATGCTCCGTTTGCTCGTTGTAATGGAAGTACCATTTTTGGGGGGTTGGCTGAGAGCAACTGGTTCTTACACATCATAAGATCCTGATATACGGCCCATTTTGAAGAAATTAAAAAGCCGGAAATGTCCGGAAAAGGCCGAAGGTGTACAGAACCCGTTGCTCCGTTTGCTCGTTGTAATGGAAGTACCATATTTGGGGGGTTGGCAGCGTGCAGCGAGTTCTCACACATCATAATATCCTGCTATACGGCCCGTTTTTAATCACATAAAATGCCGGAGATGTCCGGAAAAGGCCGAAGGTGTACAGAACCCAAAGCTCCGTTTGCTCGTTGTAATGGAAGTACCATTTTTGGGGGTTTGGCAGAGAGCAACTGGTTCTTACACATCATAATATCCTGAAAAACGGCACATTTTGAAACAATTAAAAAGCCGGAAATGTCCGGAAAAGGCCGAAGGTGTACAGAACCTGATGCTCCGTATGCTCGTTGTAAGGGGCGTACCATTTCTCGGGGATTGGCAGCGCGTAACGTGTTCTCTCACATCATAATATCCTGATAAACGGCACATTTTGAAACAATTAAAAAGCCGGAAATGTCCGGAAAAGGACGAAGGTGTACAGAACCCGTTGTTCCGTATGCTCGTTGTAGTGGGCGTACCATTTTTCGCGGATTGGCAGCGTGCAGCGAGATCTCAAACATCATAATATCCTGCGATACGACCCTTTTTGAAACAATTAAAAAGCCGGAAATGTCCGGAAAAGGCCGAAGGTGTACAGAACCCGTTGCTCCCTTTGCTTGTTGTAATGGAAGTACCATATTTGGGGGGTTGGCAGAGAGCAACTGGTTCTTACACATCATAATATCCTGATATACGGCCCATTTTGAAGCAATTAAAAAGCCGGAAATGTCCGGAAAAGGCCGAGGGTGTACAGAACCCGTTGCTCCGTATGCTCGTTGTAATGGGCGTACCATTTTTCGGGGATTTCCAGCGTGCAGCCAGTTCTCACACCTCATAATATCCTGCGATACGAACCATTTTGAAACTATTAAAAAGCCGAAACTGGCCGGAAATGGCCGAATATGTACAAGACAGGATTCTCCGCATGCTCGTTGTAATGGAAGTACCATTCTTCGGGGATTGGCAGCGCGCAACGAGTTCTCTCACATCATAATATCCTGATATACGGCCCATTTTGAAACAATTAAAAAGCCGGAAATGTCCGGAAAAGGCCGAAGGTGTACAGAACCCGTTGCTCCGTATGCTCGTTGTAGTGGGCGTACCATTTTTCGGGGATTGGCAGCGTGCAGCGAGATCTCAAACATCATAATATCCTGCGATACGACCCTTTTTGAAACAATTAAAAAGCCGGTAATATCCGGAAAAGGCCGAAGGTGTACAGAACCCGTTGCTCCGTATGCTCGTTGTAATGGAAGGACCATTTTTGGGGGATTGGCAGCGTGCAGCGAGTTCTCACACCTCATAATATCCTGCGAAACGACTCATTTTGAAACTATTAAAATGCCGAAACTGGCCGGAAATGGCCGAAAGGGTACAAGACAGGATTCTCCGCATGGCCGTTGTAATGGAAGTACCATTCTTCGGGGATTGGCAGCGCGCAACGAGTTCTCTCACATCATAATATCCTGCTATACGGCCCGTTTTTAATCACATAAAATGCCGGAGATGTCCGGAATAGGCCGAAGGTGTACAGAACCCAATGCTCCGTTTGCTCGTTGTAATGGAAGTACCATTTTTGGGGGGTTGGCAGAGAGCAACTGGTTCTTACACATCATAATATCCTGATATACGGCCCATTTTGAAACAATTAAAAAGCCGGAAATATCCGGAAAAGGCCGAAGGTGTACAGAACCCGTTGCTCCGTATGCTCGTTGTAATGGAATTTCCATTTTTGGGGGATTGGCAACGCTCAACGCGTTTTTACACATCATAATATCCTGCGATACGACTCATTTTGAAACTATTAAAAAGCCGAAACTGGCCGGAAAAGGCCGAATATGTACAAGACAGGATTCTCGTCATGCTCGTTGTAATGGAAGTACCATTCTTCGGGGATTTGCAGCGCGCAAGGAGTTCCCTCACATCATAATATCCTGCTATACGGCCCGTTTTTAATCACATGAAATGCCGGAGATGTCCGGAAAAGGCCGAAGGTGTACAGAACCCAATGCTCCGTTTACTCGTTGTAATGGAAGTACCATTTTTGGGGGGTTGGCAGAGAGCAACTGGTTCTTACACATCATAATATCCTGATATACGGCCCATTTTGAAACAAAAAATAGCCGGAAATGTCCGGAAAAGGCCGAAGGTGTACAGAACCGGTTGCTCCCTTTGCTTGTTGTAATGGAAGTACCGTTTTTGGGGGGTTGGCAGAGAGCAACTGGTTCTTACACATCATAACATCCTGATATACGGCCCATTTTGAAGCAATTAAAAAGCCGGAAATGTCCGGAAAAGGCCGAAGGTGTACAGAACCCGTTGCTCCGTATGCTCGTTGTAATGGGCGTACCATTTTTCGGGGATTTCCAGCGTGCAGCCAGTTCTCACACCTCATAATATCCTGCGATACGACCCATTTTGAAACTATTAAAAAGCCGAAACTGGCCGGAAATGGCCGAATATGTACAAGACAGGATTCTCCGCATGGTCGTTGTAATGGAAGTACCATTCTTCGGGGATTGGCAGCGCGCAACGAGTTCCCTCACATCATAATATCCTGCTATACGGCCCGTTTTTAATCACATGAAATGCCGGAGATGTCCGGAAAAGGCCGAAGGTGTACAGAACCCAATGCTCCGTTTGCTCGTTGTAATGGAAGTACCATTTTTGGGGGGTTGGCAGAGAGCACCTGGTTCTTACACATCATAATATCCTGATATACGGCCCATTTTGAAACAATTAAAAAGCCGGAAATATCCGGAAAAGGCCGAAGGTGTACAGAACCCGTTGCTCCGTATGCTCGTTGTAAGGGGCGTACCATTTCTCGGGGATTGGCAGCGCGTAACGTGTCCTCTCTCATCATAATATCCTGATAAACGGCACATTTTGAAACAATTAAAAAGCCGGAAATGTCCGGAAAAGGCCGAAGGTGTACAGAACCCGTTGCTCCGTATGCTCGTTGTAATGGGCGTACCATTTTTCTGGGATTTCCAGCGTGCAGCCACTTCTCACACCTCATAATATCCTGCGATACGACTCATTTTGAAACTATTATAAAGCCGAAACTGGCCGGAAAAGGCCGAATATGTACAAGACAGGATTCTCCGCATGCTCGTTGTAATGGAAGTACCATTCTTCGGGGATTGGCTGCGCGCATCGAGTTCTCTCACATCATAATATCCTGCGATACGACCCATTTTGAAACAATTAAAAAGCCGAAACTGGCCGGAAAAGGCCGAAAATGTACAAGACAGGATTCTCCGGATGCTGGTTGTATTGGAAGTACCATTCTTCGGGGATTGGCAGCGCGCACCGTGTTCTCTCACATCATAATATCCTGCTATTCTGCCCGTTTTTGATCACTTAATATGCCGGAAATGTCCGGAAAAGGCCGAAGGTGTACAGAACCTGATGCTCCGTATGCTCGTTGTAAGGGGCGTACCATTTCTCGGGGATTGGCAGCGCGTAACGTGTTCTCTCACATCATAATATCCTGATAAACGGCACATTTTGAAACAATTAAAAAGCCGGAAATGTCCGGAAAAGGCCGAAGGTGTACAGAACCCGTTGCTCCGTATGCTCGTTGTAGTGGGCGTACCATTATTCGGGGATTGGCAGCGTGCAGCGAGTTCTCACACCTCATAATATCCTGCGATACGACTCATTTTGAAACTATTAAAAAGCCGAAACTGGCCGGAAAAGGCCGAATATGTACAAGACAGGATTCTCGTCATGCTCGTTGTAATGGAAGTACCATTCTTCGGGGATTTGCAGCGCGCAACGAGTTCCCTCACATCATAATATCCTGCTATACGGCCCGTTTTTAATCACATAAAATGGCGGAGATGTCCGGAAAAGGCCGAAGGTGTACAGAACCCAATGCTCCGTTTGCTCGTTGTAATGGAAGTACCATTTTTGGGGGGTTGGCAGAGAGCAACTGGTTCTTACACATCATAATATCCTGATATACGGCCCATTTTGAAACAATTAAAATGCCGGAAATGTCCGGAAAAGGCCGAAGGTGTACAGAACCTGACGCTCCGTATGCTCGTTGTAAGGGGCGTACCATTTCTCGGGGTTTGGCAGCGCGTAACGTGTTCTCTCTCATCATAATATCCTGATAAACGGCACATTTTGAAACAATTAAAAAGCCGGAAATGTCCGGAAAATGCCGAAGGTGTACAGAACCCGTTGCTCCGTATGCTCTTTGTAGTGGGCGTACCATTTTTCGGGGATTGGCAGCGTGCAGCGAGTTCAAACACCTCATAATATCCTGCGCTACGACTCATTTTGAAACTATTAAAAAGCCGAAACTGGCCGGAAAAGGCCGAAAATGTACAAGACAGGATTCTCCGGATGCTGGTTGTATTGGAAGTACCATTCTTCGGGGATTGGCAGCGCGCACCGTGTTCTCTCACATCATAATATCCTGCTATTCTGCCCGTTTTTGATCACTTAATATGCCGGAAATGTCCGGAAAAGGCCTAAGGTGTACAGAACATGATGCTCCGTATGCTCGTTGTAAGGGGCGTACCATTTTTCGGGGATGGGCAGCGTGCAGCGTGTTCTCACACATCATAATATCCTGCGACACGACCCATTTTGAAACAATTAAATAGCCGGAAATGTCCGGAAAAGGCCGAAGGTGTACGGAACCCGTTGCTCCGTATGCTCTTTGTAATGGAAGTACCATATTTGGGGGGTTGGCAGCGTGCAGCGAGTTCTCACACATCATAATATCCTGCGATACGAGCCATTTTGAAACAATTAAATAGCCGGAAATGTCCGGAAAAGGCCGAAGGTGTACAGAACCTGATGCTCCGTATGCTCGTTGTAAGGGGCGTACCATTTCTCGGGGATTGGCAGCGCGTAACGTGTTCTCTCTCATCATAATATCCTGATAAACGGCACATTTTGAAACAATTAAAAAGCCGGAAATGTCCGGAAAAGGCCGAAGGTGTACAGAACCCGTTGCTCCGTATGCTCGTTGTAGTGGGCGTACCACTTTTCGGGGATTGGCAGCGTGCTGCGAGTTCTCACACCTCATAATATCCGGCGATACGACTCATTTTGAAACTATTAAAAAGCCGATACTGGCCGGAAAAGGCCGAATATGTACAAGACAGGATTCTCCGCATGCTCGTTGTAATGGAAGTACCATTCTTCGGGGATTGGCTGCGCGCAACGAGTTCTCTCACATCATAATATCCTGCGATACGACCCATTTTGAAACAATTAAAAAGCCGAAACTGGCCGGAAAAGGCCGAAAATGTACAAGAAAGGATTCTCCGGATGCTGGTTGTATTGGAAGTACCATTCTTCGGGGATTGGCAGCGCGCACCGTGTTCTCTCACATCATAATATCCTGCTATTCTGCCCGTGTTTGATCACTTAATATGCCGGAAATGTCCGGAAAAGGCCGAAGGTGTACAGAACCTGATGCTCCGTATGCTCGTTGTAATGGGCGTACCATTTTTCGGGGATTGGCAGCGTGCAGCGAGTTCTCACACATCATAATATCCTGCGATACGACCCATTTTGAAACAATTAAAAAGACGAAACTGGCCGGAAAAGGCCGAATATGTACAAGACAGGATTCTCCGCATGCTCGTTGTAATGGAAGTACCATTCTTCGGGGATTGGCAGCGCGCAACGAGTTCTCTCACATCATAATATCCTGATATACGGCCCATTTCGAAACAATTAAAAAGCCGGAAATGTCCGGAAAAGGCCGAAGGTGTACAGAACCCGTTGCTCCCTTTGCTTGTTGTAATGGAAGTACCATTTTTGGGGGGTTGGCTGAGAGCAACTGGTTCTTACAAATCATAATATCCTGATATACGGCCCATTTTGAAGAAATTAAAAAGCCGGAAATGTCCGGAAAAGGCCGAAGGTGTACAGAACCCGTTGCTCCCTTTGCTTGTTGTAATGGAAGTACCATTTTTGGGGGGTTGGCAGAGAGCAACTGGTTCTTACACATCATAATATCCTGATATACGGCCCCTATTGAAGCAATTAAAAAGCCGGAAATGTCCGGAAAAGGCCGAAGGTGTACAGAACCCGCTGCTCCGTATGCTCGTTGTAATGGGCGTACCATTTTTCGGGGATTTCCAGCGTGCAGCCAGTTCTCACACCTCATAATATCCTGCGATACGACCCATTTTGAAACTATTAAAAAGCCGAAACTGGCCGGAAATGGCCGAATATGTACAAGACAGGATTCTCCGCATGGTCGTTGTAATGGAAGTACCATTCTTCGGGGATTGGCAGCGCGCAACGAGTTCCCTCACATCATAATATCCTGCTATACGGCCCGTTTTTAATCACATGAAATGCCGGAGATGTCCGGAAAAGGCCGAAGGTGTACAGAACCCATTGCTCCGTTTGCTCGTTGTAATGGAAGTACCATTTTTGGGGGGTTGGCAGAGAGCACCTGGTTCTTACACATCATAATATCCTGATATACGTCCCATTTTGAAACAATTAAAAAGCCGGAAATATCCGGAAAAGGCCGAAGGTGTACAGAACCCGTTGCTCCGTATGCTCGTTGTAATGGAACGACCATTTTTGGGGGATTGGCAACGCTCAACGCGTTTTTACACATCATAATATCCTGATATACGGCCCATTTTGAAACAATTAAAATGCCGGAAATGTCCGGAAAAGGCCGAAGGTGTACAGAACCTGACGCTCCGTATGCTCGTTGTAAGGGGCGTACCATTTCTCGGGGATTGGCAGCGCGTAACGTGTTCTCTCTCATCATAATATCCTGATAAACGGCACATTTTGAAACAATTAAAAAGCCGGAAATGTCCGGAAAATGCCGAAGGTGTACAGAACCCGTTGCTCCGTATGCTCTTTGTAGTGGGCGTACCATTTTTCGGGGATTGGCAGCGTGCAGCGAGTTCTCACACCTCATAATATCCTGCGCTACGACTCATTTTGAAACTATTAAAAAGCCGAAACTGGCCGGAAAAGGCCGAAAATGTACAAGACAGGATTCTCCGGATGCTGGTTGTATTGGAAGTACCATTCTTCGGGGATTGGCAGCGCGCACCGTGTTCTCTCACATCATAATATCCTGCTATTCTGCCCGTTTTTGATCACTTAATATGCCGGAAATGTCCGGAAAAGGCCTAAGGTGTACAGAACATGATGCTCCGTATGCTCGTTGTAAGGGGCGTACCATTTTTCGGGGATGGGCAGCGTGCAGCGTGTTCTCACACATCATAATATCCTGCGACACGACCCATTTTGAAACAATTAAATAGCCGGAAATGTCCGGAAAAGGCCGAAGGTGTACGGAACCCGTTGCTCCGTATGCTCTTTGTAATGGAAGTACCATATTTGGGGGGTTGGCAGCGTGCAGCGAGTTCTCACACATCATAATATCCTGCGATACGAGCCATTTTGAAACAATTAAATAGCCGGAAATGTCCGGAAAAGGCCGAAGGTGTACAGAACCTGATGCTCCGTATGCTCGTTGTAAGGGGCGTACCATTTCTCGGGGATTGGCAGCGCGTAACGTGTTCTCTCTCATCATAATATCCTGATAAACGGCACATTTTGAAACAATTAAAAAGCCGGAAATGTCCGGAAAAGGCCGAAGGTGTACAGAACCCGTTGCTCCGTATGCTCGTTGTAGTGGGCGTACCACTTTTCGGGGATTGGCAGCGTGCTGCGAGTTCTCACACCTCATAATATCCGGCGATACGACTCATTTTGAAACTATTAAAAAGCCGATACTGGCCGGAAAAGGCCGAATATGTACAAGACAGGATTCTCCGCATGCTCGTTGTAATGGAAGTACCATTCTTCGGGGATTGGCTGCGCGCAACGAGTTCTCTCACATCATAATATCCTGCGATACGACCCATTTTGAAACAATTAAAAAGCCGAAACTGGCCGGAAAAGGCCGAAAATGTACAAGAAAGGATTCTCCGGATGCTGGTTGTATTGGAAGTACCATTCTTCGGGGATTGGCAGCGCGCACCGTGTTCTCTCACATCATAATATCCTGCTATTCTGCCCGTTTTTGATCACTTAATATGCCGGAAATGTCCGGAAAAGGCCGAAGGTGTACAGAACCTGATGCTCCGTATGCTCGTTGTAAGGGGCGTACCATTTCTCGGGGATTGGCAGCGCGTAACGTGTTCCCTCACATCATAATATCCTGATAAACGGCACATTTTGAAACAATTAAAAAGCCGGAAATGTCCGGAAAAGGCCGAAGGTGTACAGAACCTGATGCTCCGTATGCTCGTTGTAAGGGGCGTACCATTTTTCGGGGATGGGCAGCGTGCAGCGTGTTCTCACACATCATAATATCCTGCGATACGAGCCATTTTGAAACAATTAAATAGCCGGAAATGTCCGGAAAAGGCCGAAGGTGTACGGAACCCGTTGCTCCGAATGCTCGTTGTAATGGGCGTACCATTTTTCGGGGATTGGCAGCGTGCAGCGAGTTCTCACACATCATAATATCCTGCGATACGACCCATTTTGAAACAATTAAAAAGACGAAACTGGCCGGAAAAGGCCGAATATGTACAAGACAGGATTCTCCGCATGCTCGTTGTAATGGAAGTACCATTCTTCGGGGATTGGCAGCGCGCAACGAGTTCTCTCACATCATAATATCCTGATATACGGCCCATTTCGAAACAATTAAAAAGCCGGAAATGTCCGGAAAAGGCCGAAGGTGTACAGAACCCGTTGCTCCCTTTGCTTGTTGTAATGGAAGTACCATTTTTGGGGGGTTGGCTGAGAGCAACTGGTTCTTACACATCATAATATCCTGATATACGGCCCATTTTGAAGAAATTAAAAAGCCGGAAATGTCCGGAAAAGGCCGAAGGTGTACAGAACCCGTTGCTCCCTTTGCTTGTTGTAATGGAAGTACCATTTTTGGGGGGTTGGCAGAGAGCAACTGGTTCTTACACATCATAATATCCTGATATACGGCCCCTATTGAAGCAATTAAAAAGCCGGAAATGTCCGGAAAAGGCCGAAGGTGTACAGAACCCGCTGCTCCGTATGCTCGTTGTAATGGGCGTACCATTTTTCGGGGATTTCCAGCGTGCAGCCAGTTCTCACACCTCATAATATCCTGCGATACGACCCATTTTGAAACTATTAAAAAGCCGAAACTGGCCGGAAATGGCCGAATATGTACAAGACAGGATTCTCCGCATGCTCGTTGTAATGGAAGTACCATTCTTCGGGGATTGGCAGCGCGCAACGAGTTCTCTCACATCATAATATCCTGATATACGGCCCATTTTGAAACAATTAAAAAGCCGGAAATGTCCGGAAAAGGCCGAAGGTGTACAGAACCCAATGCTCCGTTTGCTCGTTGTAATGGAAGTACCATTTTTGGGGGGTTGGCAGAGAGCAACTTGTTCTTACACATCATAATATCCTGATATACGTCCCATTTTGAATCAATTAAAAAGCCGGAAATATCCGGAAAAGGCCGAAGGTGTACAGAACCCGTTGCTCCGTATGCTCGTTGTAATGGAATTACCATTTTTGGGGGATTGGCAACGCTCAACGCGTTTTTACACATCATAATATCCTGCTATTCGGCCCATTTTTGATCACATAAAATGCCGGAAATGTCCGGAAAAGGCCGAAGGTGTACAGAACCTGATGCTCCGTATGCTCGTTGTAAGGGGCGTACCATTTCTCGGGGATTGGCAGCGCGTAACGTGTTCTCTCTCATCATAATATCCTGATAAACGGCACATTTTGAAACAATTAAAAAGCCGGAAATGTCCGGAAAAGGCCGAAGGTGTACAGAACCCGTTGCTCCGTATGCTCGTTGTAGTGGGCGTACCATTTTTCGGGGATTGGCAGCGTGCTGCGAGTTCTCACACTTCATAATATCCGGCGATACGACTCATTTTGAAACTATTAAAAAGCCGATACTGGCCGGAAAAGGCCGAATATGTACAAGACAGGATTATCCGCATGCTCGTTGTAATGGAAGTACCATTCTTCGGGGATTGGCTGCGCGCAACGAGTTCTCTCACATCATAATATCCTGCGATACGACCCATTTTGAAACAATTAATAAGCCGAAACTGGCCGGAAAATGCCGAAAATGTACAAGAAAGGATTCTCCGGATGCTGGTTGTATTGGAAGTACCATTCTTCGGGGATTGGCAGCGCGCACCGTGTTCTCTCACATCATAATATCCTGCTATTCTGCCCGTTTTTGATCACTTAATATGCCGGAAATGTCCGGAAAATGCCGAAGGTGTACAGAACCTGATGCTCCGTATGCTCGTTGTAAGGGGCGTACCATTTCTCGGGGATTGGCAGCGCGTAACGTGTTCTCTCACATCATAATATCCTGATAAACGGCACATTTTGAAACAATTAAAAAGCCGGAAATGTCCGGAAAAGGCCGAAGGTGTACAGAACCCGTTGCTCCGTATGCTCGTTGTAGTGGGCGTACCATTTTTCGGGGATTGGCAGCGTGCAGCGAGATCTCAAACATCATAATATCCTGCGATACGACCCTTTTTGAAACAATTAAAAAGCCGGTAATATCCGGAAAAGGCCGAAGGTGTACAGAACCCGTTGCTCCGTATGCTCGTTGTAATGGAAGGACCATTTTTGGGGGATTGGCAGCGTGCAGCGAGTTCTCACACCTCATAATATCCTGATATAGGGCCCATTTTGAAACAATTAAAAAGCCGGAAATGTCCGGAAAAGGCCGAAGGTGTACAGAACCCGTTGCTCCCTTTGCTTGTTGTAATGGAAGTACCATTTTTGGGGAGTTGGCAGAGAGCAACTGGTTCTTACACATCATAATATCCTTATATACGGCCCATTTTGAAACAATTAAAATGCCGGAAATGTCCGGAAAAGGCCGAAGGTGTACAGAACCTGATGCTCCGTATGCTCGTTGTAAGGGGCGTACCATTTCTCGGGGATTGGCAGCGCGTAACGTGTTCTCTCTCATCATAATATCCTGCGACACGACCCATTTTGAAACAATTAAATAGCCGGAAATGTCCGGAAAAGGCCGAAGGTGTACGGAACCCGTTGCTCCGTATGCTCTTTGTAATGGAAGTACCATATTTGGGGGGTTGGCAGCGTGCAGCGAGTTCTCACACATCATAATATCCTGCTATACGGCCCGTTTTTAATCACATAAAATGCCGGAGATGTCCGGAAAAGGCCGAAGGTGTACAGAACCCAATGCTCCGTTTGCTCGTTGTAATGGAAGTACCATTTTTGGGGGGTTGGCTGAGAGCAACTGGTTCTTACACATCATAATATCCTGATATACGGCCCATTTTGAAGAAATTAAAAAGCCGGAAATGTCCGGAAAAGGCCGAAGGTGTACAGAACCCGTTGCTCCGTTTGCTCGTTGTAATGGAAGTACCATATTTGGGGGGTTGGCAGCGTGCAGCGAGTTCTCACACATCATAATATCCTGCTATACGGCCCGTTTTTAATCACATAAAATGCCGGAGATGTCCGGAAAAGGCCGAAGGTGTACAGAACCCAATGCTCCGTTTGCTCGTTGTAATGGAAGTACCTTTTTTGGGGGTTTGGCAGAGAGCAACTGGTTCTTACACATCATAATATCCTGATATACGGCCCATTTTGAAACAATTAAAATGCCGGAAATGTCCGGAAAAGGCCGAAGGTGTACAGAACCTGATGCTCCGTATGCTCGTTGTAAGGGGCGTACCATTTCTCGGGGATTGGCAGCGCGTAACGTGTTCTCTCTCATCATAATATCCTGACAAACGGCACATTTTGAAACAATTAAAAAGCCGGAAATGTCCGGAAAAGGCCGAAGGTGTACAGAACCCGTTGCTCCGCATGCTCGTTGTAATGGAAGTACCATTCTTCGGGGATTGGCTGCGCGCAACGAGTTCTCTCACATCATAATATCCTGCGATACGACCCATTTTGAAACAATTAAAAAGCCGAAACTGGCCGGAAAAGGCCGAAAATGTACAAGACAGGATTCTCCGGATGCTGGTTGTATTGGAAGTACCATTCTTCGGGGATTGGCAGCGCGCACCGTGTTCTCTCACATCATAATATCCTGCTATTCTGCCCGTTTTTGATCACTTAATATGCCGGAAATGTCCGGAAAAGGCCGAAGGTGTACAGAACCTGATGCTCCGTATGCTCGTTGTAAGGGGCGTACCATTTTTCGGGGATGGGCAGCGTGCAGCGTGTTCTCACACATCATAATATCCTGCGATACGAGCCATTTTGAAACAATTAAATAGCCGGAAATGTCCGGAAAAGGCCGAAGGTGTACGGAACCCGTTGCTCCGTATGCTCGTTGTAATGTGCGTACCATTTTTCGGGGATTGGCAGCGTGCAGCGAGTTCTCACACATCATAATATCCTGCGATACGACCCATTTTGAAACAATTAAAAAGACGAAACTGGCCGGAAAAGGACGAATATGTACAAGACAGGATTCTCCGCATGCTCGTTGTATTGGAAGTACCATTCTTCGGGGATTGGCAGCGCGCACCGAGTTCTCTCACATCATAATATCCTGCTATACGGCCCGTTTTTAATCACATAAAATGCCGGATATGTCCGGAAAAGGCCGAAGGTGTACAGAATCCGTTGCTCCGTATGCTCGTTGTAATGGGCGTACCATTTTTCGGGGATTGGCAGCGTGCAGCGAGTTCTCACACATCATAATATCCTGCGATACGACCCATTTTGAAACAATTAAAAAGACGAAACTGGCCGGAAAAGGCCGAATATGTACAAGACAGGATTCTCCGCATGCTCGTTGTAATGGAAGTACCATTCTTCGGGGATTGGCAGCGCGCAACGAGTTCTCTCACATCATAATATCCTGATATACGGCCCATTTTGAAACAATTAAAAAGCCGGAAATGTCCGGAAAAGGCCGAAGGTGTACAGAACCCGTTGCTCCCTTTGCTCGTTGTAATGGGCGTACCATTTTTCGGGGATTGGCAGCGCGCAACGAATTCTCTCACATCATAATATCCTGATATACGGCCCATTTCGAAACAATTAAAAAGCCGGAAATGTCCGGAAAAGGCCGAAGGTGTACAGAACCCGTTGCTCCCTTTGCTTGTTGTAATGGAAGTATCATTTTTGGGCGGTTGGCTGAGAGCAACTGGTTCTTACACATCATAATATCCTGATATACGGCCCATTTTGAAGAAATTAAAAAGCCGGAAATGTCCGGAAAAGGCCGAAGGTGTACAGAACCCGTTGCTCCCTTTGCTTGTTGTAATGGAAGTACCATTTTTGGGGGGTTGGCAGAGAGCAACTGGTTCTTACACATCATAATATCCTGATATACGGCCCCTATTGAAGCAATTAAACAGCCGGAAATGTCCGGAAAAGGCCGAAGGTGTACAGAACCCGCTGCTCCGTATGCTCGTTGTAATGGGCGTACCATTTTTCGGGGATTGGCAGCGTGCAGCGAGTTCTCACACATCATAATATCCTGCGATACGACCCATTTTGAAACAATTAAAAAGACGAAACTGGCCGGAAAAGGCCGAATATGTACAAGACAGGATTCTCCGCATGCTCGTTGTATTGGAAGTACCATTCTTCGGGGATTGGCAGCGCGCACCGAGTTCTCTCACATCATAATATCCTGCTATACGGCCCGTTTTTAATCACATAAAATGCCGGATATGTCCGGAAAAGGCCGAAGGTGTACAGAATCCGTTGCTCCGTATGCTCGTTGTAATGGGCGTACCATTTTTCGGGGATTGGCAGCGTGCAGCGAGTTCTCACACATCATAATATCCTGCGATACGACCCATTTTGAAACAATTAAAAAGACGAAACTGGCCGGAAAAGGCCGAATATGTACAAGACAGGATTCTCCGCATGCTCGTTGTAATGGAAGTACCATTCTTCGGGGATTGGCAGCGCGCAACGAGTTCTCTCACATCATAATATCCTGATATACGGCCCATTTTGAAACAATTAAAAAGCCGGAAATGTCCGGAAAAGGCCGAAGGTGTACAGAACCCGTTGCTCCCTTTGCTCGTTGTAATGGGCGTACCATTTTTCGGGGATTGGCAGCGCGCAACGAATTCTCTCACATCATAATATCCTGATATACGGCCCATTTCGAAACAATTAAAAAGCCGGAAATGTCCGGAAAAGGCCGAAGGTGTACAGAACCCGTTGCTCCCTTTGCTTGTTGTAATGGAAGTATCATTTTTGGGGGGTTGGCTGAGAGCAACTGGTTCTTACACATCATAATATCCTGATATACGGCCCATTTTGAAGAAATTAAAAAGCCGGAAATGTCCGGAAAAGGCCGAAGGTGTACAGAACCCGTTGCTCCCTTTGCTTGTTGTAATGGAAGTACCATTTTTGGGGGGTTGGCAGAGAGCAACTAGTTCTTACACATCATAATATCCTGATATACGGCCCCTATTGAAGCAATTAAACAGCCGGAAATGTCCGGAAAAGGCCGAAGGTGTACAGAACCCGCTGCTCCGTATGCTCGTTGTAATGGGCGTACCATTTTTCGGGGATTTCCAGCGTGCAGCCAGTTCTCACACCTCATAATATCCTGCGATACGGCCCATTTTGAAACTATTAAAAAGCCGAAACTGGCCGGAAATGGCCGAATATGTACAAGACAGGATTCTCCGCATGGTCGTTGTAATGGAAGTACCATTCTTCGGGGATTGGCAGCGCGCAACGAGTTCCCTCACATCATAATATCCTGCTATACGGCCCGTTTTTAATCACATGAAATGCCGGAGATGTCCGGAAAAGGCCGAAGGTGTACAGAACCCAATGCTCCGTTTGCTCGTTGTAATGGAAGTACCATTTTTGGGGGGTTGGCAGAGAGCACCTGGTTCTTACACATCATAATATCCTGATATACGGCCCATTTTGAAACAATTAAAGAGCCGGAAATATCCGGAAAAGGCCGAAGGTGTACAGAACCCGTTGCTCCGTATGCTCGTTGTAATGGGACGACCATTTTTGGGGGATTGGCAACGCTCAACGCGTTTTTACACATCATAATATCCTGCTATTCGGCCCATTTTTGATCACTTAAAATGCCGGAAATGTCCGGAAAAGGCCGAAGGTGTACAGAACCTGATGCTCCGTATGCTCGTTGTAAGGGGCGTACCATTTCTCGGGGATTGGCAGCGCGTAACGTGTTCTCTCACATCATAATATCCTGATAAACGGCACATTTTGAAACAATTAAAAAGCCGGAAATGTCCGGAAAAGGCCGAAGGTGTACAGAACCCGTTGCTCCGTATGCTCGTTGTAGTGGGCGTACCATTTTTCGGGGATTGGCAGCGTGCAGCGAGATCTCAAACATCATAATATCCTGCGATACGACCCTTTTTGAAACAATTAAAAAGCCGGTAATATCCGGAAAAGGCCGAAGGTGTACAGAACCCGTTGCTCCGTATGCTCGTTGTAATGGAAGGACCATTTTTGGGGGATTGGCAGCGTGCAGCGAGTTCTCACACCTCATAATATCCTGCGAAACGACTCATTTTGAAACTATTAAAATGCCGAAACTTGCCGGAAAAGGCCGAATATGTACAAGACAGGATTCTCCGCATGCTCGTTGTAATGGAAGTACCATTCTTCGGGGATTGGCAGCGCGCAACGAGTTCTCTCACATCATAATATCCTGATATACGGCCCATTTTGAAACAATTAAAAAGCCGGAAATGTCCGGAAAAGGCCGAAGGTGTACAGAACCCGTTGCTCCCTTTGCTTGTTGTAATGGAAGTACCATTTTTGGGGGGTTGGCAGAGAGCAACTGGTTCTTACACATCATAATATCCTGATATACGGCCCATTTTGAAGCAATTAAAAAGCCGGAAATGTCCGGAAAAGGCCGAAGGTGTGCAGAACCCGTTGCTCCGTATGCTCGTTGTAATGGGCGTACCATTTTTCGGGGATTTCCAGCGTGCAGCCAGTTCTCACACCTCATAATATCCTGCGATACGACCCATTTTGAAACTATTAAAAAGCCGAAACTGGCCGGAAATGGCCGAATATGTACAAGACAGGATTCTCCGCATGCTCGTTGTAATGGAAGTACCATTCTTCGGGGATTGGCAGCGCGCAACGAGTTCTCTCACATCATAATATCCTGATATAGGGCCCATTTTGAAACAATTAAAAAGCCGGAAATGTCCGGAAAAGGCCGAAGGTGTACAGAACGCAATGCTCCGTTTGCTCGTTGTAATGGAAGTACCATTTTTGGGGGGTTGGCAGAGAGCAACTGGTTCTCTCACATCATAATATCCTGATAAACGGCACATTTTGAAACAATTAAAAAGCCGGAAATGTCCGGAAAAGGCCGAAGGTGTACAGAACCCGTTGCTCCGTATGCTCGTTGTAGTGGGCGTACCATTTTTCGGGGATTGGCAGCGTGCAGCGAGATCTCAAACATCATAATATCCTGCGATACGACCCTTTTTGAAACAATTAAAAAGCCGGTAATATCCGGAAAAGGCCCAAGGTGTACAGAACCCGTTGCTCCCTTTGCTTGTTGTAATGGAAGTACCATTTTTGGGGGGTTGGCAGAGAGCAACTGGTTCTTACACATCATAATATCCTGATATACGGCCCCTATTGAAGCAATTAAAAAGCCGGAAATGTCCGGAAAAGGCCGAAGGTGTACAGAACCCGCTGCTCCGTATGCTCGTTGTAATGGGCGTACCATTTTTCGGGGATTTCCAGCGTGCAGCCAGTTCTCACACCTCATAATATCCTGCGCTACGACTCATTTTGAAACTATTAAAAAGCCGAAACTGGCCGGAAAAGGCCGAAAATGTACAAGACAGGATTCTCCGGATGCTGGTTGTATTGGAAGTACCATTCTTCGGGGATTGGCAGCGCGCACCGTGTTCTCTCACATCATAATATCCTGCTATTCTGCCCGTTTTTGATCACTTAATATGCCGGAAATGTCCGGAAAAGGCCTAAGGTGTACAGAACATGATGCTCCGTATGCTCGTTGTAAGGGGCGTACCATTTTTCGGGGATGGGCAGCGTGCAGCGTGTTCTCACACATCATAATATCCTGCGACACGACCCATTTTGAAACAATTAAATAGCCGGAAATGTCCGGAAAAGGCCGAAGGTGTACGGAACCCGTTGCTCCGTATGCTCTTTGTAATGGAAGTACCATATTTGGGGGGTTGGCAGCGTGCAGCGAGTTCTCACACATCATAATATCCTGCGATACGAGCCATTTTGAAACAATTAAATAGCCGGAAATGTCCGGAAAAGGCCGAAGGTGTACAGAACCTGATGCTCCGTATGCTCGTTGTAAGGGGCGTACCATTTCTCGGGGATTGGCAGCGCGTAACGTGTTCTCTCTCATCATAATATCCTGATAAACGGCACATTTTGAAACAATTAAAAAGCCGGAAATGTCCGGAAAAGGCCGAAGGTGTACAGAACCCGTTGCTCCGTATGCTCGTTGTAGTGGGCGTACCACTTTTCGGGGATTGGCAGCGTGCTGCGAGTTCTCACACCTCATAATATCCGGCGATACGACTCATTTTGAAACTATTAAAAAGCCGATACTGGCCGGAAAAGGCCGAATATGTACAAGACAGGATTCTCCGCATGCTCGTTGTAATGGAAGTACCATTCTTCGGGGATTGGCTGCGCGCAACGAGTTCTCTCACATCATAATATCCTGCGATACGACCCATTTTGAAACAATTAAAAAGCCGAAACTGGCCGGAAAAGGCCGAAAATGTACAAGAAAGGATTCTCCGGATGCTGGTTGTATTGGAAGTACCATTCTTCGGGGATTGGCAGCGCGCACCGTGTTCTCTCACATCATAATATCCTGCTATTCTGCCCGTTTTTGATCACTTAATATGCCGGAAATGTCCGGAAAAGGCCGAAGGTGTACAGAACCTGATGCTCCGTATGCTCGTTGTAAGGGGCGTACCATTTCTCGGGGATTGGCAGCGCGTAACGTGTTCCCTCACATCATAATATCCTGATAAACGGCACATTTTGAAACAATTAAAAAGCCGGAAATGTCCGGAAAAGGCCGAAGGTGTACAGAACCTGATGCTCCGTATGCTCGTTGTAAGGGGCGTACCATTTTTCGGGGATGGGCAGCGTGCAGCGTGTTCTCACACATCATAATATCCTGCGATACGAGCCATTTTGAAACAATTAAATAGCCGGAAATGTCCGGAAAAGGCCGAAGGTGTACGGAACCCGTTGCTCCGAATGCTCGTTGTAATGGGCGTACCATTTTTCGGGGATTGGCAGCGTGCAGCGAGTTCTCACACATCATAATATCCTGCGATACGACCCATTTTGAAACAATTAAAAAGACGAAACTGGCCGGAAAAGGCCGAATATGTACAAGACAGGATTCTCCGCATGCTCGTTGTAATGGAAGTACCATTCTTCGGGGATTGGCAGCGCGCAACGAGTTCTCTCACATCATAATATCCTGATATACGGCCCATTTCGAAACAATTAAAAAGCCGGAAATGTCCGGAAAAGGCCGAAGGTGTACAGAACCCGTTGCTCCCTTTGCTTGTTGTAATGGAAGTACCATTTTTGGGGGGTTGGCTGAGAGCAACTGGTTCTTACACATCATAATATCCTGATATACGGCCCATTTTGAAGAAATTAAAAAGCCGGAAATGTCCGGAAAAGGCCGAAGGTGTACAGAACCCGTTGCTCCCTTTGCTTGTTGTAATGGAAGTACCATTTTTGGGGGGTTGGCAGAGAGCAACTGGTTCTTACACATCATAATATCCTGATATACGGCCCCTATTGAAGCAATTAAAAAGCCGGAAATGTCCGGAAAAGGCCGAAGGTGTACAGAACCCGCTGCTCCGTATGCTCGTTGTAATGGGCGTACCATTTTTCGGGGATTTCCAGCGTGCAGCCAGTTCTCACACCTCATAATATCCTGCGATACGACCCATTTTGAAACTATTAAAAAGCCGAAACTGGCCGGAAATGGCCGAATATGTACAAGACAGGATTCTCCGCATGCTCGTTGTAATGGAAGTACCATTCTTCGGGGATTGGCAGCGCGCAACGAGTTCTCTCACATCATAATATCCTGATATACGGCCCATTTTGAAACAATTAAAAAGCCGGAAATGTCCGGAAAAGGCCGAAGGTGTACAGAACCCAATGCTCCGTTTGCTCGTTGTAATGGAAGTACCATTTTTGGGGGGTTGGCAGAGAGCAACTTGTTCTTACACATCATAATATCCTGATATACGTCCCATTTTGAATCAATTAAAAAGCCGGAAATATCCGGAAAAGGCCGAAGGTGTACAGAACCCGTTGCTCCGTATGCTCGTTGTAATGGAATTACCATTTTTGGGGGATTGGCAACGCTCAACGCGTTTTTACACATCATAATATCCTGCTATTCGGCCCATTTTTGATCACATAAAATGCCGGAAATGTCCGGAAAAGGCCGAAGGTGTACAGAACCTGATGCTCCGTATGCTCGTTGTAAGGGGCGTACCATTTCTCGGGGATTGGCAGCGCGTAACGTGTTCTCTCTCATCATAATATCCTGATAAACGGCACATTTTGAAACAATTAAAAAGCCGGAAATGTCCGGAAAAGGCCGAAGGTGTACAGAACCCGTTGCTCCGTATGCTCGTTGTAGTGGGCGTACCATTTTTCGGGGATTGGCAGCGTGCTGCGAGTTCTCACACTTCATAATATCCGGCGATACGACTCATTTTGAAACTATTAAAAAGCCGATACTGGCCGGAAAAGGCCGAATATGTACAAGACAGGATTATCCGCATGCTCGTTGTAATGGAAGTACCATTCTTCGGGGATTGGCTGCGCGCAACGAGTTCTCTCACATCATAATATCCTGCGATACGACCCATTTTGAAACAATTAATAAGCCGAAACTGGCCGGAAAATGCCGAAAATGTACAAGAAAGGATTCTCCGGATGCTGGTTGTATTGGAAGTACCATTCTTCGGGGATTGGCAGCGCGCACCGTGTTCTCTCACATCATAATATCCTGCTATTCTGCCCGTTTTTGATCACTTAATATGCCGGAAATGTCCGGAAAATGCCGAAGGTGTACAGAACCTGATGCTCCGTATGCTCGTTGTAAGGGGCGTACCATTTCTCGGGGATTGGCAGCGCGTAACGTGTTCTCTCACATCATAATATCCTGATAAACGGCACATTTTGAAACAATTAAAAAGCCGGAAATGTCCGGAAAAGGCCGAAGGTGTACAGAACCCGTTGCTCCGTATGCTCGTTGTAGTGGGCGTACCATTTTTCGGGGATTGGCAGCGTGCAGCGAGATCTCAAACATCATAATATCCTGCGATACGACCCTTTTTGAAACAATTAAAAAGCCGGTAATATCCGGAAAAGGCCGAAGGTGTACAGAACCCGTTGCTCCGTATGCTCGTTGTAATGGAAGGACCATTTTTGGGGGATTGGCAGCGTGCAGCGAGTTCTCACACCTCATAATATCCTGATATAGGGCCCATTTTGAAACAATTAAAAAGCCGGAAATGTCCGGAAAAGGCCGAAGGTGTACAGAACCCGTTGCTCCCTTTGCTTGTTGTAATGGAAGTACCATTTTTGGGGAGTTGGCAGAGAGCAACTGGTTCTTACACATCATAATATCCTGATATACGGCCCATTTTGAAACAATTAAAATGCCGGAAATGTCCGGAAAAGGCCGAAGGTGTACAGAACCTGATGCTCCGTATGCTCGTTGTAAGGGGCGTACCATTTCTCGGGGATTGGCAGCGCGTAACGTGTTCTCTCTCATCATAATATCCTGCGACACGACCCATTTTGAAACAATTAAATAGCCGGAAATGTCCGGAAAAGGCCGAAGGTGTACGGAACCCGTTGCTCCGTATGCTCTTTGTAATGGAAGTACCATATTTGGGGGGTTGGCAGCGTGCAGCGAGTTCTCACACATCATAATATCCTGCTATACGGCCCGTTTTTAATCACATAAAATGCCGGAGATGTCCGGAAAAGGCCGAAGGTGTACAGAACCCAATGCTCCGTTTGCTCGTTGTAATGGAAGTACCATTTTTGGGGGGTTGGCTGAGAGCAACTGGTTCTTACACATCATAATATCCTGATATACGGCCCATTTTGAAGAAATTAAAAAGCCGGAAATGTCCGGAAAAGGCCGAAGGTGTACAGAACCCGTTGCTCCGTTTGCTCGTTGTAATGGAAGTACCATATTTGGGGGGTTGGCAGCGTGCAGCGAGTTCTCACACATCATAATATCCTGCTATACGGCCCGTTTTTAATCACATAAAATGCCGGAGATGTCCGGAAAAGGCCGAAGGTGTACAGAACCCAATGCTCCGTTTGCTCGTTGTAATGGAAGTACCTTTTTTGGGGGTTTGGCAGAGAGCAACTGGTTCTTACACATCATAATATCCTGATATACGGCCCATTTTGAAACAATTAAAATGCCGGAAATGTCCGGAAAAGGCCGAAGGTGTACAGAACCTGATGCTCCGTATGCTCGTTGTAAGGGGCGTACCATTTCTCGGGGATTGGCAGCGCGTAACGTGTTCTCTCTCATCATAATATCCTGACAAACGGCACATTTTGAAACAATTAAAAAGCCGGAAATGTCCGGAAAAGGCCGAAGGTGTACAGAACCCGTTGCTCCGCATGCTCGTTGTAATGGAAGTACCATTCTTCGGGGATTGGCTGCGCGCAACGAGTTCTCTCACATCATAATATCCTGCGATACGACCCATTTTGAAACAATTAAAAAGCCGAAACTGGCCGGAAAAGGCCGAAAATGTACAAGACAGGATTCTCCGGATGCTGGTTGTATTGGAAGTACCATTCTTCGGGGATTGGCAGCGCGCACCGTGTTCTCTCACATCATAATATCCTGCTATTCTGCCCGTTTTTGATCACTTAATATGCCGGAAATGTCCGGAAAAGGCCGAAGGTGTACAGAACCTGATGCTCCGTATGCTCGTTGTAAGGGGCGTACCATTTTTCGGGGATGGGCAGCGTGCAGCGTGTTCTCACACATCATAATATCCTGCGATACGAGCCATTTTGAAACAATTAAATAGCCGGAAATGTCCGGAAAAGGCCGAAGGTGTACGGAACCCGTTGCTCCGTATGCTCGTTGTAATGTGCGTACCATTTTTCGGGGATTGGCAGCGTGCAGCGAGTTCTCACACATCATAATATCCTGCGATACGACCCATTTTGAAACAATTAAAAAGACGAAACTGGCCGGAAAAGGACGAATATGTACAAGACAGGATTCTCCGCATGCTCGTTGTATTGGAAGTACCATTCTTCGGGGATTGGCAGCGCGCACCGAGTTCTCTCACATCATAATATCCTGCTATACGGCCCGTTTTTAATCACATAAAATGCCGGATATGTCCGGAAAAGGCCGAAGGTGTACAGAATCCGTTGCTCCGTATGCTCGTTGTAATGGGCGTACCATTTTTCGGGGATTGGCAGCGTGCAGCGAGTTCTCACACATCATAATATCCTGCGATACGACCCATTTTGAAACAATTAAAAAGACGAAACTGGCCGGAAAAGGCCGAATATGTACAAGACAGGATTCTCCGCATGCTCGTTGTAATGGAAGTACCATTCTTCGGGGATTGGCAGCGCGCAACGAGTTCTCTCACATCATAATATCCTGATATACGGCCCATTTTGAAACAATTAAAAAGCCGGAAATGTCTGGAAAAGGCCGAAGGTGTACAGAACCCGTTGCTCCCTTTGCTCGTTGTAATGGGCGTACCATTTTTCGGGGATTGGCAGCGCGCAACGAATTCTCTCACATCATAATATCCTGATATACGGCCCATTTCGAAACAATTAAAAAGCCGGAAATGTCCGGAAAAGGCCGAAGGTGTACAGAACCCGTTGCTCCCTTTGCTTGTTGTAATGGAAGTATCATTTTTGGGCGGTTGGCTGAGAGCAACTGGTTCTTACACATCATAATATCCTGATATACGGCCCATTTTGAAGAAATTAAAAAGCCGGAAATGTCCGGAAAAGGCCGAAGGTGTACAGAACCCGTTGCTCCCTTTGCTTGTTGTAATGGAAGTACCATTTTTGGGGGGTTGGCAGAGAGCAACTGGTTCTTACACATCATAATATCCTGATATACGGCCCCTATTTAAGCAATTAAACAGCCGGAAATGTCCGGAAAAGGCCGAAGGTGTACAGAACCCGCTGCTCCGTATGCTCGTTGTAATGGGCGTACCATTTTTCGGGGATTGGCAGCGTGCAGCGAGTTCTCACACATCATAATATCCTGCGATACGACCCATTTTGAAACAATTAAAAAGACGAAACTGGCCGGAAAAGGCCGAATATGTACAAGACAGGATTCTCCGCATGCTCGTTGTATTGGAAGTACCATTCTTCGGGGATTGGCAGCGCGCACCGAGTTCTCTCACATCATAATATCCTGCTATACGGCCCGTTTTTAATCACATAAAATGCCGGATATGTCCGGAAAAGGCCGAAGGTGTACAGAATCCGTTGCTCCGTATGCTCGTTGTAATGGGCGTACCATTTTTCGGGGATTGGCAGCGTGCAGCGAGTTCTCACACATCATAATATCCTGCGATACGACCCATTTTGAAACAATTAAAAAGACGAAACTGGCCGGAAAAGGCCGAATATGTACAAGACAGGATTCTCCGCATGCTCGTTGTAATGGAAGTACCATTCTTCGGGGATTGGCAGCGCGCAACGAGTTCTCTCACATCATAATATCCTGATATACGGCCCATTTTGAAACAATTAAAAAGCCGGAAATGTCCGGAAAAGGCCGAAGGTGTACAGAACCCGTTGCTCCCTTTGCTCGTTGTAATGGGCGTACCATTTTTCGGGGATTGGCAGCGCGCAACGAATTCTCTCACATCATAATATCCTGATATACGGCCCATTTCGAAACAATTAAAAAGCCGGAAATGTCCGGAAAAGGCCGAAGGTGTACAGAACCCGTTGCTCCCTTTGCTTGTTGTAATGGAAGTATCATTTTTGGGGGGTTGGCTGAGAGCAACTGGTTCTTACACATCATAATATCCTGATATACGGCCCATTTTGAAGAAATTAAAAAGCCGGAAATGTCCGGAAAAGGCCGAAGGTGTACAGAACCCGTTGCTCCCTTTGCTTGTTGTAATGGAAGTACCATTTTTGGGGGGTTGGCAGAGAGCAACTAGTTCTTACACATCATAATATCCTGATATACGGCCCCTATTGAAGCAATTAAACAGCCGGAAATGTCCGGAAAAGGCCGAAGGTGTACAGAACCCGCTGCTCCGTATGCTCGTTGTAATGGGCGTACCATTTTTCGGGGATTTCCAGCGTGCAGCCAGTTCTCACACCTCATAATATCCTGCGATACGGCCCATTTTGAAACTATTAAAAAGCCGAAACTGGCCGGAAATGGCCGAATATGTACAAGACAGGATTCTCCGCATGGTCGTTGTAATGGAAGTACCATTCTTCGGGGATTGGCAGCGCGCAACGAGTTCCCTCACATCATAATATCCTGCTATACGGCCCGTTTTTAATCACATGAAATGCCGGAGATGTCCGGAAAAGGCCGAAGGTGTACAGAACCCAATGCTCCGTTTGCTCGTTGTAATGGAAGTACCATTTTTGGGGGGTTGGCAGAGAGCACCTGGTTCTTACACATCATAATATCCTGATATACGGCCCATTTTGAAACAATTAAAGAGCCGGAAATATCCGGAAAAGGCCGAAGGTGTACAGAACCCGTTGCTCCGTATGCTCGTTGTAATGGGACGACCATTTTTGGGGGATTGGCAACGCTCAACGCGTTTTTACACATCATAATATCCTGCTATTCGGCCCATTTTTGATCACTTAAAATGCCGGAAATGTCCGGAAAAGGCCGAAGGTGTACAGAACCTGATGCTCCGTATGCTCGTTGTAAGGGGCGTACCATTTCTCGGGGATTGGCAGCGCGTAACGTGTTCTCTCACATCATAATATCCTGATAAACGGCACATTTTGAAACAATTAAAAAGCCGGAAATGTCCGGAAAAGGCCGAAGGTGTACAGAACCCGTTGCTCCGTATGCTCGTTGTAGTGGGCGTACCATTTTTCGGGGATTGGCAGCGTGCAGCGAGATCTCAAACATCATAATATCCTGCGATACGACCCTTTTTGAAACAATTAAAAAGCCGGTAATATCCGGAAAAGGCCGAAGGTGTACAGAACCCGTTGCTCCGTATGCTCGTTGTAATGGAAGGACCATTTTTGGGGGATTGGCAGCGTGCAGCGAGTTCTCACACCTCATAATATCCTGCGAAACGACTCATTTTGAAACTATTAAAATGCCGAAACTTGCCGGAAAAGGCCGAATATGTACAAGACAGGATTCTCCGCATGCTCGTTGTAATGGAAGTACCATTCTTCGGGGATTGGCAGCGCGCAACGAGTTCTCTCACATCATAATATCCTGATATACGGCCCATTTTGAAACAATTAAAAAGCCGGAAATGTCCGGAAAAGGCCGAAGGTGTACAGAACCCGTTGCTCCCTTTGCTTGTTGTAATGGAAGTACCATTTTTGGGGGGTTGGCAGAGAGCAACTGGTTCTTACACATCATAATATCCTGATATACGGCCCATTTTGAAGCAATTAAAAAGCCGGAAATGTCCGGAAAAGGCCGAAGGTGTGCAGAACCCGTTGCTCCGTATGCTCGTTGTAATGGGCGTACCATTTTTCGGGGATTTCCAGCGTGCAGCCAGTTCTCACACCTCATAATATCCTGCGATACGACCCATTTTGAAACTATTAAAAAGCCGAAACTGGCCGGAAATGGCCGAATATGTACAAGACAGGATTCTCCGCATGCTCGTTGTAATGGAAGTACCATTCTTCGGGGATTGGCAGCGCGCAACGAGTTCTCTCACATCATAATATCCTGATATAGGGCCCATTTTGAAACAATTAAAAAGCCGGAAATGTCCGGAAAAGGCCGAAGGTGTACAGAACGCAATGCTCCGTTTGCTCGTTGTAATGGAAGTACCATTTTTGGGGGGTTGGCAGAGAGCAACTGGTTCTCTCACATCATAATATCCTGATAAACGGCACATTTTGAAACAATTAAAAAGCCGGAAATGTCCGGAAAAGGCCGAAGGTGTACAGAACCCGTTGCTCCGTATGCTCGTTGTAGTGGGCGTACCATTTTTCGGGGATTGGCAGCGTGCAGCGAGATCTCAAACATCATAATATCCTGCGATACGACCCTTTTTGAAACAATTAAAAAGCCGGTAATATCCGGAAAAGGCCCAAGGTGTACAGAACCCGTTGCTCCCTTTGCTTGTTGTAATGGAAGTACCATTTTTGGGGGGTTGGCAGAGAGCAACTGGTTCTTACACATCATAATATCCTGATATACGGCCCCTATTGAAGCAATTAAAAAGCCGGAAATGTCCGGAAAAGGCCGAAGGTGTACAGAACCCGCTGCTCCGTATGCTCGTTGTAATGGGCGTACCATTTTTCGGGGATTTCCAGCGTGCAGCCAGTTCTCACACCTCATAATATCCTGCGATACGACCCATTTTGAAACTATTAAAAAGCCGAAACTGGCCGGATATGGCCGAATATGTACAAGACAGGATTCTCCGCATGGTCGTTGTAATGGAAGTACCATTCTTCGGGGATTGGCAGCGCGCAACGAGTTCTCTCACATCATAATATCCTGCTATACGGCCCGTTTTTAATCACATAAAATGCCGGAGATGTCCGGAAAAGGCCGAAGGTGTACAGAACCCGTTGCTCCCTTTGCTTGTTGTAATGGAAGTACCATTTTTGGGGGGTTGGCAGAGAGCAACTGGTTCTTACACATCATAATATCCTGATATACGGCCCATTTTGAAACAATTAAAAAGCCGGAAATATCCGGAAAAGGCCGAAGGTGTACAGAACCCGTTGCTCCGTATGCTCGTTGTAATGGAATTACCATTTTTGGGAGATTGGCAACGCTCAACGCGTTTTTACACATCATAATATCCTGCGATACGACTCATTTTGAAACTATTAAAAAGCCGAAACTGGCCGGAAAAGGCCGAATATGTACAAGACAGGATTCTCGTCATGCTCGTTGTAATGGAAGTACCATTCTTCGGGGATTTGCAGCGCGCAAGGAGTTCCCTCACATCATAATATCCTGCTATACGGCCCGTTTTTAATCACATGAAATGCCGGAGATGTCCGGAAAAGGCCGAAGGTGTACAGAACCCAATGCTCCGTTTACTCGTTGTAATGGAAGTACCATTTTTGGGGGGTTGGCAGAGAGCAACTGGTTCTTACACATCATAATATCCTGATATACGGCCCATTTTGAAACAATTAAAAAGCCGGAAATATCCGGAAAAGGCCGAAGGTGTACAGAACCCGTTGCTCCGTATGCTCGTTGTAATGGAAGGACCATTTTTGGGGGATTGGCAACGCTCAACGCGTTTTTACACATCATAATATCCTGCTATTCGCCCATTTTTGATCACTTAAAATGCCGGAAATGTCCGGAAAAGGCCGAAGGTGTACAGAACCTGATGCTCCGTATGCTCGTTGTAAGGGGCGTACCATTTCTCGGGTATTGGCAGCGCGTAACGTGTTCTCTCTCATCATAATATCCTGATATACGGCCCATTTTGAAGCAATTAAAAAGCCGGAAATGTCCGGAAAAGGCCGAAGGTGTGCAGAACCCGTTGCTCCGTATGCTCGTTGTAGTGGGCGTACCATTTTTCGGGGACTGGCAAAGTGCAGCGAGTTCTCACACCTCATAATATCCTGCGATACGACTCATTTTGAAACTATTAAAAAGCCGAAACTGGCCGGAAAAGGCCGAATATGTACAAGACAGGATTCTCCGCATGCTCGTTGTATTGGAAGTACCATTCTTCGGGGATTGGCAGCGCGCACCGAGTTCCCTCACATCATAATATCCTGCTATACGGCCCGTTTTTAATCACATAAATTGCCGGAGATGTCCGGAAAAGGCCGAAGGTGTACAGAACCCGATGCTCCGTTTGCTCGTTGTAATGGAAGTACCATTCTTCGGGGATTGGCTGCGCGCAACGAGTTCTCTCACATCCTAATATCCTGCGATACGACCCATTTTGAAACAATTAAAAAGCCGAAACTGGCCGGAAAAGGCCGAAAATGTACAAGACAGGATTCTCCGGATGCTAGTTGTATTGGAAGTACCATTCTTCGGGGATTGGCAGCGCGCACCGTGTTCTCTCACATCATAATATCCTGCTATTCTGCCCGTTTTTGATCACTTAATATGCCGGAAATGTCCGGAAAAGGCCGAAGGTGTACAGAACCTGATGCTCCGTATGCTCGTTGTAAGGGGCGTACCATTTCTCGGGGATTGGCAGCGCGTAACGTGTTCTCTCACATCATAATATCCTGATAAACGGCACATTTTGAAACAATTAAAAAGCCGGAAATGTCCGGAAAAGGCCGAAGGTGTACAGAACCCGTTGCTCCGTATGCTCGTTGTAGTGGGCGTACCATTTTTCGGGGATTGGCAGCGTGCAGCGAGTTCTCACACCTCATAATATCCTGCGATACGACCCATTTTGAAACAATTAAAAACACGAAACTGGCCGGAAAAGGCCGAAAATGTACAAGACAGGATTCTCCGGATGCTGGTTGTATTGGAAGTACCATTCTTCGGGGATTGGCAGCGCGCACCGAGTTCTCTCACATCAGAATATCCTGCTATACGGCCCGTTTTTAATCACATAAAATGCCGGAGATGTCCGGAAAAGGCCGAAGGTGTACAGAACCCGATACTCCGTTTGCTCGTTGTAATGGAAGTACCATTTTTGGGGGGTTGGCAGAGAGCAACTGGTTCTTACACATCATAATAATCTGATATACTGCCCATTTTGAAACAATTAAAAAGCCGGAAATGTGCGGAAAAGGCCGAAGTTGTACAGAACCCGTTGCTCCGTATGCTCGTTGTAATGGGCGTACCATTTTTCGGGGATTGGAAGTGTGCAGCGAGATCTCACACATCATAATATCGTGCGATACGACCATTTTTGAAACAATTAAAAAGCCGGAAATATCTGGAAAAGGCCGAAGGTGTACAGAACCCGATGCTCCGTATGCTCGTTGTAAGGGAAGGACCATTTTTGGGGGATTGGCAACGCTCAACGCGTTTTTACACATCATAATATCCTGCTATTCGGCCCGTTTTTGATCACTTAAAATGCCGGAAATGTCCGGAAAAGGACTAAGGTGTACAGAACCTGATGCTCCGTATGCTCGTTGTAAGGGGCGTACCATTTCTCGGGGATTGGCAGCGCGTAACGTGTTCTCTCACATCATAATATCCTGATAAACGGCACATTTTGAAACAATTAAAAAGCCGGAAATGTCCGTAAAAGGCCGAAGGTGTACAGAACCCGTTGCTCCGTATGCTCGTTGTAGTGGGCGTACCATTTTTCGGGGATTGGCAGCGTGCAGCGAGTTCTCACACCTCATAATATCCTGCTATACGACTCATTTCGAAACTATTAAAAAGCCGAAACTGGCCGGAAGAGGCCGAATATGTACAAGACAGGATTCTCGTCATGCTCGTTGTAATGGAAGTACCATTCTTCGGGGATTTGCAGCGCGCAACGAGTTCCCTCACATCATAATATCCTGCTATACGGCCCGTTTTTAATCACATAAAATGCCGGAGATGTCCGGAAAAGGCCGAAGGTGTACAGAACCTGATGCTCCGTATGCTCGTTGTAAGGGGCGTACCATTTCTCGGGGATTGGCAACGCGTAACGAGTTCTCTCACATCATAATATCCTGAAATACGGCCCCTTTTGAAACAATTAAAAAGCCGGAAATGTCCGGAAAAGGCCGAAGGTGTACAGAACCTGATGCTCCGTATGCTCGTTGTAAGGGGCGTACCATTTCTCGGGGATTGGCAGCGCGTAGCGAATTCTCTCACATCATAATATCCTGATATACGGCCCATTTTGAAACAATTAAAAAGCCGGAAATGTCTAGACAAGGCCGAAGGTGTACAGAACCCGTTGCTCCGTATGCTCGTTGTAATGGGCGTACCATTTTTCGGTGATTGGCAGCGTGCAGCGAGTTCTCACACCTCATAATATCCTGCGATACGACTCATTTTGAAACTATTAAAAAGCCGATACTGGCCGGAAAAGGCCGAATATGTACAAGACAGGATTCTCCGCATGCTCGTTGTAATGGAAGTACCATTCTTCGGGGATTGGCTGCGCGCAACGAGTTCTCTCACATCATAATATCCTGCGATACGACCCATTTTGAAACAATTAAAAAGCCGGAAATGTCCGGAAAAGGCCGAAGGTGTACAGAACCTGATGCTCCGTATGCTCGTTGTAAGGGGCGTACCATTTCTCGGGGATTGGCAGCGCGTAGCGAATTCTCTCACATCATAATATCCTGATATACGGCCCATTTTGAAACAATTAAAAAGCCGGAAATGTCTAGACAAGGCCGAAGGTGTACAGAACCCGTTGCTCCGTATGCTCGTTGTAATGGGCGTACCATTTTTCGGTGATTGGCAGCGTGCAGCGAGTTCTCACACCTCATAATATCCTGCGATACGACTCATTTTGAAACTATTAAAAAGCCGATACTGGCCGGAAAAGGCCGAATATGTACAAGACAGGATTCTCCGCATGCTCGTTGTAATGGAAGTACCATTCTTCGGGGATTGGCTGCGCGCAACGAGTTCTCTCACATCATAATATCCTGCGATACGACCCATTTTGAAACAATTAAAAAGCCGAAACTGGCCGGAAAAGGCCGAATATGTACAAGACAGGATTCTCCGGATGCTGGTTGTACTGGAAGTTCTATTCTTCGGGGATTGGCAGCGCGCACCGTGTTCTCTCACATCATAATATCCTGCTATTCGGCCCGTTTTTGATCACTTAAAATGCCGGAAATGTCCGGAAAAGGCCGAAGGTGTACAGAACCTGATGCTCCGTATGCTCGTTGTAAGGGCCGTACCATTTCTCGGGGATTGGCAGCGCGTAACGTGTTCTCTCACATCATAATATCCTGCGATACGACCCATTTTGAAACAATTAAAAAGACGAAACTGGCCGGAAAAGGCCGAATATGTACAAGACAGGATTCTCCGCATGCTAGTTGTAATGGAAGTACCATTCTTCGGGGATTGGCAGCGCGCAACGAGTTCTCTCTCATCATAATATCCTGATATACGGCCCATTTTGAAACAATTAAAAAGCCGGAAATGTCCGGAAAAGGCCGAAGGTGTGCAGAACCCGTTCCTCCGTATGCTTGTTGTAATGGGCGAACCATTTTTCGGGGAATTCCAGCGTGCAGCCAGTTTTCACACCTCATAATATCCTGCGATACGACCCATTTTGAAACTATTAAAAAGCCGAAACTGGCCGGAAAAGGCCGAATATGTACAAGACAGGATTCTCCGCATGCTCGTTGTAATGGATGTACCATTCTTCGGGGATTGGCAGCGCGCAACGAGTTCTCTCACATCATAATATCCTGCGATAGGACCCATTTTGAAACAATTAAATAGCCGGAAATGTCCGGAAAAGGCCGAAGGTGTACAGAACCTGATGCTCCGTATGCTCGTTGTAAGGGGCGTACCATTTCTCGGGGATTGGCAGCGCGTAACGTGTTCTCTCACATCATAATATCCTGATAAACGGCACATTTTGAAACAATTAAAAAGCCGGAAATGTCCGGAAAAGGCCGAAGGTGTACAGAACCCGTTGCTCCGTATGCTCGTTGTAGTGGGCGTACCATTTTTCGGGGATTGGCAGCGTGCAGCGAGTTCTCACACCTCCTAATATCCTGCGATACGACCCATTTTGAAACTATTAAAAAGCCGAAACTGGCCGGAAAAGGCCGAATATGTACTAGACAGGATTCTCCGCATGCTCGTTGTAATGGATGTACCATTCTTCGGGGATTGGCAGCGCGCAACGAGTTCTCTCACATCATAATATCCTGCGATACGACCCATTTTGAAACAATTAAATAGCCGGAAATGTCCGGAAAATGCCGAACGTGTACAGAACCCGTTGCTCCGTATGCTCGTTGTAATGGAAAGACCATTTTTGGGGGATTGGCAGCGTGCAGCGAGTTCTCACACATCATAATATCCTGCGATACGACCCGTTTTTAATCACATAAAATGCCGGAAATGTCCGGAAAAGGCCGAAGGTGTACAGAACCTGATGCTACGTATACTCGTTGTAAGGGGCGTACCATTTCTCGGGGATTGGCAGCGCGTAACGAGTTCTCTCACATCATAATATCATGATATACGGCCCATTTTGAAACAATTAAAAAGCCGGAAATGTCCGGAAAAGGCCGAAGGTGTACAGAACCCGTTGCTCCGTATGCTCGTTGTAGTGGGCGTACCATTTTTCGGGGATTGGCAGCGTGCAGCGAGTTCTCACACCTCATAATATTCTGCGAAACGACTCATTCTGAAACTATTAAAAAGCCGAAACTTGCCGGAAAAGGCCGAATATGTACAAGACAGGATTCTCCGCATGCTCGTTGTAATGGAAGTACCATTCTTCGGGGATTGGCAGCGCGCAACGAGTTCTCTCACATCATAATATCCTGATATACGGCCCATTTTGAAACAATTAGAAAGGCGGAAATGTCCGGAAAAGGCCGAAGGTGTACAGAACCCGCTGCTCCCTTTGCTTGTTGTAACGGAAGTACCATTTTTGGGGGGTTGGCAGAGAGCAACTGGTTCTTACACATCATAATATCCTGATATACGGCCCATTTTGAGCAATTAAAAAGCCGGAAATGTCCGGAAAAGACCGCAGGTGTACAGAACCCGTTGCTCCGTATGCTCGTTGTAATGGGTGTACCATTTTTCGGGGATTTCCAGCGTGCAGCCAGTTCTCACACCCCATAATATCCTGCGATACGACCCATTTTGAAAGTATTAAAAAGCCGAAACTGGCAGGAAATGGCCGAATATGTACAAGACAGGATCCTCCGCATGCTCGTTGTAATGGAAGTACCATTCTTCGGGGATTGGCAGCGCGCAACGAGTTCTCTCACATTATAATATCCTGCTATACGGCCCATTTTGAAACAATGAAAAAGCCGGAAATGTCCGGAAAAGGCCGAAGGTGTACAGAACCTGATGCTCCGTATGCTCGTTGTAATGGAAGTACCATTCTTCGGGGATTGGCAGCGCGCAACGAGTTCTCTCACATCATAATAACCTGCGATACGACCCATTTTGAAACAATTAAAAAGCCGGAAATGTCCGGAAAAGGCCGAATATGTACAAGACAAGATTCTCCGCATGCTCGTTGTAATGGATGTACCATTCTTCGGGGATTTGCAGCGCGCAACGAGTTCCCTCACATCATAATATCCTGCTATACGGCCCGTTTTTAATCACATAAAATGCCGGAGATGTCCGGAAAAGGCCGAAGGTGTACAGAACCCAATGCTCCGTTTGCTCGTTGTAATGGAAGTACCATTTTTGGGGGGTTGGCAGAGAGCAACTGCTTCTTACACATCATAATATCCTGATATACGGCCCATTTTGAAGCAATTAAAAAGCCGGAAATGTCCGGAAAAGGCCGAAGGTGTACAGAACCCGTTGCTCCGTATGCTCGTTGTAATGGGCGTACCATTTTTCGGGGATTTCCAGCGTGCAGCGAGTTCTCACACCTCATAATATCCTGCGATACGACCCATTTTGAAACTATTAAAAAGCCGAAACTGGTCGGAAAAGGCCGAATATGCACAAGACAGGATTCTCCGCATGCTCGTTGTAATGGATGTACCATTTTTCGGGGATTGGCAGCGCGCAACGAGTTCTCTCACATCATAATATCCTGATATACGGCCCATTTTGAAACAATTAAAAAGCCGGAAATGTCCGGAAAAGGCCGAAGGTGTACAGAACCCGTTGCTCCCTTTGCTTGTTGTAATGGAAGTACCATTTTTGGGGGGTTGGCAGAGAGCAACTGGTTCTTACACATCATAATATCCTGATATACGGCCCCTATTGAAGCAATTAAAAAGCCGGAAATGTCCGGAAAAGGCCGAAGGTGTACAGAACCCGTTGCTCCGTATGCTAGTTGTAATGGAATTACCATTTTTGGGGGATTGGCAACGCTCAACGCGTTTTTACACATCATAATATCGTGCGATACGACTCATTTTGAAACTATTAAAAAGCCGAAACTGGCCGGAAAAGGCCGAATATGTACAAGACAGGATTCTCCGCATGCTCGTTGTAATGGATGTACCATTCTTCGGGGATTGGCAACGCGCAACGAGTTCTCTCACATCATAATATCGCGCGATACGACCCATTTTGAAACAATTAAAAAGCCGGAAATGTCCGGGAAATGCCGAAGGTGTACAGAACCCGTTGCTCCGTATGCTCGTTGTAATGGAAGGACCATTTTTGGGGGATTGGCAGCGTGCAGCGAGTTCTCACACCTCATAATATCCTGCGATACGACTCATTTTGAAACTATTAAAAAGCCGAAACTGGCAGGAAATGGCCGAAAATGTACAAGACAGGATTCTCGTCATGCTCGTTGTAATGGAAGTACCATTCTTCGGGGATTTGCAGCGCGCAACGAGTTCCCTCACATCATAATATCCTGCTATACGGCCCGTTTTTAATCACATAAAATGCCGGAGATGTCCGGAAAAGGGCGAAGGTGTACAGAACCCGTTGCTCCGTATGCTCGTTGTAATGGGCGTACCATTTTTCGGGGATTGGCAGCGTGCAGCGAGATCTCACACATCATAATATCCTGCGATACGACCCTTTTTTAAACAATTAAAAAGCCGGAAATATCCGGAAAAGGCCGAAGGTGTACAGAACCCGTTGCTCCGTATGCTCGTTGTAATGGAAGGACCATTTTTGGGGGATTGGCAGCGTGCAGCGAGTTCTCACACCTCATAATATCCTGCGATACGACTCATTTTGAAACTATTAAAAAGCCGAAACTGGCCGGAAAAGGCCGAATATGTACAAGACAGGATTCTCGTCATGCTCGTTGTAATGGAAGTACCATTCTTCGGGGATTTGCAGCGCGCAACGAGTTCCCTCACATCATAATATCCTGCTATACGGCCCGTTTTTAATCACATAAAATGCCGGAGATGTCCGGAAAAGGCCGAAGGTGTACAGAACCCAATGCTCCGTTTGCTCGTTGTAATGGAAGTACCATTTTTGGGGGGTTGGCAGAGAGCATCTGGTTCTTACACATCATAATATCCTGATATACGGCCCATTTTGAAACAATTAAAAAGCCGGAAATATCCGGAAAAGGCCGAAGGTGTACAGAACCCGTTGCTCCGTATGCTCGTTGTAATGGAATTACCATTTTTGGGGGATTGGCAACGCTCAACGCGTTTTTACACATCATAATATCCTGCGATACGACCCATTTTGAAACTATTAAAAAGCCGAAACTGGTCGGAAAAGGCCGAATATGTACAAGACAGGATTCTCCGCATGCTCGTTGTAATGGATGTACCATTTTTCGGGGATTGGCAGCGCGCAACGAGTTCTCTCACATCATAATATCCTGCGATACGACTCATTTTGAAACTATTAAAAAGCCGAAACTGGCCGGAAAAGGCCGAAGGTGTACAGAACCCGATGCTCCGTTTGCTCGTGGTAATGGAAGTACCATTTTTCGGGGAAGGGCAGCGTGCAGCGTGTTCTCACACATCATAATATCCTGCGATACGACCCATTTTGAAACAATTAAATAGCCGGAAATGTCCGGAAAAGGCCGAAGGTGTACAGAACCCGTTGCTCCGTATGCTCGTTGTAATGGTCGTACCATTTTTCGGGGATTGGCAGCGTGCAGCGAGTTCTCTCACATCATAATATCCTGCGATACGACCCATTTTGAAACAATTAAAAACACGAAACTGGCCGGAAAAGGCCGAATATGTACAAGACAGGATTCTCCGCATGCTCGTTGTATTGGAAGTACCATTCTTCGGGGATTGGCAGCGCGCACCGAGTTCTCTCACATCAGAATATCCTGCTATACGGCCCGTTTTTAATCACATAAAATGCCGGAGATGTCCGGAAAAGGCCGAAGGTGTACAGAACCCGATACTCCGTTTGCTCGTTGTAATGGAAGTACCATTTTTGGGGGGTTGGCAGAGAGCAACTGGTTCTTACACATCATAATAATCTGATATACGGCCCATTTTGAAACAATTAAAAAGCCGGAAATGTCCGGAAAAGGCCGAAGGTGTACAGAACCCGTTGCTCCGTATGCTCGTTGTAATGGGCGTACCATTTTTCGGGGATTGGAAGTGTGCAGCGAAATCTCACACATCATAATATCGTGCGATACGACCATTTTTGAAACAATTAAAAAGCCGGAAATATCTGGAAAAGGCCGAAGGTGTACAGAACCCGATGCTCCGTATGCTCGTTGTAAGGGAAGGACCATTTTTGGGGGATTGGCAACGCTCAACGCGTTTTTACACATCATAATATCCTGCTATTCGGCCCGTTTTTGATCACTTAAAATGCCGGAAATGTCCGGAAAAGGCCTAAGGTGTACAGAACCTGATGCTCCGTATGCTCGTTGTAAGGGGCGTACCATTTCTCGGGGATTGGCAGCGCGTAACGTGTTCTCTCACATCATAATATCCTGATAAACGGCACATTTTGAAACAATTAAAAAGCCGGAAATGTCCGGAAAAGGCCGAAGGTGTACAGAACCCGTTGCTCCGTATGCTCGTTGTAGTGGGCGTACCATTTTTCGGGGATTGGCAGCGTGCAGCGAGTTCTCACACCTCATAATATCCTGCTATACGACTCATTTCGAAACTATTAAAAAGCCGAAACTGGCCGGAAGAGGCCGAATATGTACAAGACAGGATTCTCGTCATGCTCGTTGTAATGGAAGTACCATTCTTCGGGGATTTGCAGCGCGCAACGAGTTCCCTCACATCATAATATCCTGCTATACGGCCCGTTTTTGATCACTTAAAATGCCGGAAATATCCGGAAAAGGCCGAAGGTGTACAGAACCTGATGCTCCGTATGCTCGTTGTAAGGGCCGTACCATTTCTCGGGGATTGGCAGCGCGTAACGTGTTCTCTCACATCATAATATCCTGCGATACGACCCATTTTGAAACAATTAAAAAGACGAAAAGGCCGGAAAAGGCCGAATATGTACAAGACAGAATTCTCCGCATGCTCGTTGTAATGGAAGTACCATTCTTCGGGGATTGGCAGCGCGCAACGAGTTCTCTCACATCATAATATCCTGATATACGGCCCATTTTGAAACAATTAAAAAGCCGGAAATGTCCGGAAAAGGCCGAAGGTGTACAGAACCCGTTCCTCCGTATGCTTGTTGTAATGGGCGTACCATTTTTCGGGGATTTCCAGCGTGCAGCCAGTTTTCACACCTCATAATATCCTGCGATACGACCCATTTTGAAACTATTAAAAAGCCGAAACTGGCCGGAAAAGGCCGAATATGTACAAGACAGGATTCTCCGCATGCTCGTTGTAATGGATGTACCATTCTTCGGGGATTGGCAGCGCGCAACGAGTTCTCTCACATCATAATATCCTGCGATACGACCCATTTTGAAACAATTAAATAGCCGGAAATGTCCGGAAAATGCCGAACGTGTACATAACCCGTTGCTCCGTATGCTCGTTGTAATAGGCGTACCATTTTTCGGGGATTGGCAGCGTGCAGCGAGATCTCACACATCATAATATCCTGCGATACGACCCGTTTTTAATCACATAAAATGCCGGAAATGTCCGGTAAAGGCCGAAGGTGTACAGAACCCGTTGCTCCGTATGCTCGTTGTAATGGAAGGACCATTTTTCGGGGATTGGCAGCGTGCAGCTAGTTCTCACACATCATAATATCCTGCGATACGACCCGTTTTTAATCACATAAAATGCCGGAAATGTCCGGAAAAGGCCGAAGGTGTACAGAACCTGATGCTACGTATACTCGTTGTAAGGGGCGTACCATTTCTCGGGGATTGGCAGCGCGCAACGAGATCTCACACATCATAATATCCTGCGATACGACCCTTTTTGAAACAATTAAAAAGCCGGAAATATCCGGAAAAGGCCGAATATGTACAAGACAGGATTCTCCGGATGCTGGTTGTATTGGAAGTACCATTCTTCGGGGATTGGCAGCGCGCACCGTGTTCTCTCACATCATAATATCCTGCTATTCGGCCCGTTTTTGATCACTTAAAATGCCGGAAATGTCCGGAAAAGGACGAAGGTGTACAGAACCTGATGCTCCGTATGCTCGTTGTAAGGGCCGTACCATTTCTCGGGGATTGGCAGCGCGCGACGAGTTCTCTCACATCATAATATCCTGATATACGGCCCATTTTGAAACAATTAAAAAGCCGGAAATGTCCGGAAAAGGCCGAAGGTGTACAGAACCCGTTGCTCCCTTTGCTTGTTGTAATGGGCGTACCATTTTTCGGGGATTTCCAGCGTGCAGCCAGTTTTCACACCTCATAATATCCTGCGATACGACCCATTTTGAAACTATTAAAAAGCCGAAACTGGCCGGAAAAGGCCGAATATGTACAAGACAGGATTCTCCGCATGCTCGTTGTATTGGAAGTACCATTCTTCGGGGAATGGCAGCGCGCACCGAGTTCTCTCACACCATAATATCCTGCGATACGACCCGTTTTTTATCACATAAAATGCCGGAGATGTCCGGAAAAGGCCGAAGGTGTACAGAACCCAATGCTCCGTTTGCTCGTTGTAATGGAAGTACCATTTTTGGGGGGTTGGCAGAGAGCAACTGGTTCTTACACATCATAATATCCTGATATACGGCCCGTTTTTGATCACTTAAAATGCCGGAAATGTCCGGAAAAGGCCGAAGGTGTACAGAACCTGATGCTCCGTATGCTCGTTGTAAGGGGCGTACCGTTTCTCGGGGATTGGCAGCGCGTAACGAATTCTCTCACATCATAATATCCTGATATACGGCCCATTTTGAAACTATTAAAAAGCCGGAAATGTCCAGAAAAGGCCGAAGGTGTACAGAAGCCGATGCTCCGTTTGCTCGTTGTAATGGAAGTACCATTTTTGGGGGGTTGGCAGAGAGCAACTGGCTCTTACACATCATAATAATCTGATATACGGCCCATTTTGAAACAATTACAAAGCCGGAAATGTCCGGAAAAGGCCGAAGGTGTACAGAACCCGTTGCTCCGTATGCTCGTTGTAATGGAAGGACCATTTTTGGAGGATTGGCAACGCTCAACGCGTTTTTACACATCATAATATCCTGCTATTCGGCCCATTTTTGATCACTTAAAATGCCGGAAATGTCCGGAAAAGGCCGAAGGTGTACAGAACCTGATGCTCCGTATGCTCGTTGTAAGGGGCGTACCATTTCTCGGGGATTGGCAGCGCGTAACGAGTTCTCTCACATCATAATATCCTGAAATACGGCCCATTTTGAAACAATTAAAAAGCCGGAAATGTCCGGAAAAGGCCGAAGGTGTACAGAACCTGATGCTCCGTATGCTCGTTGTAATGGAAGTACCATTCTTCGGGGATTGGCAGCGCGCAACGAGTTCTCTCACATCATAATATCCTGCGATACGACCCATTTTGAAACAATTAAAAAGCCGGAAATGTCCGGAAAATGCCAAAGGTGTACAGAACCCGTTGCTCCGTATGCTCGTTGTAATGGGCGTACCATATTTCGGGGATTGGCAGCGTGCAGCGAGTTCTCACACCTCATAATATCCTGCGATTCGACCCATTTTGAAACTATTAAAAAGCCGAAACTGGCCGGAAAAGGCCGAATATGTACAAGACAGGATTCTCCGCATTCTCGTTGTAATGGATGTACCATTCTTCGGGGATTGGCAGCGCGCAACGAGTTCTCTCACATCATAATATCCCGCGATACGACCCATTTTGAAACAATTAAAAAGCCGGAAATGTCCGGAAAATGACGAAGGTGTACAGAACCCGTTGCTCCGTATGCTCGTTGTAATGGAAGGACCATACTTGGGGGATTGGCAGCGTGCAGCGAGTTCTCACACATCATAATATCCTGCGATACGACCCGTTTTTAATCACATAAAATGCCGGAAATGTCCGGAAAAGGCCGAAGGTGTACAGAACCCGATGCTCCGTTTGCTCGTTGTAATGGAAGTACCATTTTTGGGGAGTTGGCAGAGAGCAACTGGCTCTTACACATCATAATAATCTGATATACGGCCCATTTTGAAACAATTAAAAAGCCGGAAATGTCCGGAAAAGGCCGAATGTGTACAGAACCCGTTGCTCCGTATGCTCGTTGTAATGGGCGTACCATTTCTCGGGGATTGGCATCGCGTAACGAGTTCTCTCACATCATAATATCCTGAAATACGGCCCATTTTGAAAGAACTAAATAGCCGGAAATGCCCGGAAAAGGCCGAAGGTGTACAGAACCTGATGCTACGTATACTCGTTGTAAGGGGCGTACCATTTCTCGGGGATTGGCAGCGCGCAACGAGGTCTCACACATCATAATATCCTGCGATACGACCCTTTTTGAAACAATTAAAAAGCGGGAAATATCCGGAAAAGGCTGAAGGTGTACAGAACCCGTTGCTCCGTATGCTCGTTGTAATGGGCGTACCATTTTTCGGTGATTGGCAGCGTGCAGCGAGTTCCCACACTTCATAATATCCTGCGATACGACCCATTTTGAAACTACTAAAAAGCCGAAACTGACCGGAAAAGGCCGAATATGTACAAGACAGGATTCTCCGCATGCTCGTTGTAATGGATGTACCATTCTTCGGGGATTGGCAGCGCGCAACGAGTTCTCTCACATCATAATATCCTGCGATACGACCCATTTTGAAACAATTAAATAGCCGGAAATGTCCGGAAAATGCCGAACGTGTACATAACCTGTTGCTCCGTATGCTCGTTGTAATGGGCGTACCATTTTTCGGGGATTGGCAGCGTGCAGCGAGATCTCACACATCATAATATCCTGCGATACGACCCGTTTTTATTCACATAAAATGCCGGAAATGTCCAAAAAAGGCCGAAGGTGTACAGAACCCGTTGCTCCGTATGCTCGTTGTAATGGAAGGACCATTTTTCGGGGATTGGCAGCGTGCAGCTAGTTCTCACACATCATAATATCCTGCGATACGACCCGTTTTTAATCACGTAAAATGCCGGAAATATCCGGAAAAGGACGAAGGTGTACAGAACCTGATGCTACGTATACTCGTTGTAAGGGGCGTACCATTTCTCGGGGATTGGCAGCGCGCAACGAGATCTCACACATCATAATATCCTGCGATACGACCCTTTTTGAAACAATTAAAAAGCCGGAAATATTCGGAAAAGGCCGAAGGTGTACAGAACCCGTTGCTCCGTATGCTCGTTGTAATGGGCGTACCATTTTTCGGGGATTGGCAGCGTGCAGCGAGATCTCACACATCATAATATCCTGCGATACGACCCTTTTTGAAACAATTAAAAAGCGGGAAATATCCGGAAAAGGCTGAAGGTGTACAGAACCCGTTGCTCCGTATGCTCGTTGTAATGGGCGTACCATTTTTCGGGGATTGGCAGCGTGCAGCGAGTTCTCACAGTTCATAATATCCTGCGATACGACCCATTTTGAAACTATTAAAAAGCCGAAACTGGCCGGAAAAGGCCGAATATGTACAAGACAGGATTCTCCGCATGCTCGTTGTAATGGATGTACCATTCTTCGGGTATTAGCAGCGCGCAACGAGTACTCTCACATCATAATATCCTGCGATACGACCCATTTTGAAACAATTAAATAGCCGGAAATGTCCGGAAAATGCCGAACGTGTACAGAACCCGTTGCTCCGTATGCTCGTTGTAATGTAAGGACCATTTTTCGGGGATTGGATGCGTGCAGCGAGATGTCACACATCATAATATCGTGCGATACGACCCTTTTTGAAACAATTAAAAAGCCGGAAATGTCCGGAAAAGGCCGAAGGTGTACAGAACCCGTTGCTCCGTATGCTCGTTGTAATGGGCGTACCATTTTTCGGGGATTGGAGGCGTGCAGCGAGATCTCACACATCATAATATCGTGCGATACGACCCTTTTTGAAACAATTAAAAAGACGGAATTATCCGGAAAAGGCCGAAGGTGTACAGAACCCGATGCTCCGTATGCTCGTTGTAAGGGAAGGACCATTTTTGGGGGATCGGCAACGCTCAACGCGTTTTTACACATCATAATATCCTGCTATTCGGCCCGTTTTTGATCACTTAAAATGCCGGAAATGTCCGGAAGAGGCCGAAGGTGTACAGAACCTGATGCTCCGTATGCTCGTTGTAAGGGGCGTACCATTTCTCGTGGATTGGCAGCGCGTAACATGTTCTCTCACATCATAATATCCTGATAAACGGCACATTTTGAAACAATTAAAAAGCCGGAAATGTCCGGTAAAGGCCGAAGGTGTACAGAACCCAATGCTCCGTTTGCTCGTTGTAATGGAAGTACCATTTTTGGGGGGTTGGCAGAGAGCAACTGGTTCTTACACATCATAATATCCTGATATACGGCCCATTTTGAAACAATTAAAAAGCCGGAAATGTCCGGAAAAGGCCGAAGGTGTACAGAACCCGTTGCTCCGTATGCTCGTTGTAATGGGCGTACCATTTTTCGGGGATTGGCAGCGTGCAGCGAGATCTCACACATCATAATATCCTGCGATACGACCCTTTTTGAAACAATTATAAAGCCGGAAAAATCCGGAAAAGGCCGAAGGTGTACAAAACCCGTTGCTCCGTATGCTCGTTGTAATGGGAGGACCATTTTTGGGGGATTGGCAACGGTCAACGCGTTTTTACACATCATAATATCCTGCTATTCGGCCCATTTATGATCACTTAAAATGCCGGAAATGTCCGGAAAAGGCCGAAGGTGTACAGAACCTGATGCTCCGTATGCTCGTTGTAATGGAAGTACCATTCTTCGGGGATTGGCACCGCGCAACGAGTTCTCTCACATCATAATATCCCGCGATACGACCCATTTTGAAACAATTAAAAAGCCGGAAATGTCCGGAAAATGCCGAAGGTGTACAAAACACGTTGCTCCGTATGCTCGTTGTAATGGAAGGACCATTTTTGAGGGATTGGCAGCGTGCAGCGAGTTCTCACACATCATAATATCCTGCGATACGACCCATTTTGAAACTATTAAAAAGCCGAAACTGGCCGGGAAAGGCCGAATATGTACAAGACAGGATTCTCCGCATGCTCGTTGTAATGGATGTACCATTCTTCGGGGATTGGCAGCGCGCAACGAGTTCTCTCACGTCATAATATCCCGCGATACGACCCATTTTGAAACAATTAAAAAGACGAAACTGGCCGGAAAAGGCCGAATATGTACAAGACAGGATTCTCCGCATGCTCGTTGTATTGGAAGTACCATTCTTCGGGGATTGGCAGCGCGCACCGAGTTCCCTCACATCATAATATCCTGCTATACGGCCCGTTTTTAATCACAGAAAATGCCGGAGATGTCCGGAAAAGGCCGAAGGTGTACAGAACCCGATACTCCGTTTGCTCGTTGTAATGGAAGTACCATTTTTGGGGGGTTGGCAGCGTGCAGCGAGTTCTCACACATCATAATATCCTGCGATACGACCCATTTTGCAACAACTAAAAAGACGAAACTGGCCGGAAAAGGCCGAATATGTACATGACAGGATTCTCCGCATGCTCGTTGTATTGGAAGTAACATTCTTCGGGGATTGGCAGCGCGCAACGAGTTCTCTCACATCATAATATCGCGCGATACGACCCATTTTGAAACAATTAAAAAGCCGGAAATGTCCGGAAAAGGCCGAAGGTGTACAGAACCCGTTGCTCCGTATGCTCGTTGTAATGGGCGTACTGTTTTTCGGGGATTGGCAGCGTGCAGCGAGTTCTCACACCTCATAATATCCTGCGATACGACTCATTTTGAAACTATTAAAAAGCCGAAACTGGCCGGAAAAGGCCGAATATGTACAAGACAGGATTCTCGTCATGCTCGTTGTAATGGAAGTACCATTCTTCGGGGATTTGCAGCGCGCAACGAGTTCCCTCACATCATAATATCCTGCTATACGGCCCGTTTTTAATTACATAAAATGCCGGAGATGTCCGGAAAAGGCCGAAGGTGTACAGAACCCGATGCTTCGTTTGCTCGCTGTAATGGAAGTACCATTTTTGGGGGGTTGGCAGAGAGCAACTGGCTCTTACACATCATAATAATCTGATATACGGCCCATTTTGAAACAATTAAAAAGCCGGAAATGTCCGGAAAAGGCCGAAGGTGTACAGAACCCGTTGCTCCGTATGCTCGTTGTAACAGGCGTACCATTTCTCGGGGATTGGCAGCGCGTAACGAGTTCTCTCACATCATAATATCCCGCGATACGACCCATTTTGAAACAATTAAAAAGCCGGAAATGTCCGGAAAATGCCAAAGGTGTACAGAACCCGTTGCTCCGTATGCTCGTTGTAATGGGCGTACCATTTTGCGGGGATTGGCAGGGTGCTGCGAGTTCTCACACCTCATAATGTCCTGCGATACGACCCATTTTGAAACTATTAAAAAGCCGAAACTGGCCGGGAAAGGCCGAATATGTACAAGACAGGATTCTCCGCATGCTCGTTGTAATGGATGTACCATTCTTCGGGGATTGGCAGCGCGCAACGAGTTCTCTCACGTCATAATATCCCGCGATACGACCCATTTTGAAACAATTAAAAAGACGAAACTGGCCGGAAAAGGCCGAATATGTACAAGACAGGATTCTCCGCATGCTCGTTGTAATGGATGTACCATTTTTCGGGGATTGGAAGCGTGCAGCGAGATCTCACACATCATAATATCCCGCGATACGACCCATTTTGAAACAATTAAAAAGACGAAACTGGCCGGAAAAGGCCGAATATGTACAAGACAGGATTCTCCGCATGCTCGTTGTATTGGAAGTACCATTCTTCGGGGATTGGCAGCGCGCACCGAGTTCCCTCACATCATAATATCCTGCTATACGGCCCGTTTTTAATCACATAAATTGCCGGAGATGTCCGGAAAAGGCCGAAGGTGTACAGAACCCGATGCTCCGTTTGCTCGTTGTAATGGAAGTACCATTTTTGGGGGGTTGGCAGCGTGCAGCGAGTTCTCACACATCATAATATCCTGCGATACGACCCATTTTGAAACAACTAAAAAGACGAAACTGGCCGGAAAAGGCCGAATATGTACAAGACAGGATTCTCCGCATGCTCGTTGTATTGGAAGTACCATTCTTCGGGGATTGGCAGCGCGCACCGAGTTCCCTCACATCATAATATCCTGCTATACGGCCCGTTTTTAATCACATAAATTGCCGGAGATGTCCGGAAAAGGCCGAAGGTGTACAGAACCCGATGCTCCGTATGCTCGTTGTAATGGGCGTACCATTTTTCGGGGATTGGCAGCGTGCAGCGAGTTCTCACACCTCATAACATCCTGCGAAACGACTCATTTTGAAACTATTAAAAAGCCGAAACTTGCCGGAAAAGGCCGAATATGTAAAAGACAGGATTCTCCGCATGCTCGTTGTAATGGAAGTACCATTCTTCGGAGATTGGCAGCGCGCAACGAGTTCTCTCACATCATAATATCCTGATATACGGCCCGTTTTTAATCACATAAAATGCCGGAGATGTCCGGAAAAGGCCGAAGGTGTACAGAACCCGATGCCCCGTTTGCTCGTTGTAATGGAAGTACCATTTTTCGGGGATGGGCAGCGTGCAGCGAGTTCTCACACCTCATAATATCCTGCGAAACGACTCATTTTGAAACTATTAAAAAGCCGAAACTTGCCGGAAAAGGCCGAATATGTACAAGACAGGATTCTCCGCATGCTCGTTGTAATGGAAGTACCATTCTTCGGGGATAGGCAGCGCGCAACGAGTTCTCTCACATCATAATATCCTGATATACGGCCCATTTTGAAACAATTAAAAAGCCGGAAATGTCCGGAAAAGGCCGAAGGTGTACAGAACCCGTTGTTCCGTATGCTCGTTGTAATGGGCGTACCATTTTTCGGGGATTGGAAGCGTGCAGCGAGATCACACACATCATAATATCGTGCGATACGACCCTTTTTGAAACAATTAAAATGCCGGAAATATCCGGAAAAGGCCGAAGGTTTACAGAACCCGATGCTCCGTATGCTCGTTGTAAGGGAAGGACCATTTTTGGGGGATCGGCAACGCTCAACGCGTTTTTACACATCATAATATACTGGTGTACAGAACCTGATGCTCCGTATGCTCGTTGTAAGGGGCGTACCATTTCTCGGGGATTGGCAGCGCGTAACGTGTTCTCTCACATCATAATATCCTGATAAACGGCACATTTTGAAACAGTTAAAAAGCCGGAAATGTCCGGAAAAGGCCGAAGGTGTACAGAACCCGTTGCTCCGTATGCTCGTTGTAGTGGGCGTACCATTTTTCGGGGATTGGCAGCGTGCAGCGAGCTCTCACACCTCATAATATCCTGCGATACGACTCATTTTGAAACTATTAAAAAGCCGAAACTGGCCGGAAAAGGCCGAATATGTACAAGACAGGATACTCGTCATGCTCGTTGTAATGGAAGTACCATTCTTCGGGGATTTGCAGCGCGCAACGAGTTCCCTCACATCATAATATCCTGCTATACGGCCCGTTTTTAATCACATAAAATGCCGGCGATGTCCGGAAAAGGCCGAAGGTGTACAGAACCCGATGCTCCGTTTGCTCGTTGTAATGGAAGTACCATTTTTGGGGGGTTGGCAGAGAGCAACTGGCTCTTACACATCATAATAATCTGATATACGGCCCATTTTGAAACAATTAAAAAGCCGGAAATGTCCGGAAAAGGCCGAAGGTGTACAGAACCCGTTGCTCCGTATGCTCGTTGTAGTGGGCGTACCATTTTTCGGGGATTGGCAGCGTGCAGCGAGTTCTCACACCTCATAATATCCTGCGATACGACTCATTTTGAAACTATTAAAAAGCCGAAACTGGCCGGAAAAGGCCGAATATGTACATGACAGGATTCTCGTCATGCTCGTTGTAATGGAAGTACCATTCTTCGGGGATTTGCAGCGCGCAACGAGTTCCCTGACATCATAATATCCTGCTATACGGCCCGTTTTTGATCACTTAAAATGCCGGAAATGTCCGGAAAAGGCCGAAGGTGTACAGAACCTGATGCTCCGTATGCTCGTTGTAAGGGGCGTACCATTTCTCGGGGATTGGCAGCGTGCAGCGAGATCTCACACATCATAATATCCTGCGATACGACCCTTTTTGAAACAATTAAAAAGCCGGAAATATCCGGAAAAGGCCGAAGGTGTACAGAACCCGTTGCTCCGTATGCTCGTTGTAAGGGGCGTACCATTTCTCGGGGATTGGCAGCGCGTAACGAGTTCTGTCACGTCATAATATCCTGAAATACGGCCCATTTTGAAACAATTAAAAAGCCGGAAATGTCCGGAAAAGGGCGAAGGTGTACAGAACCCGTTGCTCCGTATGCTCGTTGTAATGGGCGTACCATTTTGCGGGGATTGGCAGGGTGCTGCGAGTTCTCACACCTCATAATATCCTGCGATACGACCCATTTTGAAACTATTAAAAAGCCGAAACTGGCCGGGAAAGGCCGAATATGTACAAGACAGGATTCTCCGCATGCTCGTTGTAATGGTTGTACCATTCTTCGGGGATTGGCAGCGCGCAACGAGTTCTCTCACGTCATAATATCCCGCGATACGACCCATTTTGAAACAATTAAAAAGACGAAACTGGCCGGAAAAGGCCGAATATGTACAAGACAGGATTCTCCGCATGCTCGTTGTAATGGAAGTACCATTTTTCGGGGATTGGAAGCGTGCAGCGAGATCTCACACATCATAATATCGTGCGATACGACCCATTTTGAAACAATTAAAAAGCCGGAAATGTCCGGAAAATGCCAAAGGTGTACAGAACCCGTTGCTCCGTATGCTCGTTGTAATGGGCGTACCATTTTTCGGGGATTGGCAGCGTGCAGCGAGTTCTCACACCTCATAATATCCTGCGAAACGACTCATTTTGAAACTATTAAAAAGCCGAAACTTGCCGGAAAAGGCCGAATATGTAAAAGACAGGATTCTCCGCATGCTCGTTGTGATGGAAGTACCATTCTTCGGAGATTGGCAGCGCGCAACGAGTTCTCTCACATCATAATATCCTGATATACGGCCCGTTTTTAATCACATAAAATGCCGGAGATGTCCGGAAAAGGCCGAAGGTGTACAGAACCCGATGCCCCGTTTGCTCGTTGTAATGGAAGTACCATTTTTCGGGGATGGGCAGCGTGCAGCGAGTTCTCACACCTCATAATATCCTGCGAAACGACTCATTTTGAAACTATTAAAAAGCCGAAACTTGCCGGAAAAGGCCGAATATGTACAAGACAGGATTCTCCGCATGCTCGTTGTAATGGAAGTACCATTCTTCGGGGATAGGCAGCGCGCAACGAGTTCTCTCACATCATAATATCCTGATATACGGCCCATTTTGAAACAATTAAAAAGCCGGAAATTTCCGGAAAAGGCCGAAGGTGTACAGAACCCGTTGCTCCGTATGCTCGTTGTAATGGGCGTACCATTTTTCGGGGATTGGAAGCGTGCAGCGAGATCACACACATCATAATATCGTGCGATACGACCCTTTTTGAAACAATTAAAAAGCCGGAAATATCCGGAAAAGGCCGAAGGTTTACAGAACCCGATGCTCCGTATGCTCGTTGTAAGGGAAGGACCATTTTTGGGGGATCGGCAACGCTCAACGCGTTTTTACACATCATAATATACTGGTGTACAGAACCTGATGCTCCGTATGCTCGTTGTAAGGGGCGTACCATTTCTCGGGGATTGGCAGCGCGTAACGTGTTCTCTCACATCATAATATCCTGATAAACGGCACATTTTGAAACAATTAAAGAGCCGGAAATGTCCGGAAAAGGCCGAAGGTGTACAGAACCCGTTGCTCCGTATGCTCGTTGTAGTGGGCGTACCATTTTTCGGGGATTGGCAGCGTGCAGCGAGCTCTCACACCTCATAATATCCTGCGATACGACTCATTTTGAAACTATTAAAAAGCCGAAACTGGCCGGAAAAGGCCGAATATGTACAAGACAGGATACTCGTCATGCTCGTTGTAATGGAAGTACCATTCTTCGGGGATTTGCAGCGCGCAACGAGTTCCCTCACATCATAATATCCTGCTATACGGCCCGTTTTTAATCACACAAAATGCCGGCGATGTCCGGAAATGGCCGAAGGTGTACAGAACCCGATGCTCCGTTTGCTCGTTGTAATGGAAGTACCATTTTTGGGGGGTTGGCAGAGAGCAACGAGTTCTCACACATCATAATAACCTGCGATACGACCCATTTTGAAACAATTAAATAGCCGGAAATGTCCGGAAAGTGCCGAAGGTGTACAGAACCCGTTGCTCGGTATGCTCGTTGTAATGGGCGTACCATTTTTCGGGGATTGGCAGCGTGCAGCGAGTTCTCACACATCATAATATCCTGCGATACGACCCATTTTGAAACAATTAAAAAGACGAAACTGGCCGGGAAAGGCCGAATATATACAAGACAGGATTCTCCGCATGCTCGTTGTAATGGAAGTACCATTCTTCGGGGATTTGCAGCGCGCAACGAGTTCCCTCACATCATAATATCCTGCTATACGGCCCGTTTTCAATCACATAAAATGCCGGAGATGTCCGGAAAAGGCCGAAGGTGTACAGAACCTGTTGCTCCGTATGCTCGTTGTAATGGGCGTACCATTTTTCGGGGATGGGCAGCGTGCAGCGTGTTCTAACACATCATAATATCCTGCGATACGACCCATTTTGAAACAATTAAATAGCCGGAAATATCCGGAAAAGGCCGAAGGTGTACAGAACCCGATGCTCCGTATGCTCGTTGTAAGGGGCGTACCATTTCTCGGGGATTGGCAGCGCGTAACGTGTTCTCTCACATCATAATATCCTGATAAACGGCACATTTTGAAACAATTAAAAAGCCGGAAATGTCGGGAAAAGGCCGAAGGTGTACAGAACCCGTTGCTCCGTATACTCGTTGTAGTGGGCGTACCATTTTTCGGGGATTGGCAGCGTGCAGCGAGTTCTCACACCTCATAATATCCTGCGATACGACTCATTTTGAAACTATTAAAAAGCCGAAACTGGCCGGAAAAGGCCGAATATGTACAAGACAGGATTCTCCGCATGCTCGTTGTAATGGTTGTACCATTCTTCGGGGATTGGCAGCGCGCAACGAGTTCTCTCACGTCATAATATCCCGCGATACGACCCATTTTGAAACAATTAAAAAGACGAAACTGGCCGGAAAAGGCCGAATATGTACAAGACAGGATTCTCCGCATGCTCGTTGTAATGGAAGTACCATTTTTCGGGGATTGGAAGCGTGCAGCGAGATCTCACACATCATAATATCGTGCGATACGACCCATTTTGAAACAATTAAAAAGCCGGAAATGTCCGGAAAATGCCAAAGGTGTACAGAACCCGTTGCTCCGTATGCTCGTTGTAATGGGCGTACCATTTTTCGGGGATTGGCAGCGTGCAGCGAGTTCTCACACCTCATAATATCCTGCGAAACGACTCATTTTGAAACTATTAAAAAGCCGAAACTTGCCGGAAAAGGCCGAATATGTAAAAGACAGGATTCTCCGCATGCTCGTTGTAATGGAAGTACCATTCTTCGGAGATTGGCAGCGCGCAACGAGTTCTCTCACATCATAATATCCTGATATACGGCCCGTTTTTAATCACATAAAATGCCGGAGATGTCCGGAAAAGGCCGAAGGTGTACAGAACCCGATGCCCCGTTTGCTCGTTGTAATGGAAGTACCATTTTTCGGGGATGGGCAGCGTGCAGCGAGTTCTCACACCTCATAATATCCTGCGAAACGACTCATTTTGAAACTATTAAAAAGCCGAAACTTGCCGGAAAAGGCCGAATATGTACAAGACAGGATTCTCCGCATGCTCGTTGTAATGGAAGTACCATTCTTCGGGGATAGGCAGCGCGCAACGAGTTCTCTCACATCATAATATCCTGATATACGGCCCATTTTGAAACAATTAAAAAGCCGGAAATTTCCGGAAAAGGCCGAAGGTGTACAGAACCCGTTGCTCCGTATGCTCGTTGTAATGGGCGTACCATTTTTCGGGGATTGGAAGCGTGCAGCGAGATCACACACATCATAATATCGTGCGATACGACCCTTTTTGAAACAATTAAAAAGCCGGAAATATCCGGAAAAGGCCGAAGGTTTACAGAACCCGATGCTCCGTATGCTCGTTGTAAGGGAAGGACCATTTTTGGGGGATCGGCAACGCTCAACGCGTTTTTACACATCATAATATACTGGTGTACAGAACCTGATGCTCCGTATGCTCGTTGTAAGGGGCGTACCATTTCTCGGGGATTGGCAGCGCGTAACGTGTTCTCTCACATCATAATATCCTGATAAACGGCATATTTTGAAACAATTAAAGAGCCGGAAATGTCCGGAAAAGGCCGAAGGTGTACAGAACCCGTTGCTCCGTATGCTCGTTGTAGTGGGCGTACCATTTTTCGGGGATTGGCAGCGTGCAGCGAGCTCTCACACCTCATAATATCCTGCGATACGACTCATTTTGAAACTATTAAAAAGCCGAAACTGGCCGGAAAAGGCCGAATATGTACAAGACAGGATACTCGTCATGCTCGTTGTAATGGAAGTACCATTCTTCGGGGATTTGCAGCGCGCAACGAGTTCCCTCACATCATAATATCCTGCTATACGGCCCGTTTTTAATCACACAAAATGCCGGCGATGTCCGGAAATGGCCGAAGGTGTACAGAACCCGATGCTCCGTTTGCTCGTTGTAATGGAAGTACCATTTTTGGGGGGTTGGCAGAGAGCAACGAGTTCTCACACATCATAATAACCTGCGATACGACCCATTTTGAAACAATTAAATAGCCGGAAATGTCCGGAAAGTGCCGAAGGTGTACAGAACCCGTTGCTCGGTATGCTCGTTGTAATGGGCGTACCATTTTTCGGGGATTGGCAGCGTGCAGCGAGTTCTCACACATCATAATATCCTGCGATACGACCCATTTTGAAACAATTAAAAAGACGAAACTGGCCGGGAAAGGCCGAATATATACAAGACAGGATTCTCCGCATGCTCGTTGTAATGGAAGTACCATTCTTCGGGGATTTGCAGCGCGCAACGAGTTCCCTCACATCATAATATCCTGCTATACGGCCCGTTTTCAATCACATAAAATGCCGGAGATGTCCGGAAAAGGCCGAAGGTGTACAGAACCTGTTGCTCCGTATGCTCGTTGTAATGGGCGTACCATTTTTCGGGGATGGGCAGCGTGCAGCGTGTTCTAACACATCATAATATCCTGCGATACGACCCATTTTGAAACAATTAAATAGCCGGAAATATCCGGAAAAGGCCGAAGGTGTACAGAACCCGATGCTCCGTATGCTCGTTGTAATGGGCGTACCATTTCTCGGGGATTGGCAGCGCGTAACGTGTTCTCTCACATCATAATATCCTGATAAACGGCACATTTTGAAACAATTAAAAAGCCGGAAATGTCGGGAAAAGGCCGAAGGTGTACAGAACCCGTTGCTCCGTATACTCGTTGTAGTGGGCGTACCATTTTTCGGGGATTGGCAGCGTGCAGCGAGTTCTCACACCTCATAATATCCTGCGATACGACTCATTTTGAAACTATTAAAAAGCCGAAACTGGCCGGAAAAGGCCGAATATGTACAAGACAGGATTCTCGTCATGCTCGTTGTAATGGAAGTACCATTCTTCGGGGATTTGCAGCGCGCAACGAGTTCCCTCACATCAAAATATCCTGCTATACGGCCCGTTTTTAATCACATAAAATGCCGGAGATGTGCGGAAAAGGCCGAAGGTGTACGGAACCCGTTGCTCCGTATGCTCGTTGTAACAGGCGTACCATTTCTCGGGGATTGGCAGCGCGTAACGAGTTCTCTCACATCATAATATCCTGCGATACGACCCATTTTGAAACAATTAAAAAGCCGGAAATGTCCGGAAAATGCCAAAGGTGTACAGAACCCGTTGCTCCGTATGCTCGTTGTAATGGGCGTACCATTTTTCGGGGATTGGCAGCGTGCAGCGAGTTCTCACACCTCATAATATCCTGCGATACGACCCATTTTGAAAATATTAAAAAGCCGAAACTGGCCGGAAAAGGCCGAATATGTACAAGACAGGATTCTCCGCATGCTCGTTGTAATGGATGTACCATTCTTCGGGGATTGGCAGCGCGCAACGAGTTCTCTCACATCATAATATCCCGCGATACGACCCATTTTGAAACAATTAAAAAGCCGGAAATGTCCGGAAAATGCCGAAGGTGTACAGAACCCGTTGCTCCGTATGCTCGTTGTAATGGAAGGACCATTTTTGGGGGATTGGCAGCGTGCAGCGAGTTCTCACACATCATAATATCCTGCGATACGACCCGTTTTTAATCACATAAAATGCCGGAAATGTCCGGAAAAGGCCGAAGGTATACAGAACCTGATGCTACGTATACTCGTTGTAAGGGGCGTACCATTTCTCGGGGATTGGCAGCGCGCAACGAGGTCTCACACATCATAATATCCTGCGATACGACCCTTTTTGAAACAATTAAAAAGCCGGAAATATCCGGAAAAGGCTGAAGGTGTGCTGAACCCGTTGCTCCGTATGCTCGTTGTAATGGGCGTACCATTTTTCGGGGATTGGCAGCGTGCAGCCAGTTCTCACACCTCATAATATCCTGCGATACGACCCATTTTGAAACTATTAAAAAGCCGAAACTGGCAGGAAATGGCCGAGTATGTACAAGACAGGATTCTCCGCATGCTCGTTATAATGGAAGTACCATTCTTCGGGGATTGGCAGCGCGCAACGAGTTCTCTCACATTATAATATCCTGCTATACGGCCCGTTTTTAATCACATAAAATGCCGGAGATGTCCGGAAAAGGCCGAAGGTGTACAGAACCCGATGCTCCGTTTGCTCGTTGTAATGGAAGTACCATTTTTGGGGGGTTGGCAGAGAGCAACTGGTTCTTACACATCATAATAATCTGATATACGGCCCATTTTGAAGCAATGAAAAAGCCGGAAATGTCCGGAAAAGGCCGAAGGTGTACAGAACCCGTTGCTCCGTATGCTCGTTGTAATGGGCGTACCATTTTTCGGGGATTGGCAGCGTGCAGCGAGTTCTCACACCTCATAATATCCTGCGAAACGACTCATTTTGAAACTATTAAAAAGCCGAAACTTGCCGGAAAAGGCCGAATATGTAAAAGACAGGATTCTCCGCATGCTCGTTGTAATGGAAGTACCATTCTTCGGAGATTGGCAGCGCGCAACGAGTTCTCTCACATCATAATATCCTGATATACGGCCCGTTTTTAATCACATAAAATGCCGGAGATGCCCGGAAAAGGCCGAAGGTGTACAGAACCCGATGCCCCGTTTGCTCGTTGTAATGGAAGTACCATTTTTCGGGGATGGGCAGCGTGCAGCGAGTTCTCACACCTCATAATATCCTGCGAAACGACTCATTTTGAAACTATTAAAAAGCCGAAACTTGCCGGAAAAGGCCGAATATGTACAAGACAGGATTCTCCGCATGCTCGTTGTAATGGAAGTACCATTCTTCGGGGATAGGCAGCGTGCAGCGAGATCTCACACATCATAATATCGTGCGATACGACCCTTTTTGAAACAATTAAAAAGCCGGAAATATCCGGAGAAGGCCGAAGGTTTACAGAACCCGATGCTCCGTATGCTCGTTGTAAGGGAAGGACCATTTTTGGGGGATCGGCAACGCTCAACGCGTTTTTACACATCATAATATACTGGTGTACAGAACCTGATGCTCCGTATGCTCGTTGTAAGGGGCGTACCATTTCTCGGGGATTGACAGCGCGTAACGTGTTCTCTCACATCGTAATATCCTGATAAAGGGCACATTTTGAAACAATTAAAAAGCCGGAAATATCCGGAAAAGGCCGAAGGTGTACAGAACCCGTTGCTCCGTATGCTCGTTGTAGTGGGCGTACCATTTTTCGGGGATTGGCAGCGTGCAGCGAGCTCTCACACCTCATAATATCCTGCGATACGACTCATTTTGAAACTATTAAAAAGCCGAAACTGGCCTGAAAAGGCCGAATATGTACAAGACAGGATTCTCCGCATGCTCGTTGTATTGGAAGTACCATTCTTCGGGGAATGGCAGCGCGCAACGAGTTCTCTCACATCATAATATCCTGATATACGGCCCATTTTGAAACAATTAAAAAGCCGGAAATGTCCGGAAAAGGCCGAAGGTGTACAGAACCCGTTGCTCCCTTTGCTTGTTGTAATGGAAGTACCATTTTAGGGGGGTTGGCAGAGAGCAAGTGGTTCTTACACATCATAATATCCTGCTATACGGCCCGTTTTTAATCACATAAAATGCCGGAGATGTCCGGAAAAGGCCGAAGGTGTACAGAACCCGTTGCTCCGTATGCTCGTTGTAATGGGCGTACCATTTTTCGGGGATGGGCAGCGTGCAGCGTGTTCTAACACATCATAATATCCTGCGATACGACCCATTTTGAAACAATTAAATAGCCGGAAATATCCGGAAAAGGCAGAAGGTGTACAGAACCCGATGCTCCGTATGCTCGTTGTAAGGGGCGTACCATTTCTCGGGGATTGGCAGCGCGTAACGTGTTCTCTCACATCATAATATCCTGATAAACGGCACATTTTGAAACAATTAAAAAGCCGGAAATATCCGGAAAAGGCCGAAGGTGTACAGAACCCGTTGCTCCGTATGCTCGTTGTAGTGGGCGTACCATTTTTCGGGGATTGGCAGCGTGCAGCGAGCTCTCACACCTCATAATATCCTGCGATACGACTCATTTTGAAACTATTAAAAAGCCGAAACTGGCCGGAAAAGGCCGAATATGTACAAGACAGGATTCTCCGCATGCTCGTTGTATTGGAAGTACCATTCTTCGGGGAATGGCAGCGCGCAACGAGTTCCCTCACATCATAATATCCTGCGATACGACCCGTTTTTAATCACATAAAATGCCGGAAATGTCCGGAAAAGGCCGAAGGTGTACAGAACCCGATGCTCCGTTTGCTCGTTGTAATGGAAGTACCATTTTTGGGGAGTTGGCAGAGAGCAACTGGCTCTTACACATCATAATAATCTGATATACGGCCCATTTTGAAACAATTAAAAAGCCGGAAATGTCCGGAAAAGGCCGAATGTGTACAGAACCCGTTGCTCCGTATGCTCGTTGTAATGGGCGTACCATTTCTCGGGGATTGGCATCGCGTAACGAGTTCTCTCACATCATAATATCCTGAAATACGGCCCATTTTGAAAGAACTAAATAGCCGGAAATGCCCGGAAAAGGCCGAAGGTGTACAGAACCTGATGCTACGTATACTCGTTGTAAGGGGCGTACCATTTCTCGAGGATTGGCAGCGCGCAACGAGGTCTCACACATCATAATATCCTGCGATACGACCCTTTTTGAAACAATTAAAAAGCGGGAAATATCCGGAAAAGGCTGAAGGTGTACAGAACCCGTTGCTCCGTATGCTCGTTGTAATGGGCGTACCATTTTTCGGGAATTGGCAGCGTGCAGCGAGTTCCCACACTTCATAATATCCTGCGATACGACCCATTTTGAAACTACTAAAAAGCCGAAACTGGCCGGAAAAGGCCGAATATGTACAAGACAGGATTCTCCGCATGCTCGTTGTAATGGATGTACCATTCTTCGGGGATTGGCAGCGCGCAACGAGTTCTCTCACATCATAATATCCTGCGATACGACCCATTTTGAAACAATTAAATAGCCGGAAATGTCCGGAAAATGCCGAACGTGTACATAACCCGTTGCTCCGTATGCTCGTTGTAATGGGCGTACCATTTTTCGGGGATTGGCAGCGTGCAGCGAGATCTCACACATCATAATATCCTGCGATACGACCCGTTTTTATTCACATAAAATGCCGGAAATGTCCAAAAAAGGCCGAAGGTGTACAGAACCCGTTGCTCCGTATGCTCGTTGTAATGGAAGGACCATTTTTCGGGGATTGGCAGCGTGCAGCTAGTTCTCACACATCATAATATCCTGCGATACGACCCGTTTTTAATCACGTAAAATGCCGGAAATATCCGGAAAAGGACGAAGGTGTACAGAACCTGATGCTACGTATACTCGTTGTAAGGGGCGTACCATTTCTCGGGGATTGGCAGCGCGCAACGAGATCTCACACATCATAATATCCTGCGATACGACCCTTTTTGAAACAATTAAAAAGCCGGAAATATTCGGAAAAGGCCGAAGGTGTACAGAACCCGTTGCTCCGTATGCTCGTTGTAATGGGCGTACCATTTTTCGGGGATTGGCAGCGTGCAGCGAGTTCTCACACATCATAATATCCTGCGATACGACCCTTTTTGAAACAATTAAAAAGCGGGAAATATCCGGAAAAGGCTGAAGGTGTACAGAACCCGTTGCTCCGTATGCTCGTTGTAATGGGCGTACCATTTTTCGGGGATTGGCAGCGTGCAGCGAGTTCTCACACTTCATAATATCCTGCGATACGACCCATTTTGAAACTATTAAAAAGCCGAAACTGGCCGGAAAAGGCCGAATATGTACAAGACAGGATTCTCCGCATGCTCGTTGTAATGGATGTACCATTCTTCGGGGATTAGCAGCGCGCAACGAGTACTCTCACATCATAATATCCTGCGATACGACCCATTTTGAAACAATTAAATAGCCGGAAATGTCCGGAAAATGCCGAACGTGTACAGAACCCGTTGCTCCGTATGCTCGTTGTAATGTAAGGACCATTTTTCGGGGATTGGATGCGTGCAGCGAGATGTCACACATCATAATATCGTGCGATACGACGCTTTTTGAAACAATTAAAAAGCCGGAAATGTCCGGAAAAGGCCGAAGGTGTACAGAACCCGTTGCTCCGTATGCTCGTTGTAATGGGCGTACCATTTTTCGGGGATTGGAGGCGTGCAGCGAGATCTCACACATCATAATATCGTGCGATACGACCCTTTTTGAAACAATTAAAAAGACGGAATTATCCGGAAAAGGCCGAAGGTGTACAGAACCCGATGCTCCGTATGCTCGTTGTAAGGGAAGGACCATTTTTGGGGGATCGGCAACGCTCAACGCGTTTTTACACATCATAATATCCTGCTATTCGGCCCGTTTTTGATCACTTAAAATGCCGGAAATGTCCGGAAGAGGCCGAAGGTGTACAGAACCTGATGCTCCGTATGCTGGTTGTAAGGGGCGTACCATTTCTCGTGGATTGGCAGCGCGTAACATGTTCTCTCACATCATAATATCCTGATAAACGGCACATTTTGAAACAATTAAAAAGCCGGAAATGTCCGGTAAAGGCCGAAGGTGTACAGAACCCAATGCTCCGTTTGCTCGTTGTAATGGAAGTACCATTTTTGGGGGGTTGGCAGAGAGCAACTGGTTCTTACACATCATAATATCCTGATATACGGCCCATTTTGAAACAATTAAAAAGCCGGAAATGTCCGGAAAAGGCCGAAGGTGTACAGAACCTGATGCTCCATATGCTCGTTGTAAGGGGCGTACCATTTCTCGGGGATTGGCAGCGCGTAACGTGTTCTCTCACATCATAATATCCTGATAAACGGCACATTTTGAAACAGTTAAAAAGCCGGAAATGTCCGGAAAAGGCCGAAGGTGTACAGAACCCGTTGCTCCGTATGCTCGTTGTAGTGGGCGTACCATTTTTCGGGGATTGGCAGCGTGCAGCGAGCTCTCACACCTCATAATATCCTGCGATACGACTCATTTTGAAACTATTAAAAAGCCGAAACTGGCCGGAAAAGGCCGAATATGTACAAGACAGGATACTCGTCATGCTCGTTGTAATGGAAGTACCATTCTTCGGGGATTTGCAGCGCGCAACGAGTTCCCTCACATCATAATATCCTGCTATACGGCCCGTTTTTAATCACATAAAATGCCGGCGATGTCCGGAAAAGGCCGAAGGTGTACAGAACCCGATGCTCCGTTTGCTCGTTGTAATGGAAGTACCATTTTTGGGGGGTTGGCAGAGAGCAACTGGCTCTTACACATCATAATAATCTGATATACGGCCCATTTTGAAACAATTAAAAAGCCGGAAATGTCCGGAAAAGGCCGAAGGTGTACAGAACCCGTTGCTCCGTATGCTCGTTGTAAGGGGCGTACCATTTCTCGGGGATTGGCAGCGTGCAGCGAGATCTCACACATCATAATATCCTGCGATACGACCCTTTTTGAAACAATTAAAAAGCCGGAAATATCCGGAAAAGGCCGAAGGTGTACAGAACCCGTTGCTCCGTATGCTCGTTGTAATGGAAGGACCATTTTTGGGGGATTGGCAACGCTCAACGCGTTTTTACACATCATAGTATCCTGCTATTCGGCCCATTTTTGATCACTTAAAATGCCGGAAATGTCCGGAAAAGGCCTAAGGTGTACAGAACCTGATGCTCCGTATGCTCGTTGTAAGGGGCGTACCATTTCTCGGGGATTGGCAGCGCGTAACGAGTTCTGTCACGTCATAATATCCTGAAATACGGCCCATTTTGAAACAATTAAAAAGCCGGAAATGTCCGGAAAAGGTCGAAGGTGTACAGAACCTGATGCTCCGTATGCTCGTTGTAATGGAAGTACCATTCTGCGGGGATTGGCAGCGCGCAACGAGTTCTCTCACATCATAATATCCTGCGATACGACCCATTTTGAAACAATTAAAAAGCCGGAAATGTCCGGAAAATGCCAAAGGTGTACAGAACCCGTTGCTCCGTATGCTCGTTGTAATGGGCGTACCATTTTGCGGGGATTGGCAGGGTGCTGCGAGTTCTCACACCTCATAATATCCTGCGATACGACCCATTTTGAAACTATTAAAAAGCCGAACCTGGCCGGGAAAGGCCGAATATGTACAAGACAGGATTCTCCGCATGCTCGTTGTAATGGATGTACCATTCTTCGGGGATTGGCAGCGCGCAACGAGTTCTCTCACGTCATAATATCCCGCGATACGACCCATTTTGAAACAATTAAAAAGACGAAACTGGCCGGAAAAGGCCGAATATGTACAAGACAGGATTCTCCGCATGCTCGTTGTAATGGATGTACCATTTTTCGGGGATTGGAAGCGTGCAGCGAGATCTCACACATCATAATATCCCGCGATACGACCCATTTTGAAACAATTAAAAAGACGAAACTGGCCGGAAAAGGCCGAATATGTACAAGACAGGATTCTGCGCATGCTCGTTGTATTGGAAGTACCATTCTTCGGGGATTGGCAGCGCGCACCGAGTTCCCTCACATCATAATATCCTGCTATACGGCCCGTTTTTAATCACATAAAATGCCGGCGATGTCCGGAAAAGGCCGAAGGTGTACAGAACCCGATGCTCCGTTTGCTCGTTGTAATGGAAGTACCATTTTTGGGGGGTTGGCAGCGTGCAGCGAGTTCTCACACATCATAATATCCTGCGATACGACCCATTTTGAAACAACTAAAAAGACGAAACTGGCCGGAAAAGGCCGAATATGTACATGACAGGATTCTCCGCATGCTCGTTGTATTGGAAGTACCATTCTTCGGGGATTGGCAGCGCGCACCGAGTTCCCTCACATCATAATATCCTGCTATACGGCCCGTTTTTAATCACATAAAATGCCGGAGATGTCCGGAAAAGGCCGAAGGTGTACAGAACCCGATGCTCCGTTTGCTCGTTGTAATGGAAGTACCATTTTTGGGGGGTTGGCAGAGAGCAACTGGCTCTTACACATCATAATAATCTGATATACGGCCCATTTTGAAACAATTAAAAAGCCGGAAATGTCCGGAAAAGGCCGAAGGTGTACAGAACCCGTTGCTCCGTATGCTCGTTGTAATGGGCGTACCATTTTTCGGGGATTGGAAGCGTACAGCGAGATCTCACACATCATAATATCGTGCGATACGACCCATTTTGAAACAATTAAAAAGCCGGAAATGTCCGGAAAATGCCAAAGGTGTACAGAACCCGTTGCTCCGTATGCTCGTTGTAATGGGCGTACCATTTTTCGGGGATTGGCAGCGTGCAGCGAGTTCTCACACCTCATAATATCCTGCGAAACGACTCATCTTGAAACTATTAAAAAGCCGAAACTTGCCGGAAAAGGCCGAATATGTAAAAGACAGGATTCTCCGCATGCTCGTTGTAATGGAAGTACCATTCTTCGGAGATTGGCAGCGCGCAACGAGTTCTCTCACATCATAATATCCTGATATACGGCCCATTTTGAAACAATTAAAAAGCCGGAAATTTCCGGAAAAGGCCGAAGGTGTACAGAACCCGTTGCTCCGTATGCTCGTTGTAATGGGCGTACCATTTTTCGGGGATTGGAAGAGTGCAGCGAGATCACACACATCATAATATCGTGCGATACGACCCTTTTTGAAACAATTAAAAAGCCGGAAATATCCGGAAAAGGCCGAAGGTTTACAGAACCCGATGCTCCGTATGCTCGTTGTAAGGGAAGGACCATTTTTGGGGGATCGGCAACGCTCAACGCGTTTTTACACATCATAATATACTGGTGTACAGAACCTGATGCTCCGTATGCTCGTTGTAAGGGGCGTACCATTTCTCGGGGATTGGCAGCGCGTAACGTGTTCTCTCACATCATAATATCCTGATAAACGGCACATTTTGAAACAATTAAAGAGCCGGAAATGTCCGGAAAAGGCCGAAGGTGTACAGAACCCGTTGCTCCGTATGCTCGTTGTAGTGGGCGTACCATTTTTCGGGGATTGGCAGCGTGCAGCGAGCTCTCACACCTCATAATATCCTGCGATACGACTCATTTTGAAACTATTAAAAAGCCGAAACTGGCCGGAAAAGGCCGAATATGTACAAGACAGGATACTCGTCATGCTCGTTGTAATGGAAGTACCATTCTTCGGGGATTTGCAGCGCGCAACGAGTTCCCTCACATCATAATATCCTGCTATACGGCCCGTTTTTAATCACACAAAATGCCGGCGATGTCCGGAAATGGCCGAAGGTGTACAGAACCCGATGCTCCGTTTGCTCGTTGTAATGGAAGTACCATTTTTGGGGGGTTGGCAGAGAGCAACGAGTTCTCACACATCATAATAACCTGCGATACGACCCATTTTGAAACAATTAAATAGCCGGAAATGTCCGGAAAGTGCCGAAGGTGTACAGAACCCGTTGCTCGGTATGCTCGCTGTAATGGGCGTACCATTTTTCGGGGATTGGCAGCGTGCAGCGAGTTCTCACACATCATAATATCCTGCGATACGACCCATTTTGAAACAATTAAAAAGACGAAACTGGCCGGGAAAGGCCGAATATATACAAGACAGGATTCTCCGCATGCTCGTTGTAATGGAAGTACCATTCTTCGGGGATTTGCAGCGCGCAACGAGTTCCCTCACATCATAATATCCTGCTATACGGCCCGTTTTCAATCACATAAAATGCCGGAGATGTCCGGAAAAGGCCGAAGGTGTACAGAACCTGTTGCTCCGTATGCTCGTTGTAATGGGCGTACCATTTTTCGGGGATGGGCAGCGTGCAGCGTGTTCTAACACATCATAATATCCTGCGATACGACCCATTTTGAAACAATTAAATAGCCGGAAATATCCGGAAAAGGCCGAAGGTGTACAGAACCCGATGCTCCGTATGCTCGTTGTAAGGGGCGTACCATTTCTCGGGGATTGGCAGCGCGTAACGTGTTCTCTCACATCATAATATCCTGATAAACGGCACATTTTGAAACAATTAAAAAGCCGGAAATGTCGGGAAAAGGCCGAAGGTGTACAGAACCCGTTGCTCCGTATACTCGTTGTAGTGGGCGTACCATTTTTCGGGGATTGGCAGCGTGCAGCGAGTTCTCACACCTCATAATATCCTGCGATACGACTCATTTTGAAACTATTAAAAAGCCGAAACTGGCCGGAAAAGGCCGAATATGTACAAGACAGGATTCTCGTCATGCTCGTTGTAATGGAAGTACCATTCTTCGGGGATTTGCAGCGCGCAACGAGTTCCCTCACATCAAAATATCCTGCTATACGGCCCGTTTTTAATCACATAAAATGCCGGAGATGTGCGGAAAAGGCCGAAGGTGTACGGAACCCGTTGCTCCGTATGCTCGTTGTAACAGGCGTACCATTTCTCGGGGATTGGCAGCGCGTAACGAGTTCTCTCACATCATAATATCCTGCGATACGACCCATTTTGAAACAATTAAAAAGCCGGAAATGTCCGGAAAATGCCAAAGGTGTACAGAACCCGTTGCTCGGTATGCTCGCTGTAATGGGCGTACCATTTTTCGGGGATTGGCAGCGTGCAGCGAGTTCTCACACATCATAATATCCTGCGATACGACCCATTTTGAAACAATTAAAAAGACGAAACTGGCCGGGAAAGGCCGAATATATACAAGACAGGATTCTCCGCATGCTCGTTGTAATGGAAGTACCATTCTTCGGGGATTTGCAGCGCGCAACGAGTTCCCTCACATCATAATATCCTGCTATACGGCCCGTTTTCAATCACATAAAATGCCGGAGATGTCCGGAAAAGGCCGAAGGTGTACAGAACCTGTTGCTCCGTATGCTCGTTGTAATGGGCGTACCATTTTTCGGGGATGGGCAGCGTGCAGCGTGTTCTAACACATCATAATATCCTGCGATACGACCCATTTTGAAACAATTAAATAGCCGGAAATATCCGGAAAAGGCCGAAGGTGTACAGAACCCGATGCTCCGTATGCTCGTTGTAAGGGGCGTACCATTTCTCGGGGATTGGCAGCGCGTAACGTGTTCTCTCACATCATAATATCCTGATAAACGGCACATTTTGAAACAATTAAAAAGCCGGAAATGTCCGGAAAATGCCAAAGGTGTACAGAACCCGTTGCTCCGTATGCTCGTTGTAATGGGCGTACCATTTTTCGGGGATTGGCAGCGTGCAGCGAGTTCTCACACCTCATAATATCCTGCGATACGACCCATTTTGAAACTATTAAAAAGCCGAAACTGGCCGGAAAAGGCCGAATATGTACAAGACAGGATTCTCCGCATGCTCGTTGTAATGGATGTACCATTCTTCGGGGATTGGCAGCGCGCAACGAGTTCTCTCACATCATAATATCCCGCGATACGACCCATTTTGAAACAATTAAAAAGCCGGAAATGTCCGGAAAATGCCGAAGGTGTACAGAACCCGTTGCTCCGTATGCTCGTTGTAATGGAAGGACCATTTTTGGGGGATTGGCAGCGTGCAGCGAGTTCTCACACATCATAATATCCTGCGATACGACCCGTTTTTAATCACATAAAATGCCGGAAATGTCCGGAAAAGGCCGAAGGTATACAGAACCTGATGCTACGTATACTCGTTGTAAGGGGCGTACCATTTCTCGGGGATTGGCAGCGCGCAACGAGGTCTCACACATCATAATATCCTGCGATACGACCCTTTTTGAAACAATTAAAAAGCCGGAAATATCCGGAGAAGGCCGAAGGTTTACAGAACCCGTTGCTCCGTATGCTCGTTGTAATGGGCGTACCATTTTTCGGGGATTGGCAGCGTGCAGCGAGTTCTCACACCTCATAATATCCTGCGAAACGACTCATTTTGAAACTATTAAAAAGCCGAAACTTGCCGGACAAGGCCGAATATGTAAAAGACAGGATTCTCCGCATGCTCGTTGTAATGGAAGTACCATTCTTCGGAGATTGGCAGCGCGCAACGAGTTCTCTCACATCATAATATCCTGATATACGGCCCGTTTTTAATCACATAAAATGCCGGAGATGCCCGGAAAAGGCCGAAGGTGTACAGAACCCGATGCCCCGTTTGCTCGTTGTAATGGAAGTACCATTTTTCGGGGATGGGCAGCGTGCAGCGAGTTCTCACACCTCATAATATCCTGCGAAACGACTCATTTTGAAACTATTAAAAAGCCGAAACTTGCCGGAAAAGGCCGAATATGTACAAGACAGGATTCTCCGCATGCTCGTTGTAATGGAAGTACCATTCTTCGGGGATAGGCAGCGCGCAACGAGTTCTCTCACATCATAATATCCTGATATACGGCCCGTTTTTAATCACATAAAATGCCGGAGATGCCCGGAAAAGGCCGAAGGTGTACAGAACCCGATGCTCCGTATGCTCGTTGTAAGGGGCGTACCATTTCTCGGGGATTGGCAGCGCGTAACGTGTTCTCTCACAACATAATATCCTGATAAACGGCACATTTTGAAACAATTAAAAAGCCGGAAATGTCGGGAAAAGGCCGAAGGTGTACAGAACCCGTTGCTCCGTATACTCGTTGTAGTGGGCGTACCATTTTTCGGGGATTGGCAGCGTGCAGCGAGTTCTCACACCTCATAATATCCTGCGATACGACTCATTTTGAAACTATTAAAAAGCCGAAACTGGCCGGAAAAGGCCGAATATGTACAAGACAGGATTCTCGTCATGCTCGTTGTAATGGAAGTACCATTCTTCGGGGATTTGCAGCGCGCAACGAGTTCCCTCACATCATAATATCCTGCTATACGGCCCGTTTTTAATCACATAAAATGCCGGAGATGTGCGGAAAAGGCCGAAGGTGTACGGAACCCGTTGCTCCGTATGCTCGTTGTAACAGGCGTACCATTTCTCGGGGATTGGCAGCGCGTAACGAGTTCTCTCACATCATAATATCCTGCGATACGACCCATTTTGAAACAATTAAAAAGCCGGAAATGTCCGGAAAATGCCAAAGGTGTACAGAACCCGTTGCTCCGTATGCTCGTTGTAATGGGTGTACCATTTTTCGGGGATTGGCAGCGTGCAGCGAGTTCTCACACCTCATAATATCCTGCGATACGACCCATTTTGAAACTATTAAAAAGCCGAAACTGGCCGGAAAAGGCCGAATATGTACAAGACAGGATTCTCCGCATGCTCGTTGTAATGGATGTACCATTCTTCGGGGATTGGCAGCGCGCAACGAGTTCTCTCACATTATAATATCCCGCGATACGACCCATTTTGAAACAATTAAAAAGCCGGAAATGTCCGGAAAATGCCGAAGGTGTACAGAACCCGTTGCTCCGTATGCTCGTTGTAATGGAAGGACTATTTTTGGGGGATTGGCAGCGTGCAGCGAGTTCTCACACATCATAATATCCTGCGATACGACCCGTTTTTAATCACATAAAATGCCGGAAATGTCCGGAAAAGGCCGAAGGTATACAGAACCTGATGCTACGTATACTCGTTGTAAGGGGCGTACCATTTCTCGGGGATTGGCAGCGCGCAACGAGGTCTCACACATCATAATATCCTGCGATACGAACCTTTTTGAAACAATTAAAATGCCGGAAATATCCGGAAGAGGCTGAAGGTGTGCTGAACCCGTTGCTCCGTATGCTCGTTGTAATGGGCGTACCATTTTTCGGGGATTGGCAGCGTGCAGCCAGTTCTCACACCTCATAATATCCTGCGATACGACCCATTTTGAAACTATTAAAAAGCCGAAACTGGCAGGAAATGGCCGAGTATGTACAAGACAGGATTCTCCGCATGCTCGTTATAATGGAAGTACCATTCTTCGGGGATTGGCAGCGCGCAACGAGTTCTCTCACATTATAATATCCTGCTATACGGCCCGTTTTTAATCACATAAAATGCCGGAGATGTCCGGAAAAGGCCGAAGGTGTACAGAACCCGATGCTCCGTTTGCTCGTTGTAATGGAAGTACCATTTTTGGGGGGTTGGCAGAGAGCAACTGGTTCTTACACATCATAATAATCTGATATACGGCCCATTTTGAAGCAATGAAAAAGCCGGAAATGTCCGGAAAAGGCCGAAGGTGTACAGAACCCGTTGCTCCGTATGCTCGTTGTAATGGGCGTACCATTTTTCGGGGATTGGCAGCGTGCAGCGAGTTCTCACACCTCATAATATCCTGCGAAACGACTCATTTTGAAACTATTAAAAAGCCGAAACTTGCCGGAAAAGGCCGAATATGTAAAAGACAGGATTCTCCGCATGCTCGTTGTAATGGAAGTACCATTCTTCGGAGATTGGCAGCGCGCAACGAGTTCTCTCACATCATAATATCCTGATATACGGCCCGTTTTTAATCACATAAAATGCCGGAGATGCCCGGAAAAGGCCGAAGGTGTACAGAACCCGATGCCCCGTTTGCTCGTTGTAATGGAAGTACCATTTTTCGGGGATGGGCAGCGTGCAGCGAGTTCTCACACCTCATAATATCCTGCGAAACGACTCATTTTGAAACTATTAAAAAGCCGAAACTTGCCGGAAAAGGCCGAATATGTACAAGACAGGATTCTCCGCATGCTCGTTGTAATGGAAGTACCATTCTTCGGGGATAGGCAGCGCGCAACGAGTTCTCTCACATCATAATATCCTGATATACGGCCCATTTTGAAACAATTAAAAAGCCGGAAATTTCCGGAAAAGGCCGAAGGTGTACAGAACCCGTTGCTCCGTATGCTCGTTGTAATGGGCGTACCATTTTTCGGGGATTGGAAGCGTGCAGCGAGATCACACACATCATAATATCGTGCGATACGACCCTTTTTGAAACAATTAAAAAGCCGGAAATATCCGGAAAAGGCCGAAGGTTTACAGAACCCGATGCTCCGTATGCTCGTTGTAAGGGAAGGGCCATTTTTGGGGGATCGGCAACGCTCAACGCGTTTTTACACATCATAATATACTGGTGTACAGAACCTGATGCTCCGTATGCTCGTTGTAAGGGGCGTACCATTTCTCGGGGATTGGCAGCGCGTAACGTGTTCTCTCACATCATAATATCCTGATAAACGGCACATTTTGAAACAATTAAAGAGCCGGAAATGTCCGGAAAAGGCCGAAGGTGTACAGAACCCGTTGCTCCGTATGCTCGTTGTAGTGGGCGTACCATTTTTCGGGGATTGGCAGCGTGCAGCGAGCTCTCACACCTCATAATATCCTGCGATACGACTCATTTTGAAACTATTAAAAAGCCGAAACTGGCCGGAAAAGGCCGAATATGTACAAGACAGGATACTCGTCATGCTCGTTGTAATGGAAGTACCATTCTTCGGGGATTTGCAGCGCGCAACGAGTTCCCTCACATCATAATATCCTGCTATACGGCCCGTTTTGAAACAATTAAATAGCCGGAAATGTCCGGAAAGTGCCGAAGGTGTACAGAACCCGTTGCTCGGTATGCTCGTTGTAATGGGCGTACCATTTTTCGGGGATTGGCAGCGTGCAGCGAGTTCTCACACATCATAATATCCTGCGATACGACCCATTTTGAAACAATTAAAAAGACGAAACTGGCCGGGAAAGGCCGAATATGTACAAGACAGGATTCTCCGCATGCTCGTTGTAATGGAAGTACCATTCTTCGGGGATTTGCAGCGCGCAACGAGTTCCCTCACATCATAATATCCTGCTATACGGCCCGTTTTCAATCACATAAAATGCCGGAGATGTCCGGAAAAGGCCGAAGGTGTACAGAACCCGTTGCTCCGTATGCTCGTTGTAATGGGCGTACCATTTTTCGGGGATGGGCAGCGTGCAGCGTGTTCTAACACATCATAATATCCTGCGATACGACCCATTTTGAAACAATTAAATAGCCGGAAATATCCGGAAAAGGCCGAAGGTGTACAGAACCCGATGCTCCGTATGCTCGTTGTAAGGGGCGTACCATTTCTCGGGGATTGGCAGCGCGTAACGTGTTCTCTCACATCATAATATCCTGATAAACGGCACATTTTGAAACAATTAAAAAGCCGGAAATGTCGGGAAAAGGCCGAAGGTGTACAGAACCCGTTGCTCCGTATACTCGTTGTAGTGGGCGTACCATTTTTCGGGGATTGGCAGCGTGCAGCGAGTTCTCACACCTCATAATATCCTGCGATACGACCCATTTTGAAACTATTAAAAAGCCGAAACTGGCAGGAAATGGCCGAGTATGTACAAGACAGGATTCTCCGCATGCTCGTTATAATGGAAGTACCATTCTTCGGGGATTGGCAGCGCGCAACGAGTTCCCTCACATTATAATATCCTGCTATACGGCCCGTTTTTAATCACATAAAATGCCGGAGATGTCCGGAAAAGGCCGAAGGTGTACAGAACCTGATGCTCCGTATGCTCGTTGTAAGGGGCGTACCATTTCTCGGGGATTGGCAGCGCGTAACGAGTTCTCTCACATCATAATATCCTGAAATACGGCCCATTTTGAAACTATTAAAAAGCCGGAAATGTCCGGAAAAGTCCGAAGGTGTACAGAACCCGTTGCACCGTATGCTCGTTGTAGTGGGCGTACCATTTTTCGGGGATTGGCAGCATGCAGCGAGTTCTCACACCTCATAATATCCTGCGATACGACCCATTTTGAAACAACTAAAAAGACGAAACTGGCCGGAAAAGGCCGAATATGTTTAAGACAGGATTCTCCGCATGCTCGTTGTATTGGAAGTACCATTCTTCGGGGATTGGCAGCGCGCACCGAGTTCCCTCACATCATAATATCCCACGATACGACCCATTTTGAAACAATTAAAAAGCCGGAAATCTTCGGAAAATGCCGAAGGTGTACAGAACCCGTTGCTCCGTACGCTCGTTGTAATGGAAGGACCATTTTTGGGGGATTGGCAGCGTGCAGCGAGTTCTCACACATCATAATATCCTGCGATACAACCCATTTTGAAACAACTAAAAAGACGAAACTGGCCAGAAAAGGCCGAATATGTAGAAGACAGGATTCTCCGCATGCTCGTTGTATTGGAAGTACCATTCTTCGGGGATTGGCAGCGCGCACCGAGTTCCCTCACATCATAATATCCTGCTATACGGTCCGTTTTTAATCACATAAAATGCCGGAGATGTCCGGAAAAGGCCGAAGGTGTACAGAACCCGATGCTCCGTTTGCTCGTTGTAATGGAAGTACCATTTTTGGGGGGTTGGCAGAGAGCAACTGGTTCTTACACATCATAATATCCTGATATACGGCCCATTTTGAAACAATTAAAAAGCCGGAAATATCCGGAAAAGGCCGAAGGTGTACAGAACCCGTTGCTCCGTATGCTCGTTGTAATGGGCGTACCATTTTTCGGGGATTGGCAGCGTGCAGCGAGATCTCACACATCATAATATCCTGCGATACGACCCTTTTTGAAACAATTAAAAAGCCGGAAATATCCGGAAAAGGCCGAAGGTGTACAGAACCCGTTGCTCCGTATGCTCGTTGTAATGGAAGGACCATTTTTGGGGGATTGGCAACGCTCAACGCGTTTTTACACATCATAATATCCTGCTATACGGTCCGTTTTTAATCACATAAAATGCCGGAGATGTCCGGAAAAGGCCGAAGGTGTACAGAACCCGATGCTCCGTTTGCTCGTTGTAATGGAAGTACCATTTTTGGGGGGTTGGCAGAGAGCAACTGGTTCTTACACATCGTAATATCCTGATATACGGCCCATTTTGAAACAATTAAAAAGCCGGAAATATCCGGAAAAGGCCGAAGGTGTACAGAACCCGTTGCTCCGTATGCTCGCTGTAGTGGGCGTACCATTTTTCGGGGATTGGCAGCGTGCAGCGAGTTCCCTCACATCATAATATCCTGCTATACGGCCCGTTTTTAATCACATAAAATGGCGGAGATGTCCGGAAAAGGCCGAAGGTGTACAGAACCCGATGCTCCGTTTGCTCGTTGTAATGGAAGTACCATTTTTGGGGGGTTGGCAGAGAGCAACGAGTTTTCTCACATCATAATATCCTGCGATACGACCCGTTTTGAAACAATAAAATAGCCGGAAATGTCCGGAAAATGCCGAAGGTTTACAGAACCCGTTGCTCCGTATGCTCGTTGTAATGGAAGGACCATTTTTGGGGGATTGGCAGCGTGCAGCGAGTTCTCACACATCATAATATCCTGCGATACGACCCGTTTTTAATCACATAAAATGCCGGAAATGTTCGGAAAAGGCCGAAGGTGTACAGAACCTGATGCTACGTATACTCGTTGTAATGGAAGGACCATTTTTGGGGGATCGGCAACGCTCTACGCGTTTTTACACATCATAATATACTGGTGTACAGAACGTGATGCTCCGTATGCTCGTTGTAAGGGGCGTACCATTTCTCGGGGATTGGCAGCGCGTAACGTGTTCTCTCACATCATAATATCCTGATAAACGGCACATTTTGAAACAATTGAAAAGCCGGAAATGTCCGGAAAAGGCCGAAGGTGTACAGAACCCGTTGCTCCGTATGCTCGTTGTAATGGGCGTACCATTTTTCGGGGATTGGCAGCGTGCAGCCAGTTCTCACACCTCATAATATCCTGCGATACGACTCATTTTGAAACTATTAAAAAGCCGAAACTGGCCGGAAAAGGCCGAATATGTACAAGACAGGATTCTCGTCATGCTCGTTGTAATGGAAGTACCATTCTTCGGGGATTGGCAGCGTGCAGCGAGTTCTCACACCTCATAATATCCTGCGATACGACTCATTTTGAAACTATTAAAAAGCCGAAACTGGCCGGAAAAGGCCGAATATGTACAAGACAGGATTCTCGTCATGCTCGCTGTAATGGGCGTACCATTCTTCGGGGATTGGCAGCGCGCAACGAGTTCTCTCACATCATAATATCCGGCGATACGACCCATTTTGAAACAATTAAAAAGCCGGAAATGTCCGGAAAATGCCAAAGGAGTACAGAACCCGTTGCTCCGTATGCTCGTTGTAATGGGCGTACCATTTTTCGGGGATTGGCAGCGTGCAGCGAGTTCTCACACCTCATAATATCCTGCGATACGACCTATTTTGAAACTATTAAAAAGACGAAACTGGCCGGAAAAGGCCGAATATGTACAAGACAGGATTTTCCGCATGCTCGTTGTAATGGATGTACCATTCTTCGGGGATTGGCAGCGCGCAACGAGTTCTCTCACATCATAATATCGCGCGATACGACGCATTTTGAAACAATTAAAAAGCCGGAAATGTCCGGAAAATGCCGAAGGTGTGCAGAACCCGTTGCTCCGTATGCTCGTTGTAATGGAAGGACCATTTTTGGGGGATTGGCAGCGTGCAGCGAGTTCTCACACCTCATAATATCCTGCGATACGACTCATTTTGAAACTATTAAAAAGCCGAAACTGGCCGGAAAAGGCCGAATATGTACAAGACAGGATTCTCGTCATGCTCGTTGTAATGGAAGTACCATTCTTCGGGGATTTGTAGCGCGCAACGAGTTCCCTCACATCATAATATCCTGCTATACGGCCAGTTTTTAATCACATAAAATGCCGGAGATGTCCGGAGAAGGCCGAAGGTGTACAGAACCCAATGCTCCGTTTGCTCGTTGTAATGGAAGTACCATTTTAGGGGGTTGGCAGAGAGCAACTGGTTCTTACACATCATAATATCCTGATATACGGCCCATTTTGAAACAATTAAAAAGCCGGAAATGTCCGGAAAAGGCCGAAGGTGTACAGAACCCGTTGCTCCGTATGCTCGTTGTAATGGGCGTACCATTTTTCGGGGATTGGCAGCGTGCAGCGAGATCTCACACATCATAGTATCCTGCGATACGACCCTTTTTGAAACAATTAAAAAGCCGGAAATATCCGGAAAAGGCCGAAGGTGTACAGAACCCGTTGCTCCGTATGCTCGTTGTAATGGAAGGACCATTTTTGGGGGATCGGCAACGCTCAACGCGTTTTTACACATCATAATATACTTGTGTACAGAACCTGATGCTCCGTATGCTCGTTGTAAGGGGCGTACCATTTCTCGGGGATTGGCAGCGCGTAACGTGTTCTCTCACATCATAATATCCTGATAAACGGCACATTTTGAAACAATTAAAAAGCCGGAAATGTCCGGAAAAGGCCGAAGGTGTACAGAACCCGTTGCTCCGTATGCTCGTTGTAATGGGCGTACCATTCTTCGGGGATTGGCAGCGCGCAACGAGTTCTCTCACATCATAATATCCTGCTATACGGCCCGTTTTTAATCACATAAAATGCCGGAGATGTCCGGAAAAGGCCGAAGGTGTACAGAACCCGATGCCCCGTTTGCTCGTTGTAATGGAAGTACCATTTTTCGGGGATGGGCAGCGTGCAGCGAGTTCTCACACCTCATAATATCCTGCGAAACGACTCATTTTGAAACTATTAAAAAGCCGAAACTTGCCGGAAAAGGCCGAATATGTACAAGACAGGATTCTCCGCATGCTCGTTGTAATGGAAGTACCATTCTTCGGGGATAGGCAGCGCGCAACGAGTTCTCTCACATCATAATATCCTGATATACGGCCCATTTTGAAACAATTAAAAAGCCGGAAATGTCCGGAAAAGGCTGAAGGTGTACAGAACCCGTTGCTCCGTATGCTCGTTGTAATGGGCGTACCATTTTTCGGGGATTGGAAGCGTGCAGCGAGATCTCACACATCATAATATCGTGCGATACGACCCTTTTTGAAACAATTAAAAAGCCGGAAATATCCGGAAATGGCCGAAGGTTTACAGAACCCGATGCTCCGTATGCTCGTTGTAAGGGAAGGACCATTTTTGGGGGATCGGCAACGCTCAACGCGTTTTTACACATCATAATATACTGGTGTACAGAACCTGATGCTCCGTATGCTCGTTGTAAGGGGCGTACCATTTCTCGGGGATTGGCAGCGCGTAACGTGTTCTCTCACATCATAATATCCTGATAAACGGCACATTTTGAAACAATTAAAAAGCCGGAAATGTCCGGAAAAGGCCGAAGGTGTACAGAACCCGTTGCTCCGTATGCTCGTTGTAGTGGGCGTACCATTTTTCGGGGATTGGCAGCGTGCAGCGAGCTCTCACATCATAATATACTGATAAACGGCACATTTTGAAACAATTAAAAAGCCGGAAATGTCCGGAAAAGGCCGAAGGTGTACAGAACCCGTTGCTCCGTATGCTCGTTGTAATGGGCGTACCATTTTTCGGGAATTGGCAGCGTGCAGCCAGTTCTCACACCTCATAATATCCTGCGATACGACTCATTTTGAAACTATTAAAAAGCCGAAACTGGCCGGAAAAGGCCGAATATGTACAAGACAGGATTCTCGTCATGCTCGTTGTAATGGAAGTACCATTCTTCGGGGATTTGCAGCGCGCAACGAGTTCCCTCACATCATAATATCCTGCTATACGGCCCGTTTTTAATCACATAAAATGCCGGCGATTTCCGGAAAAGGCCGTAGGTGTACAGAACCCGATGCTCCGTTTGCTCGTTGTAATGGAAGTACCATTTTTGGGGGGTTGGCAGAGAGCAACGAGTTTTCTCACATCATAATATCCTGCGATACGACCCGTTTTGAAACAATAAAATAGCCGGAAATGTCCGGAAATTGCCGAAGGTGTACAGAACCCGTTGCTCCGTATGCTCGTTGTAATGGAAGGACCATTTTTGGGGGATTGGCAGCGTGCAGCGAGTTCTCACACATCATAATATCCTGCGATACGACCCGTTTTTAATCACATAAAATGCCGGAAATGTTCGGAAAAGGCCGAAGGTGTAGGGAACCTGATGCTACGTATACTCGTTGTAAGGGGCGTTCCATTTCTCCTGGATTGGCTGCGCGTAACGAGTTCTCTCACATCATAATATCCTGATATACGGCCCATTTTGAAACAATTAAAAAGCCGGAAATGTCCGGAAAAGGCCGAAGTTGTAGAGAACCCGTTGCTCCCTTTGCTTGTTGTAATGGAAGTACCATTTTTGGGGGGTTGGCAGAGTGCAACTGGTTCTTACACATCATAATATCCTGATATACGGCCCATTTTGAAGCAATTAAAAAGCCGGAAATGTCCGGAAAAGGCCGAAGGTGTACAGAACCCGTTGCTCCGTATGCTCGTTGTAATGGGCGTACCATTTTTCGGGGATTTCCAGCGTGCAGCCAGTTCTCACACCTCATAATATCCTGCGATACGACCCATTTTGAAACTATTAAAAAGCCGAAACTGGCCGGAAATGGCCGAATATGTACAAGACAGGATTCTGCGCATGCTCGTTGTAATGGAAGTACCATTCTTCGGGGATTTGCAGCGCGCAACGAGTTCCCTCACATCATAATATCCTGCTATACGGCCCGTTTTTAATCACATAAAATGCCGGAGATGTCCGGAAAAGGCCGAAGGTGTACAGAACCCGTTGCTCCGTATGCTCGTTGTAAGGGAAGGACCATTTTTGGGGGATCGGCAACGCTCAACGCGTTTTTACACATCATAATATCCTGCTATTCGGCCCGTTTTTGATCACTTAAAATTCCGAAAATGTCCGGAAAAGGCCGAAGGTGTACAGAACCTGATGCTCCGTATGCTCGTTGTAAGGGGCGTACCATTTCTCGGGGATTAGCAGCGCGTAACGTGTTCTCTCACATCATAATATCCTGATAAACGGCACATTTTGAAACAATTAAAAAGCCGGAAATGTCCGGAAAATTCCAAAGGTGTACAGAACCCGTTGCTCCGTATGCTCGTTGTAATGGGCGTACCATTTTTCGGGGATTGGCAGCGTGCAGCGAGTTCTCACACCTCATAATATACTGCGATACGACCCATTTTGAAACTATTAAAAAGCCGAAACTGGCCGGAAAAGGCCGAATATGTACAAGACAGGATTCTCCGCATGCTCGTTGTAATGGATGCACCATTCTTCGGGGATTGGCAGCGCGCAACGAGTTCTCTCACATCATAATATCCTGCGATACGACCCATTTTGAAACAATTAAAAAGCCGGAAATGTCCGGAAAATGCCGAAGGTGTACAGAACCCGTTGCTCCGTATGCTCGTTGTAATGGAAGGACCATATTTGGGGGATTGGCAGCGTGCAGCGAGTTCTCACACATCATAATATCCTGCGATACGACCCGTTTTTAATCACATAAAATGCCGGAAATGTCCGGAAAAGGCCGAAGGTGTACAGAACCCGATGCTCCGTTTGCTCGTTGTAATGGAAGTACCATTTTTGGGGGGTTGGCAGAGAGCAACTGGCTCTTACACATCATAATAATCTGATAAACGGCACATTTTGAAACAATTAAAAAGCCGGAAATGTCCGGAAAAGGCCGAAGGTGTACAGAACCCGATGCACCGTATGCTCGTTGTAAGGGAAGGACCATTTTTGGGGGATCGGCAACGCTCAACGCGTTTTTACACATCATAATATCCTGCTATTCGGCCCGTTTTTGATCACTTAAAATGCCGGAAATGTCCGGAAAAGGCCGAAGGTGTACAGAACCCGTTGCTCCGTATGCTCGTTGTAGTGGGCGTACCATTTTTCGGGGATTGGCAGCGTGCAGCGAGTTCTCACACCTCATAATATCCTGCGATACGACTCATTTTGAAACTATTAAAAAGCCGAAACTGGCCGGAAAAGGCCGAATATGTACAAGACAGGATTCTCGTCATGCTCGTTGTAATGGAAGTACCATTCTTCGGGGATTTGCAGCGCGCAACGAGTTCCCTCACATCATAATATCCTGCTATACGGCCCGTTTTTAATCACATAAAATGCCGGAGATGTCCGAAAAAGGCCGAAGGTGTACGGAACCCGTTGCTCCGTATGCTCGTTGTAATGGGCGTACCATTTTGCGGGGTTTGGCAGCGTGCAGCGAGATCTCACACATCATAATATCCTGCGATACGACCCTTTTTGAAACAATTAAAAAGCCTGAAATATCCGGAAAAGGCCGAAGGTGTACAGAACCCGTTGCTCCGTATGCTCGTTGTAATGGAAGGACCATTTTTGGGGGATTGGCAACGCTCAACGCGTTTTTACACATCATAATATCCTGCTATTCGGCCCGTTTTTAATCACATAAAATGCCGGAGATGTCCGAAAAAGGCCGAAGGTGTACGGAACCCGTTGCTCCGTATGCTCGTTGTAATGGGCGTACCATTTTGCGGGGTTTGGCAGCGTGCAGCGAGATCTCACACATCATAATATCCTGCGATACGACCCTTTTTGAAACAATTAAAAAGCCGGAAATATCCGGAAAAGGCTGAAGGTGTGCAGAACCCGTTGCTCCGTATGCTCGTTGTAATGGGCGTACCATTTTTCGGGGATTGGCAGCGTGCAGCGAGTTCTCACACCTCATAATATCCTGCGATACGACCCATTTTGAAACTATTAAAAAGCCGAAATTGGCCGGAAAAGGCCGAATATGTACTAGACAGGATTCTCCGCATGCTCGTTGTAATGGATGTACCATTCTTCGGGGATTGGCAGCGCGCAACGAGTTCTCTCACATCATAATATCCTGCGATACGACCCATTTTGAAATAATTAAATAGCCGGAAATGTCCGGAAAATGCCGAACGTGTACAGAACCCGTAGCTCCGTATGCTCGTTGTAATGGAAAGACCATTTTTGGGGGATTGGCAGCGTGCAGCGAGTTCTCACACATCATAATATCCTGCGATACGACCCGTTTTTAATCACATAAAATGCCGGAAATGTCCGGAAAAGGCCGAAGGTGTACAGAACCTGATGCTTCGTATACTCGTTGTAAGGGGCGTACCATTTCTCGGGGATTGGCAGCGCGTAACGAGTTCTCTCACATCATAATATCATGATATACGGCCCATTTTGAAACAATTAAAAAGCCGGAAATGTCCGGAAAAGGCCGAAGGTGTACAGAACCCGTTGCTCCGTATGCTCGTTGTAGTGGGCGTACCATTTTTCGGGGATTGGCAGCGTGCAGCGAGTTCTCACACCTCATAATATTCTGCGAAACGAATCATTCTGAAACTATTAAAAAGCCGAAACTTGCCGGAAAAGGCCGAATATGTACAAGACAGGATTCTCCGCATGCTCGTTGTAATGGAAGTACCATTCTTCGGGGATTGGCAGCGCGCAACGAGTTCTCTCACATTATAATATCCTGCTATACGGCCCGTTTTTAATCACATAAAATGCCGGAGATGTCCGGAAAAGGCCGAAGGTGTACAGAACCCGATGCTCCGTTTGCTCGTTGTAATGGAAGTACCATTTTTGGGGGGTTGGCAGAGAGCAACTGGTTCTTACACATCATAATAATCTGATATACGGCCCATTTTGAAACAATGAAAAAGCCGGAAATGTCCGGAAAAGGCCGAAGGTGTACAGAACCCGTTGCTCCGTATGCTCGTTGTAATGGGCGTACCATTTTTCGGGGATTTCCAGCGTGCAGCCAGTTCTCACACCTCATAATATCCTGCGATACGACCCATTTTGAAACTATTAACAAGCCGAAACTGGCCGGAAATGGCCGAATATGTACAAGACAGGATTCTCCGCATGCTCGTTGTAATGGAAGTACCATTCTTCGGGGATTGGCAGCGCGCAACGAGTTCTCTCACATCATAATATCCTGATATACGGCCCATTTTGAAACAATTAAAAAGCCGGAAATGTCCGGAAAAGGCCGAAGTTGTACAGAACCTGATGCTCCGTATGCTCGTTGTAATGGAAGTACCATTCTTCGGGGATTGGCAGCGCGCAACGAGTTCTCTCACATCATAATATCCTGCGATACGACCCATTTTGAAACAATTAAAAAGCCGGAAATGTCCGGAAAAGGCCGAATATGTACAAGACAGGATTCTCCGCATGCTCGTTGTAATGGATGTACCATTCTTCGGGGATTGGCAGCGCGCAACGAGTTCTCTCACATCATAATATCGCGCGATGCGACCCATTTTGAAACAATTAAAAAGCCGGAAATGTCCGGAAAATGCCGAAGGTGTACAGAACCCGTTGCTCCCTTTGCTTGTTGTAATGGAAGTACCATTTTTGGGGGGTTGGCAGAGAGGAACTGGTTCTTACACATCATAATATCCTGATATACGGCCCATTTTTGATCACTTAAAATGCCGGAAATGTCCGGAAAAGGCCGAAGGTGTACAGAACCTGATGCTCCGTATGCTCGTTGTAAGGGGCGTACCATTTCTCGGGGATTGGCAGCGCGTAACGAGTTCTCTCACATCATAATATCCTGAAATACGGCCCATTTTGAAACAATTAAAAAGCCGGAAATGTCCGGAAAAGGGCGAAGGTGTACAGAACCTGATGCTCCGTATGCTCGTTGTAATGGAAGTACCATTTTTGGGGGGTTGGCAGCGTGCAGCGAGTTCTCACACATCATAATATCCTGCGATACGACCCATTTTGAAACAACTAAAAAGACGAAACTGGCCGGAAAAGGCCGAATATGTACATGACAGGATTCTCCGCATGCTCGTTGTATTGGAAGTACCATTCTTCGGGGATTGGCAGCGCGCACCGAGTTCCCTCACATCATAATATCCTGCTATACGGCCCGTTTTTAATCACATAAAATGCCGGAGATGTCCGGAAAAGGCCGAAGGTGTACAGAACCCGATGCTCCGTTTGCTCGTTGTAATGGAAGTACCATTTTTGGGGGGTTGGCAGAGAGCAACTGGCTCTTACACATCATAATAATCTGATATACGGCCCATTTTGAAACAATTAAAAAGCCGGAAATGTCCGGAAAAGGCCGAAGGTGTACAGAACCCGTTGCTCCGTATGCTCGTTGTAATGGGCGTACCATTTTTCGGGGATTGGAAGCGTGCAGCGAGATCTCACACATCATAATATCGTGCGATACGACCCATTTTGAAACAATTAAAAAGCCCGAAATGTCCGGAAAATGCCAAAGGTGTACAGAACCCGTTGCTCCGTATGCTCGTTGTAATGGGCGTACAATTTTTCGGGGATTGGCAGCGTGCAGCGAGATCTCACACATCATAATATCCTGCGATACGACTCATTTTGAAACTATTAAAAAGCCGAAACTGGCCGGAAAAGGCCGAATATGTACAAGACAGGATTCTCCGCATGCTCATTGTAATGGAAGTACCATTCTTCGGGGATTGGCAGCGCGCAACGAGTTCTCTCACATCATAATATGCTGATATACGGCCCATTTGAAACAATTAAAAAGCCGGAAATGTCCGGAAAGGGCCGAAGGTGTACAGAACCCGTTGCTCCCTTTGCTTGTTGTAATGGAAGTACCATTTTTGGGGGGTTGGCAGAGAGGAACTGGTTCTTACACATCATAATATCCTGATATACGGCCCATTTTTGATCACTTAAAATGCCGGAAATGTCCGGAAAAGGCCGAAGGTGTACAGAACCTGATGCTGCGTATGCTCGTTGTAAGGGGCGTACCATTTCTCGGGGATTGGCAGCGCGTAACGAGTTCTCTCACATCATAATATCCAGAAATACGGCCCATTTTGAAACAATTAAAAAGCCGGAAATGTCCGGAAAAGGGCGAAGGTGTACAGAACCTGATGCTCCGTATGCTCGTTGTAATGGAAGTACCATTTTTGGGGGGTTGGCAGCGTGCAGCGAGTTCTCACACATCATAATATCCTGCTATACGACCCATTTTGAAACAACTAAAAAGACGAAACTGGCCGGAAAAGGCCGAATATGTACATGACAGGATTCTCCGCATGCTCGTTGTATTGGAAGTACCATTCTTCGGGGATTGGCAGCGCGCACCGAGTTCCCTCACATCATAATATCCTGCTATACGGCCCGTTTTTAATCACATAAAATGCCGGAGATGTCCGGAAAAGGCCGAAGGTGTACAGAACCCGATGCTCCGTTTGCTCGTTGTAATGGAAGTACCATTTTTGGGGGGTTGGCAGAGAGCAACTGGCTCTTACACATCATAATAATCTGATATACGGCCCATTTTGAAACAATTAAAAAGCCGGAAATGTCCGGAAAAGGCCGAAGGTGTACAGAACCCGTTGCTCCGTATGCTCGTTGTAATGGGCGTACCATTTTTCGGGGATTGGAAGCGTGCAGCGAGATCTCACACATCATAATATCGTGCGATACGACCCATTTTGAAACAATTAAAAAGCCGGAAATGTCCGGAAAATGCCAAAGGTGTACAGAACCCGTTGCTCCGTATGCTCGTTGTAATGGGCGTACCATTTTTCGGGGATTGGCAGCGTGCAGCGAGTTCTCACACCTCATAATATCCTGCGATACGACTCATTTGAAACTATTAAAAAGCCGAAACTGGCCGGAAAAGGCCGAATATGTACAAGACAGGATTCTCGTCATGCTCGTTGTAATGGAAGTACCATTCTTCGGGGATTGGCAGCGTGCAGCGAGTTCTCACACCTCATAATATCCTGCGGTACGACTCATTTTGAAACTATTAAAAAGCCGACACTGGCCGGAAAAGGCCGAATATGTACAAGACAGGATTCTCGTCATGCTCGTTGTAATGGAAGTACCATTCTTCGGGGATTTGCAGCGCGCAACGAGTTCTCTCACATCATAATATCCTGCTATACGGCCCGTTTTTAATCACATAAAATGGCGGAGATGTCCGGAAAAGGCCGAAGGTGTACAGAACCCAATGCTCCGTTTGCTCGTTGTAATGGAAGTACCATTTTTGGGAGGTTGGCAGAGAGCAACTGGTTCTTACACATCATAATATCCTGATATACGGCACATTTTGAAACATTTAAAAAGCCGGAAATGTCCGGAAAAGGCCGAAGGTGTACAGAACCTGATGCTCCGTATGCTCGTTGTAATGGAAGTACCATTCTTCGGGGATTGGCAGCGCGCAACGAGTTCTCTCACATCATAATATCCTGCGATACGACCCATTTTGAAACAATTAAAAAGCCGGAAATGTCCGGAAAATGCCAAAGGTGTACAGAACCCGTTGCTCCGTATGCTCGTTGTAATGGGCGTACCATTTTTCGGGGATTGGCAGCGTGCAGCGAGTTCTCACACCTCATAATATCCTGCGATACGACCTATTTTGAAACAATTAAAAAGCCGAAACTGGCCGGAAAAGGCCGAATATGTACAAGACAGGATTCTCGTCATGCTCGTTGTAATGGAAGTACCATTCTTCGGGGATTTGTAGCGCGCAACGAGTTCCCTCACATCATAATATCCTGCTATACGGCCCGTTTTTAATCACATAAAATGCCGGAGATGTCCGGAAAAGGCCGAAGGTGTACAGAACCCAATGCTCCGTTTGCTCGTTGTAATGGAAGTACCATTTTTGGGGGTTGGCAGAGAGCAACTCGTTCTTACACATCATAATATCCTGCGATACGACCCATTTTGAAACAACTAAAAAGACGAAACTGGCCGGAAAAGGCCGAATATGTACATGACAGGATTCTCCGCATGCTCATTGTATTGGAAGTACCATTCTTCGGGGATTGGCAGCGTGCAGCGAGATCTCACACATCATAATATCCTGCGATACGACCCTTTTTGAAACAATTAAAAAGCCGGAAATATCCGGAAAAGGCCGAAGGTGTACAGAACCCGTTGCTCCGTATGCTCGTTGTAATGGGCGTACAATTTTTCGGGGATTGGCAGCGTGCAGCGAGATCTCACACATCATAATATCCTGCGATACGACTCATTTTGAAACTATTAAAAAGCCGAAACTGGCCGGAAAAGGCCGAATATGTACAAGACAGGATTCTCCGCATGCTCATTGTAATGGAAGTACCATTCTTCGGGGATTGGCAGCGCGCTACGAGTTCTCTCACATCATAATATCCTGAAATACGGCCCATTTTGAAACAATTAAAAAGCCGGAAATGTCCGGAAAAGGGCGAAGGTGTACAGAACCTGATGCTCCGTATGCTCGTTGTAATGGAAGTACCATTTTTGGGGGGTTGGCAGCGTGTAGCGAGTTCTCACACATCATAATATTCTGCGATACGACCCATTTTGAAACAACTAAAAAGACGAAACTGGCCGGAAAAGGCCGAATATGTACATGACAGGATTCTCCGCATGCTCGTTGTATTGGAAGTACCATTCTTCGGGGATTGGCAGCGCGCACCGAGTTCCCTCACATCATAATATCCTGCTATACGGCCCGTTTTTAATCACATAAAATGCCGGAGATGTCCGGAAAAGGCCGAAGGTGTACAGAACCCGATGCTCCGTTTGCTCGTTGTAATGGAAGTACCATTTTTGGGGGGTTGGCAGAGAGCAACTGGCTCTTACACATCATAATAATCTGATATACGGCCCATTTTGAAACAATTAAAAAGCCGGAAATGTCCGGAAAAGGCCGAAGGTGTACAGAACCCGTTGCTCCGTATGCTCGTTGTAATGGGCGTACCATTTTTCGGGGATTGGAAGCGTGCAGCGAGATCTCACACATCATAATATCGTGCGATACGACCCATTTTGAAACAATTAAAAAGCCGGAAATGTCCGGAAAATGCCAAAGGTGTACAGAACCCGTTGCTCCGTACGCTCGTTGTAATGGGCGTACCATTTTTCGGGGATTGGCAGCGTGCAGCGAGTTCTCACACCTCATAATATCCTGCGATACGACTCATTTTGAAACTATTAAAAAGCCGAAACTGGCCGGAAAAGGCCGAATATGTACAAGACAGGATTCTCGTCATGCTCGTTGTAATGGAAGTACCATTCTTCGGGGATTGGCAGCGTGCAGCGAGTTCTCACACCTCATAATATCCTGCGATACGACTCATTTTGAAACTATTAAAAAGCCGACACTGGCCGGAAAAGGCCGAATATGTAAAAGACAGGATTCTCGTCATGCTCGTTGTAATGGAAGTACCATTTTTGGGGGGTTGGCAGAGAGCAACTGGCTCTTACACATCATAATAATCTGATATACGGCCCATTTTGAAACAATTAAAAAGCCGGAAATGTCCGGAAAAGGCCGAAGGTGTACAGAACCCGTTGCTCCGTATGCTCGTTGTAATGGGCGTACCATTTTTCGGGGATTGGCAGCGTGCAGCGAGATCTCACACATCATAATATCCTGCGATACGACCCTTTTTGAAACAATTAAAAAGCCGGAAATATCCGGAAAAGGACGAAGGTGTACAGAACCCGTTGCTCCGTATGCTCGTTGTAATGGAAGGACCATTTTTGGGGGATTGGCAGCGTGCAGCGAGTTCTCACACCTCATAATATCCTGCGAAACGACTCATTTTGAAACTATTAAAAAGCCGAAACTTGCCGGAAAAGGCCGAATATGTAAAAGACAGGATTCTCGTCATGCTCGTTGTAATGGAAGTACCATTCTTCGGGGATTTGCAGCGCGCAACGAGTTCCCTCACATCATAATATCCTGCTATACGGCCCGTTTTTAATCACATAAAATGCCGGCGATGTCCGGAAAATGCCGAAGGTGTACAGAACCCGTTGCTCCGTATGCTCGTTGTAATGGAAGGACCATTTTTGGGGGATTGGCAGCGTGCAGCGAGTTCTCACACATCATAATATCCTGCGATACGACCCGTTTTTAATCACATAAAATGCCGGAAATGTTCGGAAAAGGCCGAAGGTGTACAGAACCTGATGCTACGTATACTCGTTGTAAGGGGCGTTCCATTTCTCGGGGATTGGCTGCGCGTAACGAGTTCTCTCACATCATAATATCCTGATATACGGCCCATTTTGAAACAATTAAAAAGCCGGAAATGTCCGGAAAAGGCCGAAGGTATACAGAACCCGTTGCTCCGTATGCTCGTTGTAGTGGGCGTACCATTTTTCGGGGATTGGCAGCGTGCAGCGAGTTCTCACACCTCATAATATCCTGCGAAACGACTCATTTTGAAACTATTAAAAAGCCGAAACTTGCCGGAAAAGGCCGAATATGTACAAGACAGTAATCTCCGCATGCTCGTTGTATTGGAAGTACCATTCATCGGGGAATGGCAGCGCGCAACGTGTTCTCTCACATCATAATATCCTGATATACGGCCCATTTTGAAACAATTAAAAAGCCGGAAATGTCCGGAAAAGGCCGAAGGTGTACAGAACCCGTTGCTCCCTTTGCTTGTTGTAATGGAAGTACCATTTTTGGGGGGTTGGCAGAGAGCAACTGGTTCTTACACATCATAATATCCTGATATACGGCCCCTATTGAAGCAATTAAAAAGCCGGAAATGTCCGGAAAAGGCCGAAGGTGTACAGAACCCGCTGCTCCGTATGCTCGTTGTAGTGGGCGTACCATTTTTCGGGGATTGGCAGCGTGCAGCGATTTCTCACACCTCATAATATCCTGCGATACGACTCATTTTGAAACTATTAAAAAGCCGAAACTGGCCGGAAAAGGCCGAATATGTACAAGACAGGATTCTCCGCATGCTCGTTGTAATGGAAGTACCATTCTTCGGGGATTGGCTGCGCGCAACGAGTTCTCTCACATCATAATATCCTGCGATACGACCCATTTTGAAACAATTAAAAAGCCGAAACTGGCCGGAAAAGGCCGAAAATGTACAAGACAGGATTCTCCGGATGCTGGTTGTATTGGAAGTACCATTCTTCGGGGATTGGCAGCGCGCACCGTGTTCTCTCACATCATAATATCCTGCTATTCTGCCCGTATTTGATCACTTAATATGCCGGAAATATCCGGAAAAGGCCGAAGGTGTACAGAACCCGTTGCTCCGTATGCTCGTTGTAATTGAATTACCATTTTTGGGGGATTGGCAACGCTCAACGCGTTTTTACACATCATAATATCCTGCTATTCGGCCCATTTTTGATCACTTAAAATGCCGGAAATGTCCGGAAAAGGCCGAAGGTGTACAGAACCTGATGCTCCGTATGCTCGTTGTAAGGGGCGTACCATTTCTCGGGGATTGGCAGCACGTAACGTGTTCTCTCTCATCATAATATCCTGATAAACGGCACATTTAGAAACAATTAAAAAGCCGGAAATGTCCGGAAAAGGCCGAAGGTGTACAGAACCCGTTGCTCCGTATGCTCGTTGTAGTGGGCGTACCATTTTTCGGGGATTGGCAGCGTGCAGCGAGTTCTCACACCTCATAATATCCTGCGATACGACTCATTTTGAAACTATTAAAAAGCCGAAACTGGCCGGAAAAGGCCGAATATGTACAAGACAGGATTCTCCGCATGCTCGTTGTAATGGAAGTACCATTCTTCGAGGATTGGCTGCGCACAACGAGTTCTCTCACATCATAATATCCTGCGATACGACCCATTTTGAAACAATTAAAAAGCCGAAACTGGCCTGAAAAGGCCGAAAATGTACAAGACAGGATTCTCCGGATGCTGGTTGTATTGGAAGTACCATTCTTCGGGGATTGGCAGCGCGCACCGTGTTCTCTCACATCATAATATCCTGCTATTCTGCCCGTTTTTGATCACTTAATATGCCGGAAATGTCCGGAAAAGGCCGAAGGTGTACAGAACCTGATGCTCCGTATGCTCGTTGTAAGGGGCGTACCATTTCTCGGGGATTGGCAGCGCGTAACGTGTTCTCTCACATCATAATATCCTGATAAACGGCACATTTTGAAACAATTAAAAAGCCGGAAATGTCCGGAAAAGGCCGAAGGTGTACAGAACCCGTTGCTCCGTATGCTCGTTGTAGTGGGCGTACCATTTTTGGGGGATTGGCAGCGTGCAGCGAGATCTCAAACATCATAATATCCTGCGATACGACCCTTTTTGAAACAATTAAAAAGCCGGTAATATCCGGAAAAGGCCGAAGGTGTACAGAACCCGTTGCTCCGTATGCTCGTTGTAATGGGCGTACCATTTTTCGGGGATTGGCAGCGTGCAGCGAGTTCTCACACCTCATAATATCCTGCGATACGACCCATTTTGAAACTATTAAAAAGCCGAAACTGGCCGGAAAAGGCCGAATATGTACAAGACAGGATTCTCCGCATGCTCGTTGTGATGGATGTACCATTCTTCGGGGATTGGCAGCGCGCAACGAGTTCTCTCACATCGTAATATCGCGCGATACGACCCATTTTGAAACAATTAAAAAGCCGGAAATGTCCGGAAAATGCCGAAGGTGTACAGAACCCGTTGCTCCGTATGCTCGTTGTAATGGAAGGACCATTTTTGGGGGATTGGCAGCGTGCAGCGAGTTCTCACACCTCATAATATCCTGCGATACGACTCATTTTGAAACTATTAAAAAGCCGAAACTGGCCGGAAAAGGCCGAATATGTACAAGACAGGATTCTCGTCATGCTCGTTGTAATGGAAGTACCATTCTTCGGGGATTTGCAGCGCGAAACGAGTTCCCTCACATCATAATATCCTGCTATACGGCCCGTTTTTAATCACATAAAATGCCAGAGATGTCCGGAAAAAGGCCGAAGGTGTACAGAACCCAATGCTCCGTTTGCTCGTTGTAATGGAAGTACCATTTTTGGGGGGTTGGCAGAGAGCAACTGGTTCTTACACATAATAATATCCTGATATACGGCCCATTTTGAAACAATTAAAAAGCCGGAAATGTCCGGAAAAGGCCGAAGGTGTACAGAACCTGATGCTCCGTATGCTCGTTGTAATGGAAGTACCATTCTTCGGGGATTGGCAGCGCGCAACGAGTTCTCTCACATCATAATATCCTGCGATACGACCCATTTTGAAACAATTAAAAAGCCGGAAATGTCCGGAAAATGCCAAAGGTGTACAGAACCCGTTGCTCCGTATGCTCGTTGTAATGGGCGTACCATTTTTCGGGGAATGGCAGCGTGCAGCGAGTTCTCACACCTCATAATATCCTGCGATACGACCCATTTTGAAACTATTAAAAAGCCGAAACTGGCCGGAAAATGCCGAAGGTGTACAGAACCCGTTGCTCCGTATGCTCGTTGTAATGGAAGTACCATTTTTGGGGGGTTGGCAGAGAGCAACTGGTTCTTACACATCATAATATCCTGATATACGGCCCATTTTGAAGCAATTAAAAAGCCGGAAATGTCCGGAAAAGGCCGAAGGTGTACAGAACCCGTTGCTCCGTATGCTCGTTGTAATAGGCGTACCATTTTTCGGGGATTTCCAGCGTGCAGCCAGTTCTCACACCTCATAATATCCTGCGATACGACCCATTTTGAAACTATTAAAAAGCCGAAACTGGCCGGAAATGGCCGAATATGTACAAGACAGGATTCTCCGCATGCTCGTTGTAATGGAAGTACCATTCTTCGGGGATTGGCAGCGCGCAACGAGTTCTCTCACATCGTAATATCCTACTATACGGCCCGTTTTTAATCACATAAAATGCCGGAGATGTCCGGAAAAGGCAGAAGGTGTACAGAACCCGATGCTCCGTTTGCTCGTTGTAATGGAAGTACCATTTTTCGGGGATGGGCAGCGTGCTGCGTGTTCTCACACATCATAATAACCTGCGATACGACCCATTTTGAAACAATTAAAAAGACGAAACTGCCCGGGAAAGGCCGAATATGTACAAGACAGGATTCTCCGCATGCTCGTTGTAATGGAAGTACCATTCTTCGGGGATTTGCAGCGCGCAACGAGTTCCCTCACATCATAATATCCTGCTATACGGCCCGTTTTTAATCGCATAAAATGCCGGAAATGTCCGGAAAAGGCCGAAGGTGTACAGAACCCGTTGCTCCGTATGCTCGTTGTAATAGGCGTACCATTTTTCGGGGATTGGAAGCGTGCAGCGAGATCTCACACATCATAATATCGTGCGATACGACCCTTTTTGAAACAATTAAAAAGCCGGAAATATCCGGAAAAGGCCGAAGGTTTACAGAACCCGATGCTCCGTATGCTCGTTGTAAGGGAAGGACCATTTTTGGGGGATCGGCAACGCTCAACGCGTTTTTACACATCATAATATACTGGTGTACAGAACCTAATGCTCCGTATGCTCGTTGTAAGGGGCGTACCATTTCTCGGGGATTGGCAGCGCGTAACGTGTTCTCTCACATCATAATATCCTGATAAACGGCACATTTTGAAACAATTAAAAAGCCGGAAATGTCCGGAAAAGGCCGAAGGTGTACAGAACCCGTTGCTCCGTATGCTCGTTGTAGTGGGCGTACCATTTTTCGGGGATTGGCAGCGTGCAGCGAGCTCTCACACCTCATAATATCCTGCGATACGACTCATTTTGAAACTATTAAAAAGCCGAAACTGGCCGGAAAAGGCCGAATATGTACAAGACAGGATTCTCGTCATGCTCGTTGTAATGGAAGTACCATTCTTCGGGGATTTGCAGCGCGCAACGAGTTCCCTCACATCATAATATCCTGCTATACGGCCCATTTTGAAACAATTAAAAAGCCGGAAATGTCCGGAAAAGGCCGAAGGTGTACAGAACCCGTTGCTCCCTTTGCTTGTTGTAATGGAAGTACCATTTTTGGGGGGTTGGCAGAGAGCAACTGGTTCTTACACATCATAATATCCTGATATACGGCCCATTTTGAAACAATTAAAAAGCCGGAAATGTCCGGAAAAGGCCGAAGGTGTACAGAACCTGATGCTCCGTATGCTCGTTGTAATGGATGTACCATTCTTCGGGGATTGGCAGCGCGCAACGAGTTCTCTCACATCATAATATCCTGCGATACGACCCATTTTGAAACAATTAAAAAGCCGGAAATGTCCGGAAAATGCCAAAGGTGTACAGAACCCGTTGCTCCGTATGCTCGTTGTAATGGGCGTACCATTTTTCGGGGATTGGCAGCGTGCAGCGAGTTCTCACACCTCATAATAACCTGCGATACGACCCATTTTGAAACTATTAAAAAGCCGAAACTGGTCGGAAAAGGCCGAATATGCACAAGACAGGATTCTCCGCATGCTCGTTGTAATGGATGTACCATTTTTCGGGGATTGGCAGCGCGCAACGAGTTCTCTCACATCATAATATCCTGATATACGGCCCATTTTGAAACAATTAAAAAGCCGGAAATGTCCGGAAAAGGCCGAAGGTGTACAGAACCCGTTGCTCCCTTTGCTTGTTGTAATGGAAGTACCATTTTTGGGGGGTTGGCAGAGAGCAACTGGTTCTTACACATCATAATATCCTGATATACGGCCCATTCTGAAGCAATTAAAAAGCCGGAAATGTCCGGAAAAGGCCGCAGGTGTACAGAATCCGCTGCTCCGTATGCTCGTTGTAATGGGCGTACCATTTTTCGGGAATTTCCAGCGTGCAGCGAGTTCTCACACCTCATAATATCCTGCGATACGACCCATTTTGAAACTATTAAAAAGCCGAAACTGGCCGGAAAAGGCCGAATATGTACAAGACAGGATTCTCCGCATGCTCGTTGTGATGGATGTACCATTCTTCGGGGATTGGCAGCGCGCAACGAGTTCTCTCACATCATAATATCGCGCGATACGACCCATTTTGAAACAATTAAAAAGCCGGAAATGTCCGGAAAATGCCGAAGGTGTACAGAACCCGTTGCTCCGTATGCTCGTTGTAATGGAAGGACCATTTTTGGGGGATTGGCAGCGTGCAGCGAGTTCTCACACCTCATAATATCCTGCGATACGACTCATTTTGAAACTATTAAAAAGCCGGAACTGGCCGGAAAAGGCCGAATATGTACAAGACAGGATTCTCGTCATGCTCGTTGTAATGGAAGTACCATTCTTCGGGGATTTGCAGCGCGAAACGAGTTCCCTCACATCATAATATCCTGCTATACGGCCCGTTCTTAATCACATAAAATGCCAGAGAACGTCCGGAAAAAGGCCGAAGGTGTACAGAACCCAATGCTCCGTTTGCTCGTTGTAATGGAAGTACCATTTTTGGGGGGTTGGCAGAGAGCAACTGGTTCTTACACATAATAATATCCTGATATACGGCCCATTTTGAAACAATTAAAAAGCCGGAAATGTCCGGAAAAGGCCGAAGGTGTACAGAACCTGATGCTCCGTATGCTCGTTGTAATGGAAGTACCATTCTTCGGGGATTGGCAGCGCGCAACGAGTTCTCTCACATCATAATATCCTGCGATACGACCCATTTTGAAACAATTAAAAAGCCGGAAATGTCCGGAAAATGCCAAAGGTGTACAGAACCCGTTGCTCCGTATGCTCGTTGTAATGGGCGTACCATTTTTCGGGGAATGGCAGCGTGCAGCGAGTTCTCACACCTCATAATATCCTGCGATACGACCCATTTTGAAACTATTAAAAAGCCGAAACTGGCCGGAAAATGCCGAAGGTGTACAGAACCCGTTGCTCCGTATGCTCGTTGTAATGGAAGTACCATTTTTGGGGGGTTGGCAGAGAGCAACTGGTTCTTACACATCATAATATCCTGATATACGGCCCATTTTGAAGCAATTAAAAAGCCGGAAATGTCCGGAAAAGGCCGAAGGTGTACAGAACCCGTTGCTCCGTATGCTCGTTGTAATAGGCGTACCATTTTTCGGGGATTTCCAGCGTGCAGCCAGTTCTCACACCTCATAATATCCTGCGATACGACCCATTTTGAAACTATTAAAAAGCCGAAACTGGCCGGAAATGGCCGAATATGTACAAGACAGGATTCTCCGCATGCTCGTTGTAATGGAAGTACCATTCTTCGGGGATTGGCAGCGCGCAACGAGTTCTCTCACATCGTAATATCCTACTATACGGCCCGTTTTTAATCACATAAAATGCCGGAGATGTCCGGAAAAGGCAGAAGGTGTACAGAACCCGATGCTCCGTTTGCTCGTTGTAATGGAAGTACCATTTTTCGGGGATGGGCAGCGTGCAGCGTGTTCTCACACATCATAATAACCTGCGATACGACCCATTTTGAAACAATTAAAAAGACGAAACTGCCCGGGAAAGGCCGAATATGTACAAGACAGGATTCTCCGCATGCTCGTTGTAATGGAAGTACCATTCTTCGGGGATTTGCAGCGCGCAACGAGTTCCCTCACATCATAATATCCTGCTATACGGCCCGTTTTTAATCGCATAAAATGCCGGAAATGTCCGGAAAAGGCCGAAGGTGTACAGAACCCGTTGCTCCGTATGCTCGTTGTAATAGGCGTACCATTTTTCGGGGATTGGAAGCGTGCAGCGAGATCTCACACATCATAATATCGTGCGATACGACCCTTTTTGAAACAATTAAAAAGCCGGAAATGTCCAGAAAAGGCCGAAGGTGTACAGAACCCGTTGCTCCCTTTGCTTGTTGTAATGGAAGTACCATTTTTGGGGGGTTGGCAGAGAGCAACTGGTTCTTACACATCATAATATCCTGATATACGGCCCATTTTGAAACAATTAAAAAGCCGGAAATGTCCGGAAAAGGCCGAAGGTGTACAGAACCCGCTGCTCCGTATGCTCGTTGTAGTGGGCGTACCATTTTTCGGGGATTGGCAGCGTGCAGCGAGTTCTCACACCTCATAATATCCTGCGATACGACTCATTTTGAAACTATTAAAAAGCCGAAAATGGCCGGAAAAGGCCGAATATGTACAAGACAGGATTCTCCGCATGCTCGTTGTAATGGAAGTACCATTCTTCGGGGATTGGCTGCGCGCAACGAGTTCTCTCACATCATAATATCCTGCGATACGACCCATTTTGAAACAATTAAAAAGCCGAAACTGGCCGGAAAAGGCCGAAAATGTACAAGACAGGATTCTCCGGATGCTGGTTGTATTGGAAGTACCATTCTTCGGGGATTGGCAGCGCGCACCGTGTTCTCTCACATCATAATATCCTGCTATTCTGCCCGTATTTGATCACTTAATATGCCGGAAATATCCGGAAAAGGCCGAAGGTGTACAGAACCCGTTGCTCCGTATGCTCGTTGTAATGGAATTACCATTTTTGGGGGATTGGCAACGCTCAACGCGTTTTTACACATCATAATATCCTGCTATTCGGCCCATTTTTGATCACTTAAAATGCCGGAAATGTCCGGAAAAGGCCGAAGGTGTACAGAACCTGATGCTCCGTATGCTCGTTGTAAGGGGCGTACCATTTCTCGGGGATTGGCAGCACGTAACGTGTTCTCTCTCATCATAATATCCTGATAAACGGCACATTTAGAAACAATTAAAAAGCCGGAAATGCCCGGAAAAGGCCAAAGGTGTACAGAACCCGTTGCTCCGTATGCTCGTTGTAGTGGGCGTACCATTTTTCGGGGATTGGCAGCGTGCAGCGAGTTCTCACACCTCATAATATCCTGCGATACGACTCATTTTGAAACTATTAAAAAGCCGAAACTGGCCGGAAAAGGCCGAATATGTACAAGACAGGATTCTCCGCATGCTCGTTGTAATGGAAGTACCATTCTTCGAGGATTGGCTGCGCACAACGAGTTCTCTCACATCATAATATCCTGCGATACGACCCATTTTGAAACAATTAAAAAGCCGAAACTGGCCGGAAAAGGCCGAAAATGTACAAGACAGGATTCTCCGGATGCTGGTTGTATTGGAAGTACCATTCTTCGGGGATTGGCAGCGCGCACCGTGTTCTCTCACATCATAATATCCTGCTATTCTGCCCGTTTTTGATCACTTAATATGCCGGAAATGTCCGGAAAAGGCCGAAGGTGTACAGAACCTGATGCTCCGTATGCTCGTTGTAAGGGGCGTACCATTTCTCGGGGATTGGCAGCGCGTAACGTGTTCTCTCACATCATAATATCCTGATAAACGGCACATTTTGAAACAATTAAAAAGCCGGAAATGTCCGGAAAAGGCCGAAGGTGTACAGAACCCGTTGCTCCGTATGCTCGTTGTAGTGGGCGTACCATTTTTCGGGGATTGGCAGCGTGCAGCGAGATCTCAAACATCATAATATCCTGCGATACGACCCTTTTTGAAACAATTAAAAAGCCGGTAATATCCGGAAAAGGCCGAAGGTGTACAGAACCCGTTGCTCCGTATGCTCGTTGTAATGGGCGTACCATTTTTCGGGGATTGGCAGCGTGCAGCGAGTTCTCACACCTCATAATATCCTGCGATACGACCCATTTTGAAACTATTAAAAAGCCGAAACTGGCCGGAAAAGGCCGAATATGTACAAGACAGGATTCTCCGCATGCTCGTTGTGATGGATGTACCATTCTTCGGGGATTGGCAGCGCGCAACGAGTTCTCTCAAATCATAATATCGCGCGATACGACCCATTTTGAAACAATTAAAAAGCCGGAAATGTCCGGAAAATGCCGAAGGTGTACAGAACCCGTTGCTCCGTATGCTCGATGTAATGGAAGGACCATTTTTGGGGGATTGGCAGCGTGCAGCGAGTTCTCACACCTCATAATATCCTGCGATACGACTCATTTTGAAACTATTAAAAAGCCGAAACTGGCCGGAAAAGGCCGAATATGTACAAGACAGGATTCTCGTCATGCTCGTTGTAATGGAAGTACCATTCTTCGGGGATTTGCAGCGCGCAACGAGTTCCCTCACATCATAATATCCTGCTATACGGCCCGTTTTTAATCACATAAAATGCCAGAGATGTCCGGAAAAAGGCCGAAGGTGTACAGAACCCAATGCTCCGTTTGCTCGTTGTAATGGAAGTACCATTTTTGGGGGGTTGGCAGAGAGCAACTGGTTCTTACACATAATAATATCCTGATATACGGCCCATTTTGAAACAATTAAAAAGCCGGAAATGTCCGGAAAAGGCCGAAGGTGTACAGAACCTGATGCTCCGTATGCTCGTTGTAATGGAAGTACCATTCTTCGGGGATTGGCAGCGCGCAACGAGTTCTCTCACATCATAATATCCTGCGATACGACCCATTTTGAAACAATTAAAAAGCCGGAAATGTCCGGAAAATGCCAAAGGTGTACAGAACCCGTTGCTCCGTATGCTCGTTGTAATGGGCGTACCATTTTTCGGGGAATGGCAGCGTGCAGCGAGTTCTCACACCTCATAATATCCTGCGATACGACCCATTTTGAAACTATTAAAAAGCCGAAACTGGCCGGAAAATGCCGAAGGTGTACAGAACCCGTTGCTCCGTATGCTCGTTGTAATGGAAGGACCATTTTTGGGGGATTGGCAGCGTGCAGCGAGTTCTCACACCTCATAATATCCTGCGATACGACTCATTTTGAAACTATTAAAAAGCCGAAACTGGCCGGAAAAGGCCGAATATGTACAAGACAGGATTCTCGTCATGCTCGTTGTAATGGAAGTACCATTCTTCGGGGATTTGCAGCGCGCAACGAGTTCCCTCACATCATAATATCCTGCTATACGGCCCGTTTTTAATCACATAAAATGCCGGAGATGTCCGGAAAAGGCCGAAGGTGTACAGAACCCAATGCTCCGTTTGCTCGTTGTAATGGAAGTACCATTTTTGGGGGATTGGCAACGCTCAACGCGTTTTTACACATCATAATATCATGCTATTCGGCCCATTTTTGATCACTTAAAATGCCGGAAATGTCCGGAAAAGGCCGAAGATGTACAGAACCTGATGCTCCGTATGCTCGTTGTAAGGGGCGTACCATTTCTCGGGGATTGGCAGCGCGTAACGAGTTATCTCATATCATAATATCCTGAAATACGGCCCATTTTGAAACAATTAAAAAGCCGGAAATGTCCGGAAAAGGCCGAAGGTGTACAGAACCTGATGCTCCGTATGCTCGTTGTAATGGAAGTACCATTCTTCGGGGATTGGCAGCGCGCAACGAGTTCTCTCACATCATAATATCCTGCGATACGACCCATTTTGAAACAATTAAAAAGCCGGAAATGTCCGGAAAATGCCAAAGGTGTACAGAACCCGTTGCTCCGTATGCTCGTTGTAATGGGCGTACCATTTTTCGGGGAATGGCAGCGTGCAGCGAGTTCTCACACCTCATAATATCCTGCGATACGACCCATTTTGAAACTATTAAAAAGCCGAAACTGGTCGGAAAAGGCCGAATATGCACGAGACAGGATTCTCCGCATGCTCGTTGTAATGGATGTACCATTTTTCGGGGATTGGCAGCGCGCAACGAGTTCTCTCACATCATAATATCCTGATATACGGCCCATTTTGAAACAATTAAAAAGCCGGAAATGTCCGGAAAAGGCCGAAGGTGTACAGAACCCGTTGCTCCCTTTGCTTGTTGTAATGGAAGTACCATTTTTGGGGGCTTGGCAGAGAGCAACTGGATCTTACACCTCATAATATCCTGATATACGGCCCATTTTGAAGCAATTAAAAAGCCGGAAATGTCCGGAAAAGGCCGAAGGTGTACAGAACCCGTTGCTCCGTATGCTCGTTGTAATGGGCGTACCATTTTTCGGGGATTTCCAGCGTGCAGCCAGTTCTCACACCTCATAATATCCTGCGATACGACCCATTTTGAAACTATTAAAAAGCCGAAACTGGCCGGAAATGGCCGAATATGTACAAGACAGGATTCTCCGCATGCTCGTTGTAATGGAAGTACCATTCTTCGGGGATAGGCAGCGCGCAACGAGTTCTCTCACATCATAATATCCTGATATACGGCCCATTTTGAAACAATTAAAAAGCCGGAAATGTCCGGAAAAGGCCGAAGGTGTACAGAACCCGTTGCTCCCTTTGCTTGTTGTAATGGAAGTACCATTTTTGGGGGGTTGGCAGAGAGCAACTGGTTCTTACACATCATAATATCCTGATATACGGCCCCTATTGAAGCAATTAAAAAGCCGGAAATGTCCGGAAAAGGCCGAAGGTGTACAGAACCCGCTGCTCCGTATGCTCGTTGTAATGGGCGTACCATTTTTCGGGGATTTCCAGCGTGCAGCCATTTCTCACACCTCATAATATCCTGCGATACGACCCATTTTGAAACTATTAAAAAGCCGAAACTGGCCGGAAATGGCCGAATATGTACAAGACAGGATTCTCCGCATGCTCGTTGTAATGGAAGTACCATTCTTCGGGGATAGGCAGCGCGCAACGAGTTCTCTCACATCATAATATCCTGATATACGGCCCATTTTGAAACAATTAAAAAGCCGGAAATGTCCGGAAAAGGCCGAAGGTGTACAGAACCCGTTGCTCCCTTTGCTTGTTGTAATGGAAGTACCATTTTTGGGGGGTTGGCAGAGAGCAACTGGTTCTTACACATCATAATATCCTGATATACGGCCCCTATTGAAGCAATTAAAAAGCCGGAAATGTCCGGAAAAGGCCGAAGGTGTACAGAACCCGCTGCTCCGTATGCTCGTTGTAATGGGCGTACCATTTTTCGGGGATTTCCAGCGTGCAGCCATTTCTCACACCTCATAATATCCTGCGATACGACCCATTTTGAAACTATTAAAAAGCCGAAACTGGCCGGAAATGGCCGAATATGTACAAGACAGGATTCTCCGCATGCTCGTTGTAATGGAAGTACCATTCTTCGGGGATTGGCAGCGCGCAACGAGTTCTCTCACATCATAATATCCTGCTATACGGCCCGTTTTTAATCACATAAAATGCCGGAGATGTCCGGAAAAGGCCGAAGGTGTACAGAACCCAATGCTCCGTTTGCTCGTTGTAATGGAAGTACCATTTTTGGGGGGTTGGCAGAGAGCAACTGGTTCTTACACATCATAATATCCTGATATACGGCCCATTTTGAAACAATTAAAAAGCCGGAAATATCCGGAAAAGGCCGAAGGTGTACAGAACCCGTTGCTCCGTATGCTCGTTGTAATGGAATTACCATTTTTGGGGGATTGGCAACGCTCAACGCGTTTTTACACATCATAATATCCTGCGATACGACTCATTTTGAAACTATTAAAAAGCCGAAACTGGCCGGAAAAGGCCGAATATGTACCAGACAGGATTCTCGTCATGCTCGTTGTAATGGAAGTACCATTCTTCGGGGATTTGCAGCGCGCAACGAGTTCCCTCACATCATAATATCCTGCTATACGGCCCGTTTTTAATCACATAAAATGCCGGAGATGTCCGGAAAAGGCCGAAGGTGTACAGAACCCAATGCTCCGTTTGCTCGTTGTAATGGAAGTACCATTTTTGGGGGGTTGGCAGAGAGCAACTGGTCCTTACACATAATAATATCCTGATATACGGCCCATTTTGAAACAATTAAAAAGCCGGAAATGTCCGGAAAAGGCCGAAGGTTTACAGAACCCGTTGCTCCGTATGCTCGTTGTAATGGGCGTACCATTTTTCGGGGATTGGCAGCGTGCAGCGAGTTCTCACACCTCATAATATCCTGCGATACGACCCATTTTGAAACTATTAAAAAGCCGAAACTGGTCGGAAAAGGCCGAATATGTACAAGACAGGATTCTCCGCATGCTCGTTGTAATGGAAGTACCATTCTTCGGGGATTGGCTGCGCGCAACGAGTTCTCTCACATCATAATATCCTGCGATACGACCCATTTTGAAACAATTAAAAAGCCGAAACTGGCCGGAAAAGGCCGAAAATGTACAAGACAGGATTCTCCGGATGCTGGTTGTATTGGAAGTACCATTCTTCGGGGATTGGCAGCGCGCACCGTGTTCTCTCACATCATAATATCCTGCTATTCTGCCCGTTTTTGATCACTTAATATGCCGGAAATGTCCGGAAAAGGCCGAAGGTGTACAGAACCTGATGCTCCGTATGCTCGTTGTAAGGGGCGTACCATTTCTCGGGGATTGGCAGCGCGTAACGTGTTCTCTCACATCATAATATCCTGATAAACGGCACATTTTGAAACAATTAAAAAGCCGGAAATGTCCGGAAAAGGCCGAAGGTGTACAGAACCCGTTGCTCCGTATGCTCGTTGTAGTGGGCGTACCATTTTTCGGGGATTGGCAGCGTGCAGCGAGATCTCAAACATCATAATATCCTGCGATACGACCCTTTTTGAAACAATTAAAGAGCCGGTAATATCCGGAAAAGGCCGAAGGTGTACAGAACCCGTTGCTCCGTATGCTCGTTGTAATGGAAGGTCCATTTTTGGGGGATTGGCAGCGTGCAGCGAGTTCTCACACCTCATAATATCCTGCGAAACGACTCATTTTGAAACTATTAAAATGCCGAAACTTGCCGGAAAAGGCCGAATATGTACAAGACAGGATTCTCCGCATGCTCGTTGTAATGGAAGTACCATTCTTCGGGGATTGGCTGCGCGCAACGAGTTCTCTCACATCATAATATCCTGATATACGGCCCATTTTGAAACAATTAAAAAGCCGGAGATGTCCGGAAAAGGCCGAAGGTGTACAGAACCTGATGCTCCGTATGCTCGTTGTAATGGAAGTACCATTCTTCGGGGATTGGCAGCGCGCAACGAGTTCTCTCACATCATAATATCCTGCGATACGACCCATTTTGAAACTATTAAAAAGCCGAAACTGGCCGGAAATGGCCGAATATGTACAAGACAGGATTCTCCGCATGCTCGTTGTAATGGAAGTACCATTCTTCGGGGATTGGCAGCGCGCAACGAGTTCTCTCACATCATAATATCCTGCTATACGGCCCGTTTTGAAACAATTAAAAAGCCGAAACTGGCCGGAAAAGGCCGAAAATGTACAAGACAGGATTCTCCGGATGCTGGTTGTATTGGAAGTACCATTCTTCGGGGATTGGCAGCGCGCACCGTGTTCTCTCACATCATAATATCCTGCTATTCTGCCCGTTTTTGTTCACTTAATATGCCGGAAATGTCCGGAAAAGGCCGAAGGTGTACAGAACCTGATGCTCCGCATGCTCGTTGTAATGGAAGTACCATTCTTCGGGGATTGGCTGCGCGCAACGAGTTCTCTCACATTATAATATCCTGATATACGGCCCATTTTGAAACAATTAAAAAGCCGGAGATGTCCGGAAAAGACCGAAGGTGTACAGAACCTGATGCTCCGTATGCTCGTTGTAATGGAAGTACCATTCTTCGGGGATTGGCAGCGCGCAACGAGTTCTCTCACATCATAATATCCTGCGATACGACCCACTTTGAAACAATTAAAAAGCCGGAAATGTCCGGAAAATGCCAAAGGTGTACAGAACCCGTTGCTCCGTATGCTCGTTGTAATGGGCGTACCATTTTTCGGGGATTGGCAGCGTGCAGCGAGTTCTCACACCTCATAATATCCTGCGATACGACCCATTTTGAAACTATTAAAAAGCCGAAACTGGTCGGAAAAGGCCGAATATGTACAAAACAGGATTCTCCGCATGCTCGTTGTAATGGATGTACCATTTTTCGGGGATTGGCAGCGCGCAACGAGTTCTCTCACATCATAATATCCTGATATACGGCCCATTTTGAAACAATTAAAAAGCCGGAAATGTCCGGAAAAGGCAGAAGGTGTACAGAACCCGTTGCTCCGTATGCTCGTTGTAATGGGCGTACCATTTTTGGGGGATTTCCAGCGTGCAGCCAGTTCTCACACCTCATAATATCCTGCGATACGACCCATTTTGAAACTATTAAAAAGCCGAAACTGGCCGGAAATGGCCGAATATGTACAAGACAGGATTCTCCGCATGCTCGTTGGAATGGAAGTACCATTCTTCGGGGATAGGCAGCGCGCAACGAGTTCTCTCACATCATAATATCCTGATATACGGCCCATTTTGAAACAATTAAAAAGCCGGAAATGTCCGGAAAAGGCCGAAGGTGTACAGAACCCAATGCTCCGTTTGCTCGTTGTAATGGAAGTACCATTTTTGGGGGGTTGGCAGAGAGCAACTGGTTCTTACACATCATAATATCCTGATATACGGCCCATTTTGAAACAATTAAAAAGCCGGAAATATCCGGAAAAGGCCGAAGGTGTACAGAACCCGCTGCTCCGTATGCTCGTTGTAATGGGCGTACCATTTTTCGGGGATTTCCAGCGTGCAGCCAGTTCTCACACCTCATAATATCCTGCGATACGACCCATTTTGAAACTATTAAAAAGCCGAAACTGGCCGGAAATGGCCGAATATGTACAAGACAGGATTCTCCGCATGCTCGTTGTAATGGAAGTACCATTCTTCGGGGATTGGCAGCGCGCAACGAGTTCTCTCACATCATAATATCCTGCTATACGGCCCGTTATGAAACAATTAAAAAGCCGAAACTGGCCGGAAAAGGCCGAAAATGTACAAGACAGGATTCTCCGGATGCTGGTTGTATTGGAAGTACCATTCTTCGGGGATTGGCAGCGCGCACCGTGTTCTCTCACATCATAATATCCTGCTATTCTGCCCGTTTTTGTTCACTTAATATGCCGGAAATGTCCGGAAAAGGCCGAAGGTGTACAGAACCTGATGCTCCGCATGCTCGTTGTAATGGAAGTACCATTCTTCGGGGATTGGCTGCGCGCAACGAGTTCTCTCACATCATAATATCCTGATATACGGCCCATTTTGAAACAATTAAAAAGCCGGAGATGTCCGGAAAAGACCGAAGGTGTACAGAACCTGATGCTCCGTATGCTCGTTGTAATGGAAGTACCATTCTTCGGGGATTGGCAGCGCGCAACGAGTTCTCTCACATCATAATATCCTGCGATACGACCCACTTTGAAACAATTAAAAAGCCGGAAATGTCCGGAAAATGCCAAAGGTGTACAGAACCCGTTGCTCCGTATGCTCGTTGTAATGGGCGTACCATTTTTCGGGGATTGGCAGCGTGCAGCGAGTTCTCACACCTCATAATATCCTGCGATACGACCCATTTTGAAACTATTAAAAAGCCGAAACTGGTCGGAAAAGGCCGAATATGTACAAAACAGGATTCTCCGCATGCTCGTTGTAATGGATGTACCATTTTTCGGGGATTGGCAGCGCGCAACGAGTTCTCTCACATCATAATATCCTGATATACGGCCCTTTTTGAAACAATTAAAAAGCCGGAAATGTCCGGAAAAGGCCGAAGGTGTACAGAACCCGTTGCTCCGTATGCTCGTTGTAATGGGCGTACCATTTTTCGGGGATTTCCAGCGTGCAGCCAGTTCTCACACCTCATAATATCCTGCGATACGACCCATTTTGAAACTATTAAAAAGCCGAAACTGGCCGGAAATGGCCGAATATGTACAAGACAGGATTCTCCGCATGCTCGTTGTAATGGAAGTACCATTCTTCGGGGATTGGCAGCGCGCAACGAGTTCTCTCACATCATAATATCCTGCTATACGGCCCGTTTTGAAACAATTAAAAAGCCGAAACTGGCCGGAAAAGGCCGAAAATGTACAAGACAGGATTCTCCGGATGCTGGTTGTATTGGAAGTACCATTCTTCGGGGATTGGCAGCGCGCACCGTGTTCTCTCACATCATAATATCCTGCTATTCTGCCCGTTTTTGATCACTTAATATGCCGGAAATGTCCGGAAAAGGCCGAAGGTGTACAGAACCTGATGCTCCGTATGCTCGTTGTAAGGGGCGTACCATTTCTCGGGGATTGGCAGCGCGTAACGTGTTCTCTCACATCATAATATCCTGATAAACGGCACATTTTGAAACAATTAAAAAGCCGGAAATGTCCGGAAAAGGCCGAAGGTGTACAGAACCCGTTGCTCCGTATGCTCGTTGTAGTGGGCGTACCATTTTTCGGGGATTGGCAGCGTGCAGCGAGTTCTCACACCTCATAATATTCTGCGATACGACTCATTTTGAAACTATTAAAAAGCCGAAACTGGCCGGAAAAGGCCGAATATGTACAAGACAGGATTCTCGTCATGCTCGTTGTGATGGATGTACCATTCTTCGGGGATTGGCAGCGCGCAACGAGTTCTCTCACATCATAATATCGCGCGATACGACCCATTTTGAAACAATTAAAAAGCCGGAAATGTCCGGAAAATGCCGAAGGTGTACAGAACCCGTTGCTCCGTATGCTCGTTGTAATGGAAGGACCATTTTTGGGGGATTGGCAGCGTGCAGCGAGTTCTCACACCTCATAATATCCTGCGATACGACTCATTTTGAAACTATTAAAAAGCCGAAACTGGCCGGAAAAGGCCGAATATGTACAAGACAGGATTCTCGTCATGCTCGTTGTAATGGAAGTACCATTCTTCGGGGATTTGCAGCGCGCAACGAGTTCCCTCACATCATAATATCCTGCTATACGGCCCGTTTTTAATCACATAAAATGCCGGAGATGTCCGGAAAAGGCCGAAGGTGTACAGAACCCAATGCTACGTTTGCTCGTTTTAATGGAAGTACCATTTTTGGGGGGTTGGCAGAGAGCAACTGGTTCTTACACATAATAATATCCTGATATACGGCCCATTTTGAAACAATTAAAAAGCCGGAAATGTCCGGAAAAGGCCGAAGGTTTATAGAACCCGTTGCTCCGTATGCTCGTTGTAATGGGCGTACCATTTTTCGGGGATTGGCAGCGTGCAGCGAGATCTCAAACATCATAATATCCTGCGATACGACCCTTTTTGAAACAATTAAAAAGCCGGTAATATCCGGAAAAGGCCAAAGGTGTACAGAACCCGTTGCTCCGTATGCTCGTTGTAATGGAAGTACCATTCTTCGGGGATTGGCAGCGCGCAATGAGTTCTCTCACATCATAATATCCTGCTATACGGCCCGTTTTTAATCACATAAAATGCCGGAGATGTCCGGAAAAGGCCGAAGGTGTACAGAACCCAATGCTCCGTTTGCTCGTTGTAATGGAAGTACCATTTTTGGGGGGTTGGCAGAGAGCAACTGGTTCTTACACATCATAATATCCTGATATACGGCCCATTTTGAAACAATTAAAAAGCCGGAAATATCCGGAAAAGGCCGAAGGTGTACAGAACCCGTTGCTCCGTATGCTCGTTGTAATGGAATTACCATTTTTGGGGGATTGGCAACGCTCAACGCGTTTTTACACATCATAATATCCTGCGATACGACCCATTTTGAAACTATTAAAAAGCCGAAACTGGCCGGAAAAGGCCGAATATGTACAAGACAGGATTCTCCGCATGCTCGTTGTGATGGATGTACCATTCTTCGGGGATTGGCAACGCTCAACGCGTTCTTACACATCATAATATCCTGCGATACGACCCATTTTGAAACTATTAAAAAGCCGAAACTGGCCGGAAAAGGCCGAATATGTACAAGACAGGATTCTCGTCATGCTCGTTGTAATGGAAGTACCATTCTTCGGGGATTTGCAGCGCGCAACGAGTTCCCTCACATCATAATATCCTGCTATACGGCCCGTTTTTAATCACATAAAATGCCGGAGATGTCCGGAAAAGGCCGAAGGTGTACAGAACCCAATGCTCCGTTTGCTCGTTGTAATGGAAGTACCATTTTTGGGGGGTTGGCAGAGAGCAACTGGTTCTTACACATAATAATATCCTGATATACGGCCCATTTTGAAACAATTAAAAAGCCGGAAATGTCCGGAAAAGGCCGAAGGTTTACAGAACCCGTTGCTCCGTATGCTCGTTGTAATGGGCGTACCATTTTTCGGGGATTGGCAGCGTGCAGCGAGATCTCACACATCATAATATCCTGCGATACGACCCTTTTTTAAACAATTAAAAAGCCGGAAATATCCGGAAAAGGCCGAAGGTGTACAGAACCCGTTGCTCCGTATGCTCGTTGTAATGGAAGGACCATTTTTGGGGGATTGGCAACGCTCAACGCGTTTTTACACATCATAATATCATGCTATTCGGCCCATTTTTGATCACTTAAAATGCCGGAAATGTCCGGAAAAGGCCGAAGGTGTACAGAACCCGCTGCTCCGTATGCTCGTTGTAATGGGCGTACCATTTTTCGGGGATTTCCAGCGTGCAGCCAGTTCTCACACCTCATAATATCCTGCGATACGACCCATTTTGAAACTATTAAAAAGCCGAAACTGGCCGGAAATGGCCGAATATGTACAAGACAGGATTCTCCGCATGCTCGTTGTAATGGAAGTACCATTCTTCGGGGATTGGCAGCGCGCAACGAGTTCTCTCACATCATAATATCCTGCTATACGGCCCGTTTTGAAACAATTAAAAAGCCGAAACTGGCCGGAAAAGGCCGAAAATGTACAAGACAGGATTCTCCGGATGCTGGTTGTATTGGAAGTACCATTCTTCGGGGATTGGCAGCGCGCACCGTGTTCTCTCACATCATAATATCCTGCTATTCTGCCCGTTTTTGATCACTTAATATGCCGGAAATGTCCGGAAAAGGCCGAAGGTGTACAGAACCTGATGCTCCGTATGCTCGTTGTAAGGGGCGTACCATTTCTCGGGGATTGGCAGCGCGTAACGTGTTCTCTCACATCATAATATCCTGATAAACGGCACATTTTGAAACAATTAAAAAGCCGGAAATGTCCGGAAAAGGCCGAAGGTGTACAGAACCCGTTGCTCCGTATGCTCGTTGTAGTGGGCGTACCATTTTTCGGGGATTGGCAGCGTGCAGCGAGTTCTCACACCTCATAATATTCTGCGATACGACTCATTTTGAAACTATTAAAAAGCCGAAACTGGCCGGAAAAGGCCGAATATGTACAAGACAGGATTCTCGTCATGCTCGTTGTGATGGATGTACCATTCTTCGGGGATTGGCAGCGCGCAACGAGTTCTCTCACATCATAATATCGCGCGATACGACCCATTTTGAAACAATTAAAAAGCCGGAAATGTCCGGAAAATGCCGAAGGTGTACAGAACCCGTTGCTCCGTATGCTCGTTGTAATGGAAGGACCATTTTTGGGGGATTGGCAGCGTGCAGCGAGTTCTCACACCTCATAATATCCTGCGATACGACTCATTTTGAAACTATTAAAAAGCCGAAACTGGCCGGAAAAGGCCGAATATGTACAAGACAGGATTCTCGTCATGCTCGTTGTAATGGAAGTACCATTCTTCGGGGATTTGCAGCGCGCAACGAGTTCCCTCACATCATAATATCCTGCTATACGGCCCGTTTTTAATCACATAAAATGCCGGAGATGTCCGGAAAAGGCCGAAGGTGTACAGAACCCAATGCTACGTTTGCTCGTTTTAATGGAAGTACCATTTTTGGGGGGTTGGCAGAGAGCAACTGGTTCTTACACATAATAATATCCTGATATACGGCCCATTTTGAAACAATTAAAAAGCCGGAAATGTCCGGAAAAGGCCGAAGGTTTATAGAACCCGTTGCTCCGTATGCTCGTTGTAATGGGCGTACCATTTTTCGGGGATTGGCAGCGTGCAGCGAGATCTCAAACATCATAATATCCTGCGATACGACCCTTTTTGAAACAATTAAAAAGCCGGTAATATCCGGAAAAGGCCGAAGGTGTACAGAACCCGTTGCTCCGTATGCTCGTTGTAATGGAAGTACCATTCTTCGGGGATTGGCAGCGCGCAATGAGTTCTCTCACATCATAATATCCTGCTATACGGCCCGTTTTTAATCACATAAAATGCCGGAGATGTCCGGAAAAGGCCGAAGGTGTACAGAACCCAATGCTCCGTTTGCTCGTTGTAATGGAAGTACCATTTTTGGGGGGTTGGCAGAGAGCAACTGGTTCTTACACATCATAATATCCTGATATACGGCCCATTTTGAAACAATTAAAAAGCCGGAAATATCCGGAAAAGGCCGAAGGTGTACAGAACCCGTTGCTCCGTATGCTCGTTGTAATGGAATTACCATTTTTGGGGGATTGGCAACGCTCAACGCGTTTTTACACATCATAATATCCTGCGATACGACCCATTTTGAAACTATTAAAAAGCCGAAACTGGCCGGAAAAGGCCGAATATGTACAAGACAGGATTCTCCGCATGCTCGTTGTGATGGATGTACCATTCTTCGGGGATTGGCAACGCTCAACGCGTTCTTACACATCATAATATCCTGCGATACGACCCATTTTGAAACTATTAAAAAGCCGAAACTGGCCGGAAAAGGCCGAATATGTACAAGACAGGATTCTCGTCATGCTCGTTGTAATGGAAGTACCATTCTTCGGGGATTTGCAGCGCGCAACGAGTTCCCTCACATCATAATATCCTGCTATACGGCCCGTTTTTAATCACATAAAATGCCGGAGATGTCCGGAAAAGGCCGAAGGTGTACAGAACCCAATGCTCCGTTTGCTCGTTGTAATGGAAGTACCATTTTTGGGGGGTTGGCAGAGAGCAACTGGTTCTTACACATAATAATATCCTGATATACGGCCCATTTTGAAACAATTAAAAAGCCGGAAATGTCCGGAAAAGGCCGAAGGTTTACAGAACCCGTTGCTCCGTATGCTCGTTGTAATGGGCGTACCATTTTTCGGGGATTGGCAGCGTGCAGCGAGATCTCACACATCATAATATCCTGCGATACGACCCTTTTTTAAACAATTAAAAAGCCGGAAATATCCGGAAAAGGCCGAAGGTGTACAGAACCCGTTGCTCCGTATGCTCGTTGTAATGGAAGGACCATTTTTGGGGGATTGGCAACGCTCAACGCGTTTTTACACATCATAATATCATGCTATTCGGCCCATTTTTGATCACTTAAAATGCCGGAAATGTCCGGAAAAGGCCGAAGATGTACAGAACCTGATGCACCGTATGCTCGTTGTAAGGGGCGTACCATTTCTCGGGGATTGGCAGCGCGTAACGAGTTATCTCATATCATAATATCCTGAAATACGGCCCATTTTGAAACAATTAAAAAGCCGGAAATGTCTGGAAAAGGCCGAAGGTGTACAGAACCTGATGCTCCGTATGCTCGTTGTAATGGAAGTACCATTCTTCGGGGATTGGCAGCGCGCAACGAGTTCTCTCACATCATAATATCCTGCGATACGACCCATTTTGAAACAATTAAAAAGCCGGAAATGTCCGGAAAATGCCAAAGGTGTACAGAACCCGTTGCTCCGTATGCTCGTTGTAATGGGCGTACCATTTTTCGGGGAATGGCAGCGTGCAGCGAGTTCTCACACCTCATAATATCCTGCGATACGACCCATTTTGAAACTATTAAAAAGCCGAAACTGGTCGGAAAAGGCCGAATATGCACAAGACAGGATTCTCCGCATGCTCTTTGTAATGGATGTACCATTTTTCGGGGATTGGCAGCGCGCAACGAGTTCTCTCACATCATAATATCCTGATATACGGCCCATTTTGAAACAATTAAAAAGCCGGAAATGTCCGGAAAAGGCCGAAGGTGTACAGAACCCGTTGCTCCCTTTGCTTGTTGTAATGGAAGTACCATTTTTGGGGGGTTGGCAGAGAGCAACTGGATCTTACACCACATAATATCCTGATATACGGCCCATTTTGAAGCAATTAAAAAGCCGGAAATGTCCGGAAAAGGCCGAAGGTGTACAGAACCCGTTGCTCCGTATGCTCGTTGTAATGGGCGTACCATTTTTCGGGGATTTCCAGCGTGCAGCCAGTTCTCACACCTCATAATATCCTGCGATACGACCCATTTTGAAACTATTAAAAAGCCGAAACTGGCCGGAAATGGCCGAATATGTACAAGACAGGATTCTCCGCATGCTCGTTGTAATGGAAGTACCATTCTTCGGGGATAGGCAGCGCGCAACGAGTTCTCTCACATCATAATATCCTGATATACGGCCCATTTTGAAACAATTAAAAAGCCGGAAATGTCCGGAAAAGGCCGAAGGTGTACAGAACCCGTTGCTCCCTTTGCTTGTTGTAATGGAAGTACCATTTTTGGGGGGTTGGCAGAGAGCAACTGGTTCTTACACATCATAATATCCTGATATACGGCCCCTATTGAAGCAATTAAAAAGCCGGAAATGTCCGGAAAAGGCCGAAGGTGTACAGAACCCGCTGCTCCGTATGCTCGTTGTAATGGGCGTACCATTTTTCGGGGATTTCCAGCGTGCAGCCATTTCTCACACCTCATAATATCCTGCGATACGACCCATTTTGAAACTATTAAAAAGCCGAAACTGGCCGGAAATGGCCGGATATGTACAAGACAGGATTATCCGCATGCTCGTTGTAATGGAAGTACCATTCTTCGGGGATTGGCAGCGCGCAACGAGTTCTCTCACATCATAATATCCTGCTATACGGCCCGTTTTTAATCACATAAAATGCCGGAGATGTCCGGAAAAGGCCGAAGGTGTACAGAACCCAATGCTCCGTTTGCTCGTTGTAATGGAAGTACCATTTTTGGGGGGTTGGCAGAGAGCAACTGGTTCTTACACATCATAATATCCTGATATACGGCCCATTTTGAAACAATTAAAAAGCCGGAAATATCCGGAAAAGGCCGAAGGTGTACAGAACCCGTTGCTCCGTATGCTCGTTGTAATGGAATTACCATTTTTGGGGGATTGGCAACGCTCAACGCGTTTTTACACATCATAATATCCTGCGATACGACTCATTTTGAAACTATTAAAAAGCCGAAACTAGCCGGAAAAGGCCGAATATGTACCAGACAGGATTCTCGTCATGCTCGTTGTAATGGAAGTACCATTCTTCGGGGATTTGCAGCGCGCAACGAGTTCCCTCACATCATAATATCCTGCTATACGGCCCGTTTTTAATCACATAAAATGCCGGAGATGTCCGGAAAAGGCCGAAGGTGTAGAGAACCCAATGCTCCGTTTGCTCGTTGTAATGGAAGTACCATTTTTGGGGGGTTGGCAGAGAGCAACTGGTTCTTACACATAATAATATCCTGATATACGGCCCATTTTGAAACAATTAAAAAGCCGGAAATATCCGGAAAAGGCCGAAGGTGTACAGAACCCGCTGCTCCGTATGCTCGTTGTAAGGGGCGTACCATTTCTCGGGGATTGGCAGCGCGTAACGTGTTCTCTCACATCATAATATCCTGAAATACGGCCCATTTTGAAACAATTAAAAAGCCGGAAATGTCCGGAAAAGGCCGAAGGTGTACAGAACCTGATGCTCCGTATGCTCGTTGTAATGGAAGTACCATTCTTCGGGGATTGGCAGCGCGCAACGAGTTCTCTCACCTCATCATATCCTGCGATAAGACTCATTTTGAAACTATTAAAAAGCCGAAACTGGCCGGAAAAGGCCGAATATGTACAAGACAGGATTCTCCGCATGCTCGTTGTAATGGAAGTACCATTCTTCGAGGATTGGCTGCGCACAACGAGTTCTCTCACATCATAATATCCTGCGATACGACCCATTTTGAAACAATTAAAAAGCCGAAACTGGCCGGAAAAGGCCGAAAATGTACAAGACAGGATTCTCCGGATGCTGGTTGTATTGGAAGTACCATTCTTCGGGGATTGGCAGCGCGCACCGTGTTCTCTTACATCATAATATCCTGCTATTCTGCCCGTTTTTGATCACTTAATATGCCGGAAATGTCCGGAAAAGGCCGAAGGTGTACAGAACCTGATGCTCCGTATGCTCGTTGTAAGGGGCGTACCATTTCTCGGGGATTGGCAGCGCGTAACGTGTTCTCTCACATCATAATATCCTGATAAACGGCACATTTTGAAACAATTAAAAAGCCGGAAATGTCCGGAAAGGGCCGAAGGTGTACAGAACCCGTTGCTCCGTATGCTCGTTGTAATGAAAGGACCATTTTTGGGGGATTGGCAGCGTGCAGCGAGTTCTCACACCTCATAATATCCTGCGATACGACTCATTTTGAAACTATTAAAAAGCCGGAAATGTCCGGAAAATGCCGAAGGTGTACAGAACCCGTTGCTCCGTATGCTCGTTGTAATGGAAGGACCATTTTTGGGGGATTGGCAGCGTGCAGCGAGTTCTCACACCTCATAATATCCTGCGATACGACTCATTTTGAAACTATTAAAAAGCCGAAACTGGCCGGAAAAGGCCGAATATGTACAAGACAGGATTCTCGTCATGCTCGTTGTAATGGAAGTAGCATTCTTCGGGGATTTGCAGCGCGCAACGAGTTCCCTCACATCATAATATCCTGCTATACGGCCCGTTTTTAATCACATAAAATGCCGGAGATGTCCGGAAAAGGCCGAAGGTGTACAGAACCCAATGCTCCGTTTGCTCGTTGTAATGGAAGTACCATTTTTGGGTGGTTGGCAGAGAGCAACTGGTTCTTACACATAATAATATCCTGATATACGGCCCATTTTGAAACAATTAAAAAGCCGGAAATGTCCGGAAAAGGCCGAAGGTTTACAGAACCCGTTGCTCCGTATGCTCGTTGTAATGGGCGTACCATTTTTCGGGGATTGGCAGCGTGCAGCGAGATCTCACACATCATAATATCCTGCGATACGACCCTTTTTTAAACAATTAAAAAGCCGGAAATATCCGGAAAAGGCCGAAGGTGTACAGAACCCGTTGCTCCGTATGCTCGTTGTAATGGAAGGACCATTTTTGGGGGATTGGCAACGCTCAACGCGTTTTTACACATCAAAATATCATGCTATTCGGCCCATTTTTGATCACTTAAAATGCCGGAAATGTCCGGAAAAGGCCGAAGATGTACAGAACCTGATGCTCCGTATGCTCGTTGTAAGGGGCGTACCATTTCTCGGGGATTGGCAGCGCGTAACGAGTTGTCTCATATCATAATATCCTGAAATACGGCCCATTTTGAAACAATTAAAAAGCCGGAAATGTCCGGAAAAGGCCGAAGGTGTACAGAACCTGATGCTCCGTATGCTCGTTGTAATGGAAGTACCATTCTTCGGGGATTGGCAGCGCGCAACGAGTTCTCTCACATCATAATATCCTGATATACGGCCCCTATTGAAGCAATTAAAAAGCCGGAAATGTCCGGAAAAGGCCGAAGGTGTACAGAACCCGCTGCTCCGTATGCTCGTTGTAATGGGCGTACCATTTTTCGGGGATTTCCAGCGTGCAGCCAGTTCTCACACCTCATAATATCCTGCGATACGACCCATTTTGAAACTATTAAAAAGCCGAAACTGGTCGGAAAAGGCCGAATATGCACAAGACAGGATTCTCCGCATGCTCGTTGTAATGGAAGTACCATTCTTCGGGGATTGGCTGCGCGCAACGAGTTCTCTCACATCATAATATCCTGCGATACGACCCATTTTGAAACAATTAAAAAGCCGAAACTGGCCGGAAAAGGCCGAAGGTGTACAGAACCCAATGCTCCGTTTGCTCGTTGTAATGGAAGTACCATTTTTGGGGGGTTGGCAGAGAGCAACTGGTTCTTACACATCATAATATCCTGATATACGGCCCATTTTGAAACAATTAAAAAGCCGGAAATATCCGGAAAAGGCCGAAGGTGTACAGAACCCGCTGCTCCGTATGCTCGTTGTAAGGGGCGTACCATTTCTCGGGGATTGGCAGCGCGTAACGTGTTCTCTCACATCATAATATCCTGAAATACGGCCCATTTTGAAACAATTAAAAAACCGGAAATGTCCGGAAAAGGCCGAAGGTGTACAGAACCTGATGCTCCGTATGCTCGTTGTAATGGAAGCACCATTCTTCGGGGATTGGCAGCGCGCAACGAGTTCTCTCACATCATAATATCCTGCTATACGGCCCGTTTTTAATCACATAAAATGCCGGAGATGTCCGGAAAAGGCCGAAGGTGTACAGAACCCAATGCTCCGTTTGCTCGTTGTAATGGAAGTACCATTTTTGGGGGGTTGGCAGAGAGCAACTGGTTCTTACACATCATAATATCCTGATATACGGCCCATTTTGAAACAATTAAAAAGCCGGAAATATCCGGAAAAGGCCGAAGGTGTACAGAACCCGTTGCTCCGTATGCTCGTTGTAATGGAATTACCATTTTTGGGGGATTGGCAACGCTCAACGCGTTTTTACACATCATAATATCCTGCGATACGACTCATTTTGAAACTATAAAAAGCCGAAACTGGCCGGAAAAGGCCGAATATGTACCAGACAGGATTCTCGTCATGCTCGTTGTAATGGAAGTACTATTCTTCGGGGATTTGCAGCGCGCAACGAGTTCCCTCACATCATAATATCCTGCTATTCGGCCCATTTTTGATCACTTAAAATGCCGGAAATGTCCGGAAAAGGCCGAAGGTGTACAGAACCTGATGCTCCGTATGCTCGTTGTAAGGGGCGTACCATTTCTCGGGGATTGGCAGTACGTAACGTGTTCTCTCTCATCATAATATCCTGATAAACGGCACATTTAGAAACAATTAAAAAGCCGGAAATGTCCGGAAAAGGCCGAAGGTGTACAGAACCCGTTGCTCCGTATGCTCGTTGTAGTGGGCGTACCATTTTTCGGGGATTGGCAGCGTGCAGCGAGTTCTCACACCTCATAATATCCTGCGATACGACTCATTTTGAAACTATTAAAAAGCCGAAACTGGCCGGAAAAGGCCGAATATGTACAAGACAGGATTCTCCGCATGCTCGTTGTAATGGAAGTACCATTCTTCGGGGATTGGCTGCGCGCAACGAGTTCTCTCACATCATAATATCCTGCGATACGACCCATTTTGAAACAATTAAAAAGCCGAAACTGGCCGGAAAAGGCCGAAAATGTACAAGACAGGATTCTCCGGATGCTGGTTGTATTGGAAGTACCATTCTTCGGGGATTGGCAGCGCGCACCGTGTTCTCTCACATCATAATATCCTGCTATTCTGCCCGTTTTTGATCACTTAATATGCCGGAAATATCCGGAAAATGCCGAAGGTGTACAGAACCCGTTGCTCCGTATGCTCGTTGTAATGGAATTACCATTTTTGGGGGATTGGCAACGCTCAACGCGTTTTTACACATCATAATATCCTGCTATTCGGCCCATTTTTGATCACTTAAAATGCCGGAAATGTCCGGAAAAGGCCGAAGGTGTACAGAACCTGATGCTCCGTATGCTCGTTGTAAGGGGCGTACCATTTCTCGGGGATTGGCAGCACGTAACGTGTTCTCTCTCATCATAATATCCTGATAAACGGCACATTTAGAAACAATTAAAAAGCCGGAAATGTCCGGAAAAGGCCGAAGGTGTACAGAACCCGTTGCTCCGTATGCTCGTTGTAGTGGGCGTACCATTTTTCGGGGATTGGCAGCGTGCAGCGAGATCTCAAACATCATAATATCCTGCGATACGACCCTTTTTGAAACAATTAAAAAGCCGGTAATATCCGGAAAAGGCCGAAGGTGTACAGAACCCGTTGCTCCGTATGCTCGTTGTAATGGAAGTACCATTCTTCGGGGATTGGCAGCGCGCAACGAGTTCTCTCACATCATAATATCCTGCTATACGGCCCGTTTTTAATCACATAAAATGCCGGAGATGTCCGGAAAAGGCCGAAGGTGTACAGAACCCAATGCTCCGTTTGCTCGTTGTAATGGAAGTACCATTTTTGGGGGGTTGGCAGAGAGCAACTGGTTCTTACACATCATAATATCCTGATATACGGCCCATTTTGAAACAATTAAAAAGCCGAAACTGGCCGGAAAAGGCCGAATATGTACAAGACAGGATTCTCCGCATGCTCGTTGTAATGGAAGTACCATTCTTCGGGGATTGGCTGCGCGCAACGAGTTCTCTCACATCATAATATCCTGCGATACGACCCATTTTTAAACAATTAAAAAGCCGAAACTGGCCGGAAAAGGCCGAAAATGTACAAGACAGGATTCTCCGGATGCTGGTTGTATTGGAAGTACCATTCTTCGGGGATTGGCAGCGCGCACCGTGTTCTCTCACATCATAATATCCTGCTATTCTGCCCGCTTTTGATCACTTAATATGCCGGAAATATCCGGAAAAGGCCGAAGGTGTACAGAACCCGTTGCTCCGTATGCTCGTTGTAATGGAATTACCATTTTTGGGGGATTGGCAACGCTCAACGCGTTTTTACACATCATAATATCCTGCTATTCGGCCCATTTTTGATCACTTAAAATGCCGGAAATGTCCGGAAAAGGCCGAAGGTGTACAGAACCTGATGCTCCGTATGCTCGTTGTAAGGGGCGTACCATTTCTCGGGGATTGGCAGCCCGTAACGTGTTCTCTCTCATCATAATATCCTGATAAACGGCACATTTAGAAACAATTAAAAAGCCGGAAATGTCCGGAAAAGGCCGAAGGTGTACAGAACCCGTTGCTCCGTATGCTCGTTGTAGTGGGCGTACCATTTTTCAGGGATTGGCAGCGTGCAGCGAGTTCTCACACCTCATCATATCCTGCGATACGACTCATTTTGAAACTATTAAAAAGCCGAAACTGGCCGGAAAAGGCCGAATATGTACAAGACAGGATTCTCCGCATGCTCGTTGTAATGGAAGTACCATTCTTCGAGGATTGGCTGCGCACAACGAGTTCTCTCACATCATAATATCCTGCGATACGACCCATTTTGAAACAATTAAAAAGCCGAAACTGGCCGGAAAAGGCCGAAAATGTACAAGACAGGATTCTCCGGATGCTGGTTGTATTGGAAGTACCATTCTTCGGGGATTGGCAGCGCGCACCGTGTTCTCTCACATCATAATATCCTGCTATTCTGCCCGTTTTTGATCACTTAATATGCCGGAAATGTCCGGAAAAGGCCGAAGGTGTACAGAACCTGATGCTCCGTATGCTCGTTGTAAGGGGCGTACCATTTCTCGGGGATTGGCAGCGCGTAACGTGTTCTCTCACATCATAATATCCTGATAAACGGCACATTTTGAAACAATTAAAAAGCCGGAAATGTCCGGAAAGGGCCGAAGGTGTACAGAACCCGTTGCTCCGTATGCTCGTTGTAATGAAAGGACCATTTTTGGGGGATTGGCAGCGTGCAGCGAGTTCTCACACCTCATAATATCCTGCGATACGACTCATTTTGAAACTATTAAAAAGCCGGAAATGTCCGGAAAATGCCGAAGGTGTACAGAACCCGTTGCTCCGTATGCTCGTTGTAATGGAAGGACCATTTTTGGGGGATTGGCAGCGTGCAGCGAGTTCTCACACCTCATAATATCCTGCGATACGACTCATTTTGAAACTATTAAAAAGCCGAAACTGGCCGGAAAAGGCCGAATATGTACAAGACAGGATTCTCGTCATGCTCGTTGTAATGGAAGTAGCATTCTTCGGGGATTTGCAGCGCGCAACGAGTTCCCTCACATCATAATATCCTGCTATACGGCCCGTTTTTAATCACATAAAATGCCGGAGATGTCCGGAAAAGGCCGAAGGTGTACAGAACCCAATGCTCCGTTTGCTCGTTGTAATGGAAGTACCATTTTTGGGGGGTTGGCAGAGAGCAACTGGTTCTTACACATAATAATATCCTGATATACGGCCCATTTTGAAACAATTAAAAAGCCGGAAATGTCCGGAAAAGGCCGAAGGTTTACAGAACCCGTTGCTCCGTATGCTCGTTGTAATGGGCGTACCATTTTTCGGGGATTGGCAGCGTGCAGCGAGATCTCACACATCATAATATCCTGCGATACGACCCTTTTTTAAACAATTAAAAAGCCGGAAATATCCGGAAAAGGCCGAAGGTGTACAGATCCCGTTGCTCCGTATGCTCGTTGTAATGGAAGGACCATTTTTGGGGGATTGGCAACGCTCAACGCGTTTTTACACATCATAATATCATGCTATTCGGCCCATTTTTGATCACTTAAAATGCCGGAAATGTCCGGAAAAGGCCGAAGATGTACAGAACCTGATGCTCCGTATGCTCGTTGTAAGGGGCGTACCATTTCTCGGGGATTGGCAGCGCGTAACGAGTTGTCTCATATCATAATATCCTGAAATACGGCCCATTTTGAAACAATTAAAAAGCCGGAAATGTCCGGAAAAGGCCGAAGGTGTACAGAACCTGATGCTCCGTATGCTCGTTGTAATGGAAGTACCATTCTTCGGGGATTGGCAGCGCGCAACGAGTTCTCTCACATCATAATATCCTGCGATACGACCCATTTTGAAACAATTAAAAAGCCGGAAATGTCCGGAAAAGGCCGAAGGTGTACAGAACCCGTTGCTCCCTTTGCTTGTTGTAATGGGCGTACCATTTTTGGGGGGTTGGCAGAGAGCAACTGGATCTTACACCTCATAATATCCTGATATACGGCCCATTTTGAAGCAATTAAAAAGCCGGAAATGTCCGGAAAAGGCCGAAGGTGTACAGAACCAATTGCTCCGTATGCTCGTTGTAATGGGCGTACCATTTTTCGGGGATTTCCAGCGTGCAGCCAGTTCTCACACCTCATAATATCCTGCGATACGACCCATTTTGAAACTATTAAAAAGCCGAAACTGGCCGGAAATGGCCGAATATGTACAAGACAGGATTCTCCGCATGCTCGTTGTAATGGAAGTACCATTCTTCGGGGATAGGCAGCGCGCAACGAGTTCTCTCACATCATAATATCCTGATATACGGCCCATTTTGAAACAATTAAAAAGCCGGAAATGTCCGGAAAAGGCCGAAGGTGTACAGAACCCGTTGCTCCCTTTGTTTGTTGTAATGGAAGTACCATTTTTGGGGGGTTGGCAGAGAGCAACTGGTTCTTACACATCATAATATCCTGATATACGGCCCCTATTGAAGCAATTAAAAAGCCGGAAATGTCCGGAAACGGCCGAAGGTGTACAGAACCCGCTGCTCCGTATGCTCGTTGTAATGGGCGTACCATTTTTCGGGGATTTCCAGCGTGCAGCCAGTTCTCACACCTCATAATATCCTGCGATACGACCCATTTTGAAACTATTAAAAAGCCGAAACTGGTCGGAAAAGGCCGAATATGCACAAGACAGGATTCTCCGCATGCTCGTTGTAATGGAAGTACCATTCTTCGGGGATTGGCTGCGCGCAACGAGTTCTCTCACATCATAATATCCTGCGATACGACCCATTTTGAAACAATTAAAAAGCCGAAACTGGCCGGAAAAGGCCGAAAATGTACAAGACAGGATTCTCCGGATGCTGGTTGTATTGGAAGTACCATTCTTCGGGGATTGGCAGCGCGCACCGTGTTCTCTCACATCATAATATCCTGCTATTCTGCCCGTTTTTGATCACTTAATATGCCGGAAATGTCCGGAAAAGGCCGAAGGTGTACAGAACCTGATGCTCCGTATGCTCGTTGTAAGGGGCGTACCATTTCTCGGGGATTGGCAGCGCGTAACGTGTTCTCTCACATCATAATATCCTGATAAACGGCACATTTTGAAACAATTAAAAAGCCGGAAATGTCCGGAAAAGGCCGAAGGTGTGCAGAACCCGTTGCTCCGTATGCTCGTTGTAGTGGGCGTACCATTTTTCGGGGATTGGCAGCGTGCAGCGAGATCTCAAACATCATAATATCCTGCGATACGACCCTTTTTGAAACAATTAAAAAGCCGGTAATATCCGGAAAAGGCCGAAGGTGTACAGAACCCGTTGCTCCGTATGCTCGTTGTAATGGAAGGTCCATTTTTGGGGGATTGGCAGCGTGCAGCGAGTTCTCACACCTCATAATATCCTGCGAAACGACTCATTTTGAAACTATTAAAATGCCGAAACTTGCCGGAAAAGGCCGAATATGTACAAGACAGGATTCTCCGCATGCTCGTTGTAATGGAAGTACCATTCTTCGGGGATTGGCTGCGCGCAACGAGTTCTCTCACATCATAATATCCTGATATACGGCCCATTTTGAAACAATTAAAAAGCCGGAGATGTCCGGAAAAGGCCGAAGGTGTACAGAACCTGATGCTCCGTATGCTCGTTGTAATGGAAGTACCATTCTTCGGGGATTGGCAGCGCGCAACGAGTTCTCTCACATCATAATATCCTGCGATACGACCCATTTTGAAACAATTAAAAAGCCGGAAATGTCCGGAAAATGCCAAAGGTGTACAGAACCCGTTGCTCCGTATGCTCGTTGTAATGGGCGTACCATTTTTCGGGGATTGGCAGCGTGCAGCGAGTTCTCACACCTCATAATATCCTGCGATACGACCCATTTTGAAACTATTAAAAAGCCGAAACTGGTCGGAAAAGGCCGAATATGTACAAAACAGGATTCTCCGCATGCTCGTTGTAATGGACGTACCATTTTTCGGGGATTGGCAGCGCGCAACGAGTTCTCTCACATCATAATATCCTGATATACGGCCCATTTTGAAACAATTAAAAAGCCGGAAATGTCCGGAAAAGGACGAAGGTGTACAGAACCCGTTGCTCCGTATGCTCGTTGTAATGGGCGTACCATTTTTGGGGGATTTCCAGCGTGCAGCCAGTTCTCACACCTCATAATATCCTGCGATACGACCCATTTTGAAACTATTAAAAAGCCGAAACTGGCCGGAAATGGCCGAATATGTACAAGACAGGATTCTCCGCATGCTCGTTGTAATGGAAGTACCATTCTTCGGGGAAAGGCAGCGCGCAACGAGTTCTCTCACATCATAATATCCTGATATACGGCCCATTTTGAAACAATTAAAAAGCCGGAAATGTCCGGAATAGGCCGAAGGTGTACAGAACCCAATGCTCCGTTTGCTCGTTGTAATGGAAGTACCATTTTTGGGGGGTTGGCAGAGAGCAACTGGTTCTTACACATCATAATATCCTGATATACGGCCCATTTTGAAACAATTAAAAAGCCGGAAATATCCGGAAAAGGCCGAAGGTGTACAGAACCCGCTGCTCCGTATGCTCGTTGTAAGGGGCGTACCATTTCTCGGGGATTGGCAGCGCGTAACGTGTTCTCTCACATCATAATATCCTGAAATACGGCCCATTTTGAAACAATTAAAAAGCCGGAAATGTCCGGAAAAGGCCGAAGGTGTACAGAACCTGATGCTCCGTATGCTCGTTGTAATGGAAGTACCATTCTTCGGGGATTGGCAGCGCGCAACGAGTTCTCTCACATCATAATATCCTGCTATACGGCCCGTTTTTAATCACATAAAATGCCGGAGATGTCCGGAAAAGGCCGAAGGTGTACAGAACCCAATGCTCCGTTTGCTCGTTGTAATGGAAGTACCATTTTTGGGGGGTTGGCAGAGAGCAACTGGTTCTTACACATCATAATATCCTGATATACGGCCCATTTTGAAACAATTAAAAAGCCGGAAATATCCGGAAAAGGCCGAAGGTGTACAGAACCCGTTGCTCCGTATGCTCGTTGTAATGGAATTACCATTTTTGGGGGATTGGCAACGCTCAACGCGTTTTTACACATCATAATATCCTGCGATACGACTCATTTTGAAACTATAAAAAGCCGAAACTGGCCGGAAAAGGCCGAATATGTACCAGACAGGATTCTCGTCATGCTCCTTGTAATGGAAGTACCATTTTTCGGGGATTTGCAGCGCGCAACGAGTTCCCTCACATCATAATATCCTGCTATACGGCCCGTTTTTAATCACATAAAATGCCGGAGATGTCCGGAAAAGGCCGAAGGTGTACAGAACCTGATGCTCCGTATGCTCGTTGTAAGGGGCGTACCATTTCTCGGGGATTGGCAGCACGTAACGTGTTCTCTCTCATCATAATATCCTGATAAACGGCACATTTAGAAACAATTAAAAAGCCGGAAATGTCCGGAAAAGGCCGAAGGTGTACAGAACCCGTTGCTCCGTATGCTCGTTGTAGTGGGCGTACCATTTTTCGGGGATTGGCAGCGTGCAGCGAGTTCTCACACCTAATAATATCCTGCGATACGACTCATTTTGAAACTATTAAAAAGCCGAAACTGGCCGGAAATGGCCGAATATGTACAAGACAGGATTCTCCGCATGCTCGTTGTAATGGAAGTACCATTCTTCGGGGATTGGCTGCGCGCAACGAGTTCTCTCACATCATAATATCCTGCGATACGACCCATTTTGAAACAATTAAAAAGCCGAAACTGGCCGGAAAAGGCCGAAAATGTACAAGACAGGATTCTCCGGATGCTGGTTGTATTGGAAGTACCATTCTTCGGGGATTGGCAGCGCGCACCGTGTTCTCTCACATCATAATATCCTGCTATTCTGCCCGTTTTTGATCACTTAATATGCCGGAAATATCCGGAAAATGCCGAAGGTGTACAGAACCCGTTGCTCCGTATGCTCGTTGTAATGGAATTACCATTTTTGGGGGATTGTCAACGCTCAACGCGTTTTTACACATCATAATATCCTGCTATTCGGCCCATTTTTGATCACTTAAAATGCCGGAAATGTCCGGAAAAGGCCGAAGGTGTACAGAACCTGATGCTCCGTATGCTCGTTGTAAGGGGCGTACCATTTCTCGGGGATTGGCAGCACGTAACGTGTTCTCTCTCATCATAATATCCTGATAAACGGCACATTTAGAAACAATTAAAAAGCCGGAAATGTCCGGAAAAGGCCGAAGGTGTACAGAACTCGTTGCTCCGTATGCTCGTTGTAGTGGGCGTACCATTTTTCGGGGATTGGCAGCGTGCAGCGAGATCTCAAACACCATAATATCCTGCGATAGGACCCTTTTTGAAACAATTAAAAAGCCGGAAATGTCCGGAAAAGGCCGAAGGTGTACAGAACCCGTTGCTCCGTATGCTCGTTGTAATGGAAGTACCATTCTTCGGGGATTGGCAGCGTGCAGCGAGATCTCACACATCATAATATCCTGCGATACGACCCTTTTTGAAACAATTAAGAAGCCGAAACTGGCCGGAAAAGGCCGAAAATGTACAAGACAGGATTCTCCGGATGCTGGTTGTATTGGAAGTACCATTCTTCGGGGATTGGCAGCGCGCACCGTGTTCTCTCACATCATAATATCCTGCTATTCTGCCCGTTTTTAATCACATAAAATGCCGGAGATGTCCGGAAAAGGCCGAAGGTGTACAGAACCCGTTGCTCCGTATGCTCGTTGTAATGGAAGTACCATTCTTCGGGGATTGGCAGCGCGCAACGAGTTCTCTCACATCATAATATCCTGATATACGGCCCATTTTGAAACAATTAAAAAGCCGAAACTGGCCGGAAAAGGCCGAATATGTACAAGACAGGATTCTCCGCATGTTCGTTGTAATGGAAGTACCATTCTTCGGGGATTGGCTGCGCGCAACGAGTTCTCTCACATCATAATATCCTGCGATACGACCCATTTTGAAACAATTAAGAAGCCGAAACTGGCCGGAAAAGGCCGAAAATGTACAAGACAGGATTCTCCGGATGCTGGTTGTATTGGAAGTACCATTCTTCGGGGATTGGCAGCGCGCACCGTGTTCTCTCACATCATAATATCCTGCTATTCTGCCCGTTTTTGATCACTTAATATGCCGGAAATATCCGAAAAAGGCCGAAGGTGTACAGAACCCGTTGCTCCGTATGCTCGTTGTAATGGAATTACCATTTTTGGGGGATTGGCAACGCTCAACGCGTTTTTACACATCATAATATCCTGCTATTCGGCCCATTTTTGATCACTTAAAATGCCGGAAATGTCCGGAAAAGGCCGAAGGTGTACAGAACCTGATGCTCCGTATGCTCGTTGTAAGGGGCGTACCATTTCTCGGGGATTGGCAGCACGTAACGTGTTCTCTCTCATCATAATATCCTGATAAACGGCACATTTAGAAACAATTAAAAGCCGGAAATGTCCGGAAAAGGCCGAAGGTGTACAGAACCCGTTGCTCCGTATGCTCGTTGTAGTGGGCGTACCATTTTTCGGGGATTGGCAGCGTGCAGCGAGTTCTCACACCTCATAATATCCTGCGATACGACTCATTTTGAAACTATTAAAAAGCCGAAACTGGCCGGAAAAGGCCGAATATGTACAAGACAGGATTCTCCGCATGCTCGTTGTAATGGAAGTACCATTCTTCGAGGATTGGCTGCGCACAACGAGTTCTCTCACATCATAATATCCTGCGATACGACCCATTTTGAAACAATTAAAAAGCCGAAACTGGCCGGAAAAGGCCGAAAATGTACAAGACAGGATTCTCCGGATGCTGGTTGTATTGGAAGTACCATTCTTCGGGGATTGGCAGCGCGCACCGTGTTCTCTCACATCATAATATCCTGCTATTCTGCCCGTTTTTGATCACTTAATATGCCGGAAATGTCCGGAAAAGGCCGAAGGTGTACAGAACCTGATGCTCCGTATGCTCGTTGTAAGGGGCGTACCATTTCTCGGGGATTGGCAGCGCGTAACGTGTTCTCTCACATCATAATATCCTGATAAACGGCACATTTTGAAACAATTAAAAAGCCGGAAATGTCCGGAAAAGGCCGAAGGTGTACAGAACCCGTTGCTCCGTATGCTCGTTGTAGTGGGCGTACCATTTTTCGGGGATTGGCAGCGTGCAGCGAGATCTCAAACATCATAATATCCTGCGATACGACCCTTTTTGAAACAATTAAAAAGCCGGTAATATCCGGAAAAGGCCGAAGGTGTACAGAACCCGTTGCTCCGTATGCTCGTTGTAATGGGCGTACCATTTTTCGGGGATTGGCAGCGTGCAGCGAGTTCTCACACCTCATAATATCCTGCGATACGACCCATTTTGAAACAATTAAAAAGCCGGAAATGTCCGGAAAATGCCGAAGGTGTACAGAACCCGTTGCTCCGTATGCTCGTTGTAATGGAAGGACCATTTTTGGGGGATTGGCAGCGTGCAGCGAGTTCTCACACCTCATAATATCCTGCGATACGACTCATTTTGAAACTATTAAAAAGCCGAAACTGGCCGGAAAAGGCCGAATATGTACAAGACAGGATTCTCGTCATGCTCGTTGTAATGGAAGTACCATTCTTCGGGGATTTGCAGCGCGCAACGAGTTCCCTCACATCATAATATCCTACTATACGGCCCGTTTTTAATCACATAAAATGCCGGAGATGTCCGGAAAAGGCCGAAGGTGTACAGAACCCAATGCTCCGTTTGCTCGTTGTAATTTAAGTACCATTTTTGGGGGGTTGGCATAGAGCAACTGGTTCTTACACATAATAATATCCTGATATACGGCCCATTTTGAAATAATTAAAAAGCCGGAAATATCCGGAAAAGGCCGAAGGTGTACAGAACCCGTTGCTCCGTATGCTCGTTGTAATGGAATTACCATTTCTGGGGGATTGGCAACGCTCAACGCGTTTTTACACATCATAATATCCTGCTATTCGGCCCATTTTTGATCACTTAAAATTCCGGAAATGTCCGGAAAAGGCCGAAGGTGTACAGAACCTGATGCTCCGTATGCTCGTTGTAAGGGGTGTACCATTTCTCGGGGATTGGCAGCACGTAACGTGTTCTCTCTCATCATAATATCCTGATAAACGGCACATTTAGAAACAATTAAAAAGCCGGAAATGTCCGGAAAAGGCCGAAGGTGTACAGAACCCGTTGCTCCCTTTGCTTGTTGTAATGGAAGTACCATTTTTGGGGGGTTGGCAGAGAGCAACTGGTTCTTACACATCATAATATCCTGATATACGGCCCCTATTGAAGCAATTAAAAAGCCGGAAATGTCCGGAAAAGGCCGAAGGTGTACAGAACCCGCTGCTCCGTATGCTCGTTGTAATGGGCGTACCATTTTTCGGGGATTGGCAGCGTGCAGCGAGTTCTCACACCTCATAATATCCTGCGATACGACCCATTCTGAAACTATTAAAAAGCCGAAACAGGTCGGAAAAGGCCGAATATGTACAAGACAGGATTCTCCGCATGCTCGTTGTAATGGATGTACCATTTTTCGGGGATTGGCAGCGCGCAACGAGTTCTCTCACATCATAATATCCTGATATACGGCCCATTTTGAAACAATTAAAAAGCCGTAAATGTCCGGAAAAGGCCGAATATGTACCAGACAGGATTCTCGTCATGCTCGTTGAAATGGAAGTACCATTCTTCGGGGATTTGCAGCGCGCAACGAGTTCCCTCACATCATAATATCCTGCTATACGGCCCGTTTTTAATCACATAAAATGCCGGAGATGTCCGGAAAAGGCCGAAGGTGTACAGAACCCAATGCTCCGTTTGCTCGTTGTAATGGAAGTACCATTTTTGGGGGGTTGGCAGAGAGCAACTGGTTCTTACACATCATAATATCCTGATATACGGCCCATTTTGAAACAATTAAAAAGCCGGAAATATCCGGAAAAGGCCGAATGTGTACAGAACCCGTTGCTCCGTATGCTCGTTGTAATGGAATTACCATTTTTGTGGGATTGGCAACGCTCAACGCGTTTTTACACATCATAATATCCTGCTATTCGGCCCATTTTTGATCACTTAAAATGCCGGAAATGTCCGGAAAAGGCCGAAGGTGTACAGAACCTGATGCTCCGTATGCTCGTTGTAAGGGGCGTACCATTTCTCGGGGATTGGCAGCGCGTAACGTGTTCTCTCTCATCATAATATCCTGATAAACGGCACATTTTGAAACAATTAAAAAGCCGGAAATGTCCGGAAAAGGCCGAAGGTGTACAGAACCCGTTGCTCCGTATGCTCGTTGTAGTGGGCGTACCATTTTTCGGGGATTGGCAGCGTGCAGCGAGTTCTCACACCTCATAATATCCTGCGATACGACTCATTTTGAAACTATTAAAAAGCCGAAACTGGCCGGAAAAGGCCGAAAATGTACAAGACAGGATTCTCCGGATGCTGGTTGTATTGGAAGTACCATTCTTCGGGGATTGGCAGCGCGCACCGTGTTCTCTCACATCATAATATCCTGCTATTCTGCCCGTTTTTGATCACTTAATATGCCGGAAATGTCCGGAAAAGGCCGAAGGTGTACAGAACCTGATGCTCCGTATGCTCGTTGTAAGGGGCGTACCATTTCTCGGGGATTGGCAGCGTGCAGCGAGTTCTCACACCTCATAATATCCTGCGAAACGACTCATTTTGAAACTATTAAAATGCCGAAACTTGCCGGAAAAGGCCGAATATGTACAAGACAGGATTCTCCGCATGCTCGTTGTAATGGAAGTACCATTCTTCGGGGATTGGTTGCGCGCAACGAGTTCTCTCACATCATAATATCCTGATATACGGCCCATTTTGAAACAATTAAAAAGCCGGAAATGTCCGGAAAAGGCCGAAGGTGTACCAGAACCCGTTGCTCCCTTTGCTTGTTGTAATGGAAGTACCATTTTTGGGGGTTGGCAGAGAGCAACTGGTTCTTACACATCATAATATCCTGATATACGGCCAATTTTGAAGCAATTAAAAAGCCGGAAATGTCCGGAAATGGCCGAAGGTGTACAGAACCCGTTGCTCCGTATGCTCGTTGCAATGGGCGTACCATTTTTCGGGGATTTCCAGCGTGCAGCCAGTTCTCACACCTCATAATATCCTGCGATACGACCCATTTTGAAACTATTAAAAAGCCGAAACTGGCCGGAAATGGCCGAATATGTACAAGACAGGATTCTCCGCATGCTCGTTGTAATGGTAGTACCATTCTTCGAGGATTGGCTGCGCGCAACGAGTTCTCTCGCATCATAATATCCTGCGATACGACCCATTTCGAAACAATTAAAAAGCCGAAACTGGCCGGAAAAGGCCGAAAATGTACAAGACAGGATTCTCCGGATGCTGGTTGTATTGGAAGTACCATTCTTCGGGGATTGGCAGCGCGCACCGTGTTCTCTCACATCATAATATCCTGCTATTCTGCCCGTTTTTGATCACTTAAAATGCCGGAAATGTCCGGAAAAGGCCGAAGGTGTACAGAACCTGATGCTCCGTATGCTCGCTGTAGTGGGCGTTCCATTTTTCGGGGATTGGCAGCGTGCACCGTGTTCTCTCACATCATAATATCCTGCTATTCTGCCCGTTTTTGATCACTTAATATGCCGGAAATGTCCGGAAAAGGCCGAAGGTGTACAGAACCTGATGCTCCGTATGCTCGTTTTAAGGGGCGTACCATTTCTCGGGGATTGGCAGCGCGTAACGTGTTCTCTCACATCATAATATCCTGATAAACGGCACATTTTGAAACAATTAAAAAGCCGGAAATGTCCGGAAAAGGACGAAGGTGTACAGAACCCGTTGCTCCGTATGCTCGTTGTAGTGGGCGTACCATTTTTCGCGGATTGGCAGCGTGCAGCGAGATCTCAAACATCATAATATCCTGCGATACGACCCTTTTTGAAACAATTAAAAAGCCGGTAATATCCGGAAAAGGCCGAAGGTGTACAGAACCCGTTGCTCCGTATGCTCGTTGTAATGGAAGGACCATTTTTGGGGGATTGGCAGCGTGCAACGAGTTCTCTCACATCATAATATCCTGCTATACGGCCCGTTTTTAATCACATAAAATGCCGGAGATGTCCGGAAAAGGCCGAAGGTGTACAGAACCCAATGCTCCGTTTGCTCGTTGTAATGGAAGTACCATTTTTGGGGGGTTGGCAGAGAGCAACTGGTTCTTACACATCATAATATCCTGATATACGGCCCATTTTGAAACAATTAAAAAGCCGGAAATATCCGGAAAAGGCCGAAGGTGTACAGAACCCGTTGCTCCGTATGCTCGTTGTAATGGAATTACCATTTTTGGGGTATTGGCAACGCTCAACGCGTTTTTACACATCATAATATCCTGCTATTCGGCCCATTTTTGATCACTTAAAATGCCGGAAATGTCCGGAAAAGGCCGAAGGTGTACAGAACCTGATGCTCCGTATGCTCGTTGTAAGGGGCGTACCATTTCTCGGGGATTGGCAGCGCGTAACGTGTTCTCTCACATCATAATATCCTGATAAACGGCACATTTTGAAACAATTAAAAAGCCGGAAATGTCCGGAAAAGGCCGAAGGTGTACAGAACCCGTTGCTCCGTATGCTCGTTGTAGTGGGCGTACCATTTTTCGCGGATTGGCAGCGTGCAGCGAGATCTCAAACGTCATAATATCCTGCGATACGACCCTTTTTGAAACAATTAAAAAGCCGGTAATATCCGGAAAAGGCCGAAGGTGTACAGAACCCGTTGCTCCGTATGCTCGTTGTAATGGAAGGACCATTTTTGGGGGATTGGCAGCGTGCAACGAGTTCTCTCACATCATAATATCCTGCTATACGGCCCGTTTTTAATCACATAAAATGCCGGAGATGTCCGGAAAAGGCCGAAGGTGTACAGAACCCAATGCTCCGTTTGCTCGTTGTAATGGAAGTACCATTTTTGGGGGGTTGGCAGAGAGCAACTGGTTCTTACACATCATAATATCCTGATATACGGCCCATTTTGAAACAATTAAAAAGCCGGAAATATCCGGAAAAGGCCGAAGGTGTACAGAACCCGTTGCTCCGTATGCTCGTTGTAATGGAATTACCATTTTTGGGGTATTGGCAACGCTCAACGCGTTTTTACACATCATAATATCCTGCTATTCGGCCCATTTTTGATCACTTAAAATGCCGGAAATGTCCGGAAAAGGCCGAAGGTGTACAGAACCTGATGCTCCGTATGCTCGCTGTAGTGGGCGTTCCATTTTTCGGGGATTGGCAGCGTGCACCGTGTTCTCTCACATCATAATATCCTGCTATTCTGCCCGTTTTTGATCACTTAATATGCCGGAAATGTCCGGAAAAGGCCGAAGGTGTACAGAACCTGATGCTCCGTATGCTCGTTGTAAGGGGCGTACCATTTCTCGGGGATTGGCAGCGCGTAACGTGTTCTCTCACATCATAATATCCTGATAAACGGCACATTTTGAAACAATTAAAAAGCCGGAAATGTCCGGAAAAGGCCGAAGGTGTACAGAACCCGTTGCTCCGTATGCTCGTTGTAGTGGGCGTACCATTTTTCGCGGATTGGCAGCGTGCAGCGAGATCTCAAACATCATAATATCCTGCGATACGACCCCTTTTGAAACAATTAAAAAGCCGGTAATATCCGGAAAAGGCCGAAGGTGTACAGAACCCGTTGCTCCGTATGCTCGTTGTAATGGAATTACCATTTTTGGGGGATTGGCAACGCTCAACGCGTTTTTACACATCATAATATCCTGCGATACGACTCATTTTGAAACTATTAAAAAGCCGAAACTGGCCGGAAAAGGCCGAATATGTACCAGACAGGATTCTCGTCATGCTCGTTGAAATGGAAGTACCATTCTTCGAGGATTTGCAGCGCGCAACGAGTTCCCTCACATCATAATATCCTGCTATACGGCCCGTTTTTAATCACATAAAATGCCGGAGATGTCCGGAAAAGGCCGAAGGTGTACAGAACCCAATGCTCCGTTTGCTCGTTGTAATGGAAGTACCATTTTTGGGGGGTTGGCAGAGAGCAACTGGTTCTTACACATCATAATATCCTGATATACGGCCCATTTTGAAACAATTAAAAAGCCGGAAATATCCGGAAAAGGCCGAAGGTGTACAGAACCCGTTGCTCCGTATGCTCGTTGTAATGGAATTACCATTTTTGTGGGATTGGCAACGCTCAACGCGTTTTTACACATCATAATATCCTGCTATTCGGCCCATTTTTGATCACTTAAAATGCCGGAAATGTCCGGAAAAGGCCGAAGGTGTACAGAACCTGATGCTCCGTATGCTCGTTGTAAGGGGCGTTCCATTTCTCGGGGATTGGCAGCGCGTAACGTGTTCTCTCACATCATAATATCCTGATATACGGCCCATTTTGAAACAATTAAAAAGCCGGAAATGTCCGGAAAAGGCCGAAGGTGTACAGAACCCGTTGCTCCGTATGCTCGTTGTAATGGAATTACCATTTTTGGGGGATTGGCAACGCTCAACGCGTTTTTACACATCATAATATCCTGCTATTCGGCCCATTTTTGATCACTTAAAATGCCGGAAATGTCCGGAAAAGGCCGAAGGTGTACAGAACCTGATGCTCCGTATGATCGTTGTAAGGGGCGTACCATTTCTCGGGGATTGGCAGCGCGTAACGTGTTCTCTCACATCATAATATCCTGATATACGGCCCATTTTGAAACAATTAAAAAGCCGGAAATGTCCGGAAAAGGCCGAAGGTGTACAGAACCCGTTGCTCCGTATGCTCGTTGTAATGGAATTACCATTTTTGGGGGATTGGCAGCGTGCAGCGAGATCTCACACCTCATAATATCCTGCGATACGACTCATTTTGAAACTATTAAAAAGCCGAAACTGGCCGGAAAAGGCCGAATATGTACAAGACAGGATTCTCCGCATGCTCGTTGTAATGGTAGTACCATTCTTCGAGGATTGGCTGCGCGCAAAGAGTTCTCTCACATCATAATATCCTGCGATACCACCCATTTCGAAACAATTAAAAAGCCGAAACTGGCCGGAAAAGGCCGAAAATGTACAAGACAGGATTCTCCGGATGCTGGTTGTATTGGAAGTACCATTCTTCGGGGATTGGCAGCGCGCACCGTGTTCTCTCACATCATAATATCCTGCTATTCTGCCCGTTTTTGATCACTTAATATGCCGGAGATGTCCGGAAAAGGCCGGAGGTGTACAGAACCTGATGCTCCGTATGCTCGTTGTAAGGGGCGTACCATTTCTCGGGGATTGGCAGCGCGTAACGTGTTCTCTCACATCATAATATCCTGATAAACGGCACATTTTGAAACAATTAAAAAGCCGGAAATGTCCGGAAAAGGCCGAAGGTGTACAGAACCCGTTGCTCCCTTTGCTTGTTGTAATGGAAGTACCATTTTTGGGGGGTTGGCAGAGAGCAACTGGTTCTTACACATCATAATATCCTGATATACGGCCCCTATTGAAGCAATTAAAAAGCCGGAAATGTCCGGAAAAGGCCGAAGGTGTACAGAACCCGCTGCTCCGTATGCTCGTTGTAATGGGCGTACCATTTTTCGGGGATTGGCAGCGTGCAGCGAGTTCTCACACCTCATAATATCCTGCGAAACGACTCATTTTGAAACTATTAAAATGCCGAAACTTGCCGGAAAAGGCCGAATATGTACAAGACAGGATTCTCCGCATGCTCGTTGTAATGGAAGTAACAATCTTCGGGGATTGGTTGCGCGCAACGAGTTCTCTCACATCATAATATCCTGATATACGGCCCATTTTGAAACAATTAAAAAGCCGGAAATGTCCGGAAAAGGCCGAAGGTGTACAGAACCCGTTGCTCCCTTTGCTTGTTGTAATGGAAGTACCATTTTTGGGGGGTTGGCAGAGAGCAACTGGGTCTTACACATCATAATATCCTGATATACGGCCCATTTTGAAGCAATTAAAAAGCCGGAAATGTCCGGAAAAGGCCGAAGGTGTAAAGAACCCGTTGCTCCGTATGCTCGTTGCAATGGGCGTACCATTTTTCGGGGATTTCCAGCGTGCAGCCAGTTCTCACACCTCATAATATCCTGCGATACGACCCATTTTGAAACTATTAAAAAGCCGAAACTGGCCGGAAATGGCCGAATATGTACAAGACAGGATTCTCCGCATGCTCGTTGTAATGGAAGTACCATTCTTCGGGGATTGGCAGCGCGCAACGAGTTCTCTCACATCATAATATCCTGATATACGGCCCATTTTGAAACAATTAAAAAGCCGGAAATGTCCGGAAAAGGCCGAAGGTGTACAGAACCTGATGCTCCGTATGCTCGTTGTAGTGGGCGTACCATTTTTCGGGGATTGTCAGCGTGCAGCGAGTTCTCACACCTCATAATATCCTGCGATACGACTCATTTTGAAACTATTAAAAAGCCGAAACTGGCCGGAAAAGGCCGAATATGTACAAGACAGGATTCTCCGCATGCTCGTTGTAATGGTAGTACCATTCTTCGAGGATTGGCTGCGTGCAACGAGTTCTCTCACATCATAATATCCTGCGATACGACCCATTTCGAAACAATTAAAAAGCCGAAACTGGCCGGAAAAGGCCGAAAATGTACAAGACAGGATTCTCCGGATGCTGGTTGTATTGGAAGTACCATTCTTCGGGGATTGGCAGCGCGCACCGTGTTCTCTCACATCATAATATCCTGCTATTCTGCCCGTTTTTGATCACTTAATATGCCGGAAATGTCCGGAAAAGGCCGAAGGTGTACAGAACCTGATGCTCCGTATGCTCGTTGTAAGGGGCGTACCATTTCTCGGGGATTGGCAGCGCGTAACGTGTTCTCGCACATCATAATATCCTGATAAACGGCACATTTTGAAACAATTAAAAAGCCGGAAATGTCCGGAAAAGGACGAAGGTGTACAGAACCCGTTGCTCCGTATGCTCGTCGTAGTGGGCGTACCATTTTTCGCGGATTGGCAGCGTGCACCGAGATCTCAAACATCATAATATCCTGCGATACGACCCTTTTTGAAACAATTAAAAAGCCGGTAATATCCGGAAAAGGCCGAAGGTGTACAGAACCCGTTGCTCCGTATGCTCGTTGTAATGGAATTACCATTTTTGGGGGATTGGCAGCGTGCAGCGAGTTCTCACACCTCATAATATCCTGCGAAACGACTCATTTTGAAACTATTAAAATGCAGAAACTTGCCGGAAAAGGCCGAATATGTGCAAGACAGGATTCTCCGCATGCTCGTTGTAATGGAAGTACCATTGTTCGGGGATTGGCAGCGCGCAACGAGTTCTCTCACATCATAATATCCTGATATACGGCCCATTTAGAAACAATTAAAAAGCCGGAAATGTCCGGAAAAGGCCGAAGGTGTACAGAACCCGTTGCTCCCTTTGCTTGTTGTAATGGAAGTACCATATTTGGGGGGTTAGCAGAGAGCAACTGGTTCTTACACATCATAATATCCTGATATACGGCCCATTTTGAAGCAATTAAAAAGCCGGAAATGTCCGGAAAAGGCCGAAGGTGTACAGAACCCGTTGCTCCGTATGCTCGTTGTAATGGGCGTACCATTTTTCGGGGATTTCCAGCGTGCAGCCAGTTCTCACACCTCATAATATCCTGCGATACGAATCATTTTGAAACTATTAAAAAGCCGAAACTGGCCGGAAATGGCCGAATATGTACAAGACAGGATTCTCCGCATGCTCGTTGTAATGGAAGTACCATTCTTCGGGGATTGGCAGCGCGCAACGAGTTCTCTCACATCATAATATCCTGATATACGGCCCATTTTGAAACAATTAAAAAGCCGGAAATGTCCGGAAAAGGCCGAAGGTGTACAGAACCCGTTGCTCCCTTTGCTTGTTGTAATGGGAGTACCATTTTTGAGGGGTTGGCAGAGAGCAACTGGTTCTTACACATCATAATATCCTGATATACGGCCCCTATTGAAGCAGTTAAAAAGCCGGAAATGTCCGGAAAAGGCCGAAGGTGTACAGAACCCGCTGCTCCGTATGCTCGTTGTAATGGGCGTACCATTTTTCGGGGATTTCCAGCGTGCAGCCAGTTCTCACACCTCATAATATCCTGCGATACGACCCATTTTGAAACTATTAAAAAGCCGAAACTGGCCGGAAATGGCCGAATATGTACAAGACAGGATTCTCTGCATGGTCGTTGTAATGGAAGTACCATTCTTCGGGGATTGGCAGCGCGCAACGAGTTCTCTCACATCATAATATCCTGCTATACGGCCCGTTTTTAATCACATAAAATGCCGGAGATGTCCGGAAAAGGCCGAAGGTGTACAGAACCCAATGCTCCGTTTGCTCGTTGTAATGGAAGTACCATTTTTGGGGGGTTGGCAGAGAGCAACTGGTTCTTACACATCATAATATCCTGATATACGGCCCATTTTGAAACAATTAAAAAGCCGGAAATATCCGGAAAAGGCCGAAGGTGTACAGAACCCGTTGCTCCGTATGCTCGTTGTAATGGAATTACCATTTTTGGGGTATTGGCAACGCTCAACGCGTTTTTACACATCATAATATCCTGCTATTCGGCCCATTTTTGATCACTTAAAATGCCGGAAATGTCCGGAAAAGGCCGAAGGTGTACAGAACCTGATGCTCCGTATGCTCGCTGTAGTGGGCGTTCCATTTTTCGGGGATTGGCAGCGTGCACCGTGTTCTCTCACATCATAATATCCTGCTATTCTGCCCGTTTTTGATCACTTAATATGCCGGAAATGTCCGGAAAAGGCCGAAGGTGTACAGAACCTGATGCTCCGTATGCTCGTTGTAAGGGGCGTACCATTTCTCGGGGATTGGCAGCGCGTAACGTGTTCTCTCACATCATAATATCCTGATAAACGGCACATTTTGAAACAATTAAAAAGCCGGAAATGTCCGGAAAAGGCCGAAGGTGTACAGAACCCTTTGCTCCGTATGCTCGTTGTAGTGGGCGTACCATTTTTCGCGGATTGGCAGCGTGCAGCGAGATCTCAAACGTCATAATCTCCTGCGATACGACCCTTTTTGAAACAATTAAAAAGCCGGTAATATCCGGAAAAGGCCGAAGGTGTACAGAACCCGTTGCTCCGTATGCTCGTTGTAATGGAAGGACCATTTTTGGGGGATTGGCAGCGTGCAACGAGTTCTCTCACATCATAATATCCTGCTATACGGCCCGTTTTTAATCACATAAAATGCCGGAGATGTCCGGAAAAGGCCGAAGGTGTACAGAACCCAATGCTCCGTTTGCTCGTTGTAATGGAAGTACCATTTTTGGGGGGTTGGCAGAGAGCAACTGGTTCTTACACATCATAATATCCTGATATACGGCCCATTTTGAAACAATTAAAAAGCCGGAAATATCCGGAAAAGGCCGAAGGTGTACAGAACCCGTTGCTCCGTATGCTCGTTGTAATGGAATTACCATTTTTGGGGTATTGGCAACGCTCAACGCGTTTTTACACATCATAATATCCTGCTATTCGGCCCATTTTTGATCACTTAAAATGCCGGAAATGTCCGGAAAAGGCCGAAGGTGTACAGAACCTGATGCTCCGTATGCTCGCTGTAGTGGGCGTTCCATTTTTCGGGGATTGGCAGCGTGCACCGTGTTCTCTCACATCATAATATCCTGCTATTCTGCCCGTTTTTGATCACTTAATATGCCGGAAATGTCCGGAAAAGGCCGAAGGTGTACAGAACCTGATGCTCCGTATGCTCGTTGTAAGGGGCGTACCATTTCTCGGGGATTGGCAGCGCGTAACGTGTTCTCTCACATCATAATATCCTGATATACGGCCCATTTTGAAACAATTAAAAAGCCGGAAATGTCCGGAAAAGGCCGAAGGTGTACAGAACCCAATGCTCCGTTTGCTCGATGTAATGGAAGTACCATTTTTGGGGGGTTGGCAGAGAGCAACTGGTTCTTACACATCATAATATCCTGATATACGGCCCATTTTGAAACAATTAAAAAGCCGGAAATATCCGGAAAAGGCCGAAGGTGTACAGAACCCGTTGCTCCGTATGCTCGTTGTAATGGAATTACCATTTTTGGGGGATTGGCAACGCTCAACGCGTTTTTACACATCATAATATCCTGCGATACGACTCATTTTGAAACTATTAAAAAGCCGAAACTGGCCGGAAAAGGCCGAATATGTACCAGACAGGATTCTCGTCATGCTCGTTGAAATGGTAGTACCATTCTTCGGGGATTTGCAGCGCGCAACGAGTTCCCTCACATCATAATATCCTGCTATACGGCCCGTTTTTAATCACATAAAATGCCGGAGATGTCCGGAAAAGGCCGAAGGTGTACAGAACCCAATGCTCCGTTTGCTCGTTGTAATGGAAGTACCATTTTTGGGGGGTTGGCAGAGAGCAACTGGTTCTTACACATCATAATATCCTGATATACGGCCCATTTTGAAACAATTAAAAAGCCGGAAATATCCGGAAAAGGCCGAAGGTGTACAGAACCCGTTGCTCCGTATGCTCGTTGTAATGGAATTACCATTTTTGGGGGATTGGCAACGCTCAACGCGTTTTTACACATCATAATATCCTGCGATACGACTCATTTTGAAACTATTAAAAAGCCGAAACTGGCCGGAAAAGGCCGAATATGTACCAGACAGGATTCTCGTCATGCTCGTTGAAATGGAAGTACGATTCTTCGGGGATTTGCAGCGCGCAACGAGTTCCCTCACATCATAATATCCTGCTATACGGCCCGTTTTTAATCACATAAAATGCCGGAGATGTCCGGAAAAGGCCGAAGGTGTACAGAACCCAATGCTCCGTTTGCTCGTTGTAATGGAAGTACCATTTTTGGGGGGTTGGCAGAGAGCAACTGGTTCTTACACATCATAATATCCTGATATACGGCCCATTTTGAAACAATTAAAAAGCCGGAAATATCCGGAAAAGGCCGAAGGTGTACAGAACCCGTTGCTCCGTATGCTCGTTGTAATGGAATTACCATTTTAGTGGGATTGGCAACGCTCAACGCGTTTTTACACATCATAATATCCTGCTATTCGGCCCATTTTTGATCACTTAAAATGCCGGAAATGTCCGGAAAAGGCCGAAGGTGTACAGAACCTGATGCTCCGTATGCTCGTTGTAAGGGGATTACCATTTCTCGGGGATTGGCAGCGCGTAACGTGTTCTCTCACATCATAATATCCTGATATACGGCCCATTTTGAAACAATTAAAAAGCCGGAAATGTCCGGAAAAGGCCGAAGGTGTACAGAACCCGTTGCTCCGTATGCTCGTTGTAATGGAATTACCATTTTTGGGGTATTGGCAACGCTCAACGCGTTTTTACACATCATAATATCCTGCTATTCGGCCCATTTTTGATCACTTAAAATGCCGGAAATGTCCGGAAAAGGCCGAAGGTGTACAGAACCTGATGCTCCGTATGCTCGCTGTAGTGGGCGTTCCATTTTTCGGGGATTGGCAGCGTGCACCGTGTTCTCTCACATCATAATATCCTGCTATTCTGCCCGTTTTTGATCACTTAATATGCCGGAAATGTCCGGAAAAGGCCGAAGGTGTACAGAACCTGATGCTCCGTATGCTCGTTGTAAGGGGCGTACCATTTCTCGGGGATTGGCAGCGCGTAACGTGTTCTCTCACATCATAATATCCTGATATACGGCCCATTTTGAAACAATTAAAAAGCCGGAAATGTCCGGAAAAGGCCGAAGGTGTACAGAACCCAATGCTCCGTTTGCTCGATGTAATGGAAGTACCATTTTTGGGGGGTTGGCAGAGAGCAACTGGTTCTTACACATCATAATATCCTGATATACGGCCCATTTTGAAACAATTAAAAAGCCGGAAATATCCGGAAAAGGCCGAAGGTGTACAGAACCCGTTGCTCCGTATGCTCGTTGTAATGGAATTACCATTTTTGGGGGATTGGCAACGCTCAACGCGTTTTTACACATCATAATATCCTGCGATACGACTCATTTTGAAACTATTAAAAAGCCGAAACTGGCCGGAAAAGGCCGAATATGTACCAGACAGGATTCTCGTCATGCTCGTTGAAATGGTAGTACCATTCTTCGGGGATTTGCAGCGCGCAACGAGTTCCCTCACATCATAATATCCTGCTATACGGCCCGTTTTTAATCACATAAAATGCCGGAGATGTCCGGAAAAGGCCGAAGGTGTACAGAACCCAATGCTCCGTTTGCTCGTTGTAATGGAAGTACCATTTTTGGGGGGTTGGCAGAGAGCAACTGGTTCTTACACATCATAATATCCTGATATACGGCCCATTTTGAAACAATTAAAAAGCCGGAAATATCCGGAAAAGGCCGAAGGTGTACAGAACCCGTTGCTCCGTATGCTCGTTGTAATGGAATTACCATTTTTGGGGGATTGGCAACGCTCAACGCGTTTTTACACATCATAATATCCTGCGATACGACTCATTTTGAAACTATTAAAAAGCCGAAACTGGCCGGAAAAGGCCGAATATGTACCAGACAGGATTCTCGTCATGCTCGTTGAAATGGAAGTACGATTCTTCGGGGATTTGCAGCGCGCAACGAGTTCCCTCACATCATAATATCCTGCTATACGGCCCGTTTTTAATCACATAAAATGCCGGAGATGTCCGGAAAAGGCCGAAGGTGTACAGAACCCAATGCTCCGTTTGCTCGTTGTAATGGAAGTACCATTTTTGGGGGGTTGGCAGAGAGCAACTGGTTCTTACACATCATAATATCCTGATATACGGCCCATTTTGAAACAATTAAAAAGCCGGAAATATCCGGAAAAGGCCGAAGGTGTACAGAACCCGTTGCTCCGTATGCTCGTTGTAATGGAATTACCATTTTAGTGGGATTGGCAACGCTCAACGCGTTTTTACACATCATAATATCCTGCTATTCGGCCCATTTTTGATCACTTAAAATGCCGGAAATGTCCGGAAAAGGCCGAAGGTGTACAGAACCTGATGCTCCGTATGCTCGTTGTAAGGGGATTACCATTTCTCGGGGATTGGCAGCGCGTAACGTGTTCTCTCACATCATAATATCCTGATATACGGCCCATTTTGAAACAATTAAAAAGCCGGAAATGTCCGGAAAAGGCCGAAGGTGTACAGAACCCGTTGCTCCGTATGCTCGTTGTAATGGAATTACCATTTTTGGGGGATTGGCAACGCTCAACGCGTTTTTACACATCATAATATCCTGCTATTCGGCCCATTTTTGATCACTTAAAATGCCGGAAATGTCCGGAAAAGGCCGAAGGTGTACAGAACCTGATGCTCCGTATGCTCGTTGTACTGGGCGTACCATTTTTCGGGGATTGTCAGCGTGCAGCGAGTTCTCACACCTCATAATATCCTGCGATACGACTCATTTTGAAACTATTAAAAAGCCGAAACTGGCCGGAAAAGGCCGAATATGTACAAGAGAGGATTCTCCGCATGCTCGTTGTAATGGTAGTACCATTCTTCGAGGATTGGCTGCGCGCAACGAGTTCTCTCACATCATAATATCCTGCGATACGACCCATTTCGAAACAATTAAAAAGCCGAAACTGGCCGGAAAAGGCCGAAAATGTACAAGACAGGATTCTCCGGATGCTGGTTGTATTGGAAGTACCATTCTTCGGGGATTGGCAGCGCGCACCGTGTTCTCTCACATCATAATATCCTGCTATTCTGCCCGTTTTTGATCACTTAATATGCCGGAAATGTCCGGAAAAGGCCGAAGGTGTACAGAACCTGATGCTCCGTATGCTCGTTGTAAGGGGCGTACCATTTCTCGGGGATTGGCAGCGCGTAACGTGTTCTCTCACATCATAATATCCTGATAAACTGCACATTTTGAAACAATTAAAAAGCCGGAAATGTCCGGAAAAGGACGAAGGTGTACAGAACCCGTTGCTCCGTATGCTCGTTGTAGTGGGCGTACCATTTTTCGCGGATTGGCAGCGTGCAGCGAGATCTCAAACATCATAATATCCTGCGATACGACCCTTTTTGAAACAATTAAAAAGCCGGTAATATCCGGAAAAGGCCGAAGGTGTACAGAACCCGTTGCTCCGTATGCTCGTTGTAATGGAATTACCATTTTTGGGGGATTGGCAGCGTGCAGCGAGTTCTCACACCTCATAATATCCTGCGAAGCGACTCATTTTGAAACTATTAAAATGCAGAAACTTGCCGGAAAAGGCCGAATATGTGCAAGACAGGATTCTCCGCATGCTCGTTGTAATGGAAGTACCATTCTTCGGGGATTGGCCGCACGCAACGAGTTCTCTCACATCATAATATCCTGATATACGGCCCATTTTGAAACAATTAAAAAACCGGAAATGTCCGGAAAAGGCCGAAGGTGTACAGAACCCGTTGCTCCGTATGATCGTTGTAATGGGCGTACCATTTTTCGGGGATTGGAAGCGTGCAGCGAGATCTCACACATCATAATATCGTGCGATACGACCCTTTTTGAAACAATTAAAAAGCCGGAAATATCCGGAAAAGGCCGAAGGTGTACAGAACCCGATTCTCCGTATGCTCGTTGTAAGGGAAGGACCATTTTTGGGGGATCGGCAACGCTCAACGCGTTTTTACACATCATAATATCCTGCAATTCGGCCCGTTTTTGATCACTTAAAATGCCGGAAATGTCCGGAAAAGGCCGAAGGTGTACAGAACCTGATGCTCCGTATGCTCGTTGTAAGGGGCGTACCATTTCTCGGGGATTGGCAGCGCGTAACGTGTTCTCTCGCATCATAATATCCTGATAAACGGCACATTTTGAAACAATTGAAAAGCCGGAAATGTACGGAAAAGGCCGAAGGTGTACAGAACCCAATGCTCCGTTTGCTCGTTGTAATGGAAGTACCATTTTTGGGGGGTTGGCAGAGAGCAACTGGTTCTTACACATCATAATATCCTGATATACTCCCCATTTTGAAACAATTAAAAAGCCGGAAAGTTCCGGAAGAGGCCGAAGGTGTACAGAACCCGTTGCTCCGTATGCTCGTTGTAATGGGCGTACCATTTTTCGGGGATTGGCAGCGTGCAGCGAGATCTCACACATCATAATATCCTGCGATACGACCCATTTTGATACTATTAAAAAGCCGAAACTGGCCGGAAATGGCCTAATATGTACAAGACAGGATTCTCCGCATGCTGGTTGTATTGGAAGTACCATTCTTCGGGGATTGGCAGCGCGCACCGAGTTCTCTCACATCATAATATCCTGCTATACGGCCCGTTTTTAATCACATAAAATGCCGGAGATGTCCGGAAAAGGCCGAAGGTGTACAGAACCCAATGCTCCGTTTGCTCGTTGTAATGGAAGTACCATTTTTGGGGGGTTGGCAGAGAGCAACTGGTTCTTACACATCATAATATCCTGATATACGGCCCATTTTGAAACAATTAAAAAGCCGGAAATATCCGGAAAAGGCCGAAGGTGTACAGAACCCGTTGCTCCGTATGCTCGTTGTAATGGAATTACCATTTTTGGGGTATTGGCAACGCTCAACGCGTTTTTACACATCATAATATCCTGCTATTCGGCCCATTTTTGATCACTTAAAATGCCGGAAATGTCAGGAAAAGGCCGAAGGTGTACAGAACCTGATGCTCCGTATGCTCGCTGTAGTGGGCGTTCCATTTTTCGGGGATTGGCAGCGTGCACCGTGTTCTCTCACATCATAATATCCTGCTATTCTGCCCGTTTTTGATCACTTAATATGCCGGAAATGTCCGGAAAAGGCCGAAGGTGTACAGAACCTGATGCTCCGTATGCTCGTTGTAAGGGGCGTACCATTTCTCGGGGATTGGCAGCGCGTAACGTGTTCTCTCACTTCATAATATCCTGATAAACGGCACATTTTGAAACAATTAAAAAGCCGGAAATGTCCGGAAAAGGCCGAAGGTGTACAGAACCCGTTGCTCCGTATGCTCGTTGTAGTGGGCGTACCATTTTTCGCGGATTGGCAGCGTGCAGCGAGATCTCAAACATCATAATATCCTGCGATACGACCCTATTTGAAACAATTAAAAAGCCGGTAATATCCGGAAAAGGCCGAAGGTGTACAGAACCCGTTGCTCCGTATGCTCGTTGTAATGGAAGGACCATTTTTGGGGGATTGGCAGCGTGCAGCGAGTTCTCACACCTCATAATATCCTGCTATTCGGCCCATTTTTGATCACTTAAAATGCCGGAAATGTCCGGAAAAGGCCGAAGGTGTACAGAACCTGATGCTCCGTATGCTCGTTGTAAGGGGCGTACCATTTCTCGGGGATTGGCAGCGCGTAACGTGTTCTCTCTCATCATAATATCCTGATAAACGGCACATTTTGAAACAATTAAAAAGCCGGTAATATCCGGAAAAGGCCGAAGGTGTACAGAACCCGTTGCTCCGTATGCTCGTTGTAATGGAATTACCATTTTTGGGGGATTGGCAGCGTGCAGCGAGTTCTCACACCTCATAATATCCTGCGAAACGACTCATTTTGAAACTATTAAAATGCAGAAACTTGCCGGAAAAGGCCGAATATGTGCAAGACAGGATTCTCCGCATGCTCGTTGTAATGGAAGTACCATTCTTCGGGGATTGGCAGCACGCAACGAGTTCTCTCACATCATAATATCCTGCGATACGACCCATTTGGAAACAATTAAAAAGCCGGAAATATCTGGAAAAGGCCGAAGGTGTACAGAACCCGTTGCTCCGTATGCTCGTTGTAATGGGCGTACCATTTTTCGGGGATTGGCAGCGTGCAGCGAGATCTCACACATCATAATATCCTGCGATACGACCCTTTTTGAAACAATTAAAAAGCCGGAAATATCCGGAAAAGGCCGAAGGTGTACAGAACCCGTTGCTCCGTATGCTCGTTGTAATGGGCGTACCATTTTTCGGGGATTGGCAGCGCGCAGCGAGTTCTCACACCTCATAATATCCTGCGATACGACCCATTTTGAAACTATTAAAAAGCCGAAACTGGCCGGAAAAGGCCGAATATGTACAAGACAGGATTCTCCGCATGCTCGTTGTAATGGATGTACCATTCTTTGGGGATTGGCAGCGCGCAACGAGTTCTCTCACATCATAATATCCTGCGATACGACCCATTTTGAAACAATTAAAAAGCCGGAAATGTCCGGAAAATGCCGAAGTTGTACAGAACCCGTTGCTCCGTATGCTCGTTGAAATGGAAGGACCATTTTTGGGGGATTTGCAGCGTGCAGCGTGCAGCGAGCTCTCACACCTCATAATATCCTGCGAAACGACTCATTTTGAAACTATTAAAAAGCCGAAACTTGCCGGAAAAGGCCGAATATGTACAAGACAGGATTCTCCGCATGCTCGTTGTAATGGAAGTACCATTCTTCGGTGATTGGCAGCGCGCAACGAGTTCTCTCACATCATAATATCCTGCTATACGGCCCGTTTTTAATCACATAATATGCCGGAGATGTCCGGAAAAGGCCGAAGGTGTACAGATCCCGATGCTCCGTTTGCTCGTTGTAATGGAAGTACCATTTTTCGGGGATGGGCAGCGTGCATCGTGTTCTCACACATCATAATATCCTGCGATACGACCCATTTTGAAACAATTAAATAGCCGGAAATGTCCGGAAAAGGCCGAAGGTGTACAGAACCCGATGCTCCGTTTGCTTGTTGTAATGGAAGTACCATTTTTGGGGGGTTGGCAGAGAGCAACTGGCTCTTACACATCATAATAATCTGATATACGGCCCATTTTGAAACAATTAAAAAACCGGAAATGTCCGGAAAAGGCCGAAGGTGTACAGAACCCGTTGCTCCGTATGATCGTTGTAATGGGCGTACCATTTTTCGGGGATTGGAAGCGTGCAGCGAGATCTCACACATCATAATATCGTGCGATACGACCCTTTTTGAAACAATTAAAAAGCCGGAAATATCCGGAAAAGGCCGAAGGTGTACAGAACCCGATTCTCCGTATGCTCGTTGTAAGGGAAGGACCATTTTTGGGGGATCGGCAACGCTCAACGCGTTTTTACACATCATAATATCCTGCAATTCGGCCCGTTTTTGATCACTTAAAATGCCGGAAATGTCCGGAAAAGGCCGAAGGTGTACAGAACCTGATGCTCCGTATGCTCGTTGTAAGGGGCGTACCATTTCTCGGGGATTGGCAGCGCGTAACGTGTTCTCTCGCATCATAATATCCTGATAAACGGCACATTTTGAAACAATTGAAAAGCCGGAAATGTATGGAAAAGGCCGAAGGTGTACAGAACCCAATGCTCCGTTTGCTCGTTGTAATGGAAGTACCATTTTTGGGGGGTTGGCAGAGAGCAACTGGTTCTTACACATCATAATATCCTGATATACTCCCCATTTTGAAACAATTAAAAAGCCGGAAAGTTCCGGAAAAGGCCGAAGGTGTACAGAACCCGTTGCTCCGTATGCTCGTTGTAATGGGCGTACCATTTTTCGGGGATTGGCAGCGTGCAGCGAGATCTCACACATCATAATATCCTGCGATACGACCCATTTTGATACTATTAAAAAGCCGAAACTGGCCGGAAATGGCCTAATATGTACAAGACAGGATTCTCCGCATGCTGGTTGTATTGGAAGTACCATTCTTCGGGGATTGGCAGCGCGCACCGAGTTCTCTCACATCATAATATCCTGCTATACGGCCCGTTTTTAATCACATAAAATGCCGGAGATGTCCGGAAAAGGCCGAAGGTGTACAGAACCCAATGCTCCGTTTGCTCGTTGTAATGGAAGTACCATTTTTGGGGGGTTGGCAGAGAGCAACTGGTTCTTACACATCATAATATCCTGATATACGGCCCATTTTGAAACAATTAAAAAGCCGGAAATATCCGGAAAAGGCCGAAGGTGTACAGAACCCGTTGCTCCGTATGCTCGTTGTAATGGAATTACCATTTTTGGGGTATTGGCAACGCTCAACGCGTTTTTACACATCATAATATCCTGCTATTCGGCCCAGTTTTGATCACTTAAAATGCCGGAAATGTCCGGAAAAGGCCGAAGGTGTACAGAACCTGATGCTCCGTATGCTCGCTGTAGTGGGCGTTCCATTTTTCGGGGATTGGCAGCGTGCACCGTGTTCTCTCACATCATAATATCCTGCTATTCTGCCCGTTTTTGATCACTTAATATGCCGGAAATGTCCGGAAAAGGCCGAAGGTGTACAGAACCTGATGCTCCGTATGCTCGTTGTAAGGGGCGTACCATTTCTCGGGGATTGGCAGCGCGTAACGTGTTCTCTCACATCATAATATCCTGATAAACGGCACATTTTGAAACAATTAAAAAGCCGGAAATGTCCGGAAAAGGCCGAAGGTGTACAGAACCCTTTGCTCCGTATGCTCGTTGTAGTGGGCGTACCATTTTTCGCGGATTGGCAGCGTGCAGCGAGATCTCAAACGTCATAATATCCTGCGATACGACCCTTTTTGAAACAATTAAAAAGCCGGTAATATCCGGAAAAGGCCGAAGGTGTACAGAACCCGTTGCTCCGTATGCTCGTTGTAATGGAAGGACCATTTTTGGGGGATTGGCAGCGTGCAACGAGTTCTCTCACATCATAATATCCTGCTATACGGCCCGTTTTTAATCACATAAAATGCCGGAGATGTCCGGAAAAGGCCGAAGGTGTACAGAACCCAATGCTCCGTTTGCTCGTTGTAATGGAAGTACCATTTTTGGGGGGTTGGCAGAGAGCAACTGGTTCTTACACATCATAATATCCTGATATACGGCCCATTTTGAAACAATTAAAAAGCCGGAAATATCCGGAAAAGGCCGAAGGTGTACAGAACCCGTTGCTCCGTATGCTCGTTGTAATGGAATTACCATTTTTGGGGTATTTGCAACGCTCAACGCGTTTTTACACATCATAATATCCTGCTATTCGGCCCATTTTTGATCACTTAAAATGCCGGAAATGTCCGGAAAAGGCCGAAGGTGTACAGAACCTGATGCTCCGTATGCTCGCAGTAGTGGGCGTTCCATTTTTCGGGGATTGGCAGCGTGCACCGTGTTCTCTCACATCATAATATCCTGCTATTCTGCCCGTTTTTGATCACTTAATATGCCGGAAATGTCCGGAAAAGGCCGAAGGTGTACAGAACCTGATGCTCCGTATGCTCGTTGTAAGGGGCGTACCATTTCTCGGGGATTGGCAGCGCGTAACGTGTTCTCTCACATCATAATATCCTGATATACGGCCCATTTTGAAACAATTAAAAAGCCGGAAATGTCCGGAAAAGGCCGAAGGTGTACAGAACCCAATGCTCCGTTTGCTCGATGTAATGGAAGTACCATTTTTGGGGGGTTGGCAGAGAGCAACTGGTTCTTACACATCATAATATCCTGATATACGGCCCATTTTGAAACAATTAAAAAGCCGGAAATATCCGGAAAAGGCCGAAGGTGTACAGAACCCGTTGCTCCGTATGCTCGTTGTAATGGAATTACCATTTTTGGGGGATTGGCAGAGAGCAACTGGTTCTTACACATCATAATATCCTGATATACGGCCCATTTTGAAACAATTAAAAAGCCGGAAATATCCGGAAAAGGCCGAAGGTGTACAGAACCCGTTGCTCCGTATGCTCGTTGTAATGGAATTACCATTTTTGGGGGATTGGCAACGCTCAACGCGTTTTTACACATCATAATATCCTGCGATACGACTCATTTTGAAACTATTAAAAAGCCGAAACTGGCCGGAAAAGGCCGAATATGTACCAGACAGGATTCTCGTCATGCTCGTTGAAATGGAAGTACGATTCTTCGGGGATTTGCAGCGCGCAACGAGTTCCCTCACATCATAATATCCTGCTATACGGCCCGTTTTTAATCACATAAAATGCCGGAGATGTCCGGAAAAGGCCGAAGGTGTACAGAACCTGATGCTCCGTATGCTCGTTGTAAGGGGATTACCATTTCTCGGGGATTGGCAGCGCGTAACGTGTTCTCTCACATCATAATATCCTGATATACGGCCCATTTTGAAACAATTAAAAAGCCGGAAATGTCCGGAAAAGGCCGAAGGTGTACAGAACCCGTTGCTCCGTATGCTCGTTGTAATGGAATTACCATTTTTGGGGGATTGGCAACGCTCAACGCGTTTTTACACATCATAATATCCTGCTATTCGGCCCATTTTTGATCACTTAAAATGCCGGAAATGTCCGGAAAAGGCCGAAGGTGTACAGAACCTGATGCTCCGTATGCTCGTTGTACTGGGCGTACCATTTTTCGGGGATTGTCAGCGTGCAGCGAGTTCTCACACCTCATAATATCCTGCGATACGACTCATTTTGAAACTATTAAAAAGCCGAAACTGGCCGGAAAAGGCCGAATATGTACAAGAGAGGATTCTCCGCATGCTCGTTGTAATGGTAGTACCATTCTTCGAGGATTGGCTGCGCGCAACGAGTTCTCTCACATCATAATATCCTGCGATACGACCCATTTCGAAACAATTAAAAAGCCGAAACTGGCCGGAAAAGGCCGAAAATGTACAAGACAGGATTCTCCGGATGCTGGTTGTATTGGAAGTACCATTCTTCGGGGATTGGCAGCGCGCACCGTGTTCTCTCACATCATAATATCCTGCTATTCTGCCCGTTTTTGATCACTTAATATGCCGGAAATGTCCGGAAAAGGCCGAAGGTGTACAGAACCTGATGCTCCGTATGCTCGTTGTAAGGGGCGTACCATTTCTCGGGGATTGGCAGCGCGTAACGTGTTCTCTCACATCATAATATCCTGATAAACTGCACATTTTGAAACAATTAAAAAGCCGGAAATGTCCGGAAAAGGACGAAGGTGTACAGAACCCGTTGCTCCGTATGCTCGTTGTAGTGGGCGTACCATTTTTCGCGGATTGGCAGCGTGCAGCGAGATCTCAAACATCATAATATCCTGCGATACGACCCTTTTTGAAACAATTAAAAAGCCGGTAATATCCGGAAAAGGCCGAAGGTGTACAGAACCCGTTGCTCCGTATGCTCGTTGTAATGGAATTACCATTTTTGGGGGATTGGCAGCGTGCAGCGAGTTCTCACACCTCATAATATCCTGCGAAGCGACTCATTTTGAAACTATTAAAATGCAGAAACTTGCCGGAAAAGGCCGAATATGTGCAAGACAGGATTCTCCGCATGCTCGTTGTAATGGAAGTACCATTCTTCGGGGATTGGCAGCGCGCAACGAGTTCTCTCACATCATAATATCCTGCTATTCGGCCCATTTTTGATCACTTAAAATGCCGGAAATGTCAGGAAAAGGCCGAAGGTGTACAGAACCTGATGCTCCGTATGCTCGCTGTAGTGGGCGTTCCATTTTTCGGGGATTGGCAGCGTGCACCGTGTTCTCTCACATCATAATATCCTGCTATTCTGCCCGTTTTTGATCACTTAATATGCCGGAAATGTCCGGAAAAGGCCGAAGGTGTACAGAACCTGATGCTCCGTATGCTCGTTGTAAGGGGCGTACCATTTCTCGGGGATTGGCAGCGCGTAACGTGTTCTCTCACATCATAATATCCTGATAAACGGCACATTTTGAAACAATTAAAAAGCCGGAAATGTCCGGAAAAGGCCGAAGGTGTACAGAACCCGTTGCTCCGTATGCTCGTTGTAGTGGGCGTACCATTTTTCGCGGATTGGCAGCGTGCAGCGAGATCTCAAACATCATAATATCCTGCGATACGACCCTATTTGAAACAATTAAAAAGCCGGTAATATCCGGAAAAGGCCGAAGGTGTACAGAACCCGTTGCTCCGTATGCTCGTTGTAATGGAAGGACCATTTTTGGGGGATTGGCAGCGTGCAGCGAGTTCTCACACCTCATAATATCCTGCTATTCGGCCCATTTTTGATCACTTAAAATGCCGGAAATGTCCGGAAAAGGCCGAAGGTGTACAGAACCTGATGCTCCGTATGCTCGTTGTAAGGGGCGTACCATTTCTCGGGGATTGGCAGCGCGTAACGTGTTCTCTCTCATCATAATATCCTGATAAACGGCACATTTTGAAACAATTAAAAAGCCGGTAATATCCGGAAAAGGCCGAAGGTGTACAGAACCCGTTGCTCCGTTTGCTCGTTGTAATGGAAGTACCATTTTTGGGGGGTTGGCAGAGAGCAACTGGTTCTTACACATCATAATATCCTGATATACGGCCCATTTTGAAACAATTAAAAAGCCGGAAATATCCGGAAAAGGCCGAAGGTGTACAGAACCCGTTGCTCCGTATGCTCGTTGTAATGGAATTACCATTTTTGGGGTATTGGCAACGCTCAACGCGTTTTTACACATCATAATATCCTGCTATTCGGCCCATTTTTGATCACTTAAAATGCCGGAAATGTCCGGAAAAGGCCGAAGGTGTACAGAACCTGATGCTCCGTATGCTCGCTGTAGTGGGCGTTCCATTTTTCGGGGATTGGCAGCGTGCACCGTGTTCTCTCACATCATAATATCCTGCTATTCTGCCCGTTTTTGATCACTTAATATGCCGGAAATGTCCGGAAAAGGCCGAAGGTATACAGAACCTGATGCTCCGTATGCTCGTTGTAAGGGGCGTACCATTTCTCGGGGATTGGCAGCGCGTAACGTGTTCTCTCACATCATAATATCCTGATAAACGGCACATTTTGAAACAATTAAAAAGCCGGAAATGTCCGGAAAAGGCCGAAGGTGTACAGAACCCGTTGCTCCGTATGCTCGTTGTAGTGGGCGTACCATTTTTCGCGGATTGGCAGCGTGCAGCGAGATCTCAAACATCATAATATCCTGCGATACGACCCTATTTGAAACAATTAAAAAGCCGGTAATATCCGGAAAAGGCCGAAGGTGTACAGAACCCGTTGCTCTGTATGCTCGTTGTAATGGAAGGACCATTTTTGGGGGATTGGCAGCGTGCAGCGAGTTCTCACACCTCATAATATCCTGCTATTCGGCCCATTTTTGATCACTTAAAATGCCGGAAATGTCCGGAAAAGGCCGAAGGTGTACAGAACCTGATGCTCCGTATGCTCGTTGTAAGGGGCGTACCATTTCTCGGGGATTGGCAGCGCGTAACGTGTTCTCTCTCATCATAATATCCTGATAAACGGCACATTTTGAAACAATTAAAAAGCCGGAAATGTCCGGAAAAGGCCGAATGTGTACAGAACCCGTTGCTCCGTATGCTCGTTGTAGTGGGCGTACCATTTTTCGGGGATTGGCAGCGTGCTGCGAGTTCTCACACCTCATAATATCCGGCGATACGACTCATTTTGAGACTATTAAAAAGCCGAAACTGGCCGGAAAAGGCCGAATATGTACAAGACAGGATTCTCCGCATGCTCGTTGTAATGGAAGTACCATTCTTCGGGGATTGGCTGCGCGCAACGAGTTCTCTCACATCATAATATCCTGCGATACGACCCATTTTGAAACAATTAAAAAGCCGAAACTGGCCGGAAAAGGCCGAAAATGTACAAGACAGGATTCTCCGGATGCTGGTTGTATTGGAAGTACCATTCTTCGGGGATTGGCAGCGAGCACCGTGTTCTCTCACATCATAATATCCTGCTATTATGCCCGTTTTTGATCACTTAATATGCCGGAAATGTCCGGAAAAGGCCGAAGGTGTACAGAACCTCATGCTCCGTATGCTCGTTGTAAGGGGCGTACCATTTCTCGGGGATTGGCAGCGCGTAACGTGTTCTCTCACATCATAATATCCTGATAAACGGCACATTTTGAAACAATTAAAAAGCCGGAAATGTCCGGAAAAGACCGAAGGTGTACAGAACCCGTTTCTCCGTATGCTCGTTGTAGTGGGCGTACCATTTTTCGGGGATTGGCAGCGTGCAGCGAGATCTCAAACATCATAATATCCTGCGATACGACCATTTTGAAACAATTAAAAAGCCGGTAATATCCGGAAAAGGCCGAAGGTGTACAGAACCCGTTGCTCCGTATGCTCGTTGTAATGGAAGGACCATTTTTGGGGGATTGGCAGCGTGCAGCGAGTTCTCACACCTCATAATATCCTGCGAAACGACTCATTTTGAAACTATTAAAATGCCGAAACTTGCCGGAAATGGCCGAATATGTACAAGACAGGATTCTCCGCATGCTCGTTGTAAGGGAAGTACCATTCTTCGGGGATTGGCAGCGCGCAACGAGTTCTCTCACATCATAATATCCTGATATAGGGCCCATTTTGAAACAATTAAAAAGCCGGATGTGTCCGGAAAAGGCCGAAGGTGTACAGAACCCGTTGCTCCCTTTGCTTGTTGTAATGGAAGTACCATTTTTGGGGGGTTGGCAGAGACCAACTGGTTCTTACACATCATAATATCCTGATATACGGCCCCTATTGAAGCAATTAAAAAGCCTGAAATGTCCGGAAAAGGCCGAAGGTGTACAGAACCCGCTGCTCCGTATGCTCGTTGTAATGGGCGTACCATTTTTCGGGGATCTCCAGCGTGTAGCCAGTTCTCACACCTCATAATATCCTGCGATACGACCCATTTTGAAACTATTAAAAAGCCGAAACTGGCCGGAAATGGCCGAATATGTACAAGACAGGATTCTCCGCATGGTCGTTGTAATGGAAGTAGCATTCTTCGGGGATTGGCAGCGCGCAACGAGTTCTCTCACATCATAATATCCTGCTATTCGCCCATTTTTGATCACTTAAAATGCCGGAAATGTCCGGAAAAGGCCGAAGGTGTACAGAACCTGATGCTCCGTATGCTCGTTGTAAGGGGCGTACCATTTCTCGGGGATTGGCAGCGCGTAACGTGTTCTCTCTCATCATAATATCCTGATAAACGGCACATTTTGAAACAATTAAAAAGCCGGAAATGACCGGAAAAGGCCGAAGGTGTACAGAACCCGTTGCTCCGTATGCTCGTTGTAATGGGCGTACCATTTTTCGGGGATTGGCAGCGTGCAGCGAGTTCTCACACCTCATAATATCCTGCGATACGACTCATTTTGAAACTGTTAAAAAGCCGAAACTGGCCGGAAAAGGCCGAATATGTACAAGAGAGGATTCTCCGCATGCTCGTTGTAATGGAAGTACCATTCTTCGGGGATTGGCAGCGCGCAACGAGTTCTCTCACATCATAATATCCTGATATACGGCCCATTTTGAAACAAAAAAATAGCCGGAAATGTCCGGAAAAGGCCGAAGGTGTACAGAACCGGTTGCTCCCTTTGCTTGTTGTAATGGAACTACCGTTTTTGGGGGGTTGGCAGAGAGCAACTGGTTCTTACACATCATAACATCCTGATATACGGCCCATTTTGAAGCAATTAAAAAGCCGGAAATGTCCGGAAAAGGCCGAAGGTGTACAGAACCCGTTGCTCCGTATGCTCGTTGTAATGGGCGTACCATTTTTCGGGGATTTCCAGCGTGCAGCCAGTTCTCACACCTCATAATATCCTGCGATACGACCCATTTTGAAACTATTAAAAAGCCGAAACTGGCCGGAAATGGCCGAATATGTACAAGACAGGATTCTCCGCATGGTCGTTGTAATGGAAGTACCATTCTTCGGGGATTGGCAGCGCGCAACGAGTTCCCTCACATCATAATATCCTGCTATACGGCCCGTTTTTAATCACATGAAATGCCGGAGATGTCCGGAAAAGGCCGAAGGTGTACAGAACCCAATGCTCCGTTTGCTCGTTGTAATGGAAGTACCATTTTTGGGGGGTTGGCAGAGAGCACCTGGTTCTTACACATCATAATATCCTGATATACGGCCCATTTTGAAACAATTAAAAAGCCGGAAATATCCGGAAAAGGCCGAAGGTGTACAGAACCCGTTGCTCCGTATGCTCGTTGTAATGGAAGGACCATTTTTGGGGGATTGGCAACGCTCAACGCGTTTTTACACATCATAATATCCTGCTATTCGGCCCATTTTTGATCACTTAAAATGCCGGAAATGTCCGGAAAAGGCCGAAGGTGTACAGAACCTGATGCTCCGTATGCTCGTTGTAAGGGGCGTACCATTTCTCGGGGATTGGCAGCGCGTAACGTGTTCTCTCTCATCATAATATCCTGATAAACGGCACATTTTGAAACAATTAAAAAGCCGGAAATGTCCGGAAAAGGCCGAAGGTGTACAGAACCCGTTGCTCCGTATGCTCGTTGTAGTGGGCGTACCATTTTTCGGGAATTGGCAGCGTGCAGCGAGTTCTCACACCTCATAATATCCTGCGATACGACTCATTTTGAAACTATTAAAAAGCCGAAACTGGCCGGAAAAGGCCGAATATGTACAAGACAGGATTCTCCGCATGCTCGTTGTAATGGAAGTACCATTCTTCGGGGATTGGCTGCGCGCAACGAGTTCTCTCACATCATAATATCCTGCGATACGACCCATTTTGAAACAATTAAAAAGCCGAAACTGGCCGGAAAAGGCCGAAAATGTACAAGACAGGATTCTCCGGATGCTGGTTGTATTGGAAGTACCATTCTGCGGGGATTGGCAGCGCGCACGGTGTTCTCTCACATCATAATATCCTGCTATTCTGCCCGTTTTTGATCACTTAATATGCCGGAAATGTCCGGAAAAGGCCGAAGGTGTACAGAACCTGATGCTCCGTATGCTCGTTGTAAGGGGCGTACCATTTCTCGGGGATTGGCAGCGCGTAACGTGTTCTCTCTCATCATAATATCCTGATAAACGGCACATTTTGAAACAATTAAAAAGCCGGAAATGTCCGGAAAAGGCCGAAGGTGTACAGAACCCGTTGCTCCGTATGCTCGTTGTAGTGGGCGTACCATTTTTCGGGGATTGGCAGCGTGCTGCGAGTTCTCACACCTCATAATATCCGGCGATACGACTCATTTTGAAACTATTAAAAAGCCGATACTGGCCGGAAAAGGCCGAAGGTGTACAGAACCCGTTGCTCCGTATGCTCGTTGTAGTGGGCGTACCATTTTTCGGGGATTGGCAGCGTGCAGCGAGATCTCAAACATCATAATATCCTGCGATACGACCCTTTTTGAAACAATTAAAAAGCCGATACTGGCCGGAAAAGGCCGAATATGTACAAGACAGGATTCTCCGCATGCTCGTTGTAATGGAAGTACCATTCTTCGGGGATTGGCTGCGCGCAACGAGTTCTCTCACATCATAATATCCTGCGATACGACCCATTTTGAAACAATTAAAAAGCCGAAACTGGCCGGAAAAGGCCGAAAATGTACAAGAAAGGATTCTCCGGATGCTGGTTGTATTGGAAGTACCATTCTTCGGGGATTGGCAGCGCGCACCGTGTTCTCTCACATCATAATATCCTGCTATTCTGCCCGTTTTTGATCACTTAATATGCCGGAAATGTCCGGAAAAGGCCGAAGGTGTACAGAACCTGATGCTCCGTATGCTCGTTGTAAGGGGCGTACCATTTCTCGGGGATTGGCAGCGCGTAACGTGTTCTCTCACATCATAATATCCTGATAAACGGCACATTTTGAAACAATTAAAAAGCCGGAAATGTCCGGAAAAGGCCGAAGGTGTACAGAACCCGTTGCTCCGTATGCTCGTTGTAGTGGGCGTACCATTTTTCGGGGATTGGCAGCGTGCAGCGAGATCTCAAACATCATAATATCCTGCGATACGACCCTTTTTGAAACAATTAAAAAGCCGGTAATATCCGGAAAAGGCCGAAGGTGTACAGAACCCGTTGCTCCGTATGCTCGTTGTAATGGAAGGACCATTTTTGGGGGATTGGCAGCGTGCAGCGAGTTCTCACACCTCATAATATCCTGCGAAACGACTCATTTTGAAACTATTAAAATGCCGAAACTTGTCGGAAAAGGCCGAATATGTACAAGACAGGATTCTCCGCATGCTCGTTGTAATGGAAGTACCATTCTTCGGGGATTGGCAGCGCGCAACGAGTTCTCTCACATCATAATATCCTGATATAGGGCCCATTTTTAATCACATGAAATGCCGGATATGTCCGGAAAAGCCCGAAGGTGTACAGAACCCAATGCTCCGTTTGCTCGTTGTACTGGAAGTACCATTTTTGGGGGGTTGGCAGAGAGCAACTGGTTCTTACACATCATAATATCCTGATATACGGCCCATTTTGAAACAATTAAAAAGCCGGGAATATCCGGAAAAGGCCGGAGGTGTACAGAACCCGTTGCTCCGTATGCTCGTTGTAATGGAAGGACCATTTTTGGGGGATTGGCAACGCTCAACGCGTTTTTACACATCATAATATCCTGCTATTCGCCCATTTTTGATCACTTAAAATGCCGGAAATGTCCGGAAAAGGCCGAAGGTGTACAGAACCTGATGCTCCGTATGCTCGTTGTAAGGGGCGTACCATTTCTCGGGGATTGGCAGCGCGTAACGTGTTCTCTCACATCATAATATCCTGATAAACGGCACATTTTGAAACAATTAAAAAGCCGGAAATGTCCGGAAAAGGCCGAAGGTGTACAGAACCCGTTGCTCCGTATGCTCGTTGTAGTGGGCGTACCATTTTTCGCGGATTGGCAGCGTGCAGCGAGATCTCAAATATCATAATATCCTGCGATACGACCCTATTTGAAACAATTAAAAAGCCGGTAATATCCGGAAAAGGCCGAAGGTGTACAGAACCCGTTGCTCCGTATGCTCGTTGTAATGGAAGGACCATTTTTGGGGGATTGGCAGCGTGCAGCGAGTTCTCACACCTCATAATATCCTGCTATTCGGCCCATTTTTGATCACTTAAAATGCCGGAAATGTCCGGAAAAGGCCGAAGGTGTACAGAACCTGATGCTCCGTATGCTCGTTGTAAGGGGCGTACCATTTCTCGGGGATTGGCAGCGCGTAACGTGTTCTCTCTCATCATAATATCCTGATAAACGGCACATTTTGAAACAATTAAAAAGCCGGTAATATCCGGAAAAGGCCGAAGGTGTACAGAACCCGTTGCTCCGTATGCTCGTTGTAATGGAATTACCATTTTTGGGGGATTGGCAGCGTGCAGCGAGTTCTCACACCTCATAATATCCTGCGAAACGACTCATTTTGAAACTATTAAAATGCAGAAACTTGCCGGAAAAGGCCGAATATGTGCAAGACAGGATTCACCGCATGCTCGTTGTAATGGAAGTACCATTCTTCGGGGATTGGCAGCACGCAACGAGTTCTCTCACATCATAATATCCTGATATACGGCCCATTTTGAAACAATTAAAAAGCCGGAAATGTCCGGAAAAGGCCGAAGGTGTACAGAACCCGTTGCTCCCTTTGCTTGTTGTAATGGAAGTACCATATTTGGGGGGTTGGCAGAGAGCAACTGGTTCTTACACATCATAATATCCTGATATACGGCCCATTTTGAAGCAATTAAAAAGCCGGAAATGTCCGGAAAAGGCCGAAGGTGTACAGAACCCGTTGCTCCGTATGCTCGTTGTAATGGGCGTACCATTTTTCGGGGATTTCCAGCGTGCAGCCAGTTCTCACACCTCATAATATCCTGCGATACGAACCATTTTGAAACTATTAAAAAGCCGAAACTGGCCGGAAATGGCCGAATATGTACAAGACAGGATTCTCCGCATGCTCGTTGTAATGGAAGTACCATTCTTCGGGGATTGGCAGCGCGCAACGAGTTCTCTCACATCATAATATCCTGATATACGGCCCATTTTGAAACAATTAAAAAGCCGGAAATGTCCGGAAAAGGCCGAAGGTGTACAGAACCCGTTGCTCCCTTTGCTTGTTGTAATGGAAGTACCATATTTGGGGGGTTGGCAGAGAGCAACTGGTTCTTACACATCATAACATCCTGATATACGGCCCATTTTGAAGCAATTAAAAAGCCGGAAATGTCCGGAAAAGGCCGAAGGTGTACAGAACCCGTTGCTCCGTATGCTCGTTGTAATGGGCGTACCATTTTTCGGGGATTTCCAGCGTGCAGCCAGTTCTCACACCTCATAATATCCTGCGATACGACCCATTTTGAAACTATTAAAAAGCCGAAACTGGCCGGAAATGGCCGAATATGTACAAGACAGGATTCTCCGCATGGTCGTTGTAATGGAAGTACCATTCTTCGGGGATTGGCAGCGCGCAACGAGTTCCCTCACATCATAATATCCTGCTATACGGCCCGTTTTTAATCACATGAAATGCCGGAGATGTCCGGAAAAGGCCGAAGGTGTACAGAACCCAATGCTCCGTTTGCTCGTTGTAATGGAAGTACCATTTTTGGGGGGTTGGCAGAGAGCACCTGGTTCTTACACATCATAATATCCTGATATACGGCCCATTTTGAAACAATTAAAAAGCCGGAAATATCCGGAAAAGGCCGAAGGTGTACAGAACCCGTTGCTCCGTATGCTCGTTGTAATGGAAGGACCATTTTTGGGGGATTGGCAACGCTCAACGCGTTTTTACACATCATAATATCCTGCTATTCGGCCCATTTTTGATCACTTAAAATGCCGGAAATGTCCGGAAAAGGCCGAAGGTGTACAGAACCTGATGCTCCGTATGCTCGTTGTAAGGGGCGTACCATTTCTCGGGGATTGGCAGCGCGTAACGTGTTCTCTCTCATCATAATATCCTGATAAACGGCACATTTTGAAACAATTAAAAAGCCGGAAATGTCCGGAAAAGGCCGAAGGTGTACAGAACCCGTTGCTCCGTATGCTCGTTGTAGTGGGCGTACCATTTTTCGGGAATTGGCAGCGTGCAGCGAGTTCTCACACCTCATAATATCCTGCGATACGACTCATTTTGAAACTATTAAAAAGCCGAAACTGGCCGGAAAAGGCCGAATATGTACAAGACAGGATTCTCCGCATGCTCGTTGTAATGGAAGTACCATTCTTCGGGGATTGGCTGCGCGCAACGAGTTCTCTCACATCATAATATCCTGCGATACGACCCATTTTGAAACAATTAAAAAGCCGAAACTGGCCGGAAAAGGCCGAAAATGTACAAGACAGGATTCTCCGGATGCTGGTTGTATTGGAAGTACCATTCTGCGGGGATTGGCAGCGCGCACGGTGTTCTCTCACATCATAATATCCTGCTATTCTGCCCGTTTTTGATCACTTAATATGCCGGAAATGTCCGGAAAAGGCCGAAGGTGTACAGAACCTGATGCTCCGTATGCTCGTTGTAAGGGGCGTACCATTTCTCGGGGATTGGCAGCGCGTAACGTGTTCTCTCTCATCATAATATCCTGATAAACGGCACATTTTGAAACAATTAAAAAGCCGGAAATGTCCGGAAAAGGCCGAAGGTGTACAGAACCCGTTGCTCCGTATGCTCGTTGTAGTGGGCGTACCATTTTTCGGGGATTGGCAGCGTGCTGCGAGTTCTCACACCTCATAATATCCGGCGATACGACTCATTTTGAAACTATTAAAAAGCCGATACTGGCCGGAAAAGGCCGAAGGTGTACAGAACCCGTTGCTCCGTATGCTCGTTGTAGTGGGCGTACCATTTTTCGGGGATTGGCAGCGTGCAGCGAGATCTCAAACATCATAATATCCTGCGATACGACCCTTTTTGAAACAATTAAAAAGCCGATACTGGCCGGAAAAGGCCGAATATGTACAAGACAGGATTCTCCGCATGCTCGTTGTAATGGAAGTACCATTCTTCGGGGATTGGCTGCGCGCAACGAGTTCTCTCACATCATAATATCCTGCGATACGACCCATTTTGAAACAATTAAAAAGCCGAAACTGGCCGGAAAAGGCCGAAAATGTACAAGAAAGGATTCTCCGGATGCTGGTTGTATTGGAAGTACCATTCTTCGGGGATTGGCAGCGCGCACCGTGTTCTCTCACATCATAATATCCTGCTATTCTGCCCGTTTTTGATCACTTAATATGCCGGAAATGTCCGGAAAAGGCCGAAGGTGTACAGAACCTGATGCTCCGTATGCTCGTTGTAAGGGGCGTACCATTTCTCGGGGATTGGCAGCGCGTAACGTGTTCTCTCACATCATAATATCCTGATAAACGGCACATTTTGAAACAATTAAAAAGCCGGAAATGTCCGGAAAAGGCCGAAGGTGTACAGAACCCGTTGCTCCGTATGCTCGTTGTAGTGGGCGTACCATTTTTCGGGGATTGGCAGCGTGCAGCGAGATCTCAAACATCATAATATCCTGCGATACGACCCTTTTTGAAACAATTAAAAAGCCGGTAATATCCGGAAAAGGCCGAAGGTGTACAGAACCCGTTGCTCCGTATGCTCGTTGTAATGGAAGGACCATTTTTGGGGGATTGGCAGCGTGCAGCGAGTTCTCACACCTCATAATATCCTGCGAAACGACTCATTTTGAAACTATTAAAATGCCGAAACTTGTCGGAAAAGGCCGAATATGTACAAGACAGGATTCTCCGCATGCTCGTTGTAATGGAAGTACCATTCTTCGGGGATTGGCAGCGCGCAACGAGTTCTCTCACATCATAATATCCTGATATAGGGCCCATTTTTAATCACATGAAATGCCGGATATGTCCGGAAAAGCCCGAAGGTGTACAGAACCCAATGCTCCGTTTGCTCGTTGTACTGGAAGTACCATTTTTGGGGGGTTGGCAGAGAGCAACTGGTTCTTACACATCATAATATCCTGATATACGGCCCATTTTGAAACAATTAAAAAGCCGGGAATATCCGGAAAAGGCCGGAGGTGTACAGAACCCGTTGCTCCGTATGCTCGTTGTAATGGAAGGACCATTTTTGGGGGATTGGCAACGCTCAACGCGTTTTTACACATCATAATATCCTGCTATTCGCCCATTTTTGATCACTTAAAATGCCGGAAATGTCCGGAAAAGGCCGAAGGTGTACAGAACCTGATGCTCCGTATGCTCGTTGTAAGGGGCGTACCATTTCTCGGGGATTGGCAGCGCGTAACGTGTTCTCTCACATCATAATATCCTGATAAACGGCACATTTTGAAACAATTAAAAAGCCGGAAATGTCCGGAAAAGGCCGAAGGTGTACAGAACCCGTTGCTCCGTATGCTCGTTGTAGTGGGCGTACCATTTTTCGCGGATTGGCAGCGTGCAGCGAGATCTCAAATATCATAATATCCTGCGATACGACCCTATTTGAAACAATTAAAAAGCCGGTAATATCCGGAAAAGGCCGAAGGTGTACAGAACCCGTTGCTCCGTATGCTCGTTGTAATGGAAGGACCATTTTTGGGGGATTGGCAGCGTGCAGCGAGTTCTCACACCTCATAATATCCTGCTATTCGGCCCATTTTTGATCACTTAAAATGCCGGAAATGTCCGGAAAAGGCCGAAGGTGTACAGAACCTGATGCTCCGTATGCTCGTTGTAAGGGGCGTACCATTTCTCGGGGATTGGCAGCGCGTAACGTGTTCTCTCTCATCATAATATCCTGATAAACGGCACATTTTGAAACAATTAAAAAGCCGGTAATATCCGGAAAAGGCCGAAGGTGTACAGATCCCGTTGCTCCGTATGCTCGTTGTAATGGAATTACCATTTTTGGGGGATTGGCAGCGTGCAGCGAGTTCTCACACCTCATAATATCCTGCGAAACGACTCATTTTGAAACTATTAAAATGCAGAAACTTGCCGGAAAAGGCCGAATATGTGCAAGACAGGATTCTCCGCATGCTCGTTGTAATGGAAGTACCATTCTTCGGGGATTGGCAGCACGCAACGAGTTCTCTCACATCATAATATCCTGATATACGGCCCATTTTGAAACAATTAAAAAGCCGGAAATGTCCGGAAAAGGCCGAAGGTGTACAGAACCCGTTGCTCCCTTTGCTTGTTGTAATGGAAGTACCATATTTGGGGGGTTGGCAGAGAGCAACTGGTTCTTACACATCATAATATCCTGATATACGGCCCATTTTGAAGCAATTAAAAAGCCGGAAATGTCCGGAAAAGGCCGAAGGTGTACAGAACCCGTTGCTCCGTATGCTCGTTGTAATGGGCGTACCATTTTTCGGGGATTTCCAGCGTGCAGCCAGTTCTCACACCTCATAATATCCTGCGATACGAACCATTTTGAAACTATTAAAAAGCCGAAACTGGCCGGAAATGGCCGAATATGTACAAGACAGGATTCTCCGCATGCTCGTTGTAATGGAAGTACCATTCTTCGGGGATTGGCAGCGCGCAACGAGTTCTCTCACATCATAATATCCTGATATACGGCCCATTTTGAAACAATTAAAAAGCCGGAAATGTCCGGAAAAGGCCGAAGGTGTACAGAACCCGTTGCTCCCTTTGCTTGTTGTAATGGAAGTACCATTTTTGAGGGGTTGGCAGAGAGCAACTGGTTCTTACACATCATAATATCCTGATATACGGCCCCTATTGAAGCAGTTAAAAAGCCGGAAATGTCCGGAAAAGGCCGAAGGTGTACAGAACCCGCTGCTCCGTATGCTCGTTGTAATGGGCGTACCATTTTTCGGGGATTTCCAGCGTGCAGCCAGTTCTCACACCTCATAATATCCTGCGATACGACCCATTTTGAAACTATTAAAAAGCCGAAACTGGCCGGAAATGGCCGAATATGTACAAGACAGGATTCTCCGCATGGTCGTTGTAATGGAAGTACCATTCTTCGGGGATTGGCAGCGCGCAACGAGTTCTCTCACATCATAATATCCTGCTATACGGCCCGTTTTTAATCACATAAAATGCCGGAGATGTCCGGAAAAGGCCGAAGGTGTACAGAACCCAATGCTCCGTTTGCTCGTTGTAATGGAAGTACCATTTTTGGGGGGTTGGCAGAGAGCAACTGGTTCTTACACATCATAATATCCTGATATACGGCCCATTTTGAAACAATTAAAAAGCCGGAAATATCCGGAAAAGGCCGAAGGTGTACAGAACCCGTTGCTCCGTATGCTCGTTGTAATGGAATTACCATTTTTGGGGTATTGGCAACGCTCAACGCGTTTTTACACATCATAATATCCTGCTATTCGGCCCATTTTTGATCACTTAAAATGCCGGAAATGTCCGGAAAAGGCCGAAGGTGTACAGAACCTGATGCTCCGTATGCTCGCTGTAGTGGGCGTTCCATTTTTCGGGGATTGGCAGCGTGCACCGTGTTCTCTCACATCATAATATCCTGCTATTCTGCCCGTTTTTGATCACTTAATATGCCGGAAATGTCCGGAAAAGGCCGAAGGTATACAGAACCTGATGCTCCGTATGCTCGTTGTAAGGGGCGTACCATTTCTCGGGGATTGGCAGCGCGTAACGTGTTCTCTCACATCATAATATCCTGATAAACGGCACATTTTGAAACAATTAAAAAGCCGGAAATGTCCGGAAAAGGCCGAAGGTGTACAGAACCCGTTGCTCCGTATGCTCGTTGTAGTGGGCGTACCATTTTTCGCGGATTGGCAGCGTGCAGCGAGATCTCAAACATCATAATATCCTGCGATACGACCCTATTTGAAACAATTAAAAAGCCGGTAATATCCGGAAAAGGCCGAAGGTGTACAGAACCCGTTGCTCTGTATGCTCGTTGTAATGGAAGGACCATTTTTGGGGGATTGGCAGCGTGCAGCGAGTTCTCACACCTCATAATATCCTGCTATTCGGCCCATTTTTGATCACTTAAAATGCCGGAAATGTCCGGAAAAGGCCGAAGGTGTACAGAACCTGATGCTCCGTATGCTCGTTGTAAGGGGCGTACCATTTCTCGGGGATTGGCAGCGCGTAACGTGTTCTCTCTCATCATAATATCCTGATAAACGGCACATTTTGAAACAATTAAAAAGCCGGAAATGTCCGGAAAAGGCCGAATGTGTACAGAACCCGTTGCTCCGTATGCTCGTTGTAGTGGGCGTACCATTTTTCGGGGATTGGCAGCGTGCTGCGAGTTCTCACACCTCATAATATCCGGCGATACGACTCATTTTGAGACTATTAAAAAGCCGAAACTGGCCGGAAAAGGCCGAATATGTACAAGACAGGATTCTCCGCATGCTCGTTGTAATGGAAGTACCATTCTTCGGGGATTGGCTGCGCGCAACGAGTTCTCTCACATCATAATATCCTGCGATACGACCCATTTTGAAACAATTAAAAAGCCGAAACTGGCCGGAAAAGGCCGAAAATGTACAAGACAGGATTCTCCGGATGCTGGTTGTATTGGAAGTACCATTCTTCGGGGATTGGCAGCGAGCACCGTGTTCTCTCACATCATAATATCCTGCTATTATGCCCGTTTTTGATCACTTAATATGCCGGAAATGTCCGGAAAAGGCCGAAGGTGTACAGAACCTCATGCTCCGTATGCTCGTTGTAAGGGGCGTACCATTTCTCGGGGATTGGCAGCGCGTAACGTGTTCTCTCACATCATAATATCCTGATAAACGGCACATTTTGAAACAATTAAAAAGCCGGAAATGTCCGGAAAAGACCGAAGGTGTACAGAACCCGTTTCTCCGTATGCTCGTTGTAGTGGGCGTACCATTTTTCGGGGATTGGCAGCGTGCAGCGAGATCTCAAACATCATAATATCCTGCGATACGACCATTTTGAAACAATTAAAAAGCCGGTAATATCCGGAAAAGGCCGAAGGTGTACAGAACCCGTTGCTCCGTATGCTCGTTGTAATGGAAGGACCATTTTTGGGGGATTGGCAGCGTGCAGCGAGTTCTCACACCTCATAATATCCTGCGAAACGACTCATTTTGAAACTATTAAAATGCCGAAACTTGCCGGAAATGGCCGAATATGTACAAGACAGGATTCTCCGCATGCTCGTTGTAAGGGAAGTACCATTCTTCGGGGATTGGCAGCGCGCAACGAGTTCTCTCACATCATAATATCCTGATATAGGGCCCATTTTGAAACAATTAAAAAGCCGGATGTGTCCGGAAAAGGCCGAAGGTGTACAGAACCCGTTGCTCCCTTTGCTTGTTGTAATGGAAGTACCATTTTTGGGGGGTTGGCAGAGACCAACTGGTTCTTACACATCATAATATCCTGATATACGGCCCCTATTGAAGCAATTAAAAAGCCTGAAATGTCCGGAAAAGGCCGAAGGTGTACAGAACCCGCTGCTCCGTATGCTCGTTGTAATGGGCGTACCATTTTTCGGGGATCTCCAGCGTGTAGCCAGTTCTCACACCTCATAATATCCTGCGATACGACCCATTTTGAAACTATTAAAAAGCCGAAACTGGCCGGAAATGGCCGAATATGTACAAGACAGGATTCTCCGCATGGTCGTTGTAATGGAAGTAGCATTCTTCGGGGATTGGCAGCGCGCAACGAGTTCTCTCACATCATAATATCCTGCTATTCGCCCATTTTTGATCACTTAAAATGCCGGAAATGTCCGGAAAAGGCCGAAGGTGTACAGAACCTGATGCTCCGTATGCTCGTTGTAAGGGGCGTACCATTTCTCGGGGATTGGCAGCGCGTAACGTGTTCTCTCTCATCATAATATCCTGATAAACGGCACATTTTGAAACAATTAAAAAGCCGGAAATGACCGGAAAAGGCCGAAGGTGTACAGAACCCGTTGCTCCGTATGCTCGTTGTAATGGGCGTACCATTTTTCGGGGATTGGCAGCGTGCAGCGAGTTCTCACACCTCATAATATCCTGCGATACGACTCATTTTGAAACTGTTAAAAAGCCGAAACTGGCCGGAAAAGGCCGAATATGTACAAGAGAGGATTCTCCGCATGCTCGTTGTAATGGAAGTACCATTCTTCGGGGATTGGCAGCGCGCAACGAGTTCTCTCACATCATAATATCCTGATATACGGCCCATTTTGAAACAAAAAAATAGCCGGAAATGTCCGGAAAAGGCCGAAGGTGTACAGAACCGGTTGCTCCCTTTGCTTGTTGTAATGGAACTACCGTTTTTGGGGGGTTGGCAGAGAGCAACTGGTTCTTACACATCATAACATCCTGATATACGGCCCATTTTGAAGCAATTAAAAAGCCGGAAATGTCCGGAAAAGGCCGAAGGTGTACAGAACCCGTTGCTCCGTATGCTCGTTGTAATGGGCGTACCATTTTTCGGGGATTTCCAGCGTGCAGCCAGTTCTCACACCTCATAATATCCTGCGATACGACCCATTTTGAAACTATTAAAAAGCCGAAACTGGCCGGAAATGGCCGAATATGTACAAGACAGGATTCTCCGCATGGTCGTTGTAATGGAAGTACCATTCTTCGGGGATTGGCAGCGCGCAACGAGTTCCCTCACATCATAATATCCTGCTATACGGCCCGTTTTTAATCACATGAAATGCCGGAGATGTCCGGAAAAGGCCGAAGGTGTACAGAACCCAATGCTCCGTTTGCTCGTTGTAATGGAAGTACCATTTTTGGGGGGTTGGCAGAGAGCACCTGGTTCTTACACATCATAATATCCTGATATACGGCCCATTTTGAAACAATTAAAAAGCCGGAAATATCCGGAAAAGGCCGAAGGTGTACAGAACCCGTTGCTCCGTATGCTCGTTGTAATGGAAGGACCATTTTTGGGGGATTGGCAACGCTCAACGCGTTTTTACACATCATAATATCCTGCTATTCGGCCCATTTTTGATCACTTAAAATGCCGGAAATGTCCGGAAAAGGCCGAAGGTGTACAGAACCTGATGCTCCGTATGCTCGTTGTAAGGGGCGTACCATTTCTCGGGGATTGGCAGCGCGTAACGTGTTCTCTCTCATCATAATATCCTGATAAACGGCACATTTTGAAACAATTAAAAAGCCGGAAATGTCCGGAAAAGGCCGAAGGTGTACAGAACCCGTTGCTCCGTATGCTCGTTGTAGTGGGCGTACCATTTTTCGGGAATTGGCAGCGTGCAGCGAGTTCTCACACCTCATAATATCCTGCGATACGACTCATTTTGAAACTATTAAAAAGCCGAAACTGGCCGGAAAAGGCCGAATATGTACAAGACAGGATTCTCCGCATGCTCGTTGTAATGGAAGTACCATTCTTCGGGGATTGGCTGCGCGCAACGAGTTCTCTCACATCATAATATCCTGCGATACGACCCATTTTGAAACAATTAAAAAGCCGAAACTGGCCGGAAAAGGCCGAAAATGTACAAGACAGGATTCTCCGGATGCTGGTTGTATTGGAAGTACCATTCTGCGGGGATTGGCAGCGCGCACGGTGTTCTCTCACATCATAATATCCTGCTATTCTGCCCGTTTTTGATCACTTAATATGCCGGAAATGTCCGGAAAAGGCCGAAGGTGTACAGAACCTGATGCTCCGTATGCTCGTTGTAAGGGGCGTACCATTTCTCGGGGATTGGCAGCGCGTAACGTGTTCTCTCTCATCATAATATCCTGATAAACGGCACATTTTGAAACAATTAAAAAGCCGGAAATGTCCGGAAAAGGCCGAAGGTGTACAGAACCCGTTGCTCCGTATGCTCGTTGTAGTGGGCGTACCATTTTTCGGGGATTGGCAGCGTGCTGCGAGTTCTCACACCTCATAATATCCGGCGATACGACTCATTTTGAAACTATTAAAAAGCCGATACTGGCCGGAAAAGGCCGAAGGTGTACAGAACCCGTTGCTCCGTATGCTCGTTGTAGTGGGCGTACCATTTTTCGGGGATTGGCAGCGTGCAGCGAGATCTCAAACATCATAATATCCTGCGATACGACCCTTTTTGAAACAATTAAAAAGCCGATACTGGCCGGAAAAGGCCGAATATGTACAAGACAGGATTCTCCGCATGCTCGTTGTAATGGAAGTACCATTCTTCGGGGATTGGCTGCGCGCAACGAGTTCTCTCACATCATAATATCCTGCGATACGACCCATTTTGAAACAATTAAAAAGCCGAAACTGGCCGGAAAAGGCCGAAAATGTACAAGAAAGGATTCTCCGGATGCTGGTTGTATTGGAAGTACCATTCTTCGGGGATTGGCAGCGCGCACCGTGTTCTCTCACATCATAATATCCTGCTATTCTGCCCGTTTTTGATCACTTAATATGCCGGAAATGTCCGGAAAAGGCCGAAGGTGTACAGAACCTGATGCTCCGTATGCTCGTTGTAAGGGGCGTACCATTTCTCGGGGATTGGCAGCGCGTAACGTGTTCTCTCACATCATAATATCCTGATAAACGGCACATTTTGAAACAATTAAAAAGCCGGAAATGTCCGGAAAAGGCCGAAGGTGTACAGAACCCGTTGCTCCGTATGCTCGTTGTAGTGGGCGTACCATTTTTCGGGGATTGGCAGCGTGCAGCGAGATCTCAAACATCATAATATCCTGCGATACGACCCTTTTTGAAACAATTAAAAAGCCGGTAATATCCGGAAAAGGCCGAAGGTGTACAGAACCCGTTGCTCCGTATGCTCGTTGTAATGGAAGGACCATTTTTGGGGGATTGGCAGCGTGCAGCGAGTTCTCACACCTCATAATATCCTGCGAAACGACTCATTTTGAAACTATTAAAATGCCGAAACTTGTCGGAAAAGGCCGAATATGTACAAGACAGGATTCTCCGCATGCTCGTTGTAATGGAAGTACCATTCTTCGGGGATTGGCAGCGCGCAACGAGTTCTCTCACATCATAATATCCTGATATAGGGCCCATTTTTAATCACATGAAATGCCGGATATGTCCGGAAAAGCCCGAAGGTGTACAGAACCCAATGCTCCGTTTGCTCGTTGTACTGGAAGTACCATTTTTGGGGGGTTGGCAGAGAGCAACTGGTTCTTACACATCATAATATCCTGATATACGGCCCATTTTGAAACAATTAAAAAGCCGGGAATATCCGGAAAAGGCCGGAGGTGTACAGAACCCGTTGCTCCGTATGCTCGTTGTAATGGAAGGACCATTTTTGGGGGATTGGCAACGCTCAACGCGTTTTTACACATCATAATATCCTGCTATTCGCCCATTTTTGATCACTTAAAATGCCGGAAATGTCCGGAAAAGGCCGAAGGTGTACAGAACCTGATGCTCCGTATGCTCGTTGTAAGGGGCGTACCATTTCTCGGGGATTGGCAGCGCGTAACGTGTTCTCTCTCATCATAATATCCTGATAAACGGCACATTTTGAAACAATTAAAAAGCCGGAAATGTCCGGAAAAGGCCGAAGGTGTACAGAACCCGTTGCTCCGTATGCTCGTTGTAATGGGCGTACCATTTTTCGGGGATTGGCAGCGTGCAGCGAGTTCTCACACCTCATAATATCCTGCGATACGACTCATTTTGAAACTGTTAAAAAGCCGAAACTGGCCGGAAAAGGCCGAATATGTACAAGAGAGGATTCTCCGCATGCTCGTTGTAATGGAAGTACCATTCTTCGGGGATTGGCAGCGCGCAACGAGTTCTCTCACATCATAATATCCTGATATACGGCCCATTTTGAAACAAAAAAATAGCCTGAAATGTCCGGAAAAAGCCGAAGGTGTACAGAACCGGTTGCTCCCTTTGCTTGTTGTAATGGAACTACCGTTTTTGGGGGGTTGGCAGAGAGCAACTGGTTCTTACACATCATAACATCCTGATATACGGCCCATTTTGAAGCAATTAAAAAGCCGGAAATGTCCGGAAAAGGCCGAAGGTGTACAGAACCCGTTGCTCCGTATGCTCGTTGTAATGGGCGTACCATTTTTCGGGGATTTCCAGCGTGCAGCCAGTTCTCACACCTCATAATATCCTGCGATACGACCCATTTTGAAACTATTAAAAAGCCGAAACTGGCCGGAAATGGCCGAATATGTACAAGACAGGATTCTCCGCATGGTCGTTGTAATGGAAGTACCATTCTTCGGGGATTGACAGCGCGCAACGAGTTCCCTCACATCATAATATCCTGCTATACGGCCCGTTTTTAATCACATGAAATGCCGGAGATGTCCGGAAAAGGCCGAAGGTGTACAGAACCCAATGCTCCGTTTGCTCGTTGTAATGGAAGTACCATTTTTGGGGGGTTGGCAGAGAGCACCTGGTTCTTACACATCATAATATCCTGATATACGGCCCATTTTGAAACAATTAAAAAGCCGGAAATATCCGGAAAAGGCCGAAGGTGTACAGAACCCGTTGCTCCGTATGCTCGTTGTAATGGAAGGACCATTTTTGGGGGATTGGCAACGCTCAACGCGTTTTTACACATCATAATATCCTGCTATTCGGCCCATTTTTGATCACTTAAAATGCCGGAAATGTCCGGAAAAGGCCGAAGTTGTACAGAACCTGATGCTCCGTATGCTCGTTGTAAGGGGCGTACCATTTCTCGGGGATTGGCAGCGCGTAACGTGTTCTCTCTCATCATAATATCCTGATAAACGGCACATTTTGAAACAATTAAAAAGCCGGAAATGTCCGGAAAATGCCGAAGGTGTACAGAACCCGTTGCTCCGTATGCTCGTTGTAGTGGGCGTACCATTTTTCGGGAATTGGCAGCGTGCAGCGAGTTCTCACACCTCATAATATCCTGCGATACGACTCATTTTGAAACTATTAAAAAGCCGAAACTGGCCGGAAAAGGCCGAAAATGTACAAGACAGGATTCTCCGGATGCTGGTTGTATTGGAAGTACCATTCTGCGGGGATTGGCAGCGCGCACCGTGTTCTCTCACATCATAATATCCTGCTATTCTGCCCGTTTTTGATCACTTAATATGCCGGAAATGTCCGGAAAAGGCCGAAGGTGTACAGAACCTGATGCTCCGTATGCTCGTTGTAAGGGGCGTACCATTTCTCGGGGATTGGCAGCGCGTAACGTGTTCTCTCACATCATAATATCCTGATAAACGGCACATTTTGAAACAATTAAAAAGCCGGAAATGTCCGGAAAAGGCCGAAGGTGTACAGAACCCGTTGCTCCGTATGCTCGTTGTAGTGGGCGTACCATTTTTCGGGGATTGGCTGCGTGCAGCGAGATCTCAAACATCATAATATCCTGCGATACGACCCTTTTTGAAACAATTAAAAAGCCGGTAATATCCGGAAAAGGCCGAAGGTGTACAGAACCCGTTGCTTCGTATGCTCGTTGTAATGGAAGGACCATTTTTGGGGGATTGGCAGCGTGCAGCGAGTTCTCACACCTCATAATATCCTGCGAAACGGCTCATTTTGAAACTATTAAAATGCCGAAACTTGCCGGAAAAGGCCGAATAGGTACAAGACAGGATTCTCCGCATGCTCGTTGTAATGGAAGTACCATTCTTCGGGGATTGGCAGCGCGCAACGATTTCTCTCACATCATAATATCCTGATATACGGCCCATTTTGAAACAATTAAAAAGCCGGAAATGTCCGGAAAAGGCCGAAGGTGTACAGAACCCGTTGCTCCCTTTGCTTGTTGTAATGGAAGTACCATTTTTGGGGGGTTGGCAGAGAGCAACTGGTTCTTACACATCATAATATCCTGATATACGGCCCATTTTGAAGCAATTAAAAAGCCGGAAATGTCCGGAAAAGGCCGAAGGTGTACAGAACCCGTTGCTCCGTATGCTCGTTGTAATGGGCGTACCATTTTTCGGGGATTTCCAGCGTGCAGCCAGTTCTCACACCTCATAATATCCTGCGATACGACCCATTTTGAAACTATTAAAAAGCCGAAACTGGCCGGAAATGGCCGAATATGTACAAGACAGGATTCTCCGCATGGTCGTTGTAATGGAAGTACCATTCTTCGGGGATTGGCAGCGCGCAACGAGTTCTCTCACATCATAATATCCTGATATACGGCCCATTTTGAAACAATTAAAAAGCCGAAAATGTCCGGAAAAGGCCGAAGGTGTACAGAACCCAATGCTCCGTTTGCTCGTTGTAATGGAAGTACCATTTTTGGGGGGTTGGCAGAGAGCAACTGGTTCTTACACATCATAATATCCTGATATACGGCCCATTTTGAAACAATTAAAAAGCCGGAAATATCCGGAAAAGGCCGAAGGTGTACAGAACCCGTTGCTCCGTATGCTCGTTGTAATGGAATTACCATTTTTCGGGGATTGGCAACGCTCAACGCGTTTTTACACATCATAATATCCTGCTATTCGGCCCATTTTTGATCACTTAAAATGCCGGAAATGTCCGGAAAAGGCCGAAGGTGTACAGAACCTGATGCTCCGTATGCTCGTTGTAAGGGGCGTACCATTTCTCGGGGATTGGCAGCGCGTAACGTGTTCTCTCTCATCATAATATCCTGATAAACGGCACATTTTGAAACAATTAAAAAGCCGGAAATGTCCGGAAAAGGCCGAAGGTGTACAGAACCCGTTGCTCCGTATGCTCGTTGTAGTGGGCGTACCATTTTTCGGGGATTGGCAGCGTGCTGCGAGTTCTCACACCTCATAATATCCGGCGATACGACTCATTTTGAAACTATTAAAAAGCCGATACTGGCCGGAAAAGGCCGAATATGTACAAGACAGGATTCTCCGCATGCTCGTTGTAATGGAAGTACCATTCTTCGGGGATTGGCTGCGCGCCACGAGTTCTCTCACATCATAATATCCTGCGATACGACCCATTTTGAAACAATTAAAAAGCCGAAACTGGCCGGAAAAGGCCGAAAATGTACAAGAAAGGATTCTCCGGATGCTGGTTGTATTGGAAGTACCATTCTTCGGGGATTGGCAGCGCGCACCGTGTTCTCTCACATCATAATATCCTGCTATTCTGCCCGTTTTTGATCACTTAATATGCCGGAAATGTCCGGAAAAGGCCGAAGGTGTACAGAACCTGATGCTCCGTATGCTCGTTGTAAGGGGCGTACCATTTCTCGGGGATTGGCAGCGCGTAACGTGTTCTCTCACATCATAATATCCTGATAAACGGCACATTTTGAAACAATTAAAAAGCCGGAAATGTCCGGAAAAGGCCGAAGGTGTACAGAACCCGTTGCTCCGTATGCTCGTTGTAGTGGGCGTACCATTTTTCGGGGATTGGCAGCGTGCAGCGAGATCTCAAACATCATAATATTCTGCGATACGACCCTTTTTGAAACAATTAAAAAGCCGGTAATATCCGGAAAAGGCGGAAGGTGTACAGAACCCGTTGCTCCGTATGCTCGTTGTAATGGAAGGACCATTTTTGGGGGATTGGCAGCGTGCAGCGAGTTCTCACACCTCATAATATCCTGCGAAACGACTCATTTTGAAATATTAAAATGCCGAAACTTGCCGGAAAAGGCCGAATATGTACAAGACAGGATTCTCCGCATGCTCGTTGTAATGGAAGTACCATTCTTCGGGGATTGGCAGCGCGCAACGAGTTCTCTCACATCATAATATCCTGATATAGGGCCCATTTTGAAACAATTAAAAAGCCGGAAATGTCCGGAAAAGGCCGAAGGTGTACAGAACCCGTTGCTCCCTTTGCTTGTTGTAATGGAAGTACCATTTTTGGGGGGTTGGCAGAGAGCAACTGGTTCTTACACATCATAATATCCTGATATACGGCCCCTATTGAAGCAATTAAAAAGCCGGAAATGTCCGGAAAAGGCCGAAGGTGTACAGAACCCGCTGCTCCGTATGCTCGTTGTAATGGGCGTACCATTTTTCGGGGATTTCCAGCGTGCAGCCAGTTCTCACACCTCATAATATCCTGCGATACGACCCATTTTGAAACTATTAAAAAGCCGAAACTGGCCGGAAATGGCCGAATATGTACAAGACAGGATTCTCCGCATGGTCGTTGTAATGGAAGTACCATTCTTCGGGGATTGGCAGCGCGCAACGAGTTCTCTCACATCATAATATCCTGCTATACGGCCCGTTTTTAATCACATAAAATGCCGGAGATGTCCGGAAAAGGCCGAAGGTGTACAGAACCCAATGCTCCGTTTGCTCGTTGTAATGGAAGTACCATTTTTGGGGGGTTGGCAGAGAGCAACTGGTTCTTACACATCATAATATCCTGATATACGGCCCATTTTGAAACAATTAAAAAGCCGGAAATATCCGGAAAAGGCGGAAGGTGTACAGAACCCGTTGCTCCGTATGCTCGTTGTAATGGAAGGACCATTTTTGGGGGATTGGCAGCGTGCAGCGAGTTCTCACACCTCATAATATCCTGCGAAACGACTCATTTTGAAATATTAAAATGCCGAAACTTGCCGGAAAAGGCCGAATATGTACAAGACAGGATTCTCCGCATGCTCGTTGTAATGGAAGTACCATTCTTCGGGGATTGGCAGCGCGCAACGAGTTCTCTCACATCATAATATCCTGATATAGGGCCCATTTTGAAACAATTAAAAAGCCGGAAATGTCCGGAAAAGGCCGAAGGTGTACAGAACCCGTTGCTCCCTTTGCTTGTTGTAATGGAAGTACCATTTTTGGGGGGTTGGCAGAGAGCAACTGGTTCTTACACATCATAATATCCTGATATACGGCCCCTATTGAAGCAATTAAAAAGCCGGAAATGTCCGGAAAAGGCCGAAGGTGTACAGAACCCGCTGCTCCGTATGCTCGTTGTAATGGGCGTACCATTTTTCGGGGATTTCCAGCGTGCAGCCAGTTCTCACACCTCATAATATCCTGCGATACGACCCATTTTGAAACTATTAAAAAGCCGAAACTGGCCGGAAATGGCCGAATATGTACAAGACAGGATTCTCCGCATGGTCGTTGTAATGGAAGTACCATTCTTCGGGGATTGGCAGCGCGCAACGAGTTCTCTCACATCATAATATCCTGCTATACGGCCCGTTTTTAATCACATAAAATGCCGGAGATGTCCGGAAAAGGCCGAAGGTGTACAGAACCCAATGCTCCGTTTGCTCGTTGTAATGGAAGTACCATTTTTGGGGGGTTGGCAGAGAGCAACTGGTTCTTACACATCATAATATCCTGATATACGGCCCATTTTGAAACAATTAAAAAGCCGGAAATATCCGGAAAAGGCCGAAGGTGTACAGAACCCGTTGCTCCGTATGCTCGTTGTAATGGAATTACCATTTTTGGGGGATTGGCAACGCTCAACGCGTTTTTACACATCATAATATCCTGCGATACGACTCATTTTGAAACTATTAAAAAGCCGAAACTGGCCGGAAAAGGCCGAATATGTACAAGACAGGATTCTCGTCATGCTCGTTGTAATGGAAGTACCATTCTTCGGGGATTTGCAGCGCGCAAGGAGTTCCCTCACATCATAATATCCTGCTATACGGCCCGTTTTTAATCACATGAAATGCCGGAGATGTCCGGAAAAGGCCGAAGGTGTACAGAACCCAATGCTCCGTTTACACGTTGTAATGGAAGTTCCATTTTTGGGGGGTTGGCAGAGAGCAACTGGTTCTTACACATCATAATATCCTGATATACGGCCCATTTTGAAACAATTAAAAAGCCGGAAATATCCGGAAAAGGCCGAAGGTGTACAGAACCCGTTGCTCCGTATGCTCGTTGTAATGGAAGGACCATTTGTGGGGGATTTGCAACGCTCAACGCGTTTTTACACATCATAATATCCTGCTATTCGGCCCATTTTTGATCACTTAAAATGCCGGAAATGTCCGGAAAAGGCCGACGGTGTACAGAACCTGATGCTCCGTATGCTCGTTGTAAGGGGCGTACCATTTCTCGGGGATTGGCAGCGCGTAACGTGTTCTCTCTCATCATAATATCCTGATAAACGGCACATTTTGAAACAATTAAAAAGCCGAAACTGGCCGGAAAAGGCCGAAAATGTACAAGACAGGATTCTCCGGATGCTGGTTGTATTGGAAGTACCATTCTGCGGGGATTGGCAGCGCGCACCGTGCTCTCTCACATCATAATATCCTGCTATTCTGCCCGTTTTTGATCACTTAATATGCCGGAAATGTCCGGAAAAGGCCGAAGGTGTACAGAACCTGATGCTCCGTATGCTCGTTGTAAGGGGCGTACCATTTCTCGGGGATTGGCAGCGCGTAACGTGTTCTCTCTCATCATAATATCCTGCGATACGACCCATTTTGAAACAATTAAAAAGCCGAAACTGGCCGGAAAAGGCCGAAAATGTACAAGACAGGATTCTCCGGATGCTGGTTGTATTGGAAGTACCATTCTGCGGGGATTGCCAGCGCGCACCGTGTTCTCTCACATCATAATATCCTGCTATTCTGCCCGTTTTTGATCACTTAATATGCCGGAAATGTCCGGAAAAGGCCGAAGGTGTACAGAACCTGATGCTCCGTATGCTCGTTGTAAGGGGCGTACCATTTCTCGGGGATTGGCAGCGCGTAACGTGTTCTCTCACATCATAATATCCTGATAAACGGCACATTTTGAAACAATTAAAAAGCCGGAAATGTCCGGAAAAGGCCGAAGGTGTACAGAACCCGTTGCTCCGTATGCTCGTTGTAGTGGGCGTACCATTTTTCGGGGATTGGCAGCGTGCAGCGAGATCTCAAACATCATAATATCCTGCGATACGACCCTTTTTGAAACAATTAAAAAGCCGGTAATATCCGGAAAAGGCCGAAGGTGTACAGAACCCGTTGCTCCGTATGCTCGTTGTAATGGAAGTACCATTTTTGGGGGGTTGGCAGAGAGCAACTGGTTCTTACACATCATAATATCCTGATATACGGCCCATTTTGAAACAATTAAAAAGCCGGAAATGTCCGGAAAAGGCCGAAGGTGTACAGAACCCGTTGCTCCCTTTGCTTGTTGTAATGGAAGTACCATTTTTGGGGGGTTGGCAGAGAGCAACTGGTTCTTACACATCATAATATCCTGATATACGGCCCATTTTGAAGCAATTAAAAAGCCGGAAATGTCCGGAAAAGGCCGAAGGTGTACAGAACCCGTTGCTCCGTATGCTCGTTGTAATGGGCGTACCATTTTTCGGGGATTTCCAGCGTGCAGCCAGTTCTCACACCTCTTAATATCCTGCGATACGACCCATTTTGAAACTATTAAAAAGCCGAAACTGGCCGGAAATGGCCGAATATGTACAAGACAGGATTCTCCGCATGCTCGTTGTAATGGAAGTACCATTCTTCGGGGATTGGCAGCGCGCAACGAGTTCTCTCACATCATAATATCCTGATATACGGCCCATTTTGAAACAATTAAAAAGCCGGAAATGTCCGGAAAAGGCCGAAGGTGTACAGAACCCAATGCTCCGTTTGCTCGTTGTAATGGAAGTACCATTTTTGGGGGGGTTGGCAGAGAGCAACTGGTTCTTACACATCATAATATCCTGATATACGGCCCATTTTGAAACAATTAAAAAGCCGGAAATATCCGGAAAAGGCCGAAGGTGTACAGAACCCGTTGCTCCGTATGCTCGTTGTAATGGAATTACCATTTTTCGGGGATTGGCAACGCTCAACGCGTTTTTACACATCATAATATCCTGCTATTCGGCCCATTTTTGATCACTTAAAATGCCGGAAATGTCCGGAAAAGGCCGAAGGTGTACAGAACCTGATGCTCCGTATGCTCGTTGTAAGGGGCGTACCATTTCTCGGGGATTGGCAGCGCGTAACGTGTTCTCTCTCATCATAATATCCTGATAAACGGCACATTTTGAAACAATTAAAAAGCCGGAAATGTCCGGAAAAGGCCGAAGGTGTACAGAACCCGTTGCTCCGTATGCTCGTTGTAGTGGGCGTACCATTTTTCGGGGATTGGCAGCGTGCTGCGAGTTCTCACACCTCATAATATCCGGCGATACGACTCATTTTGAAACTATTAAAAAGCCGATACTGGCCGGAAAAGGCCGAATATGTACAAGACAGGATTCTCCGCATGCTCGTTGTAATGGAAGTACCATTCTTCGGGGATTGGCTGCGCGCAACGAGTTCTCTCACATCATAATATCCTGCGATACGACCCATTTTGAAACAATTAAAAAGCCGAAACTGGCCGGAAAAGGCCGAAAATGTACAAGAAAGGATTCTCCGGATGCTGGTTGTATTGGAAGTACCATTCTTCGGGGATTGGCAGCGCGCACCGTGTTCTCTCACATCATAATATCCTGCTATTCTGCCCGTTTTTGATCACTTAATATGCCGGAAATGTCCGGAAAAGGCCGAAGGTGTACAGAACCTGATGCTCCGTATGCTCGTTGTAAGGGGCGTACCATTTCTCGGGGATTGGCAGCGCGTAACGTGTTCTCTCACATCATAATATCCTGATAAACGGCACATTTTGAAACAATTAAAAAGCCGGAAATGTGCGGAAAAGGCCGAAGGTGTACAGAACCCGTTGCTCCGTATGCTCGTTGTAGTGGGCGTACCATTTTTCGGGGATTGGCAGCGTGCAGCGAGATCTCAAACATCATAATATCCTGCGATACGACCCTTTTTGAAACAATTAAAAAGCCGGTAATATCCGGAAAAGGCCGAAGGTGTACAGAACCCGTTGCTCCGTATGCTCGTTGTAATGGAAGGACCATTTTTGGGGGATTGGCAGCGTGCAGCGAGTTCTCACACCTCATAATATCCTGCGAAACGACTCATTTTGAAACTATTAAAATGCCGAAACTTGCCGGAAAAGGCCGAATATGTACAAGACAGGATTCTCCGCATGCTCGTTGTAATGGAAGTACCATTCTTCGGGGATTGGCAGCGCGCAACGAGTTCTCTCACATCATAATATCCTGATATAGGGCCCATTTTTAATCACATGAAATGCCGGATATGTCCGGAAAAGCCCGAAGGTGTACAGAACCCAATGCTCCGTTTGCTCGTTGTAATGGAAGTACCATTTTTCGGGGATTGGCAGCGTGCAGCGAGTTCTCACACCTCATAATATCCTGCGATACGACTCATTTTGAAACTGTTAAAAAGCCGAAACTGGCCGGAAAAGGCCGAATATGTACAAGAGAGGATTCTCCGCATGCTCGTTGTAATGGAAGTACCATTCTTCGGGGATTGACAGAGCGCAACGAGTTCTCTCACATCATAATATCCTGATATACGGCCCATTTTGAAACAAAAAAATAGCCTGAAATGTCCGGAAAAAGCCGAAGGTGTACAGAACCGGTTGCTCCCTTTGCTTGTTGTAATGGAACTACCGTTTTTGGGGGGTTGGCAGAGAGCAACTGGTTCTTACACATCATAACATCCTGATATACGGCCCATTTTGAAGCAATTAAAAAGCCGGAAATGTCCGGAAAAGCCCGAAGGTGTACAGAACCCAATGCTCCGTTTGCTCGTTGTAATGGAAGTACCATTTTTCGGGGATTGGCAGCGTGCAGCGAGTTCTCACACCTCATAATATCCTGCGATACGACTCATTTTGAAACTGTTAAAAAGCCGAAACTGGCCGGAAAAGGCCGAATATGTACAAGAGAGGATTCTCCGCATGCTCGTTGTAATGGAAGTACCATTCTTCGGGGATTGACAGAGCGCAACGAGTTCTCTCACATCATAATATCCTGATATACGGCCCATTTTGAAACAAAAAAATAGCCTGAAATGTCCGGAAAAAGCCGAAGGTGTACAGAACCGGTTGCTCCCTTTGCTTGTTGTAATGGAACTACCGTTTTTGGGGGGTTGGCAGAGAGCAACTGGTTCTTACACATCATAACATCCTGATATACGGCCCATTTTGAAGCAATTAAAAAGCCGGAAATGTCCGGAAAAGGCCGAAGGTGTACAGAACCCGTTGCTCCGTATGCTCGTTGTAATGGGCGTACCATTTTTCGGGGATTTCCAGCGTGCAGCCAGTTCTCACACCTCATAATATCCTGCGATACGACCCATTTTGAAACTATTAAAAAGCCGAAACTGGCCGGAAATGGCCGAATATGTACAAGACAGGATTCTCCGCATGGTCGTTGTAATGGAAGTACCATTCTTCGGGGATTGGCAGCGCGCAACGAGTTCCCTCACATCATAATATCCTGCTATGCGGCCCGTTTTTAATCACATGAAATGCCGGAGATGTCCGGAAAAGGCCGAAGGTGTACAGAACCCAATGATCCGTTTGCTCGTTGTAATGGAAGTACCATTTTTGGGGGGTTGGCAGAGAGCACCTGGTTCTTACACATCATAATATCCTGATATACGGCCCATTTTGAAACAATTAAAAAGCCGGAAATATCCGGAAAAGGCCGAAGGTGTACAGAACCCGTTGCTCCGTATGCTCGTTGTAATGGAAGGACCATTTTTGGGGGATTGGCAACGCTCAACGCGTTTTTACACATCATAATATCCTGCTATTCGGCCCATTTTTGATCACTTAAAATGCCGGAAATGTCCGGAAAAGGCCGAAGGTGTACAGAACCTGATGCTCCGTATGCTCGTTGTAAGGGGCGTACCATTTCTCGGGGATTGGCAGCGCGTAACGTGTTCTCTCTCATCATAATATCCTGATAAACGGCACATTTTGAAACAATTAAAAAGCCGGAAATGTCCGGAAAAGGCCGAAGGTGTACAGAACCGGTTGCTCCGTATGCTCGTTGTAGTGGGCGTACCATTTCTCGGGGATTGGCAGCGCGTAACGTGTTCTCTCACATCATAATATCCTGATAAACGGCACATTTTGAAACAATTAAAAAGCCGGAAATGTCCGGAAAAGGCCGAAGGTGTACAGAACCCGTTGCTCCGTATGCTCGTTGTAGTGGGCGTACCATTTTTCGGGGATTGGCAGCGTGCAGCGAGATCTCAAACATCATAATATCCTGCGATACGACCCTTTTTGAAACAATTAAAAAGCCGGTAATATCCGGAAAAGGCCGAAGGTGTACAGAACCCGTTGCTTCGTATGCTCGTTGTAATGGAAGGACCATTTTTGGGGGATTGGCAGCGTGCAGCGAGTTCTCACACCTCATAATATCCTGCGAAACGGCTCATTTTGAAACTATTAAAATGCCGAAACTTGCCGGAAAAGGCCGAATATGTACAAGACAGGATTCTCCGCATGCTCGTTGTAATGGAAGTACCATTCTTCGGGGATTGGCAGCGCGCAACGATTTCTCTCACATCATAATATCCTGATATACGGCCCATTTTGAAACAATTAAAAAGCCGGAAATGTCCGGAAAAGGCCGAAGGTGTACAGAACCCGTTGCTCCCTTTGCTCGTTGTAATGGAAGTACCATTTTTGGGGGGTTGGCAGAGAGCAACTGGTTCTTACACATCATAATATCCTGATATACGGCCCATTTTGAAACAATTAAAAAGCCGGAAATATCCGGAAAAGGCCGAAGGTGTACAGAACCCGTTGCTCCGTATGCTCGTTGTAATGGAATTACCATTTTTCGGGAATTGGCAACGCTCAACGCGTTTTCACACATCATAATATCCTGCTATTCGGCCCATTTTTGATCACTTAAAATGCCGGAAATGTCCGGAAAAGGCCGAAGGTGTACAGAACCTGATGCTCCGTATGCTCGTTGTAAGGGGCGTACCATTTCTCGGGGATTGGCAGCGCGTAACGTGTTCTCTCTCATCATAATATCCTGATAAACGGCACATTTTGAAACAATTAAAAAGCCGGAAATGTCCGGAAAAGGCCGAAGGTGTACAGAACCCGTTGCTCCGTATGCTCGTTGTAGTGGGCGTACCATTTTTCGGGGATTGGCAGCGTGCAGCGAGATCTCAAACATCATAATATTCTGCGATACGACCCTTTTTGAAACAATTAAAAAGCCGGTAATATCCGGAAAAGGCGGAAGGTGTACAGAACCCGTTGCTCCGTATGCTCGTTGTAATGGAAGGACCATTTTTGGGGGATTGGCAGCGTGCAGCGAGTTCTCACACCTCATAATATCCTGCGAAACGACTCATTTTGAAATATTAAAATGCCGAAACTTGCCGGAAAAGGCCGAATATGTACAAGACAGGATTCTCCGCATGCTCGTTGTAATGGAAGTACCATTCTTCGGGGATTGGCAGCGCGCAACGAGTTCTCTCACATCATAATATCCTGATATAGGGCCCATTTTGAAACAATTAAAAAGCCGGAAATGTCCGGAAAAGGCCGAAGGTGTACAGAACCTGATGCTCCGTATGCTCGTTGTAAGGGGCGTACCATTTCTCGGGGATTGGCAGCGCGTAACGTGTTCTCTCACATCATAATATCCTGATAAACGGCACATTTTGAAACAATTAAAAAGCCGGAAATGTCCGGAAAAGGCCGAAGGTGTACAGAACCCGTTGCTCCGTATGCTCGTTGTAGTGGGCGTACCATTTTTCGGGGATTGGCAGCGTGCAGCGAGATCTCAAACATCATAATATTCTGCGATACGACCCTTTTTGAAACAATTAAAAAGCCGGTAATATCCGGAAAAGGCGGAAGGTGTACAGAACCCGTTGCTCCGTATGCTCGTTGTAATGGAAGGACCATTTTTGGGGGATTGGCAGCGTGCAGCGAGTTCTCACACCTCATAATATCCTGCGAAACGACTCATTTTGAAATATTAAAATGCCGAAACTTGCCGGAAAAGGCCGAATATGTACAAGACAGGATTCTCCGCATGCTCGTTGTAATGGAAGTACCATTCTTCGGGGATTGGCAGCGCGCAACGAGTTCTCTCACATCATAATATCCTGCTATACGGCCCGTTTTTAATCACATAAAATGCCGGAGATGTCCGGAAAAGGCCGAAGGTGTACAGAACCCAATGCTCCGTTTGCTCGTTGTAATGGAAGTACCATTTTTGGGGGGTTGGCAGACTGCAACTGGTTCTTACACATCATAATATCCGGATATACGGCCCATTTTGAAACAATTAAAAAGCCGGAAATATCCGGAAAAGGCCGAAGGTGTACAGAACCCGTGGCTCCGTATGCTCGTTGTAATGGAATTACCATTTTTGGGGGATTGGCAACGCTCAACGCGTTTTTACACATCATAATATCCTGCGATACGACTCATTTTGAAACTATTAAAAAGCCGAAACTGGCCGGAAAAGGCCGAATATGTACAAGACAGGATTCTCGTCATGCTCGTTGTAATGGAAGTACCATTCTTCGGGGATTTGCAGCGCGCAAGGAGTTCCCTCACATCATAATATCCTGCTATACGGCCCGTTTTTAATCACATGAAATGCCGGAGATGTCCGGAAAAGGCCGAAGGTGTACAGAACCCAATGCTCCGTTTACTCGTTGTAATGGAAGTACCATTTTTGGGGGGTTGGCAGAGAGCAACTGGTTCTTACACATCATAATATCCTGATATACGGCCCATTTTGAAACAATTAAAAAGCCGGAAATATCCGGAAAAGGCCGAAGGTGTACAGAACCCGTTGCTCCGTATGCTCGTTGTAATGGAAGGACCATTTTTGGGGGATTGGCAACGCTCAACGCGTTTTTACACATCATAATATCCTGCTATTCGCCCATTTTTGATCACTTAAAATGCCGGAAATGTCCGGAAAAGGCCGAAGGTGTACAGAACCTGATGCTCCGTATGCTCGTTGTAAGGGGCGTACCATTTCTCGGGGATTGGCACCGCGTAACGTGTTCTCTCTCATCATAATATCGTGATAAACGGCACATTTTGAAACAATTAAAAAGCCGGAAATGTCCGGAAAAGGCCGAAGGTGTACAGAACCCGTTGCTCCGTATGCTCGTTGTAATGGGCGTACCATTTTTCGGGGATTGGCAGCGTGCAGCGAGTTCTCACACCTCATAATATCCTGCGATACGACTCATTTTGAAACTATTAAAAAGCCGAAACTGGCCGGAAAAGGCCGAATATGTACAAGACAGGATTCTTCGCATGCTGGTTGTATTGGAAGTACCATTCTTCGGGGATTGGCAGCGCGCACCGTGTTCTCTCACATCATAATATCCTGCTATTCGCCCATTTTTGATCACTTAAAATGCCGGAAATGTCCGGAAAAGGCCGAAGGTGTACAGAACCTGATGCTCCGTATGCTCGTTGTAAGGGGCGTACCATTTCTCGGGGATTGGCAGCGCGTAACGTGTTCTCTCACATTATAATATCCTGATAAACGGCACATTTTGAAACAATTAAAAAGCCGGAAATGTCCGGAAAAGGCCGAAGGTGTACAGAACCCGTTGCTCCGTATGCTCGTTGTAAGGGGCGTACCATTTCTCGGGGATTGGCAGCGCGTAACGTGTTCTCTCACATTATAATATCCTGATAAACGGCACATTTTGAAACAATTAAAAAGCCGGAAATGTCCGGAAAATGCCGAAGGTGTACAGAACCCGTTGCTCCGTATATTCATTGTAGTGGGCGTACCATTTTTCGGGGATTGGCAGCGTGCAGCGAGTTCTCACACCTCATAATATCCTGCGATACGACTCATTTTGAAACTATTAAAAAGCCGAAACTGGCCGGAAAAGGCCGAATATGTACAAGACAGGATTCTCGTCATGCTCGTTGTAATGGAAGTACCATTCTTCGGGGATTTGCAGCGCGCAGCGAGTTCCCTCACATCATAATATCCTGCTATACGGCCCGTTTTTAATCACATAAAATGGCGGAGATGTCCGGAAAAGGCCGAAGGTGTACAGAACCCAATGCTCCGTTTGCTCGTTGTAATGGAAGTACCATTTTTGGGGGGTTGGCAGAGAGCAACTGGTTCTTACACATCATAATATCGTGATATACGGCCCATTTTGAAACAATTAAAATGCCGGAAATGTCCGGAAAAGGCCGAAGGTGTACAGAACCTGACGCTCCGTATGCTCGTTGTAAGGGGCGTACCATTTCTCGGGGATTGGCAGCGCGTAACGTGTTCTCTCTCATCATAATATCCTGATAAACGGCACATTTAGAAACAATTAAAAAGCCGGAAATGTCCGGAAAATGCCGAAGGTGTACAGAACCCGTTGCTCCGTATATTCATTGTAGTGGGCGTACCATTTTTCGGGGATTGGCAGCGTGCAGCGAGTTCTCACACCTCATAATATCCTGCGCTACGACTCATTTTGAAACTATTAAAAAGCCGAAACTGGCCGGAAAAGGCCGAAAATGTACAAGGCAGGATTCTCCGGATGCTGGTTGTATTGGAAGTACCATTCTTCGGGGATTGGCAGCGCGCACCGTGTTCTCTCACATCATAATATCCTGCTATTCTGCCCGTTTTTGCTCACTTAATATGCCGGAAATGTCCGGAAAAGGCCGAAGGTGTACAGAACATGATGCTCCGTATGCTCGTTGTAAGGGGCGTACCATTTTTCGGGGATGGGCAGCGTGCAGCGTGTTCTCACACATCATAACATCCTGCGACACGACCCATTTTGAAACAATTAAATAGCCGGAAATGTCCGGAAAAGGCCGAAGGTGTACGGAACCCGTTGCTCCGTATGCTCGTTGTAATGGAAGGACCATTTTTGGGGGATTGGCAATGCTCAACGCGTTTTTACACATCATAATATCCTGCTATTCGCCCATTTTTGATCACTTAAAATGCCGGAAATGTCCGGAAAAGGCCGAAGGTGTACAGAACCTGATGCTCCGTATGCTCGTTGTAAGGGGCGTACCATTTCTCGGGGATTGGCAGCGCGTAACGTGTTCTCTCTCATCATAATATCCTGATAAACGGCACATTTTGAAACAATTAAAAAGCCGGAAATGTCCGGAAAAGGCCGAAGGTGTACAGAACCCGTTGCTCCGTATGCTCGTTGTAATTGGCGTACCATTTTTCGGGGATTGGCAGCGTGCAGCGAGTTCTCACACCTCATAATATCCTGCGATACGACTCATTTTGAAACTGTTAAAAAGCCGAAACTGGCCGGAAAAGGCCGAATATGTACAAGAGAGGATTCTCCGCATGCTCGTTGTAATGGAAGTACCATTCTCCGGGGATTGGCAGCGCGCAACGAGTTCTCTCACATCATAATATCGTGATATACGGCCCATTTTGAAACAAAAAAATAGCCTGAAATGTCCGGAAAAAGCCGAAGGTGTACAGAACCGGTTGCTCCCTTTGCTTGTTGTAATGGAACTACCGTTTTTGGGGGGTTGGCAGAGAGCAACTGGTTCTTACACATCATAACATCCTGATATACGGCCCATTTTGAAGCAATTAAAAAGCCGGAAATGTCCGGAAAAGGCCGAATTTGTACAGAACCCGTTGCTCCGTATGCTCGTTGTAATGGGCGTACCATTTTTCGGGGATTTCCAGCGTGCAGCCAGTTCTCACACCTCATAATATCCTGCGATACGACCCATTTTGAAACTATTAAAAAGCCGAAACTGGCCGGAAATGGCCGAATATGTACAAGACAGGATTCTCCGCATGGTCGTTGTAATGGAAGTACCATTCTTCGGGGATTGGCAGCGCGCAACGAGTTCCCTCACATCATAATATCCTGCTATACGGCCCGTTTTTAATCACATGAAATGCCGGAGATGTCCGGAAAAGGCCGAAGGTGTACAGAACCCAATGCTCCGTTTGCTCGTTGTAATGGAAATACCATTTTTGGGGGGTTGGCAGAGAGCACCTGGTTCTTACACATCATAATATCCTGATATACGGCCCATTTTGAAACAATTAAAAAGCCGGAAATATCCGGAAAAGGCCGAAGGTGTACAGAATCCGTTGCTCCGTATGCTCGTTGTAATGGAAGGACCATTTTTGGGGGATTGGCAACGCTCAACGCGTTTTTACACATCATAATATCCTGCTATTCGGCCCATTTTTGATCACTTAAAATGCCGGAAATGTCCGGAAAAGGCCGAAGGTGTACAGAACCTGATGCTCCGTATGCTCGTTGTAAGGGGCGTACCATTTCTCGGGGATTGGCAGCGCGTAACGTGTTCTCTCTCATCATAATATCCTGATAAACGGCACATTTTGAAACAATTAAAAAGCCGGAAATGTCCGGAAAAGGCCGAAGGTGTACAGAACCCGTTGCTCCGTATGCTCGTTGTAGTGGGCGTACCATTTTTCGGGAATTGGCAGCGTGCAGCGAGTTCTCACACCTCATAATATCCTGCGATACGACTCATTTTGAAACTATTAAAAAGCCGAAACTGGCCGGAAAAGGCCGAATATGTACAAGACAGGATTCTCCGCATGCTCGTTGTAATGGAAGTACCATTCTTCGGGGATTGGCTGCGCGCAACGAGTTCTCTCACATCATAATATCCTGCGATACGACCCATTTTGAAACAATTAAAAAGCCGAAACTGGCCGGAAAAGGCCGAAAATGTACAAGACAGGATTCTCCGGATGCTGGTTGTATTGGAAGTACCATTCTGCGGGGATTGGCAGCGCGCACCGTGTTCTCTCACATCATAATATCCTGCTATTCTGCCCGTTTTTGATCACTTAATATGCCGGAAATGTCCGGAAAAGGCCGAAGGTGTACAGAACCTGATGCTCCGTATGCTCGTTGTAAGGGGCGTACCATTTCTCGGGGATTGGCAGCGCGTAACGTGTTCTCTCACATCATAATATCCTGATAAACGGCACATTTTGAAACAATTAAAAAGCCGGAAATGTCCGGAAAAGGCCGAATGTGTACAGAACCCGTTGCTCCGCATGCTCGTTGTAATGGAAGTACCATTCTTCGGGGATTGGCAGCGCGCAACGATTTCTCTCACATCATAATATCCTGATATACGGCCCATTTTGAAACAATTAAAAAGCCGGAAATGTCCGGAAAAGGCCGAAGGTGTACAGAACCCGTTGCTCCCTTTGCTTGTTGTAATGGAAGTACCATTTTTGGGGGGTTGGCAGAGAGCAACTGGTTCTTACACATCATAATATCCTGATATACGGCCCATTTTGAAGCAATTAAAAAGCCGGAAATGTCCGGAAAAGGCCGAAGGTGTACAGAACCCGTTGCTCCGTATGCTCGTTGTAATGGGCGTACCATTTTTCGGGGATTTCCAGCGTGCAGCCAGTTCTCACACCTCATAATATCCTGCGATACGACCCATTTTGAAACTATTAAAAAGCCGAAACTGGCCGGAAATGGCCGAATATGTACAAGACAGGATTCTCCGCATGGTCGTTGTAATGGAAGTACCATTCTTCGGGGATTGGCAGCGCGCATCGAGTTCTCTCACATCATAATATCCTGATATACGGCCCATTTTGAAACAATTAAAAAGCCGGAAATGTCCGGAAAAGGCCGAAGGTGTACAGAACCCAATGCTCCGTTTGCTCGTTGTAATGGAAGTACCATTTTTGGGGGGTTGGCAGAGAGCAACTGGTTCTTACACATCATAATATCCTGATATACGGCCCATTTTGAAACAATTAAAAAGCCGGAAATATCCGGAAAAGGCCGAAGGTGTACAGAACCCGTTGCTCCGTATGATCGTTGTAATGGAATTACCATTTTTCGGGGATTGGCAACGCTCAAAGCGTTTTTACACATCATAATATCCTGCTATTCGGCCCATTTTTGATCACTTAAAATGCCGGAAATGTCCGGAAAAGGCCGAAGGTGTACAGAACCTGATGCTCCGTATGCTCGTTGTAAGGGGCGTACCATTTCTCGGGGATTGGCAGCGCGTAACGTGTTCTCTCTCATCATAATATCCTGATAAACGGCACATTTTGAAACAATTAAAAAGCCGGAAATGTCCGGAAAAGGCCGAAGGTGTACAGAACCCGTTGCTCCGTATGCTCGTTGTAGTGGGCGTACCATTTTTCGGGGATTGGCAGCGTGCTGCGAGTTCTCACACCTCATAATATCCGGCGATACGACTCATTTTGAAACTATTAAAAAGCCGATACTGGCCGGAAAAGGCCGAATATGTACAAGACAGGATTCTCCGCATGCTCGTTGTAATGGAAGTACCATTCTTCGGGGATTGGCTGCGCGCCACGAGTTCTCTCACATCATAATATCCTGCGATACGACCCATTTTGAAACAATTAAAAAGCCGAAACTGGCCGGAAAAGGCCGAAAATGTACAAGACAGGATTCTCCGGATGCTGGTTGTATTGGAAGTACCATTCTTCGGGGATTGGCAGCGCGCACCGTGTTCTCTCACATCATAATATCCTGCTATTCTGCCCGTTTTTGATCACTTAATATGCCGGAAATGTCCGGAAAAGGCCGAAGGTGTACAGAACCTGATGCTCCGTATGCTCGTTGTAAGGGGCGTACCATTTCTCGGGGATTGGCAGCGCGTAACGTGTTCTCTCACATCATAATATCCTGATAAACGGCACATTTTGAAACAATTAAAAAGCCGGAAATGTCCGGAAAAGGCCGAAGGTGTACAGAACCCGTTGCTCCGTATGCTCGTTGTAGTGGGCGTACCATTTTTCGGGGATTGGCAGCGTGCAGCGAGATCTCAAACATCATAATATTCTGCGATACGACCCTTTTTGAAACAATTAAAAAGCCGGTAATATCCGGAAAAGGCGGAAGGTGTACAGAACCCGTTGCTCCGTATGCTCGTTGTAATGGAAGGACCATTTTTGGGGGATTGGCAGCGTGCAGCGAGTTCTCACACCTCATAATATCCTGCGAAACGACTCATTTTGAAATATTAAAATGCCGAAACTTGCCGGAAAAGGCCGAATATGTACAAGACAGGATTCTCCGCATGCTCGTTGTAATGGAAGTACCATTCTTCGGGGATTGGCAGCGCGCAACGAGTTCTCTCACATCATAATATCCTGATATAGGGCCCATTTTGAAACAATTAAAAAGCCGGAAATGTCCGGAAAAGGCCGAAGGTGTACAGAACCCGTTGCTCCCTTTGCTTGTTGTAATGGAAGTACCATTTTTGGGGGGTTGGCAGAGAGCAACTGGTTCTTACACATCATAATATCCTGATATACGGCCCCTATTGAAGCAATTAAAAAGCCGGAAATGTCCGGAAAAGGCCGAAGGTGTACAGAACCCGCTGCACCGTATGCTCGTTGTAATGGGCGTACCATTTTTCGGGGATTTCCAGCGTGCAGCCAGTTCTCACACCTCATAATATCCTGCGATACGACCCATTTTGAAACTAATAAAAAGCCGAAACTGGCCGGAAATGGCCGAATATGTACAAGACAGGATTCTCCGCATGGTCGTTGTAATGGAAGTACCATTCTTCGGGGATTGGCAGCGCGCAACGAGTTCTCTCACATCATAATATCCTGCTATACGGCCCGTTTTTAATCACATAAAATGCCGGAGATGTCCGGAAAAGGCCGAAGGTGTACAGAACCCAATGCTCCGTTTGCTCGTTGTAATGGAAGTACCATTTTTGGGGGGTTGGCAGAGAGCAACTGGTTCTTACACATCATAATATCCTGATATACGGCCCATTTTGAAACAATTAAAAAGCCGGAAATATCCGGAAAAGGCCGAAGGTGTACAGAACCCGTTGCTCCGTATGCTCGTTGTAATGGAATTACCATTTTTGGGGGATTGGCAACGCTCAACGCGTTTTTACACATCATAATATCCTGCGATACGACTCATTTTGAAACTATTAAAAAGCCGAAACTGGCCGGAAAAGGCCGAATATGTACAAGACAGGATTCTCGTCATGCTCGTTGTAATGGAAGTACCATTCTTCGGGGATTTGCAGCGCGCAAGGAGTTCCCTCACATCATAATATCCTGCTATACGGCCCGTTTTTAATCACATGAAATGCCGGAGATGTCCGGAAAAGGCCGAAGGTGTACAGAACCCAATGCTCCGTTTACTCGTTGTAATGGAAGTACCATTTTTGGGGGGTTGGGAGAGAGCAACTGGTTCTTACACATCATAATATCCTGATATACGGCCCATTTTGAAACAATTAAAAAGCCGGAAATATCCGGAAAAGGCCGAAGGTGTACAGAACCCGTTGCTCCGTATGCTCGTTGTAATGGAAGGACCATTTTTGGGGCATTGGCAACGCTCAACGCGTTTTTACACATCATAATATCCTGCTATTCGCCCATTTTTGATCACTTAAAATGCCGGAAATGTCCGGAAAAGGCCGAAGGTGTACAGAACCTGATGCTCCGTATGCTCGTTGTAAGGGGCGTACCATTTCTCGGGGATTGGCAGCGCGTAACGTGTTCTCTCTCATCATAATATCCTGATAAACGGCACATTTTGAAACAATTAAAAAGCCGGAAATGTCCGGAAAAGGCCGAAGGTGTACAGAACCCGTTGCTCCGTATGCTCGTTGTAATGGGCGTACCATTTTTCGGGGATTGGCAGCGTGCAGCGAGTTCTCACACCTCATAATATCCTGCGATACGACTCATTTTGAAACTATTAAAAAGCCGAAACTGGCCGGAAAAGGCCGAATATGTACAAGACAGGATTCTCCGCATGCTGGTTGTATTGGAAGTACCATTCTTCGGGGATTGGCAGAGCGCACCGTGTTCTCTCACATCATAATATCCTGCTACTCTGCCCGTTTTTGATCACTTAATATGCCGGAAATGTCCGGAAAAGGCCGAAGGTGTACAGAACCTGATGCTCCGTATGCTCGTTGTAAGGGGCGTACCATTTCTCGGGGATTGGCAGCGCGTAACGTGTTCTCTCACATTATAATATCCTGATAAACGGCACATTTTGAAACAATTAAAAAGCCGGAAATGTCCGGAAAAGGCCGAAGGTGTACAGAACCCGTTGCTCCGTATGCTCGTTGTAGTGGGCGTACCATTTTTCGGGGATTGGCAGCGTGCAGCGAGTTCTCACACCTCATAATATCCTGCTATACGACTCATTTTGAAACTATTAAAAAGCCGAAACTGGCCGGAAAAGGCCGAATATGTACAAGACAGGATTCTCGTCATGCTCGTTGTAATGGAAGTACCATTCTTCGGGGATTTGCAGCGCGCAACTAGTTCCCTCACATCATAATATCCTGCTATACGGCCCGTTTTTAATCACATAAAATGGCGGAGATGTCCGGAAAAGGCCGAAGGTGTACAGAACCCAATGCTCCGTTTGCTCGTTGTAATGGAAGTACCATTTTTGGGGGGTTGGCAGAGAGCAACTGGTTCTTACACATCATAATATCCTGATATACGGCCCATTTTGAAACAATTAAAATGCCGGAAATGTCCGGAATAGGCCGAAGGTGTACAGAACCTGACGCTCCGTACGCTCGTTGTAAGGGGCGTACCATTTCTCGAGGATTGGCAGCGCGTAACGTGTTCTCTCTCATCATAATATCCTGATAAACGGCACATTTTGAAACAATTAAAAAGCCGGAAATGTCCGGAAAATTCCGAAGGTGTACAGAACCCGTTGCTCCGTATGCTCATTGTAGTGGGCGTACCATTTTTCGGGGATTGGCAGCGTGCAGCGAGTTCTCACACCTCATAATATCCTGCGCTACGACTCATTTTGAAACTATTAAAAAGCCGAAACTGGCCGGAAAAGGCCGAAAATGTACAAGACAGGATTCTCCGGATGCTGGTTGTATTGGAAGTACCATTCTTCGGGGATTGGCAGCGCGCACCGTGTTCTCTCACATCATAATATCCTGCTATTCTGCCCGTTTTTGCTCACTTAATATGCCGGAAATGTCCGGAAAAGGCCGAAGGTGTACAGAACATGATGCTCCGTATGCTCGTTGTAAGGGGCGTACCATTTTTCGGGGATGGGCAGCGTGCTGCGTGTTCTCACACATCATAATATCCTGCGACACGACCCATTTTGAAACAATTAAATAGCCGGAAATGTCCGGAAAAGGCCGAAGGTGTACGGAACCCGTTGCTCCGTATGCTCGTTGTAATGGAAGTACCATATTTGGGGGGTTGGCAGCGTGCAGCGAGTTCTCACACATCATAATATCCTGCTATACGGCCCGTTTTTAATCACATAAAATGCCGGAGATGTCCGGAAAAGGCCGAAGGTGTACAGAACCCAATGCTCCGTTTGCTCGTTGTAATGGAAGTACCATTTTTGGGGGTTTGGCAGAGAGCAACTGGTTCTTACACATCATAATATCCTGATATACGGCCCATTTTGAAACAATTAAAATGCCGGAAATGTCCGGAAAAGGCCGAAGGTGTACAGAACCTGATGCTCCGTATGCTCGTTGTAAGGGGCGTACCATTTCTCGGGGATTGGCAGCGCGCACCGAGTTCTCTCACATCATAATATCCTGCTATACGGCCCGTTTTTAATCACATAAAATCCCGGATATGTCCGGAAAAGGCCGAAGGTGTACAGAACCCGTTGCTCCGTATGCTCGTTGTAATGGGCGTACCATTTTTCGGGGATTGGCAGCGTGCAGCGAGTTCTCACACATCATAATATCCTGCGATACGACCCATTTTGAAACAATTAAAAAGACGAAACTGGCCGGAAAAGGCCGAATATGTACAAGACAGGATTCTCCGCATGCTCGTTGTAATGGAAGTACCATTCTTCGGGGATTGGCAGCGCGCAACGAGTTCTCTCACATCATAATATCCTGATATACGGCCCATTTCGAAACAATTAAAAAGCCGGAAATGTCCGGAAAAGGCCGAAGGTGTACAGAACCCGTTGCTCCCTTTGCTTGTTGTAATGGAAGTACCATTTTTGGGGGGTTGGCTGAGAGCAACTGGTTCTTACACATCATAATATCCTGATATACGGCCCATTTTGAAGAAATTAAAAAGCCGGAAATGTCCGGAAAAGGCCGAAGGTGTACAGAACCCGTTGCTCCCTTTGCTTGTTGTAATGGAAGTACCATTCTTCGGGGATTGGCAGCGCGCAACGAGTTCTCTCACATCATAATATCCTGATATACGGCCCATTTTGAAACAATTAAAAAGCCGGAAATATCCGGAAAAGGCCGAAGGTGTACAGAACCCGTTGCTCCGTATGCTCGTTGTAATGGAAGGACCATTTTTGGGGGATTGGCAACGCTCAACGCGTTTTTACACATCATAATATCCTGCTATTCGGCCCATTTTTGATCACTTAAAATGCCGGAAATGTCCGGAAAAGGCCGAAGGTGTACAGAACACAATGCACCGTTTGCTCGTTGTAATGGAAGTACCATTTTTGGCGGGTTGGCAGAGAGCACCTGGTTCTTACACATCATAATATCCTGATATACGGCCGATTTTTAAACAATTAAAAAGCCGGAAATATCCGGAAAAGGCCGAAGGTGTACAGAACCCGTTGCTCCGTATGCTCGTTGTAATGGAAGGACCATTTTTGGGGGATTGGCAACGCTCAACGCGTTTTTACACATCATAATATCCTGCTATTCGGCCCATTTTTGATCACTTAAAATGCCGGAAATGTCCGGAAAAGGCCGAAGGTGTACAGAACCTGATGCTCCGTATGCTCGTTGTAAGGGGCGTACCATTTCTCGGGGATTGGCAGCGCGTAACGTGTTCTCTCTCATCATAATATCCTGATAAACGGCACATTTTGAAACAATTAAAAAGCCGGAAATATCCGGAAAAGGCCGAAGGTGTACAGAACCCGTTGCTCCGTATGCTCGTTGTAGTGGGCGTACCATTTTTCGGGGATTGGCAGCGTGCAGCGAGTTCTCACACCTCATAATATCCTGCGATACGACTCATTTTGAAACTATTAAAAAGCCGAAACTGGCCGGAAAAGGCCGAATATATACAAGACAGGATTCTCCGCATGCTCGTTGTAATGGAAGTACCATTCTTCGGGGATTGGCTGCGCGCAACGAGTTCTCTCACATCATAATATCCTGCGATACGACCCATTTTGAAACAATTAAAAAGCCGAAACTGGCCGGAAAAGGCCGAAAATGTACAAGACAGGATTCTCCGGATGCTGGTTGTATTGGAAGTACCATTCTTCGGGGATTGGCAGCGCGCACCGTGTACTCTCACATAATAATATCCTGCTATTCTGCCCGTTTTTGATCACTTAATATGCCGGAAATGTCCGGAAAAGGCCGAAGGTGTACAGAACCTGATGCTCCGTATGCTCGTTGTAAGGGGCGTACCATTTCTCGGGGATTGGCAGCGCGTAACGTGTTCTCTCACATCATAATATCCTGATAAACGGCACATTTTGAAACAATTAAAAAGCCGGAAATGTCCGGAAAAGGCCGAAGGTGTACAGAACCCGTTGCTCCGTATGCTCGTTGTAGTGGGCGTACCATTTTTCGGGGATTGGCAGCGTGCAGCGAGTTCTCACACCTCATAATATCCTGCTATTCGGCCCATTTTTGATCACTTAAAATGCCGGAAATGTCCGGAAAAGGCCGAAGGTGTACAGAACCTGATGCTCCGTATGCTCGTTGTAAGGGGCGTACCATTTCTCGGGGATTGGCAGCGCGTAACGTGTTCTCTCTCATCATAATATCCTGATAAACGGCACATTTTGAAACAATTAAAAAGCCGGAAATATCCGGAAAAGGCCGAAGGTGTACAGAACCCGTTGCTCCGTATGCTCGTTGTAGTGGGCGTACCATTTTTCGGGGATTGGCAGCGTGCAGCGAGTTCTCACACCTCATAATATCCTGCGATACGACTCATTTTGAAACTATTAAAAAGCCGAAACTGGCCGGAAAAGGCCGAATATATACAAGACAGGATTCTCCGCATGCTCGTTGTAATGGAAGTACCATTCTTCGGGGATTGGCTGCGCGCAACGAGTTCTCTCACATCATAATATCCTGCGATACGACCCATTTTGAAACAATTAAAAAGCCGAAACTGGCCGGAAAAGGCCGAAAATGTACAAGACAGGATTCTCCGGATGCTGGTTGTATTGGAAGTACCATTCTTCGGGGATTGGCAGCGCGCACCGTGTACTCTCACATAATAATATCCTGCTATTCTGCCCGTTTTTGATCACTTAATATGCCGGAAATGTCCGGAAAAGGCCGAAGGTGTACAGAACCTGATGCTCCGTATGCTCGTTGTAAGGGGCGTACCATTTCTCGGGGATTGGCAGCGCGTAACGTGTTCTCTCACATCATAATATCCTGATAAACGGCACATTTTGAAACAATTAAAAAGCCGGAAATGTCCGGAAAAGGCCGAAGGTGTACAGAACCCGTTGCTCCGTATGCTCGTTGTAGTGGGCGTACCATTTTTCGGGGATTGGCAGCGTGCAGCGAGATCTCAAACATCATAATATCCTGCGATACGACCCATTTTGAAACTATTAAAAAGCCGAAACTGGCCGGAAATGGCCGAATATGTACAAGACAGGATTCTCCGCATGGTCGTTGTAATGGAAGTACCATTCTTCGGGGATTGGCTGCGCGCCACGAGTTCTCTCACATCATAATATCCTGCGATACGACCCATTTTGAAACAATTAAAAAGCCGAAACTGGCCGGAAAAGGCCGAAAATGTACAAGACAGGATTCTCCGGATGCTGGTTGTATTGGAAGTACCATTCTTCGGGGATTGGCAGCGCGCACCGTGTTCTCTCACATCATAATATCCTGCTATTCTGCCCGTTTTTGATCACTTAATATGCCGGAAATGTCCGGAAAAGGCCGAAGGTGTACAGAACCTGATGCTCCGTATGCTCGTTGTAAGGGGCGTACCATTTCTCGGGGATTGGCAGCGCGTAACGTGTTCTCTCACATCATAATATCCTGATAAACGGCACATTTTGAAACAATTAAAAAGCCGGAAATGTCCGGAAAAGGCCGAAGGTGTACAGAACCCGTTGCTCCGTATGCTCGTTGTAGTGGGCGTACCATTTTTCGGGGATTGGCAGCGTGCAGCGAGATCTCAAACATCATAATATTCTGCGATACGACCCTTTTTGAAACAATTAAAAAGCCGGTAATATCCGGAAAAGGCGGAAGGTGTACAGAACCCGTTGCTCCGTATGCTCGTTGTAATGGAAGGACCATTTTTGGGGGATTGGCAGCGTGCAGCGAGTTCTCACACCTCATAATATCCTGCGAAACGACTCATTTTGAAATATTAAAATGCCGAAACTTGCCGGAAAAGGCCGAATATGTACAAGACAGGATTCTCCGCATGCTCGTTGTAATGGAAGTACCATTCTTCGGGGATTGGCAGCGCGCAACGAGTTCTCTCACATCATAATATCCTGATATAGGGCCCATTTTGAAACAATTAAAAAGCCGGAAATGTCCGGAAAAGGCCGAAGGTGTACAGAACCCGTTGCTCCCTTTGCTTGTTGTAATGGAAGTACCATTTTTGGGGGGTTGGCAGAGAGCAACTGGTTCTTACACATCATAATATCCTGATATACGGCCCCTATTGAAGCAATTAAAAAGCCGGAAATGTCCGGAAAAGGCCGAAGGTGTACAGAACCCGCTGCACCGTATGCTCGTTGTAATGGGCGTACCATTTTTCGGGGATTTCCAGCGTGCAGCCAGTTCTCACACCTCATAATATCCTGCGATACGACCCATTTTGAAACTAATAAAAAGCCGAAACTGGCCGGAAATGGCCGAATATGTACAAGACAGGATTCTCCGCATGGTCGTTGTAATGGAAGTACCATTCTTCGGGGATTGGCAGCGCGCAACGAGTTCTCTCACATCATAATATCCTGCTATACGGCCCGTTTTTAATCACATAAAATGCCGGAGATGTCCGGAAAAGGCCGAAGGTGTACAGAACCCAATGCTCCGTTTGCTCGTTGTAATGGAAGTACCATTTTTGGGGGGTTGGCAGAGAGCAACTGGTTCTTACACATCATAATATCCTGATATACGGCCCATTTTGAAACAATTAAAAAGCCGGAAATATCCGGAAAAGGCCGAAGGTGTACAGAACCCGTTGCTCCGTATGCTCGTTGTAATGGAATTACCATTTTTGGGGGATTGGCAACGCTCAACGCGTTTTTACACATCATAATATCCTGCGATACGACTCATTTTGAAACTATTAAAAAGCCGAAACTGGCCGGAAAAGGCAGAATATGTACAAGACAGGATTCTCGTCATGCTCGTTGTAATGGAAGTACCATTCTTCGGGGATTTGCAGCGCGCAAGGAGTTCCCTCACATCATAATATCCTGCTATACGGCCCGTTTTTAATCACATGAAATGCCGGAGATGTCCGGAAAAGGCCGAAGGTGTACAGAACCCAATGCTCCGTTTACTCGTTGTAATGGAAGTACCATTTTTGGGGGGTTGGGAGAGAGCAACTGGTTCTTACACATCATAATATCCTGATATACGGCCCATTTTGAAACAATTAAAAAGCCGGAAATATCCGGAAAAGGCCGGAAGGTGTACAGAACCCGTTGCTCCGTATGCTCGTTGTAATGGAAGGACCATTTTTGGGGGATTGGCAACGCTCAACGCGTTTTTACACATCATAATATCCTGCTATTCGCCCATTTTTGATCACTTAAAATGCCGGAAATGTCCGGAAAAGGCCGAAGGTGTACAGAACCTGATGCTCCGTATGCTCGTTGTAAGGGGCGTACCATTTCTCGGGGATTGGCAGCGCGTAACGTGTTCTCTCTCATCATAATATCCTGATAAACGGCACATTTTGAAACAATTAAAAAGCCGGAAATGACCGGAAAAGGCCGAAGGTGTACAGAACCCGTTGCTCCGTATGCTCGTTGTAGTGGGCGTACCATTTTTCGGGGATTGGCAGCGTGCAGCGAGTTCTCCCACCTCATAATATCCTGCTATACGACTCATTTTGAAACTATTAAAAAGCCGAAACTGGCCGGAAAAGGCCGAATATGTACAAGACAGGATTCTCGTCATGCTCGTTGTAATGGAAGTACCATTCTTCGGGGATTTGCAGCGCGCAACTAGTTCCCTCACATCATAATATCCTGCTATACGGCCCGTTTTTAATCACATAAAATGGCGGAGATGTCCGGAAAAGGCCGAAGGTGTACAGAACCCAATGCTCCGTTTGCTCGTTGTAATGGAAGTACCATTTTTGGGGGGTTGGCAGAGAGCAACTGGTTCTTACACATCATAATATCCTGATATACGGCCCATTTTGAAACAATTAAAATGCCGGAAATGTCCGGAATAGGCCGAAGGTGTACAGAACCTGACGCTCCGTACGCTCGTTGTAAGGGGCGTACCATTTCTCGGGGATTGGCAGCGCGTAACGTGTTCTCTCTCATCATAATATCCTGATAAACGGCACATTTTGAAACAATTAAAAAGCCGGAAATGTCCGGAAAATTCCGAAGGTGTACAGAACCCGTTGCTCCGTATGCTCATTGTAGTGGGCGTACCATTTTTCGGGGATTGGCAGCGTGCAGCGAGTTCTCACACCTCATAATATCCTGCGCTACGACTCATTTTGAAACTATTAAAAAGCCGAAACTGGCCGGAAAAGGCCGAAAATGTACAAGACAGGATTCTCCGGATGCTGGTTGTATTGGAAGTACCATTCTTCGGGGATTGGCAGCGCGCACCGTGTTCTCTCACATCATAATATCCTGCTATTCTGCCCGTTTTTGCTCACTTAATATGCCGGAAATGTCCGGAAAAGGCCGAAGGTGTACAGAACATGATGCTCCGTATGCTCGTTGTAAGGGGCGTACCATTTTTCGGGGATGGGCAGCGTGCTGCGTGTTCTCACACATCATAATATCCTGCGACACGACCCATTTTGAAACAATTAAATAGCCGGAAATGTCCGGAAAAGGCCGAAGGTGTACGGAACCCGTTGCTCCGTATGCTCGTTGTAATGGAAGTACCATATTTGGGGGGTTGGCAGCGTGCAGCGAGTTCTCACACATCATAATATCCTGCTATACGGCCCGTTTTTAATCACATAAAATGCCGGAGATGTCCGGAAAAGGCCGAAGGTGTACAGAACCCAATGCTCCGTTTGCTCGTTGTAATGGAAGTACCATTTTTGGGGGTTTGGCAGAGAGCAACTGGTTCTTACACGTCATAATATCCTGATATACGGCCCATTTTGAAACAATTAAAATGCCGGAAATGTCCGGAAAAGGCCGAAGGTGTACAGAACCTGATGCTCCGTATGCTCGTTGTAAGGGGCGTACCATTTCTCGGGGACTGGCAGCGCGCACCGAGTTCTCTCACATCATAATATCCTGCTATACGGCCCGTTTTTAATCACATAAAATCCCGGATATGTCCGGAAAAGGCCGAAGGTGTACAGAACCCGTTGCTCCGTATGCTCGTTGTAATGGGCGTACCATTTTTCGGGGATTGGCAGCGTGCAGCGAGTTCTCACACATCATAATATCCTGCGATACGACCCATTTTGAAACAATTAAAAAGACGAAACTGGCCGGAAAAGGCCGAATATGTACAAGACAGGATTCTCCGCATGCTCGTTGTAATGGAAGTACCATTCTTCGGGGATTGGCAGCGCGCAACGAGTTCTCTCACATCATAATATCCTGATATACGGCCCATTTCGAAACAATTAAAAAGCCGGAAATGTCCGGAAAAGGCCGAAGGTGTACAGAACCCGTTGCTCCCTTTGCTTGTTGTAATGGAAGTACCATTTTTGGGGGGTTGGCTGAGAGCAACTGGTTCTTACACATCATAATATCCTGATATACGGCCCATTTTGAAGAAATTAAAAAGCCGGAAATGTCCGGAAAAGGCCGAAGGTGTACAGAACCCGTTGCTCCCTTTGCTTGTTGTAATGGAAGTACCATTCTTCGGGGATTGGCAGCGCGCAACGAGTTCTCTCACATCATAATATCCTGATATACGGCCCATTTTGAAACAATTAAAAAGCCGGAAATATCCGGAAAAGGCCGAAGGTGTACAGAACCCGTTGCTCCGTATGCTCGTTGTAATGGAAGGACCATTTTTGGGGGATTGGCAACGCTCAACGCGTTTTTACACATCATAATATCCTGCTATTCGGCCCATTTTTGATCACTTAAAATGCCGGAAATGTCCGGAAAAGGCCGAAGGTGTACAGAACACAATGCACCGTTTGCTCGTTGTAATGGAAGTACCATTTTTGGCGGGTTGGCAGAGAGCACCTGGTTCTTACACATCATAATATCCTGATATACGGCCGATTTTTAAACAATTAAAAAGCCGGAAATATCCGGAAAAGGCCGAAGGTGTACAGAACCCGTTGCTCCGTATGCTCGTTGTAATGGAAGGACCATTTTTGGGGGATTTGCAACGCTCAACGCGTTTTTACACATCATAATATCCTGCTATTCGGCCCATTTTTGATCACTTAAAATGCCGGAAATGTCCGGAAAAGGCCGAAGGTGTACAGAACCTGATGCTCCGTATGCTCGTTGTAAGGGGCGTACCATTTCTCGGGGATTGGCAGCGCGTAACGTGTTCTCTCTCATCATAATATCCTGATAAACGGCACATTTTGAAACAATTAAAAAGCCGGAAATATCCGGAAAAGGCCGAAGGTGTACAGAACCCGTTGCTCCGTATGCTCGTTGTAGTGGGCGTACCATTTTTCGGGGATTGGCAGCGTGCAGCGAGTTCTCACACCTCATAATATCCTGCGATACGACTCATTTTGAAACTATTAAAAAGCCGAAACTGGCCGGAAAAGGCCGAATATATACAAGACAGGACTCTCCGCATGCTCGTTGTAATGGAAGTACCATTCTTCGGGGATTGGCTGCGCGCAACGAGTTCTCTCACATCATAATATCCTGCGATACGACCCATTTTGAAACAATTAAAAAGCCGAAACTGGCCGGAAAAGGCCGAAAATGTACAAGACAGGATTCTCCGGATGCTGGTTGTATTGGAAGTACCATTCTTCGGGGATTGGCAGCGCGCACCGTGTACTCTCACATAATAATATCCTGCTATTCTGCCCGTTTTTGATCACTTAATATGCCGGAAATGTCCGGAAAAGGCCGAAGGTGTACAGAACCTGATGCTCCGTATGCTCGTTGTAAGGGGCGTACCATTTCTCGGGGATTGGCAGCGCGTAACGTGTTCTCTCACATCATAATATCCTGATAAACGGCACATTTTGAAACAATTAAAAAGCCGGAAATGTCCGGAAAAGGCCGAAGGTGTACAGAACCCGTTGCTCCGTATGCTCGTTGTAGTGGGCGTACCATTTTTCGGGGATTGGCAGCGTGCAGCGAGATCTCAAACATCATAATATCCTGCGATACGACCCTTTTTGAAACAATTAAAAAGCCGGTAATATCCGGAAAAGGCCGAAGGTGTACAGAACCCGCTTCTCCGTATGCTCGTTGTAATGGAAGGACCATTTTTGGGGGATTGGCAGCGTGCAGCGAGTTCTCACACCTCATAATATCCTGCGAAGCGACTCATTTTGAAACTATTAAAATGCCGAAACTTGCCGGAAAAGGCCGAATATGTACAAGACAGGATTCTCCGCATGCTCGTTGTAATGGAAGTACCATTCTTCGGGGATTGGCAGCGCGCAACGAGTTCTCTCACATCATAATATCCTGATATAGGGCCCATTTTGAAACAATTAAAAAGCCGGAAATGTCCGGAAAAGGCCGAAGGTGTACAGAACCCGTTGCTCCCTTTGCTTGTTGTAATGGAAGTACCATTTTTGGGGGGTTGGCAGAGAGCAACTGGTTCTTACACATCATAATATCCTGATATACGGCCCCTATTGAAGCAATTAAAAAGCCGGAAATGTCCGGAAAAGGCCGAAGGTGTACAGAACCCGCTGCACCGTATGCTCGTTGTAATGGGCGTACCATTTTTCGGGGATTTCCAGCGTGCAGCCAGTTCTCACACCTCATAATATCCTGATATACGGCCCATTTTGAAACAATTAAAATGCCGGAAATGTCCGGAAAAGGCCGAAGGTGTACAGAACCCGTTGCTCCCTTTGCTTGTTGTAATGGAAGTACCATTCTTCGGGGATTGGCAGCGCGCAACGAGTTCCCTCACATCATAATATCCTGATATACGGCCCATTTTGAAACAATTAAAAAGCCGGAAATGTCCGGAAAAGGCCGAAGGTGTACAGAACCCAATGCTCCGTTTGCTCGTTGTAATGGAAGTACCATTTTTGGGGGGTTGGCAGAGAGCAACTGGTTCTTACACATCATAATATCCTGATATACGGCCCATTTTGAAACAATTAAAAAGCCGGAAATATCCGGAAAAGGCCGAAGGTGTACAGAACCCGTTGCTCCGTATGCTCGTTGTAATGGAATTACCATTTTTGGGGGATTGGCAACGCTCAACGCGTTTTTACACATCATAATATCCTGCTATTCGGCCCATTTTTGATCACTTAGAATGCCGGAAATGTCCGGAAAAGGCCGAAGGTGTACAGAACCTAATGCTCCGTATGCTCGTTGTAAGGGGCGTACCATTTCTCGGGGATTGGCAGCGTGCTGCGAGTTCCCACACCTCATAATATCCGGCGATACGACTCATTTTGAAACTATTAAAAAGCCGAAACTGGCCGGAAAAGGCCGAATATGTACAAGACAGGATTCTCGTCATGCTCGTTGTAATGGAAGTACCATTCTTCGGGGATTTGCAGCGCGCAAGGAGTTCCCTCACATCATAATATCCTGCTATACGGCCCGTTTTTAATCACATGAAATGCCGGAGATGTCCGGAAAAAGCCGAAGGTGTACAGAACCCAATGCTCCGTTTACTCGTTGTAATGGAAGTACCATTTTTGGGGGGTTGGCAGAGAGCAACTGGTTCTTACACATCATAATATCCTGATATACGGCCCATTTTGAAACAATTAAAAAGCCGGAAATATCCGGAAAAGGCCGAAGGTGTACAGAACCCGTTGCTCCGTATGCTCGTTGTAATGGAAGGACCATTTTTGGGGGATTGGCAACGTTCAACGCGTTTTTACACATCATGATATCCTGCTATTCGCCCATTTTTGATCACTTAAAATGCCGGAAATGTCCGGAAAAGGCCGAAGGTGTACAGAACCTGATGCTCCGTATGCTCGTTGTAAGGGGCGTACCATTTCTCGGGTATTGGCAGCGCGTAACGTGTTCTCTCTCATCATAATATCCTGATAAACGGCACATTTTGAAACAATTAAAAAGCCGGAAATGTCCGGAAAAGGCCGAAGGTGTACAGAACCCGTTGCTCCGTATGCTCGTTGTAATGGGCGTACCATTTTTCGGGGATTGGCAGCGTGCAGCGAGTTCTCACACCTCATAATATCCTGCGATACGACACATTTTGAAACTATTAAAAAGCCAAAACTGGCCGGAAAAGGCCGAATATGTACAAGACAGGATTCTCCGCATGCTCGTTGTAATGGAAGTACCATTCTTCGGGGATTGGCAGCGCGCAACGAGTCCTCTCACATCATAATATCCTGATATACGGCCCATTTTGAAACAAAAAAATAGCCGGATATGTCCGGAAAAGGCCGAAGGTGTACAGATCCGGTTGCTCCCTTTGCTTGTTGTAATGGAAGTACCGTTTTTGGGGGGTTGGCAGAGAGCAACTGGTTCTTACACATCATAACATCCTGATATACGGCCCATTTTGAAGCAATTAAAAAGCCGGAAATGTCCGGAAAAGGCCGAAGGTGTACAGAACCCGTTGCTCCGTATGCTCGTTGTAGTGGGCGTACCATTTTTCGGGGACTGGCAGCGTGCAGCGAGTTCTCACACCTCATAATATCCTGCGATACGACTCATTTTGAAACTATTAAAAAGCCGAAACTGGCCGGAAAAGGCCGAATATGTACAAGACAGGATTCTCCGCATGCTCGTTGTAATGGAAGTACCATTCTTCGGGGATTGGCTGCGCGCAACGAGTTCTCTCACATCATAATATCCTGCGATACGACCCATTTTGAAACAATTTAAAAGCCGAAACTGGCCGGAAAAGGCCGAAAATGTACAAGACAGGATTCTCCGGATGCTGGTTGTATTGGAAGTACCATTCTTCGGGGATTGGCAGCGCGCACCGTGTTCTCTCACATCATAATATCCTGCTATTCTGCCCGTTTTTGATCACTTAATATGCCGGAAATGTCCGGAAAAGGCCGAAGGTGTACAGAACCCGTTGCTCCGTATGCTCGTTGTAGTGGGCGTACCATTTTTCGGGGATTGGCAGCGTGCAGCGAGATCTCAAACATCATAATATCCTGCGATACGACCCTTTTTGAAACAATTAAAAAGCCGGTAATATCCGGAAAAGGCCGAAGGTGTACAGAACCCGTTGCTTCGTATGCTCGTTGTAATGGAAGGACCATTTTTGGGGGATTGGCAGCGTGCAGCGAGTTCTCACACCTCATAATATCCTGCGAAACGGCTCATTTTGAAACTATTAAAATGCCGAAACTTGCCGGAAAAGGCCGAATATGTACAAGACAGGATTCTCCGCATGCTCGTTGTAATGGAAGTACCATTCTTCGGGGATTGGCAGCGCGCAACGAGTTCTCTCACATCATAATATCCTGATATACGGCCCATTTTGAAACAATTAAAAAGCCGGAAATGTCCGGAAAAGGCCGAAGGTGTACAGAACCCGTTGCTCCCTTTGCTTGTTGTAATGGAAGTACCATTTTTGGGGGGTTGGCAGAGAGCAACTGGTTCTTACACATCATAATATCCTGATATACGGCCCATTTTGAAGCAATTAAAAAGCCGGAAATGTCCGGAAAAGGCCGAAGGTGTACAGAACCCGTTGCTCCGTATGCTCGTTGTAATGGGCGTACCATTTTTCGGGGATTTCCAGCGTGCAGCCAGTTCTCACACCTCATAATATCCTGCGATACGACCCATTTTGAAACTATTAAAAAGCCGAAACTGGCCGGAAATGGCCGAATATGTACAAGACAGGATTCTCCGCATGGTCGTTGTAATGGAAGTACCATTCTTCGGGGATTGGCAGCGCGCAAAGAGTTCTCTCACATCATAATATCCTGATAAACGGCACATTTTGAAACAATTAAAAAGCCGGAAATGTCCGGAAAATGCCGAAGGTGTACAGAACCCGTTGCTCCGTATGCTCATTGTAGTGGGCGTACCATTTTTCGGGGATTGGCAGCGTGCAGCGAGTTCTCACACCTCATAATATCCTGCGCTACGACTCATTTTGAAACTATTAAAAAGCCGAAACTGGCCGGAAAAGGCCGAAAATGTACAAGACAGGATTCTCCGGATGCTGGTTGTATTGGAAGTACCATTCTTCGGGGATTGGCAGCGCGCACCGTGTTCTCTCACATCATAATATCCTGCTATTCTGCCCGTTTTTGCTCACTTAATATGCCGGAAATGTCCGGAAAAGGCCGAAGGTGTACAGAACATGATGCTCCGTATGCTCGTTGTAAGGGGCGTACCATTTTTCGGGGATGGGCAGCGTGCAGCGTGTTCTCACACATCATAATATCCTGCGACACGACCCATTTTGAAACAATTAAATAGCCGGAAATGTCCGGAAAAGGCCGAAGGTGTACGGAACCCGTTGCTCCGTATGCTCGTTGTAATGGAAGTACCATATTTGGGGGGTTGGCAGCGTGCAGCGAGTTCTCACACATCATAATATCCTGCTATACGGCCCGTTTTTAATCACATAAAATGCCGGAGATGTCCGGAAAAGGCCGAAGGTGTACAGAACCCAATGCTCCGTTTGCTCGTTGTAATGGAAGTACCATTTTTGGGGGTTTGGCAGAGAGCAACTGGTTCTTACACATCATAATATCCTGATATACGGCCCATTTTGAAACAATTAAAATGCCGGAAATGTCCGGAAAAGGCCGAAGGTGTACAGAACCTGATGCTCCGTATGCTCGTTGTAAGGGGCGTACCATTTCTCGGGGATTGGCAGCGCGCACCGAGTTCTCTCACATCATAATATCCTGCTATACGGCCCGTTTTTAATCACATAAAATCCCGGATATATCCGGAAAAGGCCGAAGGTGTACAGAACCCGTTGCTCCGTATGCTCGTTGTAATGGGCGTACCATTTTTCGGGGATTGGCAGCGTGCAGCGAGTTCTCACACATCATAATATCCTGCGATACGACCCATTTTGAAACAATTAAAAAGACGAAACTGGCCGGAAAAGGCCGAATATGTACAAGACAGGATTCTCCGCATGCTCGTTGTAATGGAAGTACCATTCTTCGGGGATTGGCAGCGCGCAACGAGTTCTCTCACATCATAATATCCTGATATACGGCCCATTTCGAAACAATTAAAAAGCCGGAAATGTCCGGAAAAGGCCGAAGGTGTACAGAACCCGTTGCTCCCTTTGCTTGTTGTAATGGAAGTACCATTTTTGGGGGGTTGGCTGAGAGCAACTGGTTCTTACACATCATAATATCCTGATATACGGCCCATTTTGAAGAAATTAAAAAGCCGGAAATGTCCGGAAAAGGCCGAAGGTGTACAGAACCCGTTGCTCCCTTTGCTTGTTGTAATGGAAGTACCATTTTTGGGGGGTTGGCAGAGAGCAACTGGTTCTTACACATCATAATATCCTGATATACGGCCGATTTTTAAACAATTAAAAAGCCGGAAATATCCGGAAAAGGCCGAAGGTGTACAGAACCCGTTGCTCCGTATGCTCGTTGTAATGGAAGGACCATTTTTGGGGGATTGGCAACGCTCAACGCGTTTTTACACATCATAATATCCTGCTATTCGGCCCATTTTTGATCACTTAAAATGCCGGAAATGTCCGGAAAAGGCCGAAGGTGTACAGAACACAATGCTCCGTTTGCTCGTTGTAATGGAAGTACCATTTTTGGCGGGTTGGCAGAGAGCACCTGGTTCTTACACATCATAATATCCTGATATACGGCCGATTTTTAAACAATTAAAAAGCCGGAAATATCCGGAAAAGGCCGAAGGTGTACAGAACCCGTTGCTCCGTATGCTCGTTGTAATGGAAGGACCATTTTTGGGGGATTGGCAACGCTCAACGCGTTTTTACACATCATAATATCCTGCTATTCGGCCCATTTTTGATCACTTAAAATGCCGGAAATGTCCGGAAAAGGCCGAAGGTGTACAGAACCTGATGCTCCGTATGCTCGTTGTAAGGGGCGTACCATTTCTCGGGGATTGGCAGCGCGTAACGTGTTCTCTCTCATCATAATATCCTGATAAACGGCACATTTTGAAACAATTAAAAAGCCGGAAATGTCCGGAAAAGGCCGAAGGTGTACAGAACCCGTTGCTCCGTATGCTCGTTGTAGTGGGCGTACCATTTTTCGGGGATTGGCAGCGTGCAGCGAGTTCTCACACCTCATAATATCCTGCGATACGACTCATTTTGAAACTATTAAAAAGCCGAAACTGGCCGGAAAAGGCCGAATATATACAAGACAGGATTCTCCGCATGCTCGTTGTAATGGAAGTACCATTCTTCGGGGATTGGCTGCGCGCAACGAGTTCTCTCACATCATAATATCCTGCGATACGACCCATTTTGAAACAATTAAAAAGCCGAAACTGGCCGGAAAAGGCCGAAAATGTACAAGACAGGATTCTCCGGATGCTGGTTGTATTGGAAGTACCATTCTTCGGGGATTGGCAGCGCGCACCGTGTACTCTCACATAATAATATCCTGCTATTCTGCCCGTTTTTGATCACTTAATATGCCGGAAATGTCCGGAAAAGGCCGAAGGTGTACAGAACCTGATGCTCCGTATGCTCGTTGTAAGGGGCGTACCATTTCTCGGGGATTGGCAGCGCGTAACGTGTTCTCTCACATCATAATATCTTGATAAACGGCACATTTTGAAACAATTAAAAAGCCGGAAATGTCCGGAAAAGGCCGAAGGTGTACAGAACCCGTTGCTCCGTATGCTCGTTGTAGTGGGCGTACCATTTTTCGGGGATTGGCAGCGTGCAGCGAGTTCTCACACCTCATAATATCCTGCGATACGACTCATTTTGAAACTATTAAAAAGCCGAAACTGGCCGGAAAAGGCCGAATATATACAAGACAGGATTCTCCGCATGCTCGTTGTAATGGAAGTACCATTCTTCGGGGATTGGCTGCGCGCAACGAGTTCTCTCACATCATAATATCCTGCGATACGACCCATTTTGAAACAATTAAAAAGCCGAAACTGGCCGGAAAAGGCCGAAAATGTACAAGACAGGATTCTCCGGATGCTGGTTGTATTGGAAGTACCATTCTTCGGGGATTGGCAGCGCGCACCGTGTACTCTCACATAATAATATCCTGCTATTCTGCCCGTTTTTGATCACTTAATATGCCGGAAATGTCCGGAAAAGGCCGAAGGTGTACAGAACCTGATGCTCCGTATGCTCGTTGTAAGGGGCGTACCATTTCTCGGGGATTGGCAGCGCGTAACGTGTTCTCTCACATCATAATATCTTGATAAACGGCACATTTTGAAACAATTAAAAAGCCGGAAATGTCCGGAAAAGGCCGAAGGTGTACAGAACCCGTTGCTCCGTATGCTCGTTGTAGTGGGCGTACCATTTTTCGGGGATTGGCAGCGTGCAGCGAGTTCTCACACCTCATAATATCCTGCGAAGCGACTCATTTTGAAACTATTAAAATGCCGAAACTTGCCGGAAAAGGCCGAATATGTACAAGACAGGATTCTCCGCATGCTCGTTGTAATGGAAGTACCATTCTTCGGGGATTGGCAGCGCGCAACGAGTTCTCTCACATCATAATATCCTGATATACGGCCCATTTTGAAACAATTAAAAAGCCGGAAATGTCCGGAAAAGGCCGAAGGTGTACAGAACCCGTTGCTCCCTTTGCTTGTTGTAATGGAAGTACCATTTTTGGGGGGTTGGCAGAGAGCAACTGGTTCTTACACATCATAATATCCTGATATACGGCCCATTTTGAAGCAATTAAAAAGCCGGAAATGTCCGGAAAAGGCCGAAGGTGTACAGAACCCAATGCTCCGTTTGCTCGTTGTAATGGGCGTACCATTTTTCGGGGATTTCCAGCGTGCAGCCAGTTCTCACACCTCATAATATCCTGATATACGGCCCATTTTGAAACAATTAAAATGCCGGAAATGTCCGGAAAAGGCCGAAGGTGTACAGAACCCGTTGCTCCCTTTGCTTGTTGTAATGGAAGTACCATTCTTCGGGGATTGGCAGCGCGCAACGAGTTCTCTCACATCATAATATCCTGATATACGGCCCATTTTGAAACAATTAAAAAGCCGGAAATGTCCGGAAAAGGCCGAAGGTGTACAGAACCCAATGCTCCGTTTGCTCGTTGTAATGGAAGGACCATTTTTGGGGGATTGGCAGCGTGCAGCGAGTTCTTACACATCATAATATCCTGATATACGGCCCATTTTGAAACAATTAAAAAGCCGGAAATATCCGGAAAAGGCCGAAGGTGTACAGAACCCGTTGCTCCGTATGCTCGTTGTAATGGAATTACCATTTTTGGGGGATTGGCAACGCTCAACGCGTTTTTACACATCATAATATCCTGCTATTCGGCCCATTTTTGATCACTTAAAGTGCCGGAAATGTCCGGAAAAGGCCGAAGGTGTACAGAACCTGATGCTCCGTATGCTCGTTGTAAGGGGCGTACCATTTCTCGGGGATTGGCAGCGTGCTGCGAGTTCCCACACCTCATAATATCCGGCGATACGACTCATTTTGAAACTATTAAAAAGCCGAAACTGGCCGGAAAAGGCCGAATATGTACAAGACAGGATTCTCGTCATGCTCGTTGTAATGGAAGTACCATTCTTCGGGGATTTGCAGCGCGCAAGGAGTTCCCTCACATCATAATATCCTGCTATACGGCCCGTTTTTAATCACATGAAATGCCGGAGATGTCCGGAAAAAGCCGAAGGTGTACAGAACCCAATGCTCCGTTTACTCGTTGTAATGGAAGTACCATTTTTGGGGGGTTGGCAGAGAGCAACTGGTTCTTACACATCATAATATCCTGATATACGGCCCATTTTGAAACAATTAAAAAGCCGGAAATATCCGGAAAAGGCCGAAGGTGTACAGAACCCGTTGCTCCGTATGCTCGTTGTAATGGAAGGACCATTTTTGGGGGATTGGCAACGCTCAACGCGTTTTTACACATCATGATATCCTGCTATTCGCCCATTTTTGATCACTTAAAATGCCGGAAATGTCCGGAAAAGGCCGAAGGTATACAGAACCTGATGCTCCGTATGCTCGTTGTAAGGGGCGTACCATTTCTCGGGTATTGGCAGCGCGTAACGTGTTCTCTCTCATCATAATATCCTGATAAACGGCACATTTTGAAACAATTAAAAAGCCGGAAATGTCCGGAAAAGGCCGAAGGTGTACAGAACCCGTTGCTCCGTATGCTCGTTGTAATGGGCGTACCATTTTTCGGGGATTGGCAGCGTGCAGCGAGTTCTCACACCTCATAATATCCTGCGATACGACACATTTTGAAACTATTAAAAAGCCAAAACTGGCCGGAAAAGGCCGAATATGTACAAGACAGGATTCTCCGCATGCTCGTTGTAATGGAAGTACCATTCTTCGGGGATTGGCAGCGCGCAACGAGTTCTCTCACATCATAATATCCTGATATACGGCCCATTTTGAAACAAAAAAATAGCCGGATATGTCCGGAAAAGGCCGAAGGTGTACAGAACCGGTTGCTCCCTTTGCTTGTTGTAATGGAAGTACCGTTTTTGGGGGGTTGGCAGAGAGCAACTGGTTCTTACACATCATAACATCCTGATATACGGCCCATTTTGAAGCAATTAAAAAGCCGGAAATGTCCGGAAAAGGCCGAAGGTGTACAGAACCCGTTGCTCCGTATGCTCGTTGTAGTGGGCGTACCATTTTTCGGGGACTGGCAGCGTGCAGCGAGTTCTCACACCTCATAATATCCTGCGATACGACTCATTTTGAAACTATTAAAAAGCCGAAACTGGCCGGAAAAGGCCGAATATGTACAAGACAGGATTCTCCGCATGCTCGTTGTAATGGAAGTACCATTCTTCGGGGATTGGCAGCGTGCAGCGAGTTCTCACACCTCATAATATCCTGCGCTACGACTCATTTTGAAACTATTAAAAAGCCGAAACTGGCCGGAAAAGGCCGAAAATGTACAAGACAGGATTCTCCGGATGCTGGTTGTATTGGAAGTACCATTCTTCGGGGATTGGCAGCGCGCACCGTGTTCTCTCACATCATAATATCCTGCTATTCTGCCCGTTTTTGCTCACTTAATATGCCGGAAATGTCCGGAAAAGGCCGAAGGTGTACAGAACATGATGCTCCGTATGCTCGTTGTAAGGGGCGTACCATTTTTCGGGGATGGGCAGCGTGCAGCGTGTTCTCACACATCATAATATCCTGCGACACGACCCATTTTGAAACAATTAAATAGCCGGAAATGTCCGGAAAAGGCCGAAGGTGTACGGAACCCGTTGCTCCGTATGCTCGTTGTAATGGAAGTACCATATTTGGGGGGTTGGCAGCGTGCAGCGAGTTCTCACACATCATAATATCCTGCTATACGGCCCGTTTTTAATCACATAAAATGCCGGAGATGTCCGGAAAAGGCCGAAGGTGTACAGAACCCAATGCTCCGTTTGCTCGTTGTAATGGAAGTACCATTTTTGGGGGTTTGGCAGAGAGCAACTGGTTCTTACACATCATAATATCCTGATATACGGCCCATTTTGAAACAATTAAAATGCCGGAAATGTCCGGAAAAGGCCGAAGGTGTACAGAACCTGATGCTCCGTATGCTCGTTGTAAGGGGCGTACCATTTCTCGGGGATTGGCAGCGCGCACCGAGTTCTCTCAAATCATAATATCCTGCTATACGGCCCGTTTTTAATCACATAAAATCCCGGATATATCCGGAAAAGGCCGAAGGTGTACAGAACCCGTTGCTCCGTATGCTCGTTGTAATGGGCGTACCATTTTTCGGGGATTGGCAGCGTGCAGCGAGTTCTCACACATCATAATATCCTGCGATACGACCCATTTTGAAACAATTAAAAAGACGAAACTGGCCGGAAAAGGCCGAATATGTACAAGACAGGATTCTCCGCATGCTCGTTGTAATGGAAGTACCATTCTTCGGGGATTGGCAGCGCGCAACGAGTTCTCTCACATCATAATATCCTGATATACGGCCCATTTTGAAACAATTAAAAAGCCGGAAATGTCCGGAAAAGGCCGAAGGTGTACAGAACCCGTTGCTCCCTTTGCTTGTTGTAATGGAAGTACCATTTTTGGGGGGTTGGCAGAGAGCAACTGGTTCTTACACATCATAATATCCTGATATACGGCCCATTTTGAAGCAATTAAAAAGCCGGAAATGTCCGGAAAAGGCCGAAGGTGTACAGAACCCAATGCTCCGTTTGCTCGTTGTAATGGGCGTACCATTTTTCGGGGATTTCCAGCGTGCAGCCAGTTCTCACACCTCATAATATCCTGATATACGGCCCATTTTGAAACAATTAAAATGCCGGAAATGTCCGGAAAAGGCCGAAGGTGTACAGAACCCGTTGCTCCCTTTGCTTGTTGTAATGGAAGTACCATTCTTCGGGGATTGGCAGCGCGCAACGAGTTCTCTCACATCATAATATCCTGATATACGGCCCATTTTGAAACAATTAAAAAGCCGGAAATGTCCGGAAAAGGCCGAAGGTGTACAGAACCCAATGCTCCGTTTGCTCGTTGTAATGGAAGGACCATTTTTGGGGGATTGGCAGCGTGCAGCGAGTTCTTACACATCATAATATCCTGATATACGGCCCATTTTGAAACAATTAAAAAGCCGGAAATATCCGGAAAAGGCCGAAGGTGTACAGAACCCGTTGCTCCGTATGCTCGTTGTAATGGAATTACCATTTTTGGGGGATTGGCAACGCTCAACGCGTTTTTACACATCATAATATCCTGCTATTCGGCCCATTTTTGATCACTTAAAGTGCCGGAAATGTCCGGAAAAGGCCGAAGGTGTACAGAACCTGATGCTCCGTATGCTCGTTGTAAGGGGCGTACCATTTCTCGGGGATTGGCAGCGTGCTGCGAGTTCCCACACCTCATAATATCCGGCGATACGACTCATTTTGAAACTATTAAAAAGCCGAAACTGGCCGGAAAAGGCCGAATATGTACAAGACAGGATTCTCGTCATGCTCGTTGTAATGGAAGTACCATTCTTCGGGGATTTGCAGCGCGCAAGGAGTTCCCTCACATCATAATATCCTGCTATACGGCCCGTTTTTAATCACATGAAATGCCGGAGATGTCCGGAAAAAGCCGAAGGTGTACAGAACCCAATGCTCCGTTTACTCGTTGTAATGGAAGTACCATTTTTGGGGGGTTGGCAGAGAGCAACTGGTTCTTACACATCATAATATCCTGATATACGGCCCATTTTGAAACAATTAAAAAGCCGGAAATATCCGGAAAAGGCCGAAGGTGTACAGAACCCGTTGCTCCGTATGCTCGTTGTAATGGAAGGACCATTTTTGGGGGATTGGCAACGCTCAACGCGTTTTTACACATCATGATATCCTGCTATTCGCCCATTTTTGATCACTTAAAATGCCGGAAATGTCCGGAAAAGGCCGAAGGTATACAGAACCTGATGCTCCGTATGCTCGTTGTAAGGGGCGTACCATTTCTCGGGTATTGGCAGCGCGTAACGTGTTCTCTCTCATCATAATATCCTGATAAACGGCACATTTTGAAACAATTAAAAAGCCGGAAATGTCCGGAAAAGGCCGAAGGTGTACAGAACCCGTTGCTCCGTATGCTCGTTGTAATGGGCGTACCATTTTTCGGGGATTGGCAGCGTGCAGCGAGTTCTCACACCTCATAATATCCTGCGATACGACACATTTTGAAACTATTAAAAAGCCAAAACTGGCCGGAAAAGGCCGAATATGTACAAGACAGGATTCTCCGCATGCTCGTTGTAATGGAAGTACCATTCTTCGGGGATTGGCAGCGCGCAACGAGTTCTCTCACATCATAATATCCTGATATACGGCCCATTTTGAAACAAAAAAATAGCCGGATATGTCCGGAAAAGGCCGAAGGTGTACAGAACCGGTTGCTCCCTTTGCTTGTTGTAATGGAAGTACCGTTTTTGGGGGGTTGGCAGAGAGCAACTGGTTCTTACACATCATAACATCCTGATATACGGCCCATTTTGAAGCAATTAAAAAGCCGGAAATGTCCGGAAAAGGCCGAAGGTGTACAGAACCCGTTGCTCCGTATGCTCGTTGTAGTGGGCGTACCATTTTTCGGGGACTGGCAGCGTGCAGCGAGTTCTCACACCTCATAATATCCTGCGATACGACTCATTTTGAAACTATTAAAAAGCCGAAACTGGCCGGAAAAGGCCGAATATGTACAAGACAGGATTCTCCGCATGCTCGTTGTAATGGAAGTACCATTCTTCGGGGATTGGCAGCGTGCAGCGAGTTCTCACACCTCATAATATCCTGCGCTACGACTCATTTTGAAACTATTAAAAAGCCGAAACTGGCCGGAAAAGGCCGAAAATGTACAAGACAGGATTCTCCGGATGCTGGTTGTATTGGAAGTACCATTCTTCGGGGATTGGCAGCGCGCACCGTGTTCTCTCACATCATAATATCCTGCTATTCTGCCCGTTTTTGCTCACTTAATATGCCGGAAATGTCCGGAAAAGGCCGAAGGTGTACAGAACATGATGCTCCGTATGCTCGTTGTAAGGGGCGTACCATTTTTCGGGGATGGGCAGCGTGCAGCGTGTTCTCACACATCATAATATCCTGCGACACGACCCATTTTGAAACAATTAAATAGCCGGAAATGTCCGGAAAAGGCCGAAGGTGTACGGAACCCGTTGCTCCGTATGCTCGTTGTAATGGAAGTACCATATTTGGGGGGTTGGCAGCGTGCAGCGAGTTCTCACACATCATAATATCCTGCTATACGGCCCGTTTTTAATCACATAAAATGCCGGAGATGTCCGGAAAAGGCCGAAGGTGTACAGAACCCAATGCTCCGTTTGCTCGTTGTAATGGAAGTACCATTTTTGGGGGTTTGGCAGAGAGCAACTGGTTCTTACACATCATAATATCCTGATATACGGCCCATTTTGAAACAATTAAAATGCCGGAAATGTCCGGAAAAGGCCGAAGGTGTACAGAACCTGATGCTCCGTATGCTCGTTGTAAGGGGCGTACCATTTCTCGGGGATTGGCAGCGCGCACCGAGTTCTCTCAAATCATAATATCCTGCTATACGGCCCGTTTTTAATCACATAAAATCCCGGATATATCCGGAAAAGGCCGAAGGTGTACAGAACCCGTTGCTCCGTATGCTCGTTGTAATGGGCGTACCATTTTTCGGGGATTGGCAGCGTGCAGCGAGTTCTCACACATCATAATATCCTGCGATACGACCCATTTTGAAACAATTAAAAAGACGAAACTGGCCGGAAAAGGCCGAATATGTACAAGACAGGATTCTCCGCATGCTCGTTGTAATGGAAGTACCATTCTTCGGGGATTGGCAGCGCGCAACGAGTTCTCTCACATCATAATATCCTGATATACGGCCCATTTCGAAACAATTAAAAAGCCGGAAATGTCCGGAAAAGGCCGAAGGTGTACAGAACCCGTTGCTCCCTTTGCTTGTTGTAATGGAAGTACCATTTTTGGGGGGTTGGCTGAGAGCAACTGGTTCTTACACATCATAATATCCTGATATACGGCCCATTTTGAAGAAATTAAAAAGCCGGAAATGTCCGGAAAAGGCCGAAGGTGTACAGAACCCGTTGCTCCCTTTGCTTGTTGTAATGGAAGTACCATTTTTGGGGGGTTGGCAGAGAGCAACTGGTTCTTACACATCATAATATCCTGATATACGGCCGATTTTTAAACAATTAAAAAGCCGGAAATATCCGGAAAAGGCCGAAGGTGTACAGAACCCGTTGCTCCGTATGCTCGTTGTAATGGAAGGACCATTTTTGGGGGATTGGCAACGCTCAACGCGTTTTTACACATCATAATATCCTGCTATTCGGCCCATTTTTGATCACTTAAAATGCCGGAAATGTCCGGAAAAGGCCGAAGGTGTACAGAACACAATGCTCCGTTTGCTCGTTGTAATGGAAGTACCATTTTTGGCGGGTTGGCAGAGAGCACCTGGTTCTTACACATCATAATATCCTGATATACGGCCGATTTTTAAACAATTAAAAAGCCGGAAATATCCGGAAAAGGCCGAAGGTGTACAGAACCCGTTGCTCCGTATGCTCGTTGTAATGGAAGGACCATTTTTGGGGGATTGGCAACGCTCAACGCGTTTTTACACATCATAATATCCTGCTATTCGGCCCATTTTTGATCACTTAAAATGCCGGAAATGTCCGGAAAAGGCCGAAGGTGTACAGAACCTGATGCTCCGTATGCTCGTTGTAAGGGGCGTACCATTTCTCGGGGATTGGCAGCGCGTAACGTGTTCTCTCTCATCATAATATCCTGATAAACGGCACATTTTGAAACAATTAAAAAGCCGGAAATGTCCGGAAAAGGCCGAAGGTGTACAGAACCCGTTGCTCCGTATGCTCGTTGTAGTGGGCGTACCATTTTTCGGGGATTGGCAGCGTGCAGCGAGTTCTCACACCTCATAATATCCTGCGATACGACTCATTTTGAAACTATTAAAAAGCCGAAACTGGCCGGAAAAGGCCGAATATATACAAGACAGGATTCTCCGCATGCTCGTTGTAATGGAAGTACCATTCTTCGGGGATTGGCTGCGCGCAACGAGTTCTCTCACATCATAATATCCTGCGATACGACCCATTTTGAAACAATTAAAAAGCCGAAACTGGCCGGAAAAGGCCGAAAATGTACAAGACAGGATTCTCCGGATGCTGGTTGTATTGGAAGTACCATTCTTCGGGGATTGGCAGCGCGCACCGTGTACTCTCACATAATAATATCCTGCTATTCTGCCCGTTTTTGATCACTTAATATGCCGGAAATGTCCGGAAAAGGCCGAAGGTGTACAGAACCTGATGCTCCGTATGCTCGTTGTAAGGGGCGTACCATTTCTCGGGGATTGGCAGCGCGTAACGTGTTCTCTCACATCATAATATCCTGATAAACGGCACATTTTGAAACAATTAAAAAGCCAGAAATGTCCGGAAAAGGCCGAAGGTGTACAGAACCCGTTGCTCCGTATGCTCGTTGTAGTGGGCGTACCATTTTTCGGGGATTGGCAGCGTGCAGCGAGTTCTCACACCTCATAATATCCTGCGATACGACTCATTTTGAAACTATTAAAAAGCCGAAACTGGCCGGAAAAGGCCGAATATGTACAAGACAGGATTCTCCGCATGCTCGTTGTAATGGAAGTACCATTCTTCGGGGATTGGCAGCGTGCAGCGAGTTCTCACACCTCATAATATCCGGCGATACGACTCATTTTGAAACTATTAAAAAGCCGAAACTGGCCGGAAAAGGCCGAATATGTACAAGACAGGATTCTCGTCATGCTCGTTGTAATGGAAGTACCATTCTTCGGGGATTTGCAGCGCGCAAGGAGTTCCCTCACATCATAATATCCTGCTATACGGCCCGTTTTTAATCACATGAAATGCCGGAGATGTCCGGAAAAAGCCGAAGGTGTACAGAACCCAATGCTCCGTTTACTCGTTGTAATGGAAGTACCATTTTTGGGGGGTTGGCAGAGAGCAACTGGTTCTTACACATCATAATATCCTGATATACGGCCCATTTTGAAACAATTAAAAAGCCGGAAATATCCGGAAAAGGCCGAAGGTGTACAGAACCCGTTGCTCCGTATGCTCGTTGTAATGGAAGGACCATTTTTGGGGGATTGGCAACGCTCAACGCGTTTTTACACATCATGATATCCTGCTATTCGCCCATTTTTGATCACTTAAAATGCCGGAAATGTCCGGAAAAGGCCGAAGGTATACAGATCCTGATGCTCCGTATGCTCGTTGTAAGGGGCGTACCATTTCTCGGGTATTGGCAGCGCGTAACGTGTTCTCTCTCATCATAATATCCTGATAAACGGCACATTTTGAAACAATTAAAAAGCCGGAAATGTCCGGAAAAGGCCGAAGGTGTACAGAACCCGTTGCTCCGTATGCTCGTTGTAATGGGCGTACCATTTTTCGGGGATTGGCAGCGTGCAGCGAGTTCTCACACCTCATAATATCCTGCGATACGACACATTTTGAAACTATTAAAAAGCCAAAACTGGCCGGAAAAGGCCGAATATGTACAAGACAGGATTCTCCGCATGCTCGTTGTAATGGAAGTACCATTCTTCGGGGATTGGCAGCGCGCAACGAGTTCTCTCACATCATAATATCCTGATATACGGCCCATTTTGAAACAAAAAAATAGCCGGATATGTCCGGAAAAGGCCGAAGGTGTACAGAACCGGTTGCTCCCTTTGCTTGTTGTAATGGAAGTACCGTTTTTGGGGGGTTGGCAGAGAGCAACTGGTTCTTACACATCATAACATCCTGATATACGGCCCATTTTGAAGCAATTAAAAAGCCGGAAATGTCCGGAAAAGGCCGAAGGTGTACAGAACCCGTTGCTCCGTATGCTCGTTGTAGTGGGCGTACCATTTTTCGGGGACTGGCAGCGTGCAGCGAGTTCTCACACCTCATAATATCCTGCGATACGACTCATTTTGAAACTATTAAAAAGCCGAAACTGGCCGGAAAAGGCCGAATATGTACAAGACAGGATTCTCCGCATGCTCGTTGTAATGGAAGTACCATTCTTCGGGGATTGGCTGCGCGCAACGAGTTCTCTCACATCATAATATCCTGCGATACGACCCATTTTGAAACAATTAAAAAGCCGAAACTGGCCGGAAAAGGCCGAAAATGTACAAGACAGGATTCTCCGGATGCTGGTTGTATTGGGAGTACCATTCTTCGGGGATTGGCAGCGCGCACCGTGTTCTCTCACATCATAATATCCTGCTATTCTGCCCGTTTTTGATCACTTAATATGCCGGAAATGTCCGGAAAAGGCCGAAGGTGTACAGAACCTGATGCTCCGTATGCTCGTTGTAAGGGGCGTACCATTTCTCGGGGATTGGCAGCGCGTAACGTGTTCTCTCACATCATAATATCCTGATAAACGGCACATTTTGAAACAATTAAAAAGCCGGAAATGTCCGGAAAAGGCCGAAGGTGTACAGAACCCGTTGCTCCGTATGCTCGTTGTAGTGGGCGTACCATTTTTCGGGGATTGGCAGCGTGCAGCGAGTTCTCACACCTCATAATATCCTGCGATACGACTCATTTTGAAACTATTAAAAAGCCGAAACTGGCCGGAAAAGGCCGAATATGTACAAGACAGGATTCTCGTCATGCTCGTTGTAATGGAAGTACCATATTTGGGGGGTTGGCAGCGTGCAGCGAGTTCTCACACATCATAATATCCTGCTATACGGCCCGTTTTTAATCACATAAAATGCCGGAGATGTCCGGAAAAGGCCGAAGGTGTACAGAACCCAATGCTCCGTTTGCTCGTTGTAATGGAAGTACCATTTTTGGGGGGTTGGCAGAGAGCAACTGGTTCTTACACATCATAATATCCTAATATACGGCCCATTTTGAAACAATTAAAATGCCGGAAATGTCCGGAAAAGGCCGAAGGTGTACAGAACCTGACGCTCCGTATGCTCGTTGTAAAGGGCGTACCATTTCTCGGGGATTGGCAGCGCGTAACGTGTTCTCTCTCATCATAATATCCTGATAAACGGCACATTTTGAAACAATTAAAAAGCCGGAAATGTCCGGAAAATGCCGAAGGTGTACAGAACCCGTTGCTCCGTATGCTCATTGTAGTGGGCGTACCATTTTTCGGGGATTGGCAGCGTGCAGCGAGTTCTCACACCTCATAATATCCTGCGCTACGACTCATTTTGAAACTATTAAAAAGCCGAAACTGGCCGGAAAAGGCCGAAAATGTACAAGACAGGATTCTCCGGATGCTGGTTGTATTGGAAGTACCATTCTTCGGGGATTGGCAGCGCGCACCGTGTTCTCTCACATCATAATATCCTGCTATTCTGCCCGTTTTTGATCACTTAATATGCCGGAAATGTCCGGAAAAGGCCGAAGGTGTACAGAACATGATGCTCCGTATGCTCGTTGTAAGGGGCGTACCATTTTTCGGGGATGGGCAGCGTGCAGCGTGTTCTCACACATCATAATATCCTGCGACACGACCCATTTTGAAACAATTAAATAGCCGGAAATGTCCGGAAAAGGCCGAAGGTGTACGGAACCCGTTGCTCCGTATGCTCGTTGTAATGGAAGTACCATATTTGGGGGGTTGGCAGCGTGCAGCGAGTTCTCACACATCATAATATCCTGCTATACGGCCCGTTTTTAATCACATAAAATGCCGGAGATGTCCGGAAAAGGCCGAAGGAGTACAGAACCCAATGCTCCGTTTGCTCGTTGTAATGGAAGTACCATTTTTGGGGGGTTGGCTGAGAGCAACTGGTTCTTACACATCATAATATCCTGATATACGTCCCATTTTGAAGAAATTAAAAAGCCGGAAATGTCCGGAAAAGGCCGAAGGTGTACAGAACCTGACGCTCCGTATGCTCGTTGTAAGGGGCGTACCATTTCTCGGGGATTGGCAGCGCGTAACGTGTTCTCTCTCATCATAATATCCTGATAAACGGCACATTTTGAAACAATTAAAAAGCCGGAAATGTCCGGAAAATGCCAAAGGTGTACAGAACCCGTTGCTCCGTATGCTCATTGTAGTGGGCGTACCATTTTTCGGGGATTGGCAGCGTGCAGCGAGTTCTCACACCTCATAATATCCTGCGCTACGACTCATTTTGAAACTATTAAAAAGCCGAAATTGGCCGGAAAAGGTCGAAAATGTACAAGACAGGATTCTCCGGATGCTGGTTGTATTGGAAGTACCATTCTTCGGGGATTGGCAGCGCGCACCGTGTTCTCTCACATCATAATATCCTGCTATTCTGCCCGTTTTTGATCACTTAATATGCCGGAAATGTCCGGAAAAGGCCGAAGGTGTACAGAACATGATGCTCCGTATGCTCGTTGTAAGGGGCGTACCATTTTTCGGGGATGGGCAGCGTGCAGCGTGTTCTCACACATCATAATATCCTGCGACACGACCCATTTTGAAACAATTAAATAGCCGGAAATGTCCGGAAAAGGCCGAAGGTGTACGGAACCCGTTGCTCCGTATGCTCGTTGTAATGGAAGTACCATATTTGGGGGGTTGGCAGCGTGCAGCGAGTTCTCACACATCATAATATCCTGCTATACGGCCCGTTTTTAATCACATAAAATGCCGGAGATGTCCGGAAAAGGCCGAAGGTGTACAGAACCCAATGCTCCGTTTGCTCGTTGTAATGGAAGTACCATTTTTGGGGGGTTGGCTGAGAGCAACTGGTTCTTACACATCATAATATCCTGATATACGTCCCATTTTGAAGAAATTAAAAAGCCGGAAATGTCCGGAAAAGGCCGAAGGTGTACAGAACCCGTTGCTTCGTTTGCTCGTTGTAATGGAAGTACCATATTTGGGGGGTTGGCAGCGTGCAGCGAGTTCTCACACATCATAATATCCTGCTATACGGCCCGTTTTTAATCACATAAAATGCCGGAGATGTCCGGAAAAGGCCGAAGGTGTACAGAACCCAATGCTCCGTTTGCTCGTTGTAATGGAAGTACCATTTTTGGGGGTTTGGCAGAGAGCAACTGGTTCTTACACATCATAATATCCTGATATACGGCCCATTTTGAAACAATTAAAATGCCGGAAATGTCCGGAAAAGGCCGAAGGTGTACAGAACCTGATGCTCCGTATGCTCGTTCTAAGGGGCGTACCATTTCTCGGGGATTGGCAGCGCGTAACGTGTTCTCTCTCATCATAATATCCTGATAAACGGCACATTTTGAAACAATTAAAAAGCCGGAAATGTCCGGAAAAGGCCGAAGGTGTACAGAACCCGTTGCTCCGCATGCCCGTTGTAATGGAAGTGCCATTCTTCGGGGATTGGCTGCGCGCAACGAGTTCTCTCACATCATAATATCCTGCGATACGACCCATTTTGAAACAATTAAAAAGCCGAAACTGGCCGGAAAAGGCCGAAAATGTACAAGACAGGATTCTCCGGATGCTGGTTGTATTGGAAGTACCATTCTTCGGGGAATGGCAGCGCGCACCGTGTTCTCTCACATCATAGTATCCTGCTATTCTGCCCGTTTTTGATCACTTAATATGCCGGAAATGTCCGGAAAAGGCCGAAGGTGTACAGAACCTGATGCTCCGTATGCTCGTTGTAAGGGGCGTACCATTTCTCGGGGATTGGCAGCGCGTAACGTGTTCTCTCACATCATAATATCCTGATAAACGGCACATTTTGAAACAATTAAAAAGCCGGAAATGTCCGGAAAAGGCCGAAGGTGTACAGAACCCGTTGCTCCGTATGCTCGTTGTAGTGGGCGTACCATTTTCCGGGGATTGGCAGCGTGCAGCGAGTTCTCACACCTCATAATATCCTGCGATACGACTCATTTTGAAACTATTAAAAAGCCGAAACTGGCCGGAAAAGGCCGAATATGTACAAGACAGGATTCTCGTCATGCTCGTTGTAATGGAAGTACCATTCTTCGGGGATTGGCAGCGCGCAACGAGTTCTCTCACATCATAATATCCTGATATACGGCCCATTTTGAAACAATTAAAAAGCCGGAAATGTCCGGAAAAGGCCGAAGGTGTACAGAACCCAATGCTCCGTTTGCTCGTTGTAATGGAAGTACCATTTTTGGGGGGTTGGCAGAGAGCAACTGGTTCTTACACATCATAATATCCTGATATACGGCCCATTTTGAAACAATTAAAAAGCCGGAAATATCCGGAAAAGGCCGAAGGTGTACAGAACCCGTTGCTCCGTATGCTCGTTGTAATGGAATTACCATTTTTGGGGGATTGGCAACGCTCAACGCGTTTTTACACATCATAATATCCTGCTATTCGGCCCATTTTTGATCACTTAAAATGCCGGAAATGTCCGGAAAAGGCCGAAGGTGTACAGAACCTGATGCTCCGTATGCTCGTTGTAAGGGGCGTACCATTTCTCGGGGATTGGCAGCGCGTAACGTGTTCTCTCACATCATAATATCCTGATAAACGGCACATTTTGAAACAATTAAAAAGCCGGAAATGTCCGGAAAAGGCCGAAGGTGTACAGAACCCGTTGCTCCGTATGCTCGTTGTAGTGGGCGTACCATTTTTCGGGGATTGGCAGCGTGCAGCGAGATCTCAAACATCATAATATCCTGCGATACGACCCTTTTTGAAAAAATTAAAAAGCCGGTAATATCCGGAAAAGGCCGAAGGTGTACAGAACCAGTTGCTCCGTATGCTCGTTGTAATGGAAGGACCATTTTTGGGGGATTGGCAGCGTGCAGCGAGATCTCACACCTCATAATATCCTGCGAAACGACTCATTTTGAAACTATTAAAATGCCGAAACTTGCCGGAAAAGGCCGAATATGTACAAGACAGGATTCTCCGCATGCTCGTTGTAATGGAAGTACCATTCTTCGGGGATTGGCAGCGCGCAACGAGTTCTCTCACATCATAATATCCTGATATAGGGCCCATTTTGAAACAATTAAAAAGCCGGAAATGTCCGGAAAAGGACGAAGGTGTACAGAACCCGTTGCTCCCTTTGCTTGTTGTAATGGAAGTACCATTTTTGGGGGGTTGGCAGAGAGCAACTGGTTCTTACACATCATAATATCCTGATATACGGCCCATTTTGAAGCAACTAAAAAGCCGGAAATGTCCGGAAAAGGCCGAAGGTGTACAGAACCCGTTGCTCCGTATGCTCGTTGTAATGGACGTACCATTTTTCGGGGATTTCCAGCGTGCAGCCAGTTCTCACACCTCATAATATCCTGCGATACGACCCATTTTGAAACTATTAAAAAGCCGAAACTGGCCGGAAATGGCCGAATATGTACAAGACAGGATTCTCCGCATGCTCGTTGTAATGGAAGTACCATTCTTCGGGGATTGGCAGCGCGCAACGAGTTCTCTCACATCATAATATCCTGATATACGGCCCATTTTGAAACAATTAAAAAGCCGGAAATGTCCGGAAAAGGCCGAAGGTGTACAGAACCCGTTGCTCCCTTTTCTTGTTGTAATGGAAGTACCATTTTTGGGGGGTTGGCAGAGAGCAACTGGTTCTTACACATCATAATATCCTGATATACGGCGCCTATTGAAGCAATTAAAAAGCCGGAAATGTTCGGAAAAGGCCGGAGGTGTACAGAACCCTCTGCTCCGTATGCTCGTTGTAATGGGCGTACCATTTTTCGGGGATTGGCAGCGCGTAACGTGTTCTCTCACATCATAATATCCTGATAAACGGCACATTTTGAAACAATTAAAAAGCCGGAAATGTCCGGAAAAGGCCGAAGGTGTACAGAACCTGATGCTCCGTATGCTCGTTGTAAGGGGCGTACCATTTCTCGGGGATTGGCAGCGCGTAACGTGTTCTCTCTCATCATAATATCCTGATAAACGGCACATTTTGAAACAATTAAAAAGCCGAAACTGGCCGGAAAAGGCCGAAAATGTACAAGACAGGATTCTCCGGATGCTGGTTGTATTGGAAGTACCATTCTGCGGGGATTGGCAGCGCGCACCGTGTTCTCTCACATCATAATATCCTGCTATTCTGCCCGTTTTTGATCACTTAATATGCCGGAAATGTCCGGAAAAGGCCGAAGGTGTACAGAACCTGATGCTCCGTATGCTCGTTGTAAGGGGCGTACCATTTCTCGGGTATTGGCAGCGCGTAACGTGTTCTCTCTCATCATAATATCCTGATAAACGGCACATTTTGAAACAATTAAAAAGCCGGAAATGTCCGGAAAAGGCCGAAGGTGTACAGAACCCGTTGCTCCGTATGCTCGTTGTAATGGGCGTACCATTTTTCGGGGATTGGCAGCGTGCAGCGAGTTCTCACACCTCATAATATCCTGCGATACGACACATTTTGAAACTATTAAAAAGCCAAATCTGGCCGGAAAAGGCCGAATATGTACAAGACAGGATTCTCCGCATGCTCGTTGTAATGGAAGTACCATTCTTCGGGGATTGGCAGCGCGCAACGAGTTCTCTCACATCATAATATCCTGATATACGGCCCATTTTGAAACAAAAAAATAGCCGGATATGTCCGGAAAAGGCCGAAGGTGTACAGAACCGGTTGCTCCCTTTGCTTGTTGTAATGGAAGTACCGTTTTTGGGGGGTTGGCAGAGAGCAACTGGTTCTTACACATCATAACATCCTGATATACGGCCCATTTTGAAACAATTAAAAAGCCGAAACTGGCCGGAAAAGGCCGAAAATCTACAAGACAGGATTCTCCGGATGCTGGTTGTATTGGAAGTACCATTCTTCGGGGATTGGCAGCGCGCACCGTGTTCTCTCACATCATAATATCCTGCTATTCTGCCCGTTTTTGATCACTTAATATGCCGGAAATGTCCGGAAAAGGCCGAATGTGTACAGAACCTGATGCTCCGTATGCTCGTTGTAAGGGGCGTACCATTTCTCGGGGATTGGCAGCGCGTAACGTGTTCTCTCACATCATAATATCCTGATAAACGGCACATTTTGAAACAATTAAAAAGCCGGAAATGTCCGGAAAAGGCCGAAGGTGTACAGAACCCGTTGCTCCGTATGCTCGTTGTAGTGGGCGTACCATTTTTCGGGGATTGGCAGCGTGCAGCGAGTTCTCACACCTCATAATATCCTGCGATACGACTCATTTTGAAACTATTAAAAAGCCGAAACTGGCCGGAAAAGGCCGAATATGTACAAGACAGGATTCTCGTCATGCTCGTTGTAATGGAAGTACCATTCTTCGGGGATTTGCAGCGCGCAACGAGTTCCCTCACATCATAATATCCTGCTATACGGCCCGTTTTTAATCACATAAAATGGCGGAGATGTCCGGAAAAGGCCGAAGGTGTACAGAACCCAATGCTCCGTTTGCTCGTTGTAATGGAAGTACCATTTTTGGGGGGTTGGCAGAGAGCAACTGGTTCTTACACATCATAATATCCTGATATACGGCCCATTTTGAAACAATTAAAATGCCGGAAATGTCCGGAAAAGGCCGAAGGTGTACAGAACCTGACGCTCCGTATGCTCGTTGTAAGGGGCGTACCATTTCTCGGGGATTGGCAGCGCGTAACGTGTTCTCTCTCATCATAATATCCTGATAAACGGCACATTTTGAAACAAGTAAAAAGCCGGAAATGTCCGGAAAAGGCCGAAGGTGTACAGAACCCGTTGCTCCGCATGCTCGTTGTAATGGAAGTACCATTCTTCGGGGATTGGCTGCGCGCAACGAGTTCTCTCACATCATAATATCCTGCGATACGACCCATTTTGAAACTATTAAAAAGCCGAAACTGGCCGGAAAAGGCCGAAAATGTACAAGACAGGATTCTCCGGATGCTGGTTGTATTGGAAGTACCATTCTTCCGGGATTGGCAGCGCGCACCGTGTTTTCTCACATCATAATATCCTGCTATTCTGCCCGTTTTTGATCACTTAATATGCCGGAAATGTCCGGAAAAGGCCGAAGGTGTACAGAACCTGATGCTCCGTATGCTCGTTGTAAGGGGCGTACCATTTTTCGGGGATGGGCAGCGTGCAGCGTGTTCTCACACATCATAATATCCTGCGATACGAGCCATTTTGAAACAATTAAATAGCCGGAAATGTCCGGAAAAGGCCGAAGGTGTACAGAACCCGTTGTTCCGTATGCTCGTTGTAGTGGGCGTACCATTCTTCGGGGATTGGCTGCGCGCAACGAGTTCTCCCACATCATAATATCCTGCGATACGACCCATTTTGATACTATGAAAAAGCCGAAACTGGCCGGAAATGGCCGAATATGTACAAGACAGGATTCTCCGCATGCTGGTTGTATTGGAAGTACCATTCTTCGGGGATTGGCAGCGCGCACCGTGTTCTCTCACATCATAATATCCTGCTATTCTGCCCGTTTTTGATCACTTAATATGCCGGAAATGTCCGGAAAAGGCCGAAGGTGTACAGAACATGATGCTCCGTATGCTCGTTGTAAGGGGCGTACCATTTTTCGGGGATGGGCAGCGTGCAGCGTGTTCTCACACATCATAATATCCTGCGACACGACCCATTTTGAAACAATTAAATAGCCGGAAATGTCCGGAAAAGGCCGAAGGTGTACGGAACCCGTTGCTCCGTATGCTCGTTGTAATGGAAGTACCATATTTGGGGGGTTGGCAGCGTGCAGCGAGTTCTCACACATCATAATATCCTGCTATACGGCCCGTTTTTAATCACATAAAATGCCGGAGATGTCCGGAAAAGGCCGAAGGAGTACAGAACCCAATGCTCCGTTTGCTCGTTGTAATGGAAGTACCATTTTTGGGGGGTTGGCTGAGAGCAACTGGTTCTTACACATCATAATATCCTGATATACGTCCCATTTTGAAGAAATTAAAAAGCCGGAAATGTCCGGAAAAGGCCGAAGGTGTACAGAACCTGACGCTCCGTATGCTCGTTGTAAGGGGCGTACCATTTCTCGGGGATTGGCAGCGCGTAACGTGTTCTCTCTCATCATAATATCCTGATAAACGGCACATTTTGAAACAATTAAAAAGCCGGAAATGTCCGGAAAATGCCAAAGGTGTACAGAACCCGTTGCTCCGTATGCTCATTGTAGTGGGCGTACCATTTTTCGGGGATTGGCAGCGTGCAGCGAGTTCTCACACCTCATAATATCCTGCGCTACGACTCATTTTGAAACTATTAAAAAGCCGAAACTGGCCGGAAAAGGTCGAAAATGTACAAGACAGGATTCTCCGGATGCTGGTTGTATTGGAAGTACCATTCTTCGGGGATTGGCAGCGCGCACCGTGTTCTCTCACATCATAATATCCTGCTATTCTGCCCGTTTTTGATCACTTAATATGCCGGAAATGTCCGGAAAAGGCCGAAGGTGTACAGAACATGATGCTCCGTATGCTCGTTGTAAGGGGCGTACCATTTTTCGGGGATGGGCAGCGTGCAGCGTGTTCTCACACATCATAATATCCTGCGACACGACCCATTTTGAAACAATTAAATAGCCGGAAATGTCCGGAAAAGGCCGAAGGTGTACGGAACCCGTTGCTCCGTATGCTCGTTGTAATGGAAGTACCATATTTGGGGGGTTGGCAGCGTGCAGCGAGTTCTCACACATCATAATATCCTGCTATACGGTCCGTTTTTAATCACATAAAATGCCGGAGATGTCCGGAAAAGGCCGAAGGTGTACAGAACCCAATGCTCCGTTTGCTCGTTGTAATGGAAGTACCATTTTTGGGGGGTTGGCTGAGAGCAACTGGTTCTTACACATCATAATATCCTGATATACGTCCCATTTTGAAGAAATTAAAAAGCCGGAAATGTCCGGAAAAGGCCGAAGGTGTACAGAACCCGTTGCTTCGTTTGCTCGTTGTAATGGAAGTACCATATTTGGGGGGTTGGCAGCGTGCAGCGAGTTCTCACACATCATAATATCCTGCTATACGGCCCGTTTTTAATCACATAAAATGCCGGAGATGTCCGGAAAAGGCCGAAGGTGTACAGAACCCAATGCTCCGTTTGCTCGTTGTAATGGAAGTACCATTTTTGGGGGTTTGGCAGAGAGCAACTGGTTCTTACACATCATAATATCCTGATATACGGCCCATTTTGAAACAATTAAAATGCCGGAAATGTCCGGAAAAGGCCGAAGGTGTACAGAACCTGATGCTCCGTATGCTCGTTCTAAGGGGCGTACCATTTCTCGGGGATTGGCAGCGCGTAACGTGTTCTCTCTCATCATAATATCCTGATAAACGGCACATTTTGAAACAATTAAAAAGCCGGAAATGTCCGGAAAAGGCCGAAGGTGTACAGAACCCGTTGCTCCGCATGCCCGTTGTAATGGAAGTGCCATTCTTCGGGGATTGGCTGCGCGCAACGAGTTCTCTCACATCATAATATCCTGCGATACGACCCATTTTGAAACAATTAAAAAGCCGAAACTGGCCGGAAAAGGCCGAAAATGTACAAGACAGGATTCTCCGGATGCTGGTTGTATTGGAAGTACCATTCTTCGGGGAATGGCAGCGCGCACCGTGTTCTCTCACATCATAGTATCCTGCTATTCTGCCCGTTTTTGATCACTTAATATGCCGGAAATGTCCGGAAAAGGCCGAAGGTGTACAGAACCTGATGCTCCGTATGCTCGTTGTAAGGGGCGTACCATTTCTCGGGGATTGGCAGCGCGTAACGTGTTCTCTCACATCATAATATCCTGATAAACGGCACATTTTGAAACAATTAAAAAGCCGGAAATGTCCGGAAAAGGCCGAAGGTGTACAGAACCCGTTGCTCCGTATGCTCGTTGTAGTGGGCGTACCATTTTCCGGGGATTGGCAGCGTGCAGCGAGTTCTCACACCTCATAATATCCTGCGATACGACTCATTTTGAAACTATTAAAAAGCCGAAACTGGCCGGAAAAGGCCGAATATGTACAAGACAGGATTCTCGTCATGCTCGTTGTAATGGAAGTACCATTCTTCGGGGATTGGCAGCGCGCAACGAGTTCTCTCACATCATAATATCCTGATATACGGCCCATTTTGAAACAATTAAAAAGCCGGAAATGTCCGGAAAAGGCCGAAGGTGTACAGAACCCAATGCTCCGTTTGCTCGTTGTAATGGAAGTACCATTTTTGGGGGGTTGGCAGAGAGCAACTGGTTCTTACACATCATAATATCCTGATATACGGCCCATTTTGAAACAATTAAAAAGCCGGAAATATCCGGAAAAGGCCGAAGGTGTACAGAACCCGTTGCTCCGTATGCTCGTTGTAATGGAATTACCATTTTTGGGGGATTGGCAACGCTCAACGCGTTTTTACACATCATAATATCCTGCTATTCGGCCCATTTTTGATCACTTAAAATGCCGGAAATGTCCGGAAAAGGCCGAAGGTGTACAGAACCTGATGCTCCGTATGCTCGTTGTAAGGGGCGTACCATTTCTCGGGGATTGGCAGCGCGTAACGTGTTCTCTCACATCATAATATCCTGATAAACGGCACATTTTGAAACAATTAAAAAGCCGGAAATGTCCGGAAAAGGCCGAAGGTGTACAGAACCCGTTGCTCCGTATGCTCGTTGTAGTGGGCGTACCATTTTTCGGGGATTGGCAGCGTGCAGCGAGATCTCAAACATCATAATATCCTGCGATACGACCCTTTTTGAAAAAATTAAAAAGCCGGTAATATCCGGAAAAGGCCGAAGGTGTACAGAACCAGTTGCTCCGTATGCTCGTTGTAATGGAAGGACCATTTTTGGGGGATTGGCAGCGTGCAGCGAGATCTCACACCTCATAATATCCTGCGAAACGACTCATTTTGAAACTATTAAAATGCCGAAACTTGCCGGAAAAGGCCGAATATGTACAAGACAGGATTCTCCGCATGCTCGTTGTAATGGAAGTACCATTCTTCGGGGATTGGCAGCGCGCAACGAGTTCTCTCACATCATAATATCCTGATATAGGGCCCATTTTGAAACAATTAAAAAGCCGGAAATGTCCGGAAAAGGACGAAGGTGTACAGAACCCGTTGCTCCCTTTGCTTGTTGTAATGGAAGTACCATTTTTGGGGGGTTGGCAGAGAGCAACTGGTTCTTACACATCATAATATCCTGATATACGGCCCATTTTGAAGCAACTAAAAAGCCGGAAATGTCCGGAAAAGGCCGAAGGTGTACAGAACCCGTTGCTCCGTATGCTCGTTGTAATGGACGTACCATTTTTCGGGGATTTCCAGCGTGCAGCCAGTTCTCACACCTCATAATATCCTGCGATACGACCCATTTTGAAAAAATTAAAAAGCCGGTAATATCCGGAAAAGGCCGAAGGTGTACAGAACCAGTTGCTCCGTATTCTCGTTGTAATGGAAGGACCATTTTTGGGGGATTGGCAGCGTGCAGCGAGTTCTCACACCTCATAATATCCTGCGAAACGACTCATTTTGAAACTATTAAAATGCCGAAACTTGCCGGAAAAGGCCGAATATGTACAAGACAGGATTCTCCGCATGCTCGTTGTAATGGAAGTACCATTCTTCGGGGATTGGCAGCGCGCAACGAGTTCTCTCACATCATAATATCCTGATATAGGGCCCATTTTGAAACAATTAAAAAGCCGGAAATGTCCGGAAAAGGACGAAGGTGTACAGAAACCGTTGCTCCCTTTGCTTGTTGTAATGGAAGTACCATTTTTGGGGGGTTGGCAGAGAGCAACTGGTTCTTACACATCATAATATCCTGATATACGGCCCATTTTGAAGCAACTAAAAAGCCGGAAATGTCCGGAAAAGGCCGAAGGTGTACAGAACCCGTTGCTCCGTATGCTCGTTGTAATGGACGTACCATTTTTCGGGGATTTCCAGCGTGCAGCCAGTTCTCACACCTCATAATATCCTGCGATACGACCCATTTTGAAACTATTAAAAAGCCGAAACTGGCCGGAAATGGCCGAATATGTACAAGACAGGATTCTCCGCATGCTCGTTGTAATGGAAGTACCATTCTTCGGGGATTGGCAGCGCGCAACGAGTTCTCTCACATCATAATATCCTGATATACGGCCCATTTTGAAACAATTAAAAAGCCGGAAATGTCCGGAAAAGGCCGAAGGTGTACAGAACCCGTTGCTCCCTTTTCTTGTTGTAATGGAAGTACCATTTTTGGGGGGTTGGCAGAGAGCAACTGGTTCTTACACATCATAATATCCTGATATACGGCGCCTATTGAAGCAATTAAAAAGCCGGAAATGTTCGGAAAAGGCCGGAGGTGTACAGAACCCTCTGCTCCGTATGCTCGTTGTAATGGGCGTACCATTTTTCGGGGATTGGCAGCGCGTAACGTGTTCTCTCACATCATAATATCCTGATAAACGGCACATTTTGAAACAATTAAAAAGCCGGAAATGTCCGGAAAAGGCCGGAGGTGTACAGAACCTGATGCTCCGTATGCTCGTTGTAAGGGGCGTACCATTTCTCGGGGATTGGCAGCGCGTAACGTGTTCTCTCTCATCATAATATCCTGATAAACGGCACATTTTGAAACAATTAAAAAGCCGAAACTGGCCGGAAAAGGCCGAAAATGTACAAGACAGGATTCTCCGGATGCTGGTTGTATTGGAAGTACCATTCTGCGGGGATTGGCAGCGCGCACCGTGTTCTCTCACATCATAATATCCTGCTATTCTGCCCGTTTTTGATCACTTAATATGCCGGAAATGTCCGGAAAAGGCCGAAGGTGTACAGAACCTGATGCTCCGTATGCTCGTTGTAAGGGGCGTACCATTTCTCGGGTATTGGCAGCGCGTAACGTGTTCTCTCTCATCATAATATCCTGATAAACGGCACATTTTGAAACAATTAAAAAGCCGGAAATGTCCGGAAAAGGCCGAAGGTGTACAGAACCCGTTGCTCCGTATGCTCGTTGTAATGGGCGTACCATTTTTCGGGGATTGGCAGCGTGCAGCGAGTTCTCACACCTCATAATATCCTGCGATACGACACATTTTGAAACTATTAAAAAGCCAAATCTGGCCGGAAAAGGCCGAATATGTACAAGACAGGATTCTCCGCATGCTCGTTGTAATGGAAGTACCATTCTTCGGGGATTGGCAGCGCGCAACGAGTTCTCTCACATCATAATATCCTGATATACGGCCCATTTTGAAACAAAAAAATAGCCGGATATGTCCGGAAAAGGCCGAAGGTGTACAGAACCGGTTGCTCCCTTTGCTTGTTGTAATGGAAGTACCGTTTTTGGGGGGTTGGCAGAGAGCAACTGGTTCTTACACATCATAACATCCTGATATACGGCCCATTTTGAAACAATTAAAAAGCCGAAACTGGCCGGAAAAGGCCGAAAATCTACAAGACAGGATTCTCCGGATGCTGGTTGTATTGGAAGTACCATTCTTCGGGGATTGGCAGCGCGCACCGTGTTCTCTCACATCATAATATCCTGCTATTCTGCCCGTTTTTGATCACTTAATATGCCGGAAATGTCCGGAAAAGGCCGAATGTGTACAGAACCTGATGCTCCGTATGCTCGTTGTAAGGGGCGTACCATTTCTCGGGGATTGGCAGCGCGTAACGTGTTCTCTCACATCATAATATCCTGATAAACGGCACATTTTGAAACAATTAAAAAGCCGGAAATGTCCGGAAAAGGCCGAAGGTGTACAGAACCCGTTGCTCCGTATGCTCGTTGTAGTGGGCGTACCATTTTTCGGGGATTGGCAGCGTGCAGCGAGTTCTCACACCTCATAATATCCTGCGATACGACTCATTTTGAAACTATTAAAAAGCCGAAACTGGCCGGAAAAGGCCGAATATGTACAAGACAGGATTCTCGTCATGCTCGTTGTAATGGAAGTACCATTCTTCGGGGATTTGCAGCGCGCAACGAGTTCCCTCACATCATAATATCCTGCTATACGGCCCGTTTTTAATCACATAAAATGGCGGAGATGTCCGGAAAAGGCCGAAGGTGTACAGAACCCAATGCTCCGTTTGCTCGTTGTAATGGAAGTACCATTTTTGGGGGGTTGGCAGAGAGCAACTGGTTCTTACACATCATAATATCCTGATATACGGCCCATTTTGAAACAATTAAAATGCCGGAAATGTCCGGAAAAGGCCGAAGGTGTACAGAACCTGACGCTCCGTATGCTCGTTGTAAGGGGCGTACCATTTCTCGGGGATTGGCAGCGCGTAACGTGTTCTCTCTCATCATAATATCCTGATAAACGGCACATTTTGAAACAAGTAAAAAGCCGGAAATGTCCGGAAAAGGCCGAAGGTGTACAGAACCCGTTGCTCCGCATGCTCGTTGTAATGGAAGTACCATTCTTCGGGGATTGGCTGCGCGCAACGAGTTCTCTCACATCATAATATCCTGCTATTCTGCCCGTTTTTGATCACTTAATATGCCGGAAATGTCCGGAAAAGGCCGAAGGTGTACAGAACCTGATGCTCCGTATGCTCGTTGTAAGGGGCGTACCATTTTTCGGGGATGGGCAGCGTGCAGCGTGTTCTCACACATCATAATATCCTGCGATACGAGCCATTTTGAAACAATTAAATAGCCGGAAATGTCCGGAAAAGGCCGAAGGTGTACAGAACCCGTTGTTCCGTATGCTCGTTGTAGTGGGCGTACCATTCTTCGGGGATTGGCTGCGCGCAACGAGTTCTCCCACATCATAATATCCTGCGATACGACCCATTTTGATACTATGAAAAAGCCGAAACTGGCCGGAAATGGCCGAATATGTACAAGACAGGATTCTCCGCATGCTCGTTGTATTGGAAGTACCATTCTTCGGGGATTGGCAGCGCGCACCGAGTTCTCTCACATCATAATATCCTGCTATACGGCCCGTTTTTAATCACATAACATGCCGGAGATGTCCGGAAAAGGCCGAAGGTGTACAGAACCCGTTGCTCCGTATGCTCGTTGTAATGGGCGTACCATTTTTCGGGGATTGGCAGCGTGCAGCGAGTTCTCACACATCATAATATCCTGCGATACGACCCATTTTGAAACAATTAAAAAGACGAAACTGGCCGGAAATGGCCGAATATGTACAAGACAGGATTCTCCGCATGCTCGTTGTAATGGAAGTACCATTCTTCGGGGATTGGCAGCGCGCAACGAGTTCTCTCACATCATAATATCCTGATATACGGCCCATTTTGAAACAATTAAAAAGCCGGAAATGTCCGGAAAAGGCCGAAGGTGTACAGAACCCGTTGCTCCCTTTACTTGTTGTAATGGAAGTACCATTTTTGGGGGGTTGGCTGAGAGCAACTGGTTCTTACACATCATAATATCCTGATATACGGCCCATTTTGAAGAAATTAAAAAGCCGGAAATGTCCGGAAAAGGCCGAAGGTGTACAGAACCCGTTGCTCCGTATTCTCGTTGTAATGGGCGTACCATTTTTCGGGGATTTCCAACGTGCAGCCAGTTTTCACACCTCATAATATCCTGCGATACGACCCATTTTGATACTATGAAAAAGCCGAAACTGGCCGGAAATGGCCGAATATGTACAAGACAGGATTCTCCGCATGCTCGTTGAATTGGAAGTACCATTCTTCGGGGATTGGCAGCGCGCACCGAGTTCCCTCACATCATAATATCCTGCTATACGGCCCGTTTTTAATCACATAAAATGCCGGAGATGTCCGGAAAAGGCCGAAGGTGTACAGAACCCAATGCTCCGTTTGCTCGTTGTAATGGAAGTACCATTTTTGGGGGGTTGGCAGAGAGCAACTGGTTCTTACACATCATAATATCCTGATATACGGCCCATTTTGAAACAATTAAAAAGCCGGAAATATCCGGAAAAGGCCGAAGGTGTACAGAACCCGTTGCTCCGTATGCTCGTTGTAATGGAATTACCATTTTTGGGGGATTGGCAACGCTCAACGCGTTTTTACACATCATAATATCCTGCGATACGACTCATTTTGAAACTATTAAAAAGTCGAAACTTGCCGGAAAAGGCCGAATATGTACAAGACAGGATTCTCGTCATGCTCGTTGTAATGGAAGTACCATTCTTCGGGGATTTGCAGCGCGCAACGAGTTCCCTCACATCATAATATCCTGCTATACGGCCCGTTTTTAATCACATGAAATGCCGGAGATGTCCGGAAAAGGCCGAAGGTGTACAGAACCCAATGCTCCGTTTGCTCGTTGTAATGGAAGTACCATTTTTGGGGGGTTGGCAGAGAGCAACTGGTTCTTACACATCATAATATCCTGATATACGGCCCATTTTGAAACAATTAAAAAGCCGGAAATATCCGGAAAAGGCCGAAGGTGTACAGAACCCGTTGCTCCGTATGCTCGTTGTAATGGAAGGACCATTTTTGGGGGATTGGCAACGCTCATCGCGTTTTTACACATCATAATATCCTGCTATTAGGCCCATTTTTGATCACTTAAAATGCCGGAAATGTCCGGAAAAGGCCGAAGGTGTACAGAACCTGATGCTCCGTATGCTCGTTGTAAGGGGCGTACCATTTCTCGGGGAATGGCAGCGCGTAACGTGTTCTCTCTCATCATAATATCCCGATAAACGGCACATTTTGAAACAATTAAAAAGCCGGAAATGTCCGGAAAAGGCCGAAGGTGTACAGAACCCGTTGCTCCGTATGCTCTTTGTAGTGGGCGTACCATTTTTCGGGGATTGGCAGCGTGCAGCGAGTTCTCACACCTCATAATATCCTGCGGTACGACTCATTTTGAAACTATTAAAAAGCCGAAACTGGCCGGAAAAGGCCGAATATGTACAAGACAGGATTCTCCGCATGCTCGTTGTAATGGATGTACCATTCTTCGGGGATTGGCAGCGCGCAACGAGTTCTCTCACATCATAATATCCTGCTATACGGCCCATTTTTAATCACATAAAATGCCGGAGATGTCCGGAAAAGGCCGAAGGTTTACAGAACCCAATGCTCCGTTTGCTCGTTGTAATGGAAGTACCATTTTTGGGGGGTTGGCAGAGAGCAACTGGTTCTTACACATCATAATATCCTGATATACGGCCCATTTTGAAACAATTAAAAAGCCGGAAATATCCGGAAAAGGCCGAAGGTGTACAGAACCCGTTGCTCCGTATGCTCGTTGTAATGGAAGGACCATTTTTGGGGGATTGGCAACGCTCAACGCGTTTTTACACATCATAATATCCTGCTATTCGGCCCATTTTTGATCACTTAAAATGCCGGAAATGTCCGGAAAAGGCCGAAGGTGTACAGAACCTGATGCTCCGTATGCTCGTTGTAAGGGGCGTACCATTTCTCGGGGATTGGCAGCGCGTAACGTGTTCTCTCTCATCATAATATCCTGATAAACGGCACATTTTGTAACAATTAAAAAGCCGGAAATGTCCGGAAAAGGCCGAAGGTGTACAGAACCCGTTGCTCCGTATGCTCGTTGTAATGGGTGTACCATTTTTCGGGGATTTCCAGCGTGCAGCCAGTTGTCACACCTCATAATATCCTGCGATACGACCCATTTTGAAACTATTAAAAAGCCGAAACTGGCCGGAAATGGCCGAGTATGTACAAGACAGGATTCTCCGCATGGTCGTTGTAATGGAAGTACCATTCTTCGGGGATTGGCAGCGCGCAACGAGTTCTCTCACATCATATCCTGCTATACGGCCCGTTTTTAATCACATAAAATGTCGGAGATGACCGGAAAAGGCCGAAGGTGTACAGAACCCGTTGCTCCGTATGCTCGTTGTAATGGGCGTACCATTTTTCGGGGATTGGCAGCGTGCAGCGAGTTCTCACACATCATAATATCCTGCGATACGACCCATTTTGAAACAATTAAAAAGACGAAACTGGCCGGAAAAGGCCGAATATGTGCAAGACAGGATTCTCCGCATGCTCGTTGTAATGGAAGTACCATTCTTCGGGGATTGGCAGCGCGCAACGAGTTCTCTCACATCATAATATCCTGATATACGGCCCATTTTGAAACAATTAAAAAGCCGGAAATGTCCGGAAAAGGCCGAAGGTGTACAGAACCCGTTGCTCCGTATGCTCGTTGTAGTGGGCGTACCATTTTTCGGGGATTGGCAGCGTCCAGCGAGTTCTCACACCTCATAATATCCTGCGATACGACTCATTTTGAAACTATTAAAAAGCCGAAACTGGCCGGAAAATGCCGAATATGTACAAGACAGGATTCTCCGCATGCTCGTTCTAATGGAAGTACCATTCTTCGGGGATTGGCTGCGCGCACCGTGTTCTCTCACATCATAATATCCTGCTATTCTGCCCGTTTTTGATCACTTAATATGCCGGAAATGTCCGGAAAAGGCCGAAGGTGTACAGAACCTGACGCTCCGTATGCTCGTTGTAAGGGGCGTACCATTTCTCGGGGATTGGCAGCGCGTAACATGTTCTCTCTCATCATAATATCCTGATAAACGGCACATTTTGAAACAATTAAAAACCCGGAAATGTCCGGAAAATACCGAAGGTGTACAGAACCCGTTGCTCCGTATGCTCATTGTTGTGGGCGTACCATTTTTCGGGGATTGGCAGCGTGCAGCGAGTTCTCACACCTCATAATATCCTGCGATACGACTCATTTTGAAACTATTAAAAAGCCGAAACTGGCCGGAAAATGCCGAATATGTACAAGACAGGATTCTCCGCATGCTCGTTCTAATGGAAGTACCATTCTTCGGGGATTGGCTGCGCGCACCGTGTTCTCTCACATCATAATATCCTGCTATTCTGCCCGTTTTTGATCACTTAATATGCCGGAAATGTCCGGAAAAGGCCGAAGGTGTACAGAACCTGATGCTCCGTATGCTCGTTGTAAGGGGCGTACCATTTTTCGGGGATGGGCAGCGTGCAGCGTGTTCTCACACATCATAATATCCTGCGATACGGCCCGTTTTTAATCACATAAAATGCCGGAGATGTCCGGAAAAGGCCGAAGGTGTACAGAACCCAATGCTCCGTTTGCTCGTTGTAATGGAAGTACCATTTTTGGGGGGTTGGCAGAGAGCAACTGGTTCTTACACATCATGATATACGGCCCATTTTGAAACAATTAAAATGCCGGAAATGTCCGGAAAAGGCCGAAGGTGTACAGAACCTGATGCTCCGTATGCTCGTTGTAAGGGGCGTACTATTTCTCGGGGATTGGCAGCGCGTAACGTGTTCTCTCTCATCATAATATCCTGACAAACGGCACATTTTGAAACAATTAAATAGCCGGAAATGTCCGGAAAAGGCCGAAGGTGTACAGAACCCGTTGCTCCGCATGCTCGTTGTAATGGAAGTACCATTCTTCGGGGATTGGCTGCGCGCAACGAGTTCTCTCACATCATAATATCCTGCGATACGACCCATTTTGAAACAATTAAAAAGCCGAAACTGGCCGGAAAAGGCCGAAAATGTACAAGACAGGATTCTCCGGATGCTGGTTGTATTGGAAGTACCATTCTTCGGGGATTGGCAGCGCGCACCGTGTTCTCTCACATCATAATATCCTGCTATTCTGCCCGTTTTTGATCACTTAATATGCCGGAAATGTCCGGATAAGGCCGAAGGTGTACAGAACCTGATGCTCCGTATGCTCGTTGTAAGGGGCGTACCATTTTTCGGGGATGGGCAGCGTGCAGCGTGTTCTCACACATCATAATATCCTGCGATACGACCCATTTTGAAACAATTAAATAGCCGGAAATGTCCGGAAAAGGCCGAAGGTGTTCGGAACCCGTTGCTCCGTATGCTCGTTGTAATGGGCGTACCATTTTTCGGGGATTGGCAGCGTGCAGCGAGTTCTCACACATCACAATATCCTGCGATACGACCCATTTTGAAACAATTAAAAAGACGAAACTGGCCGGAAAAGGCCGAATATGTACAAGACAGGATTCTCCGCATGCTCGTTGTATTGGAAGTACCATTCTTCGGGGATTGGCAGCGCGCACCGAGTTCTCTCACATCATAATATCCTGCTATACTGCCCGTTTTTAATCACATAAAATGCCGGAGATGTCCGGAAAAGGCCGAAGGTGTACAGAACCCGTTGCTCCGTATGCTCGTTGTAATGGGCGTACCATTTTTCGGGGATTGGCAGCGTGCAGCGAGTTCTCACACATCATAATATCCTGCGATACGACCCATTTTGAAACAATTAAAAAGACGAAACTGGCCGGAAAAGGCCGAATATGTACAAGACAGGATTCTCCGCATGCTCGTTGTAATGGAAGTACCATTCTTCGGGGATTGGCAGCGCGCAACGAGTTCTCTCACATCATAATATCCTGATATACGGCCCATTTTGAAGAAATTGAAAAGCCGGAAATGTCCGGAAAAGGCCGAATTTGTACAGAACCCGTTGCTCCGTATGCTCGTTGTAATGGAATTACCATTTTTGGGGGATTGGCAACGCTCAACGCGTTTTTACACATCATAATATCCTGCGATACGACCCATTTTGATACTATGAAAAAGCCGAAACTGGCCGGAAATGGCCGAATATGTACAAGACAGGATTCTCCGCATGCTCGTTGTATTGGAAGTACTATTCTTCGGGGATTGGCAGCGCGCACCGAGTTCCCTCACATCATAATATCCTGCTATACGGCCCGTTTTTAATCACATAAAATGCCGGAGATGTCCGGAAAAGGCCGAAGGTGTACAGAACCCAATGCTCCGTTTGCTCGTTGTAATGGAAGTACCATTTTTGGGGGGTTGGCAGAGAGCAACTGGTTCTTACACATCATAATATCCTGATATACGGCCCATTATGAAACAATTAAAAAGCCGGAAATATCCGGAAAAGGCCGAAGGTGTACAGAACCCGTTGCTCCGTATGCTCGTTGTAATGGAATTACCATTTTTCGGGGATTGGCAGCGTGCAGCGAGTTCTCACACATCATAATATCCTGCGATACGACCCATTTTGAAACAATTAAAAAGACGAAACTGGCCGGAAAAGGCCGAATATGTACAAGACAGGATTCTCCGCATGCTCGTTGTAATGGAAGTACCATTCTTCGGGGATTGGCAGCGCGCAACGAGTTCTCTCACATCATAATATCCTGATATACGGCCCATTTTGAAACAATTAAAAAGCCGGAAATGTCCGGAAAAGGCCGAAGGTGTACAGAACCCGTTGCTCCCTTTGCTTGTTGTAATGGAAGTACCATTTTTGGGGGGTTGGCTGAGAGCAACTGGTTCTTATACATCATAATATCCTGATATACGGCCCATTTTGAAGAAATTAAAAAGCCGGAAATGTCCGGAAAAGGCCGAAGGTGTACAGAACCCGTTGCTCCGTATGCTCGTTGTAATGGGCGTACCATTTTTCGGGGATTTCCAGCGTGCCGCCGGTTTTCACACCTCATAATATCCTGCGATACGACCCATTTTGATACTATGAAAAAGCCGAAACTGGCCGGAAATGGCCGAATATGTACAAGACAGGATTCTCCGCATGCTCGTTGAATTGGAAGTACCATACTTCGGGGATTGGCAGCGCGCACCGAGTTCCCTCACATCATAATATCCTGCTATACGGCCCGTTTTTAATCACATAAAATGCCGGAGATGTCCGGAAAAGGCCGAAGGTGTACAGAACCCAATGCTCCGTTTGCTCGTTGTAATGGAAGTACCATTTTTGGGGGGTTGGCAGAGAGCAACTGGTTCTTACACATCATAATATCCTGATATACGGCCCATTTTGAAACAATTAAAAAGCCGGAAATATCCGGAAAAGGCCGAAGGTGTACAGAACCCGTTGCTCCGTATGCTCGTTGTAATGGAATTACCATTTTTGGGGGATTGGCAACGCTCAACGCGTTTTTACACATCATAATATCCTGCGATACGACTCATTTTGAAACTATTAAAAAGCCGAAACTTGCCGGAAAAGGCCGAATATGTACAAGACAGGATTCTCGTCATGCTCGTTGTAATGGTAGTACCATTCTTCGGGGATTTGCAGCGCGCAACGAGTTCCCTCACATCATAATATCCTGCTATACGGCCCGTTTTTAATCACATGAAATGCCGGAGATGTCCGGAAAAGGCCGAAGGTGTACAGAACCCAATGCTCCGTTTGCTCGTTGTAATGGAAGTACCATTTTTGGGGGGTTGGCAGAGAGCAACTGGTTCTTACACATCATAATATCCTGATATACGGCCCATTTTGAAACAATTAAAAAGCCGGAAATATCCGGAAAAGGCCGAAGGTGTACAGAACCCGTTGCTCCGTATGCTCTTTTTAATAGAAGGACCATTTTTGGGGGATTGGCAACGCTCAACGCGTTTTTACACATCATAATATCCTGCTATTCGGCCCATTTTTGATCACTTAAAATGCCGGAAATGTCCGGAAAAGGCCGAAGGTGTACAGAACCTGATGCTCCGTATGCTCGTTGTAAGGGGCGTACCATTTCTCGGGGAATGGCAGCGCGTAGTGTGTTCTCTCTCATCATAATATCCCGATAAACGGCACATTTTGAAACAATTAAAAAGCAGGAAATGTCCGGAAAAGGCCGAAGGTGTACAGAACCCGTTGCTCCGTATGCTCGTTGTAGTGGGCGTACCATTTTTCGGGGATTGGCAGCGTGCAGCGAGTTCTCACACCTCATAATATCCTGCGGTACGACTCATTTTGAAACTATTAAAAAGCCGAAACTGGCCGGAAAAGGCCGAATATGTACAAGACAGGATTCTCCGCATGCTCGTTGTAATGGATGTACCATTCTTCGGGGATTGGCAGCGCGCAACGAGTTCTCTCACATCATAATATCCTGCTATACGGCCCGTTTTTAATCACATAAAATGCCGGAGATGTCCGGAAAAGGCCGAAGGTGTACAGAACCCAATGCTCCGTTTGCTCGTTGTAATGGGCGTACCATTTTTCGGGGATTGGCAGCGTGCAGCGAGTTCTCACACATCATAATATCCTGCGATACGACCCATTTTGAAACAATTAAAAAGACGAAACTGGCCGGAAAAGGCCGAATATGTACAAGACAGGATTCTCCGCATGCTCGTTGTAATGGAAGTACCATTCTTCGGGGATTGGCAGCGCGCAACGAGTTCTCTCACATCATAATATCCTGATATACGGCCAATTTTGAAACAGTTAAAAAGCCGGAAATGTCCGGAAAAGGCCGAAGGTGTACAGAACCCGTTGCTCCCTTTGCTTGTTGTAATGGAAGTACCATTTTTGGGGGGTTGGCTGAGAGCAACTGGTTCTTACACATCATAATATCCTGATATACGGCCCATTTTGAAGAAATTAAAAAGCCGGAAATGTCCGGAAAAGGCCGAAGGTGTACAGAACCCGTTGCTCCGTATGCTCGTTGTAATGGGCGTTCCATTTTTCGGGGATTTCCAGCGTGCAGCCAGTTTTCACACCTCATAATATCCTGCGATAGGACCCATTTTGATACTATGAAAAAGCCGAAACTGGCCGGAAATGGCCGAATATGTACAAGACAGGATTCTCCGCATGCTCGTTGTATTGGAAGTACCATTTTTCGGGGATTTGCAGCGCGCACCGAGTTCCCTCACATCATAATATCCTGCTATACGGCCCGTTTTTAATCACATAAAATGCCGGAGATGTCCGGAAAAGGCCGAAGGTGTACAGAACCCAATGCTCCGTTTGCTCGTTGTAATGGAAGTATCATTTTGGGGGGGTTGGCAGAGAGCAACTGGTTCTTACACATCATAATATCCTGATATACGGCCCATTTTGAAACAATTAAAAAGCCGGAAATATCCGGAAAAGGCCGAAGGTGTACAGAACCCGTTGCTCCGTATGCTCGTTGTAATGGAATTACCATTTTTGGGGGATTGGCAACGCTCAACGCGTTTTTACACATCATAATATCCTGCGATACGACCCATTTTGATACTATGAAAAAGCCGAAACTGGCCGGAAATGGCCGAATATGTACAAGACAGGATTCTCCGCATGCTCGTTGTATTGGAAGTACCATTCTTCGGGGATTGGCAGCGCGCACCGAGTTCTCTCACATCATAATATCCTGCTATACGGCCCGTTTTTAATCACATAACATGCCGGAGATGTCCGGAAAAGGCCGAAGGTGTACAGAACCCGTTGCTCCGTATGCTCGTTGTAATGGGCGTACCATTTTTCGGGGATTGGCAGCGTGCAGCGAGTTCTCACACATCATAATATCCTGCGATACGACCCATTTTGAAACAATTAAAAAGACGAAACTGGCCGGAAATGGCCGAATATGTACAAGACAGGATTCTCCGCATGCTCGCTGTAATGGAAGTACCATTCTTCGGGGATTAGCAGCGCGCAACGAGTTCTCTCACATCATAATATCCTGATATACGGCCCATTTTGAAACAATTAAAAAGCCGGAAATGTCCGGAAAAGGCCGAAGGTGTACAGAACCCGTTGCTCCCTTTGCTTGTTGTAATGGAAGTACCATTTTTGGGGGGTTGGCTGAGAGCAACTGGTTCTTACACATCATAATATCCTGATATACGGCCCATTTTGAAGAAATTAAAAAGCCGGAAATGTCCGGAAAAGGCCGAAGGTGTACAGAACCCGTTGCTCCGTATTCTCGTTGTAATGGGCGTACCATTTTTCGGGGATTTCCAACGTGCAGCCAGTTTTCACACCTCATAATATCCTGCGATACGACCCATTTTGATACTATGAAAAAGCCGAAACTGGCCGGAAATGACCGAATATGTACAAGACAGGATTCTCCGCATGCTCGTTGAATTGGAAGTACCATTCTTCGGGGATTGGCAGCGCGCACCGAGTTCCCTCACATCATAATATCCTGCTATACGGCCCGTTTTTAATCACATAAAATGCCGGAGATGTCCGGAAAAGGCCGAAGGTGTACAGAACCCAATGCTCCGTTTGCTCGTTGTAATGGAAGTACCATTTTTGGGGGGTTGGCAGAGAGCAACTGGTTCTTACACATCATAATATCCTGATATACGGCCCATTTTGAAACAATTAAAAAGCCGGAAATATCCGGAAAAGGCCGAAGGTGTACAGAACCCGTTGCTCCGTATGCTCGTTGTAATGGAATTACCATTTTTGGGGGATTGGCAACGCTCAACGCGTTTTTACACATCATAATATCCTGCGATACGACTCATTTTGAAACTATTAAAAAGCCGAAACTTGCCGGAAAAGGCCGAATATGTACAAGACAGGATTCTCGTCATGCTCGTTGTAATGGAAGTACCATTCTTCGGGGATTTGCAGCGCGCAACGAGTTCCCTCACATCATAATATCCTGCTATACGGCCCGTTTTTAATCACATGAAATGCCGGAGATGTCCGGAAAAGGCCGAAGGTGTACAGAACCCAATGCTCCGTTTGCTCGTTGTAATGGAAGTACCATTTTTGGGGGATTGGCAACGCTCAACGCGTTTTTACACATCATAATATCCTGCTATTAGGCCCATTTTTGATCACTTAAAATGCCGGAAATGTCCGGAAAAGGCCGAAGGTGTACAGAACCTGATGCTCCGTATGCTCGTTGTAAGGGGCGTACCATTTCTCGGGGAATGGCAGCGCGTAACGTGTTCTCTCTCATCATAATATCCCGATAAACGGCACATTTTGAAACAATTAAAAAGCCGGAAATGTCCGGAAAAGGCCGAAGGTGTACAGAACCCGTTGCTCCGTATGCTCTTTGTAGTGGGCGTACCATTTTTCGGGGATTGGCAGCGTGCAGCGAGTTCTCACACCTCATAATATCCTGCGGTACGACTCATTTTGAAACTATTAAAAAGCCGAAACTGGCCGGAAAAGGCCGAATATGTACAAGACAGGATTCTCCGCATGCTCGTTGTAATGGATGTACCATTCTTCGGGGATTGGCAGCGCGCAACGAGTTCTCTCACATCATAATATCCTGCTATACGGCCCGTTTTTAATCACATAAAATGCCGGAGATGTCCGGAAAAGGCCGAAGGTGTACAGAACCCAATACTCCGTTTGCTCGTTGTAATGGAAGTACCATTTTTGGGGGGTTGGCAGAGAGCAACTGGTTCTTACACATCATAATATCCTGATATACGGCCCATTTTGAAACAATTAAAAAGCCGGAAATATCCGGAAAAGGCCGAAGGTGTACAGAACCCGTTGCTCCGTATGCTCGTTGTAATGGAAGGACCATTTTTGGGGGATTGGCAACGCTCAACGCGTTTTTACACATCATGATATCCTGCTATTCGGCCCATTTTTGATCACTTAAGATGCCGGAAATGTCCGGAAAAGGCCGAAGGTGTACAGAACCTGATGCTCCGTATGCTCGTTGTAAGGGGCGTACCATTTCTCGGGGATTGGCAGCGCGTAACGTGTTCTCTCTCATCATAATATCCTGATAAACGGCACATTTTGTAACAATTAAAAAGCCGGAAATGTCCGGAAAAGGCCGAAGGTGTACAGAACCCGTTGCTCCGTATGCTCGTTGTAATGGGTGTACCATTTTTCGGGGATTTCCAGCGTGCAGCCAGTTGTCACACCTCATAATATCCTGCGATACGACCCATTTTGAAACTATTAAAAAGCCGAAACTGGCCGGAAATGGCCGAGTATGTACAAGACAGGATTCTCCGCATGGTCGTTGTAATGGAAGTACCATTCTTCGGGGATTGGCAGCGCGCAACGAGTTCTCTCACATCATATCCTGCTATACGGCCCGTTTTTAATCACATAAAATGTCGGAGATGACCGGAAAAGGCCGAAGGTGTACAGAACCCGTTGCTCCGTATGCTCGTTGTAATGGGCGTACCATTTTTCGGGGATTGGCAGCGTGCAGCGAGTTCTCACACATCATAATATCCTGCGATACGACCCATTTTGAAACAATTAAAAAGACGAAACTGGCCGGAAAAGGCCGAATATGTGCAAGACAGGATTCTCCGCATGCTCGTTGTAATGGAAGTACCATTCTTCGGGGATTGGCAGCGCGCAACGAGTTCTCTCACATCATAATATCCTGATATACGGCCCATTTTGAAACAATTAAAAAGCCGGAAATGTCCGGAAAAGGCCGAAGGTGTACAGAACCCGTTGCTCCGTATGCTCGTTGTAATGGGCGTACCATTTTTCGGGGATTTCCAGCGTGCAGCCATTTTTCACACCTCATAATATCCTGCGATACGACCCATTTTGAAACTATGAAAAAGCCGAAACTGGCCGGAAATGGCCGAATATGTACAAGACAGGATTCTCCGCATGCTCGTTGTATTGGAAGTACCATTCTTCGGGGATTGGCAGCGCGCACCGAGTTCCCTCACATCATAATATCCTGCTATACGGCCCGTTTTTAATCACATAAAATGCCGGAGATGTCCGGAAAAGGCCGAAGGTGTACAGAACCCGATGCTCCGTTTGCTCGTTGTAATGGAAGTACCATATTTGGGGGGTTGGCAGCGTGCAGCGAGTTCTCACACATCATAATATCCTGCTATACGGCCCGTTTTTAATCACATAAAATGCCGGAGATGTCCGGAAAAGGCCGAAGGTGTACAGAACCCAATGCTCCGTTTGCTCGTTGTAATGGAAGTACCATTTTTGGGGGGTTGGCAGAGAGCAACTGGTTCTTACACATCATAATATCCTGATATACGGCCCATTTTGAAGAAATTAAAAAGCCGGAAATGTCCGGAAAAGGCCGAAGGTGTACAGAACCCGTTGCTCCGCATGCTCGTTGTAATGGAAGTACCATTCTTCGGGGATTGGCTGCGCGTAACGAGTTCTCTCACATCATAATATCCTGCGATACGACCCATTTTGAAACAATTAAAAAGCCGAAACTGGCCGGAAAAGGCCGAAAATGTACAAGACAGGATTCTCCGGATGCTGGTTGTATTGGAAGTACCATTCTTCGGGGATTGGCAGCGCGCACCGTGTTCTCTCACATCATAATATCCTGCTAGTCTGCCCGTTTTTGATCACTTAATATGCCGGAAATGTCCGGAAAAGGCCGAAGGTGTACAGAACCTGATGCTGCGTATGCTCGTTGTAAGGGCCGTACCATTTTTCGGGGATGGGCAGCGTGCAGCATGTTCTCACACATCATAATATCCTGCGATACGACCCATTTTGAAACAATTAAATAGCCGGAAATGTCCGGAAAAGGCCAAAGGTGTTCGGAACCCGTTGCTCCGTATGCTCGTTGTAATGGGCGTACCATTTTTCGGGGATTGGCAGCGTGCAGCGAGTTCTCACACATCATAATATCCTGCGATACGACCCATTTTGAAACAATTAAAAAGACGAAACTGGCCGGAAAAGGCCGAATATGTACAAGACAGGATTCTCCGCATGCTCGTTGTATTGGAAGTACCATTCTTCGGGGATTGGCAGCGCGCACTGAGTTCTCTCACATCATAATATCCTGCTATACGGCCCGTTTTTAATCACATAAAATGCCGGAGATGTCCGGAAAAGGCCGAAGGTGTACAGAACCCGTTGCTCCGTATGCTCGTTGTAATGGGCGTACCATTTTTCGGGGATTTCCAGCGTGCAGCCAGTTTTCACACCTCATAATATCCTGCGATACGACCCATTTTGAAACTATGAAAAAGCCGAAACTGGCCGGAAATGGCCGAATATGTACAAGACAGGATTCTCCGCATGCTCGTTGTATTGGAACTACCATTCTTCTGGGATTGGCAGCGCGCACCGAGTTCCCTCACATCATAATATCCTGCTATACGGCCCGTTTTTAATCACATAAAATGCCGGAGATGTCCGGAAAAGGCCGAAGGTGTACAGAACCCGATGCTCCGTTTGCTCGTTGTAATGGAAGTACCATATTTGGGGGGTTGGCAGCGTGCAGCGAGTTCTCACACATCATAATATCCTGCTATACGGCCCGTTTTTAATCACATAAAATGCCGGAGATGTCCGGAAAAGGCCGAAGGTGTACAGAACCCAATGCTCCGTTTGCTCGTTGTAATGGAAGTACCATTTTTGGGGGGTTGGCAGAGAGCAACTGGTTCTTACACATCATAATATCCTGATATACGGCCCATTTTGAAGAAATTAAAAAGCCGGAAATGTCCGGAAAAGGCCGAAGGTGTACAGAACCCGTTGCTCCGCATGCTCGTTGTAATGGAAGTACCATTCTTCGGGGATTGGCTGCGCGTAACGAGTTCTCTCACATCATAATATCCTGCGATACGACCCATTTTGAAACAATTAAAAAGCCGAAACTGGCCGGAAAAGGCCGAAAATGTACAAGACAGGATTCTCCGGATGCTGGTTGTATTGGAAGTACCATTCTTCGGGGATTGGCAGCGCGCACCGTGTTCTCTCACATCATAATATCCTGCTAGTCTGCCCGTTTTTGATCACTTAATATGCCGGAAATGTCCGGAAAAGGCCGAAGGTGTACAGAACCTGATGCTGCGTATGCTCGTTGTAAGGGCCGTACCATTTTTCGGGGATGGGCAGCGTGCAGCGTGTTCTCACACATCATAATATCCTGCGATACGACCCATTTTGAAACAATTAAATAGCCGGAAATGTACGGAAAAGGCCAAAGGTGTTCGGAACCCGTTGCTCCGTATGCTCGTTGTAATGGGCGTACCATTTTTCGGGGATTGGCAGCGTGCAGCGAGTTCTCACACATCATAATATCCTGCGATACGACCCATTTTGAAACAATTAAAAAGACGAAACTGGCCGGAAAAGGCCGAATATGTACAAGACAGGATTCTCCGCATGCTCGTTGTATTGGAAGTACCATTCTTCGGGGATTGGCAGCGCGCACTGAGTTCTCTCACATCATAATATCCTGCTATACGGCCCGTTTTTAATCACATAAAATGCCGGAGATGTCCGGAAAAGGCCGAAGGTGTACAGAACCCGTTGCTCCGTATGCTCGTTGTAATGGGCGTACCATTTTTCGGGGATTTCCAGCGTGCAGCCAGTTTTCACACCTCATAATATCCTGCGATACGACCCATTTTGATACTATGAAAAAGCCGAAACTGGCCGGAAATCGCCGAATATGTACAAGACAGGATTCTCCGCATGCTCGTAGTATTGGAAGTACCATTCTTCGGGGATTGGCAGCGCGCACCGAGTTCCCTCACATCATAATATCCTGCTATACGGCCCGTTTTTAATCACATAAAATGCCGGAGATGTCCGGAAAAGGACGAAGGTGTACAGAACCCAATGCTCCGTTTGCTCGTTGTAATGGAAGTACCATTTTTGGGGGGTTGGCAGAGATCAACTGGTTCTTACACATCATAATATCCTGATATACTGCCCATTTTGAAACAATTAAAAAGCCGGAAATATCCGGAAAAGGCCGAAGGTGTACAGAACCCGTTGCTCCGTATGCTCGTTGTAATGGAAGGACCATTTTTGGGGGATTGGCAACGCTCAACGCGTTTTTACACATCATAATATCCTGCTATTCGGCCCATTTTTGATCACTTAAAATGCCGGAAATGTCCGGAAAAGGCCGAAGGTGTACGGAACCTGATGCTCCGTATGCTCGTTGTAAGGGGCGTACCATTTCTCGGGGATTGGCAGCGCGTAACGTGTTCTCTCTCATCATAATATCCTGATAAACGGCACATTTTGAAACAATTAAAAAGCCGGAAATGTCCGGAAAAGGCCGAAGGTGTACAGAACCCGTTGCTCCGTATGCTCGTTGTAGTGGGCGTACCATTTTTCGGGGATTGGCAGCGTGCAGCGAGTTCTCACACCTCATAATATCCTGCGATACGACTAATTTTGAAACTATTAAAAAGCCGAAACTGGCCGGAAAAGGCCGAATATGTACAAGACAGGATTCTCCGCATGCTCGTTGTAATGGAAGTACCATTCTTCGGGGATTGGCAGCGCGCAACGGGTTCTCTCACATCATAATATCCTGCGATACGACCCATTTTGGAACAATTAAAAAGCCGAAACTGGCCGGAAAAGACCGAAAATGTACAAGACAGGATTCTCCGGATGCTGGTTGTATTGGAAGTACCATTCTTCGGGGATTGGCAGCGCGCACCGTGTTCTCTCACATAATAATATCCTGCTATTCTGCCCGTTTTTGATCACTTAATATGCCGGAAATGTCCGGAAAAGGCCGAAGGTGTACAGAACCTGATGCTCCGTATGCTCGTTGTAAGGGGCGTACCATTTCTCGGGGATTGGCAGCGCGTAACGTGTTCTCTCACATCATAATATCCTGATATACGGCCCGTTTTTAATCACATAAAATGCCGGAGATGTCCGGAAAAGGCCGAAGGTGTACAGAAACCGATGCTCCGTTTGCTCGTTGTAATGGAAGTACCATTTTTGGGGGGTTGGCAGAGAGCAACTGGTTCTTACACATCATAATAATCTGATATACGGCCCATTTTGAAACAATTAAAAAGCCGGAAATGTCCGGAAAAGGCCGAAGGTGTACAGAACCCGTTGCTCCGTATGCTCGTTGTAATGGGCGTACCATTTTTCGGGGATTTCCAGCGTGCAGCCAGTTCTCACACCTCATAATATCCTGCGATACGACCCATTTTGAAACTATTAAAAAGCCGAAACTGGCCGGAAATGGCCGAATATGTACAAGACAGGATTCTCCGCATGCTCGTTGTAATGGAAGGACCATTCTTCGGGGATTGGCAGCGCGCAACGAGTTCTCTCACATCATAATATCCTGCTATACGGCCCGTTTTTAATCACAAAAAATGCCGGAGGTGTCCGGAAAAGGCCGAAGGTGTACAGAACCCGATGCTCCGTTTGCTCGTTGTAATGGAAGTACCATTTTTCGGGGATGGGCAGCGTGCAGCGTGTTCTCACACATCATAATATCCTGCGATACGACCCATTTTGAAACAATTAAATAGCCGGAAATGTCCGGAAAAGGCCGAAGGTGTACAGAACCCGTTGCTCCGTATGCTCGTTGTAATGGGCGTACCATTTTTCGGGGATTGGCAGCGTGCAGCGAGTTCTCACACATCATAATATCCTGCGATACGACACATTTTGAAACAATTAAAAAGACGAAACTGGCCGGAAAAGGCCGAATACGTACAAGACAGGATTCTCCGCATGCTCGTTGTAATGGAAGTACCATTCTTCGGGGATTGGCAGCTCGTAACGAGTTCTCTCACATCATAATATCCTGCGATACGACCCGTTTTTAATCACATAAAATGCCGGAGATGTCCGGAAAAGCCCGAAGGTGTACAGAACCCGATGCTCCCTTTGGTTGTTGTAATGGAAGTACCATTTTTCGGGGCTTGGCAGAGAGCAACTGGTTCTTACACATCATAATATCCTGATATACGGCCCATTTTGAAGCAATTAAAAAGCCGGATATGTCCGGAAAAGGCCGAAGGTGTACAGAACCCGTTGCTCCGAATGGTCGTTGTAATGGGCGTACCATTTTTCGGGGATTGGCAGCGTGCAGCCAGTTCTCACACCTCATAATATCCTGCGATACGACCCATTTTGAAACTATTAAAAAGCCGAAACTGGCCGGAAATGGCCGAATATGTACAAGACAGGATTCTCCGCATGCTCGTTGTAATGGAAGTACCATTCTTCGGGGATTGGCAGCGCGCAACGAGTTCTCTCACATCATAATATCCTGCTATACGGCCCGTTTTTAATCACATAAAATGCCGGAGATGTCCGGAAAAGGCCGAAGGTGTACAGAACCCGATGCTCCGTTTTCTCGTTGTAATGGAAGTACCATTTTTGTGGGGTTGGCAGAGAGCAGCGAGATCTCACACATCATAATATCCTGCGATACGACCCTTTTTGAAACAATTAAAAAGCCGGAAATATCCGGAAAAGGCCGAAGGTGTACAGAACCCGTTGCTCCGTATGCTCGTTGTAATGGGCGTAACATTTTTCGGGGATTGGCAGCGTGCAGCGAGTTCTCACACCTCATAATATCCTGCGATACGACCCATTTTGAAACTATTAAAAAGCCGAAGCTGGCCGGAAAAGGCCGAATATGTACAAGACAGGATTCTCCGCATGCTCGTTGTAATGGAAGTACCATTCTTCGGGGATTGGCAGCGCGCAACGAGTTCTCTCACATCATAATATCCTGCTATACGGCCCGTTTTTAATCACATAAAATGCCGGAGATGTCCGGAAGAGGCCGAAGGTGCACAGAACCCGTTGCTCCGTCTGCTCGTCGTAATGGAAGGACCATTTTTGGGGGATTGGTAGCGCTCAACGCGTTTTTACACATCATAATATCCTGCTATTCGGCCCGTTTTTAATCACTTAAAATGCCGGAAATGTCCGGAAAAGGCCGAACGTGTACAGAACCTGATGCTACGTATGCTCGTTGTAAGGGGCGTACCATTTCTCGGGGATGGGCAGCGCTCAACGAGTTCTCACACATCATAATATCCTGCGATACGACCCATTTTAAAACAATTAGAAAGCCGGAAATGTCCGGAAAAGGCCGAAGGTGTACAGAACCCGTTGCTCCGTATGCTCGTTGTAATGGGCGTACCATTTTTCGGGGATTGGCAGCGTGCAGCGAGTTCTCACACATTATAATATCCTGCGATACGACCCATTTTGAAACTATTAACAAGCCGAAACTGGCCGGAAAAGGCCGAATATGTACAAGACAGTATTCTCCGCATGCTCGTTGTAATGGAAGTACCATTCTTCGGGGATTGGCAGCTCGTAACGAGTTCTCTCACATCATAATATCCTGCGATACGACCCGTTTTTAATCACATAAAATGCCGGAGATGTCCGGAAAAGCCCGAAGGTGTACAGAACCCGATGCTCCCTTTGGTTGTTGTAATGGAAGTACCATTTTTCGGGGCTTGGCAGAGAGCAACTGGTTCTTACACATCATAATATCCTGATATACGGCCCATTTTGAAGCAATTAAAAAGCCGGATATGTCCGGAAAAGGCCGAAGGAGTACAGAACCCGTTGCTCCGTATGGTCGTTGTAATGGGCGTACCATTTTTCGGGGATTGGCAGCGTGCAGCCAGTTCTCACACCTCATAATATCCTGCGATACGACCCATTTTGAAACTATTGAAAAGCCGAAAATGGCCGGAAATGGCCGAATATGTACAAGACAGGATTCTCCGCATGCTCGTTGTAATGGAAGTACCATTCTTCGGGGATTGGCAGCGCGCAACGAGTTCTCTCACATCATACTATCCTGCTATACGGCCCGTTTTTAATCACATAAAATGCCGGAGATGTCCGGAAAAGGCCGAAGGTGTACAGAACCCGATGCTCCGTTTGCTCGTTGTAATGGAAGTACCATTTTTGGGGGGTTGGCTGAGAGCAACTGGTTCTTACACATCATAATAATCTGATATACGGCCCATTTTGAAACAATTAAAAAGCCGGAAATGTCCGGAAAAGGCCGAAGGTGTACAGAACCCGTTGTTCCGTATGCTCGTTGTAATGGGCGTACCATTTTTCGGGGATTGGAAGCGTGTAGCGAGATCTCACACATCATAATATCGTGCGATACGTCCCTTTTTGAAACAATTAAAAAGCCGGAAAAATCCGGAAAAGGCCGAAGGTGTACAGAACCCGATGCTCCGTATGCTCGTTGTAGTGGGCGTACCATTTCTCGGGGATGGGCAGCGCTCAACGAGTTCTCACACATCATAATATCCTGCGATACGACCCATTTTAAAACAATTAAAAAGCCGGAAATGTCCGGAAAAGGCCGAAGGTGTACAGAACCCGTTGCTCCGTATGCTCGTTGTAATGGGCGTACCATTTTTCGGGGATTGGCAGCGTGCAGCGAGTTCTCACACATTATAATATCCTGCGATACGACCCATTTTGAAACTATTAACAAGCCGAAACTGGCCGGAAAAGGCCGAATATGTACAAGACAGGATTCTCCGCATGCTCGTTGTAATGGAAGTACCATTCTTCGGGGATTGGCAGCGCGCAACGAGTTCTCTCACATCATAATATCCTGATATACGGCCCATTTTGAAACAATTAAAAAGCCGGAAATGTCCGGAAAAGGCCGAAGGTGTACAGAACCCGTTGCTCCCTTTGCTTGTTGTAATGGAAGTACCATTTTTGGGGGGTTGGCTGAGAGCAACTGGTTCTTATACATCATAATATCCTGATATACGGCCCATTTTGAAGAAATTAAAAAGCCGGAAATGTCCGGAAAAGGCCGAAGGTGTACAGAACCCGTTGCTCCGTATGCTCGTTGTAATGGGCGTACCATTTTTCGGGGATTTCCAGCGTGCCGCCGGTTTTCACACCTCATAATATCCTGCGATTCGACCCATTTTGATACTATGAAAAAGCCGAAACTGGCCGGAAATGGCCGAATATGTACAAGACAGGATTCTCCGCATGCTCGTTGAATTGGAAGTACCATACTTCGGGGATTGGCAGCGCGCACCGAGTTCCCTCACATCATAATATCCTGCTATACGGCCCGTTTTTAATCACATAAAATGCCGGAGATGTCCGGAAAAGGCCGAAGGTGTACAGAACCCAATGCTCCGTTTGCTCGTTGTAATGGAAGTACCATTTTTGGGGGGTTGGCAGAGAGCAACTGGTTCTTACACATCATAATATCCTGATATACGGCCCATTTTGAAACAATTAAAAAGCCGGAAATATCCGGAAAAGGCCGAAGGTGTACAGAACCCGTTGCTCCGTATGCTCGTTGTAATGGAATTACCATTTTTGGGGGATTGGCAACGCTCAACGCGTTTTTACACATCATAATATCCTGCGATACGACTCATTTTGAAACTATTAAAAAGCCGAAACTTGCCGGAAAAGGCCGAATATGTACAAGACAGGATTCTCGTCATGCTCGTTGTAATGGTAGTACCATTCTTCGGGGATTTGCAGCGCGCAACGAGTTCCCTCACATCATAATATCCTGCTATACGGCCCGTTTTTAATCACATGAAATGCCGGAGATGTCCGGAAAAGGCCGAAGGTGTACAGAACCCAATGCTCCGTTTGCTCGTTGTAATGGAAGTACCATTTTTGGGGGGTTGGCAGAGAGCAACTGGTTCTTACACATCATAATATCCTGATATACGGCCCATTTTGAAACAATTAAATAGCCGGAAATATCCGGAAAAGGCCGAAGGTGTACAGAACCCGTTGCTCCGTATGCTCTTTGTAATGGAAGGACCATTTTTGGGGGATTGGCAACGCTCAACGCGTTTTTACACATCATAATATCCTGCTATTCGGCCCATTTTTGATCACTTAAAATGCCGGAAATGTCCGGAAAAGGCCGAAGGTGTACAGAACCTGATGCTCCGTATGCTCGTTGTAAGGGGCGTACCATTTCTCGGGGAATGGCAGCGCGTAACGTGTTCTCTCTCATCATAATATCCCGATAAACGGCACATTTTGAAACAATTAAAAAGCCGGAAATGTCCGGAAAAGGCCGAAGGTGTACAGAACCCGTTGCTCCGTATGCTCGTTGTAGTGGGCGTACCATTTTTCGGGGATTGGCAGCGTGCAGCGAGTTCTCACACCCCATAATATCCTGCGGTACGACTCATTTTGAAACTATTAAAAAGCCGAAACTGGCCGGAAAAGGCCGAATATGTACAAGACAGGATTCTCCGCATGCTCGTTGTAATGGATGTACCATTCTTCGGGGATTGGCAGCGCGCAACGAGTTCTCTCACATCATAATATCCTGCTATACGGCCCGTTTTTAATCACATAAAATGCCGGAGATGTCCGGGAAAGGCCGAAGGTGTACAGAACCCAATGCTCCGTTTGCTCGTTGTAATGGGCGTACCATTTTTCGGGGATTGGCAGCGTGCAGCGAGTTCTCACACATCATAATATCCTGCGATACGACCCATTTTGAAACAATTAAAAAGACGAAACTGGCCGGAAAAGGCCGAATATGTACAAGACAGGATTCTCCGCATGCTCGTTGTAATGGAAGTACCATTCTTCGGGGATTGGCAGCGCGCAACGAGTTCTCTCACATCATAATATCCTGATATACGGCCAATTTTGAAACAATTAAAAAGCCGGAAATGTCCGGAAAAGGCCGAAGGTGTACAGAACCCGTTGCTCCCTTTGCTTGTTGTAATGGAAGTACCATTTTTGGGGGGTTGGCTGAGAGCAACTGGTTCTTACACATCATAATATCCTGATATACGGCCCATTTTGAAGAAATTAAAAAGCCGGAAATGTCCGGAAAAGGCCGAAGGTGTACAGAACCCGTTGCTCCGTATGCTCGTTGTAATGGGCGTACCATTTTTCGGGGATTTCCAGCGTGCAGTCAGTTTTCACACCTCATAATATCCTGCGATACGACCCATTTTGATACTATGAAAAAGCCGAAACTGGCCGGAAATGGCCGAATATGTACAAGACAGGATTCTCCGCATGCTCGTTGTATTGGAAGTACCATTTTTCGGGGATTTGCAGCGCGCACCGAGTTCCCTCACATCATAATATCCTGCTATACGGCCCGTTTTTAATCACATAAAATGCCGGAGATGTCCGGAAAAGGCCGAAGGTGTACAGAACCCAATGCTCCGTTTGCTCGTTGTAATGGAAGTACCATTTTTGGGGGGATGGCAGAGAGCAACTGGTTCTTACACATCATAATATCCTGATATACGGCCCATTTTGAAACAATTAAAAAGCCGGAAATATCCGGAAAAGGCCGAAGGTGTACAGAACCCGTTGCTCCGTATGCTCGTTGTAATGGAAGGACCATTTTTGGGGGATTGGCAACGCTCAACGCGTTTTTACACATCATGATATCCTGCTATTCGGCCCATTTTTGATCACTTAAAATGCCGGAAATATCCGGAAAAGGCCGAAGGTGTACAGAACCTGATGCTCCGTATGCTCGTTGTAAGGGGCGTACCATTTCTCGGGGATTGGCAGCGCGTAACGTGTTCTCTCTCATCATAATATCCTGATAAACGGCACATTTTGTAACAATTAAAATCCGGAAATGTCCGGAAAAGGCCGAAGGTGTACAGAACCCGTTGCTCCGTATGCTCGTTGTAATGGGTGTACCATTTTTCGGGGATTTCCAGCGTGCAGCCAGTTCTCACACCTCATAATATCCTGCGATACGACCCATTTTGAAACTATTAAAAAGCCGAAACTGGCCGGAAATGGCCGAGTATGTACAAGACAGGAATCTCCGCATGGTCGTTGTAATGGAAGTACCATTCTTCGGGGATTCGCAGCGCGCAACGAGTTCTCTCACATCATATCCTGCTATACGGCCCGTTTTTAATCACATAAAATGCCGGAGATGACCGGAAAAGGCCGAAGGTGTACAGAACCCGTTGCTCCGTATGCTCGTTGTAATGGGCGTACCATTTTTCGGGGATTGGCAGCGTGCAGCGAGTTCTCACACATCATAATATCCTGCGATACGACCCATTTTGAAACAATTAAAAAGACGAAACTGGCCGGAAAAGGCCGAATATGTACAAGACAGGATTCTCCGCATGCTCGTTGTAATGGAAGTACCATTCTTCGGGGATTGGCAGCGCGCAACGAGTTCTCTCACATCATAATATCCTGATATACGGCCCATTTTGAAACAATTAAAAAGCCGGAAATGTCCGGAAAAGGCCGAAGGTGTACAGAACCCGTTGCTCCCTTTGCTTGTTGTAATGGAAGTACCATTTTTGGGGGGTTGGCTGAGAGCAACTGGTTCTTACACATCATAATATCCTGATATACGGCCCATTTTGAAGAAATTAAAAAGCCGGAAATGTCCGGAAAAGGCCGAAGGTGTACAGAACCCGTTGCTCCGTATGCTCGTTGTAATGGGCGTACCATTTTTCGGGGATTTCCAGCGTGCAGCCAGTTTTCACACCTCATAATATCCAGCGACACGACCCATTTTGAAACTATGAAAAAGCCGAAACTGGCCGGAAATGGCCGAATATGTACAAGACAGGATTCTCCGCATGCTCGTTGTATTGGAAGTACCATTCTTCGGGGATTGGCAGCGCGCACCGAGTTCCCTCACATCATAATATCCTGCTATACGGCCCGTTTTTAATCACATAAAATGCCGGAGATGTCCGGAAAAGGCCGAAGGTGTACAGAACACGATGCTCCGTTTGCTCGTTGTAATGGAAGTACCATATTTGGGGGGTTGGCAGCGTGCAGCGAGTTCTCACACATCATAATATCCTGCTATACGGCCCGTTTTTAATCACATAAAATGCCGGAGATGTCCGGAAAAGGCCGAAGGTGTACAGAACCCAATGCTCCGTTTGCTCGTTGTAATGGAAGTACCATTTTTGGGGGGTTGGCAGAGAGCAACTGGTTCTTACACATCATAATATCCTGATATACGGCCCATTTTGAAACAATTAAAAAGCCGGAAATATCTGAAAAGGCCGAAGGTGTACAGAACCCGTTGCTCCGTATGCTCGTTGTAATGGAAGGACCATTTTTGGGGGATTGGCAACGCTCAACGCGTTTTTACACATCATAATATCCTGCTATTCGGCCCATTTTTGATCACTTAAAATGCCGGAAATGTCCGGAAAAGGCCGAAGGTGTACAGAACCTGATGCTCCGTATGCTCGTTGTAAGGGGCGTACCATTTCTCGGGGATTGGCAGCGCGTAACGTGTTCTCTCTCATCATAATATCCCGATAAGCGGCACATTTTGAAACAATTAAAAAGCCGGAAATGTCCGGAAAAGGCCGAAGGTGTACAGAACCCGTTGCTCCGTATGCTCGTTGTAGTGGGCGTACCATTTTTCGGGGATTGGCAGCGTGCAGCGAGTTCTCACACCTCATAATATCCTGCGGTACGACTCATTTTGAAACTATTAAAAAGCCGAAACTGGCCGGAAAAGGCCGAATATGTACAAGACAGGATTCTCCGCATGCTCGTTGTAATGGATGTACCATTCTTCGGGGATTGGCAGCGCGCAACGAGTTCTCTCACATCATAATATCCTGCTATACGGCCCGTTTTTAATCACATAAAATGCCGGAGATGTCCGGAAAAGGCCGAAGGTGTACAGAACCCAATGCTCCGTTTGCTCGTTGTAATGGAAGTACCATTTTTGGGGGGTTGGCAGAGAGCAACTGGTTCTTACACATCATAATATCCTGATATACGGCCCATTTTGAAACAATTAAAAAGCCGGAAATATCCGGAAAAGGCCGAAGGTGTACAGAACCCGTTGCTCCGTATGCTCGTTGTAATGGAAGGACCATTTTTGGGGGATTGGCAACGCTCAACGCGTTTTTACACATCATAATATCCTGCTATTCGGCCCATTTTTGATCACTTAAAATGCCGGAAATGTCCGGAAAAGGCCGAAGGTGTACAGAACCTGATGCTCCGTATGCTCGTTGTAAGGGGCGTACCATTTCTCGGGGATTGGCAGCGCGTAACGTGTTCTCTCTCATCATAATATCCTGATAAACGGCACATTTTGTAACAATTAAAAAGCCGGAAATGTCCGGAAAAGGCCGAAGGTGTACAGAACCCGTTGCTCCGTATGCTCGTTGTAATGGGTGTACCATTTTTCGGGGATTTCCAGCGTGCAGCCAGTTCTCACACCTCATAATATCCTGCGATACGACCCATTTTGAAACTATTAAAAAGCCGAAACTGGCCGGAAATGGCCGAGTATGTACAAGACAGGATTCTCCGCATGGTCGTTGTAATGGAAGTACCATTCTTCGGGGATTGGCAGCGCGCAACGAGTTCTCTCACATCATAATATCCTGATATACGGCCCATTTTGAAACAATTAAAAAGCCGGAAATGTCCGGAAAAGGCCGAAGGTGTACAGAACTCGTTGCACCGTATGCTCGTTGTAATGGGCGTACCATTTTTCGGGGATTTCCAGCGTGCAGCCATTTTTCACACCTCATAATATCCTGCGATACGACCCATTTTGAAACTATGAAAAAGCCGAAACTGGCCGGAAATGGCCGAATATGTACAAGACAGGATTCTCCGCATGCTCGTTGTATTGGAAGTACCATTCTTCGGGGATTGGCAGCGCGCACCGAGTTCCCTCACATCATAATATCCTGCTATACGGCCCGTTTTTAATCACATAAAATGCCGGAGATGTCCGGAAAAGGCCGAAGGTGTACAGAACCCGATGCTCCGTTTGCTCGTTGTAATGGAAGTACCATATTTGGGGGGTTGGCAGCGTGCAGCGAGTTCTCACACATCATAATATCCTGCTATACGGCCCGTTTTTAATCACATAAAATGCCGGAGATGTCCGGAAAAGGCCGAAGGTGTACAGAACCCAATGCTCCGTTTGCTCGTTGTAATGGAAGTACCATTTTTGGGGGGTTGGCAGAGAGCAACTGGTTCTTACACATCATAATATCCTGATATACGGCCCATTTTGAAGAAATTAAAAAGCCGGAAATGTCCGGAAAAGGCCGCAGGTGTACAGAACCCGTTGCTCCGCATGCTCGTTGTAATGGAAGTACCATTCTTCGGGGATTGGCTGCGCGTAACGAGTTCTCTCACATCATAATATCCTGCGATACGACCCATTTTGAAACAATTAAAAAGCCGAAACTGGCCGGAAAAGGCCGAAAATGTACAAGACAGGATTCTCCGGATGCTGGTTGTATTGGAAGTACCATTCTTCGGGGATTGGCAGCGCGCACCGTGTTCTCTCACATCATAATATCCTGCTAGTCTGCCCGTTTTTGATCACTTAATATGCCGGAAATGTCCGGAAAAGGCCGAAGGTGTACAGAACCTGATGCTCCGTATGCTCGTTGTAAGGGCCGTACCATTTTTCGGGGATGGGCAGCGTGCAGCGTGTTCTCACACATCATAATATCCTGCGATACGACCCATTTTGAAACAATTAAATAGCCGGAAATGTCCGGAAAAGGCCAAAGGTGTTCGGATCCCGTTGCTCCGTATGCTCGTTGTAATGGGCGTACCATTTTTCGGGGATTGGCAGCGTGCAGCGAGTTCTCACACATCATAATATCCTGCGATACGACCCATTTTGAAACTATTAAAAAGCCGAAACTGGCCGGAAAAGGCCGAATATGTACAAGACAGGATTCTCCGCATGCTCGTTGTAATGGAAGTACCATTCTTCGGGGATTGGCAGCGCGCAACGGGTTCTCTCACATCATAATATCCTGCGATACGACCCATTTTGGAACAATTAAAAAGCCGAAACTGGCCGGAAAAGGCCGAAAATGTACAAGACAGGATTCTCCGGATGCTGGTTGTATTGGAAGTACCATTCTTCGGGGATTGGCAGCGCGCACCGTGTTCTCTCACATCATAATATCCTGCTATACGGCCCGTTTTTAATCACATAAAATGCCGGAGATGTCCGGAAAAGGCCGAAGGTGTACAGAACCCGTTGCTCCGTATGCTCGTTGTAATGGGCGTACCATTTTTCGGGGATTGGCAGCGCGTAACGTGTTCTCTCTCATCATAATATCCTGATAAACGGCACATTTTGAAACAATTAAAAAGCCGGAAATGTCCGGAAAAGGCCGAAGGTGTACAGAACCCGTTGCTCCGTATGCTCGTTGTAGTGGGCGTACCATTTTTCGGGGATTGGCAGCGTGCATCGAGTTCTCACACCTCATAATATCCTGCGATACGACTAATTTTGAAACTATTAAAAAGCCGAAACTGGCCGGAAAAGGCCGAATATGTACAAGACAGGATTCTCCGCATGCTCGTTGTAATGGAAGTACCATTCTTCGGGGATTGGCAGCGCGCAACGGGTTCTCTCACATCATAATATCCTGCGATACGACCCATTTTGGAACAATTAAAAAGCCGAAACTGGCCGGAAAAGGCCGAAAATGTACAAGACAGGATTCTCCGGATGCTGGTTGTATTGGAAGTACCATTCTTCGGGGATTGGCAGCGCGCACCGTGTTCTCTCACATAATAATATCCTGCTATTCTGCCCGTTTTTGATCACTTAATATGCCGGAAATGTCCGGAAAAGGCCGAAGGTGTACAGAACCTGATGCTCCGTATGCTCGTTGTAAGGGGCGTACCATTTCTCGGGGATTGGCAGCGCGTAACGTGTTCTCTCACATCATAATATCCTGATATACGGCCCGTTTTTAATCACATAAAATGCCGGAGATGTCCGGAAAAGGCCGAAGATGTACAGAAACCGATGCTCCGTATGCTCGTTGTAATGGGCGTACCATTTTTCGGGGATTGGCAGCGTGCAGCGAGTTCTCACACATCATAATATCCTGCGATACGACACATTTTGAAACAATTAAAAAGACGAAACTGGCCGGAAAAGGCCGAATATGTACAAGACAGGATTCTCCGCATGCTCGTTGTAATGGAAGTACCATTTTTCGGGGATGGGCAGCGTGCAGCGTGTTCTCACACATCATAATATCCTGCGATACGACCCATTTTGAAACAATTAAATAGCCGGAAATGTCCGGAAAAGGCCGAAGGTGTACAGAACCCGTTGCTCCGTATGCTCGTTGTAATGGGCGTACCATTTTTCGGGGATTGGCAGCGTGCAGCGAGTTCTCACACATCATAATATCCTGCGATACGACACATTTTGAAACAATTAAAAAGACGAAACTGGCCGGAAATGGCCGAATATGTACAAGACAGGATTCTCCGCATGCTCGTTGTATTGGAAGTACCATTCTTCGGGGATTGGCAGCGCGCACCGAGTTCCCTCACATCATAATATCCTGCTATACGGCCCGTTTTTAATCACATAAAATGCCGGAGATGTCCGGAAAAGGCCGAAGGTGTACAGAACCCGATGCTCCGTTTGCTCGTTGTAATGGAAGTACCATATTTGGGGGGTTGGCAGCGTGCAGCGAGTTCTCACACATCATAATATCCTGCTATACGGCCCGTTTTTAATCACATAAAATGCCGGAGATGTCCGGAAAAGGCCGAAGGTGTACAGAACCCAATGCTCCGTTTGCTCGTTGTAATGGAAGTACCATTTTTGGGGGGTTGGCAGAGAGCAACTGGTTCTTACACATCATAATATCCTGATATACGGCCCATTTTGAAGAAATTAAAAAGCCGGAAATGTCCGGAAAAGGCCGCAGGTGTACAGAACCCGTTGCTCCGCATGCTCGTTGTAATGGAAGTACCATTCTTCGGGGATTGGCTGCGCGTAACGAGTTCTCTCACATCATAATATCCTGCGATACGACCCATTTTGAAACAATTAAAAAGCCGAAACTGGCCGGAAAAGGCCGAAAATGTACAAGACAGGATTCTCCGGATGCTGGTTGTATTGGAAGTACCATTCTTCGGGGATTGGCAGCGCGCACCGTGTTCTCTCACATCATAATATCCTGCTATACGGCCCGTTTTTAATCACATAAAATGCCGGAGATGTCCGGAAAAGGCCGAAGGTGTACAGAACCCGTTGCTCCGTATGCTCGTTGTAATGGGCGTACCATTTTTCGGGGATTGGCAGCGCGTAACGTGTTCTCTCTCATCATAATATCCTGATAAACGGCACATTTTGAAACAATTAAAAAGCCGGAAATGTCCGGAAAAGGCCGAAGGTGTACAGAACCCGTTGCTCCGTATGCTCGTTGTAGTGGGCGTACCATTTTTCGGGGATTGGCAGCGTGCATCGAGTTCTCACACCTCATAATATCCTGCGATACGACTAATTTTGAAACTATTAAAAAGCCGAAACTGGCCGGAAAAGGCCGAATATGTACAAGACAGGATTCTCCGCATGCTCGTTGTAATGGAAGTACCATTCTTCGGGGATTGGCAGCGCGCAACGGGTTCTCTCACATCATAATATCCTGCGATACGACCCATTTTGGAACAATTAAAAAGCCGAAACTGGCCGGAAAAGGCCGAAAATGTACAAGACAGGATTCTCCGGATGCTGGTTGTATTGGAAGTACCATTCTTCGGGGATTGGCAGCGCGCACCGTGTTCTCTCACATAATAATATCCTGCTATTCTGCCCGTTTTTGATCACTTAATATGCCGGAAATGTCCGGAAAAGGCCGAAGGTGTACAGAAACTGATGCTCCGTATGCTCGTTGTAAGGGGCGTACCATTTCTCGGGGATTGGCAGCGCGTAACGTGTTCTCTCACATCATAATATCCTGATATACGGCCCGTTTTTAATCACATAAAATGCCGGAGATGTCCGGAAAAGGCCGAAGATGTACAGAAACCGATGCTCCGTATGCTCGTTGTAATGGGCGTACCATTTTTCGGGGATTGGCAGCGTGCAGCGAGTTCTCACACATCATAATATCCTGCGATACGACACATTTTGAAACAATTAAAAAGACGAAACTGGCCGGAAAAGGCCGAATATGTACAAGACAGGATTCTCCGCATGCTCGTTGTAATGGAAGTACCATTTTTCGGGGATGGGCAGCGTGCAGCGTGTTCTCACACATCATAATATCCTGCGATACGACCCATTTTGAAACAATTAAATAGCCGGAAATGTCCGGAAAAGGCCGAAGGTGTACAGAACCCGTTGCTCCGTATGCTCGTTGTAATGGGCGTACCATTTTTCGGGGATTGGCAGCGTGCAGCGAGTTCTCACACATCATAATATCCTGCGATACGACACATTTTGAAACAATTAAAAAGACGAAACTGGCCGGAAAAGGCCGAATATGTACAAGACAGGATTCTCCGCATGCTCGTTGTAATGGAAGTACCATTCTTCGGGGATTCGCAGCGCGCAACGAGTTCTCTCACATCATAATATCCTGATATACGGCCCATTTTGAAACAATTAAAAAGCCGGAAATGTCCGAAAAAGGCCGAAGGTGTACAGAACCCGTTACTCCGTATGCTCGTTGTAATGGGCGTACCATTTTTCGGGGATTTCCAGCGTGCAGCCATTTTTCACACCTCATAATATCCTGCGATACGACCCATTTTGAAACTATGAAAAAGCCGAAACTGGCCGGAAATGGCCGAATATGTACAAGACAGGATTCTCCGCATGCTCGTTGTAATGGAAGTACCATTTTTCGGGGGTTGGCAGAGAGCAACTGGTTCTTACACATCATAATATCCTGATATACGGCCCATTTTGAAGAAATTAAAAAGCCGGAAATGTCCGGAAAAGGCCGAAGGTGTACAGAACCCGTTGCTCCGCATGCTCGTTGTAATGGAAGTACCATTCTTCGGGGATCGGCTGCGCGTAACGAGTTCTCTCACATCATAATATCCTGCGATACGACCCATTTTGAAACAATTAAAAAGCCGAAACTGGCCGGAAAAGGCCGAAAATGTACAAGACAGGATTCTCCGGATGCTGGTTGTATTGGAAGTACCATTCTTCGGGGATTGGCAGCGCGCACCGTGTTCTCTCACATCATAATATCCTGCTAGTCTGCCCGTTTTTGATCACTTAATATGCCGGAAATGTCCGGAAAAGGCCGAAGGTGTACAGAACCTGATGCTCCGTATGCTCGTTGTAAGGGCCGTACCATTTTTCGGGGATGGGCAGCGTGCAGCGTGTTCTCACACATCATAATATCCTGCGATACGACCCATTTTGAAACAATTAAATAGCCGGAAATGTCCGGAAAAGGCCAAAGGTGTTCGGAACCCGTTGCTCCGTATGCTCGTTGTAATGGGCAGTACCATTTTTCGGGGAATGGCAGCGTGCAGCGAGTTCTCACACATCATAATATCCTGCGATACGACCCATTTTGAAACAATTAAAAAGACGAAACTGGCCGGAAAAGGCCGAATATGTACAAGACAGGATTCTCCGCATGCTCGTTGTATTGGAAGTACCATTCTTCGGGGATTGGCAGCGCGCACTGAGTTCTCTCACATCATAATATCCTGCTATACGGCCCGTTTTTAATCACATAAAATGCCGGAGATGTCCGGAAAAGGCCGAAGGTGTACAGAACCCGATGCTCCGTTTGCTCGTTGTAATGGAAGTACCATTTTTCGGGGATGGGCAGCGTGCAGCGTGTTCTCACACATCATAATATCCTGCGATACGACCCATTTTGAAACAATTAAATAGCCGGAAATGTCCGGAAAAGGCCGAAGGTGTACAGAACCCGTTGCTCCGTATGCTCGTTGTAATGGGCGTACCATTTTTCGGGGATTGGCAGCGTGCAGCGAGTTCTCACACATCATAATATCCTGCGATACGACACATTTTGAAACAATTAAAAAGACGAAACTGGCCGGAAAAGGCCGAATATGTACAAGACAGGATTCTCCGCATGCTCGTTGTAATGGAAGTACCATTCTTCGGGGATTGGCAGCGCGCAACGAGTTCTCTCACATCATAATATCCTGATATACGGCCCATTTTGAAACAATTAAAAAGCCGGAAATGTCCGGAAAAGGCCGAAGGTGTACAGAACCCGTTGCTCCGTTTGCTCGTTGTAATGGAAGTACCATATTTGGGGGGTTGGCAGCGTGCAGCGAGTTCTCACACATCATAATATCCTGCTATACGGCCCGTTTTTAATCACATAAAATGCCGGAGATGTCCGGAAAAGGCCGAAGGTGTACAGAACCCAATGCTCCGTTTGCTCGTTGTAATGGAAGTACCATTTTTGGGGGGTTGGCAGAGAGCAACTGGTTCTTACACATCATAATATCCTGATATACGGCCCATTTTGAAGAAATTAAAAAGCCGGAAATGTCCGGAAAAGGCCGAAGGTGTACAGAACCCGTTGCTCCGCATGCTCGTTGTAATGGAAGTACCATTCTTCGGGGATTGGCTGCGCGTAACGAGTTCTCTCACATCATAATATCCTGCGATACGACCCATTTTGAAACAATTAAAAAGCCGAAACTGGCCGGAAAAGGCCGAAAATGTACAAGACAGGATTCTCCGGATGCTGGTTGTATTGGAAGTACCATTCTTCGGGGATTGGCAGCGCGCACCGTGTTCTCTCACATCATAATATCCTGCTAGTCTGCCCGTTTTTGATCACTTAATATGCCGGAAATGTCCGGAAAAGGCCGAAGGTGTACAGAACCTGATGCTCCGTATGCTCGTTGTAAGGGCCGTACCATTTTTCGGGGATGGGCAGCGTGCAGCGTGTTCTCACACATCATAATATCCTGCGATACGACCCATTTTGAAACAATTAAATAGCCGGAAATGTCCGGAAAAGGCCAAAGGTGTTCGGAACCCGTTGCTCCGTATGCTCGTTGTAATGGGCGTACCATTTTTCGGGGATTGGCAGCGTGCAGCGAGTTCTCACACATCATAATATCCTGCGATACGACCCATTTTGAAACAATTAAAAAGACGAAACTGGCCGGAAAAGGCCGAATATGTACAAGACAGGATTCTCCGCATGCTCGTTGTATTGGAAGTACCATTCTTCGGGGATTGGCAGCGCGCACTGAGTTCTCTCACATCATAATATCCTGCTATACGGCCCGTTTTTAATCACATAAAATGCCGGAGATGTCCGGAAAAGGCCGAAGGTGTACAGAACCCGATGCTCCGTTTGCTCGTTGTAATGGAAGTACCATTTTTCGGGGATGGGCAGCGTGCAGCGTGTTCTCACACATCATAATATCCTGCGATACGACCCATTTTGAAACAATTAAATAGCCGGAAATGTCCGGAAAAGGCCGAAGATGTACAGAACCCGTTGCTCCGTATGCTCGTTGTAATGGGCGTACCATTTTTCGGGGATTGGCAGCGTGCAGCGAGTTCTCACACATCATAATATCCTGCGATACGACACATTTTGAAACAATTAAAAAGACGAAACTGGCCGGAAAAGGCCGAATATGTACAAGACAGGATTCTCCGCATGCTCGTTGTAATGGAAGTACCATTCTTCGGGGATTGGCAGCGCGCAACGAGTTCTCTCACATCATAATATCCTGATATACGGCCCATTTTGAAACAATTAAAAAGCCGGAAATGTCCGGAAAAGGCCGAAGGTGTACAGAACCCGTTGCTCCGTATGCTCGTTGTAATGGGCGTACCATTTTTCGGGGATTTCCAGCGTGCAGCCAGTTTTCACACCTCATAATATCCTGCGATACGACCCATTTTGAAACTATGAAAAAGCCGAAACTGGCCGGAAATGGCCGAATATGTACAAGACAGGATTCTCCGCATGCTCGTTGTATTGGAAGTACCATTCTTCTGGGATTGGCAGCGCGCACCGAGTTCCCTCACATCATAATATCCTGCTATACGGCCCGTTTTTAATCACATAAAATGCCGGAGATGTCCGGAAAAGGCCGAAGGTGTACAGAACCCGATGCTCCGTTTGCTCGTTGTAATGGAAGTACCATATTTGGGGGGTTGGCAGCGTGCAGCGAGTTCTCACACATCATAATATCCTGCTATACGGCCCGTTTTTAATCACATAAAATGCCGGAGATGTCCGGAAAAGGCCGAAGGTGTACAGAACCCAATGCTCCGTTTGCTCGTTGTAATGGAAGTACCATTTTTGGGGGGTTGGCAGAGAGCAACTGGTTCTTACACATCATAATATCCTGATATACGGCCCATTTTGAAGAAATTAAAAAGCCGGAAATGTCCGGAAAAGGCCGAAGGTGTACAGAACCCGTTGCTCCGCATGCTCGTTGTAATGGAAGTACCATTCTTCGGGGATTGGCTGCGCGTAACGAGTTCTCTCACATCATAATATCCTGCGATACGACCCATTTTGAAACAATTAAAAAGCCGAAACTGGCCGGAAAAGGCCGAAAATGTACAAGACAGGATTCTCCGGATGCTGGTTGTATTGGAAGTACCATTCTTCGGGGATTGGCAGCGCGCACCGTGTTCTCTCACATCATAATATCCTGCTAGTCTGCCCGTTTTTGATCACTTAATATGCCGGAAATGTCCGGAAAAGGCCGAAGGTGTACAGAACCTGATGCTCCGTATGCTCGTTGTAAGGGCCGTACCATTTTTCGGGGATGGGCAGCGTGCAGCGTGTTCTCACACATCATAATATCCTGCGATACGACCCATTTTGAAACAATTAAATAGCCGGAAATGTCCGGAAAAGGCCAAAGGTGTTCGGAACCCGTTGCTCCGTATGCTCGTTGTAATGGGCGTACCATTTTTCGGGGATTGGCAGCGTGCAGCGAGTTCTCACACATCATAATATCCTGCGATACGACCCATTTTGAAACAATTAAAAAGACGAAACTGGCCGGAAAAGGCCGAATATGTACAAGACAGGATTCTCCGCATGCTCGTTGTATTGGAAGTACCATTCTTCGGGGATTGGCAGCGCGCACTGAGTTCTCTCACATCATAATATCCTGCTATACGGCCCGTTTTTAATCACATAAAATGCCGGAGATGTCCGGAAAAGGCCGAAGGTGTACAGAACCCGATGCTCCGTTTGCTCGTTGTAATGGAAGTACCATTTTTCGGGGATGGGCAGCGTGCAGCGTGTTCTCACACATCATAATATCCTGCGATACGACCCATTTTGAAACAATTAAATAGCCGGAAATGTCCGGAAAAGGCCGAAGGTGTACAGAACCCGTTGCTCCGTATGCTCGTTGTAATGGGCGTACCATTTTTCGGGGATTGGCAGCGTGCAGCGAGTTCTCACACATCATAATATCCTGCGATACGACACATTTTGAAACAATTAAAAAGACGAAACTGGCCGGAAAAGGCCGAATATGTACAAGACAGGATTCTCCGCATGCTCGTTGTAATGGAAGTACCATTCTTCGGGGATTGGCAGCGCGCAACGAGTTCTCTCACATCATAATATCCTGATATACGGCCCATTTTGAAACAATTAAAAAGCCGGAAATGTCCGGAAATGGCCGAAGGTGTACAGAACCCGTTGCTCCGTTTGCTCGTTGTAATGGAAGTACCATATTTGGGGGGTTGGCAGCGTGCAGCGAGTTCTCACACATCATAATATCCTGCTATACGGCCCGTTTTTAATCACATAAAATGCCGGAGATGTCCGGAAAAGGCCGAAGGTGTACAGAACCCAATGCTCCGTTTGCTCGTTGTAATGGAAGTACCATTTTTGGGGGGTTGGCAGAGAGCAACTGGTTCTTACACATCATAATATCCTGATATACGGCCCATTTTGAAGAAATTAAAAAGCCGGAAATGTCCGGAAAAGGCCGAAGGTGTACAGAACCCGTTGCTCCGCATGCTCGTTGTAATGGAAGTACCATTCTTCGGGGATTGGCTGCGCGTAACGAGTTCTCTCACATCATAATATCCTGCGATACGACCCATTTTGAAACAATTAAAAAGCCGAAACTGGCCGGAAAAGGCCGAAAATGTACAAGACAGGATTCTCCGGATGCTGGTTGTATTGGAAGTACCATTCCTCGGGGATTGGCAGCGCGCACCGTGTTCTCTCACATCATAATATCCTGCTAGTCTGCCCGTTTTTGATCACTTAATATGCCGGAAATGTCCGGAAAAGGCCGAAGGTGTACAGAACCTGATGCTCCGTATGCTCGTTGTAAGGGCCGTACCATTTTTCGGGGATGGGCAGCGTGCAGCGTGTTCTCACACATCATAATATCCTGCGATACGACCCATTTTGAAACAATTAAATAGCCGGAAATGTCCGGAAAAGGCCAAAGGTGTTCGGAACCCGTTGCTCCGTATGCTCGTTGTAATGGGCGTACCATTTTTCGGGGATTGGCAGCGTGCAGCGAGTTCTCACACATCATAATATCCTGCGATACGACCCATTTTGAAACAATTAAAAAGACGAAACTGGCCGGAAAAGGCCGAATATGTACAAGACAGGATTCTCCGCATGCTCGTTGTATTGGAAGTACCATTCTTCGGGGATTGGCAGCGCGCACTGAGTTCTCTCACATCATAATATCCTGCTATACGGCCCGTTTTTAATCACATAAAATGCCGGAGATGTCCGGAAAAGGCCGAAGGTGTACAGAACCCGATGCTCCGTTTGCTCGTTGTAATGGAAGTACCATTTTTCGGGGATGGGCAGCGTGCAGCGTGTTCTCACACATCATAATATCCTGCGATACGACCCATTTTGAAACAATTAAATAGCCGGAAATGTCCGGAAAAGGCCGAAGGTGTACAGAACCCGTTGCTCCGTATGCTCGTTGTAATGGGCGTACCATTTTTCGGGGATTGGCAGCGTGCAGCGAGTTCTCACACATCATAATATCCTGCGATACGACACATTTTGAAACAATTAAAAAGACGAAACTGGCCGGAAAAGGCCGAATATGTACAAGACAGGATTCTCCGCATGCTCGTTGTAATGGAAGTACCATTCTTCGGGGATTGGCAGCGCGCAACGAGTTCTCTCACATCATAATATCCTGATATACGGCCCATTTTGAAACAATTAAAAAGCCGGAAATGTCCGGAAAAGGCCGAAGGTGTACAGAACCCGTTGCTCCGTATGCTCGTTGTAATGGGCGTACCATTTTTCGGGGATTTCCAGCGTGCAGCCAGTTTTCACACCTCATAATATCCTGCGATACGACCCATTTTGATACTATGAAAAAGCCGAAACTGGCCGGAAATCGCCGAATATGTACAAGACAGGATTCTCCGCATGCTCGTTGTATTGGAAGTACCATTCTTCGGGGATTGGCAGCGCGCACCGAGTTCCCTCACATCATAATATCCTGCTATACGGCCCGTTTTTAATCACATAAAATGCCGGAGATGTCCGGAAAAGGACGAAGGTGTACAGAACCCAATGCTCCGTTTGCTCGTTGTAATGGAAGTACCATTTTTGGGGGGTTGGCAGAGATCAACTGGTTCTTACACATCATAATATCCTGATATACTGCCCATTTTGAAACAATTAAAAAGCCGGAAATATCCGGAAAAGGCCGAAGGTGTACAGAACCCGTTGCTCCGTATGCTCGTTGTAATGGAAGGACCATTTTTGGGGGATTGGCAACGCTCAACGCGTTTTTACACATCATAATATCCTGCTATTCGGCCCATTTTTGATCACTTAAAATGCCGGAAATGTCCGGAAAAGGCCGAAGGTGTACAGAACCTGATGCTCCGTATGCTCGTTGTAAGGGGCGTACCATTTCTCGGGGATTGGCAGCGCGTAACGTGTTCTCTCTCATCATAATATCCTGATAAACGGCACATTTTGAAACAATTAAAAAGCCGGAAATGTCCGGAAAAGGCCGAAGGTGTACAGAACCCGTTGCTCCGTATGCTCGTTGTAGTGGGCGTACCATTTTTCGGGGATTGGCAGCGTGCAGCGAGTTCTCACACCTCATAATATCCTGCGATACGACTAATTTTGAAACTATTAAAAAGCCGAAACTGGCCGGAAAAGGCCGAATATGTACAAGACAGGATTCTCCGCATGCTCGTTGTAATGGAAGTACCATTCTTCGGGGATTGGCAGCGCGCAACTGGTTCTCTCACATCATAATATCCTGCGATACGACCCATTTTGGAACAATTAAAAAGCCGAAACTGGCCGGAAAAGGCCGAAAATGTACAAGACAGGATTCTCCGGATGCTGGTTGTATTGGAAGTACCATTCTTCGGGGATTGGCAGCGCGCACCGTGTTCTCTCACATAATAATATCCTGCTATTCTGCCCGTTTTTGATCACTTAATATGCCGGAAATGTCCGGAAAAGGCCGAAGGTGTACAGAACCTGATGCTCCGTATGCTCGTTGTAAGGGGCGTACCATTTCTCGGGGATTGGCAGCGCGTAACGTGTTCTCTCACATCATAATATCCTGATATACGGCCCGTTTTTGATCACATAAAATGCCGGAGATGTCCGGAAAAGGCCGAAGGTGTACAGAAACCGATGCTCCGTTTGCTCGTTGTAATGGAAGTACCATTTTTGGGGGGTTGGCAGAGAGCAACTGGTTCTTACACATCATAATAATCTGATATACGGCCCATTTTGAAACAATTAAAAAGCCGGAAATGTCCGGAAAAGGCCGAAGGTGTACAGAACCCGTTGCTCCGTATGCTCGTTGTAATGGGCGTACCATTTTTCGGGGATTTCCAGCGTGCAGCCAGTTCTCACACCTCATAATATCCTGCGATACGACCCATTTTGAAACAATTAAAAAGACGAAACTGGCCGGAAAAGGCCGAATATGTACAAGACAGGATTCTCCGCATGCTCGTTGTATTGGAAGTACCATTCTTCGGGGATTGGCAGCGCGCACTGAGTTCTCTCACATCATAATATCCTGCTATACGGCCCGTTTTTAATCACATAAAATGCCGGAGATGTCCGGAAAAGGCCGAAGGTGTACAGAACCCGATGCTCCGTTTGCTCGTTGTAATGGAAGTACCATTTTTCGGGGATGGGCAGCGTGCAGCGTGTTCTCACACATCATAATATCCTGCGATACGACCCATTTTGAAACAATTAAATAGCCGGAAATGTCCGGAAAAGGCCGAAGGTGTACAGAACCCGTTGCTCCGTATGCTCGTTGTAATGGGCGTACCATTTTTCGGGGATTGGCAGCGTGCAGCGAGTTCTCACACATCATAATATCCTGCGATACGACACATTTTGAAACAATTAAAAAGACGAAACTGGCCGGAAAAGGCCGAATATGTACAAGACAGGATTCTCCGCATGCTCGTTGTAATGGAAGTACCATTCTTCGGGGATTGGCAGCGCGCAACGAGTTCTCTCACATCATAATATCCTGATATACGGCCCATTTTGAAACAATTAAAAAGCCGGAAATGTCCGGAAAAGGCCGAAGGTGTACAGAACCCGTTGCTCCGTATGCTCGTTGTAATGGGCGTACCATTTTTCGGGGATTTCCAGCGTGCAGCCAGTTTTCACACCTCATAATATCCTGCGATACGACCCATTTTGATACTATGAAAAAGCCGAAACTGGCCGGAAATCGCCGAATATGTACAAGACAGGATTCTCCGCATGCTCGTTGTATTGGAAGTACCATTCTTCTGGGATTGGCAGCGCGCACCGAGTTCCCTCACATCATAATATCCTGCTATACGGCCCGTTTTTAATCACATAAAATGCCGGAGATGTCCGGAAAAGGCCGAAGGTGTACAGAACCCGATGCTCCGTTTGCTCGTTGTAATGGAAGTACCATATTTGGGGGGTTGGCAGCGTGCAGCGAGTTCTCACACATCATAATATCCTGCTATACGGCCCGTTTTTAATCACATAAAATGCCGGAGATGTCCGGAAAAGGCCGAAGGTGTACAGAACCCAATGATCCGTTTGCTCGTTGTAATGGAAGTACCATTTTTGGGGGGTTGGCAGAGAGCAACTGGTTCTTACACATCATAATATCCTGATATACGGCCCATTTTGAAGAAATTAAAAAGCCGGAAATGTCCGGAAAAGGCCGAAGGTGTACAGAACCCGTTGCTCCGCATGCTCGTTGTAATGGAAGTACCATACTTCGGGGATTGGCTGCGCGTAACGAGTTCTCTCACATCATAATATCCTGCGATACGACCCATTTTGAAACAATTAAAAAGCCGAAACTGGCCGGAAAAGGCCGAAAATGTACAAGACAGGATTCTCCGGATGCTGGTTGTATTGGAAGTACCATTCTTCGGGGATTGGCAGCGCGCACCGTGTTCTCTCACATCATAATATCCTGCTAGTCTGCCCGTTTTTGATCACTTAATATGCCGGAAATGTCCGGAAAAGGCCGAAGGTGTACAGAACCTGATGCTCCGTATGCTCGTTGTAAGGGCCGTACCATTTTTCGGGGATGGGCAGCGTGCAGCCAGTTTTCACACCTCATAATATCCTGCGATACGACCCATTTTGATACTATGAAAAAGCCGAAACTGGCCGGAAATCGCCGAATATGTACAAGACAGGATTCTCCGCATGCTCGTTGTATTGGAAGTACCATTCTTCGGGGATTGGCAGCGCGCACCGAGTTCCCTCACATCATAATATCCTGCTATACGGCCCGTTTTTAATCACATAAAATGCCGGAGATGTCCGGAAAAGGACGAAGGTGTACAGAACCCAATGCTCCGTTTGCTCGTTGTAATGGAAGTACCATTTTTGGGGGGTTGGCAGAGATCAACTGGTTCTTACACATCATAATATCCTGATATACTGCCCATTTTGTAACAATTAAAAAGCCGGAAATATCCGGAAAAGGCCGAAGGTGTACAGAACCCGTTGCTCCGTATGCTCGTTGTAATGGAAGGACCATTTTTGGGGGATTGGCAACGCTCAACGCGTTTTTACACATCATAATATCCTGCTATTCGGCCCATTTTTGATCACTTAAAATGCCGGAAATGTCCGGAAAAGGCCGAAGGTGTACGGAACCTGATGCTCCGTATGCTCGTTGTAAGGGGCGTACCATTTCTCGGGGATTGGCAGCGCGTAACGTGTTCTCTCTCATCATAATATCCTGATAAACGGCACATTTTGAAACAATTAAAAAGCCGGAAATGTCCGGAAAAGGCCGAAGGTGTACAGAACCCGTTGCTCCGTATGCTCGTTGTAGTGGGCGTACCATTTTTCGGGGATTGGCAGCGTGCAGCGAGTTCTCACACCTCATAATATCCTGCGATACGACTAATTTTGAAACTATTAAAAAGCCGAAACTGGCCGGAAAAGGCCGAATATGTACAAGACAGGATTCTCCGCATGCTCGTTGTAATGGAAGTACCATTCTTCGGGGATTGGCAGCGCGCAACGGGTTCTCTCACATCATAATATCCTGCGATACGACCCATTTTGGAACAATTAAAAAGCCGAAACTGGCCGGAAAAGACCGAAAATGCACAAGACAGGATTCTCCGGATGCTGGTTGTATTGGAAGTACCATTCTTCGGGGATTGGCAGCGCGCACCGTGTTCTCTCACATAATAATATCCTGCTATTCTGCCCGTTTTTGATCACTTAATATGCCGGAAATGTCCGGAAAAGGCCGAAGGTGTACAGAACCTGATGCTCCGTATGCTCGTTGTAAGGGGCGTACCATTTCTCGGGGATTGGCAGCGCGTAACGTGTTCTCTCACATCATAATATCCTGATATACGGCCCGTTTTTAATCACATAAAATGCCGGAGATGTCCGGAGAAGGCCGAAGGTGTACAGAAACCGATGCTCCGTTTGCTCGTTGTAATGGAAGTACCATTTTTGGGGGGTTGGCAGAGAGCAACTGGTTCTTACACATCATAATAATCTGATATACGGCCCATTTTGAAACAATTAAAAAGCCGGAAATGTCCGGAAAAGGCCGAAGGTGTACAGAACCCGTTGCTCCGTATGCTCGTTGTAATGGGCGTACCATTTTTCGGGGATTTCCAGCGTGCAGCCAGTTCTCACACCTCATAATATCCTGCGATACGACCCATTTTGAAACTATTAAAAAGCCGAAACTGGCCGGAAATGGCCGAATATGTACAAGACAGGATTCTCCGCATGCTCGTTGTAATGGAAGGACCATTCTTCGGGGATTGGCAGCGCGCAACGAGTTCTCTCACATCATAATATCCTGCTATACGGCCCGTTTTTAATCACATAAAATGACGGAGATGTCCGGAAAAGGCCGAAGGTGTACAGAACCCGATGCTCCGTTTGCTCGTTGTAATGGAAGTACCATTTTTCGGGGATGGGCAGCGTGCAGCGTGTTCTCACACATCATAATATCCTGCGATACGACCCATTTTGAAACAATTAAATAGCCGGAAATGTCCGGAAAAGGCCGAAGGTGTACAGAACCCGTTGCTCCGTATGCTCGTTGTAATGGAAGTACCATTTTTCGGGGATGGGCAGCGTGCAGCGTGTTCTCACACATCATAATATCCTGCGATACGACCCATTTTGAAACAATTAAATAGCCGGAAATGTCCGGAAAAGGCCGAAGGTGTACAGAACCCGTTGCTCCGTATGCTCGTTGTAATGGGCGTACCATTTTTCGGGGATTGGCAGCGTGCAGCGAGTTCTCACACATCATAATATCCTGCGATACGACACATTTTGAAACAATTAAAAAGACGAAACTGGCCGGAAAAGGCCGAATATGTACAAGACAGGATTCTCCGCATGCTCGTTGTAATGGAAGTACCATTCTTCGGGGATTGGCAGCTCGTAACGAGTTCTCTCACATCATAATATCCTGCGATACGACCCGTTTTTAATCACATAAAATGCCGGAGATGTCCGGAAAAGCCCGAAGGTGTACAGAACCCGATGCTCCCTTTGGTTGTTGTAATGGAAGTACCATTTTTCGGGGCTTGGCAGAGAGCAACTGGTTCTTACACATCATAATATCCTGATATACGGCCCATTTTGAAGCAATTAAAAAGCCGGATATGTCCGGAAAAGGCCGAAGGTGTACAGAACCCGTTGCTCCGAATGGTCGTTGTAATGGGCGTACCATTTTTCGGGGATTGGCAGCGTGCAGCCAGTTCTCACACCTCATAATATCCTGCGATACGACCCATTTTGAAACTATTAAAAAGCCGAAACTGGCCGGAAATGGCCGAATATGTACAAGACAGGATTCTCCGCATGCTCGTTGTAATGGAAGTACCATTCTTCGGGGATTGGCAGCGCGCAACGAGTTCTCTCACATCATAATATCCTGCTATACGGCCCGTTTTTAATCACATAAAATGCCGGAGATGTCCGGAAAAGGCCGAAGGTGTACAGAACCCGATGCTCCGTTTTCTCGTTGTAATGGAAGTACCATTTTTGTGGGGTTGGCAGAGAGCAACTGGTTCTTACACATCATAATATCCTGATATACGGCCCATTTTGAAACAATTAAAAAGCCGGAAATGTCCGGAACAGGCCGAAGGTGTACAGAAACCGTTGCTCCGTATGCTCGTTGTAATGGGTGTACCATTTTTCGGGGATTTCCAGCGTGCAGCCAGTTCTCACACCTCATAATATCCTGCGATACGACCCATTTTGAAACTATTAAAAAGCCGAAAATGGCCGGAAATGGCCGAGTATGTACAAGACAGGATTCTCCGCATGGTCGTTGTAATGGAAGTACCATTCTTCGGGGATTGGCAGCGCGCAACGAGTTCTCTCACATCATATCCTGCTATACGGCCCGTTTTTAATCACATAAAATGCCGGAGATGACCGGAAAAGGCCGAAGGTATACAGATCCCGTTGCTCCGTTTGCTCGTTGTAATGGAAGTACCATTTTTCGGGGATGGGCAGCGTGCAGCGTGTTCTCACACATCATAATATCCTGCTATACGTCCCGTTTTTAATCCCATAAAATGCCGGAGATGTCCGGAAAAGGTCGAAGATGTACAGAACCCGATGATCCGTTTGCTCGTTGTAATAGGCGTACCATTTTTCGGGGATAGGCAGCGTGCAGCGAGATCTCACACATCATAATATCCTGCGATACGACCCTTTTTGAAACAATTAAAAAGCCGGAAATATCCGGAAAAGGCCGAAGGTGTACAGAACCCGTTGCTCCGTATGCTCGTTGTAATGGGCGTAACATTTTTCGGGGATTGGCAGCGTGCAGCGAGTTCTCACACCTCATAATATCCTGCGATACGACCTATTTTGAAACTATTAAAAAGCCGAAGCTGGCCGGAAAAGGCCGAATATGTACAAGACAGGATTCTCCGCATGCTCGTTGTAAGGGGCGTACCATTTCTCGGGGATTGGCAGCGCGTAACGAGTTCTGTCACATCATAATATCCTGATATACGGCCCGTTTTTAATCACATAAAATGCCGGAGATGTCCGGAAAAGGCCGAAGGTGTACAGAACCCGATGCTCCCTTTGGTTGTTTTAATGGAAGTACCACTTTTGGGGGCTTGGCAGAGAGCAACTGGTTCTTACACATCATAATATCCTGATATACGACCCATTTTGAAACAATTAAAAAGCCGGAAATGTCCGGAAAATGCCGAAGGTGTACAGAACCCGTTGCTCCGTATGCTCGTTGTAGTGGGCGTACCATTTTTCGGAGATTGGCAGCGTGCAGCGAGTTTTACACCTCATAATATCCTGCGATACGACTCATTTTGAAACTATCAAAAAGCCGAAACTGGCCGGAAAAGGCCGAATATGTACAAGACAGGATTCTCCGCATGCTCGTTGTAATGGAAGTACAATTCTTTGGGGATTGGCAGCGCGCAACGAGTTCTCGCACATCATAATATCCTGCTATACGGCCCGTTTTTAATCACATAAAATGCCGGAGATGTCCGGAAGAGGCCGAAGGTGCACAGAACCCGTTGCTCCGTCTGCTCGTCGTAATGGAAGGACCATTTTTGGGGGATTGGTAGCGCTCAACGCGTTTTTACACATCATAATATCCTGCTATTCGGCCCGTTTTTAATCACTTAAAATGCCGGAAATGTGCGGAAAAGGCCGAACGTGTACAGAACCTGATGCTACGTATGCTCGTTGTAAGGGGCGTACCATTTCTCGGGGATGGGCAGCGCTCAACGAGTTCTCACACATCATAATATCCTGCGATACGACCCATTTTAAAACAATTAGAAAGCCGGAAATGTCCGGAAAAGGCCGAAGGTGTACAGAACCCGTTGCTCCGTATGCTCGTTGTAATGGGCGTACCATTTTTCGGGGATTGGCAGCGTGCAGCGAGTTCTCACACATTATAATATCCTGCGATACGACCCATTTTGAAACTATTAACAAGCCGAAACTGGCCGGAAAAGGCCGAATATGTACAAGACAGGATTCTCCGCATGCTCGTTGTAATGGAAGTACCATTCTTCGGGGATTGGCAGCTCGTAACGAGTTCTCTCACATCATAATATCCTGCGATACGACCCGTTTTTAATCACATAAAATGCCGGAGATGTCCGGAAAAGCCCGAAGGTGTACAGAACCCGATGCTCCCTTTGGTTGTTGTAATGGAAGTACCATTTTTCGGGGCTTGGCAGAGAGCAACTGGTTCTTACACATCATAATATCCTGATATACGGCCCATTTTGAAGCAATTAAAAAGCCGGATATGTCCGGAAAAGGCCGAAGGAGTACAGAACCCGTTGCTCCGTATGGTCGTTGTAATGGGCGTACCATTTTTCGGGGATTGGCAGCGTGCAGCCAGTTCTCACACCTCATGATATCCTGCGATACGACCCATTTTGAAACTATTAAAAAGCCGAAAATGGCCGGAAATGGCCGAATATGTACAAGACAGGATTCTCCGCATGCTCGTTGTAATGGAAGTACCATTCTTCGGGGATTGGCAGCGCGCAACGAGTTCTCTCACATCATAATATCCTGCTATACGGCCCGTTTTTAATCACATAAAATGCCGGAGATGTCCGGAAAAGGCCGAAGGTGTACAGAACCCGATGCTCCGTATGCTCGTTGTAATGGAAGTACCATTTTTGGGGGGTTGGCTGAGAGCAACTGGTTCTTACACATCATAATAATCTGATATACGGCCCATTTTGAAACAATTAAAAAGCCGGAAATGTCCGGAAAAGGCCGAAGGTGTACAGAACCCGTTGTTCCGTATGCTCGTTGTAATGGGCGTACCATTTTTCGGGGATTGGAAGCGTGTAGCGAGATCTCACACATCATAATATCGTGCGATACGTCCCTTTTTGAAACAATTAAAAAGCCGGAAAAATCCGGAAAAGGCCGAAGGTGTACAGAACCCGATGCTCCGTATGCTCGTTGTAAGGGAAGGACCATTTTTAGGGGATTGGCAACGCTCAACGCGTTTTTACACATCATAATATCTTGCTATTCGGCCCGTTTTTTATCACTTAAAATGCCGGAAATGTCCGGAAAAGGCCGAAGGTGTACAGAACCCGTTGCTCCGTATGCTCGTTGTAGTGGGCGTACCATTTTTCGGGGATTGGCAGCGTGCAGCGAGTTCTCACACCTCATAATATCCTGCGATACGACTCATTTTGAAACTATTAAAAAGCCGAAACTGGCCGGAAAAGGCGGAATATGTACAAGACAGGATTCTCCGCATGCTCGTTGTAATGGAAGTACCATTTTTCGGGGATTGGCAGCGCGCAACGAGTTCCCTCACATCATAATATCCTGCTATACGGCCCGTTTTTAATCACATAACATGCCGGAGATGTCCGGAAAAGGCCGAAGGGGTACAGAGCCCAATGCTCCGTTTGCTCGTTGTAATGGAAGTACCATTTTTGGGGGGTTGGCAGAGAGCAACTGGTTCTTACACATCATAATATCCTGATATATGGCCCATTTTGAAACAATTAAAAAGCCGTAAATGTCCGGAAAAGGCCGAAGGTGTACAGAACCCGTTGCTCCGTATGCTCGTTGTAATGGAAGGAACATTTTTGGGGGATTGGCAGCGCGCAACGAGTTCTCTCACATCATAATATCCTGCGATACGACCCATTTTGAAACAATTAAAAAGCCGGAAATGTCCGGAAAATGCCGAAGTTGTACAGAACCCGTTGCTCCGTATGCTCGTTGTAATGGGCGTACCATTTTTGGGGGATTGGCAGCGTGCAGCGAGTTCTCACACATCATAATATCCTGCGATACGACACGTTTTTAATCACATAAAATGGCGGAAATGTCCGGAAAAGGCCGAAGGTGTACAGAACCTGATGCTACCTATACTCGTTGTAAGGGGCGTACCATTTCCCGGGGATTGGCAGCGCGCAACGAGTTCTCACACTGCATAATATCCTGCGATACGACCCATTTTAAAACAATTAAAAAGCCGAAAATGTCCGGAAAAGGCCGAAGGTGTACAGAACCCGTTGCTCCGTATGCTCGTTGTAATGGGCGTACCATTTTTCGGGGATTGGCAGCGTGCAGCGAGTTCTCACACCTCATAATATCCTGCGATACGACCCATTTTGAAACTGTTAAAAAGCCGAAACTGGCCGGAAAAGGCCGAATATGTACAAAACAGGATTCTCCGCATGCTCGTTGTAATGGAAGTACCATTCTTAGGGGATTGGCAGCGCGCAACGAGTTCTCTCACATCATAATATCTTGCGATACGACCCATTTTGAAACTATTAAAAAGCCGAAAATGGCCGGAAATGGCCGAATATGTACAAGACAGGATTCTCCGCATGCTCGTTGTAATGGAAGTACCATTCTTCGGGGATTGGCAGCGCGCAACGAGTTCTCTCACATCATAATATCCTGCTATACGGCCCGTTTTTAATCACATAAAATGCCGGAGATGTCCGGAAAAGGCCGAAGGTGTACAGAACCCGATGCTCCGTTTTCTCGTTGTAATGGAAGTACCATTTTTCGGGGATGGGCAGCGTGCAGCGTGTTCTCACACATCATAACATCCTGCGATACGACCCATTTTGAAACAATTAAATAGCCGGAAATGTCCGGAAAAGGCCGAAGGTGTACAGAACCCGTTGCTCCGTATGCTCGTTGTAATGGGCGTACCATTTTTTGGGGATTGGCAGCGTGCAGCGAGTTCTCACACATCATAATATCCTGCGATACGAACCATTTTGAAACAATTAAACAGACGAAACTGCCCGGAAAAGGCCGAATATGTACAAGACAGTATTCTCCGCATGCTCGTTGTAATAGAAGTACCATTTTTCGGGGATGGGCAGCGTGCAGCGTGTTCTCACACATCATGACATCCTGCGATACGACCCATTTTGAAACAATTAAAAAGCCGGAAATGTCCGGAAAATGCCGAAGGTGTACAGAACCCGTTGCTCCGTATGCTCGTTGTAGTGGGCGTACCATTTTTCGGGGATTGGCAGCGTGCAGCGAGTTCTCACACCTCATAATATCCTGCGATACGACTCATTTTGAAACTATTAAAAAGCCGAAACTTGCCGGAAAAGGCCGAATATGTACAAGACAGGATTCTCCGCATGCTCGTTGTAATGGAAGTACCATTCTTCGGGGATTGGCAGCGCGCAACGAGTTCTCTCACATCATAATATCCTGATATACGGCCCGTTTTTATTCACATAAAATGCCGGAGATGTCCGGAAAAGGCCGAAGGTGTACAGAACCCGATGCTCCGTTTGCTCGTTGTAATGGAAGTACCATTTTTGGGGGGTTGGCTGAGAGCAACTGGTTCTTACACATCATAATAATCTGATATACGGCCCATTTTGAAACAATTAAAAAGCCGGAAATGTCCGGAAAAGGCCGAAGGTGTACAGAACCCGTTGTTCCGTATGCTCGTTGTAATGCGCGTACCATTTTTCGGGGATTGGAAGCGTGTAGCGAGATCTCACACATCATAATATCGTGCGATACGTCCCATTTTGAAACAATTAAATAGCCGGAAATGTCCGGAAAAGGCCGAAGGTGTACAGAACCCGTTGCTCCGTATGCTATTGTAATGGGCGTACCATTTTTCGGGGATTGGCAGCGTGCAGCAAGTTCTCACACATCATAATATCCTGCGATACGACACATTTTGAAACAATTAAAAAGACGAAACTGGCCGGAAAAGGCCGAATATGTACAAGACAGGATTCTCCGCATGCTCGTTGTATTGGAAGTACCATTCTTCGGGGATTGGCAGCGTGCAGCGAGTTCTCACACATCATAATATCCTGCGATACGACCCATTTTGAAACAATTAAATAGCCGGAAATGTCCGGAAAAGGCCGAAGGTGTACAGAACCCGTTGCTCCGTATGCTATTGTAATGGGCGTACCATTTTTCGGGGATTGGCAGCGTGCAGCGAGTTCTCACACATCATAATATCCTGCGATACGACACATTTTGAAACAATTAAAAAGACGAAACTGGCCGGAAAAGGCCGAATATGTACAAGACAGGATTCTCCGCATGCTCGTTGTATTGGAAGTACCATTCTTCGGGGATTGGCAGCGCGCACCGAGTTCTCTCACATCATAATATCCTGCTATACGGCCCGTTGTTAATCACATAAAATGCCGGAGATGTCCGGAAAAGGCCGAAGGTGTACAGAACCCGATGCTCCGTTTGCTCGTTGTAATGGAAGTACCATTTTTGGGGGGTTGGCAGAGAGCAACTGGTTCTTACACATCGTAATAATCTGATAAACGGCCCATTTTGAAACAATTAAAAAACCGGAAATGTCCGGAAAAGGCCGAAGGTGTACAGAACCCGTTGCTCCGTATGCTCGTTGTAATGGGCGTACCATTTTTCGGGGATTGGCAGCGTGCAGCCAGTTCTCACACCTCATAATATCCTGCGATAAGACCCATTTTGATACTATTAAAAAGCCGAAACTGGCCGGAAATGGCCTAATATGTACAAGACAGGATTCTCCGCATGCTGGTTGTATTGGAAGTACCATTCTTCGGGGATTGGAAGCGCGCACCGAGTTCTCTCACATCATAATATCCTGCTATACGGCCCGTTTTTAATCACATAAAATGCCGGAGATGTCCGGAAAAGGCCGAAGGTGTACAGAACCCAATGCTCCGTTTGCTCGTTGTAATGGAAGTACCATTTTTGGGGGGTTGGCAGAGAGCAACTGGTTCTTACACGTCATAACATCCTGATATACGGCCCATTTTGCGACAATTAAAAAGCCGGAAATGTCCGGAAAAGGCCGAAGATGTACAGAACCCGTTGCTCCGTGTGCTCGTTGTAATGGGCGTACCATTCTTCGGGGATTGGCAGCGCGCAACGAGTTCTCTAACATCATAATATCCTGCTATACGCCCCTTTTTTAATCACATAAAATGCGGGAGATGTCCGAAAAAGGCCGACGGTGTACAGAACCTGATGCTACGTATACTCGTTGTAAGGGGCGTACCATTTCTCGGGGATTGGCAGCGCGCAACGAGGTCTCACACATCATAATATCCTGCGATACGACCCTTTTTGAAACAATTAAAAAGCCGGAAATATCCGGAAAAGGCCGAAGGTGTACAGAACCCGTTGCTCCGTATGCTCGTTCTAATGGGCGTACCATTTTTCGGGGATTGGCAGCGTGCAGCGAGATCTCACACATCATAATATCCTGCGATACGACCCTTTTTGAAACAATTGAAAAGCCGGAAATATCCGGAAAAGGCCGAAGGTGTACAGAACCCGTTGCTCCGTATGCTCGTTGTAATGGGCGTACCATTTTTCGGGGATTGGCAGCGCGCAGCGAGTTCTCACACCTCATAATATCCTGCGATACTACCCATTTTGAAACTATTAAAAAGCCGAAACTGGCCGGAAAAGGCCGAATATGTACAAGACAGGATTCTCCGCATGCTCGTTGTAATGGATGTACTATTCTTTGGGGATTGGTAGCGCGCAACGAGTTCTCTCACATCATAATATCCTGCGATACGACCCATTTGGAAACAATTAAAAAGCCGGAAATATCTGGAAAAGGCCGAAGGTGTACAGAACCCGTTGCTCCGTATGCTCGTTGTAATGGGCGTACCATTTTTCGGGGATTGGCAGCGTGCAGCGAGATCTCACACATCATAATATCCTGCGATACGACCCTTTTTGAAACAATTAAAAAGCCGGAAATATCCGGAAAAGGCCGAAGGTGTACAGAACCCGTTGCTCCGTATGCTCGTTGTAATGGGCGTACCATTTTTCGGGGATTGGCAGCGCGCAGCGAGTTCTCACACCTCATAATATCCTGCGATACGACCCATTTTGAAACTATTAAAAAGCCGAAACTGGCCGGAAAAGGCCGAATATGTACAAGACAGGATTCTCCGCATGCTCGTTGTAATGGATGTACCATTCTTTGGGGATTGGCAGCGCGCAACGAGTTCTCTCACATCATAATATCCTGCGATACGACCCATTTTGAAACAATTAAAAAGCCGGAAATGTCCGGAAAATGCCGAAGTTGTACAGAACCCGTTGCTCCGTATGCTCGTTGAAATGGAAGGACCATTTTTGGGGGATTTGCAGCGTGCAGCGTGCAGCGAGCTCTCACACCTCATAATATCCTGCGAAACGACTCATTTTGAAACTATTAAAAAGCCGAAACTTGCCGGAAAAGGCCGAATATGTACAAGACAGGATTCTCCGCATGCTCGTTGTAATGGAAGTACCATTCTTCGGTGATTGGCAGCGCGCAACGAGTTCTCTCACATCATAATATCCTGCTATACGGCCCGTTTTTAATCACATAATATGCCGGAGATGTCCGGAAAAGGCCGAAGGTGTACAGATCACGATGCTCCGTTTGCTCGTTGTAATGGAAGTACCATTTTTCGGGGATGGGCAGCGTGCATCGTGTTCTCACACATCATAATATCCTGCGATACGACCCATTTTGAAACAATTAAATAGCCGGAAATGTCCGGAAAAGGCCGAAGGTGTACAGAACCCGATGCTCCGTTTGCTTGTTGTAATGGAAGTACCATTTTTGGGGGGTTGGCAGAGAGCAACTGGCTCTTACACATCATAATAATCTGATATACGGCCCATTTTGAAACAATTAAAAAACCGGAAATGTCCGGAAAAGGCCGAAGGTGTACAGAACCCGTTGCTCCGTATGATCGTTGTAATGGGCGTACCATTTTTCGGGGATTGGAAGCGTGCAGCGAGATCTCACACATCATAATATCGTGCGATACGACCCTTTTTGAAACAATTAAAAAGCCGGAAATATCCGGAAAAGGCCGAAGGTGTACAGAACCCGATTCTCCGTATGCTCGTTGTAAGGGAAGGACCATTTTTGGGGGATCGGCAACGCTCAACGCGTTTTTACACATCATAATATCCTGCAATTCGGCCCGTTTTTGATCACTTAAAATGCCGGAAATGTCCGGAAAAGGCCGAAGGTGTACAGAACCTGATGCTCCGTATGCTCGTTGTAAGGGGCGTACCATTTCTCGGGGATTGGCAGCGCGTAACGTGTTCTCTCGCATCATAATATCCTGATAAACGGCACATTTTGAAACAATTGAAAAGCCGGAAATGTACGGAAAAGGCCGAAGGTGTACAGAACCCAATGCTCCGTTTGCTCGTTGTAATGGAAGTACCATTTTTGGGGGGTTGGCAGAGAGCAACTGGTTCTTACACATCATAATATCCTGATATACTCCCCATTTTGAAACAATTAAAAAGCCGGAAAGTTCCGGAAAAGGCCGAAGGTGTACAGAACCCGTTGCTCCGTATGCTCGTTGTAATGGGCGTACCATTTTTCGGGGATTGGCAGCGTGCAGCGAGATCTCACACATCATAATATCCTGCGATACGACCCATTTTGATACTATTAAAAAGCCGAAACTGGCCGGAAATGGCCTAATATGTACAAGACAGGATTCTCCGCATGCTGGTTGTATTGGAAGTACCATTCTTCGGGGATTGGCAGCGCGCACCGAGTTCTCTCACATCATAATATCCTGCTATACGGCCCGTTTTTAATCACATAAAATGCCGGAGATGTCCGAAAAAGGCCGAAGGTGTACAGTACCCGATGATCCGTTTGCTCGTTGTAATGGAAGTACCATTTTTGGGGGGTTGGCAGAGAGCAACGAGTTCTCTCACATCATAATATCCTGCGATACGACCCATTTTGAAACAATTAAATAGCCGGAAATGTCCGGAAAAGGCCGAAGGTGTACAGAACCCGTTGCTCCGTATGCTCGTTGTAATGGGCGTACGATTTTTCGGGGATTGGCAGCGTGCAGCGAGTTCTCACACATCATAATATCCTGCGATACGACCCATTGTGAAACAATTAAAAAGACCAAACTGGCCGGAAAAGGCCGAATATGTACAAGACAGGATTCTCCGCATGCTCGTTGTATTGGAAGTACCATTCTTCGGGGATTGGCAGCGCGCAACGAGTTCTCTCACATCATAATATCCTGATAAACGGCACATTTTGAAACAATTAAAAAGCCGGAAATGTCCGGAAAAGGCCGAAGGTGTACAGAACCCGTTGCTCCGTATACTCGTTGTAGTGGGCGTACCACTTTTCGGGGATTGGCAGCGTGCAGCGAGCTCTCACTCCTCATAATATCCTGCGATACGACTCATTTTGAAACTATTAAAAAGCCGAAACTGGCCGGAAAAGGCCGAATATGTACAAGACAGGATTCTCGTCATGCTCGTTGTAATGGAAGTACCATTCTTCGGGGATTTGCAGCGCGCAACGAGTTCCCTCACATCATAATATCCTGCTATACGGCCCGTTTTTAATCACATAAAATGCCGGAGATGTCCGGAAAAGGCCGAAGGTGTACAGAACCCGATGCTCCGTTTGCTCCTTGTAATGGAAGTACCATTTTTGGGGTGTTGGCAGAGAGCAACTGGCTCTTACACATCATAATAATCTGATATACGGCCCATTTTGAAACAATTAAAAAGCCGGAAATGTCCGGAAAAGGCCGAAGGTGTACAGAACCCGTTGCTCCGTATGATCGTTGTAATGGGCGTAACATTTTTCGGGGATTGGAAGCGTGCAGCGAGATCTCACGCATCATAATATCGTGCGATACGACCCTTTTTGATACAATTAAAAAGCCGGAAATATCCGGAAAAGGCCGAATATGTACAAGACAGGATTCTCCGCATGCTCGTTGTAATGGAAGTACCATTTTTCGGGGATGGGCAGCGTGCAGCGTGTTCTCACACATCATAATATCCTGCTATACGGCCCGTTTTTAATCACATAAAATGCCGGAGATGTCCGGAAAGGCCGAAGGTGTACAGAACCCGATGCTCCGTTTGCTCGTTGTAATGGAAGTACCATTTTTGGGGGGTTGGCAGAGAGCAACGAGTTCTCTCACATCATAATATCCTGCGATACGACCCATTATGAAACAATTAAATAGCCGGAAATGTCCGGAAAATGCCGAAGGTGTACAGTACCCGTTGCTCCGTATGCTCGTTGTAATGGAAGGACCATTTTTGGGGGATTGGCAGCGTGAAGCGAATTCTCACACATCATAATATCCTGCGATACGACCCGTTTTTAATCACATAAAATGCCGGAAATGTCCGGAAAAGGCCGAAGGTGTACAGAACCTGATGCTACGTATACTCGTTGTAAGGGGCGTTCCATTTCTCGGGGATTGGCAGCGCGTAACGAGTTCTCTCACATCATAATATCCTGATATACGGCCCATTTTGAAACAATTAAAAAGCCGGAAATGTCCGGAAAAGGCCGAAGGTGTACAGAACCCGTTGCTCCGTATGCTCGTTGTAATGGGCGTACCATTTATCGGGGATTGGCAGCGTGCAGCCAGTTCTCACACCTCATAATATCCTGCGATACGACAAATTTTGAAACTATTAAAAAGCCGAAACTGGCCGGAAATGGCCGAATATGTACAAGACAGGATTCTCCGCATGCTCGTTGCAATGGAAGTACCATTCTTCGGGGATTGGCAGCGCGCAACGAGTTCTCTCACATCATAATATCCTGCTATACGGCCCGTTTTTAATCACATAAAATGCCGGAGATGTCCGGAAAAGGCAGAAGGTGTACAGAACCCGATGCTCCGTTTGCTCGTTGTAATGGAAGTACCATTCTTCGGGGATTGGCAGCGCGCAACGAGTTCTCTCACATCATAATATCCTGCGATACGACCCATTTTGAAACAATTAAAAAGCCGGAAATGTCCGGAAAATGCCAAAGGTGTGCAGAACCCGTTGCTCCGTATGCTCGTTGTAATGGGCGTACCATTTTTCGGGGATTGGCAGCGTGCAGCGAGTTCTCACACCTCATAATATACTGCGATACGACCCATTTTGAAACTATTAAAAAGCCGAAACTGGCCGGAAAAGGCCGAATATGTACAAGACAGGATTCTCCGCATGCTCGTTGTAATGGATGCACCATTCTTCGGGGATTGGCAGCGCGCAACGAGTTCTCTCACATCATAATATCCTGCGATACGACCCATTTTGAAACAATTAAAAAGCCGGAAATGTCCGGAAAATGCCGAAGGTGTACAGAACCCGTTGGTCCGTATGCTCGTTGTAATGGAAGGACCATATTTGGGGGGTTGGCAGCGTGCAGCGAGTTCTCACACATCATAATATCCTGTGATACGACCCGTTTTTAATCACATAAAATGCCGGAAATGTCCGGAAAAGGCCGAAGGTGTACAGAACCCGATGCTCCGTTTGCTCGTTGTAATGGAAGTACCATTTTTCGGGGATTGGCAGCGTGCAGCGAGTTCTCGCACATCATAATATCCTGCGATACGACCCATTTTGAAACAATTAAATAGCCGGAAATGTCCGGAAAAGGCCGAAGGTGTACAGAACCCGTTGCTCCGTATGCTCGTTGTAATGGGCATACCATTTTTCGGGGATTGGCAGCGTGCAGCGAGTTCTCGCACATCATAATATCCTGCGATACGACCCATTCTGAAACAATTAAACAGACGAAACTGCCCGGAAAAGGCCGAATATGTACAAGACAGGATTCTCCGCATGCTCGTTGTAATAGAAGTACCATTTTTCGGGGATGGGCAGCGTGCAACGTGTTCTCACACATCATAATATCCTGCGATACGACCCATTTTGAAACAATTAAAAAGCCGGAAATGTCCGGAAAATGCCGAAGTTGTACAGAACCCGTTGCTCCGTATGCTCGTTGTAATGGAAGGACCATTTTTGGGGGATTGGCAGCGTGCAGCGAGTTCTCACACATCATAATATCCTGCGATACGACCCGTTTTTAACCACATAAAATGCCGGAAATGTCCGGAAAATGCCAAAGGTGTACAGAACCCGTTGCTACGTATGCTCGTTGAAATGGAAGGACCATTTTTGGGGGATTTGCAGCGTGCAGCGTGCAGCGAGCTCTCACACCTCATAATATCCTGCGAAACGACTCATTTTGAAACTATTAAAAAGCCGAAACTTGCCGGAAAAGGCCGAATATGTACAAGACAGGATTCTCCGCATGCTCGTTGTAATGGAAGTACCATTCTTCGGGGATTGGCAGCGCGCAACGAGTTCTCTCACATCATAATATCCTGCTATACGGCCCGTTTTTAATCACATAATATGCCGGAGATGTCCGGAAAAGGCCGAAGGTGTACAGAACCCGTTGCTCCGTATGCTCGTTGTAGTGGGCGTACCATTTTTCGGGGATTGGCAGCGTGCATCGAGTTCTCACACCTCATAATATCCTGCGAAACGACTCATTTTGAAACTATTAAAAAGCCGAAACTTGCCGGAAAAGGCCGAATATGTACAAGACAGGATTCTCCGCATGCTCGTTGTAATGGAAGTACCATTCTTCGGGGATTCGCAGCGAGCAACGAGTTCTCTCACATCATAATATCCTGATATACGGCCCATTTTGAAACAATTAAAAAGCCGGAAATGTCCGGAAAAGGCCGAAGGTGTACAGAACCCGTTGCTCCCTTTGCTTGTTGTAATGGAAGTACCATTTTGGGGGGTTGGCAGAGAGCAACTGGTTCTTACACATCATAATATCCTGATATACGGCCCATTTTGAAGCAATTAAAAAGCCGGAAATGTCCGGAAAAGGCCGAAGGTGTACAGAACCCGTTGCTCCGTGTGCTCGTTGTAATGGGCGTACCATTCTTCGGGGATTGGCAGCGCGCAGCGAGTTCTCTAACATCATAATATCCTGCTATACGGCCCGTTTTTAATCACATAAAATGCGGGAGATGTCCGAAAAAGGCCGACGGTGTACAGAACCTGATGCTACGTATACTCGTTGTAAGGGGCGTACCATTCCTCGGGGATTGGCAGCGCGCAACGAGGTCTCACACATCATAATATCCTGCGATACGACGCTTTTTGAAACAATTAAAAAGCCGGAAATATCCGGAAAAGGCCGAAGGTGTACAGAACCCGTTGCTCCGTATGCTCGTTGTAATGGGCGTACCATTTTTCGGGGATTGGCAGCGCGCAGCGAGTTCTCACACCTCATAATATCCTGCGATACTACCCATTTTGAAACTATTAAAAAGCCGAAACTGGCCGGAAAAGGCCGAATATGTACAAGACAGGATTCTCCGCATGCTCGTTGTAATGGATGTACTATTCTTTGGGGATTGGCAGCGCGCAACGAGTTCTCTCACATCATAATATCCTGCGATACGACCCATTTGGAAACAATTAAAAAGCCGGAAATATCCGGAAAAGGCCGAAGGTGTACAGAACCCGTTGCTCCGTATGCTCGTTGTAATGGGCGTACCATTTTTCGGGGATTGGCAGCGTGCAGCGAGATCTCACACATCATAATATCCTGCGATACGACCCTTTTTGAAACAATTAAAAAGCCGGAAATATCCGGAAAAGGCCGAAGGTGTACAGAACCCGTTGCTCCGTATGCTCGTTGTAATGGGCGTACCATTTTTCGGGGATTGGCTGCGCGCAGCGAGTTCTCACACCTCATAATATCCTGCGATACGACCCATTTTGAAACTATTAAAAAGCCGAAACTGGCCGGAAAAGGCCGAATATGTACAAGACAGGATTCTCCGCATGCTCGTTGTAATGGATGTACCATTCTTTGGGGATTGGCAGCGCGCAACGAGTTCTCTCACATCATAATATCCTGCGATACGACCCATTTTGAAACAATTAAAAAGCCGGAAATGTCCGGAAAATGCCGAAGTTGTACAGAACCCGTTGCTCCGTATGCTCGTTGAAATGGAAGGACCATTTTTGGGGGATTTGCAGCGTGCAGTGTGCAGCGAGCTCTCACACCTCATAATATCCTGCGATACGACCCATTTTGAAACTATTAAAAAGCCGAAACTGGCCGGAAATGGCCGAATATGTACAAGACAGGATTCTCCGCATGCTCGTTGTAATGGAAGTACCATTTTTCGGGGATGGGCAGCGTGCAGCGTGTTCTCACACATCATAATATCCTGCTATACGGCCCGTTTTTAATCACATAAAATGCCGGAGATGTCCGGAAAGGCCGAAGGTGTACAGAACCCGATGCTCCGTTTGCTCGTTGTAATGGAAGTACCATTTTTGGGGGGTTGGCAGAGAGCAACGAGTTCTCTCACATCATAATATCCTGCGATACGACCCATTATGAAACAATTAAATAGCCGGAAATGTCCGGAAAATGCCGAAGGTGTACAGTACCCGTTGCTCCGTATGCTCGTTGTAATGGAAGGACCATTTTTGGGGGATTGGCAGCGTGCAGCGAATTCTCACACATCATAATATCCTGCGATACGACCCGTTTTTAATCACATAAAATGCCGGAAATGTCCGGAAAAGGCCGAAGGTGTACAGAACCTGATGCTACGTATACTCGTTGTAAGGGGCGTTCCATTTCTCGGGGATTGGCAGCGCGTAACGAGTTCTCTCACATCATAATATCCTGATATACGGCCCATTTTGAAACAATTAAAAAGCCGGAAATGTCCGGAAAAGGCCGAAGGTGTACAGAACCCGTTGCTCCGTATGCTCGTTGTAATGGGCGTACCATTTATCGGGGATTGGCAGCGTGCAGCCAGTTCTCACACCTCATAATATCCTGCGATACGACAAATTTTGAAACTATTAAAAAGCCGAAACTGGCCGGAAATGGCCGAATATGTACAAGACAGGATTCTCCGCATGCTCGTTGCAATGGAAGTACCATTCTTCGGGGATTGGCAGCGCGCAACGAGTTCTCTCACATCATAATATCCTGCTATACGGCCCGTTTTTAATCACATAAAATGCCGGAGATGTCCGGAAAAGGCAGAAGGTGTACAGAACCCGATGCTCCGTTTGCTCGTTGTAATGGAAGTACCATTCTTCGGGGATTGGCAGCGCGCAACGAGTTCTCTCACATCATAATATCCTGCGATACGACCCATTTTGAAACAATTAAAAAGCCGGAAATGTCCGGAAAATGCCAAAGGTGTGCAGAACCCGTTGCTCCGTATGCTCGTTGTAATGGGCGTACCATTTTCGGGGATTGGCAGCGTGCAGCGAGTTCTCACACCTCATAATATACTGCGATACGACCCATTTTGAAACTATTAAAAAGCCGAAACTGGCCGGAAAAGGCCGAATATGTACAAGACAGGATTCTCCGCATGCTCGTTGTAATGGATGCACCATTCTTCGGGGATTGGCAGCGCGCAACGAGTTCTCTCACATCATAATATCCTGCGATACGACCCATTTTGAAACTATTAAAAAGCCGAAACTTGCCGGAAAAGGCCGAATATGTACAAGACAGTATTCTCCGCATGCTCGTTGTATTGGAAGTACCATTCTTCGGGGAATGGCAGCGCGCAACGAGTTCTCCCACATCATAATATCCTGATATACGGCCCATTTTGGAACAATTAAAAAGCCGGAAATGTCCGGAAAAGGCCGAAGGTGTACAGAACCCGTTGCTCCCTTTGCTTGTTGTAATGGAAGTACCATTTTTGGGGGGTTGGCAGAGAGCAACTGGTTCTTACACATCATAATATCCTGATAAACGGCCCATTTTGAAGCAATTAAAAAGCCGGAAATGTCCGGAAAAGGCCGAAGGTGTACAGAACCCGTTGCTCCATATGCTCGTTGTAATGGGCGTACCATTTTTCGGGGATGGGCAGCGTGCAGCGTGTTCTCACACATCATAATATCCTGCGATACGACCCATTTTGAAACAATTAAATAGCCGGAAATGTCCGGAAAAGGCCGAAGATGTACAGAACCCGTTGCTCCGTGTGCTCGTTGTAATGGGCGTACCATTCTTCGGGGATTGGCACCGCGCAGCGAGTTCTCTAACATCATAATATCCTGCTATACGGCCCGTTTTTAATCACATAAAATGCGGGAGATGTCCGAAAAAGGCCGACGGTGTACAGAACCTGATGCTACGTATACTCGTTGTAAGGGGCGTACCATTTCTCGGGGATTGGCAGCGCGCAACGAGGTCTCACACATCATAATATCCTGCGATACGACCCTTTTTGAAACAATTAAAAAGCCGGAAATATCCGGAAAAGGCCGAAGGTGTACAGAACCCGTTGCTCCGTATGCTCGTTGTAATGGGCGTACCATTTTTCGGGGATTGGCAGCGCGCAGCGAGTTCTCACACCTCATAATATCCTGCGATACTACCCATTTTGAAACTATTAAAAAGCCGAAACTGGCCGGAAAAGGCCGAATATGTACAAGACAGGATTCTCCGCATGCTCGTTGTAATGGATGTACTATTCTTTGGGGATTGGCAGCGCGCAACGAGTTCTCTCTCATCATAATATCCTGCGATACGACCCATTTGGAAACAATTAAAAAGCCGGAAATATCCGGAAAAGGCCGAAGGTGTACAGAACCCGTTGCTCCGTATGCTCGTTGTAATGGGCGTACCATTTTTCGGGGATTGGCAGCGTGCAGCGAGATCTCACACATCATAATATCCTGCGATACGACCCTTTTTGAAACAATTAAAAAGCCGGAAATATCCGGAAAAGGCCGAAGGTGTACAGAACCCGTTGCTCCGTATGCTCGTTGTAATGGGCGTACCATTTTTCGGGGATTGGCAGCGCGCAGCGAGTTCTCACACCTCATAATATCCTGCGATACGACCCATTTTGAAACTATTAAAAAGCCGAAACTGGCCGGAAAAGGCCGAATATGTACAAGACAGGATTCTCCGCATGCTCGTTGTAATGGATGTACCATTCTTTGGGGATTGGCAGCGCGCAACGAGTTCTCTCACATCATAATATCCTGCGATACGACCCATTTTGAAACAATTAAAAAGCCGGAAATGTCCGGAAAATGCCGAAGTTGTACAGAACCCGTTGCTCCGTATGCTCGTTGAAATGGAAGGACCATTTTTGGGGGATTTGCAGCGTGCAGTGTGCAGCGAGCTCTCACACCTCATAATATCCTGCGATACGACCCATTTTGAAACTATTAAAAAGCCGAAACTGGCCGGAAATGGCCGAATATGTACAAGACAGGATTCTCCGCATGCTCGTTGTAATGGAAGTACCATTTTTCGGGGATGGGCAGCGTGCAGCGTGTTCTCACACATCATAATATCCTGCTATACGGCCCGTTTTTAATCACATAAAATGCCGGAGATGTCCGGAAAGGCCGAAGGTGTACAGAACCCGATGCTCCGTTTGCTCGTTGTAATGGAAGTACCATTTTTGGGGGGTTGGCAGAGAGCAACGAGTTATCTCACATCATAATATCCTGCGATACGACCCATTTTGAAACAATTAAATAGCCGGAAATGTCCGGAAAATGCCGAAGGCGTACAGTACCCGTTGCTCCGTATGCTCGTTGTAATGGAAGGACCATTTTTGGGGGATTGGCAGCGTGCAGCGAATTCTCACACATCATAATATCCTGTGATACGAGCCGTTTTTAATCACATAAAATGCCGGAAATGTCCGGAAAAGGCTGAAGGTGTACAGAACCTGATGCTACGTATACTCGTTGTAAGGGGCGTTCCATTTCTCGGGGATTGGCAGCGCGTAACGTGTTCTCTCACATCATAATATCCTGATAAACGGCACATTTTGAAACAATTGAAAAGCCGGAAATATCCGGAAAAGGCCGAAGGTGTACAGAACCCGATGCTCCGTATGCTCGTTGTAAGGGAAGGACCATTTTTGGGGGATCGGCAACGCTCAACGCGTTTTTACACATCATAATATCCTGCAATTCGGCCCGTTTTTGATCACTTAAAATGCCGGAAATGTCCGGAAAAGGCCGAAGGTGTACAGAACCTGATGCTCCGTATGCTCGTTGTAAGGGGCGTACCATTTCTCGGGGATTGGCAGCGCGTAACGTGTTCTCTCACATCATAATATCCTGATAAACGGCACATTTTGAAACAATTGAAAAGCCGGAAATGTACGGAAAAGGCCGAAGGTGTACAGAACCCGATGCTCCGTATGCTCGTTGTAATGGAAGTACCATTTTTCGGGGATGGGCAGCGTGCAGCGTGTTCTCACACATCATAATATCCTGCTATACGGCCCGTTTTTAATCACATAAAATGCCGGAGATGTCCGGAAAGGCCGAAGGTGTACAGAACCCGATGCTCCGTTTGCTCGTTGTAATGGAAGTACCATTTTTGGGGGGTTGGCAGAGAGCAACGAGTTCTCTCACATCATAATATCCTGCGATACGACCCATTATGAAACAATTAAATAGCCGGAAATGTCCGGAAAATGCCGAAGGTGTACAGTACCCGTTGCTCCGTATGCTCGTTGTAATGGAAGGACCATTTTTGGGGGATTGGCAGCGTGCAGCGAATTCTCACACATCATAATATCCTGCGATACGACCCGTTTTTAATCACATAAAATGCCGGAAATGTCCGGAAAAGGCCGAAGGTGTACAGAACCTGATGCTACGTATACTCGTTGTAAGGGGCGTTCCATTTCTCGGGGATTGGCAGCGCGTAACGAGTTCTCTCACATCATAATATCCTGATATACGGCCCATTTTGAAACAATTAAAAAGCCGGAAATGTCCGGAAAAGGCCGAAGGTGTACAGAACCCGTTGCTCCGTATGCTCGTTGTAATGGGCGTACCATTTATCGGGGATTGGCAGCGTGCAGCCAGTTCTCACACCTCATAATATCCTGCGATACGACAAATTTTGAAACTATTAAAAAGCCGAAACTGGCCGGAAATGGCCGAATATGTACAAGACAGGATTCTCCGCATGCTCGTTGCAATGGAAGTACCATTCTTCGGGGATTGGCAGCGCGCAACGAGTTCTCTCACATCATAATATCCTGCTATACGGCCCGTTTTTAATCACATAAAATGCCGGAGATGTCCGGAAAAGGCAGAAGGTGTACAGAACCCGATGCTCCGTTTGCTCGTTGTAATGGAAGTACCATTCTTCGGGGATTGGCAGCGCGCAACGAGTTCTCTCACATCATAATATCCTGCGATACGACCCATTTTGAAACAATTAAAAAGCCGGAAATGTCCGGAAAATGCCAAAGGTGTGCAGAACCCGTTGCTCCGTATGCTCGTTGTAATGGGCGTACCATTTTCGGGGATTGGCAGCGTGCAGCGAGTTCTCACACCTCATAATATACTGCGATACGACCCATTTTGAAACTATTAAAAAGCCGAAACTGGCCGGAAAAGGCCGAATATGTACAAGACAGGATTCTCCGCATGCTCGTTGTAATGGATGCACCATTCTTCGGGGATTGGCAGCGCGCAACGAGTTCTCTCACATCATAATATCCTGCGATACGACCCATTTTGAAACTATTAAAAAGCCGAAACTTGCCGGAAAAGGCCGAATATGTACAAGACAGTATTCTCCGCATGCTCGTTGTATTGGAAGTACCATTCTTCGGGGAATGGCAGCGCGCAACGAGTTCTCCCACATCATAATATCCTGATATACGGCCCATTTTGGAACAATTAAAAAGCCGGAAATGTCCGGAAAAGGCCGAAGGTGTACAGAACCCGTTGCTCCCTTTGCTTGTTGTAATGGAAGTACCATTTTTGGGGGGTTGGCAGAGAGCAACTGGTTCTTACACATCATAATATCCTGATAAACGGCCCATTTTGAAGCAATTAAAAAGCCGGAAATGTCCGGAAAAGGCCGAAGGTGTACAGAACCCGTTGCTCCATATGCTCGTTGTAATGGGCGTACCATTTTTCGGGGATGGGCAGCGTGCAGCGTGTTCTCACACATCATAATATCCTGCGATACGACCCATTTTGAAACAATTAAATAGCCGGAAATGTCCGGAAAAGGCCGAAGATGTACAGAACCCGTTGCTCCGTGTGCTCGTTGTAATGGGCGTACCATTCTTCGGGGATTGGCACCGCGCAGCGAGTTCTCTAACATCATAATATCCTGCTATACGGCCCGTTTTTAATCACATAAAATGCGGGAGATGTCCGAAAAAGGCCGACGGTGTACAGAACCTGATGCTACGTATACTCGTTGTAAGGGGCGTACCATTTCTCGGGGATTGGCAGCGCGCAACGAGGTCTCACACATCATAATATCCTGCGATACGACCCTTTTTGAAACAATTAAAAAGCCGGAAATATCCGGAAAAGGCCGAAGGTGTACAGAACCCGTTGCTCCGTATGCTCGTTGTAATGGGCGTACCATTTTTCGGGGATTGGCAGCGCGCAGCGAGTTCTCACACCTCATAATATCCTGCGATACTACCCATTTTGAAACTATTAAAAAGCCGAAACTGGCCGGAAAAGGCCGAATATGTACAAGACAGGATTCTCCGCATGCTCGTTGTAATGGATGTACTATTCTTTGGGGATTGGCAGCGCGCAACGAGTTCTCTCTCATCATAATATCCTGCGATACGACCCATTTGGAAACAATTAAAAAGCCGGAAATATCCGGAAAAGGCCGAAGGTGTACAGAACCCGTTGCTCCGTATGCTCGTTGTAATGGGCGTACCATTTTTCGGGGATTGGCAGCGTGCAGCGAGATCTCACACATCATAATATCCTGCGATACGACCCTTTTTGAAACAATTAAAAAGCCGGAAATATCCGGAAAAGGCCGAAGGTGTACAGAACCCGTTGCTCCGTATGCTCGTTGTAATGGGCGTACCATTTTTCGGGGATTGGCAGCGCGCAGCGAGTTCTCACACCTCATAATATCCTGCGATACGACCCATTTTGAAACTATTAAAAAGCCGAAACTGGCCGGAAAAGGCCGAATATGTACAAGACAGGATTCTCCGCATGCTCGTTGTAATGGATGTACCATTCTTTGGGGATTGGCAGCGCGCAACGAGTTCTCTCACATCATAATATCCTGCGATACGACCCATTTTGAAACAATTAAAAAGCCGGAAATGTCCGGAAAATGCCGAAGTTGTACAGAACCCGTTGCTCCGTATGCTCGTTGAAATGGAAGGACCATTTTTGGGGGATTTGCAGCGTGCAGTGTGCAGCGAGCTCTCACACCTCATAATATCCTGCGATACGACCCATTTTGAAACTATTAAAAAGCCGAAACTGGCCGGAAATGGCCGAATATGTACAAGACAGGATTCTCCGCATGCTCGTTGTAATGGAAGTACCATTTTTCGGGGATGGGCAGCGTGCAGCGTGTTCTCACACATCATAATATCCTGCTATACGGCCCGTTTTTAATCACATAAAATGCCGGAGATGTCCGGAAAGGCCGAAGGTGTACAGAACCCGATGCTCCGTTTGCTCGTTGTAATGGAAGTACCATTTTTGGGGGGTTGGCAGAGAGCAACGAGTTATCTCACATCATAATATCCTGCGATACGACCCATTTTGAAACAATTAAATAGCCGGAAATGTCCGGAAAATGCCGAAGGCGTACAGTACCCGTTGCTCCGTATGCTCGTTGTAATGGAAGGACCATTTTTGGGGGATTGGCAGCGTGCAGCGAATTCTCACACATCATAATATCCTGTGATACGAGCCGTTTTTAATCACATAAAATGCCGGAAATGTCCGGAAAAGGCTGAAGGTGTACAGAACCTGATGCTACGTATACTCGTTGTAAGGGGCGTTCCATTTCTCGGGGATTGGCAGCGCGTAACGTGTTCTCTCACATCATAATATCCTGATAAACGGCACATTTTGAAACAATTGAAAAGCCGGAAATATCCGGAAAAGGCCGAAGGTGTACAGAACCCGATGCTCCGTATGCTCGTTGTAAGGGAAGGACCATTTTTGGGGGATCGGCAACGCTCAACGCGTTTTTACACATCATAATATCCTGCAATTCGGCCCGTTTTTGATCACTTAAAATGCCGGAAATGTCCGGAAAAGGCCGAAGGTGTACAGAACCTGATGCTCCGTATGCTCGTTGTAAGGGGCGTACCATTTCTCGGGGATTGGCAGCGCGTAACGTGTTCTCTCACATCATAATATCCTGATAAACGGCACATTTTGAAACAATTGAAAAGCCGGAAATATCCGGAAAAGGCCGAAGGTGTACAGAACCCGATGCTCCGTATGCTCGTTGTAAGGGAAGGACCATTTTTGGGGGATCGGCAACGCTCAACGCGTTTTTACACATCATAATATCCTGCAATTCGGCCCGTTTTTGATCACTTAAAATGCCGGAAATGTCCGGAAAAGGCCGAAGGTGTACAGAACCTGATGCTCCGTATGCTCGTTGTAAGGGGCGTACCATTTCTCGGGGATTGGCAGCGCGTAACGTGTTCTCTCACATCATAATATCCTGATAAACGGCACATTTTGAAACAATTGAAAAGCCGGAAATGTACGGAAAAGGCCGAAGGTGTACAGAACCCAATGCTCCGTTTGCTCGTTGTAATGGAAGTACCATTTTTGGGGGGTTGGCAGAGAGCAACTGGTTCTTACACATCATAATATCCTGCGATACGACCCTTTTTGAAACAATTATAAAGCCGGAAATATCCGGAAAAGGCCGAAGGTGTACAGAACCCGTTGCTCCGTATGCTCGTTGTAATGGGCGTACCATTTTTCGGGGATTGGCAGCGTGCAGCCAGTTCTCACACCTCATAATATCCTGCGATAAGACCCATTTTGATACTATTAAAAAGCCGAAACTGGCCGGAAATGGCCTAATATGTACAAGACAGGATTCTCCGCATGCTGGTTGTATTGGAAGTACCATTCTTCGGGGATTGGCAGCGCGCACCGAGTTCTCTCACATCATAATGTCCTGCTATACGGCCCGTTTTTAATCACATAAAATGCCGGAGATGTCCGGAAAAGGCCGAAGGTGTACAGAACCCGATGCTCCGTTTGCTCGTTGTAATGGAAGTACCATTTTTGGGGGGTTGGCAGAGAGCAACGAGATCTCTCACATCATAATATCCTGCGATACGACATATTTTGAAACAATTAAATAGCCGGAAATGTCCGGAAAATGCCGAAGGTGTACAGTACCCGTTGCTCCGTATGCTCGTTGTAATGGAAGGACCATTTTTGGGGGATTGGCAGCGTGCAGCGAATTCTCACACATCATAATATCCTGCGATACGACCCGTTTTTAATCACATAAAATGCCGGAAATGTCCGGAAAAGGCCGAAGGTGTACAGAACCTGATGCTACGTATACTCGTTGTAAGGGGCGTTCCATTTCTCGGGGATTGGCAGCGCGTAACGAGTTCTCTCACATCATAATTTCCTCATATACGGCCCATTTTGAAACAATTAAAAAGCCGGAAATGTCCGGAAAAGGCCGAAGGTGTACAGAACCCGTTGCTCCCTTTGCTTTTTGTAATGGAAGTACCATTTTTGGGGGGTTGGCAGAGAGCAACTGGTTCTTACACGTCATAATATTCTGCGATACGACCCATTTTGAAACAATTAAATAGCCGGAAATGTCCGGAAAAGGCCGAAGGTGTACAGAACCCGTTGCTCCGTATGCTCGTTGTAATGGGCGTACCATTTTTCGGGGATTGGCAGCGTGCAGCGAGTTCTCACACATCATAATATCCTGCGATACGACCCATTGTGAAACAATTAAAAAGACCAAACTGGCCGGAAAAGGCCGAATATGTACAAGACAGGATTCTCCGCATGCTCGTTGTATTGGAAGTACCATTCTTCGGGGATTGGCAGCGCGCACCGAGTTCCCTCACATTATAATATCCTGCTATACGGCCCGTTTTTAATCACATAAAATGCGGGAGATGTCCGGAAAAGGCCGAAGGTGTACAGAACCCGATGCTCCGTTTGCTCGTTGTAATGGAAGTACCATTTTTGGGGGGTTGGCAGAGAGCAACGAGTTATCTCACATCATAATATCCTGCGATACGACCCATTTTGAAACAATTAAATAGCCGGAAATGTCCGGAAAATGCCGAAGGCGTACAGTACCCGTTGCTCCGTATGCTCGTTGTAATGGAAGGACCATTTTTGGGGGATTGGCAGCGTGCAGCGAATTCTCACACATCATAATATCCTGTGATACGACCCGTTTTTAATCACATAAAATGCCGGAAATGTCCGGAAAAGGCTGAAGGTGTACAGAACCTGATGCTACGTATACTCGTTGTAAGGGGCGTTCCATTTCTCGGGGATTGGCAGCGCGTAACGTGTTCTCTCACATCATAATATCCTGATAAACGGCACATTTTGAAACAATTGAAAAGCCGGAAATATCCGGAAAAGGCCGAAGGTGTACAGAACCCGATGCTCCGTATGCTCGTTGTAAGGGAAGGACCATTTTTGGGGGATCGGCAACGCTCAACGCGTTTTTACACATCATAATATCCTGCAATTCGGCCCGTTTTTGATCACTTAAAATGCCGGAAATGTCCGGAAAAGGCCGAAGGTGTACAGAACCTGATGCTCCGTATGCTCGTTGTAAGGGGCGTACCATTTCTCGGGGATTGGCAGCGCGTAACGTGTTCTCTCACATCATAATATCCTGATAAACGGCACATTTTGAAACAATTGAAAAGCCGGAAATGTACGGAAAAGGCCGAAGGTGTACAGAACCCAATGCTCCGTTTGCTCGTTGTAATGGAAGTACCATTTTTGGGGGGTTGGCAGAGAGCAACTGGATCTTACACATCATAATATCCTGATATACTCCCCATTTTGAAACAATTAAAAAGCCGGAAAGTTCCGGAAAAGGCCGAAGGTGTACAGAACCCGTTGCTCCGTATGCTCGTTGTAATGGGCGTACCATTTTTCGGGGATTGGCAGCATGGAGCGAGATCTCACACATCATAATATCGTGCGATACGACCCTTTTTGAAACAATTAAAAAGCCGGAAATATCCGGAAAAGGCCGAAGGTGTACAGAACCCGATGCTCCGTATGCTCGTTGTAAGGGAAGGACCATTTTTGGGGGATCAGCAACGCTCAACGCGTTTTTACACATCATAATATCCTCCTATTCGGCCCGTTTTTGATCACTTAAAATGCCGGAAATGTCCGGAAAAGGCCGAAGGTGTACAGAACCTGATGCTCCGTATGCTCGTTGTAAGGGGCGTACCATTTCTCGGGGATTGGCAGCGCGTAACGTATTCTCTCACATCATAATATCCTGATAAACGGCACATTTTGAAACAATTAAAAAGCCGGAAATGTCCGGAAAAGGCCGAAGGTGTACAGAACCCAATGCTCCGTTTGCTCGTTGTAATGGAAGTACCATTTTTGGGGGGTTGGCAGAGAGCAACTGGTTCTTAAACATCATAATATCCTGCGATACGACCCTTTTTGAAACAATTATAAAGCCGGAAATATCCGGAAAAGGCCGAAGGTGTACAGAACCCGTTGCTCCGTATGCTCGTTGTAATGGGCGTACCATTTTTCGGGGATTGGCAGCGTGCAGCCAGTTCTCACACCTCATAATATCCTGCGATAAGACCCATTTTGATACTATTAAAAAGCCGAAACTGGCCGGAAATGGCCTAATATGTACAAGACAGGATTCTCCGCATGCTGGTTGTATTGGAAGTACCATTCTTCGGGGATTGGCAGCGCGCACCGAGTTCTCTCACATCATAATGTCCTGCTATACGGCCCGTTTTTAATCACATAAAATGCCGGAGATGTCCGGAAAAGGCCGAAGGTGTACAGAACCCGATGCTCCGTTTGCTCGTTGTAATGGAAGTACCATTTTTGGGGGGTTGGCAGAGAGCAACGAGATCTCTCACATCATAATATCCTGCGATACGACCCATTTTGAAACAATTAAATAGCCGGAAATGTCCGGAAAATGCCGAAGGTGTACAGTACCCGTTGCTCCGTATGCTCGTTGTAATGGAAGGACCATTTTTGGGGGATTGGCAGCGTGCAGCGAATTCTCACACATCATAATATCCTGCGATACGACCCGTTTTTAATCACATAAAATGCCGGAAATGTCCGGAAAAGGCCGAAGGTGTACAGAACCTGATGCTACGTATACTCGTTGTAAGGGGCGTTCCATTTCTCGGGGATTGGCAGCGCGTAACGAGTTCTCTCACATCATAATTTCCTCATATACGGCCCATTTTGAAACAATTAAAAAGCCGGAAATGTCCGGAAAAGGCCGAAGGTGTACAGAACCCGTTGCTCCCTTTGCTTTTTGTAATGGAAGTACCATTTTTGGGGGGTTGGCAGAGAGCAACTGGTTCTTACACATCATAATATTCTGCGATACGACCCATTTTGAAACAATTAAATAGCCGGAAATGTCCGGAAAAGGCCGAAGGTGTACAGAACCCGTTGCTCCGTATGCTCGTTGTAATGGGCGTACCATTTTTCGGGGATTGGCAGCGTGCAGCGAGTTCTCACACATCATAATATCCTGCGATACGACCCATTGTGAAACAATTAAAAAGACCAAACTGGCCGGAAAAGGCCGAATATGTACAAGACAGGATTCTACGCATGCTCGTTGTATTGGAAGTACCATTCTTCGGGGATTGGCAGCGCGCACCGAGTTCCCTCACATTATAATATCCTGCTATACGGCCCGTTTTTAATCACATAAAATGCGGGAGATGTCCGGAAAAGGCCGAAGGTGTACAGAACCCGATGCTCCGTTTGCTCGTTGTAATGGAAGTACCATTTTTGGGGGGTTGGCAGAGAGCAACTGGCTCTTAAACATCATAATAATCTGATATATGGCCCATTTTGAAACAATTAAAAAGCCGGAAATGTCCGGAAAAGGCCGAAGGTGTACAGAACCCGTTGCTCCGTATGATCGTTGTAATGGGCGTACCATTTTTCGGGGATTGGAAGCGTGCAGCGAGATCTCACACATCATAATATCGTGCGATACGACCCTTTTTGAAACTATTAAAAAGCCGGAAATATCCGGAAAAGGCCGAAGGTGTACAGAACCCGAAGCTCCGTATGCTCGTTATAAGGGAAGGACCATTTTTGGGGGATCAGCAACGCTCAACGCGTTTTTACACATCATAATATCCTCCTATTCGGCCCGTTTTTGATCACTTAAAATGCCGGAAATGTCCGGAAAAGGCCGAAGGTGTACAGAACCCGATGCTCCGTATGCTCGTTGTAAGGGGCGTACCATTTCTCGGGGATTGGCAGCGCGTAACGTGTTCTCTCACATCATAATATCCTGATAAACGGCACATTTTGAAACAATTAAAAAGCCGGAAATGTCCGGAAAAGGCCGAAGGTGTACAGAACCCAATGCTCCGTTTGCTCGTTGTAATGGAAGTACCATTTTTGGGGGGTTGGCAGAGAGCAACTGGTTCTTACACATCATAATATCCTGATATACGACCCATTTTGAAACAATTAAAAAGCTGGAAAGGTCCGGAAAAGGACGAAGGTGTACAGAACCCGTTGCTCCGTATGCTCGTTGTAATGGGCGTACCAATTTTCGGGGATTGGCAGCGTGCAGCGAGATCTCACACATCATAATATCCTGCGATACGACCCTTTTTGAAACAATTATAAAGCCGGAAATATCCGGAAAAGGCCGAAGGTGTACAGAACCCGTTGCTCCGTATGCTCGTTGTAATGGGCGTACCATTTTTCGGGGATTGGCAGCGTGCAGCCAGTTCTCACACCTCATAATATCCTGCGATAAGACCCATTTTGATACTATTATAAAGCCGAAACTGGCCGGAAATGGCCTAATATGTACAAGACAGGATTCTCCGCATGCTGGTTGTATTGGAAGTACCATTCTTCGGGGATTGGCAGCGCGCACCGAGTTCTCTCACATCATAATGTCCTGCTATACGGCCCGTTTTTAATCACATAAAATGCCGGAGATGTCCGGAAAAGGCCGAAGGTGTACAGAACCCGATGCTCCGTTTGCTCGTTGTAATGGAAGTACCATTTTTGGGGGGTTGGCAGAGAGCAACGAGATCTCTCACATCATAATATCCTGCGATACGACCCATTTTGAAACAATTAAATAGCCGGAAATGTCCGGAAAATGCCGAAGGTGTACAGTACCCGTTGCTCCGTATGCTCGTTGTAATGGAAGGACCATTTTTGGGGGATTGGCAGCGTGCAGCGAATTCTCACACATCATAATATCCTGCGATACGACCCGTTTTTAATCACATAAAATGCCGGAAATGTCCGGAAAAGGCCGAAGGTGTACATAACCTGATGCTACGTATACTCGTTGTAAGGGGCGTTCCATTTCTCGGGGATTGGCAGCGCGTAACGAGTTCTCTCACATCATAATTTCCTCATATACGGCCCATTTTGAAACAATTAAAAAGCCGGAAATGTCCGGAAAAGGCCGAAGGTGTACAGAACCCGTTGCTCCCTTTGCTTTTTGTAATGGAAGTACCATTTTTGGGGGGTTGGCAGAGAGCAACTGGTTCTTACACATCATAATATTCTGCGATACGACCCATTTTGAAACAATTAAAAAGACCAAACTGGCCGGAAAAGGCCGAATATGTACAAGACAGGATTCTCCGCATGCTCGTTGTATTGGAAGTACCATTCTTCGGGATTGGCAGCGCGCACCGAGTTCCCTCACATCATAATATCCTGCTATACGGCCCGTTTTTAATCACATAAAATGCCGGAGATGTCCGGAAAAGGCCGAAGGTGTACAGAACCCGATGCTCCGTTTGCTCCTTGTAATGGAAGTACCATTTTTGGGGTGTTGGCAGAGAGCAACTGGCTCTTACACATCATAATAATCTGATATACGGCCCATTTTGAAACAATTAAAAAGCCGGAAATGTCCGGAAAAGGCCGAAGGTGTACAGAACCCGTTGCTCCGTATGATCGTTGTAATGGGCGTACCATTTTTCGGGGATTGGAAGCGTGCAGCGAGATCTCACGCATCATAATATCGTGCGATACGACCCTTTTTGAAACAATTAAAAAGCCGGAAATATCCGGAAAAGGCCGAAGGTGTACAGAACCCGATGCTCCGTATGCTCGTTGTAAGGAAAGGACCATTTTTGGGGGATCGGCAACGCTCAACGCGTTTTTACACATCATAATATCCTGCTATTCGGCCCGTTTTTGATCACTTAAAATGCCGGAAATGTCCGGAAAAGGCCGACGGTGTACAGAACCCGTTGCTCCGTATGCTCGTTGTAATGGGCGTACCATTTTTCGGGCATTGGCAGCGTGCAGCGAGTTCTCGCACATCATAATATCCTGCGATACGACCCATTCTGAAACAATTAAACAGACGAAACTGCCCGGAAAAGGCCGAATATGTACAAGACAGGATTCTCCGCATGCTCGTTGTAATAGAAGTACCATTTTTCGGGGATGGGCAGCGTGCAACGTGTTCTCACACATCATAATATCCTGCGATACGACCCATTTTGAAACAATTAAAAAGCCGGAAATGTCCGGAAAATGCCGAAGTTGTACAGAACCCGTTGCTCCGTATGCTCGTTGTAATGGAAGGACCATTTTTGGGGGATTGGCAGCGTGCAGCGAGTTCTCACACATCATAATATCCTGCGATACGACCCGTTTTTAATCACATAAAATGCCGGAAATGTCCGGAAAATGCCAAAGGTGTACAGAACCCGTTGCTCCGTATGCTCGTTGAAATGGAAGGACCATTTTTGGGGGATTTGCAGCGTGCAGCGTGCAGCGAGCTCTCACACCTCATAATATCCTGCGAAACGACTCATTTTGAAACTATTAAAAAGCCGAAACTTGCCGGAAAAGGCCGAATATGTACAAGACAGGATTCTCCGCATGCTCGTTGTAATGGAAGTACCATTCTTCGGGGATTGGCAGCGCTCAACGAGTTCTCTCACATCATAATATCCTGCTATACGGCCCGTTTTTAATCACATAATATGCCGGAGATGTCCGGAAAAGGCCGAAGGTGTACAGAACCCGATGCTCCGTTTGCTCGTTGTAATGGAAGTACCATTTTTCGGGGATGGGCAGCGTGCAGCGTGTTTTCACACATCATAATATCCTGCGATACGACCCATTTTGAAACAATTAAATAGCCGGAAATGTCCGGAAAAGGCCGAAGGTGTACAGAACCCGTTGCTCCGTATGCTCGTTGTAGTGGGCGTACCATTTTTCGGGGATTGACAGCGTGCATCGAGTTCTCACACCTCATAATATCCTGCGAAACGACTCATTTTGAAACTATTAAAATGCCGAAACTTGCCGGAAAAGGCCGAATATGTACAAGACAGGATTCTCCGCATGCTCGTTGTAATGGAAGTACCATTCTTCGGGGATTCGCAGCGAGCAACGAGTTCTCTCACATCATAATATCCTGATATACGGCCCATTTTGAAACAATTAAAAAGCCGGGAATGTCCGGAAAAGGCCGAAGGTGTACAGAACCCGTTGCTCCCTTTGCTTGTTGTAATGGAAGTACCATTTTGGGGGGGTTGGCAGAGAGCAACTGGTTCTTACACATCATAATATCCTGCGATACGACCCATTTTGAAACTATTAAAAAGCCGAAACTGGCCGGAAATGGCCGAATATGTACAAGACAGGATTCTCCGCATGCTCGTTGTAATGGAAGTACCATTTTTCGGGGATGGGCAGCGTGCAGCGTGTTCTCACACATCATAATATCCTGCTATACGGCCCGTTTTTAATCACATAAAATGCCGGAGATGTCCGGAAAGGCCGAAGGTGTACAGAACCCGATGCTCCGTTTGCTCGTTGTAATGGAAGTACCATTTTTGGGGGGTTGGCAGAGAGCAACGAGTTCTCTCACATCATAATATCCTGCGATACGACCCATTTTGAAACAATTAAATAGCCGGAAATGTCCGGAAAATGCCGAAGGTGTACAGTACCCGTTGCTCCGTATGCTCGTTGTAATGGAAGGACCATTTTTGGGGGATTGGCAGCGTGCAGCGAATTCTCACACATCATAATATCCTGCGATACGACCCGTTTTTAATCACATAAAATGCCGGAAATGTCCGGAAAAGGCCGAAGGTGTACAGAACCTGATGCTACGTATACTCGTTGTAAGGGGCGTTCCATTTCTCGGGGATTGGCAGCGCGTAACGAGTTCTCTCACATCATAATATCCTGATATACGGCCCATTTTGAAACAATTAAAAAGCCGGAAATGTCCGGAAAAGGCCGAAGGTGTACAGAACCCGTTGCTCCGTATGCTCGTTGTAATGGGCGTACCATTTATCGGGGATTGGCAGCGTGCAGCCAGTTCTCACACCTTATAATATCCTGCGATACGACAAATTTTGAAACTATTAAAAAGCCGAAACTGGCCGGAAATGGCCGAATATGTACAAGACAGGATTCTCCGCATGCTCGTTGCAATGGAAGTACCATTCTTCGGGGATTGGCAGCGCGCAACGAGTTCTCTCACATCATAATATCCTGCTATACGGCCCGTTTTTAATCACATAAAATGCCGGAGATGTCCGGAAAAGGCAGAAGGTGTACAGAACCCGATGCTCCGTTTGCTCGTTGTAATGGAAGTACCATTCTTCGGGGATTGGCAGCGCGCAACGAGTTCTCTCACATCATAATATCCTGCGATACGACCCATTTTGAAACTATTAAAAAGCCGAAACTGGCCGGAAAAGGCCGAATATGTACAAGACAGGATTCTCCGCATGCTCGTTGTAACGGATGCACCATTCTTCGGGGATTGGCAGCGCGCAACGAGTTCTCTCACATCATAATATCCTGCGATACGACCCATTTTGAAACAATTAAAAAGCCGGAAATGTCCGGAAAATGCCGAAGGTGTACAGAACCCGTTGCTCCGTATGCTCGTTGTAATGGAAGGACCATATTTGGGGGGTTGGCAGCGTGCAGCGAGTTCTCACACATCATAATATCCTGTGATACGACCCGTTTTTAATCACATAAAATGCCGGAAATGTCCGGAAAAGGCCGAAGGTGTACAGAACCCGATGCTACGTATACTCGTTGTAAGGGGCGTTCCATTTCTCGGGGATTGGCTGCGCGTAACGAGTTCTCTCACATCATAATATCCTGATATACGGCCCATTTTGAAACAATTAAGAAGCCGGAAATGTCCGGAAAAGGCCGAAGGTATACAGAACCCGTTGCTCCGTATGCTCGTTGTAGTGGGCGTACCATTTTTCGGGGATTGGCAGCGTGCAGCGAGTTCTCACACCTCATAATATCCTGCGAAACGACTCATTTTGAAACTATTAAAAAGCCGAAACTTGCCGGAAAAGGCCGAATATGTACAAGACAGTATTCTCCGCATGCTCGTTGTATTGGAAGTACCATTCTTCGGGGAATGGCAGCGCGCAACGAGTTCTCTCACATCATAATATCCTGATATACGGCCCATTTTGAAACAATTAAAAAGCCGGAAATGTCCGGAAAAGGCCGAAGGTGTACAGAACCCGTTGCTCCGTATGCTCGTTGTAATGGGCGTACCATTTTTCGGGGATTGGAAGCGTGCAGCGAGATCTCACACATCATAATATCGTGCGATACGACCCTTTTTGAAACAATTAAAAAGCCGGAAATATCCGGAAAAGGCCGAAGGTTTACAGAACCCGGTGCTCCGTATGCTCGTTGTAAGGGAAGGACCATTTTTGGGGGATCGGCAACGCTCAACGCGTTTTTACACATCATAATATACTGGTGTACAGAACCTGATGCTTCGTATGCTCGTTGTAAGGGGCGTACCATTTCTCGGGGATTGGCAGCGCGTAACGTGTTCTCTCACATCATAATATCCTGATAAACGGCACATTTTGAAACAATTAAAAAGCCGGAAATGTCCGGAAAAGGCCGAAGGTGTACAGAACCCGTTGCTCCGTATACTCGTTGTAGTGGGCGTACCACTTTTCGGGGATTGGCAGCGTGCAGCGAGCTCTCACACCTCATAATATCCTGCGATACGACTCATTTTGAAACTATTAAAAAGCCGAAACTGGCCGGAAATGGCCGAATATGTACAAGACAGGATTCTCCGCATGCTCGTTGTAATGGTAGTACCATTCTTCGAGGATTGGCTGCGCGCAACGAGTTCTCTCGCATCATAATATCCTGCGATACGACCCATTTCGAAACAATTAAAAAGCCGAAACTGGCCGGAAAAGGCCGAAAATGTACAAGACAGGATTCTCCGGATGCTCGTTGTAATGGAAGTACCATTCTTCGGGGATTGGCTGCGCGCAACGAGTTCTCTCACATCATAATATCCTGCGATACGACCCATTTTGAAACAATTAAAAAGCCGAAACTGGCCGGAAAAGGCCGAAAATGTACAAGACAGGATTCTCCGGATGCTGGTTGTATTGGAAGTACCATTCTTCGGGGATTGGCAGCGCGCACCGTGTTCTCTCACATCATAATATCCTGCTATTCGGCCCATTTTTGATCACTTAAAATGCCGGAAATGTCCGGAAAAGGCCGAAGGTGTACAGAACCTGATGCTCCGTATGCTCGCTGTAGTGGGCGTTCCATTTTTCGGGGATTGGCAGCGTGCACCGTGTTCTCTCACATCATAATATCCTGCTATTCTGCCCGTTTTTGATCACTTAATATGCCGGAAATGTCCGGAAAAGGCCGAAGGTGTACAGAACCCGTTGCTCCGTATACTCGTTGTAGTGGGCGTACCACTTTTCGGGGATTGGCAGCGTGCAGCGAGCTCTCACACCTCATAATATCCTGCGATACGACTCATTTTGAAACTATTAAAAAGCCGAAACTGGCCGGAAAAGGCCGAATATGTACAAGACAGGATTCTCCGCATGCTCGTTGTAATAGAAGTACCATTTTTCGGGGATGGGCAGCGTGCAACGTGTTCTCACACATCATAATATCCTGCGATACGACCCATTTTGAAACAATTAAAAAGCCGGAAATGTCCGGAAAATGCCGAAGTTGTACAGAACCCGTTGCTCCGTATGCTCGTGGTAATGGAAGGACCATTTTTGGGGGATTGGCAGCGTGCAGCGAGTTCTCACACATCATAATATCCTGCGATACGACCCGTTTTTAATCACATAAAATGCCGGAAATGTCCGGAAAATGCCAAAGGTGTACAGAACCCGTTGCTCCGTATGCTCGTTGAAATGGAAGGACCATTTTTGGGGGATTTGCAGCGTGCAGCGTGCAGCGAGCTCTCACACCTCATAATATCCTGCGAAACGACTCATTTTGAAACTATTAAAAAGCCGAAACTTGCCGGATAAGGCCGAATATGTACAAGACAGGATTCTCCGCATGCTCGTTGTAATGGAAGTACCATTCTTCGGGGATTGGCAGCGCGCAACGAGTTCTCTCACATCATAATATCCTGCTATACGGCCCGTTTTTAATCACATAATATGCCGGAGATGTCCGGAAAAGGCCGAAGGTGTACAGAACCCGATGCTCCGTTTGCTCGTTGTAATGGAAGTACCATTTTTCGGGGATGGGCAGCGTGCAGCGTGTTTTCACACATCATAATATCCTGCGATACGACCCATTTTGAAACAATTAAATAGCCGGAAATGTCCGGAAAAGGCCGAAGGTGTACAGAACCCGTTGCTCCGTATGCTCGTTGTAGTGGGCGTACCATTTTTCGGGGATTGGCTGCGCGTAACGAGTTCTCTCACATCATAATATCCTGATATACGGCCCATTTTGAAACAATTAAGAAGCCGGAAATGTCCGGAAAAGGCCGAAGGTATACAGAACCCGGTGCTCCGTATGCTCGTTGTAAGGGAAGGACCATTTTTGGGGGATCGGCAACGCTCAACGCGTTTTTACACATCATAATATACTGGTGTACAGAACCTGATGCTCCGTATGCTCGTTGTAAGGGGCGTACCATTTCTCGGGGATTGGCAGCGCGTAACGTGTTCTCTCACATCATAATATCCTGATAAACGGCACATTTTGAAACAATTAAAAAGCCGGAAATGTCCGGAAAAGGCCGAAGGTGTACAGAACCCGTTGCTCCGTATACTCGTTGTAGTGGGCGTACCACTTTTCGGGGATTGGCAGCGTGCAGCGAGCTCTCACACCTCATCATATCCTGCGATACGACTCATTTTGAAACTATTAAAAAGCCGAAACTGGCCGGAAAAGGCCGAATATGTACAAGACAGGATTCTCCGCATGCTCGTTGTAATAGAAGTACCATTTTTCGGGGATGGGCAGCGTGCAACGTGTAATCACACATCATAATATCCTGCGAAACGACTCATTTTGAAACTATTAAAAAGCCGAAACTTGCCGGAAAAGGCCGAATATGTACCAGACAGGATTCTCCGCATGCTCGTTGTAATGGAAGTACCATTCTTCGGGGATTGCCAGCGCTCAACGAGTTCTCTCACATCATAATATCCTGCTATACGGCCCGTTTTTAATCACATAATATGCCGGAGATGTCCGGAAAAGGCCGAAGGTGTACAGAACCCGATGCTCCGTTTGCTCGTTGTAATGGAAGTACCATTTTTCGGGGATGGGCAGCGTGCAGCGTGTTTTCACACATCATAATATCCTGCGATACGACCCATTTTGAAACAATTAAATAGCCGGAAATGTCCGGAAAAGGCCGAAGGTGTACAGAACCCGTTGCTCCGTATGCTCGTTGTAGTGGGCGTACCATTTTTCGGGGATTGGCAGCGTGCATCGAGTTCTCACACCTCATAATATCCTGCGAAACGACTCATTTTGAAACTATTAAAATGCCGAAACTTGCCGGAAAAGGCCGAATATGTACAAGACAGGATTCTCCGCATGCTCGTTGTAATGGAAGTACCATTCTTCGGGGATTCGCAGCGAGCAACGAGTTCTCTCACATCATAATATCCTGATATACGGCCCATTTTGAAACAATTAAAAAGCCGGAAATGTCCGGAAAAGGCCGAAGGTGTACAGAACCCGTTGCTCCCTTTGCTTGTTGTAATGGAAGTACCATTTTGGGGGGGTTGGCAGAGAGCAACTGGTTCTTACACATCATAATATCCTGCGATACGACCCATTTTGAAACTATTAAAAAGCCGAAACTGGCCGGAAATGGCCGAATATGTACAAGACAGGATTCTCCGCATGCTCGTTGTAATGGAAGTACCATTTTTCGGGGATGGGCAGCGTGCAGCGTGTTCTCACACATCATAATATCCTGCTATACGGCCCGTTTTTAATCACATAAAATGCCGGAGATGTCCGGAAAGGCCGAAGGTGTACAGAACCCGATGCTCCGTTTGCTCGTTGTAATGGAAGTACCATTTTTGGGGGGTTGGCAGAGAGCAACGAGTTCTCTCACATCATAATATCCTGCGATACGACCCATTTTGAAACAATTAAATAGCCGGAAATGTCCGGAAAATGCCGAAGGTGTACAGTACCCGTTGCTCCGTATGCTCGTTGTAATGGAAGGACCATTTTTGGGGGATTGGCAGCGTGCAGCGAATTCTCACACATCATAATATCCTGCGATACGACCCGTTTTTAATCACATAAAATGCCGGAAATGTACGGAAAAGGCCGAAGGTGTACAGAACCTGATGCTACGTATACTCGTTGTAAGGGGCGTTCCATTTCTCGGGGATTGGCAGCGCGTAACGAGTTCTCTCACATCATAATATCCTGATATACGGCCCATTTTGAAACAATTAAAAAGCCGGAAATGTCCGGAAAAGGCCGAAGGTGTACAGAACCCGTTGCTCCGTATGCTCGTTGTAATGGGCGTACCATTTATCGGGGATTGGCAGCGTGCAGCCAGTTCTCACACCTTATAATATCCTGCGATACGACAAATTTTGAAACTATTAAAAAGCCGAAACTGGCCGGAAATGGCCGAATATGTACAAGACAGGATTCTCCGCATGCTCGTTGCAATGGAAGTACCATTCTTCGGGGATTGGCAGCGCGCAACGAGTTCTCTCACATCATAATATCCTGCTATACGGCCCGTTTTTAATCACATAAAATGCCGGAGATGTCCGGAAAAGGCAGAAGGTGTACAGAACCCGATGCTCCGTTTGCTCGTTGTAATGGAAGTACCATTCTTCGGGGATTGGCAGCGCGCAACGAGTTCTCTCACATCATAATATCCTGCGATACGACCCATTTTGAAACTATTAAAAAGCCGAAACTGGCCGGAAAAGGCCGAATATGTACAAGACAGGATTCTCCGCATGCTCGTTGTAACGGATGCACCATTCTTCGGGGATTGGCAGCGCGCAACGAGTTCTCTCACATCATAATATCCTGCGATACGACCCATTTTGAAACAATTAAAAAGCCGGAAATGTCCGGAAAATGCCGAAGGTGTACAGAACCCGTTGCTCCGTATGCTCGTTGTAATGGAAGGACCATATTTGGGGGGTTGGCAGCGTGCAGCGAGTTCTCACACATCATAATATCCTGTGATACGACCCGTTTTTAATCACATAAAATGCCGGAAATGTCCGGAAAAGGCCGAAGGTGTACAGAACCCGATGCTACGTATACTCGTTGTAAGGGGCGCTCCATTTCTCGGGGATTGGCTGCGCGTAACGAGTTCTCTCACATCATAATATCCTGATATACGGCCCATTTTGAAACAATTAAGAAGCCGGAAATGTCCGGAAAAGGCCGAAGGTATACAGAACCCGTTGCTCCGTATGCTCGTTGTAGTGGGCGTACCATTTTTCGGGGATTGGCAGCGTGCAGCGAGTTCTCACACCTCATAATATCCTGCGAAACGACTCATTTTGAAACTATTAAAAAGCCGAAACTTGCCGGAAAAGGCCGAATATGTACAAGACAGTATTCTCCGCATGCTCGTTGTATTGGAAGTACCATTCTTCGGGGAATGGCAGCGCGCAACGAGTTCTCTCACATCATAATATCCTGATATACGGCCCATTTTGAAACAATTAAAAAGCCGGAAATGTCCGGAAAAGGCCGAAGGTGTACAGAACCCGTTGCTCCGTATGCTCGTTGTAATGGGCGTACCATTTTTCGGGGATTGGAAGCGTGCAGCGAGATCTCACACATCATAATATCGTGCGATACGACCCTTTTTGAAACAATTAAAAAGCCGGAAATATCCGGAAAAGGCCGAAGGTTTACAGAACCCGGTGCTCCGTATGCTCGTTGTAAGGGAAGGACCATTTTTGGGGGATCGGCAACGCTCAACGCGTTTTTACACATCATAATATACTGGTGTACAGAACCTGATGCTTCGTATGCTCGTTGTAAGGGGCGTACCATTTCTCGGGGATTGGCAGCGCGTAACGTGTTCTCTCACATCATAATATCCTGATAAACGGCACATTTTGAAACAATTAAAAAGCCGGAAATGTCCGGAAAAGGCCGAAGGTGTACAGAACCCGTTGCTCCGTATACTCGTTGTAGTGGGCGTACCACTTTTCGGGGATTGGCAGCGTGCAGCGAGCTCTCACACCTCATAATATCCTGCGATACGACTCATTTTGAAACTATTAAAAAGCCGAAACTGGCCGGAAATGGCCGAATATGTACAAGACAGGATTCTCCGCATGCTCGTTGTAATGGTAGTACCATTCTTCGAGGATTGGCTGCGCGCAACGAGTTCTCTCGCATCATAATATCCTGCGATACGACCCATTTCGAAACAATTAAAAAGCCGGAAATGTCCGGAAAATGCCGAAGTTGTACAGAACCCGTTGCTCCGTATGCTCGTGGTAATGGAAGGACCATTTTTGGGGGATTGGCAGCGTGCAGCGAGTTCTCACACATCATAATATCCTGCGATACGACCCGTTTTTAATCACATAAAATGCCGGAAATGTCCGGAAAATGCCAAAGGTGTACAGAACCCGTTGCTCCGTATGCTCGTTGAAATGGAAGGACCATTTTTGGGGGATTTGCAGCGTGCAGCGTGCAGCGAGCTCTCACACCTCATAATATCCTGCGAAACGACTCATTTTGAAACTATTAAAAAGCCGAAACTTGCCGGATAAGGCCGAATATGTACAAGACAGGATTCTCCGCATGCTCGTTGTAATGGAAGTACCATTCTTCGGGGATTGGCAGCGCGCAACGAGTTCTCTCACATCATAATATCCTGCTATACGGCCCGTTTTTAATCACATAATATGCCGGAGATGTCCGGAAAAGGCCGAAGGTGTACAGAACCCGATGCTCCGTTTGCTCGTTGTAATGGAAGTACCATTTTTCGGGGATGGGCAGCGTGCAGCGTGTTTTCACACATCATAATATCCTGCGATACGACCCATTTTGAAACAATTAAATAGCCGGAAATGTCCGGAAAAGGCCGAAGGTGTACAGAACCCGTTGCTCCGTATGCTCGTTGTAGTGGGCGTACCATTTTTCGGGGATTGGCTGCGCGTAACGAGTTCTCTCACATCATAATATCCTGATATACGGCCCATTTTGAAACAATTAAGAAGCCGGAAATGTCCGGAAAAGGCCGAAGGTATACAGAACCCGGTGCTCCGTATGCTCGTTGTAAGGGAAGGACCATTTTTGGGGGATCGGCAACGCTCAACGCGTTTTTACACATCATAATATACTGGTGTACAGAACCTGATGCTCCGTATGCTCGTTGTAAGGGGCGTACCATTTCTCGGGGATTGGCAGCGCGTAACGTGTTCTCTCACATCATAATATCCTGATAAACGGCACATTTTGAAACAATTAAAAAGCCGGAAATGTCCGGAAAAGGCCGAAGGTGTACAGAACCCGTTGCTCCGTATACTCGTTGTAGTGGGCGTACCACTTTTCGGGGATTGGCAGCGTGCAGCGAGCTCTCACACCTCATCATATCCTGCGATACGACTCATTTTGAAACTATTAAAAAGCCGAAACTGGCCGGAAAAGGCCGAATATGTACAAGACAGGATTCTCCGCATGCTCGTTGTAATAGAAGTACCATTTTTCGGGGATGGGCAGCGTGCAACGTGTAATCACACATCATAATATCCTGCGAAACGACTCATTTTGAAACTATTAAAAAGCCGAAACTTGCCGGAAAAGGCCGAATATGTACCAGACAGGATTCTCCGCATGCTCGTTGTAATGGAAGTACCATTCTTCGGGGATTGCCAGCGCTCAACGAGTTCTCTCACATCATAATATCCTGCTATACGGCCCGTTTTTAATCACATAATATGCCGGAGATGTCCGGAAAAGGCCGAAGGTGTACAGAACCCGATGCTCCGTTTGCTCGTTGTAATGGAAGTACCATTTTTCGGGGATGGGCAGCGTGCAGCGTGTTTTCACACATCATAATATCCTGCGATACGACCCATTTTGAAACAATTAAATAGCCGGAAATGTCCGGAAAAGGCCGAAGGTGTACAGAACCCGTTGCTCCGTATGCTCGTTGTAGTGGGCGTACCATTTTTCGGGGATTGGCAGCGTGCATCGAGTTCTCACACCTCATAATATCCTGCGAAACGACTCATTTTGAAACTATTAAAATGCCGAAACTTGCCGGAAAAGGCCGAATATGTACAAGACAGGATTCTCCGCATGCTCGTTGTAATGGAAGTACCATTCTTCGGGGATTCGCAGCGAGCAACGAGTTCTCTCACATCATAATATCCTGATATACGGCCCATTTTGAAACAATTAAAAAGCCGGAAATGTCCGGAAAAGGCCGAAGGTGTACAGAACCCGTTGCTCCCTTTGCTTGTTGTAATGGAAGTACCATTTTGGGGGGGTTGGCAGAGAGCAACTGGTTCTTACACATCATAATATCCTGCGATACGACCCATTTTGAAACTATTAAAAAGCCGAAACTGGCCGGAAATGGCCGAATATGTACAAGACAGGATTCTCCGCATGCTCGTTGTAATGGAAGTACCATTTTTCGGGGATGGGCAGCGTGCAGCGTGTTCTCACACATCATAATATCCTGCTATACGGCCCGTTTTTAATCACATAAAATGCCGGAGATGTCCGGAAAGGCCGAAGGTGTACAGAACCCGATGCTCCGTTTGCTCGTTGTAATGGAAGTACCATTTTTGGGGGGTTGGCAGAGAGCAACGAGTTCTCTCACATCATAATATCCTGCGATACGACCCATTTTGAAACAATTAAATAGCCGGAAATGTCCGGAAAATGCCGAAGGTGTACAGTACCCGTTGCTCCGTATGCTCGTTGTAATGGAAGGACCATTTTTGGGGGATTGGCAGCGTGCAGCGAATTCTCACACATCATAATATCCTGCGATACGACCCGTTTTTAATCACATAAAATGCCGGAAATGTACGGAAAAGGCCGAAGGTGTACAGAACCTGATGCTACGTATACTCGTTGTAAGGGGCGTTCCATTTCTCGGGGATTGGCAGCGCGTAACGAGTTCTCTCACATCATAATATCCTGATATACGGCCCATTTTGAAACAATTAAAAAGCCGGAAATGTCCGGAAAAGGCCGAAGGTGTACAGAACCCGTTGCTCCGTATGCTCGTTGTAATGGGCGTACCATTTATCGGGGATTGGCAGCGTGCAGCCAGTTCTCACACCTCATAATATCCTGCGATACGACAAATTTTGAAACTATTAAAAAGCCGAAACTGGCCGGAAATGGCCGAATATGTACAAGACAGGATTCTCCGCATGCTCGTTGCAATGGAAGTACCATTCTTCGGGGATTGGCAGCGCGCAACGAGTTCTCTCACATCATAATATCCTGCTATACGGCCCGTTTTTAATCACATAAAATGCCGGAGATGTCCGGAAAAGGCAGAAGGTGTACAGAACCCGATGCTCCGTTTGCTCGTTGTAATGGAAGTACCATTCTTCGGGGATTGGCAGCGCGCAACGAGTTCTCTCACATCATAATATCCTGCGATACGACCCATTTTGAAACTATTAAAAAGCCGAAACTGGCCGGAAAAGGCCGAATATGTACAAGACAGGATTCTCCGCATGCTCGTTGTAATGGACGCACCATTCTTCGGGGATTGGCAGCGCGCAACGAGTTCTCTCACATCATAATATCCTGCGATACGACCCATTTTGAAACAATTAAAAAGCCGGAAATGTCCGGAAAATGCCGAAGGTGTACAGAACCCGTTGCTCCGTATGCTCGTTGTAATGGAAGGACCATATTTGGGGGGTTGGCAGCGTGCAGCGAGTTCTCACACATCATAATATCCTGTGATACGACCCGTTTTTAATCACATAAAATGCCGGAAATGTCCGGAAAAGGCCGAAGGTGTACAGAACCCGATGCTACGTATACTCGTTGTAAGGGGCGTTCCATTTCTCGGGGATTGGCTGCGCGTAACGAGTTCTCTCACATCATAATATCCTGATATACGGCCCATTTTGAAACAATTAAGAAGCCGGAAATGTCCGGAAAAGGCCGAAGGTATACAGAACCCGTTGCTCCGTATGCTCGTTGTAGTGGGCGTACCATTTTTCGGGGATTGGCAGCGTGCAGCGAGTTCTCACACCTCATAATATCCTGCGAAACGACTCATTTTGAAACTATTAAAAAGCCGAAACTTGCCGGAAAAGGCCGAATATGTACAAGACAGTATTCTCCGCATGCTCGTTGTATTGGAAGTACCATTCTTCGGGGAATGGCAGCGCGCAACGAGTTCTCTCACATCATAATATCCTGATATACGGCCCATTTTGAAACAATTAAAAAGCCGGAAATGTCCGGAAAAGGCCGAAGGTGTACAGAACCCGTTGCTCCGTATGCTCGTTGTAATGGGCGTACCATTTTTCGGGGATTGGAAGCGTGCAGCGAGATCTCACACATCATAATATCGTGCGATACGACCCTTTTTGAAACAATTAAAAAGCCGGAAATATCCGGAAAAGGCCGAAGGTTTACAGAACCCGGTGCTCCGTATGCTCGTTGTAAGGGAAGGACCATTTTTGGGGGATCGGCAACGCTCAACGCGTTTTTACACATCATAATATACTGGTGTACAGAACCTGATGCTCCGTATGCTCGTTGTAAGGGGCGTACCATTTCTCGGGGATTGGCAGCGCGTAACGTGTTCTCTCACATCATAATATCCTGATAAACGGCACATTTTGAAACAATTAAAAAGCCGGAAATGTCCGGAAAAGGCCGAAGGTGTACAGAACCCGTTGCTCCGTATACTCGTTGTAGTGGGCGTACCACTTTTCGGGGATTGGCAGCGTGCAGCGAGCTCTCACACCTCATAATATCCTGCGATACGACTCATTTTGAAACTATTAAAAAGCCGAAACTGGCCGGAAAAGGCCGAATATGTACAAGACAGGATTCTCCGCATGCTCGTTGTAATAGAAGTACCATTTTTCGGGGATGGGCAGCGTGCAACGTGTTCTCACACATCATAATATCCTGCGATACGACCCATTTTGAAACAATTAAAAAGCCGGAAATGTCCGGAAAATGCCGAAGTTGTACAGAACCCGTTGCTCCGTATGCTCGTTGTAATGGAAGGACCATTTTTGGGGGATTGGCAGCGTGCAGCGAGTTCTCACACATCATAATATCCTGCGATACGACCCGTTTTTAATCACATAAAATGCCGGAAATGTCCGGAAAATGCCAAAGGTGTACAGAACCCGTTGCTCCGTATGCTCGTTGAAATGGAAGGACCATTTTTGGGGGATTTGCAGCGTGCAGCGTGCAGCGAGCTCTCACACCTCATAATATCCTGCGAAACGACTCATTTTGAAACTATTAAAAAGCCGAAACTTGCCGGATAAGGCCGAATATGTACAAGACAGGATTCTCCGCATGCTCGTTGTAATGGAAGTACCATTCTTCGGGGATTGGCAGCGCGCAACGAGTTCTCTCACATCATAATATCCTGCTATACGGCCCGTTTTTAATCACATAATATGCCGGAGATGTCCGGAAAAGGCCGAAGGTGTACAGAACCCGATGCTCCGTTTGCTCGTTGTAATGGAAGTACCATTTTTCGGGGATGGGCAGCGTGCAGCGTGTTTTCAAACATCATAATATCCTGCGATACGACCCATTTTGAAACAATTAAATAGCCGGAAATGTCCGGAAAAGGCCGAAGGTGTACAGAACCCGTTGCTCCGTATGCTCGTTGTAGTGGGCGTACCATTTTTCGGGAATTGGCAGCGTGCAGCGAGCTCTCACACCTCATAATATCCTGCGATACGACTCATTTTGAAACTATTAAAAAGCCGAAACTGGCCGGAAAATGCCGAATATGTACAAGACAGGATTCTCCGCATGCTCGTTGTAATAGAAGTACCATTTTTCGGGGATGGGCAGCGTGCAACGTGTTCTCACACATCATAATATCCTGCGATACGATCCATTTTGAAACAATTAAAAAGCCGGAAATGTCCGGAAAATGCCGAAGTTGTACAGAACCCGTTGCTCCGTATGCTCGTTGTAATGGAAGGACCATTTTTGGGGGATTGGCAGCGTGCAGCGAGTTCTCACACATCATAATATCCTGCGATACGACCCGTTTTTAATCACATAAAATGCCGGAAATGTCCGGAAAATGCCAAAGGTGTACAGAACCCGTTGCTCCGTATGCTCGTTGAAATGGAAGGACCATTTTTGGGGGATTTGCAGCGTGCAGCGTGCAGCGAGCTCTCACACCTCATAATATCCTGCGAAACGACTCATTTTGAAACTATTAAAAAGCCGAAACTTGCCGGAAAAGGCCGAATATGTACAAGACAGGATTCTCCGCATGCTCGTTGTAATGGAAGTACCATTCTTCGGGGATTGGCAGCGCGCAACGAGTTCTCTCACATCATAATATCCTGCTATACGGCCCGTTTTTAATCACATAATATGCCGGAGATGTCCGGAAAAGGCCGAAGGTGTACAGAACCCGATGCTCCGTTTGCTCGTTGTAATGGAAGTACCATTTTTCGGGGATGGGCAGCGTGCAGCGTGTTTTCACACATCATAATATCCTGCGATACGACCCATTTTGAAACAATTAAATAGCCGGAAATGTCCGGAAAAGGCCGAAGGTGTACAGAACCCGTTGCTCCGTATGCTCGTTGTAGTGGGCGTACCATTTTTCGGGGATTGGCAGCGTGCATCGAGTTCTCACACCTCATAATATCCTGCGAAACGGCTCATTTTGAAACTATTAAAAAGCCGAAACTTGCCGGAAAAGGCCGAATATGTACAAGACAGGATTCTCCGCATGCTCGTTGTAATGGAAGTACCATTCTTCGGGGATTCGCAGCGAGCAACGAGTTCTCTCACATCATAATATCCTGATATACGGCCCATTTTGAAACAATTAAAAAGCCGGAAATGTCCGGAAAAGGCCGAAGGTGTACAGAACCCGTTGCTCCCTTTGCTTGTTGTAATGGAAGTACCATTTTGGGGGGGGTTGGCAGAGAGCAACTGGTTCTTACACATCATAATATCCTGATATACGGCCCATTTTGAAGCAATTAAAATGCCGGAAATGTCCGGAAAAGGCCGAAGGTGTACAGAACCCGTTGCTCCGTATGCTCGTAGTAATGGGCGTACCATTTATCGGGGATTGGCAGCGTGCAGCCAGTTCTCACACCTCATAATATCCTGCGATACGACCCATTTTGAAACTATTAAAAAGCCGAAACTGGCCGGAAATGGCCGAATATGTACAAGACAGGATTCTCCGCATGCTCGTTGTAATGGAAGTACCATTTTTCGGGGATGGGCAGCGTGCAGCGTGTTCTCACACATCATAATATCCTGCTATACGGCCCGTTTTTAATCACATAAAATGCCGGAGATGTCCGGAAAGGCCGAAGGTGTAGAGAACCCGATGCTCCGTTTGCTCGTTGTAATGGAAGTAGCATTTTTGGGGGGTTGGCAGAGAGCAACGAGTTCTCTCACATCATAATATCCTGCGATACGACCCATTTTGAAACAATTAAATAGCCGGAAATGTCCGGAAAATGCCGAAGGTGTACAGTACCCGTTGCTCCGTATGCTCCTTGTAATGGAAGGACCATTTTTGGGGGATTGGCAGCGTGCAGCGAATTCTCACACATCATAATATCCTGCGATACGACCCGTTTTTAATCACATAAAATGCCGGAAATGTCCGGAAAAGGCCGAAGGTGTACAGAACCTGATGCTACGTATACTCGTTGTAAGGGGCGTTCCATTTCTCGGGGATTGGCAGCGCGTAACGAGTTCTCTCACATCATAATATCCTGATATACGGCCCATTTTGAAACAATTAAAAAGCCGGAAATGTCCGGAAAAGGCCGAAGGTGTACAGAACCCGTTGCTCCGTATGCTCGTTGTAATGGGCGTACCATTTATCGGGGATTGGCAGCGTGCAGCCAGTTCTCACACCTCATAATATCCTGCGATACGACTCATTTTGAAACTATTAAAAAGCCGAAACTTGCCGGAAAAGGCCGAATATGTACAAGACAGGATTCTCCGCATGCTCGTTGTAATGGAAGTACCATTCTTCGGGGATTGGCAGCGCGCAACGAGTTCTCTCACATCATAATATCCTGCTATACGGCCCGTTTTTAATCACATAATATGCCGGAGATGTCCGGAAAAGGCCGAAGGTGTACAGAACCCGATGCTCCGTTTGCTCGTTGTAATGGAAGTACCATTTTTCGGGGATGGGCAGCGTGCAGCGTGTTTTCACACATCATAATATCCTGCGATACGACCCATTTTGAAACAATTAAATAGCCGGAAATGTCCGGAAAAGGCCGAAGGTGTACAGAACCCGTTGCTCCGTATGCTCGTTGTAGTGGGCGTACCATTTTTCGGGGATTGGCAGCGTGCATCGAGTTCTCACACCTCATAATATCCTGCGAAACGGCTCATTTTGAAACTATTAAAAAGCCGAAACTTGCCGGAAAAGGCCGAATATGTACAAGACAGGATTCTCCGCATGCTCGTTGTAATGGAAGTACCATTCTTCGGGGATTCGCAGCGAGCAACGAGTTCTCTCACATCATAATATCCTGATATACGGCCCATTTTGAAACAATTAAAAAGCCGGAAATGTCCGGAAAAGGCCGAAGGTGTACAGAACCCGTTGCTCCCTTTGCTTGTTGTAATGGAAGTACCATTTTGGGGGGGGTTGGCAGAGAGCAACTATTTCTTACACATCATAATATCCTGATATACGGCCCATTTTGAAGCAATTAAAATGCCGGAAATGTCCGGAAAAGGCCGAAGGTGTACAGAACCCGTTGCTCCGTATGCTCGTAGTAATGGGCGTACCATTTATCGGGGATTGGCAGCGTGCAGCCAGTTCTCACACCTCATAATATCCTGCGATACGACCCATTTTGAAACTATTAAAAAGCCGAAACTGGCCGGAAATGGCCGAATATGTACAAGACAGGATTCTCCGCATGCTCGTTGTAATGGAAGTACCATTTTTCGGGGATGGGCAGCGTGCAGCGTGTTCTCACACATCATAATATCCTGCTATACGGCCCGTTTTTAATCACATAAAATGCCGGAGATGTCCGGAAAGGCCGAAGGTGTAGAGAACCCGATGCTCCGTTTGCTCGTTGTAATGGAAGTAGCATTTTTGGGGGGTTGGCAGAGAGCAACGAGTTCTCTCACATCATAATATCCTGCGATACGACCCATTTTGAAACAATTAAATAGCCGGAAATGTCCGGAAAATGCCGAAGGTGTACAGTACCCGTTGCTCCGTATGCTCGTTGTAATGGAAGGACCATTTTTGGGGGATTGGCAGCGTGCAGCGAATTCTCACACATCATAATATCCTGCGATACGACCCGTTTTTAATCACATAAAATGCCGGAAATGTCCGGAAAAGGCCGAAGGTGTACAGAACCTGATGCTACGTATACTCGTTGTAAGGGGCGTTCCATTTCTCGGGGATTGGCAGCGCGTAACGAGTTCTCTCACATCATAATATCCTGATATACGGCCCATTTTGAAACAATTAAAAAGCCGGAAATGTCCGGAAAAGGCCGAAGGTGTACAGAACCCGTTGCTCCGTATGCTCGTTGTAATGGGCGTACCATTTATCGGGGATTGGCAGCGTGCAGCCAGTTCTCACACCTCATAATATCCTGCGATACGACAAATTTTGAAACTATTAAAAAGCCGAAACTGGCCGGAAATGGCCGAATATGTACAAGACAGGATTCTCCGCATGCTCGTTGCAATGGAAGTACCATTCTTCGGGGATTGGCAGCGCGCAACGAGTTCTCTCACATCATAATATCCTGCTATACGGCCCGTTTTTAATCACATAAAATGCCGGAGATGTCCGCAAAAGGCAGAAGGTGTACAGAACCCGATGCTCCGTTTGCTCGTTGTAATGGAAGTACCATTTTTCGGGGATGGGCAGCGTGCAGCGTGTTCTCACACATCATAATATCCTGCGATACGACCCATTTTGAAACAATTAAATAGCCGGAAATGTCCGGAAAAGGCCGAAGGTGTACAGAACCCGTTGCTCCGTATGCTCGTTGTAATGGGCGTACCATTTTTCGGGGATTGCCAGCGTGCAGCGAGTTCTCACACATCATAATATCCTGCGATACGACCCATTTTGAAACAATTAAAAAGACGAAACTGGCCGGAAAAGGCCGAATATGTACAAGACAGGATTCTCCGCATGCTCGATGTATTGGAAGTACCATTCTTCGGGGATTGGCAGCGCGCACCGAGTTCCCTCACATCATAATATCCTGCTACACTGCCCGTTTTTAATCACATAAAATGCCGGAGATGTCCGGAAAAGGCCGAAGGTGTACAGAACCCGATGCTCCGTTTGCTCGTTGTAATGGAAGTACCATTTTTGGGGGGTTGGCAGAGAGCAACTGGCTCTTACACATCATAATAATCTGATATACGGCCCATTTTGAAACAATTGAAAAGCCGGAAATGTCCGGAAAAGGGCGAAGGTGTACAGAACCCGTTGCTCCGTTTGCTCGTTGTAATGGGCGTACCATTTTTCGGGGATTTCCAGCGTGCAGCCAGGTCTCACACCTCATAATATCCTGCGATACGACCCATTTTGAAACTATTAAAAAGCCGAAACTGGCCGGAAATGGCCGAATATGTACAAGACAGGATTCTCCGCATGCTCGTTGTATTGGAAATACCATTCTTCGGGGATTGGCAGCGCGCACCGAGTTCCCTCACATCATAATATCCTGCGATACGACCCATTTTGAAACAATTAAATAGCCGGAAATGTCCGGAAAAGGCCGAAGGTGTACAGAACCCGTTGCTCCGTATGCTCGTTGTAGTGGGCGTACCATTTTTCGGGGATTGGCAGCGTGCATCGAGTTCTCACACCTCATAATATCCTGCGAAACGGCTCATTTTGAAACTATTAAAAAGCCGAAACTTGCCGGAAAAGGCCGAATATGTACAAGACAGGATTCTCCGCATGCTCGTTGTAATGGAAGTACCATTCTTCGGGGATTCGCAGCGAGCAACGAGTTCTCTCACATCATAATATCCTGATATACGGCCCATTTTGAAACAATTAAAAAGCCGGAAATGTCCGGAAAAGGCCGAAGGTGTACAGAACCCGTTGCTCCCTTTGCTTGTTGTAATGGAAGTACCATTTTGGGGGGGGTTGGCAGAGAGCAACTGGTTCTTACACATCATAATATCCTGATATACGGCCCATTTTGAAGCAATTAAAATGCCGGAAATGTCCGGAAAAGGCCGAAGGTGTACAGAACCCGTTGCTCCATATGCTCGTAGTAATGGGCGTACCATTTATCGGGGATTGGCAGCGTGCAGCCAGTTCTCACACCTCATAATATCCTGCGATACGACCCATTTTGAAACTATTAAAAAGCCGAAACTGGCCGGAAATGGCCGAATATGTACAAGACAGGATTCTCCGCATGCTCGTTGTAATGGAAGTACCATTTTTCGGGGATGGGCAGCGTGCAGCGTGTTCTCACACATCATAATATCCTGCTATACGGCCCGTTTTTAATCACATAAAATGCCGGAGATGTCCGGAAAGGCCGAAGGTGTAGAGAACCCGATGCTCCGTTTGCTCGTTGTAATGGAAGTAGCATTTTTGGGGGGTTGGCAGAGAGCAACGAGTTCTCTCACATCATAATATCCTGCGATACGACCCATTTTGAAACAATTAAATAGCCGGAAATGTCCGGAAAATGCCGAAGGTGTACAGTACCCGTTGCTCCGTATGCTCGTTGTAATGGAAGGACCATTTTTGGGGGATTGGCAGCGTGCAGCGAATTCTCACACATCATAATATCCTGCGATACGACCCGTTTTTAATCACATAAAATGCCGGAAATGTCCGGAAAAGGCCGAAGGTGTACAGAACCTGATGCTACGTATACTCGTTGTAAGGGGCGTTCCATTTCTCGGGGATTGGCAGCGCGTAACGAGTTCTCTCACATCATAATATCCTGATATACGGCCCATTTTGAAACAATTAAAAAGCCGGAAATGTCCGGAAAAGGCCGAAGGTGTACAGAACCCGTTGCTCCGTATGCTCGTTGTAATGGGCGTACCATTTATCGGGGATTGGCAGCGTGCAGCCAGTTCTCACACCTCATAATATCCTGCGATACGACTCATTTTGAAACTATTAAAAAGCCGAAACTTGCCGGAAAAGGCCGAATATGTACAAGACAGGATTCTCCGCATGCTCGTTGTAATGGAAGTACCATTCTTCGGGGATTGGCAGCGCGCAACGAGTTCTCTCACATCATAATATCCTGCTATACGGCCCGTTTTTAATCACATAATATGCCGGAGATGTCCGGAAAAGGCCGAAGGTGTACAGAACCCGATGCTCCGTTTGCTCGTTGTAATGGAAGTACCATTTTTCGGGGATGGGCAGCGTGCAGCGTGTTTTCACACATCATAATATCCTGCGATACGACCCATTTTGAAACAATTAAATAGCCGGAAATGTCCGGAAAAGGCCGAAGGTGTACAGAACCCGTTGCTCCGTATGCTCGTTGTAGTGGGCGTACCATTTTTCGGGGATTGGCAGCGTGCATCGAGTTCTCACACCTCATAATATCCTGCGAAACGGCTCATTTTGAAACTATTAAAAAGCCGAAACTTGCCGGAAAAGGCCGAATATGTACAAGACAGGATTCTCCGCATGCTCGTTGTAATGGAAGTACCATTCTTCGGGGATTCGCAGCGAGCAACGAGTTCTCTCACATCATAATATCCTGATATACGGCCCATTTTGAAACAATTAAAAAGCCGGAAATGTCCGGAAAAGGCCGAAGGTGTACAGAACCCGTTGCTCCCTTTGCTTGTTGTAATGGAAGTACCATTTTGGGGGGGGTTGGCAGAGAGCAACTGGTTCTTACACATCATAATATCCTGATATACGGCCCATTTTGAAGCAATTAAAATGCCGGAAATGTCCGGAAAAGGCCGAAGGTGTACAGAACCCGTTGCTCCTTATGCTCGTAGTAATGGGCGTACCATTTATCGGGGATTGGCAGCGTGCAGCCAGTTCTCACACCTCATAATATCCTGCGATACGACCCATTTTGAAACTATTAAAAAGCCGAAACTGGCCGGAAATGGCCGAATATGTACAAGACAGGATTCTCCGCATGCTCGTTGTAATGGAAGTACCATTTTTCGGGGATGGGCAGCGTGCAGCGTGTTCTCACACATCATAATATCCTGCTATACGGCCCGTTTTTAATCACATAAAATGCCGGAGATGTCCGGAAAGGCCGAAGGTGTAGAGAACCCGATGCTCCGTTTGCTCGTTGTAATGGAAGTAGCATTTTTGGGGGGTTGGCAGAGAGCAACGAGTTCTCTCACATCATAATATCCTGCGATACGACCCATTTTGAAACAATTAAATAGCCGGAAATGTCCGGAAAATGCCGAAGGTGTACAGTTCCCGTTGCTCCGTATGCTCGTTGTAATGGAAGGACCATTTTTGGGGGATTGGCAGCGTGCAGCGAATTCTCACACATCATAATATCCTGCGATACGACCCGTTTTTAATCACATAAAATGCCGGAAATGTCCGGAAAAGGCCGAAGGTGTACAGAACCTGATGCTACGTATACTCGTTGTAAGGGGCGTTCCATTTCTCGGGGATTGGCAGCGCGTAACGAGTTCTCTCACATCATAATATCCTGATATACGGCCCATTTTGAAACAATTAAAAAGCCGGAAATGTCCGGAAAAGGCCGAAGGTGTACAGAACCCGTTGCTCCGTATGCTCGTTGTAATGGGCGTACCATTTATCGGGGATTGGCAGCGTGCAGCCAGTTCTCACACCTCATAATATCCTGCGATACGACAAATTTTGAAACTATTAAAAAGCCGAAACTGGCCGGAAATGGCCGAATATGTACAAGACAGGATTCTCCGCATGCTCGTTGCAATGGAAGTACCATTCTTCGGGGATTGGCAGCGCGCAACGAGTTCTCTCACATCATAATATCCTGCTATACGGCCCGTTTTTAATCACATAAAATGCCGGAGATGTCCGGAAAAGGCAGAAGGTGTACAGAACCCGATGCTCCGTTTGCTCGTTGTAATGGAAGTACCATTTTTCGGGGATGGGCAGCGTGCAGCGTGTTCTCACACATCATAATATCCTGCGATACGACCCATTTTGAAACAATTAAATAGCCGGAAATGTCCGGAAAAGGCCGAAGGTGTACAGAACCCGTTGCTCCGTATGCTCGTTGTAATGGGCGTACCATTTTTCGGGGATTGCCAGCGTGCAGCGAGTTCTCACACATCATAATATCCTGCGATACGACCCATTTTGAAACAATTAAAAAGACGAAACTGGCCGGAAAAGGCCGAATATGTACAAGACAGGATTCTCCGCATGCTCGATGTATTGGAAGTACCATTCTTCGGGGATTGGCAGCGCGCACCGAGTTCCCTCACATCATAATATCCTGCTACACTGCCCGTTTTTAATCACATAAAATGCCGGAGATGTCCGGAAAAGGCCGAAGGTGTACAGAACCCGATGCTCCGTTTGCTCGTTGTAATGGAAGTACCATTTTTGGGGGGTTGGCAGAGAGCAACTGGCTCTTACACATCATAATAATCTGATATACGGCCCATTTTGAAACAATTGAAAAGCCGGAAATGTCCGGAAAAGGCCGAAGGTGTACAGAACCCGTTGCTCCGTTTGCTCGTTGTAATGGGCGTACCATTTTTCGGGGATTTCCAGCGTGCAGCCAGGTCTCACACCTCATAATATCCTGCGATACGACCCATTTTGAAACTATTAAAAAGCCGAAACTGGCCGGAAATGGCCGAATATGTACAAGACAGGATTCTCCGCATGCTCGTTGTATTGGAAATACCATTCTTCGGGGATTGGCAGCGCGCACCGAGTTCCCTCACATCATAATATCCTGCTATACGGCCCGTTTTTAATCACATAAAATGCCGGAGATGTCCGGAAAAGGCCGAAGGTGTACAGAACCCGATGCTCCGTTTGCTCGTTGTAATGGAAGTACCATTTTTGGGGGGTTGGCAGAGAGCAACTGGCTCTTACACATCATAATAATCTGATATACGGCCCATTTTGAAACAATTAAAAAGCCGGAAATGTACGGAAAAGGCCGAAGGTGTACAGAACCCGTTGCTCCGTATGATCGTTGTAATGGGCGTACCATTTTTCGGGGATTGGAAGCGTGCAGCGAGATCTCACACATCATAATATCGTGCGATACGACCCTTTTTGAAACAATTAAAAAGCCGGAAATATCCGGAAAAGGCCGAAGGTGTACAGAACCCGATGCTTCGTATGCTCGTTGTAAGGGAAGGACCATTTTTGGGGGATCGGCAACGCTCAACGCGTTTTTACACATCATAATATCCTGCTATTCGGCCCGTTTTTGATCACTTAAAATGCCGGAAATGTCCGGAAAAGGCCGAAGGTGTACAGAACCTGATGCTCCGTATGCTCGTTGTAAGGGGCGTACCATTTCTCGGGGATTGGCAGCGCGTAACGTGTTCTCTCACATCATAATATCCTGATAAACGGCACATTTTGAAACAATTGAAAAGCCGGAAATGTACGGAAAAGGCCGAAGGTGTACAGAACCCGTTGCTCCGTATGCTCGTTGTAATGGGCGTACCATTTTTTGGGGATTGGCAGCGTGCAGCGAGATCTCACACATCACAATATCCTGCGATACGACCCTTTTTGAAACAATTAAAAAGACCAAACTGGCCGGAAATCGCCGAATATGTACAAGACAGGATTCTCCGCATGCTCGTTGTATTGGAAGTACCATTCTTCGGGGATTGGCAGCGCGCACCGAGTTCCCTCACATCATAATATCCTGCTATACGGCCCGTTTTTAATCACATAAAATGCGGGAGATGTCCGGAAAAGGCCGAAGGTGTACAGAACCCGATGCTCCGTTTGCTCGTTGTAATGGAAGTACCATTTTTGGGGGGTTGGCAGAGAGCAACTGGCTCTTAAACATCATAATAATCTGATATACGGCCCATTTTGAAACAATTAAAAAGCCGGAAATGTCCGGAAAAGGCCGAAGGTGTACAGAACCCGTTGCTCCGTATGATCGTTGTAATGGAAGTACCATTTTTGGGGGGTTGGCAGAGAGCAACTGGTTCTTACACATCATAATATCCTGATATACGGCCCATTTTGAAACAATTAAAAAGCCGGAAAGTTCCGGAAAAGGCCGAAGGTGTACAGAACCCGTTGCTCCGTATGCTCGTTGTAAGGGAAGGACCACTTTTGGGGGATCAGCAACGCTCAACGCGTTTTTACACATCATAATATCCTGCTATTCGGCCCGTTTTTGATCACTTAAAATGCCGGAAATGTCCGGAAAAGGCCGAAGGTGTACAGAACCTGATGCTCCGTATGCTCGTTGTAAGGGGCGTACCATTTCTCGGGGATTGGCAGCGCGTAACGTGTTCTCTCACATCATAGTATCCTGATAAACGGCACATTTTGAAACAATTAAAAAGCCGGAAATGTCCGGAAAAGGCCGAAGGTGTACAGAACCCAATGCTCCGTTTGCTCGTTGTAATGGAAGTACCATTTTTGGGGGGTTGGCAGAGAGCAACTGGTTCTTACACATCATAATATCCTGCGATACGACCCGTTTTTAATCACATAAAATGCCGGAAATGTCCGGAAAAGGCCGAAGGTGTACAGAACCTGATGCTACGTATACTCGTTGTAAGGGGCGTTCCATTTCTCGGGGATTGGCAGCGCGTAACGAGTTCTCTCACATCATAATTTCCTCATATACGGCCCATTTTGAAACAATTAAAAAGCCGGAAATGTCCGGAAAAGGCCGAAGGTGTACAGAACCCGTTGCTCCGTATGCTCGTTGTAGAGGGCGTACCATTTTTCGGGGATTGGCAGCGTGCAGCGAGTTCTCACACCTCATAATATCCTGCGAAACGACTCATTTTGAAACTATTAAAAAGCCGAAACTTGCCGGAAAAGGCCGAATATGTACAAGACAGGATTCTCCGCATGCTCGTTGTAATGGAAGTACCATTCTTCGGGGATTGGCAGCGCGCAACGAGTTCTCTCACATCATAATATCCTGATATACGGCCCATTTTGAAACAATTAAAAAGCCGGAAATGTCCGGAAAAGGCCGAAGGTGTACAGAACCCGTTGCTCCCTTTGCTTTTTGTAATGGAAGTACCATTTTTGAGGGGTTGGCAGAGAGCAACTGGTTCTTACACATCATAATATTCTGCGATACGACCCATTTTGAAACAATTAAAAAGACCAAACTGGCCGGAAAAGGCCGAATATGTACAAGACAGGATTCTCCGCATGCTCGTTGTAATGGAAGTACCATTTTTCGGGGATGGGCAGCGTGCAGCGTGTTCTCACACATCATAATATCCTGCTATACGGCCCGTTTTTAATCACATAAAATGCCGGAGATGTCCGGAAAGGCCGAAGGTGTAGAGAACCCGATGCTCCGTTTGCTCGTTGTAATGGAAGTAGCATTTTTGGGGGGTTGGCAGAGAGCAACGAGTTCTCTCACATCATAATATCCTGCGATACGACCCATTTTGAAACAATTAAATAGCCGGAAATGTCCGGAAAATGCCGAAGGTGTACAGTACCCGTTGCTCCGTATGCTCGTTGTAATGGAAGGACCATTTTTGGGGGATTGGCAGCGTGCAGCGAATTCTCACACATCATAATATCCTGCGATACGACCCGTTTTTAATCACATAAAATGCCGGAAATGTCCGGAAAAGGCCGAAGGTGTACAGAACCTGATGCTACGTATACTCGTTGTAAGGGGCGTTCCATTTCTCGGGGATTGGCAGCGCGTAACGAGTTCTCTCACATCATAATATCCTGATATACGGCCCATTTTGAAACAATTAAAAAGCCGGAAATGTCCGGAAAAGGCCGAAGGTGTACAGAACCCGTTGCTCCGTATGCTCGTTGTAATGGGCGTACCATTTATCGGGGATTGGCAGCGTGCAGCCAGTTCTCACACCTCATAATATCCTGCGATACGACTCATTTTGAAACTATTAAAAAGCCGAAACTGGCCGGAAATGGCCGAATATGTACAAGACAGGATTCTCCGCATGCTCGTTGCAATGGAAGTACCATTCTTCGGGGATTGGCAGCGCGCAACGAGTTCTCTCACATCATAATATCCTGCTATACGGCCCGTTTTTAATCACATAAAATGCCGGAGATGTCCGCAAAAGGCAGAAGGTGTACAGAACCCGATGCTCCGTTTGCTCGTTGTAATGGAAGTACCATTTTTCGGGGATGGGCAGCGTGCAGCGTGTTCTCACACATCATAATATCCTGCGATACGACCCATTTTGAAACAATTAAATAGCCGGAAATGTCCGGAAAAGGCCGAAGGTGTACAGAACCCGTTGCTCCGTATGCTCGTTGTAATGGGCGTACCATTTTTCGGGGATTGCCAGCGTGCAGCGAGTTCTCACACATCATAATATCCTGCGATACGACCCATTTTGAAACAATTAAAAAGACGAAACTGGCCGGAAAAGGCCGAATATGTACAAGACAGGATTCTCCGCATGCTCGATGTATTGGAAGTACCATTCTTCGGGGATTGGCAGCGCGCACCGAGTTCCCTCACATCATAATATCCTGCTACACTGCCCGTTTTTAATCACATAAAATGCCGGAGATGTCCGGAAAAGGCCGAAGGTGTACAGAACCCGATGCTCCGTTTGCTCGTTGTAATGGAAGTACCATTTTTGGGGGGTTGGCAGAGAGCAACTGGCTCTTACACATCATAATAATCTGATATACGGCCCATTTTGAAACAATTAAAAAGCCGGAAATGTCCGGAAAAGGCCGAAGGTGTACAGAACCCGTTGCTCCGTTTGCTCGTTGTAATGGGCGTACCATTTTTCGGGGATTTCCAGCGTGCAGCCAGGTCTCACACCTCATAATATCCTGCGATACGACCCATTTTGAAACTATTAAAAAGCCGAAACTGGCCGGAAATGGCCGAATATGTACAAGACAGGATTCTCCGCATGCTCGTTGTATTGGAAATACCATTCTTCGGGGATTGGCAGCGCGCACCGAGTTCCCTCACATCATAATATCCTGCTATACGGCCCGTTTTTAATCACATAAAATGCCGGAGATGTCCGGAAAAGGCCGAAGGTGTACAGAACCCGATGCTCCGTTTGCTCGTTGTAATGGAAGTACCATTTTTGGGGGGTTGGCAGAGAGCAACTGGCTCTTACACATCATAATAATCTGATATACGGCCCATTTTGAAACAATTAAAAAGCCGGAAATGTACGGAAAAGGCCGAAGGTGTACAGAACCCGTTGCTCCGTATGATCGTTGTAATGGGCGTACCATTTTTCGGGGATTCGAAGCGTGCAGCGAGATCTCACACATCATAATATCGTGCGATACGACCCTTTTTGAAACAATTAAAAAGCCGGAAATATCCGGAAAAGGCCGAAGGTGTACAGAACCCGATGCTTCGTATGCTCGTTGTAAGGGAAGGACCATTTTTGGGGGATCGGCAACGCTCAACGCGTTTTTACACATCATAATATCCTGCTATTCGGCCCGTTTTTGATCACTTAAAATGCCGGAAATGTCCGGAAAAGGCCGAAGGTGTACAGAACCTGATGCTCCGTATGCTCGTTGTAAGGGGCGTACCATTTCTCGGGGATTGGCAGCGCGTAACGTGTTCTCTCACATCATAATATCCTGATAAACGGCACATTTTGAAACAATTGAAAAGCCGGAAATGTACGGAAAAGGCCGAAGGTGTACAGAACCCAATGCTCCGTTTGCTCGTTGTAATGGAAGTACCATTTTTGGGGGGTTGGCAGAGAGCAACTGGTTCTTACACATCATAATATCCTGATATACGGCCCATTTTGAAACAATTAAAAAGCCGGAAAGTTCCGGAAAAGGCCGAAGGTGTACAGAACCCGTTGCTCCGTATGCTCGTTGTAATGGGCGTACCATTTTTTGGGGATTGGCAGCGTGCAGCGAGATCTCACACATCACAATATCCTGCGATACGACCCTTTTTGAAACAATTAAAAAGACCAAACTGGCCGGAAAAGGCCGAATATGTACAAGACAGGATTCTCCGCATGCTCGTTGTATTGGAAGTACCATTCTTCGGGGATTGGCTGCGCGCACCGAGTTCCCTCACATCATAATATCCTGCTATACGGCCCGTTTTTAATCACATAAAATGCGGGAGATGTCCGGAAAAGGCCGAAGGTGTACAGAACCCGATGCTCCGTTTGCTCGTTGTAATGGAAGTACCATTTTTGGGGGGTTGGCAGAGAGCAACTGGCTCTTAAACATCATAATAATCTGATATACGGCCCATTTTGAAACAATTAAAAAGCCGGAAATGTCCGGAAAAGGCCGAAGGTGTACAGAACCCGTTGCTCCGTATGATCGTTGTAATGGAAGTACCATTTTTGGGGGGTTGGCAGAGAGCAACTGGTTCTTACACATCATAATATCCTGATATACGGCCCATTTTGAAACAATTAAAAAGCCGGAAAGTTCCGGAAAAGGCCGAAGGTGTACAGAACCCGTTGCTCCGTATGCTCGTTGTAAGGGAAGGACCATTTTTGGGGGATCAGCAACGCTCAACGCGTTTTTACACATCATAATATCCTGCTATTCGGCCCGTTTTTGATCACTTAAAATGCCGGAAATGTCCGGAAAAGGCCGAAGGTGTACAGAACCTGATGCTCCGTATGCTCGTTGTAAGGGGCGTACCATTTCTCGGGGATTGGCAGCGCGTAACGTGTTCTCTCACATCATAGTATCCTGATAAACGGCACATTTTGAAACAATTAAAAAGCCGGAAATGTCCGGAAAAGGCCGAAGGTGTACAGAACCCAATGCTCCGTTTGCTCGTTGTAATGGAAGTACCATTTTTGGGGGGTTGGCAGAGAGCAACTGGTTCTTACACATCATAATATCCTGCGATACGACCCGTTTTTAATCACATAAAATGCCGGAAATGTCCGGAAAAGGCCGAAGGTGTACAGAACCTGATGCTACGTATACTTGTTGTAAGGGGCGTTCCATTTCTCGGGGATTGGCAGCGCGTAACGAGTTCTCTCACATCATAATTTCCTCATATACGGCCCATTTTGAAACAATTAAAAAGCCGGAAATGTCCGGAAAAGGCCGAAGGTGTACAGAACCCGTTGCTCCGTATGCTCGTTGTAGAGGGCGTACCATTTTTCGGGGATTGGCAGCGTGCAGCGAGTTCTCACACCTCATAATATCCTGCGAAACGACTCATTTTGAAACTATTAAAAAGCCGAAACTAGCCGGAAAAGGCCGAATATGTACAAGACAGGATTCTCCGCATGCTCGTTGTAATGGAAGTACCATTCTTCGGGGATTGGCAGCGCGCAACGAGTTCTCTCACATCATAATATCCTGATATACGGCCCATTTTGAAACAATTAAAAAGCCTGAAATGTCCGGAAAAGGCCGAAGGTGTACAGAACCCGTTGCTCCCTTTGCTTTTTGTAATGGAAGTACCATTTTTGAGGGGTTGGCAGAGAGCAACTGGTTCTTACACATCATAATATTCTGCGATACGACCCATTTTGAAACAATTAAAAAGACCAAACTGGCCGGAAAAGGCCGAATATGTACAAGACAGGATTCTCCGCATGCTCGTTGTATTGGAAGTACCATTCTTCGTGATTGGCAGCGCGCACCGAGTTCCCTCACATCATAATATCCTGCTATACGGCCCGTTTTTAATCACATAAAATGCCGGAGATGTCCGGAAAAGGCCGAAGGTGTACAGAACCCGATGCTCCGTTTGCTCCTTGTAATGGAAGTACCATTTTTGGGGGGTTGGCAGAGAGCAACTGGCTCTTACACATCATAATAATCTGATATACGGCCCATTTTGAAACAATTAAAAAGCCGGAAATGTCCGGAAAAGGCCGAAGGTGTACAGAACCCGTTGCTCCGTATGATCGTTGTAATGGGCGTACCATTTTTCGGGGATTGGAAGCGTGCAGCGAGATCTCACGCATCATAATATCGTGCGATACGACCCTTTTTGAAACAATTAAAAAGCCGGAAATATCCGGAAAAGGCCGAAGGTGTACAGAACCCGATGCTCCGTATGCTCGTTGTAAGGGAAGGACCATTTTTGGGGGATCGGCAACGCTCAACGCGTTTTTACACATCATAATATCCTGCTATTCGGCCCGTTTTTGATCACTTAAAATGCCGGAAATGTCCGGAAAAGGCCGAAGGTGTACAGAACCTAATGCTCCGTATGCTCGTTGTAAGGGGCGTACCATTTCTCGGGGATTGGCAGCGCGTAACGTGTTCTCTCACATCATAATATCCTGATAAACGGCACATTTTGAAACAATTAAAAAGCCGGAAAGGTCCGGAAAAGGCCGAAGGTGTACAGAACCCGTTGCTCCGTATGCTCGTTGTAATGGGCGTACCATTTTTCGGGGATTGGCAGCGTGCAGCGAGATCTCACACATCATAATATCCTGCGATACGACCCTTTTTGAAACAATTATAAAGCCGGAAATATCCGGAAAAGGCCGAAGGTGTACAGAACCCGTTGCTCCGTATGCTCGTTGTAATGGGCGTACCATTTTTCGGGGCTTGGCAGCGTGCAGCCAGTTCTCACACCTCATAATATCCTGCGATAAGACCCACTTTGATACTATTAAAAAGCCGAAACTGGCCGGAAATGGCCTAATATGTACAAGACAGGATTCTCCGCATGCTGGTTGTATTGGAAGTACCATTCTTCGGGGATTGGCAGCGCGCACCGAGTTCTCTCACATCATAATATCCTGCTATACGGCCCGTTTTTAATCACATAAAATGCCGGAGATGTCCGGAAAAGGCCGAAGGTGTACAGAACCCGATGCTCCGTTTGCTCGTTGTAATGGAAGTACCATATTTGGGGGGTTGGCAGAGAGCAACGAGTTCTCTCACATCATAATATCCTGCGATACGACCCATTTTGAAACAATTAAATAGCCGGAAATGTCCGGAAAATGCCGAAGGTGTACAATACCCGTTGCTCCGTATGCTCGTTGTAATGGAAGGACCATTTTTGGGGGATTGGCAGCGTGCAGCGAATTCTCACACATCATAATATCCTGCGATACGACCCGTTTTTAATCACATAAAATGCCGGAAATGTCCGGAAAATGCCGAAGGTGTACAGAACCTGATGCTACGTATACTCGTGGTAAGGGGCGTTCCATTTCTCGGGGATTGGCAGCGCGTAACGAGTTCTCTCACATCATAATTTCCTCATATACGGCCCATTTTGAAACAATTAAAAAGCCGGAAATGTCCGGAAAAGGCCGAAGGTGTACAGAACCCGTTGCTCCCTTTGCTTTCTGTAATGGAAGTACCATTTTTGAGGGGTTGGCAGAGAGCAACTGGTTCTTACACATCATAATATTCTGCGATACGACCCATTTTGAAACAATTAAAAAGACCAAACTGGCCGGAAAAGGCCGAATATGTACAAGACAGGATTCTCCGTATGCTCGTTGTAATGGGCGTACCATTTTTTGGGGATTGGCAGCGTGCAGCGAGATCTCACACATCACAATATCCTGCGATACGACCCTTTTTGAAACAATTAAAAAGACCAAACTGGCCGGAAAAGGCCGAATATGTACAAGACAGGATTCTCCGCATGCTCGTTGTATTGGAAGTACCATTCTTCGGGGATTGGCTGCGCGCACCGAGTTCCCTCACATCATAATATCCTGCTATACGGCCCGTTTTTAATCACATAAAATGCGGGAGATGTCCGGAAAAGGCCGAAGGTGTACAGAACCCGATGCTCCGTTTGCTCGTTGTAATGGAAGTACCATTTTTGGGGGGTTGGCAGAGAGCAACTGGCTCTTAAACATCATAATAATCTGATATACGGCCCATTTTGAAACAATTAAAAAGCCGGAAATGTCCGGAAAAGGCCGAAGGTGTACAGAACCCGTTGCTCCGTATGATCGTTGTAATGGAAGTACCATTTTTGGGGGGTTGGCAGAGAGCAACTGGTTCTTACACATCATAATATCCTGATATACGGCCCATTTTGAAACAATTAAAAAGCCGGAAAGTTCCGGAAAAGGCCGAAGGTGTACAGAACCCGTTGCTCCGTATGCTCGTTGTAAGGGAAGGACCATTTTTGGGGGATCAGCAACGCTCAACGCGTTTTTACACATCATAATATCCTGCTATTCGGCCCGTTTTTGATCACTTAAAATGCTGGAAATGTCCGGAAAAGGCCGAAGGTGTACAGAACCTGATGCTCCGTATGCTCGTTGTAAGGGGCGTACCATTTCTCGGGGATTGGCAGCGCGTAACGTGTTCTCTCACATCATAGTATCCTGATAAACGGCACATTTTGAAACAATTAAAAAGCCGGAAATGTCCGGAAAAGGCCGAAGGTGTACAGAACCCAATGCTCCGTTTGCTCGTTGTAATGGAAGTACCATTTTTGGGGGGTTGGCAGAGAGCAACTGGTTCTTACACATCATAATATCCTGCGATACGACCCGTTTTTAATCACATAAAATGCCGGAAATGTCCGGAAAAGGCCGAAGGTGTACAGAACCTGATGCTACGTATACTCGTTGTAAGGGGCGTTCCATTTCTCGGGGATTGGCAGCGCGTAACGAGTTCTCTCACATCATAATTTCCTCATATACGGCCCATTTTGAAACAATTAAAAAGCCGGAAATGTCCGGAAAAGGCCGAAGGTGTACAGAACCCGTTGCTCCGTATGCTCGTTGTAGAGGGCGTACCATTTTTCGGGGATTGGCAGCGTGCAGCGAGTTCTCACACCTCATAATATCCTGCGAAACGACTCATTTTGAAACTATTAAAAAGCCGAAACTTGCCGGAAAAGGCCGAATATGTACAAGACAGGATTCTCCGCATGCTCGTTGTAATGGAAGTACCATTCTTCGGGGATTGGCAGCGCGCAACGAGTTCTCTCACATCATAATATCCTGATATACGGCCCATTTTGAAACAATTAAAAAGCCGGAAATGTCCGGAAAAGGCCGAAGGTGTACAGAACCCGTTGCTCCCTTTGCTTTTTGTAATGGAAGTACCATTTTTGAGGGGTTGGCAGAGAGCAACTGGTTCTTACACATCATAATATTCTGCGATACGACCCATTTTGAAACAATTAAAAAGACCAAACTGGCCGGAAAAGGCCGAATATGTACAAGACAGGATTCTCCGCATGCTCGTTGTATTGGAAGTACCATTCTTCGTGATTGGCAGCGCGCACCGAGTTCCCTCACATCATAATATCCTGCTATACGGCCCGTTTTTAATCACATAAAATGCCGGAGTTGTCCGGAAAAGGCCGAAGGTGTACAGAACCCGATGCTCCGTTTGCTCCTTGTAATGGAAGTACCATTTTTGGCGGGTTGGCAGAGAGCAACTGGCTCTTACACATCATAATAATCTGATATACGGCCCATTTTGAAACAATTAAAAAGCCGGAAATGTCCGGAAAAGGCCGAAGGTGTACAGAACCCGTTGCTCCGTATGATCGTTGTAATGGGCGTACCATTTTTCGGGGATTGGAAGCGTGCAGCGAGATCTCACGCATCATAATATCGTGCGATACGACCCTTTTTGAAACAATTAAAAAGCCGGAAATATCCGGAAAAGGCCGAAGGTGTACAGAACCCGATGCTCCGTATGCTCGTTGTAAGGGAAGGACCATTTTTGGGGGATCGGCAACGCTCAACGCGTTTTTACACATCATAATATCCTGCTATTCGGCCCGTTTTTGATCACTTAAAATGCCGGAAATGTCCGGAAAAGGCCGAAGGTGTACAGAACCTAATGCTCCGTATGCTCGTTGTAAGGGGCGTACCATTTCTCGGGGATTGGCAGCGCGTAACGTGTTCTCTCACATCATAATATCCTGATAAACGGCACATTTTGAAACAATTAAAAAGCCGGAAAGGTCCGGAAAAGGCCGAAGGTGTACAGAACCCGTTGCTCCGTATGATCGTTGTAATGGGCGTACCATTTTTCGGGGATTGGCAGCGTGCAGCGAGATCTCACACATCATAATATCCTGCGATACGACCCTTTTTGAAACAATTATAAAGCCGGAAATATCCGGAAAAGGCCGAAGGTGTACAGAACCCGTTGCTCCGTATGCTCGTTGTAATGGGCGTACCATTTTTCGGGGCTTGGCAGCGTGCAGCCAGTTCTCACACCTCATAATATCCTGCGATAAGACCCACTTTGATACTATTAAAAAGCCGAAACTGGCCGGAAATGGCCTAATATGTACAAGACAGGATTCTCCGCATGCTGGTTGTATTGGAAGTACCATTCTTCGGGGATTGGCAGCGCGCACCGAGTTCTCTCACATCATAATATCCTGCTATACGGCCCGTTTTTAATCACATAAAATGCCGGAGATGTCCGGAAAAGGCCGAAGGTGTACAGAACCCGATGCTCCGTTTGCTCGTTGTAATGGAAGTACCATATTTGGGGGGTTGGCAGAGAGCAACGAGTTCTCTCACATCATAATATCCTGCGATACGACCCATTTTGAAACAATTAAATAGCCGGAAATGTCCGGAAAATGCCGAAGGTGTACAATACCCGTTGCTCCGTATGCTCGTTGTAATGGAAGGACCATTTTTGGGGGATTGGCAGCGTGCAGCGAATTCTCACACATCATAATATCCTGCGATACGACCCGTTTTTAATCACATAAAATGCCGGAAATGTCCGGAAAATGCCGAAGGTGTACAGAACCTGATGCTACGTATACTCGTTGTAAGGGGCGTTCCATTTCTCGGGGATTGGCAGCGCGTAACGAGTTCTCTCACATCATAATTTCCTCATATACGGCCCATTTTGAAACAATTAAAAAGCCGGAAATGTCCGGAAAAGGCCGAAGGTGTACAGAACCCGTTGCTCCGTATGCTCGTTGTAGAGGGCGTACCATTTTTCGGGGATTGGCAGCGTGCAGCGAGTTCTCACACCTCACAATATCCTGCGAAACGACTCATTTTGAAACTATTAAAAAGCCGAAACTTGCCGGAAAAGGCCGAATATGTACAAGACAGGATTCTCCGCATGCTCGTTGTAATGGAAGTACCATTCTTCGGGGATTGGCAGCGCGCAACGAGTTCTCTCACATCATAATATCCTGATATACGGCCCATTTTGAAACAATTAAAAAGCCAGAAATGTCCGGAAAAGGCCGAAGGTGTACAGAACCCGTTGCTCCCTTTGCTTTTTGTAATGGAAGTACCATTTTTGAGGGGTTGGCAGAGAGCAACTGGTTCTTACACATCATAATATTCTGCGATACGACCCATTTTGAAACAATTAAAAAGATCAAACTGGCCGGAAAAGGCCGAATATGTACAAGACAGGATTCTCCGCATACTCGTTGTATTGGAAGTACCATTCTTCGGGATTGGCAGCGCGCACCGAGTTCCCTCACATCATAATATCCTGCTATACGGCCCGTTTTTAATCACATAAAATGCCGGAGATGTCCGGAAAAGGCCGAAGGTGTACAGAACCCGATGCTCCGTTTGCTCCTTGTAATGGAAGTACCATTTTTGGGGGGTTGGCAGAGAGCAACTGGTTCTTACACATCATAATAATTTGATATACGGCCCATTTTGAAACAATTAAAAAGCCGGAAATGTCCGGAAAAGGCCGAAGGTGTACAGAACCCGTTGCTCCGTATGATCGTTGTAATGGGCGTACCATTTTTCGGGGATTGGAAGCGTGCAGCGAGATCTCACGCATCATAATATCGTGCGATACGACCCTTTTTGAAACAATTAAAAAGCCGGAAATATCCGGAAAAGGCCGAAGGTGTACAGAACCCGATGCTCCGTATGCTCGTTGTAAGGGAAGGACCATTTTTGGGGGATCGGCAACGCTCAACGCGTTTTTACACATCATAATATCCTGCTATTCGGCCCGTTTTTGATCACTTAAAATGCCGGAAATGTCCGGAAAAGGCCGAAGGTGTACAGAACCTAATGCTCCGTATGCTCGTTGTAAGGGGCGTACCATTTCTCGGGGATTGGCAGCGCGTAACGTGTTCTCTCACATCATAATATCCTGATAAACGGCACATTTTGAAACAATTAAAAATCCGGAAAGGTCCGGAAAAGGCCGAAGGTGTACAGAACCCGTTGCTCCGTATGCTCGTTGTAATGGGCGTACCATTTTTCGGGGATTGGCAGCGTGCAGCGAGATCTCACACATCATAGTATCCTGCGATACGACCCTTTTTGAAACAATTATAAAGCCGGAAATATCCGGAAAAGGCCGAAGGTGTACAGAACACGTTGCTCCGTATGCTCGTTGTAATGGGCGTACCATTTTTCGGGGATTGGCAGCGTGCAGCCAGTTCTCACACCTCATAATATCCTGCGATAAGACCCATTTTGATACTATTAAAAAGCCGAAACTGGCCGGAAATGGCCTGATATGTACAAGACAGGATTCTCCGCATGCTGGTTGTATTGGAAGTACCATTCTTCGGGGATTGGCAGCGCGCACCGAGTTCTCTCACATCATAATATCCTGCTATACGGCCCGTTTTTAATCACATAAAATGCCGGAGATGTCCGGAAAAGGCCGAAGGTGTACAGAACCCGATGCTCCGTTTGCTCGTTGTAATGGAAGTACCATATTTGGGGGGTTGGCAGAGAGCAACGAGTTCTCTCACATCATAATATCCTGCGATACGACCCTTTTTGAAACAATTATAAAGCCGGAAATATCCGGAAAAGGCCGAAGGTGTACAGAACACGTTGCTCCGTATGCTCGTTGTAATGGGCGTACCATTTTTCGGGGATTGGCAGCGTGCAGCCAGTTCTCACACCTCATAATATCCTGCGATAAGACCCATTTTGATACTATTAAAAAGCCGAAACTGGCCGGAAATGGCCTGATATGTACAAGACAGGATTCTCCGCATGCTGGTTGTATTGGAAGTACCATTCTTCGGGGATTGGCAGCGCGCACCGAGTTCTCTCACATCATAATATCCTGCTATACGGCCCGTTTTTAATCACATAAAATGCCGGAGATGTCCGGAAAAGGCCGAAGGTGTACAGAACCCGATGCTCCGTTTGCTCGTTGTAATGGAAGTACCATTTTTGGGGGGTTGGCAGAGAGCAACGAGTTCTCTCACATCATAATATCCTGCGATACGACCCATTTTGAAACAATTAAATAGCCGGAAATGTCCGGAAAATGCCGAAGGTGTACAATACCCGTTGCTCCGTATGCTCGTTGTAATGGAAGGACCATTTTTGGGGGATTGGCAGCGTGCAGCGAATTCTCACACATCATAATATCCTGCGATACGACCCGTTTTTAATCACATAAAATGCCGGAAATGTCCGGAAAAGGCCGATGGTGTACAGAACCTGATGCTACGTATACTCGTTGTAAGGGGCGTTCCATTTCTCGGGGATTGGCAGCGCGTATCGAGTTCTCTCACATCATAATATCCTGATATACGGCCCATTTTGAAGCAATTAAAAAGCCGGAAATGTCCGGAAAAGGCCGAAGGTGTACAAAACCCGTTGCTCCGTATGCTCGTTCTAATGGGCGTACCATTTTTCGGGGATTTCCAGCGTGCAGCCAGTTCTCACACCTCATAATATCCTGCGAAACGACTCATTTTGAAACTATTAAAAAGCCGAAACTTGCCGGAAAAGGCCGAATATGTACAAGACAGGATTCTCCGCATGCTCGTTGTAATGGAAGTACCATTCTTCGGGGATTGGCAGCGCGCAACGAGTTCTCTCACATCATAATATCCTGATATACGGCCCATTTTGAAACAATTAAAAAGCCGGAAATGTCCGGAAAAGGCCGAATATGTACAAGACAGGATTCTCCGCATGCTCGTTGTAATGGAAGTACCATTCTTCGGGGATTGGCAGCGCGCAACGAGTTCTCTCACATCATAATATCCTGCTATACGGCCCGTTTTTGATCACATAAAATGCCGGAGATGTCCGGAAAAGGCCGAAGGTGTACAGAACCCGATGCTCCGTTTGCTCGTTGTAATGGAAGTACCATTTTTCGGGGATGGGCAGAGAGCAACTGGTTCTTACACATCATAATATCCTGATATACGGCCCACTTTGAAGCAATTAAAAAGACGGAAATGTCCGGAAAAGGCCGAAGGTGTACAAAACCCGTTGCTCCGTATGCTCGTTCTAATGGGCGTACCATTTTTCGGGGATTTCCAGCGTGCAGCCAGTTCTCACACCTCATAATATCCTGCGATAAGACCCATTTTGATACTATTAAAAAGCCGAAACTGGCCGGAAATGGCCTAATATGTACAAGACAGGATTCTCCGCATGCTGGTTGTATTGGAAGTACCATTTCGGGGATTGGCAGCGCGCACCGAGTTCTCTCACATCATAATATCCTGCGATACGACCCGTTTTTAATCACATAAAATGCCGGAAATGTCCGGAAAAGGCCGAAGGTGTACAGAACCTGATGCTACGTATACTCGTTGTAAGGGGCGTTCCGTTTCTCGGGGATTGGCAGCGCGTAACGAGTTCTCACACATCATAATATCCTGATATACGGCCCATTTTGAAACAATTAAAAAGCCGGAAATGTCCGGAAAAGGCCGAAGGTGTACAGAACCCGTTGCTCCGTATGCTCGTTGTAGTGGGCGTACCATTTTTCGGGGATTGGCAGCGTGCAGCGAGTTCTCACACCTCATAATATCCAGCGAAACGACTCATTTTGAAACTATTAAAAAGCCGAAACTTGCCGGAAAAGGCCGAATATGTACAAGACAGGATTCTCCGCATGCTCGTTGTAATGGAAGTACCATTCTTCGGGGATTGGCAGCGCGCAACGAGTTCTCTCACATCATAATATCCTGCTATACGGCCCGTTTTTAATCACATAAAATGCAGGAGATGTCCGGAAAAGGCCGAAGGTGTACAGAACCCGATGCTCCGTTTGCTCGTTGTAATGGAAGTACCATTCTTCGGAGATTGGCAGCGCGCAACGAGTTCTCTCACATCATAATATCCTGATATACGGCCCACTTTGAAACAATTAAAAAGCCGGAAATGTCCGGAAAATTCCGAAGGTGTACAGAACCCGTTGCTCCCTTTGCTTGTTGTAATGGAAGTACCATTTTTGGGGGGTTGGCAGAGAGCAACTGGTTCTTACACATCATAATATCCTGATATACGGCCCATTTTGAAGCAATTAAAAAGCCGGAGATGTCCGGAAAAGGCCGAAGGTGTACAGAACCCGTTGCTCCGTATGCTCGTTGTAATGGGCGTACCATTTTTCTGGGATTTCCAGCGTGCAGCCAGTTCTCACACCTCATAATATCCTGCGATACGACCCATTTTGAAAGTATTAAAAAGCCGAAACTGGCCGGAAATGGCCGAATATGTACAAGACAGGATTCTCCGCATGCTGGTTGTATTGGAAGTACCATTTCGGGGATTGGCAGCGCGCACCGAGTTCTCTCACATCATAATATCCTGCGATACGACCCGTTTTTAATCACATAAAATGCCGGAAATGTCCGGAAAAGGCCGAAGGTGTACAGAACCTGATGCTACGTATACTCGTTGTAAGGGGCGTTCCGTTTCTCGGGGATTGGCAGCGCGTAACGAGTTCTCACACATCATAATATCCTGATATACGGCCCATTTTGAAACAATTAAAAAGCCGGAAATGTCCGGAAAAGGCCGAAGGTGTACAGAACCCGTTGCTCCGTATGCTCGTTGTAGTGGGCGTACCATTTTTCGGGGATTGGCAGCGTGCAGCGAGTTCTCACACCTCATAATATCCAGCGAAACGACTCATTTTGAAACTATTAAAAAGCCGAAACTTGCCGGAAAATGCCGAATATGTACAAGACAGGATTCTCCGCATGCTCGTTGTAATGGAAGTACCATTCTTCGGGGATTGGCAGCGCGCAACGAGTTCTCTCACATCATAATATCCTGCTATACGGCCCGTTTTTAATCACATAAAATGCAGGAGATGTCCGGAAAAGGCCGAAGGTGTACAGAACCCGATGCTCCGTTTGCTCGTTGTAATGGAAGTACCATTCTTCGGAGATTGGCAGCGCGCAACGAGTTCTCTCACATCATAATATCCTGATATACGGCCCACTTTGAAACAATTAAAAAGCCGGAAATGTCCGGAAAATTCCGAAGGTGTACAGAACCCGTTGCTCCCTTTGCTTGTTGTAATGGAAGTACCATTTTTGGGGGGTTGGCAGAGAGCAACTGGTTCTTACACATCATAATATCCTGATATACGGCCCATTTTGAAGCAATTAAAAAGCCGGAGATGTCCGGAAAAGGCCGAAGGTGTACAGAACCCGTTGCTCCGTATGCTCGTTGTAATGGGCGTACCATTTTTCTGGGATTTCCAGCGTGCAGCCAGTTCTCACACCTCATAATATCCTGCGATACGACCCATTTTGAAAGTATTAAAAAGCCGAAACTGGCCGGAAATGGCCGAATATGTACAAGACAGGATTCTCCGCATGCTCGTTGTAATGGAAGTACCATTCTTCGGGGATTGGCAGCGCGCAACGAGTTCTCTCACATCATAATATCCTGCTATACGGCCCGTTTTTGATCACATAAAATGCCGGAGATGTCCGGAAAAGGCCGAAGGTGTACAGAACCCGATGCTCCGTTTGCTCGTTGTAATGGAAGTACCATTTTTCGGGGATGGGCAGAGAGCAACTGGTTCTTACACATCATAATATCCTGATATACGGCCCACTTTGAAGCAATTAAAAAGACGGAAATGTCCGGAAAAGGCCGAAGGTGTACAAAACCCGTTGCTCCGTATGCTCGTTCTAATGGGCGTACCATTTTTCGGGGATTTCCAGCGTGCAGCCAGTTCTCACACCTCATAATATCCTGCGATAAGACCCATTTTGATACTATTAAAAAGCCGAAACTGGCCGGAAATGGCCTAATATGTACAAGACAGGATTCTCCGCATGCTGGTTGTATTGGAAGTACCATTTCGGGGATTGGCAGCGCGCACCGAGTTCTCTCACATCATAATATCCTGCGATACGACCCGTTTTTAATCACATAAAATGCCGGAAATGTCCGGAAAAGGCCGAAGGTGTACAGAACCTGATGCTACGTATACTCGTTGTAAGGGGCGTTCCGTTTCTCGGGGATTGGCAGCGCGTAACGAGTTCTCACACATCATAATATCCTGATATACGGCCCATTTTGAAACAATTAAAAAGCCGGAAATGTCCGGAAAAGGCCGAAGGTGTACAGAACCCGTTGCTCCGTATGCTCGTTGTAGTGGGCGTACCATTTTTCGGGGATTGGCAGCGTGCAGCGAATTCTCACACCTCATAATATCCAGCGAAACGACTCATTTTGAAACTATTAAAAAGCCGAAACTTGCCGGAAAAGGCCGAATATGTACAAGACAGGATTCTCCGCATGCTCGTTGTAATGGAAGTACCATTCTTCGGGGATTGGCAGCGCGCAACGAGTTCTCTCACATCATAATATCCTGCTATACGGCCCGTTTTTAATCACATAAAATGCAGGAGATGTCCGGAAAAGGCCGAAGGTGTACAGAACCCGATGCTCCGTTTGCTCGTTGTAATGGAAGTACCATTCTTCGGAGATTGGCAGCGCGCAACGAGTTCTCTCACATCATAATATCCTGATATACGGCCCACTTTGAAACAATTAAAAAGCCGGAAATGTCCGGAAAATTCCGAAGGTGTACAGAACCCGTTGCTCCCTTTGCTTGTTGTAATGGAAGTACCATTTTTGGGGGGTTGGCAGAGAGCAACTGGTTCTTACACATCATAATATCCTGATATACGGCCCATTTTGAAGCAATTAAAAAGCCGGAGATGTCCGGAAAAGGCCGAAGGTGTACAGAACCCGTTGCTCCGTATGCTCGTTGTAATGGGCGTACCATTTTTCTGGGATTTCCAGCGTGCAGCCAGTTCTCACACCTCATAATATCCTGCGATACGACCCATTTTGAAAGTATTAAAAAGCCGAAACTGGCCGGAAATGGCCGAATATGTACAAGACAGGATTCTCCGCATGCTCGTTGTAATGGAAGTACCATTCTTCGGGGATTGGCAGCGCGCAACGAGTTCTCTCACATCATAATATCCTGCTATTCGGCCCGTTTTTAATCACATAAAATGCCGGAGATGTCCGGAAAAGGCCGAAGGTGTACAGAACCCGATGCCCCGTTTGCTCGTTGTAATGGAAGTACCATTCTTCGGGGATAGGCAGCGCGCAACGAGTTCTCTCACATCATAATATCCTGATATACGGCCCATTTTGAAACAATTAAAAAGCCGGAAATGTCCGGAAAAGGCCGAAGGTGTACAGAACCCGTTGCTCCGTATGCTCGTTGTAATGGGCGTACCCTTTTTCGTTGATTGGAAGCGTGCAGCGAGATCACAAACATCATAATATCGTGCGATACGACCCTTTTTGAAACAATTAAAAAGCCGGAAATATCCGGAAAAGGCCAAAGGTTTACAGAACCCGATGCTCCGTATGCTCGTTGTAAAGGAAGGACCATTTTTGGGGGATCGGCAACGCTCAACGCGTTTTTACACATCATAATATACTGGTGTACAGAACCTGATGCTCCGTATGCTCGTTGTAAGGGGCGTACCATTTCTCGGGGATTGGCAGCGCGTAACGTGTTCTCTCACATCATAATATCCTGATAAACGGCACATTTTGAAACAATTAAAAAGCCGGAAATGTCCGGAAAAGGCCGAAGGTGTACAGAACCCGTTGCTCCGTATGCTCGTTGTAGTGGGCGTACCATTTTTCGGGGATTGGCAGCGTGCAGCGATCTCTCACACCTCATAATATCCTGCGATACGACCCATTTTGAAACTATTAAAAAGCCGAAACTGGCCGGAAAAGGCCGAATATGTACAAGACAGGATTCTCGTCATGCTCGTTGTAATGGAAGTACCATTCTTCGGGGATTTGCAGCGCGCAACGAGTTCCCTCACATCATAATATCCTGCTATACGGCCCGTTTTTAATCACATAAAATGCCGGCGATGTCCGGAAAAGGCCGAAGGTGTACAGAACCCGATGCTCCGTTTGCTCGTTGTAATGGAAGTACCATTTTTGGGGGGTTGGCAGAGAGCAACGAGTTCTCTCACATCATAATATCCTGCGATACGACCCGTTTTGAGACAATAAAATAGCCGGAAATGTCCGGAAAATGCCGAAGGTGTACAGAACCCGTTGCTCCGTATGCTCGTTGTAATGGAAGGACCATTTTTGGGGGATTGGCAGCGTGCAGCGAGTTCTCACACATCATAATATCCTGCGATACGACCCGTTTTTAATCACATAAAATGCCGGAAATGTTCGGAAAAGGCCGAAGGTGTACAGAACCTGATGCTACGTATACTCGTTGTAAGGGGCGTTCCATTTCTCGGGGATTGGCTGCGCGTAACGAGTTCTCTCACATCATAATATCCTGATATACGGCCCATTTTGAAACAATTAAAAAGCCGGAAATGTCCGGAAAAGGCCGAAGGTCTACAGAACCCGTTGCTCCGTATGCTCGTTGTAGTGGGCGTACCATTTTTCGGGGATTGGCAGCGTGCAGCGAGTTCTCTCACCTCATAATATCCTGCGAAACGACTCATTTTGAAACTATTAAAAAGCCGAAACTTGCCGGAAAAGGCCGAATATGTACAAGACAGTATTCTCCGCATGCTCGTTGTATTGGAAGTACCATTCTTCGGGGAATGGCAGCGCGCAACGAGTTCTCTCACATCATAATATCCTGATATACGGCCCATTTTGAAACAATTAAAAAGCCGGAAATGTCCGGAAAAGGCCGAAGGTCTACAGAACCCGTTGCTCCGTATGCTCGTTGTAGTGGGCGTACCATTTTTCGGGGATTGGCAGCGTGCAGCGAGTTCTCTCACCTCATAATATCCTGCGAAACGACTCATTTTGAAACTATTAAAAAGCCGAAGCTTGCCGGAAAAGGCCGAATATGTACAAGACAGTATTCTCCGCATGCTCGTTGTATTGGAAGTACCATTCTTCGGGGAATGGCAGCGCGCAACGAGTTCTCTCACATCATAATATCCTGATATACGGCCCATTTTGAAACAATTAAAAAGCCGGAAATGTCCGGAAAAGGCCGAAGGTGTACAGAACCCGTTGCTCCCTTTGCTTGTTGTAATGGAAGTACCATTTTTGGGGGGTTGGCAGAGAGCAACTGGTTCTTACACATCATAATATCCAGATATACGGCCCATTTTGATGCAATTAAAAAACCGGAAATGTCCGGAAAAGGCCGAAGGTGTACAGAAACCATTGCTCCGTATGCTCGTTGTAATGGGCGTACCATTTTTCGGGGATTTCCAGCGTGCAGCCAGTTCTCACACCTCATAATATCCTGCGATACGACCCATTTTGAAAAAATTAAAAAGACGAAACTGGCCGGGAAAGGCCGAATATGTACAAGACAGGATTCTCCGCATGCTCGTTGTAATGGAAGTACCATTCTTCGGGGATTGGCAGCGCGCAACGAGTTCTCTCACATCGTAATATCCTGCTATACGGCCCGTTTTTACTCACATAAAATGCCGGAGATGTCCGGAAAAGGCAGAAGGTGTACAGAACCCGATGCTCCGTTTGCTCGTTGTAATGGAAGTACCATTTTTCGGGGATGGGCAGCGTGCAGCGTGTTCTCACACATCATAATAACCTGCGATACGACCCATTTTGAAACAATTAAATAGCCGGAAATGTCAGGAAAATGCCGAAGGTGTACAGAACCCGTTGCTCCGTATGCTCGTTGTAATGGGCATACCATTTTTCGGGGATTGGCAGCGTGCAGCGAGTTCTCACACATCATAATATCCTGCGATACGACCCATTTTGAAACAATTAAAAAGCCGGAAATGTCCGGAAAATGCCGAAGGTGTACAGAACCCGTTGCTCCGTATGCTCGTTGTAATGGGCGTACTATTTTTCGGGGATTGGAATCGTGCAGCGAGATCTCACACATCATAATATCGTGCCATACGACCCTTTTTGAAACAATTAAAAAGCCGGAAATATCCGGAAAAGGCCGAAGGTGTACAGAACCCGATGCTCCGTATGCTCGTTGTAATGGATGTACCATTTTTGGGGGGTTGGCAGAGAGCAACTGGTTCTTACACATCATAATATCCTGATATACGGCCCTTTTTGAAGCAATTAAAAAGCCGGAAATGTCCGGAAAAGGCCGAAGGTGTACAGAACCCGTTGCTCCGTATGCTCGTTGTAATGGGCGTTCCATTTTTCGGGGATTTCCAGCGTGCAGCCAGTTCTCACACCTCATAATATCCTGCGATACGACCCATTTTGAAACTATTAAAAAGCCGAAACTGGCCGGAAATGGCCGAATATGTACAAGACAGGATTCTCCGCATGCTCGTTGTAATGGAAGTACCATTCTTCGGGGATTCGCAGCGCGCAACGAGTTCTCTCACATCATAATATCCTGCCATACGGCCCGTTTTTAATCACATAAAATTCCGGAGATGTCCGGAATGGCCGAAGGTGTACAGAACCCGTTGCTCCGTATGCTCGTTGTAATGGGCGTACTATTTTTCGGCGATTTGAAGCGTGCAGCGAGATCTCACACATCATAATATCGTGCCATACGACCCTTTTTGAAACAATTAAAAAGCCGGAAATATCCGGAAAAGGCCGAAGGTGTACAGAACCCGATGCTCCGTATGCTCGTTGTAATGGATGTACCATTCTTCGGGGATTGGCAGCGCGCAACGAGTTCTCTCACATCATAATATCCCGCGATACGACCCATTTTGAAACAATTAAAAAGCCGGAAATGTCCGGAAAATGCCGAAGGTGTACAGAACCCGTTGCTCCGTATGCTCGTTGTAATGGAAGGACCATTTTTGGGGGATTGGCAGCGTGCAGCGAGTTCTCACACATCATAATATCCTGCGATACGACCCATTTTGAAACAACTAAAAAGACGAAACTGGCCGGAAAAGGCCGAATATGTACAAGACAGGATTCTCCGCATGCTCGTTGTAATGGAAGTACCATTCTTCGGGGATGGGCAGCGCGCAACGAGTTCTCTCACATCATAATATCCTGCTATACGGCCCGTTTGTAATCACATAAAATGCCGGAGATGTCCGGAAAAGGCCGAAGGTGTACAGAACCCGATGCTCCGTTTGCTCGTTGTAATGGAAGTACCATTTTTCGGGGAAGGGCAGCGTGCAGCGTGTTCTCACACATTATAATATCCTGCGATACGACCCATTTTGAAACAATTTAATAGCCGGAAATGTCCGGAAAAGGCCGAAGGTGTACAGAACCCGTTGCTCCGTATGCTCGTTGTAATGGTCGTACCATTTTTCGGGGATTGGCAGCGTGCAGCGAGTTCTCACACATCATAATATCCTGCGATACGACCCATTTTGAAACAATTAAAAACACGAAACTGGCCGGAAAAGGCCGAATATGTACAAGACAGGATTCTCCGCATGCTCGTTGTATTGGAAGTACCATTCTTCGGGGATTGGCAGCGCGCACCGAGTTCTCTCACATCAGAATATCCTGCTATACGGCCCGTTTTTAATCACATAAAATGCCGGAGATGTCCGGAAAAGGCCGAAGGTGTACAGAACCCGATACTCCGTTTGCTCGTTGTGATGGAAGTACCATTTTTGGGGGGTTGGCAGAGAGCAACTGGTTCTTACACATCATAATAATCTGACATACGGCCCATTTTGAAACAATTAAAAAGCCGGAAATATCCGGAAAAGCCCGAAGGTGTACAGAACCCGATGCTCCATATGCTCGTTGTAAGGGAAGGACCATTTTTGGGGTATTGGCAACGCACAACGCGTTTTTAAACATCATAATATCCTGCTATACGGCCCGTTTTTAATCACATAAAATGCCGGAGATGTCCGGAAAAGGCCGAAGGTGTACAGAACCTGATGCTCCGTATGCTCGTTGTAAGGGGCGTACCATTTCTCGGGGATTGGCAACGCGTAACGAGTTCTCTCACATCATAATATCCTGAAATACGGCCCCTTTTGAAACAATTAAAAAGCCGGAAATGTCCGGAAAAGGCCGAAGGTGTACAGAACCTGATGCTCCGTATGCTCGTTGTAAGGGGCGTACCATTTCTCAGGGATTGGCAGCGCGTAGCGAATTCTCTCACATCATAATATCCTGATATACGGCCCATTCTGAAACAATTAATAAGCCGGAAATGTCTAGAAAAGGCCGAAGGTGTACAGAACCCGTTGCTCCGTATGCTCGTTGTAATGGGCGTACCATTTTTCGGGGATTGGCAGCGTGCAGCGAGTTCTCACACCTCATAATATCCTGCGATACGACTCATTTTGAAACTATTAAAAAGCCGATACTGGCCGGAAAAGGCCGAATATGTACAAGACAGGATTCTCCGCATGCTCGTTGTAATGGAAGTACCATTCTTCGGGGATTGGCAGCGCGCAACGAGTTCTCTCACATCATAATATCCTGCTATACGGCCCGTTTTTAATCACATAAAATGCCGGAGATGTCCGGAAAAGGCCGAAGCTGTACAGAACCCGATGCCCCGTTTGCTCGTTGTAATGGAAGTACCATTTTTCGGGGATGGGCAGCGTGCAGCGAGTTCTCACACCTCATAATATCCTGCGAAACGACTCATTTTGAAACTATTAAAAAGCCGAAACTTGCCGGAAAAGGCCGAATATGTACAAGACAGGATTCTCCGCATGCTCGTTGTAATGGAAGTACCATTCTTCGGGGATAGGCAGCGCGCAACGAGTTCTCTCACATCATAATATCCTGATATACGGCCCATTTTGAAACAATTAAAAAGCCGGAAATGTCCGGAAAAGGCCGAAGGTGTACAGAACCCGTTGCTCCGTATGCTCGTTGTAATGGGCGTACCCTTTTTCGTTGATTGGAAGCGTGCAGCGAGATCACAAACATCATAATATCGTGCGATACGACCCTTTTTGAAACAATTAAAAAGCCGGAAATATCCGGAAAAGGCCAAAGGTTTACAGAACCCGATGCTCCGTATGCTCGTTGTAAGGGAAGGACCATTTTTGGGGGATCGGCAACGCTCAACGCGTTTTTACACATCATAATATACTGGTGTACAGAACCTGATGCTCCGTATGCTCGTTGTAAGGGGCGTACCATTTCTCGGGGATTGGCAGCGCGTAACGTGTTCTCTCACATCATAATATCCTGATAAACGGCACATTTTGAAACAATTAAAAAGCCGGAAATGTCCGGAAAAGGCCGAAGGTGTACAGAACCCGTTGCTCCGTATGCTCGTTGTAGTGGGCGTACCATTTTTCGGGGATTTCCAGCGTGCAGCCAGTTCTCACACCTCATAATATCCTGCGATACGACCCATTTTGAAAAAATTAAAAAGACGAAACTGGCCGGGAAAGGCCGAATATGTACAAGACAGGATTCTCCGCATGCTCGTTGTAATGGAAGTACCATTCTTCGGGGATTGGCAGCGCGCAACGAGTTCTCTCACATCGTAATATCCTGCTATACGGCCCGTTTTTACTCACATAAAATGCCGGAGATGTCCGGAAAAGGCAGAAGGTGTACAGAACCCGATGCTCCGTTTGCTCGTTGTAATGGAAGTACCATTTTTCGGGGATGGGCAGCGTGCAGCGTGTTCTCACACATCATAATAACCTGCGATACGACCCATTTTGAAACAATTAAATAGCCGGAAATGTCAGGAAAATGCCGAAGGTGTACAGAACCCGTTGCTCCGTATGCTCGTTGTAATGGGCATACCATTTTTCGGGGATTGGCAGCGTGCAGCGAGTTCTCACACATCATAATATCCTGCGATACGACCCATTTTGAAACAATTAAAAAGCCGGAAATGTCCGGAAAATGCCGAAGGTGTACAGAACCCGTTGCTCCGTATGCTCGTTGTAATGGGCGTACTATTTTTCGGGGATTGGAATCGTGCAGCGAGATCTCACACATCATAATATCGTGCCATACGACCCTTTTTGAAACAATTAAAAAGCCGGAAATATCCGGAAAAGGCCGAAGGTGTACAGAACCCGATGCTCCGTATGCTCGTTGTAATGGATGTACCATTTTTGGGGGGTTGGCAGAGAGCAACTGGTTCTTACACATCATAATATCCTGATATACGGCCCTTTTTGAAGCAATTAAAAAGCCGGAAATGTCCGGAAAAGGCCGAAGGTGTACAGAACCCGTTGCTCCGTATGCTCGTTGTAATGGGCGTACCATTTTTCGGGGATTTCCAGCGTGCAGCCAGTTCTCACACCTCATAATATCCTGCGATACGACCCATTTTGAAACTATTAAAAAGCCGAAACTGGCCGGAAATGGCCGAATATGTACAAGACAGGATTCTCCGCATGCTCGTTGTAATGGAAGTACCATTCTTCGGGGATTCGCAGCGCGCAACGAGTTCTCTCACATCATAATATCCTGCCATACGGCCCGTTTTTAATCACATAAAATGCCGGAGATGTCCGGAAAAGGCCGAAGGTGTACAGAACCCGTTGCTCCGTATGCTCGTTGTAATGGGCGTACTATTTTTCGGCGATTTGAAGCGTGCAGCGAGATCTCACACATCATAATATCGTGCCATACGACCCTTTTTGAAACAATTAAATAGCCGGAAATATCCGGAAAAGGCCGAAGGTGTACAGAACCCGATGCTCCGTATGCTCGTTGTAATGGATGTACCATTCTTCGGGGATTGGCAGCGCGCAACGAGTTCTCTCACATCATAATATCCCGCGATACGACCCATTTTGAAACAATTAAAAAGCCGGAAATGTCCGGAAAATGCCGAAGGTGTACAGAACCCGTTGCTCCGTATGCTCGTTGTAATGGAAGGACCATTTTTGGGGGATTGGCAGCGTGCAGCGAGTTCTCACACATCATAATATCCTGCGATACGACCCATTTTGAAACAACTAAAAAGACGAAACTGGCCGGAAAAGGCCGAATATGTACAAGACAGGATTCTCCGCATGCTCGTTGTAATGGAAGTACCATTCTTCGGGGATGGGCAGCGCGCAACGAGTTCTCTCACATCATAATATCCTGCTATACGGCCCGTTTGTAATCACATAAAATGCCGGAGATGTCCGGAAAAGGCCGAAGGTGTACAGAACCCGATGCTCCGTTTGCTCGTTGTAATGGAAGTACCATTTTTCGGGGAAGGGCAGCGTGCAGCGTGTTCTCACACATTATAATATCCTGCGATACGACCCATTTTGAAACAATTTAATAGCCGGAAATGTCCGGAAAAGGCCGAAGGTGTACAGAACCCGTTGCTCCGTATGCTCGTTGTAATGGTCGTACCATTTTTCGGGGATTGGCAGCGTGCAGCGAGTTCTCACACATCATAATATCCTGCGATACGACCCATTTTGAAACAATTAAAAACACGAAACTGGCCGGAAAAGGCCGAATATGTACAAGACAGGATTCTCCGCATGCTCGTTGTATTGGAAGTACCATTCTTCGGGGATTGGCAGCGCGCACCGAGTTCTCTCACATCAGAATATCCTGCTATACGGCCCGTTTTTAATCACATAAAATGCCGGAGATGTCCGGAAAAGGCCGAAGGTGTACAGAACCCGATACTCCGTTTGCTCGTTGTGATGGAAGTACCATTTTTGGGGGGTTGGCAGAGAGCAACTGGTTCTTACACATCATAATAATCTGACATACGGCCCATTTTGAAACAATTAAAAAGCCGGAAATATCCGGAAAAGGCCAAAGGTTTACAGAACCCGATGCTCCGTATGCTCGTTGTAAGGGAAGGACCATTTTTGGGGGATCGGCAACGCTCAACGCGTTTTTACACATCATAATATACTGGTGTACAGAACCTGATGCTCCGTATGCTCGTTGTAAGGGGCGTACCATTTCTCGGGGATTGGCAGCGCGTAACGTGTTCTCTCACATCATAATATCCTGATAAACGGCACATTTTGAAACAATTAAAAAGCCGGAAATGTCCGGAAAAGGCCGAAGGTGTACAGAACCCGATGCTCCGTTTGCTCGTTGTAATGGAAGTACCATTTTTGGGGGGTTGGCAGAGAGCAACGAGTTCTCTCACATCATAATATCCTGCGATACGACCCGTTTTGAGACAATAAAATAGCCGGAAATGTCCGGAAAATGCCGAAGGTGTACAGAACCCGTTGCTCCGTATGCTCGTTGTAATGGAAGGACCATTTTTGGGGGATTGGCAGCGTGCAGCGAGTTCTCACACATCATAATATCCTGCGATACGACCCGTTTTTAATCACATAAAATGCCGGAAATGTTCGGAAAAGGCCGAAGGTGTACAGAACCTGATGCTACGTATACTCGTTGTAAGGGGCGTTCCATTTCTCGGGGATTGGCAGCGCGTAACGTGTTCTCTCTCATCATAATATCCTGATAAACGGCACATTTTGAAACAATTAAAAAGCCGGAAATGTCCGGAAAAGGCCGAAGGTGTACAGAACCCGTTGCTCCGTATGCTCGTTGTAATGGGCGTACCATTTTTCGGGGATTGGCAGCGTGCAGCGAGTTCTCACACCTCATAATATCCTGCGATACGACTCATTTTGAAACTATTAAAAAGCCGAAACTGGCCGGAAAAGGCCGAATATGTACAAGACAGGATTCTCCGCATGCTCGTTGTAATGGAAGTACCATTCTTCGGGGATTGGCAGCGCGCAACGAGTTCTCTCACATCATAATATCCTGATATACGGCCCATTTTGAAACAAAAAAATAGCCGGAAATGTCCGGAAAAGGCCGAAGGTGTACAGAACCGGTTGCTCCCTTTGCTTGTTGTAATGGAAGTACCGTTTTTGGGGGGTTGGCAGAGAGCAACTGGTTCTTACACATCATAACATCCTGATATACGGTCCATTTTGAAGCAATTAAAAAGCCGGAAATGTCCGGAAAAGGCCGAAGGTGTACAGAACCCGTTGCTCCGTATGCTCGTTGTAATGAGCGTACCATTTTTCGGGGATTTCCAGCGTGCAGCCGGTTCTCACACCTCATAATATCCTGCGATACGACCCATTTTGAAACTATTAAAAAGCCGAAACTGGCCGGAAATGGCCGAATATGTACAAGACAGGATTCTCCGCATGGTCGTTGTAATGGAAGTACCATTCTTCGGGGATTGGCAGCGCGCAACGAGTTCCCTCACATCATAATATCCTGCTATACGGCCCGTTTTTAATCACATGAAATGCCGGAGATGTCCGGAAAAGGCCGAAGGTGTACAGAACCCAATGCTCCGTTTGCTCGTTGTAAGGGGCGTACCATTTCTCGGGGATTGGCAGCGCGTAACGTGTTCTCTCTCATCATAATATCCTGCGATACGACCCATTTTGAAACAATTAAAAAGCCGAAACTGGCCGGAAAAGGCCGAAAATGTACAAGACAGGATTCTCCGGATGCTGGTTGTATTGGAAGTACCATTCTGCGGGGATTGCCAGCGCGCACCGTGTTCTCTCACATCATAATATCCTGCTATTCTGCCCGTTTTTGATCACTTAATATGCCGGAAATGTCCGGAAAAGGCCGAAGGTGTACAGAACCTGATGCTCCGTATGCTCGTTGTAAGGGGCGTACCATTTCTCGGGGATTGGCAGCGCGTAACGTGTTCTCTCACATCATAATATCCTGATAAACGGCACATTTTGAAACAATTAAAAAGCCGGAAATGTCCGGAAAATGCCGAAGGTGTACAGAACCCGTTGCTCCGTATGCTCGTTGTAGTGGGCGTACCATTTTTCGGGGATTGGCAGCGTGCAGCGAGATCTCAAACATCATAATATCCTGCGATACGACCCTTTTTGAAACAATTAAAAAGCCGGTAATATCCGGAAAAGGCCGAAGGTGTACAGAACCCGTTGCTCCGTATGCTCGTTGTAATGGAAGTACCATTTTTGGGGGGTTGGCAGAGAGCAACTGGTTCTTACACATCATAATATCCTGATATACGGCCCATTTTGAAACAATTAAAAAGCCGGAAATGTCCGGAAAAGGCCGAAGGTGTACAGAACCCGTTGCTCCCTTTGCTTGTTGTAATGGAAGTACCATTTTTGGGGGGTTGGCAGAGAGCAACTGGTTCTTACACATCATAATATCCTGATATACGGCCCATTTTGAAGCAATTAAAAAGCCGGAAATGTCCGGAAAAGGCCGAAGGTGTACAGAACCCGTTGCTCCGTATGCTCGTTGTAATGGGCGTACCATTTTTCGGGGATTTCCAGCGTGCAGCCAGTTCTCACACCTCTTAATATCCTGCGATACGACCCATTTTGAAACTATTAAAAAGCCGAAACTGGCCGGAAATGGCCGAATATGTACAAGACAGGATTCTCCGCATGCTCGTTGTAATGGAAGTACCATTCTTCGGGGATTGGCAGCGCGCAACGAGTTCTCTCACATCATAATATCCTGATATACGGCCCATTTTGAAACAATTAAAAAGCCGGAAATGTCCGGAAAAGGCCGAAGGTGTACAGAACCCAATGCTCCGTTTGCTCGTTGTAATGGCAGTACCATTTTTGGGGGGTTGGCAGAGAGCAACTGGTTCTTACACATCATAATATCCTGATATACGGCCCATTTTGAAACAATTAAAAAGCCGGAAATATCCGGAAAAGGCCGAAGGTGTACAGAACCCGTTGCTCCGTATGCTCGTTGTAATGGAATTACCATTTTTCGGGGATTGGCAACGCTCAACGCGTTTTTACACATCATAATATCCTGCTATTCGGCCCATTTTTGATCACTTAAAATGCCGGAAATGTCCGGAAAAGGCCGAAGGTGTACAGAACCTGATGCTCCGTATGCTCGTTGTAAGGGGCGTACCATTTCTCGGGGATTGGCAGCGCGTAACGTGTTCTCTCTCATCATAATATCCTGATAAACGGCACATTTTGAAACAATTAAAAAGCCGGAAATGTCCGGAAAAGGCCGAAGGTGTACAGAACCCGTTGCTCCGTATGCTCGTTGTAGTGGGCGTACCATTTTTCGGGGATTGGCAGCGTGCTGCGAGTTCTCACACCTCATAATATCCGGCGATACGACTCATTTTGAAACTATTAAAAAGCCGATACTGGCCGGAAAAGGCCGAATATGTACAAGACAGGATTCTCCGCATGCTCGTTGTAATGGAAGTACCATTCTTCGGGGATTGGCAGCGCGCAACGAGTTCTCTCACATCATAATATCCTGATATAGGGCCCATTTTTAATCACATGAAATGCCGGATATGTCCGGAAAAGCCCGAAGGTGTACAGAACCCAATGCTCCGTTTGCTCGTTGTAATGGAAGTACCATTTTTCGGGGATTGGCAGCGTGCAGCGAGTTCTCACACCTCATAATATCCTGCGATACGACTCATTTTGAAACTGTTAAAAAGCCGAAACTGGCCGGAAAAGGCCGAATATGTACAAGAGAGGATTCTCCGCATGCTCGTTGTAATGGAAGTACCATTCTTCGGGGATTGACAGAGCGCAACGAGTTCTCTCACATCATAATATCCTGATATACGGCCCATTTTGAAACAAAAAAATAGCCTGAAATGTCCGGAAAAAGCCGAAGGTGTACAGAACCGGTTGCTCCCTTTGCTTGTTGTAATGGAACTACCGTTTTTGGGGGGTTGGCAGAGAGCAACTGGTTCTTACACATCATAACATCCTGATATACGGCCCATTTTGAAGCAATTAAAAAGCCGGAAATGTCCGGAAAAGGCCGAAGGTGTACAGAACCCGTTGCTCCGTATGCTCGTTGTAATGGGCGTACCATTTTTCGGGGATTTCCAGCGTGCAGCCAGTTCTCACACCTCATAATATCCTGCGATACGACCCATTTTGAAACTATTAAAAAGCCGAAACTGGCCGGAAATGGCCGAATATGTACAAGACAGGATTCTCCGCATGGTCGTTGTAATGGAAGTACCATTCTTCGGGGATTGGCAGCGCGCAACGAGTTCCCTCACATCATAATATCCTGCTATGCGGCCCGTTTTTAATCACATGAAATGCCGGAGATGTCCGGAAAAGGCCGAAGGTGTACAGAACCCAATGATCCGTTTGCTCGTTGTAATGGAAGTACCATTTTTGGGGGGTTGGCAGAGAGCACCTGGTTCTTACACATCATAATATCCTGATATACGGCCCATTTTGAAACAATTAAAAAGCCGGAAATATCCGGAAAAGGCCGAAGGTGTACAGAACCCGTTGCTCCGTATGCTCGTTGTAATGGAAGGACCATTTTTGGGGGATTGGCAACGCTCAACGCGTTTTTACACATCATAATATCCTGCTATTCGGCCCATTTTTGATCACTTAAAATGCCGGAAATGTCCGGAAAAGGCCGAAGGTGTACAGAACCTGATGCTCCGTATGCTCGTTGTAAGGGGCGTACCATTTCTCGGGGATTGGCAGCGCGTAACGTGTTCTCTCTCATCATAATATCCTGATAAACGGCACATTTTGAAACAATTAAAAAGCCGGAAATGTCCGGAAAAGGCCGAAGGTGTACAGAACCCGTTGCTCCGTATGCTCGTTGTAGTGGGCGTACCATTTCTCGGGGATTGGCAGCGCGTAACGTGTTCTCTCACATCATAATATCCTGATAAACGGCACATTTTGAAACAATTAAAAAGCCGGAAATGTCCGGAAAAGGCCGAAGGTGTACAGAACCCGTTGCTCCGTATGCTCGTTGTAGTGGGCGTACCATTTTTCGGGGATTGGCAGCGTGCAGCGAGATCTCAAACATCATAATATCCTGCGATACGACCCTTTTTGAAACAATTAAAAAGCCGGTAATATCCGGAAAAGGCCGAAGGTGTACAGAACCCGTTGCTTCGTACGCTCGTTGTAATGGAAGGACCATTTTTGGGGGATTGGCAGCGTGCAGCGAGTTCTCACACCTCATAATATCCTGCGAAACGGCTCATTTTGAAACTATTAAAATGCCGAAACTTGCCGGAAAAGGCCGAATATGTACAAGACAGGATTCTCCGCATGCTCGTTGTAATGGAAGTACCATTCTTCGGGGATTGGCAGCGCGCAACGATTTCTCTCACATCATAATATCCTGATATACGGCCCATTTTGAAACAATTAAAATGCCGGAAATGTCCGGAAAAGGCCGAAGGTGTACAGAACCTGATGCTCCGTATGCTCGTTGTAAGGGGCGTACCATTTCTCGGGGATTGGCAGCGCGTAACGTGTTCTCTCTCATCATAATATCCTGATAAACGGCACATTTTGAAACAATTAAAAAGCCGGAAATGTCCGGAAAAGGCCGAAGGTGTACAGAACCCGTTGCTCCGTATGCTCGTTGTAGTGGGCGTACCATTTTTCGGGGATTGGCAGCGTGCTGCGAGTTCTCACACCTCATAATATCCGGCGATACGACTCATTTTGAAACTATTAAAAAGCCGATACTGGCCGGAAAAGGCCGAATATGTACAAGACAGGATTCTCCGCATGCTCGTTGTAATGGAAGTACCATTCTTCGGGGATTGGCAGCGCGCAACGAGTTCTCTCACATCATAATATCCTGATATAGGGCCCATTTTTAATCACATGAAATGCCGGATATGTCCGGAAAAGCCCGAAGGTGTACAGAACCCAATGCTCCGTTTGCTCGTTGTAATGGAAGTACCATTTTTCGGGGATTGGCAGCGTGCAGCGAGTTCTCACACCTCATAATATCCTGCGATACGACTCATTTTGAAACTGTTAAAAAGCCGAAACTGGCCGGAAAAGGCCGAATATGTACAAGAGAGGATTCTCCGCATGCTCGTTGTAATGGAAGTACCATTCTTCGGGGATTGACAGAGCGCAACGAGTTCTCTCACATCATAATATCCTGATATACGGCCCATTTTGAAACAAAAAAATAGCCTGAAATGTCCGGAAAAAGCCGAAGGTGTACAGAACCGGTTGCTCCCTTTGCTTGTTGTAATGGAACTACCGTTTTTGGGGGGTTGGCAGAGAGCAACTGGTTCTTACACATCATAACATCCTGATATACGGCCCATTTTGAAGCAATTAAAAAGCCGGAAATGTCCGGAAAAGGCCGAAGGTGTACAGAACCCGTTGCTCCGTATGCTCGTTGTAATGGGCGTACCATTTTTCGGGGATTTCCAGCGTGCAGCCAGTTCTCACACCTCATAATATCCTGCGATACGACCCATTTTGAAACTATTAAAAAGCCGAAACTGGCCGGAAATGGCCGAATATGTACAAGACAGGATTCTCCGCATGGTCGTTGTAATGGAAGTACCATTCTTCGGGGATTGGCAGCGCGCAACGAGTTCCCTCACATCATAATATCCTGCTATGCGGCCCGTTTTTAATCACATGAAATGCCGGAGATGTCCGGAAAAGGCCGAAGGTGTACAGAACCCAATGATCCGTTTGCTCGTTGTAATGGAAGTACCATTTTTGGGGGGTTGGCAGAGAGCACCTGGTTCTTACACATCATAATATCCTGATATACGGCCCATTTTGAAACAATTAAAAAGCCGGAAATATCCGGAAAAGGCCGAAGGTGTACAGAACCCGTTGCTCCGTATGCTCGTTGTAATGGAAGGACCATTTTTGGGGGATTGGCAACGCTCAACGCGTTTTTACACATCATAATATCCTGCTATTCGGCCCATTTTTGATCACTTAAAATGCCGGAAATGTCCGGAAAAGGCCGAAGGTGTACAGAACCTGATGCTCCGTATGCTCGTTGTAAGGGGCGTACCATTTCTCGGGGATTGGCAGCGCGTAACGTGTTCTCTCTCATCATAATATCCTGATAAACGGCACATTTTGAAACAATTAAAAAGCCGGAAATGTCCGGAAAAGGCCGAAGGTGTACAGAACCCGTTGCTCCGTATGCTCGTTGTAGTGGGCGTACCATTTCTCGGGGATTGGCAGCGCGTAACGTGTTCTCTCACATCATAATATCCTGATAAACGGCACATTTTGAAACAATTAAAAAGCCGGAAATGTCCGGAAAAGGCCGAAGGTGTACAGAACCCGTTGCTCCGTATGCTCGTTGTAGTGGGCGTACCATTTTTCGGGGATTGGCAGCGTGCAGCGAGATCTCAAACATCATAATATCCTGCGATACGACCCTTTTTGAAACAATTAAAAAGCCGGTAATATCCGGAAAAGGCCGAAGGTGTACAGAACCCGTTGCTTCGTACGCTCGTTGTAATGGAAGGACCATTTTTGGGGGATTGGCAGCGTGCAGCGAGTTCTCACACCTCATAATATCCTGCGAAACGGCTCATTTTGAAACTATTAAAATGCCGAAACTTGCCGGAAAAGGCCGAATATGTACAAGACAGGATTCTCCGCATGCTCGTTGTAATGGAAGTACCATTCTTCGGGGATTGGCAGCGCGCAACGATTTCTCTCACATCATAATATCCTGATATACGGCCCATTTTGAAACAATTAAAAAGCCGGAAATGTCCGGAAAAGGCCGAAGGTGTACAGAACCCGTTGCTCCCTTTGCTTGTTGTAATGGAAGTACCATTTTTGGGGGGTTGGCAGAGAGCAACTGGTTCTTACACATCATAATATCCTGATATACGGCCCATTTTGAAGCAATTAAAAAGCCGGAAATGTCCGGAAAAGGCCGAAGGTGTACAGAACCCGTTGCTCCGTATGCTCGTTGTAATGGGCGTACCATTTTTCGGGGATTTCCAGCGTGCAGCCAGTTCTCACACCTCATAATATCCTGCGATACGACCCATTTTGAAACTATTAAAAAGCCGAAACTGGCCGGAAATGGCCGAATATGTACAAGACAGGATTCTCCGCATGGTCGTTGTAATGGAAGTACCATTCTTCGGGGATTGGCAGCGCGCAACGAGTTCTCTCACATCATAATATCCTGATATACGGCCCATTTTGAAACAATTAAAAAGCCGGAAATGTCCGGAAAAGGCCGAAGGTGTACAGAACCCAATGCTCCGTTTGCTCGTTGTAATGGAAGTACCATTTTTGGGGGGTTGGCAGAGAGCAACTGGTTCTTACACATCATAATATCCTGATATACGGCCCATTTTGAAACAATTAAAAAGCCGGAAATATCCGGAAAAGGCCGAAGGTGTACAGAACCCGTTGCTCCGTATGCTCGTTGTAATGGAATTACCATTTTTCGGGAATTGGCAACGCTCAACGCGTTTTCACACATCATAATATCCTGCTATTCGGCCCATTTTTGATCACTTAAAATGCCGGAAATGTCCGGAAAAGGCCGAAGGTGTACAGAACCTGATGCTCCGTATGCTCGTTGTAAGGGGCGTACCATTTCTCGGGGATTGGCAGCGCGTAACGTGTTCTCTCTCATCATAATATCCTGATAAACGGCACATTTTGAAACAATTAAAAAGCCGGAAATGTCCGGAAAAGGCCGAAGGTGTACAGAACCCGTTGCTCCGTATGCTCGTTGTAGTGGGCGTACCATTTTTCGGGGATTGGCAGCGTGCAGCGAGATCTCAAACATCATAATATTCTGCGATACGACCCTTTTTGAAACAATTAAAAAGCCGGTAATATCCGGAAAAGGCGGAAGGTGTACAGAACCCGTTGCTCCGTATGCTCGTTGTAATGGAAGGACCATTTTTGGGGGATTGGCAGCGTGCAGCGAGTTCTCACACCTCATAATATCCTGCGAAACGACTCATTTTGAAATATTAAAATGCCGAAACTTGCCGGAAAAGGCCGAATATGTACAAGACAGGATTCTCCGCATGCTCGTTGTAATGGAAGTACCATTCTTCGGGGATTGGCAGCGCGCAACGAGTTCTCTCACATCATAATATCCTGATATAGGGCCCATTTTGAAACAATTAAAAAGCCGGAAATGTCCGGAAAAGGCCGAAGGTGTACAGAACCTGATGCTCCGTATGCTCGTTGTAAGGGGCGTACCATTTCTCGGGGATTGGCAGCGCGTAACGTGTTCTCTCACATCATAATATCCTGATAAACGGCACATTTTGAAACAATTAAAAAGCCGGAAATGTCCGGAAAAGGCCGAAGGTGTACAGAACCCGTTGCTCCGTATGCTCGTTGTAGTGGGCGTACCATTTTTCGGGGATTGGCAGCGTGCAGCGAGATCTCAAACATCATAATATTCTGCGATACGACCCTTTTTGAAACAATTAAAAAGCCGGTAATATCCGGAAAAGGCGGAAGGTGTACAGAACCCGTTGCTCCGTATGCTCGTTGTAATGGAAGGACCATTTTTGGGGGATTGGCAGCGTGCAGCGAGTTCTCACACCTCATAATATCCTGCGAAACGACTCATTTTGAAATATTAAAATGCCGAAACTTGCCGGAAAAGGCCGAATATGTACAAGACAGGATTCTCCGCATGCTCGTTGTAATGGAAGTACCATTCTTCGGGGATTGGCAGCGCGCAACGAGTTCTCTCACATCATAATATCCTGCTATACGGCCCGTTTTTAATCACATAAAATGCCGGAGATGTCCGGAAAAGGCCGAAGGTGTACAGAACCCAATGCTCCGTTTGCTCGTTGTAATGGAAGTACCATTTTTGGGGGGTTGGCAGACTGCAACTGGTTCTTACACATCATAATATCCGGATATACGGCCCATTTTGAAACAATTAAAAAGCCGGAAATATCCGGAAAAGGCCGAAGGTGTACAGAACCCGTGGCTCCGTATGCTCGTTGTAATGGAATTACCATTTTTGGGGGATTGGCAACGCTCAACGCGTTTTTACACATCATAATATCCTGCGATACGACTCATTTTGAAACTATTAAAAAGCCGAAACTGGCCGGAAAAGGCCGAATATGTACAAGACGGGATTCTCGTCATGCTCGTTGTAATGGAAGTACCATTCTTCGGGGATTTGCAGCGCGCAAGGAGTTCCCTCACATCATAATATCCTGCTATACGGCCCGTTTTTAATCACATGAAATGCCGGAGATGTCCGGAAAAGGCCGAAGGTGTACAGAACCCAATGCTCCGTTTACTCGTTGTAATGGAAGTACCATTTTTGGGGGGTTGGCAGAGAGCAACTGGTTCTTACACATCATAATATCCTGATATACGGCCCATTTTGAAACAATTAAAAAGCCGGAAATATCCGGAAAAGGCCGAAGGTGTACAGAACCCGTTGCTCCGTATGCTCGTTGTAATGGAAGGACCATTTTTGGGGGATTGGCAACGCTCAACGCGTTTTTACACATCATAATATCCTGCTATTCGCCCATTTTTGATCACTTAAAATGCCGGAAATGTCCGGAAAAGGCCGAAGGTGTACAGAACCTGATGCTCCGTATGCTCGTTGTAAGGGGCGTACCATTTCTCGGGGATTGGCACCGCGTAACGTGTTCTCTCTCATCATAATATCGTGATAAACGGCACATTTTGAAACAATTAAAAAGCCGGAAATGTCCGGAAAAGGCCGAAGGTGTACAGAACCCGTTGCTCCGTATGCTCGTTGTAATGGGCGTACCATTTTTCGGGGATTGGCAGCGTGCAGCGAGTTCTCACACCTCATAATATCCTGCGATACGACTCATTTTGAAACTATTAAAAAGCCGAAACTGGCCGGAAAAGGCCGAATATGTACAAGACAGGATTCTCCGCATGCTGGTTGTATTGGAAGTACCATTCTTCGGGGATTGGCAGCGCGCACCGTGTTCTCTCACATCATAATATCCTGCTATTCGCCCATTTTTGATCACTTAAAATGCCGGAAATGTCCGGAAAAGGCCGAAGGTGTACAGAACCTGATGCTCCGTATGCTCGTTGTAAGGGGCGTACCATTTCTCGGGGATTGGCAGCGCGTAACGTGTTCTCTCACATTATAATATCCTGATAAACGGCACATTTTGAAACAATTAAAAAGCCGGAAATGTCCGGAAAAGGCCGAAGGTGTACAGAACCCGTTGCTCCGTATGCTCGTTGTAGTGGGCGTACCATTTTTCGGGGATTGGCAGCGTGCAGCGAGTTCTCACACCTCATAATATCCTGCTATACGACTCATTTTGAAACTATTAAAAAGCCGAAACTGGCCGGAAAAGGCCGAATATGTACAAGACAGGATTCTCGTCATGCTCGTTGTAATGGAAGTACCATTCTTCGGGGATTTGCAGCGCGCAGCGAGTTCCCTCACATCATAATATCCTGCTATACGGCCCGTTTTTAATCACATAAAATGGCGGAGATGTCCGGAAAAGGCCGAAGGTGTACAGAACCCAATGCTCCGTTTGCTCGTTGTAATGGAAGTACCATTTTTGGGGGGTTGGCAGAGAGCAACTGGTTCTTACACATCATAATATCGTGATATACGGCCCATTTTGAAACAATTAAAATGCCGGAAATGTCCGGAAAAGGCCGAAGGTGTACAGAACCTGACGCTCCGTATGCTCGTTGTAAGGGGCGTACCATTTCTCGGGGATTGGCAGCGCGTAACGTGTTCTCTCTCATCATAATATCCTGATAAACGGCACATTTAGAAACAATTAAAAAGCCGGAAATGTCCGGAAAATGCCGAAGGTGTACAGAACCCGTTGCTCCGTATATTCATTGTAGTGGGCGTACCATTTTTCGGGGATTGGCAGCGTGCAGCGAGTTCTCACACCTCATAATATCCTGCGCTACGACTCATTTTGAAACTATTAAAAAGCCGAAACTGGCCGGAAAAGGCCGAAAATGTACAAGGCAGGATTCTCCGGATGCTGGTTGTATTGGAAGTACCATTCTTCGGGGATTGGCAGCGCGCACCGTGTTCTCTCACATCATAATATCCTGCTATTCTGCCCGTTTTTGCTCACTTAATATGCCGGAAATGTCCGGAAAAGGCCGAAGGTGTACAGAACATGATGCTCCGTATGCTCGTTGTAAGGGGCGTACCATTTTTCGGGGATGGGCAGCGTGCAGCGTGTTCTCACACATCATAACATCCTGCGACACGACCCATTTTGAAACAATTAAATAGCCGGAAATGTCCGGAAAAGGCCGAAGGTGTACGGAACCCGTTGCTCCGTATGCTCGTTGTAATGGAAGGACCATTTTTGGGGGATTGGCAATGCTCAACGCGTTTTTACACATCATAATATCCTGCTATTCGCCCATTTTTGATCACTTAAAATGCCGGAAATGTCCGGAAAAGGCCGAAGGTGTACAGAACCTGATGCTCCGTATGCTCGTTGTAAGGGGCGTACCATTTCTCGGGGATTGGCAGCGCGTAACGTGTTCTCTCTCATCATAATATCCTGATAAACGGCACATTTTGAAACAATTAAAAAGCCGGAAATGTCCGGAAAAGGCCGAAGGTGTACAGAACCCGTTGCTCCGTATGCTCGTTGTAATTGGCGTACCATTTTTCGGGGATTGGCAGCGTGCAGCGAGTTCTCACACCTCATAATATCCTGCGATACGACTCATTTTGAAACTGTTAAAAAGCCGAAACTGGCCGGAAAAGGCCGAATATGTACAAGAGAGGATTCTCCGCATGCTCGTTGTAATGGAAGTACCATTCTTCGGGGATTGGCAGCGCGCAACGAGTTCTCTCACATCATAATATCGTGATATACGGCCCATTTTGAAACAAAAAAATAGCCTGAAATGTCCGGAAAAAGCCGAAGGTGTACAGAACCGGTTGCTCCCTTTGCTTGTTGTAATGGAACTACCGTTTTTGGGGGGTTGGCAGAGAGCAACTGGTTCTTACACATCATAACATCCTGATATACGGCCCATTTTGAAGCAATTAAAAAGCCGGAAATGTCCGGAAAAGGCCGAAGGTGTACAGAACCCGTTGCTCCGTATGCTCGTTGTAATGGGCGTACCATTTTTCGGGGATTTCCAGCGTGCAGCCAGTTCTCACACCTCATAATATCCTGCGATACGACCCATTTTGAAACTATTAAAAAGCCGAAACTGGCCGGAAATGGCCGAATATGTACAAGACAGGATTCTCCGCATGGTCGTTGTAATGGAAGTACCATTCTTCGGGGATTGGCAGCGCGCAACGAGTTCCCTCACATCATAATATCCTGCTATACGGCCCGTTTTTAATCACATGAAATGCCGGAGATGTCCGGAAAAGGCCGAAGGTGTACAGAACCCAATGCTCCGTTTGCTCGTTGTAATGGAAATACCATTTTTGGGGGGTTGGCAGAGAGCACCTGGTTCTTACACATCATAATATCCTGATATACGGCCCATTTTGAAACAATTAAAAAGCCGGAAATATCCGGAAAAGGCCGAAGGTGTACAGAATCCGTTGCTCCGTATGCTCGTTGTAATGGAAGGACCATTTTTGGGGGATTGGCAACGCTCAACGCGTTTTTACACATCATAATATCCTGCTATTCGGCCCATTTTTGATCACTTAAAATGCCGGAAATGTCCGGAAAAGGCCGAAGGTGTACAGAACCTGATGCTCCGTATGCTCGTTGTAAGGGGCGTACCATTTCTCGGGGATTGGCAGCGCGTAACGTGTTCTCTCTCATCATAATATCCTGATAAACGGCACATTTTGAAACAATTAAAAAGCCGGAAATGTCCGGAAAAGGCCGAAGGTGTACAGAACCCGTTGCTCCGTATGCTCGTTGTAGTGGGCGTACCATTTTTCGGGAATTGGCAGCGTGCAGCGAGTTCTCACACCTCATAATATCCTGCGATACGACTCATTTTGAAACTATTAAAAAGCCGAAACTGGCCGGAAAAGGCCGAATATGTACAAGACAGGATTCTCCGCATGCTCGTTGTAATGGAAGTACCATTCTTCGGGGATTGGCTGCGCGCAACGAGTTCTCTCACATCATAATATCCTGCGATACGACCCATTTTGAAACAATTAAAAAGCCGAAACTGGCCGGAAAAGGCCGAAAATGTACAAGACAGGATTCTCCGGATGCTGGTTGTATTGGAAGTACCATTCTGCGGGGATTGGCAGCGCGCACCGTGTTCTCTCACATCATAATATCCTGCTATTCTGCCCGTTTTTGATCACTTAATATGCCGGAAATGTCCGGAAAAGGCCGAAGGTGTACAGAACCTGATGCTCCGTATGCTCGTTGTAAGGGGCGTACCATTTCTCGGGGATTGGCAGCGCGTAACGTGTTCTCTCACATCATAATATCCTGATAAACGGCACATTTTGAAACAATTAAAAAGCCGGAAATGTCCGGAAAAGGCCGAAGGTGTACAGAACCCGTTGCTCCGCATGCTCGTTGTAATGGAAGTACCATTCTTCGGGGATTGGCAGCGCGCAACGATTTCTCTCACATCATAATATCCTGATATACGGCCCATTTTGAAACAATTAAAAAGCCGGAAATGTCCGGAAAAGGCCGAAGGTGTACAGAACCCGTTGCTCCCTTTGCTTGTTGTAATGGAAGTACCATTTTTGGGGGGTTGGCAGAGAGCAACTGGTTCTTACACATCATAATATCCTGATATACGGCCCATTTTGAAGCAATTAAAAAGCCGGAAATGTCCGGAAAAGGCCGAAGGTGTACAGAACCCGTTGCTCCGTATGCTCGTTGTAATGGGCGTACCATTTTTCGGGGATTTCCAGCGTGCAGCCAGTTCTCACACCTCATAATATCCTGCGATACGACCCATTTTGAAACTATTAAAAAGCCGAAACTGGCCGGAAATGGCCGAATATGTACAAGACAGGATTCTCCGCATGGTCGTTGTAATGGAAGTACCATTCTTCGGGGATTGGCAGCGCGCATCGAGTTCTCTCACATCATAATATCCTGATATACGGCCCATTTTGAAACAATTAAAAAGCCGGAAATGTCCGGAAAAGGCCGAAGGTGTACAGAACCCAATGCTCCGTTTGCTCGTTGTAATGGAAGTACCATTTTTGGGGGGTTGGCAGAGAGCAACTGGTTCTTACACATCATAATATCCTGATATACGGCCCATTTTGAAACAATTAAAAAGCCGGAAATATCCGGAAAAGGCCGAAGGTGTACAGAACCCGTTGCTCCGTATGATCGTTGTAATGGAATTACCATTTTTCGGGGATTGGCAACGCTCAAAGCGTTTTTACACATCATAATATCCTGCTATTCGGCCCATTTTTGATCACTTAAAATGCCGGAAATGTCCGGAAAAGGCCGAAGGTGTACAGAACCTGATGCTCCGTATGCTCGTTGTAAGGGGCGTACCATTTCTCGGGGATTGGCAGCGCGTAACGTGTTCTCTCTCATCATAATATCCTGATAAACGGCACATTTTGAAACAATTAAAAAGCCGGAAATGTCCGGAAAAGGCCGAAGGTGTACAGAACCCGTTGCTCCGTATGCTCGTTGTAGTGGGCGTACCATTTTTCGGGGATTGGCAGCGTGCTGCGAGTTCTCACACCTCATAATATCCGGCGATACGACTCATTTTGAAACTATTAAAAAGCCGATACTGGCCGGAAAAGGCCGAATATGTACAAGACAGGATTCTCCGCATGCTCGTTGTAATGGAAGTACCATTCTTCGGGGATTGGCTGCGCGCCACGAGTTCTCTCACATCATAATATCCTGCGATACGACCCATTTTGAAACAATTAAAAAGCCGAAACTGGCCGGAAAAGGCCGAAAATGTACAAGACAGGATTCTCCGGATGCTGGTTGTATTGGAAGTACCATTCTTCGGGGATTGGCAGCGCGCACCGTGTTCTCTCACATCATAATATCCTGCTATTCTGCCCGTTTTTGATCACTTAATATGCCGGAAATGTCCGGAAAAGGCCGAAGGTGTACAGAACCTGATGCTCCGTATGCTCGTTGTAAGGGGCGTACCATTTCTCGGGGATTGGCAGCGCGTAACGTGTTCTCTCACATCATAATATCCTGATAAACGGCACATTTTGAAACAATTAAAAAGCCGGAAATGTCCGGAAAAGGCCGAAGGTGTACAGAACCCGTTGCTCCGTATGCTCGTTGTAGTGGGCGTACCATTTTTCGGGGATTGGCAGCGTGCAGCGAGATCTCAAACATCATAATATTCTGCGATACGACCCTTTTTGAAACAATTAAAAAGCCGGTAATATCCGGAAAAGGCGGAAGGTGTACAGAACCCGTTGCTCCGTATGCTCGTTGTAATGGAAGGACCATTTTTGGGGGATTGGCAGCGTGCAGCGAGTTCTCACACCTCATAATATCCTGCGAAACGACTCATTTTGAAATATTAAAATGCCGAAACTTGCCGGAAAAGGCCGAATATGTACAAGACAGGATTCTCCGCATGCTCGTTGTAATGGAAGTACCATTCTTCGGGGATTGGCAGCGCGCAACGAGTTCTCTCACATCATAATATCCTGATATAGGGCCCATTTTGAAACAATTAAAAAGCCGGAAATGTCCGGAAAAGGCCGAAGGTGTACAGAACCCGTTGCTCCCTTTGCTTGTTGTAATGGAAGTACCATTTTTGGGGGGTTGGCAGAGAGCAACTGGTTCTTACACATCATAATATCCTGATATACGGCCCCTATTGAAGCAATTAAAAAGCCGGAAATGTCCGGAAAAGGCCGAAGGTGTACAGAACCCGCTGCACCGTATGCTCGTTGTAATGGGCGTACCATTTTTCGGGGATTTCCAGCGTGCAGCCAGTTCTCACACCTCATAATATCCTGCGATACGACCCATTTTGAAACTAATAAAAAGCCGAAACTGGCCGGAAATGGCCGAATATGTACAAGACAGGATTCTCCGCATGGTCGTTGTAATGGAAGTACCATTCTTCGGGGATTGGCAGCGCGCAACGAGTTCTCTCACATCATAATATCCTGCTATACGGCCCGTTTTTAATCACATAAAATGCCGGAGATGTCCGGAAAAGGCCGAAGGTGTACAGAACCCAATGCTCCGTTTGCTCGTTGTAATGGAAGTACCATTTTTGGGGGGTTGGCAGAGAGCAACTGGTTCTTACACATCATAATATCCTGATATACGGCCCATTTTGAAACAATTAAAAAGCCGGAAATATCCGGAAAAGGCCGAAGGTGTACAGAACCCGTTGCTCCGTATGCTCGTTGTAATGGAATTACCATTTTTGGGGGATTGGCAACGCTCAACGCGTTTTTACACATCATAATATCCTGCGATACGACTCATTTTGAAACTATTAAAAAGCCGAAACTGGCCGGAAAAGGCCGAATATGTACAAGACAGGATTCTCGTCATGCTCGTTGTAATGGAAGTACCATTCTTCGGGGATTTGCAGCGCGCAAGGAGTTCCCTCACATCATAATATCCTGCTATACGGCCCGTTTTTAATCACATGAAATGCCGGAGATGTCCGGAAAAGGCCGAAGGTGTACAGAACCCAATGCTCCGTTTACTCGTTGTAATGGAAGTACCATTTTTGGGGGGTTGGGAGAGAGCAACTGGTTCTTACACATCATAATATCCTGATATACGGCCCATTTTGAAACAATTAAAAAGCCGGAAATATCCGGAAAAGGCCGAAGGTGTACAGAACCCGTTGCTCCGTATGCTCGTTGTAATGGAAGGACCATTTTTGGGGGATTGGCAACGCTCAACGCGTTTTTACACATCATAATATCCTGCTATTCGCCCATTTTTGATCACTTAAAATGCCGGAAATGTCCGGAAAAGGCCGAAGGTGTACAGAACCTGATGCTCCGTATGCTCGTTGTAAGGGGCGTACCATTTCTCGGGGATTGGCAGCGCGTAACGTGTTCTCTCTCATCATAATATCCTGATAAACGGCACATTTTGAAACAATTAAAAAGCCGGAAATGTCCGGAAAAGGCCGAAGGTGTACAGAACCCGTTGCTCCGTATGCTCGTTGTAATGGGCGTACCATTTTTCGGGGATTGGCAGCGTGCAGCGAGTTCTCACACCTCATAATATCCTGCGATACGACTCATTTTGAAACTATTAAAAAGCCGAAACTGGCCGGAAAAGGCCGAATATGTACAAGACAGGATTCTCCGCATGCTGGTTGTATTGGAAGTACCATTCTTCGGGGATTGGCAGAGCGCACCGTGTTCTCTCACATCATAATATCCTGCTACTCTGCCCGTTTTTGATCACTTAATATGCCGGAAATGTCCGGAAAAGGCCGAAGGTGTACAGAACCTGATGCTCCGTATGCTCGTTGTAAGGGGCGTACCATTTCTCGGGGATTGGCAGCGCGTAACGTGTTCTCTCACATTATAATATCCTGATAAACGGCACATTTTGAAACAATTAAAAAGCCGGAAATGTCCGGAAAAGGCCGAAGGTGTACAGAACCCGTTGCTCCGTATGCTCGTTGTAGTGGGCGTACCATTTTTCGGGGATTGGCAGCGTGCAGCGAGTTCTCACACCTCATAATATCCTGCTATACGACTCATTTTGAAACTATTAAAAAGCCGAAACTGGCCGGAAAAGGCCGAATATGTACAAGACAGGATTCTCGTCATGCTCGTTGTAATGGAAGTACCATTCTTCGGGGATTTGCAGCGCGCAACTAGTTCCCTCACATCATAATATCCTGCTATACGGCCCGTTTTTAATCACATAAAATGGCGGAGATGTCCGGAAAAGGCCGAAGGTGTACAGAACCCAATGCTCCGTTTGCTCGTTGTAATGGAAGTACCATTTTTGGGGGGTTGGCAGAGAGCAACTGGTTCTTACACATCATAATATCCTGATATACGGCCCATTTTGAAACAATTAAAATGCCGGAAATGTCCGGAATAGGCCGAAGGTGTACAGAACCTGACGCTCCGTACGCTCGTTGTAAGGGGCGTACCATTTCTCGAGGATTGGCAGCGCGTAACGTGTTCTCTCTCATCATAATATCCTGATAAACGGCACATTTTGAAACAATTAAAAAGCCGGAAATGTCCGGAAAATTCCGAAGGTGTACAGAACCCGTTGCTCCGTATGCTCATTGTAGTGGGCGTACCATTTTTCGGGGATTGGCAGCGTGCAGCGAGTTCTCACACCTCATAATATCCTGCGCTACGACTCATTTTGAAACTATTAAAAAGCCGAAACTGGCCGGAAAAGGCCGAAAATGTACAAGACAGGATTCTCCGGATGCTGGTTGTATTGGAAGTACCATTCTTCGGGGATTGGCAGCGCGCACCGTGTTCTCTCACATCATAATATCCTGCTATTCTGCCCGTTTTTGCTCACTTAATATGCCGGAAATGTCCGGAAAAGGCCGAAGGTGTACAGAACATGATGCTCCGTATGCTCGTTGTAAGGGGCGTACCATTTTTCGGGGATGGGCAGCGTGCTGCGTGTTCTCACACATCATAATATCCTGCGACACGACCCATTTTGAAACAATTAAATAGCCGGAAATGTCCGGAAAAGGCCGAAGGTGTACGGAACCCGTTGCTCCGTATGCTCGTTGTAATGGAAGTACCATATTTGGGGGGTTGGCAGCGTGCAGCGAGTTCTCACACATCATAATATCCTGCTATACGGCCCGTTTTTAATCACATAAAATGCCGGAGATGTCCGGAAAAGGCCGAAGGTGTACAGAACCCAATGCTCCGTTTGCTCGTTGTAATGGAAGTACCATTTTTGGGGGTTTGGCAGAGAGCAACTGGTTCTTACACATCATAATATCCTGATATACGGCCCATTTTGAAACAATTAAAATGCCGGAAATGTCCGGAAAAGGCCGAAGGTGTACAGAACCTGATGCTCCGTATGCTCGTTGTAAGGGGCGTACCATTTCTCGGGGATTGGCAGCGCGCACCGAGTTCTCTCACATCATAATATCCTGCTATACGGCCCGTTTTTAATCACATAAAATCCCGGATATGTCCGGAAAAGGCCGAGGCTGTACAGAACCCGTTGCTCCGTATGCTCGTTGTAATGGGCGTACCATTTTTCGGGGATTGGCAGCGTGCAGCGAGTTCTCACACATCATAATATCCTGCGATACGACCCATTTTGAAACAATTAAAAAGACGAAACTGGCCGGAAAAGGCCGAATATGTACAAGACAGGATTCTCCGCATGCTCGTTGTAATGGAAGTACCATTCTTCGGGGATTGGCAGCGCGCAACGAGTTCTCTCACATCATAATATCCTGATATACGGCCCATTTCGAAACAATTAAAAAGCCGGAAATGTCCGGAAAAGGCCGAAGGTGTACAGAACCCGTTGCTCCCTTTGCTTGTTGTAATGGAAGTACCATTTTTGGGGGGTTGGCTGAGAGCAACTGGTTCTTACACATCATAATATCCTGATATACGGCCCATTTTGAAGAAATTAAAAAGCCGGAAATGTCCGGAAAAGGCCGAAGGTGTACAGAACCCGTTGCTCCCTTTGCTTGTTGTAATGGAAGTACCATTCTTCGGGGATTGGCAGCGCGCAACGAGTTCTCTCACATCATAATATCCTGATATACGGCCCATTTTGAAACAATTAAAAAGCCGGAAATATCCGGAAAAGGCCGAAGGTGTACAGAACCCGTTGCTCCGTATGCTCGTTGTAATGGAAGGACCATTTTTGGGGGATTGGCAACGCTCAACGCGTTTTTACACATCATAATATCCTGCTATTCGGCCCATTTTTGATCACTTAAAATGCCGGAAATGTCCGGAAAAGGCCGAAGGTGTACAGAACACAATGCACCGTTTGCTCGTTGTAATGGAAGTACCATTTTTGGCGGGTTGGCAGAGAGCACCTGGTTCTTACACATCATAATATCCTGATATACGGCCGATTTTTAAACAATTAAAAAGCCGGAAATATCCGGAAAAGGCCGAAGGTGTACAGAACCCGTTGCTCCGTATGCTCGTTGTAATGGAAGGACCATTTTTGGGGGATTGGCAACGCTCAACGCGTTTTTACACATCATAATATCCTGCTATTCGGCCCATTTTTGATCACTTAAAATGCCGGAAATGTCCGGAAAAGGCCGAAGGTGTACAGAACCTGATGCTCCGTATGCTCGTTGTAAGGGGCGTACCATTTCTCGGGGATTGGCAGCGCGTAACGTGTTCTCTCTCATCATAATATCCTGATAAACGGCACATTTTGAAACAATTAAAAAGCCGGAAATATCCGGAAAAGGCCGAAGGTGTACAGAACCCGTTGCTCCGTATGCTCGTTGTAGTGGGCGTACCATTTTTCGGGGATTGGCAGCGTGCAGCGAGTTCTCACACCTCATAATATCCTGCGATACGACTCATTTTGAAACTATTAAAAAGCCGAAACTGGCCGGAAAAGGCCGAATATATACAAGACAGGATTCTCCGCATGCTCGTTGTAATGGAAGTACCATTCTTCGGGGATTGGCTGCGCGCAACGAGTTCTCTCACATCATAATATCCTGCGATACGACCCATTTTGAAACAATTAAAAAGCCGAAACTGGCCGGAAAAGGCCGAAAATGTACAAGACAGGATTCTCCGGATGCTGGTTGTATTGGAAGTACCATTCTTCGGGGATTGGCAGCGCGCACCGTGTACTCTCACATAATAATATCCTGCTATTCTGCCCGTTTTTGATCACTTAATATGCCGGAAATGTCCGGAAAAGGCCGAAGGTGTACAGAACCTGATGCTCCGTATGCTCGTTGTAAGGGGCGTACCATTTCTCGGGGATTGGCAGCGCGTAACGTGTTCTCTCACATCATAATATCCTGATAAACGGCACATTTTGAAACAATTAAAAAGCCGGAAATGTCCGGAAAAGGCCGAAGGTGTACAGAACCCGTTGCTCCGTATGCTCGTTGTAGTGGGCGTACCATTTTTCGGGGATTGGCAGCGTGCAGCGAGTTCTCACACCTCATAATATCCTGCTATTCGGCCCATTTTTGATCACTTAAAATGCCGGAAATGTCCGGAAAAGGCCGAAGGTGTACAGAACCTGATGCTCCGTATGCTCGTTGTAAGGGGCGTACCATTTCTCGGGGATTGGCAGCGCGTAACGTGTTCTCTCTCATCATAATATCCTGATAAACGGCACATTTTGAAACAATTAAAAAGCCGGAAATATCCGGAAAAGGCCGAAGGTGTACAGAACCCGTTGCTCCGTATGCTCGTTGTAGTGGGCGTACCATTTTTCGGGGATTGGCAGCGTGCAGCGAGTTCTCACACCTCATAATATCCTGCGATACGACTCATTTTGAAACTATTAAAAAGCCGAAACTGGCCGGAAAAGGCCGAATATATACAAGACAGGATTCTCCGCATGCTCGTTGTAATGGAAGTACCATTCTTCGGGGATTGGCTGCGCGCAACGAGTTCTCTCACATCATAATATCCTGCGATACGACCCATTTTGAAACAATTAAAAAGCCGAAACTGGCCGGAAAAGGCCGAAAATGTACAAGACAGGATTCTCCGGATGCTGGTTGTATTGGAAGTACCATTCTTCGGGGATTGGCAGCGCGCACCGTGTACTCTCACATAATAATATCCTGCTATTCTGCCCGTTTTTGATCACTTAATATGCCGGAAATGTCCGGAAAAGGCCGAAGGTGTACAGAACCTGATGCTCCGTATGCTCGTTGTAAGGGGCGTACCATTTCTCGGGGATTGGCAGCGCGTAACGTGTTCTCTCACATCATAATATCCTGATAAACGGCACATTTTGAAACAATTAAAAAGCCGGAAATGTCCGGAAAAGGCCGAAGGTGTACAGAACCCGTTGCTCCGTATGCTCGTTGTAGTGGGCGTACCATTTTTCGGGGATTGGCAGCGTGCAGCGAGATCTCAAACATCATAATATCCTGCGATACGACCCTTTTTGAAACAATTAAAAAGCCGGTAATATCCGGAAAAGGCCGAAGGTGTACAGAACCCGCTTCTCCGTATTCTCGTTGTAAGGGGCGTACCATTTCTCGGGGATTGGCAGCGCGTAACGTGTTCTCTCTCATCATAATATCCTGATAAACGGCACATTTTGAAACAATTAAAAAGCCGGAAATGTCCGGAAAAGGCCGAAGGTGTACAGAACCCGTTGCTCCTTATGCTCGTTGTAGTGGGCGTACCATTTTTCGGGAATTGGCAGCGTGCAGCGAGTTCTCACACCTCATAATATCCTGCGATACGACTCATTTTGAAACTATTAAAAAGCCGAAACTGGCCGGAAAAGGCCGAATATGTACAAGACAGGATTCTCCGCATGCTCGTTGTAATGGAAGTACCATTCTTCGGGGATTGGCTGCGCGCAACGAGTTCTCTCACATCATAATATCCTGCGATACGACCCATTTTGAAACAATTAAAAAGCCGAAACTGGCCGGAAAAGGCCGAAAATGTACAAGACAGGATTCTCCGGATGCTGGTTGTATTGGAAGTACCATTCTGCGGGGATTGGCAGCGCGCACCGTGTTCTCTCACATCATAATATCCTGCTATTCTGCCCGTTTTTGATCACTTAATATGCCGGAAATGTCCGGAAAAGGCCGAAGGTGTACAGAACCTGATGCTCCGTATGCTCGTTGTAAGGGGCGTACCATTTCTCGGGGATTGGCAGCGCGTAACGTGTTCTCTCACATCATAATATCCTGATAAACGGCACATTTTGAAACAATTAAAAAGCCGGAAATGTCCGGAAAAGGCCGAAGGTGTACAGAACCCGTTGCTCCGTATGCTCGTTGTAGTGGGCGTACCATTTTTCGGGGATTGGCAGCGTGCAGCGAGATCTCAAACATCATAATATCCTGCGATACGACCCTTTTTGAAACAATTAAAAAGCCGGTAATATCCGGAAAAGGCCGAAGGTGTACAGAACCCGTTGCTTCGTATGCTCGTTGTAATGGAAGGACCATTTTTGGGGGATTGGCAGCGTGCAGCGAGTTCTCACACCTCATAATATCCTGCGAAACGGCTCATTTTGAAACTATTAAAATGCCGAAACTTGCCGGAAAAGGCCGAATATGTACAAGACAGGATTCTCCGCATGCTCGTTGTAATGGAAGTACCATTCTTCGGGGATTGGCAGCGCGCAACGATTTCTCTCACATCATAATATCCTGATATACGGCCCATTTTGAAACAATTAAAAAGCCGGAAATGTCCGGAAAAGGCCGAAGGTGTACAGAACCCGTTGCTCCCTTTGCTTGTTGTAATGGAAGTACCATTTTTGGGGGGTTGGCAGAGAGCAACTGGTTCTTACACATCATAATATCCTGATATACGGCCCATTTTGAAGCAATTAAAAAGCCGGAAATGTCCGGAAAAGGCCGAAGGTGTACAGAACCCGTTGCTCCGTATGCTCGTTGTAATGGGCGTACCATTTTTCGGGGATTTCCAGCGTGCAGCCAGTTCTCACACCTCATAATATCCTGCGATACGACCCATTTTGAAACTATTAAAAAGCCGAAACTGGCCGGAAATGTCCGAATATGTACAAGACAGGATTCTCCGCATGGTCGTTGTAATGGAAGTACCATTCTTCGGGGATTGGCAGCGCGCATCGAGTTCTCTCACATCATAATATCCTGATATACGGCCCATTTTGAAACAATTAAAAAGCCGGAAATGTCCGGAAAAGGCCGAAGGTGTACAGAACCCAATGCTCCGTTTGCTCGTTGTAATGGAAGTACCATTTTTGGGGGGTTGGCAGAGAGCAACTGGTTCTTACACATCATAATATCCTGATATACGGCCCATTTTCAAACAATTGAAAAGCCGGAAATATCCGGAAAAGGCCGAAGGTGTACAGAACCCGTTGCTCCGTATGATCGTTGTAATGGAATTACCATTTTTCGGGGATTGGCAACGCTCAAAGCGTTTTTACACATCATAATATCCTGCTATTCGGCCCATTTTTGATCACTTAAAATGCCGGAAATGTCCGGAAAAGGCCGAAGGTGTACAGAACCTGATGCTCCGTATGCTCGTTGTAGTGGGCGTACCATTTTTCGGGGATTGGCAGCGTGCAGCGAGTTCTCACACCTCATAATATCCTGCTATACGACTCATTTTGAAACTATTAAAAAGCCGAAACTGGCCGGAAAAGGCCGAATATGTACAAGACAGGATTCTCCGCATGCTGGTTGTATTGGAAGTACCATTCTTCGGGGATTGGCAGAGCGCACCGTGTTCTCTCACATCATAATATCCTGCTACTCTGCCCGTTTTTGATCACTTAATATGCCGGAAATGTCCGGAAAAGGCCGAAGGTGTACAGAACCTGATGCTCCGTATGCTCGTTGTAAGGGGCGTACCATTTCTCGGGGATTGGCAGCGCGTAACGTGTTCTCTCACATTATAATATCCTGATAAACGGCACATTTTGAAACAATTAAAAAGCCGGAAATGTCCGGAAAAGGCCGAAGGTGTACAGAACCCGTTGCTCCGTATGCTCGTTGTAGTGGGCGTACCATTTTTCGGGGATTGGCAGCGTGCAGCGAGTTCTCACACCTCATAATATCCTGCTATACGACTCATTTTGAAACTATTAAAAAGCCGAAACTGGCCGGAAAAGGCCGAATATGTACAAGACAGGATTCTCGTCATGCTCGTTGTAATGGAAGTACCATTCTTCGGGGATTTGCAGCGCGCAACTAGTTCCCTCACATCATAATATCCTGCTATACGGCCCGTTTTTAATCACATAAAATGGCGGAGATGTCCGGAAAAGGCCGAAGGTGTACAGAACCCAATGCTCCGTTTGCTCGTTGTAATGGAAGTACCATTTTTGGGGGGTTGGCAGAGAGCAACTGGTTCTTACACATCATAATATCCTGATATACGGCCCATTTTGAAACAATTAAAATGCCGGAAATGTCCGGAATAGGCCGAAGGTGTACAGAACCTGACGCTCCGTACGCTCGTTGTAAGGGGCGTACCATTTCTCGAGGATTGGCAGCGCGTAACGTGTTCTCTCTCATCATAATATCCTGATAAACGGCACATTTTGAAACAATTAAAAAGCCGGAAATGTCCGGAAAATTCCGAAGGTGTACAGAACCCGTTGCTCCGTATGCTCATTGTAGTGGGCGTACCATTTTTCGGGGATTGGCAGCGTGCAGCGAGTTCTCACACCTCATAATATCCTGCGCTACGACTCATTTTGAAACTATTAAAAAGCCGAAACTGGCCGGAAAAGGCCGAAAATGTACAAGACAGGATTCTCCGGATGCTGGTTGTATTGGAAGTACCATTCTTCGGGGATTGGCAGCGCGCACCGTGTTCTCTCACATCATAATATCCTGCTATTCTGCCCGTTTTTGCTCACTTAATATGCCGGAAATGTCCGGAAAAGGCCGAAGGTGTACAGAACATGATGCTCCGTATGCTCGTTGTAAGGGGCGTACCATTTTTCGGGGATGGGCAGCGTGCTGCGTGTTCTCACACATCATAATATCCTGCGACACGACCCATTTTGAAACAATTAAATAGCCGGAAATGTCCGGAAAAGGCCGAAGGTGTACGGAACCCGTTGCTCCGTATGCTCGTTGTAATGGAAGTACCATATTTGGGGGGTTGGCAGCGTGCAGCGAGTTCTCACACATCATAATATCCTGCTATACGGCCCGTTTTTAATCACATAAAATGCCGGAGATGTCCGGAAAAGGCCGAAGGTGTACAGAACCCAATGCTCCGTTTGCTCGTTGTAATGGAAGTACCATTTTTGGGGGTTTGGCAGAGAGCAACTGGTTCTTACACATCATAATATCCTGATATACGGCCCATTTTGAAACAATTAAAATGCCGGAAATGTCCGGAAAAGGCCGAAGGTGTACAGAACCTGATGCTCCGTATGCTCGTTGTAAGGGGCGTACCATTTCTCGGGGATTGGCAGCGCGCACCGAGTTCTCTCACATCATAATATCCTGCTATACGGCCCGTTTTTAATCACATAAAATCCCGGATATGTCCGGAAAAGGCCGAGGCTGTACAGAACCCGTTGCTCCGTATGCTCGTTGTAATGGGCGTACCATTTTTCGGGGATTGGCAGCGTGCAGCGAGTTCTCACACATCATAATATCCTGCGATACGACCCATTTTGAAACAATTAAAAAGACGAAACTGGCCGGAAAAGGCCGAATATGTACAAGACAGGATTCTCCGCATGCTCGTTGTAATGGAAGTACCATTCTTCGGGGATTGGCAGCGCGCAACGAGTTCTCTCACATCATAATATCCTGATATACGGCCCATTTCGAAACAATTAAAAAGCCGGAAATGTCCGGAAAAGGCCGAAGGTGTACAGAACCCGTTGCTCCCTTTGCTTGTTGTAATGGAAGTACCATTTTTGGGGGGTTGGCTGAGAGCAACTGGTTCTTACACATCATAATATCCTGATATACGGCCCATTTTGAAGAAATTAAAAAGCCGGAAATGTCCGGAAAAGGCCGAAGGTGTACAGAACCCGTTGCTCCCTTTGCTTGTTGTAATGGAAGTACCATTCTTCGGGGATTGGCAGCGCGCAACGAGTTCTCTCACATCATAATATCCTGATATACGGCCCATTTTGAAACAATTAAAAAGCCGGAAATATCCGGAAAAGGCCGAAGGTGTACAGAACCCGTTGCTCCGTATGCTCGTTGTAATGGAAGGACCATTTTTGGGGGATTGGCAACGCTCAACGCGTTTTTACACATCATAATATCCTGCTATTCGGCCCATTTTTGATCACTTAAAATGCCGGAAATGTCCGGAAAAGGCCGAAGGTGTACAGAACACAATGCACCGTTTGCTCGTTGTAATGGAAGTACCATTTTTGGCGGGTTGGCAGAGAGCACCTGGTTCTTACACATCATAATATCCTGATATACGGCCGATTTTTAAACAATTAAAAAGCCGGAAATATCCGGAAAAGGCCGAAGGTGTACAGAACCCGTTGCTCCGTATGCTCGTTGTAATGGAAGGACCATTTTTGGGGGATTGGCAACGCTCAACGCGTTTTTACACATCATAATATCCTGCTATTCGGCCCATTTTTGATCACTTAAAATGCCGGAAATGTCCGGAAAAGGCCGAAGGTGTACAGAACCTGATGCTCCGTATGCTCGTTGTAAGGGGCGTACCATTTCTCGGGGATTGGCAGCGCGTAACGTGTTCTCTCTCATCATAATATCCTGATAAACGGCACATTTTGAAACAATTAAAAAGCCGGAAATATCCGGAAAAGGCCGAAGGTGTACAGAACCCGTTGCTCCGTATGCTCGTTGTAGTGGGCGTACCATTTTTCGGGGATTGGCAGCGTGCAGCGAGTTCTCACACCTCATAATATCCTGCGATACGACTCATTTTGAAACTATTAAAAAGCCGAAACTGGCCGGAAAAGGCCGAATATATACAAGACAGGATTCTCCGCATGCTCGTTGTAATGGAAGTACCATTCTTCGGGGATTGGCTGCGCGCAACGAGTTCTCTCACATCATAATATCCTGCGATACGACCCATTTTGAAACAATTAAAAAGCCGAAACTGGCCGGAAAAGGCCGAAAATGTACAAGACAGGATTCTCCGGATGCTGGTTGTATTGGAAGTACCATTCTTCGGGGATTGGCAGCGCGCACCGTGTACTCTCACATAATAATATCCTGCTATTCTGCCCGTTTTTGATCACTTAATATGCCGGAAATGTCCGGAAAAGGCCGAAGGTGTACAGAACCTGATGCTCCGTATGCTCGTTGTAAGGGGCGTACCATTTCTCGGGGATTGGCAGCGCGTAACGTGTTCTCTCACATCATAATATCCTGATAAACGGCACATTTTGAAACAATTAAAAAGCCGGAAATGTCCGGAAAAGGCCGAAGGTGTACAGAACCCGTTGCTCCGTATGCTCGTTGTAGTGGGCGTACCATTTTTCGGGGATTGGCAGCGTGCAGCGAGTTCTCACACCTCATAATATCCTGCTATTCGGCCCATTTTTGATCACTTAAAATGCCGGAAATGTCCGGAAAAGGCCGAAGGTGTACAGAACCTGATGCTCCGTATGCTCGTTGTAAGGGGCGTACCATTTCTCGGGGATTGGCAGCGCGTAACGTGTTCTCTCTCATCATAATATCCTGATAAACGGCACATTTTGAAACAATTAAAAAGCCGGAAATATCCGGAAAAGGCCGAAGGTGTACAGAACCCGTTGCTCCGTATGCTCGTTGTAGTGGGCGTACCATTTTTCGGGGATTGGCAGCGTGCAGCGAGTTCTCACACCTCATAATATCCTGCGATACGACTCATTTTGAAACTATTAAAAAGCCGAAACTGGCCGGAAAAGGCCGAATATATACAAGACAGGATTCTCCGCATGCTCGTTGTAATGGAAGTACCATTCTTCGGGGATTGGCTGCGCGCAACGAGTTCTCTCACATCATAATATCCTGCGATACGACCCATTTTGAAACAATTAAAAAGCCGAAACTGGCCGGAAAAGGCCGAAAATGTACAAGACAGGATTCTCCGGATGCTGGTTGTATTGGAAGTACCATTCTTCGGGGATTGGCAGCGCGCACCGTGTACTCTCACATAATAATATCCTGCTATTCTGCCCGTTTTTGATCACTTAATATGCCGGAAATGTCCGGAAAAGGCCGAAGGTGTACAGAACCTGATGCTCCGTATGCTCGTTGTAAGGGGCGTACCATTTCTCGGGGATTGGCAGCGCGTAACGTGTTCTCTCACATCATAATATCCTGATAAACGGCACATTTTGAAACAATTAAAAAGCCGGAAATGTCCGGAAAAGGCCGAAGGTGTACAGAACCCGTTGCTCCGTATGCTCGTTGTAGTGGGCGTACCATTTTTCGGGGATTGGCAGCGTGCAGCGAGATCTCAAACATCATAATATCCTGCGATACGACCCTTTTTGAAACAATTAAAAAGCCGGTAATATCCGGAAAAGGCCGAAGGTGTACAGAACCCGCTTCTCCGTATGCTCGTTGTAAGGGGCGTACCATTTCTCGGGGATTGGCAGCGCGTAACGTGTTCTCTCTCATCATAATATCCTGATAAACGGCACATTTTGAAACAATTAAAAAGCCGGAAATGTCCGGAAAAGGCCGAAGGTGTACAGAACCCGTTGCTCCTTATGCTCGTTGTAGTGGGCGTACCATTTTTCGGGAATTGGCAGCGTGCAGCGAGTTCTCACACCTCATAATATCCTGCGATACGACTCATTTTGAAACTATTAAAAAGCCGAAACTGGCCGGAAAAGGCCGAATATGTACAAGACAGGATTCTCCGCATGCTCGTTGTAATGGAAGTACCATTCTTCGGGGATTGGCTGCGCGCAACGAGTTCTCTCACATCATAATATCCTGCGATACGACCCATTTTGAAACAATTAAAAAGCCGAAACTGGCCGGAAAAGGCCGAAAATGTACAAGACAGGATTCTCCGGATGCTGGTTGTATTGGAAGTACCATTCTGCGGGGATTGGCAGCGCGCACCGTGTTCTCTCACATCATAATATCCTGCTATTCTGCCCGTTTTTGATCACTTAATATGCCGGAAATGTCCGGAAAAGGCCGAAGGTGTACAGAACCTGATGCTCCGTATGCTCGTTGTAAGGGGCGTACCATTTCTCGGGGATTGGCAGCGCGTAACGTGTTCTCTCACATCATAATATCCTGATAAACGGCACATTTTGAAACAATTAAAAAGCCGGAAATGTCCGGAAAAGGCCGAAGGTGTACAGAACCCGTTGCTCCGTATGCTCGTTGTAGTGGGCGTACCATTTTTCGGGGATTGGCAGCGTGCAGCGAGATCTCAAACATCATAATATCCTGCGATACGACCCTTTTTGAAACAATTAAAAAGCCGGTAATATCCGGAAAAGGCCGAAGGTGTACAGAACCCGTTGCTTCGTATGCTCGTTGTAATGGAAGGACCATTTTTGGGGGATTGGCAGCGTGCAGCGAGTTCTCACACCTCATAATATCCTGCGAAACGGCTCATTTTGAAACTATTAAAATGCCGAAACTTGCCGGAAAAGGCCGAATATGTACAAGACAGGATTCTCCGCATGCTCGTTGTAATGGAAGTACCATTCTTCGGGGATTGGCAGCGCGCAACGATTTCTCTCACATCATAATATCCTGATATACGGCCCATTTTGAAACAATTAAAAAGCCGGAAATGTCCGGAAAAGGCCGAAGGTGTACAGAACCCGTTGCTCCCTTTGCTTGTTGTAATGGAAGTACCATTTTTGGGGGGTTGGCAGAGAGCAACTGGTTCTTACACATCATAATATCCTGATATACGGCCCATTTTGAAGCAATTAAAAAGCCGGAAATGTCCGGAAAAGGCCGAAGGTGTACAGAACCCGTTGCTCCGTATGCTCGTTGTAATGGGCGTACCATTTTTCGGGGATTTCCAGCGTGCAGCCAGTTCTCACACCTCATAATATCCTGCGATACGACCCATTTTGAAACTATTAAAAAGCCGAAACTGGCCGGAAATGTCCGAATATGTACAAGACAGGATTCTCCGCATGGTCGTTGTAATGGAAGTACCATTCTTCGGGGATTGGCAGCGCGCATCGAGTTCTCTCACATCATAATATCCTGATATACGGCCCATTTTGAAACAATTAAAAAGCCGGAAATGTCCGGAAAAGGCCGAAGGTGTACAGAACCCAATGCTCCGTTTGCTCGTTGTAATGGAAGTACCATTTTTGGGGGGTTGGCAGAGAGCAACTGGTTCTTACACATCATAATATCCTGATATACGGCCCATTTTCAAACAATTGAAAAGCCGGAAATATCCGGAAAAGGCCGAAGGTGTACAGAACCCGTTGCTCCGTATGATCGTTGTAATGGAATTACCATTTTTCGGGGATTGGCAACGCTCAAAGCGTTTTTACACATCATAATATCCTGCTATTCGGCCCATTTTTGATCACTTAAAATGCCGGAAATGTCCGGAAAAGGCCGAAGGTGTACAGAACCTGATGCTCCGTATGCTCGTTGTAAGGGGCGTACCATTTCTCGGGGATTGGCAGCGCGTAACGTGTTCTCTCTCATCATAATATCCTGATAAACGGCACATTTTGAAACAATTAAAAAGCCGGAAATGTCCGGAAAAGGCCGAAGGTGTACAGAACCCGTTGCTCCGTATGCTCGTTGTAGTGGGCGTACCATTTTTCGGGGATTGGCAGCGTGCTGCGAGTTCTCACACCTCATAATATCCGGCGATACGACTCATTTTGAAACTATTAAAATGCCGATACTGGCCGGAAAAGGCCGAATATGTACAAGACAGGATTCTCCGCATGCTCGTTGTAATGGAAGTACCATTCTTCGGGGATTGGCTGCGCGCCACGAGTTCTCTCACATCATAATATCCTGCGATACGACCCATTTTGAAACAATTAAAAAGCCGAAACTGGCCGGAAAAGGCCGAAAATGTACAAGACAGGATTCTCCGGATGCTGGTTGTATTGGAAGTACCATTCTTCGGGGATTGGCAGCGCGCACCGTGTTCTCTCACATCATAATATCCTGCTATTCTGCCCGTTTTTGATCACTTAATATGCCGGAAATGTCCGGAAAAGGCCGAAGGTGTACAGAACCTGATGCTCCGTATGCTCGTTGTAAGGGGCGTACCATTTCTCGGGGATTGGCAGCGCGTAACGTGTTCTCTCACATCATAATATCCTGATAAACGGCACATTTTGAAACAATTAAAAAGCCGGAAATGTCCGGAAAAGGCCGAAGGTGTACAGAACCCGTTGCTCCGTATGCTCGTTGTAGTGGGCGTACCATTTTTCGGGGATTGGCAGCGTGCAGCGAGATCTCAAACATCATAATATTCTGCGATACGACCCTTTTTGAAACAATTAAAAAGCCGGTAATATCCGGAAAAGGCGGAAGGTGTACAGAACCCGTTGCTCCGTATGCTCGTTGTAATGGAAGGACCATTTTTGGGGGATTGGCAGCGTGCAGCGAGTTCTCACACCTCATAATATCCTGCGAAACGACTCATTTTGAAATATTAAAATGACGAAACTTGCCGGAAAAGGCCGAATATGTACAAGACAGGATTCTCCGCATGCTCGTTGTAATGGAAGTACCATTCTTCGGGGATTGGCAGCGCGCAACGAGTTCTCTCACATCATAATATCCTGATATAGGGCCCATTTTGAAACAATTAAAAAGCCGGAAATGTCCGGAAAAGGCCGAAGGTGTACAGAACCCGTTGCTCCCTTTGCTTGTTGTAATGGAAGTACCATTTTTGGGGGGTTGGCAGAGAGCAACTGGTTCTTACACATCATAATATCCTGATATACGGCCCCTATTGAAGCAATTAAAAAGCCGGAAATGTCCGGAAAAGGCCGAAGGTGTACAGAACCCGCTGCACCGTATGCTCGTTGTAATGGGCGTACCATTTTTCGGGGATTTCCAGCGTGCAGCCAGTTCTCACACCTCATAATATCCTGCGATACGACCCATTTTGAAACTAATAAAAAGCCGAAACTGGCCGGAAATGGCCGAATATGTACAAGACAGGATTCTCCGCATGGTCGTTGTAATGGAAGTACCATTCTTCGGGGATTGGCAGCGCGCAACGAGTTCTCTCACATCATAATATCCTGCTATACGGCCCGTTTTTAATCACATAAAATGCCGGAGATGTCCGGAAAAGGCCGAAGGTGTACAGAACCCAATGCTCCGTTTGCTCGTTGTAATGGAAGTACCATTTTTGGGGGGTTGGCAGAGAGCAACTGGTTCTTACACATCATAATATCCTGATATACGGCCCATTTTGAAACAATTAAAAAGCCGGAAATATCCGGAAAAGGCCGAAGGTGTACAGAACCCGTTGCTCCGTATGCTCGTTGTAATGGAATTACCATTTTTGGGGGATTGGCAACGCTCAACGCGTTTTTACACATCATAATATCCTGCGATACGACTCATTTTGAAACTATTAAAAAGCCGAAACTGGCCGGAAAAGGCAGAATATGTACAAGACAGGATTCTCGTCATGCTCGTTGTAATGGAAGTACCATTCTTCGGGGATTTGCAGCGCGCAAGGAGTTCCCTCACATCATAATATCCTGCTATACGGCCCGTTTTTAATCACATGAAATGCCGGAGATGTCCGGAAAAGGCCGAAGGTGTACAGAATCCAATGCTCCGTTTACTCGTTGTAATGGAAGTACCATTTTTGGGGGGTTGGGAGAGAGCAACTGGTTCTTACACATCATAATATCCTGATATACGGCCCATTTTGAAACAATTAAAAAGCCGGAAATATCCGGAAAAGGCCGGAAGGTGTACAGAACCCGTTGCTCCGTATGCTCGTTGTAATGGAAGGACCATTTTTGGGGGATTGGCAACGCTCAACGCGTTTTTACACATCATAATATCCTGCTATTCGCCCATTTTTGATCACTTAAAATGCCGGAAATGTCCGGAAAAGGCCGAAGGTGTACAGAACCTGATGCTCCGTATGCTCGTTGTAAGGGGCGTACCATTTCTCGGGGATTGGCAGCGCGTAACGTGTTCTCTCTCATCATAATATCCTGATAAACGGCACATTTTGAAACAATTAAAAAGCCGGAAATGTCCGGAAAAGGCCGAAGGTGTACAGAACCCGTTGCTCCGTATGCTCGTTGTAATGGGCGTACCATTTTTCGGGGATTGGCAGCGTGCAGCGAGTTCTCACACCTCATAATATCCTGCGATACGACTCATTTTGAAACTATTAAAAAGCCGAAACTGGCCGGAAAAGGCCGAATATGTACAAGACAGGATTCTCCGCATGCTGGTTGTATTGGAAGTACCATTCTTCGGGGATTGGCAGAGCGCACCGTGTTCTCTCACATCATAATATCCTGCTACTCTGCCCGTTTTTGATCACTTAATATGCCGGAAATGTCCGGAATAGGCCGAAGGTGTACAGAACCTGACGCTCCGTACGCTCGTTGTAAGGGGCGTACCATTTCTCGGGGATTGGCAGCGCGTAACGTGTTCTCTCTCATCATAATATCCTGATAAACGGCACATTTTGAAACAATTAAAAAGCCGGAAATGTCCGGAAAATTCCGAAGGTGTACAGAACCCGTTGCTCCGTATGCTCATTGTAGTGGGCGTACCATTTTTCGGGGATTGGCAGCGTGCAGCGAGTTCTCACACCTCATAATATCCTGATAAACGGCACATTTTGAAACAATTAAAAAGCCGGAAATGTCCGGAAAAGGCCGAAGGTGTACAGAACCCGTTGCTCCGTATGCTCGTTGTAATGGGCGTACCATTTTTCGGGGATTGGCAGCGTGCAGCGAGTTCTCACACCTCATAATATCCTGCGATACGACTCATTTTGAAACTATTAAAAAGCCGAAACTGGCCGGAAAAGGCCGAATATGTACAAGACAGGATTCTCCGCATGCTGGTTGTATTGGAAGTACCATTCTTCGGGGATTGGCAGAGCGCACCGTGTTCTCTCACATCATAATATCCTGCTACTCTGCCCGTTTTTGATCACTTAATATGCCGGAAATGTCCGGAATAGGCCGAAGGTGTACAGAACCTGACGCTCCGTACGCTCGTTGTAAGGGGCGTACCATTTCTCGGGGATTGGCAGCGCGTAACGTGTTCTCTCTCATCATAATATCCTGATAAACGGCACATTTTGAAACAATTAAAAAGCCGGAAATGTCCGGAAAATTCCGAAGGTGTACAGAACCCGTTGCTCCGTATGCTCATTGTAGTGGGCGTACCATTTTTCGGGGATTGGCAGCGTGCAGCGAGTTCTCACACCTCATAATATCCTGCGCTACGACTCATTTTGAAACTATTAAAAAGCCGAAACTGGCCGGAAAAGGCCGAAAATGTACAAGACAGGATTCTCCGGATGCTGGTTGTATTGGAAGTACCATTCTTCGGGGATTGGCAGCGCGCACCGTGTTCTCTCACATCATAATATCCTGCTATTCTGCCCGTTTTTGCTCACTTAATATGCCGGAAATGTCCGGAAAAGGCCGAAGGTGTACAGAACATGATGCTCCGTATGCTCGTTGTAAGGGGCGTACCATTTTTCGGGGATGGGCAGCGTGCTGCGTGTTCTCACACATCATAATATCCTGCGACACGACCCATTTTGAAACAATTAAATAGCCGGAAATGTCCGGAAAAGGCCGAAGGTGTACGGAACCCGTTGCTCCGTATGCTCGTTGTAATGGAAGTACCATATTTGGGGGGTTGGCAGCGTGCAGCGAGTTCTCACACATCATAATATCCTGCTATACGGCCCGTTTTTAATCACATAAAATGCCGGAGATGTCCGGAAAAGGCCGAAGGTGTACAGAACCCAATGCTCCGTTTGCTCGTTGTAATGGAAGTACCATTTTTGGGGGTTTGGCAGAGAGCAACTGGTTCTTACACATCATAATATCCTGATATACGGCCCATTCTGAAACAATTAAAATGCCGGAAATGTCCGGAAAAGGCCGAAGGTGTACAGAACCTGATGCTCCGTATGCTCGTTGTAAGGGGCGTACCATTTCTCGGGGACTGGCAGCGCGCACCGAGTTCTCTCACATCATAATATCCTGCTATACGGCCCGTTTTTAATCACATAAAATCCCGGATATGTCCGGAAAAGGCCGAAGGTGTACAGAACCCGTTGCTCCGTATGCTCGTTGTAATGGGCGTACCATTTTTCGGGGATTGGCAGCGTGCAGCGAGTTCTCACACATCATAATATCCTGCGATACGACCCATTTTGAAACAATTAAAAAGACGAAACTGGCCGGAAAAGGCCGAATATGTACAAGACAGGATTCTCCGCATGCTCGTTGTAATGGAAGTACCATTCTTCGGGGATTGGCAGCGCGCAACGAGTTCTCTCACATCATAATATCCTGATATACGGCCCATTTCGAAACAATTAAAAAGCCGGAAATGTCCGGAAAAGGCCGAAGGTGTACAGAACCCGTTGCTCCCTTTGCTTGTTGTAATGGAAGTACCATTTTTGGGGGGTTGGCTGAGAGCAACTGGTTCTTACACATCATAATATCCTGATATACGGCCCATTTTGAAGAAATTAAAAAGCCGGAAATGTCCGGAAAAGGCCGAAGGTGTACAGAACCCGTTGCTCCCTTTGCTTGTTGTAATGGAAGTACCATTCTTCGGGGATTGGCAGCGCGCAACGAGTTCTCTCACATCATAATATCCTGATATACGGCCCATTTTGAAACAATTAAAAAGCCGGAAATATCCGGAAAAGGCCGAAGGTGTACAGAACCCGTTGCTCCGTATGCTCGTTGTAATGGAAGGACCATTTTTGGGGGATTGGCAACGCTCAACGCGTTTTTACACATCATAATATCCTGCTATTCGGCCCATTTTTGATCACTTAAAATGCCGGAAATGTCCGGAAAAGGCCGAAGGTGTACAGAACACAATGCACCGTTTGCTCGTTGTAATGGAAGTACCATTTTTGGCGGGTTGGCAGAGAGCACCTGGTTCTTACACATCATAATATCCTGATATACGGCCGATTTTTAAACAATTAAAAAGCCGGAAATATCCGGAAAAGGCCGAAGGTGTACAGAACCCGTTGCTCCGTATGCTCGTTGTAATGGAAGGACCATTTTTGGGGGATTGGCAACGCTCAACGCGTTTTTACACATCATAATATCCTGCTATTCGGCCCATTTTTGATCACTTAAAATTCCGGAAATGTCCGGAAAAGGCCGAAGGTGTACAGAACCTGATGCTCCGTATGCTCGTTGTAAGGGGCGTACCATTTCTCGGGGATTGGCAGCGCGTAACGTGTTCTCTCTCATCATAATATCCTGATAAACGGCACATTTTGAAACAATTAAAAAGCCGGAAATATCCGGAAAAGGCCGAAGGTGTACAGAACCCGTTGCTCCGTATGCTCGTTGTAGTGGGCGTACCATTTTTCGGGGATTGGCAGCGTGCAGCGAGTTCTCACACCTCATAATATCCTGCGATACGACTCATTTTGAAACTATTAAAAAGCCGAAACTGGCCGGAAAAGGCCGAATATATACAAGACAGGACTCTCCGCATGCTCGTTGTAATGGAAGTACCATTCTTCGGGGATTGGCTGCGCGCAACGAGTTCTCTCACATCATAATATCCTGCGATACGACCCATTTTGAAACAATTAAAAAGCCGAAACTGGCCGGAAAAGGCCGAAAATGTACAAGACAGGATTCTCCGGATGCTGGTTGTATTGGAAGTACCATTCTTCGGGGATTGGCAGCGCGCACCGTGTACTCTCACATAATAATATCCTGCTATTCTGCCCGTTTTTGATCACTTAATATGCCGGAAATGTCCGGAAAAGGCCGAAGGTGTACAGAACCTGATGCTCCGTATGCTCGTTGTAAGGGGCGTACCATTTCTCGGGGATTGGCAGCGCGTAACGTGTTCTCTCACATCATAATATCCTGATAAACGGCACATTTTGAAACAATTAAAAAGCCGGAAATGTCCGGAAAAGGCCGAAGGTGTACAGAACCCGTTGCTCCGTATGCTCGTTGTAGTGGGCGTACCATTTTTCGGGGATTGGCAGCGTGCAGCGAGATCTCAAACATCATAATATCCTGCGATACGACCCTTTTTGAAACAATTAAAAAGCCGGTAATATCCGGAAAAGGCCGAAGGTGTACAGAACCCGCTTCTCCGTATGCTCGTTGTAATGGAAGGACCATTTTTGGGGGATTGGCAGCGTGCAGCGAGTTCTCACACCTCATAATATCCTGCGAAGCGACTCATTTTGAAACTATTAAAATGCCGAAACTTGCCGGAAAAGGCCGAATATGTACAAGACAGGATTCTCCGCATGCTCGTTGTAATGGAAGTACCATTCTTCGGGGATTGGCAGCGCGCAACGAGTTCTCTCACATCATAATATCCTGATATACGGCCCATTTTGAAACAATTAAAAAGCCGGAAATGTCCGGAAAAGGCCGAAGGTGTACAGAACCCGTTGCTCCCTTTGCTTGTTGTAATGGAAGTACCATTTTTGGGGGGTTGGCAGAGAGCAACTGGTTCTTACACATCATAATATCCTGATATACGGCCCATTTTGAAGCAATTAAAAAGCCGGAAATGTCCGGAAAAGGCCGAAGGTGTACAGAACCCGTTGCTCCGTATGCTCGTTGTAATGGGCGTACCATTTTTCGGGGATTTCCAGCGTGCAGCCAGTTCTCACACCTCATAATATCCTGATATACGGCCCATTTTGAAACAATTAAAATGCCGGAAATGTCCGGAAAAGGCCGAAGGTGTACAGAACCCGTTGCTCCCTTTGCTTGTTGTAATGGAAGTACCATTCTTCGGGGATTGGCAGCGCGCAACGAGTTCCCTCACATCATAATATCCTGATATACGGCCCATTTTGAAACAATTAAAAAGCCGGAAATGTCCGGAAAAGGCCGAAGGTGTACAGAACCCAATGCTCCGTTTGCTCGTTGTAATGGAAGTACCATTTTTGGGGGGTTGGCAGAGAGCAACTGGTTCTTACACATCATAATATCCTGATATACGGCCCATTTTGAAACAATTAAAAAGCCGGAAATATCCGGAAAAGGCCGAAGGTGTACAGAACCCGTTGCTCCGTATGCTCGTTGTAATGGAATTACCATTTTTGGGGGATTGGCAACGCTCAACGCGTTTTTACACATCATAATATCCTGCTATTCGGCCCATTTTTGATCACTTAAAATGCCGGAAATGTCCGGAAAAGGCCGAAGGTGTACAGAACCTAATGCTCCGTATGCTCGTTGTAAGGGGCGTACCATTTCTCGGGGATTGGCAGCGTGCTGCGAGTTCCCACACCTCATAATATCCGGCGATACGACTCATTTTGAAACTATTAAAAAGCCGAAACTGGCCGGAAAAGGCCGAATATGTACAAGACAGGATTCTCGTCATGCTCGTTGTAATGGAAGTACCATTCTTCGGGGATTTGCAGCGCGCAAGGAGTTCCCTCACATCATAATATCCTGCTATACGGCCCGTTTTTAATCACATGAAATGCCGGAGATGTCCGGAAAAAGCCGAAGGTGTACAGAACCCAATGCTCCGTTTACTCGTTGTAATGGAAGTACCATTTTTGGGGGGTTGGCAGAGAGCAACTGGTTCTTACACATCATAATATCCTGATATACGGCCCATTTTGAAACAATTAAAAAGCCGGAAATGTCCGGAAAAGGCCGAAGGTGTACAGAACCCGTTGCTCCGTATGCTCGTTGTAATGGGCGTACCATTTTTCGGGGATTGGCAGCGTGCAGCGAGTTCTCACACCTCATAATATCCTGCGATACGACACATTTTGAAACTATTAAAAAGCCAAAACTGGCCGGAAAAGGCCGAATATGTACAAGACAGGATTCTCCGCATGCTCGTTGTAATGGAAGTACCATTCTTCGGGGATTGGCAGCGCGCAACGAGTTCTCTCACATCATAATATCCTGATATACGGCCCATTTTGAAACAAAAAAATAGCCGGATATGTCCGGAAAAGGCCGAAGGTGTACAGATCCGGTTGCTCCCTTTGCTTGTTGTAATGGAAGTACCGTTTTTGGGGGGTTGGCAGAGAGCAACTGGTTCTTACACATCATAACATCCTGATATACGGCCCATTTTGAAGCAATTAAAAAGCCGGAAATGTCCGGAAAAGGCCGAAGGTGTACAGAACCCGTTGCTCCGTATGCTCGTTGTAGTGGGCGTACCATTTTTCGGGGACTGGCAGCGTGCAGCGAGTTCTCACACCTCATAATATCCTGCGATACGACTCATTTTGAAACTATTAAAAAGCCGAAACTGGCCGGAAAAGGCCGAATATGTACAAGACAGGATTCTCCGCATGCTCGTTGTAATGGAAGTACCATTCTTCGGGGATTGGCTGCGCGCAACGAGTTCTCTCACATCATAATATCCTGCGATACGACCCATTTTGAAACAATTTAAAAGCCGAAACTGGCCGGAAAAGGCCGAAAATGTACAAGACAGGATTCTCCGGATGCTGGTTGTATTGGAAGTACCATTCTTCGGGGATTGGCAGCGCGCACCGTGTTCTCTCACATCATAATATCCTGCTATTCTGCCCGTTTTTGATCACTTAATATGCCGGAAATGTCCGGAAAAGGCCGAAGGTGTACAGAACCCGTTGCTCCGTATGCTCGTTGTAGTGGGCGTACCATTTTTCGGGGATTGGCAGCGTGCAGCGAGATCTCAAACATCATAATATCCTGCGATACGACCCTTTTTGAAACAATTAAAAAGCCGGTAATATCCGGAAAAGGCCGAAGGTGTACAGAACCCGTTGCTTCGTATGCTCGTTGTAATGGAAGGACCATTTTTGGGGGATTGGCAGCGTGCAGCGAGTTCTCACACCTCATAATATCCTGCGAAACGGCTCATTTTGAAACTATTAAAATGCCGAAACTTGCCGGAAAAGGCCGAATATGTACAAGACAGGATTCTCCGCATGCTCGTTGTAATGGAAGTACCATTCTTCGGGGATTGGCAGCGCGCAACGAGTTCTCTCACATCATAATATCCTGATATACGGCCCATTTTGAAACAATTAAAAAGCCGGAAATGTCCGGAAAAGGCCGAAGGTGTACAGAACCCGTTGCTCCCTTTGCTTGTTGTAATGGAAGTACCATTTTTGGGGGGTTGGCAGAGAGCAACTGGTTCTTACACATCATAATATCCTGATATACGGCCCATTTTGAAGCAATTAAAAAGCCGGAAATGTCCGGAAAAGGCCGAAGGTGTACAGAACCCGTTGCTCCGTATGCTCGTTGTAATGGGCGTACCATTTTTCGGGGATTTCCAGCGTGCAGCCAGTTCTCACACCTCATAATATCCTGCGATACGACCCATTTTGAAACTATTAAAAAGCCGAAACTGGCCGGAAATGGCCGAATATGTACAAGACAGGATTCTCCGCATGGTCGTTGTAATGGAAGTACCATTCTTCGGGGATTGGCAGCGCGCAAAGAGTTCTCTCACATCATAATATCCTGATAAACGGCACATTTTGAAACAATTAAAAAGCCGGAAATGTCCGGAAAATGCCGAAGGTGTACAGAACCCGTTGCTCCGTATGCTCATTGTAGTGGGCGTACCATTTTTCGGGGATTGGCAGCGTGCAGCGAGTTCTCACACCTCATAATATCCTGCGCTACGACTCATTTTGAAACTATTAAAAAGCCGAAACTGGCCGGAAAAGGCCGAAAATGTACAAGACAGGATTCTCCGGATGCTGGTTGTATTGGAAGTACCATTCTTCGGGGATTGGCAGCGCGCACCGTGTTCTCTCACATCATAATATCCTGCTATTCTGCCCGTTTTTGCTCACTTAATATGCCGGAAATGTCCGGAAAAGGCCGAAGGTGTACGGAACCCGTTGCTCCGTATGCTCGTTGTAATGGAAGTACCATATTTGGGGGGTTGGCAGCGTGCAGCGAGTTCTCACACATCATAATATCCTGCTATACGGCCCGTTTTTAATCACATAAAATGCCGGAGATGTCCGGAAAAGGCCGAAGGTGTACAGAACCCAATGCTCCGTTTGCTCGTTGTAATGGAAGTACCATTTTTGGGGGTTTGGCAGAGAGCAACTGGTTCTTACACATCATAATATCCTGATATACGGCCCATTTTGAAACAATTAAAATGCCGGAAATGTCCGGAAAAGGCCGAAGGTGTACAGAACCTGATGCTCCGTATGCTCGTTGTAAGGGGCGTACCATTTCTCGGGGATTGGCAGCGCGCACCGAGTTCTCTCACATCATAATATCCTGCTATACGGCCCGTTTTTAATCACATAAAATCCCGGATATATCCGGAAAAGGCCGAAGGTGTACAGAACCCGTTGCTCCGTATGCTCGTTGTAATGGGCGTACCATTTTTCGGGGATTGGCAGCGTGCAGCGAGTTCTCACACATCATAATATCCTGCGATACGACCCATTTTGAAACAATTAAAAAGACGAAACTGGCCGGAAAAGGCCGAATATGTACAAGACAGGATTCTCCGCATGCTCGTTGTAATGGAAGTACCATTCTTCGGGGATTGGCAGCGCGCAACGAGTTCTCTCACATCATAATATCCTGATATACGGCCCATTTCGAAACAATTAAAAAGCCGGAAATGTCCGGAAAAGGCCGAAGGTGTACAGAACCCGTTGCTCCCTTTGCTTGTTGTAATGGAAGTACCATTTTTGGGGGGTTGGCTGAGAGCAACTGGTTCTTACACATCATAATATCCTGATATACGGCCCATTTTGAAGAAATTAAAAAGCCGGAAATGTCCGGAAAAGGCCGAAGGTGTACAGAACCCGTTGCTCCCTTTGCTTGTTGTAATGGAAGTACCATTTTTGGGGGGTTGGCAGAGAGCAACTGGTTCTTACACATCATAATATCCTGATATACGGCCGATTTTTAAACAATTAAAAAGCCGGAAATATCCGGAAAAGGCCGAAGGTGTACAGAACCCGTTGCTCCGTATGCTCGTTGTAATGGAAGGACCATTTTTGGGGGATTGGCAACGCTCAACGCGTTTTTACACATCATAATATCCTGCTATTCGGCCCATTTTTGATCACTTAAAATGCCGGAAATGTCCGGAAAAGGCCGAAGGTGTACAGAACACAATGCTCCGTTTGCTCGTTGTAATGGAAGTACCATTTTTGGCGGGTTGGCAGAGAGCACCTGGTTCTTACACATCATAATATCCTGATATACGGCCGATTTTTAAACAATTAAAAAGCCGGAAATATCCGGAAAAGGCCGAAGGTGTACAGAACCCGTTGCTCCGTATGCTCGTTGTAATGGAAGGACCATTTTTGGGGGATTGGCAACGCTCAACGCGTTTTTACACATCATAATATCCTGCTATTCGGCCCATTTTTGATCACTTAAAATGCCGGAAATGTCCGGAAAAGGCCGAAGGTGTACAGAACCTGATGCTCCGTATGCTCGTTGTAAGGGGCGTACCATTTCTCGGGGATTGGCAGCGCGTAACGTGTTCTCTCTCATCATAATATCCTGATAAACGGCACATTTTGAAACAATTAAAAAGCCGGAAATGTCCGGAAAAGGCCGAAGGTGTACAGAACCCGTTGCTCCGTATGCTCGTTGTAGTGGGCGTACCATTTTTCGGGGATTGGCAGCGTGCAGCGAGTTCTCACACCTCATAATATCCTGCGATACGACTCATTTTGAAACTATTAAAAAGCCGAAACTGGCCGGAAAAGGCCGAATATATACAAGACAGGATTCTCCGCATGCTCGTTGTAATGGAAGTACCATTCTTCGGGGATTGGCTGCGCGCAACGAGTTCTCTCACATCATAATATCCTGCGATACGACCCATTTTGAAACAATTAAAAAGCCGAAACTGGCCGGAAAAGGCCGAAAATGTACAAGACAGGATTCTCCGGATGCTGGTTGTATTGGAAGTACCATTCTTCGGGGATTGGCAGCGCGCACCGTGTACTCTCACATAATAATATCCTGCTATTCTGCCCGTTTTTGATCACTTAATATGCCGGAAATGTCCGGAAAAGGCCGAAGGTGTACAGAACCTGATGCTCCGTATGCTCGTTGTAAGGGGCGTACCATTTCTCGGGGATTGGCAGCGCGTAACGTGTTCTCTCACATCATAATATCCTGATAAACGGCACATTTTGAAACAATTAAAAAGCCGGAAATGTCCGGAAAAGGCCGAAGGTGTACAGAACCCGTTGCTCCGTATGCTCGTTGTAGTGGGCGTACCATTTTTCGGGGATTGGCAGCGTGCAGCGAGTTCTCACACCTCATAATATCCTGCGAAGCGACTCATTTTGAAACTATTAAAATGCCGAAACTTGCCGGAAAAGGCCGAATATGTACAAGACAGGATTCTCCGCATGCTCGTTGTAATGGAAGTACCATTCTTCGGGGATTGGCAGCGCGCAACGAGTTCTCTCACATCATAATATCCTGATATACGGCCCATTTTGAAACAATTAAAAAGCCGGAAATGTCCGGAAAAGGCCGAAGGTGTACAGAACCCGTTGCTCCCTTTGCTTGTTGTAATGGAAGTACCATTTTTGGGGGGTTGGCAGAGAGCAACTGGTTCTTACACATCATAATATCCTGATATACGGCCCATTTTGAAGCAATTAAAAAGCCGGAAATGTCCGGAAAAGGCCGAAGGTGTACAGAACCCAATGCTCCGTTTGCTCGTTGTAATGGGCGTACCATTTTTCGGGGATTTCCAGCGTGCAGCCAGTTCTCACACCTCATAATATCCTGATATACGGCCCATTTTGAAACAATTAAAATGCCGGAAATGTCCGGAAAAGGCCGAAGGTGTACAGAACCCGTTGCTCCCTTTGCTTGTTGTAATGGAATTACCATTCTTCGGGGATTGGCAGCGCGCAACGAGTTCTCTCACATCATAATATCCTGATATACGGCCCATTTTGAAACAATTAAAAAGCCGGAAATGTCCGGAAAAGGCCGAAGGTGTACAGAACCCAATGCTCCGTTTGCTCGTTGTAATGGAAGGACCATTTTTGGGGGATTGGCAGCGTGCAGCGAGTTCTTACACATCATAATATCCTGATATACGGCCCATTTTGAAACAATTAAAAAGCCGGAAATATCCGGAAAAGGCCGAAGGTGTACAGAACCCGTTGCTCCGTATGCTCGTTGTAATGGAATTACCATTTTTGGGGGATTGGCAACGCTCAACGCGTTTTTACACATCATAATATCCTGCTATTCGGCCCATTTTTGATCACTTAAAGTGCCGGAAATGTCCGGAAAAGGCCGAAGGTGTACAGAACCTGATGCTCCGTATGCTCGTTGTAAGGGGCGTACCATTTCTCGGGGATTGGCAGCGTGCTGCGAGTTCCCACACCTCATAATATCCGGCGATACGACTCATTTTGAAACTATTAAAAAGCCGAAACTGGCCGGAAAAGGCCGAATATGTACAAGACAGGATTCTCGTCATGCTCGTTGTAATGGAAGTACCATTCTTCGGGGATTTGCAGCGCGCAAGGAGTTCCCTCACATCATAATATCCTGCTATACGGCCCGTTTTTAATCACATGAAATGCCGGAGATGTCCGGAAAAAGCCGAAGGTGTACAGAACCCAATGCTCCGTTTACTCGTTGTAATGGAAGTACCATTTTTGGGGGGTTGGCAGAGAGCAACTGGTTCTTACACATCATAATATCCTGATATACGGCCCATTTTGAAACAATTAAAAAGCCGGAAATATCCGGAAAAGGCCGAAGGTGTACAGAACCCGTTGCTCCGTATGCTCGTTGTAATGGAAGGACCATTTTTGGGGGATTGGCAACGCTCAACGCGTTTTTACACATCATGATATCCTGCTATTCGCCCATTTTTGATCACTTAAAATGCCGGAAATGTCCGGAAAAGGCCGAAGGTATACAGAACCTGATGCTCCGTATGCTCGTTGTAAGGGGCGTACCATTTCTCGGGTATTGGCAGCGCGTAACGTGTTCTCTCTCATCATAATATCCTGATAAACGGCACATTTTGAAACAATTAAAAAGCCGGAAATGTCCGGAAAAGGCCGAAGGTGTACAGAACCCGTTGCTCCGTATGCTCGTTGTAATGGGCGTACCATTTTTCGGGGATTGGCAGCGTGCAGCGAGTTCTCACACCTCATAATATCCTGCGATACGACACATTTTGAAACTATTAAAAAGCCAAAACTGGCCGGAAAAGGCCGAATATGTACAAGACAGGATTCTCCGCATGCTCGTTGTAATGGAAGTACCATTCTTCGGGGATTGGCAGCGCGCAACGAGTTCTCTCACATCATAATATCCTGATATACGGCCCATTTTGAAACAAAAAAATAGCCGGATATGTCCGGAAAAGGCCGAAGGTGTACAGAACCGGTTGCTCCCTTTGCTTGTTGTAATGGAAGTACCGTTTTTGGGGGGTTGGCAGAGAGCAACTGGTTCTTACACATCATAACATCCTGATATACGGCCCATTTTGAAGCAATTAAAAAGCCGGAAATGTCCGGAAAAGGCCGAAGGTGTACAGAACCCGTTGCTCCGTATGCTCGTTGTAGTGGGCGTACCATTTTTCGGGGACTGGCAGCGTGCAGCGAGTTCTCACACCTCATAATATCCTGCGATACGACTCATTTTGAAACTATTAAAAAGCCGAAACTGGCCGGAAAAGGCCGAATATGTACAAGACAGGATTCTCCGCATGCTCGTTGTAATGGAAGTACCATTCTTCGGGGATTGGCAGCGTGCAGCGAGTTCTCACACCTCATAATATCCTGCGCTACGACTCATTTTGAAACTATTAAAAAGCCGAAACTGGCCGGAAAAGGCCGAAAATGTACAAGACAGGATTCTCCGGATGCTGGTTGTATTGGAAGTACCATTCTTCGGGGATTGGCAGCGCGCACCGTGTTCTCTCACATCATAATATCCTGCTATTCTGCCCGTTTTTGCTCACTTAATATGCCGGAAATGTCCGGAAAAGGCCGAAGGTGTACAGAACATGATGCTCCGTATGCTCGTTGTAAGGGGCGTACCATTTTTCGGGGATGGGCAGCGTGCAGCGTGTTCTCACACATCATAATATCCTGCGACACGACCCATTTTGAAACAATTAAATAGCCGGAAATGTCCGGAAAAGGCCGAAGGTGTACGGAACCCGTTGCTCCGTATGCTCGTTGTAATGGAAGTACCATATTTGGGGGGTTGGCAGCGTGCAGCGAGTTCTCACACATCATAATATCCTGCTATACGGCCCGTTTTTAATCACATAAAATGCCGGAGATGTCCGGAAAAGGCCGAAGGTGTACAGAACCCAATGCTCCGTTTGCTCGTTGTAATGGAAGTACCATTTTTGGGGGTTTGGCAGAGAGCAACTGGTTCTTACACATCATAATATCCTGATATACGGCCCATTTTGAAACAATTAAAATGCCGGAAATGTCCGGAAAAGGCCGAAGGTGTACAGAACCTGATGCTCCGTATGCTCGTTGTAAGGGGCGTACCATTTCTCGGGGATTGGCAGCGCGCACCGAGTTCTCTCAAATCATAATATCCTGCTATACGGCCCGTTTTTAATCACATAAAATCCCGGATATATCCGGAAAAGGCCGAAGGTGTACAGAACCCGTTGCTCCGTATGCTCGTTGTAATGGGCGTACCATTTTTCGGGGATTGGCAGCGTGCAGCGAGTTCTCACACATCATAATATCCTGCGATACGACCCATTTTGAAACAATTAAAAAGACGAAACTGGCCGGAAAAGGCCGAATATGTACAAGACAGGATTCTCCGCATGCTCGTTGTAATGGAAGTACCATTCTTCGGGGATTGGCAGCGCGCAACGAGTTCTCTCACATCATAATATCCTGATATACGGCCCATTTCGAAACAATTAAAAAGCCGGAAATGTCCGGAAAAGGCCGAAGGTGTACAGAACCCGTTGCTCCCTTTGCTTGTTGTAATGGAAGTACCATTTTTGGGGGGTTGGCTGAGAGCAACTGGTTCTTACACATCATAATATCCTGATATACGGCCCATTTTGAAGAAATTAAAAAGCCGGAAATGTCCGGAAAAGGCCGAAGGTGTACAGAACCCGTTGCTCCCTTTGCTTGTTGTAATGGAAGTACCATTTTTGGGGGGTTGGCAGAGAGCAACTGGTTCTTACACATCATAATATCCTGATATACGGCCGATTTTTAAACAATTAAAAAGCCGGAAATATCCGGAAAAGGCCGAAGGTGTACAGAACCCGTTGCTCCGTATGCTCGTTGTAATGGAAGGACCATTTTTGGGGGATTGGCAACGCTCAACGCGTTTTTACACATCATAATATCCTGCTATTCGGCCCATTTTTGATCACTTAAAATGCCGGAAATGTCCGGAAAAGGCCGAAGGTGTACAGAACACAATGCTCCGTTTGCTCGTTGTAATGGAAGTACCATTTTTGGCGGGTTGGCAGAGAGCACCTGGTTCTTACACATCATAATATCCTGATATACGGCCGATTTTTAAACAATTAAAAAGCCGGAAATATCCGGAAAAGGCCGAAGGTGTACAGAACCCGTTGCTCCGTATGCTCGTTGTAATGGAAGGACCATTTTTGGGGGATTGGCAACGCTCAACGCGTTTTTACACATCATAATATCCTGCTATTCGGCCCATTTTTGATCACTTAAAATGCCGGAAATGTCCGGAAAAGGCCGAAGGTGTACAGAACCTGATGCTCCGTATGCTCGTTGTAAGGGGCGTACCATTTCTCGGGGATTGGCAGCGCGTAACGTGTTCTCTCTCATCATAATATCCTGATAAACGGCACATTTTGAAACAATTAAAAAGCCGGAAATGTCCGGAAAAGGCCGAAGGTGTACAGAACCCGTTGCTCCGTATGCTCGTTGTAGTGGGCGTACCATTTTTCGGGGATTGGCAGCGTGCAGCGAGTTCTCACACCTCATAATATCCTGCGATACGACTCATTTTGAAACTATTAAAAAGCCGAAACTGGCCGGAAAAGGCCGAATATATACAAGACAGGATTCTCCGCATGCTCGTTGTAATGGAAGTACCATTCTTCGGGGATTGGCTGCGCGCAACGAGTTCTCTCACATCATAATATCCTGCGATACGACCCATTTTGAAACAATTAAAAAGCCGAAACTGGCCGGAAAAGGCCGAAAATGTACAAGACAGGATTCTCCGGATGCTGGTTGTATTGGAAGTACCATTCTTCGGGGATTGGCAGCGCGCACCGTGTACTCTCACATAATAATATCCTGCTATTCTGCCCGTTTTTGATCACTTAATATGCCGGAAATGTCCGGAAAAGGCCGAAGGTGTACAGAACCTGATGCTCCGTATGCTCGTTGTAAGGGGCGTACCATTTCTCGGGGATTGGCAGCGCGTAACGTGTTCTCTCACATCATAATATCCTGATAAACGGCACATTTTGAAACAATTAAAAAGCCGGAAATGTCCGGAAAAGGCCGAAGGTGTACAGAACCCGTTGCTCCGTATGCTCGTTGTAGTGGGCGTACCATTTTTCGGGGATTGGCAGCGTGCAGCGAGTTCTCACACCTCATAATATCCTGCGAAGCGACTCATTTTGAAACTATTAAAATGCCGAAACTTGCCGGAAAAGGCCGAATATGTACAAGACAGGATTCTCCGCATGCTCGTTGTAATGGAAGTACCATTCTTCGGGGATTGGCAGCGCGCAACGAGTTCTCTCACATCATAATATCCTGATATACGGCCCATTTTGAAACAATTAAAAAGCCGGAAATGTCCGGAAAAGGCCGAAGGTGTACAGAACCCGTTGCTCCCTTTGCTTGTTGTAATGGAAGTACCATTTTTGGGGGGTTGGCAGAGAGCAACTGGTTCTTACACATCATAATATCCTGATATACGGCCCATTTTGAAGCAATTAAAAAGCCGGAAATGTCCGGAAAAGGCCGAAGGTGTACAGAACCCAATGCTCCGTTTGCTCGTTGTAATGGGCGTACCATTTTTCGGGGATTTCCAGCGTGCAGCCAGTTCTCACACCTCATAATATCCTGATATACGGCCCATTTTGAAACAATTAAAATGCCGGAAATGTCCGGAAAAGGCCGAAGGTGTACAGAACCCGTTGCTCCCTTTGCTTGTTGTAATGGAAGTACCATTCTTCGGGGATTGGCAGCGCGCAACGAGTTCTCTCACATCATAATATCCTGATATACGGCCCATTTTGAAACAATTAAAAAGCCGGAAATGTCCGGAAAAGGCCGAAGGTGTACAGAACCCAATGCTCCGTTTGCTCGTTGTAATGGAAGGACCATTTTTGGGGGATTGGCAGCGTGCAGCGAGTTCTTACACATCATAATATCCTGATATACGGCCCATTTTGAAACAATTAAAAAGCCGGAAATATCCGGAAAAGGCCGAAGGTGTACAGAACCCGTTGCTCCGTATGCTCGTTGTAATGGAATTACCATTTTTGGGGGATTGGCAACGCTCAACGCGTTTTTACACATCATAATATCCTGCTATTCGGCCCATTTTTGATCACTTAAAGTGCCGGAAATGTCCGGAAAAGGCCGAAGGTGTACAGAACCTGATGCTCCGTATGCTCGTTGTAAGGGGCGTACCATTTCTCGGGGATTGGCAGCGTGCTGCGAGTTCCCACACCTCATAATATCCGGCGATACGACTCATTTTGAAACTATTAAAAAGCCGAAACTGGCCGGAAAAGGCCGAATATGTACAAGACAGGATTCTCGTCATGCTCGTTGTAATGGAAGTACCATTCTTCGGGGATTTGCAGCGCGCAAGGAGTTCCCTCACATCATAATATCCTGCTATACGGCCCGTTTTTAATCACATGAAATGCCGGAGATGTCCGGAAAAAGCCGAAGGTGTACAGAACCCAATGCTCCGTTTACTCGTTGTAATGGAAGTACCATTTTTGGGGGGTTGGCAGAGAGCAACTGGTTCTTACACATCATAATATCCTGATATACGGCCCATTTTGAAACAATTAAAAAGCCGGAAATATCCGGAAAAGGCCGAAGGTGTACAGAACCCGTTGCTCCGTATGCTCGTTGTAATGGAAGGACCATTTTTGGGGGATTGGCAACGCTCAACGCGTTTTTACACATCATGATATCCTGCTATTCGCCCATTTTTGATCACTTAAAATGCCGGAAATGTCCGGAAAAGGCCGAAGGTATACAGAACCTGATGCTCCGTATGCTCGTTGTAAGGGGCGTACCATTTCTCGGGTATTGGCAGCGCGTAACGTGTTCTCTCTCATCATAATATCCTGATAAACGGCACATTTTGAAACAATTAAAAAGCCGGAAATGTCCGGAAAAGGCCGAAGGTGTACAGAACCCGTTGCTCCGTATGCTCGTTGTAATGGGCGTACCATTTTTCGGGGATTGGCAGCGTGCAGCGAGTTCTCACACCTCATAATATCCTGCGATACGACACATTTTGAAACTATTAAAAAGCCAAAACTGGCCGGAAAAGGCCGAATATGTACAAGACAGGATTCTCCGCATGCTCGTTGTAATGGAAGTACCATTCTTCGGGGATTGGCAGCGCGCAACGAGTTCTCTCACATCATAATATCCTGATATACGGCCCATTTTGAAACAAAAAAATAGCCGGATATGTCCGGAAAAGGCCGAAGGTGTACAGAACCGGTTGCTCCCTTTGCTTGTTGTAATGGAAGTACCGTTTTTGGGGGGTTGGCAGAGAGCAACTGGTTCTTACACATCATAACATCCTGATATACGGCCCATTTTGAAGCAATTAAAAAGCCGGAAATGTCCGGAAAAGGCCGAAGGTGTACAGAACCCGTTGCTCCGTATGCTCGTTGTAGTGGGCGTACCATTTTTCGGGGACTGGCAGCGTGCAGCGAGTTCTCACACCTCATAATATCCTGCGATACGACTCATTTTGAAACTATTAAAAAGCCGAAACTGGCCGGAAAAGGCCGAATATGTACAAGACAGGATTCTCCGCATGCTCGTTGTAATGGAAGTACCATTCTTCGGGGATTGGCAGCGTGCAGCGAGTTCTCACACCTCATAATATCCTGCGCTACGACTCATTTTGAAACTATTAAAAAGCCGAAACTGGCCGGAAAAGGCCGAAAATGTACAAGACAGGATTCTCCGGATGCTGGTTGTATTGGAAGTACCATTCTTCGGGGATTGGCAGCGCGCACCGTGTTCTCTCACATCATAATATCCTGCTATTCTGCCCGTTTTTGCTCACTTAATATGCCGGAAATGTCCGGAAAAGGCCGAAGGTGTACAGAACATGATGCTCCGTATGCTCGTTGTAAGGGGCGTACCATTTTTCGGGGATGGGCAGCGTGCAGCGTGTTCTCACACATCATAATATCCTGCGACACGACCCATTTTGAAACAATTAAATAGCCGGAAATGTCCGGAAAAGGCCGAAGGTGTACGGAACCCGTTGCTCCGTATGCTCGTTGTAATGGAAGTACCATATTTGGGGGGTTGGCAGCGTGCAGCGAGTTCTCACACATCATAATATCCTGCTATACGGCCCGTTTTTAATCACATAAAATGCCGGAGATGTCCGGAAAAGGCCGAAGGTGTACAGAACCCAATGCTCCGTTTGCTCGTTGTAATGGAAGTACCATTTTTGGGGGTTTGGCAGAGAGCAACTGGTTCTTACACATCATAATATCCTGATATACGGCCCATTTTGAAACAATTAAAATGCCGGAAATGTCCGGAAAAGGCCGAAGGTGTACAGAACCTGATGCTCCGTATGCTCGTTGTAAGGGGCGTACCATTTCTCGGGGATTGGCAGCGCGCACCGAGTTCTCTCAAATCATAATATCCTGCTATACGGCCCGTTTTTAATCACATAAAATCCCGGATATATCCGGAAAAGGCCGAAGGTGTACAGAACCCGTTGCTCCGTATGCTCGTTGTAATGGGCGTACCATTTTTCGGGGATTGGCAGCGTGCAGCGAGTTCTCACACATCATAATATCCTGCGATACGACCCATTTTGAAACAATTAAAAAGACGAAACTGGCCGGAAAAGGCCGAATATGTACAAGACAGGATTCTCCGCATGCTCGTTGTAATGGAAGTACCATTCTTCGGGGATTGGCAGCGCGCAACGAGTTCTCTCACATCATAATATCCTGATATACGGCCCATTTTGAAACAATTAAAAAGCCGGAAATGTCCGGAAAAGGCCGAAGGTGTACAGAACCCGTTGCTCCCTTTGCTTGTTGTAATGGAAGTACCATTTTTGGGGGGTTGGCAGAGAGCAACTGGTTCTTACACATCATAATATCCTGATATACGGCCCATTTTGAAGCAATTAAAAAGCCGGAAATGTCCGGAAAAGGCCGAAGGTGTACAGAACCCAATGCTCCGTTTGCTCGTTGTAATGGGCGTACCATTTTTCGGGGATTTCCAGCGTGCAGCCAGTTCTCACACCTCATAATATCCTGATATACGGCCCATTTTGAAACAATTAAAATGCCGGAAATGTCCGGAAAAGGCCGAAGGTGTACAGAACCCGTTGCTCCCTTTGCTTGTTGTAATGGAATTACCATTCTTCGGGGATTGGCAGCGCGCAACGAGTTCTCTCACATCATAATATCCTGATATACGGCCCATTTTGAAACAATTAAAAAGCCGGAAATGTCCGGAAAAGGCCGAAGGTGTACAGAACCCAATGCTCCGTTTGCTCGTTGTAATGGAAGGACCATTTTTGGGGGATTGGCAGCGTGCAGCGAGTTCTTACACATCATAATATCCTGATATACGGCCCATTTTGAAACAATTAAAAAGCCGGAAATATCCGGAAAAGGCCGAAGGTGTACAGAACCCGTTGCTCCGTATGCTCGTTGTAATGGAATTACCATTTTTGGGGGATTGGCAACGCTCAACGCGTTTTTACACATCATAATATCCTGCTATTCGGCCCATTTTTGATCACTTAAAGTGCCGGAAATGTCCGGAAAAGGCCGAAGGTGTACAGAACCTGATGCTCCGTATGCTCGTTGTAAGGGGCGTACCATTTCTCGGGGATTGGCAGCGTGCTGCGAGTTCCCACACCTCATAATATCCGGCGATACGACTCATTTTGAAACTATTAAAAAGCCGAAACTGGCCGGAAAAGGCCGAATATGTACAAGACAGGATTCTCGTCATGCTCGTTGTAATGGAAGTACCATTCTTCGGGGATTTGCAGCGCGCAAGGAGTTCCCTCACATCATAATATCCTGCTATACGGCCCGTTTTTAATCACATGAAATGCCGGAGATGTCCGGAAAAAGCCGAAGGTGTACAGAACCCAATGCTCCGTTTACTCGTTGTAATGGAAGTACCATTTTTGGGGGGTTGGCAGAGAGCAACTGGTTCTTACACATCATAATATCCTGATATACGGCCCATTTTGAAACAATTAAAAAGCCGGAAATATCCGGAAAAGGCCGAAGGTGTACAGAACCCGTTGCTCCGTATGCTCGTTGTAATGGAAGGACCATTTTTGGGGGATTGGCAACGCTCAACGCGTTTTTACACATCATGATATCCTGCTATTCGCCCATTTTTGATCACTTAAAATGCCGGAAATGTCCGGAAAAGGCCGAAGGTATACAGAACCTGATGCTCCGTATGCTCGTTGTAAGGGGCGTACCATTTCTCGGGTATTGGCAGCGCGTAACGTGTTCTCTCTCATCATAATATCCTGATAAACGGCACATTTTGAAACAATTAAAAAGCCGGAAATGTCCGGAAAAGGCCGAAGGTGTACAGAACCCGTTGCTCCGTATGCTCGTTGTAATGGGCGTACCATTTTTCGGGGATTGGCAGCGTGCAGCGAGTTCTCACACCTCATAATATCCTGCGATACGACACATTTTGAAACTATTAAAAAGCCAAAACTGGCCGGAAAAGGCCGAATATGTACAAGACAGGATTCTCCGCATGCTCGTTGTAATGGAAGTACCATTCTTCGGGGATTGGCAGCGCGCAACGAGTTCTCTCACATCATAATATCCTGATATACGGCCCATTTTGAAACAAAAAAATAGCCGGATATGTCCGGAAAAGGCCGAAGGTGTACAGAACCGGTTGCTCCCTTTGCTTGTTGTAATGGAAGTACCGTTTTTGGGGGGTTGGCAGAGAGCAACTGGTTCTTACACATCATAACATCCTGATATACGGCCCATTTTGAAGCAATTAAAAAGCCGGAAATGTCCGGAAAAGGCCGAAGGTGTACAGAACCCGTTGCTCCGTATGCTCGTTGTAGTGGGCGTACCATTTTTCGGGGACTGGCAGCGTGCAGCGAGTTCTCACACCTCATAATATCCTGCGATACGACTCATTTTGAAACTATTAAAAAGCCGAAACTGGCCGGAAAAGGCCGAATATGTACAAGACAGGATTCTCCGCATGCTCGTTGTAATGGAAGTACCATTCTTCGGGGATTGGCAGCGTGCAGCGAGTTCTCACACCTCATAATATCCTGCGCTACGACTCATTTTGAAACTATTAAAAAGCCGAAACTGGCCGGAAAAGGCCGAAAATGTACAAGACAGGATTCTCCGGATGCTGGTTGTATTGGAAGTACCATTCTTCGGGGATTGGCAGCGCGCACCGTGTTCTCTCACATCATAATATCCTGCTATTCTGCCCGTTTTTGCTCACTTAATATGCCGGAAATGTCCGGAAAAGGCCGAAGGTGTACAGAACATGATGCTCCGTATGCTCGTTGTAAGGGGCGTACCATTTTTCGGGGATGGGCAGCGTGCAGCGTGTTCTCACACATCATAATATCCTGCGACACGACCCATTTTGAAACAATTAAATAGCCGGAAATGTCCGGAAAAGGCCGAAGGTGTACGGAACCCGTTGCTCCGTATGCTCGTTGTAATGGAAGTACCATATTTGGGGGGTTGGCAGCGTGCAGCGAGTTCTCACACATCATAATATCCTGCTATACGGCCCGTTTTTAATCACATAAAATGCCGGAGATGTCCGGAAAAGGCCGAAGGTGTACAGAACCCAATGCTCCGTTTGCTCGTTGTAATGGAAGTACCATTTTTGGGGGTTTGGCAGAGAGCAACTGGTTCTTACACATCATAATATCCTGATATACGGCCCATTTTGAAACAATTAAAATGCCGGAAATGTCCGGAAAAGGCCGAAGGTGTACAGAACCTGATGCTCCGTATGCTCGTTGTAAGGGGCGTACCATTTCTCGGGGATTGGCAGCGCGCACCGAGTTCTCTCAAATCATAATATCCTGCTATACGGCCCGTTTTTAATCACATAAAATCCCGGATATATCCGGAAAAGGCCGAAGGTGTACAGAACCCGTTGCTCCGTATGCTCGTTGTAATGGGCGTACCATTTTTCGGGGATTGGCAGCGTGCAGCGAGTTCTCACACATCATAATATCCTGCGATACGACCCATTTTGAAACAATTAAAAAGACGAAACTGGCCGGAAAAGGCCGAATATGTACAAGACAGGATTCTCCGCATGCTCGTTGTAATGGAAGTACCATTCTTCGGGGATTGGCAGCGCGCAACGAGTTCTCTCACATCATAATATCCTGATATACGGCCCATTTCGAAACAATTAAAAAGCCGGAAATGTCCGGAAAAGGCCGAAGGTGTACAGAACCCGTTGCTCCCTTTGCTTGTTGTAATGGAAGTACCATTTTTGGGGGGTTGGCTGAGAGCAACTGGTTCTTACACATCATAATATCCTGATATACGGCCCATTTTGAAGAAATTAAAAAGCCGGAAATGTCCGGAAAAGGCCGAAGGTGTACAGAACCCGTTGCTCCCTTTGCTTGTTGTAATGGAAGTACCATTTTTGGGGGGTTGGCAGAGAGCAACTGGTTCTTACACATCATAATATCCTGATATACGGCCGATTTTTAAACAATTAAAAAGCCGGAAATATCCGGAAAAGGCCGAAGGTGTACAGAACCCGTTGCTCCGTATGCTCGTTGTAATGGAAGGACCATTTTTGGGGGATTGGCAACGCTCAACGCGTTTTTACACATCATAATATCCTGCTATTCGGCCCATTTTTGATCACTTAAAATGCCGGAAATGTCCGGAAAAGGCCGAAGGTGTACAGAACACAATGCTCCGTTTGCTCGTTGTAATGGAAGTACCATTTTTGGCGGGTTGGCAGAGAGCACCTGGTTCTTACACATCATAATATCCTGATATACGGCCGATTTTTAAACAATTAAAAAGCCGGAAATATCCGGAAAAGGCCGAAGGTGTACAGAACCCGTTGCTCCGTATGCTCGTTGTAATGGAAGGACCATTTTTGGGGGATTGGCAACGCTCAACGCGTTTTTACACATCATAATATCCTGCTATTCGGCCCATTTTTGATCACTTAAAATGCCGGAAATGTCCGGAAAAGGCCGAAGGTGTACAGAACCTGATGCTCCGTATGCTCGTTGTAAGGGGCGTACCATTTCTCGGGGATTGGCAGCGCGTAACGTGTTCTCTCTCATCATAATATCCTGATAAACGGCACATTTTGAAACAATTAAAAAGCCGGAAATGTCCGGAAAAGGCCGAAGGTGTACAGAACCCGTTGCTCCGTATGCTCGTTGTAGTGGGCGTACCATTTTTCGGGGATTGGCAGCGTGCAGCGAGTTCTCACACCTCATAATATCCTGCGATACGACTCATTTTGAAACTATTAAAAAGCCGAAACTGGCCGGAAAAGGCCGAATATATACAAGACAGGATTCTCCGCATGCTCGTTGTAATGGAAGTACCATTCTTCGGGGATTGGCTGCGCGCAACGAGTTCTCTCACATCATAATATCCTGCGATACGACCCATTTTGAAACAATTAAAAAGCCGAAACTGGCCGGAAAAGGCCGAAAATGTACAAGACAGGATTCTCCGGATGCTGGTTGTATTGGAAGTACCATTCTTCGGGGATTGGCAGCGCGCACCGTGTACTCTCACATAATAATATCCTGCTATTCTGCCCGTTTTTGATCACTTAATATGCCGGAAATGTCCGGAAAAGGCCGAAGGTGTACAGAACCTGATGCTCCGTATGCTCGTTGTAAGGGGCGTACCATTTCTCGGGGATTGGCAGCGCGTAACGTGTTCTCTCACATCATAATATCCTGATAAACGGCACATTTTGAAACAATTAAAAAGTCGGAAATGTTCGGAAAAGGCCGAAGGTGTACAGAACCCGTTGCTCCGTATGCTCGTTGTAGTGGGCGTACCATTTTTCGGGGATTGGCAGCGTGCAGCGAGTTCTCACACCTCATAATATCCTGCGAAGCGACTCATTTTGAAACTATTAAAATGCCGAAACTTGCCGGAAAAGGCCGAATATGTACAAGACAGGATTCTCCGCATGCTCGTTGTAATGGAAGTACCATTCTTCGGGGATTGGCAGCGCGCAACGAGTTCTCTCACATCATAATATCCTGATATACGGCCCATTTTGAAACAATTAAAAAGCCGGAAATGTCCGGAAAAGGCCGAAGGTGTACAGAACCCGTTGCTCCCTTTGCTTGTTGTAATGGAAGTACCATTTTTGGGGGGTTGGCAGAGAGCAACTGGTTCTTACACATCATAATATCCTGATATACGGCCCATTTTGAAGCAATTAAAAAGCCGGAAATGTCCGGAAAAGGCCGAAGGTGTACAGAACCCAATGCTCCGTTTGCTCGTTGTAATGGGCGTACCATTTTTCGGGGATTTCCAGCGTGCAGCCAGTTCTCACACCTCATAATATCCTGATATACGGCCCATTTTGAAACAATTAAAATGCCGGAAATGTCCGGAAAAGGCCGAAGGTGTACAGAACCCGTTGCTCCCTTTGCTTGTTGTTATGGAAGTACCATTCTTCGGGGATTGGCAGCGCGCAACGAGTTCTCTCACATCATAATATCCTGATATACGGCCCATTTTGAAACAATTAAAAAGCCGGAAATGTCCGGAAAAGGCCGAAGGTGTACAGAACCCAATGCTCCGTTTGCTCGTTGTAATGGAAGGACCATTTTTGGGGGATTGGCAGCGTGCAGCGAGTTCTTACACATCATAATATCCTGATATACGGCCCATTTTGAAACAATTAAAATGCCGGAAATATCCGGAAAAGGCCGAAGGTGTACAGAACCCGTTGCTCCGTATGCTCGTTGTAATGGAATTACCATTTTTGGGGGATTGGCAACGCTCAACGCGTTTTTACACATCATAATATCCTGCTATTCGGCCCATTTTTGATCACTTAAAGTGCCGGAAATGTCCGGAAAAGGCCGAAGGTGTACAGAACCTGATGCTCCGTATGCTCGTTGTAAGGGGCGTACCATTTCTCGGGGATTGGCAGCGTGCTGCGAGTTCCCACACCTCATAATATCCGGCGATACGACTCATTTTGAAACTATTAAAAAGCCGAAACTGGCCGGAAAAGGCCGAATATGTACAAGACAGGATTCTCGTCATGCTCGTTGTAATGGAAGTACCATTCTTCGGGGATTTGCAGCGCGCAAGGAGTTCCCTCACATCATAATATCCTGCTATACGGCCCGTTTTTAATCACATGAAATGCCGGAGATGTCCGGAAAAAGCCGAAGGTGTACAGAACCCAATGCTCCGTTTACTCGTTGTAATGGAAGTACCATTTTTGGGGGGTTGGCAGAGAGCAACTGGTTCTTACACATCATAATATCCTGATATACGGCCCATTTTGAAACAATTAAAAAGCCGGAAATATCCGGAAAAGGCCGAAGGTGTACAGAACCCGTTGCTCCGTATGCTCGTTGTAATGGAAGGACCATTTTTGGGGGATTGGCAACGCTCAACGCGTTTTTACACATCATGATATCCTGCTATTCGCCCATTTTTGATCACTTAAAATGCCGGAAATGTCCGGAAAAGGCCGAAGGTATACAGAACCTGATGCTCCGTATGCTCGTTGTAAGGGGCGTACCATTTCTCGGGTATTGGCAGCGCGTAACGTGTTCTCTCTCATCATAATATCCTGATAAACGGCACATTTTGAAACAATTAAAAAGCCGGAAATGTCCGGAAAAGGCCGAAGGTGTACAGAACCCGTTGCTCCGTATGCTCGTTGTAATGGGCGTACCATTTTTCGGGGATTGGCAGCGTGCAGCGAGTTCTCACACCTCATAATATCCTGCGATACGACACATTTTGAAACTATTAAAAAGCCAAAACTGGCCGGAAAAGGCCGAATATGTACAAGACAGGATTCTCCGCATGCTCGTTGTAATGGAAGTACCATTCTTCGGGGATTGGCAGCGCGCAACGAGTTCTCTCACATCATAATATCCTGATATACGGCCCATTTTGAAACAAAAAAATAGCCGGATATGTCCGGAAAAGGCCGAAGGTGTACAGAACCGGTTGCTCCCTTTGCTTGTTGTAATGGAAGTACCGTTTTTGGGGGGTTGGCAGAGAGCAACTGGTTCTTACACATCATAACATCCTGATATACGGCCCATTTTGAAGCAATTAAAAAGCCGGAAATGTCCGGAAAAGGCCGAAGGTGTACAGAACCCGTTGCTCCGTATGCTCGTTGTAGTGGGCGTACCATTTTTCGGGGACTGGCAGCGTGCAGCGAGTTCTCACACCTCATAATATCCTGCGATACGACTCATTTTGAAACTATTAAAAAGCCGAAACTGGCCGGAAAAGGCCGAATATGTACAAGACAGGATTCTCCGCATGCCCGTTGTAATGGAAGTACCATTCTTCGGGGATTGGCTGCGCGCAACGAGTTCTCTCACATCATAATATCCTGCGATACGACCCATTTTGAAACAATTAAAAAGCCGAAACTGGCCGGAAAAGGCCGAAAATGTACAAGACAGGATTCTCCGGATGCTGGTTGTATTGGGAGTACCATTCTTCGGGGATTGGCAGCGCGCACCGTGTTCTCTCACATCATAATATCCTGCTATTCTGCCCGTTTTTGATCACTTAATATGCCGGAAATGTCCGGAAAAGGCCGAAGGTGTACAGAACCTGATGCTCCGTATGCTCGTTGTAAGGGGCGTACCATTTCTCGGGGATTGGCAGCGCGTAACGTGTTCTCTCACATCATAATATCCTGATAAACGGCACATTTTGAAACAATTAAAAAGCCGGAAATGTCCGGAAAAGGCCGAAGGTGTACAGAACCCGTTGCTCCGTATGCTCGTTGTAGTGGGCGTACCATTTTTCGGGGATTGGCAGCGTGCAGCGAGTTCTCACACCTCATAATATCCTGCGATACGACTCATTTTGAAACTATTAAAAAGCCGAAACTGGCCGGAAAAGGCCGAATATGTACAAGACAGGATTCTCGTCATGCTCGTTGTAATGGAAGTACCATATTTGGGGGGTTGGCAGCGTGCAGCGAGTTCTCACACATCATAATATCCTGCTATACGGCCCGTTTTTAATCACATAAAATGCCGGAGATGTCCGGAAAAGGCCGAAGGTGTACAGAACCCAATGCTCCGTTTGCTCGTTGTAATGGAAGTACCATTTTTGGGGGGTTGGCAGAGAGCAACTGGTTCTTACACATCATAATATCCTCATATACGGCCCATTTTGAAACAATTAAAATGCCGGAAATGTCCGGAAAAGGCCGAAGGTGTACAGAACCTGACGCTCCGTATGCTCGTTGTAAAGGGCGTACCATTTCTCGGGGATTGGCAGCGCGTAACGTGTTCTCTCTCATCATAATATCCTGATAAACGGCACATTTTGAAACAATTAAAAAGCCGGAAATGTCCGGAAAATGCCGAAGGTGTACAGAACCCGTTGCTCCGTATGCTCATTGTAGTGGGCGTACCATTTTTCGGGGATTGGCAGCGTGCAGCGAGTTCTCACACCTCATAATATCCTGCGCTACGACTCATTTTGAAACTATTAAAAAGCCGAAACTGGCCGGAAAAGGCCGAAAATGTACAAGACAGGATTCTCCGGATGCTGGTTGTATTGGAAGTACCATTCTTCGGGGATTGGCAGCGCGCACCGTGTTCTCTCACATCATAATATCCTGCTATTCTGCCCGTTTTTGATCACTTAATATGCCGGAAATGTCCGGAAAAGGCCGAAGGTGTACAGAACATGATGCTCCGTATGCTCGTTGTAAGGGGCGTACCATTTTTCGGGGATGGGCAGCGTGCAGCGTGTTCTCACACATCATAATATCCTGCGACACGACCCATTTTGAAACAATTAAATAGCCGGAAATGTCCGGAAAAGGCCGAAGGTGTACGGAACCCGTTGCTCCGTATGCTCGTTGTAATGGAAGTACCATATTTGGGGGGTTGGCAGCGTGCAGCGAGTTCTCACACATCATAATATCCTGCTATACGGCCCGTTTTTAATCACATAAAATGCCGGAGATGTCCGGAAAAGGCCGAAGGAGTACAGAACCCAATGCTCCGTTTGCTCGTTGTAATGGAAGTACCATTTTTGGGGGGTTGGCTGAGAGCAACTGGTTCTTACACATCATAATATCCTGATATACGTCCCATTTTGAAGAAATTAAAAAGCCGGAAATGTCCGGAAAAGGCCGAAGGTGTACAGAACCTGACGCTCCGTATGCTCGTTGTAAGGGGCGTACCATTTCTCGGGGATTGGCAGCGCGTAACGTGTTCTCTCTCATCATAATATCCTGATAAACGGCACATTTTGAAACAATTAAAAAGCCGGAAATGTCCGGAAAATGCCAAAGGTGTACAGAACCCGTTGCTCCGTATGCTCATTGTAGTGGGCGTACCATTTTTCGGGGATTGGCAGCGTGCAGCGAGTTCTCACACCTCATAATATCCTGCGCTACGACTCATTTTGAAACTATTAAAAAGCCGAAACTGGCCGGAAAAGGTCGAAAATGTACAAGACAGGATTCTCCGGATGCTGGTTGTATTGGAAGTACCATTCTTCGGGGATTGGCAGCGCGCACCGTGTTCTCTCACATCATAATATCCTGCTATTCTGCCCGTTTTTGATCACTTAATATGCCGGAAATGTCCGGAAAAGGCCGAAGGTGTACAGAACATGATGCTCCGTATGCTCGTTGTAAGGGGCGTACCATTTTTCGGGGATGGGCAGCGTGCAGCGTGTTCTCACACATCATAATATCCTGCGACACGACCCATTTTGAAACAATTAAATAGCCGGAAATGTCCGGAAAAGGCCGAAGGTGTACGGAACCCGTTGCTCCGTATGCTCGTTGTAATGGAAGTACCATATTTGGGGGGTTGGCAGCGTGCAGCGAGTTCTCACACATCATAATATCCTGCTATACGGCCCGTTTTTAATCACATAAAATGCCGGAGATGTCCGGAAAAGGCCGAAGGTGTACAGAACCCAATGCTCCGTTTGCTCGTTGTAATGGAAGTACCATTTTTGGGGGGTTGGCTGAGAGCAACTCGTTCTTACACATCATAATATCCTGATATACGTCCCATTTTGAAGAAATTAAAAAGCCGGAAATGTCCGGAAAAGGCCGAAGGTGTACAGAACCCGTTGCTTCGTTTGCTCGTTGTAATGGAAGTACCATATTTGGGGGGTTGGCAGCGTGCAGCGAGTTCTCACACATCATAATATCCTGCTATACGGCCCGTTTTTAATCACATAAAATGCCGGAGATGTCCGGAAAAGGCCGAAGGTGTACAGAACCCAATGCTCCGTTTGCTCGTTGTAATGGAAGTACCATTTTTGGGGGTTTGGCAGAGAGCAACTGGTTCTTACACATCATAATATCCTGATATACGGCCCATTTTGAAACAATTAAAATGCCGGAAATGTCCGGAAAAGGCCGAAGGTGTACAGAACCTGATGCTCCGTATGCTCGTTCTAAGGGGCGTACCATTTCTCGGGGATTGGCAGCGCGTAACGTGTTCTCTCTCATCATAATATCCTGATAAACGGCACATTTTGAAACAATTAAAAAGCCGGAAATGTCCGGAAAAGGCCGAAGGTGTACAGAACCCGTTGCTCCGCATGCCCGTTGTAATGGAAGTGCCATTCTTCGGGGATTGGCTGCGCGCAACGAGTTCTCTCACATCATAATATCCTGCGATACGACCCATTTTGAAACAATTAAAAAGCCGAAACTGGCCGGAAAAGGCCGAAAATGTACAAGACAGGATTCTCCGGATGCTGGTTGTATTGGAAGTACCATTCTTCGGGGAATGGCAGCGCGCACCGTGTTCTCTCACATCATAGTATCCTGCTATTCTGCCCGTTTTTGATCACTTAATATGCCGGAAATGTCCGGAAAAGGCCGAAGGTGTACAGAACCTGATGCTCCGTATGCTCGTTGTAAGGGGCGTACCATTTCTCGGGGATTGGCAGCGCGTAACGTGTTCTCTCACATCATAATATCCTGATAAACGGCACATTTTGAAACAATTAAAAAGCCGGAAATGTCCGGAAAAGGCCGAAGGTGTACAGAACCCGTTGCTCCGTATGCTCGTTGTAGTGGGCGTACCATTTTCCGGGGATTGGCAGCGTGCAGCGAGTTCTCACACCTCATAATATCCTGCGATACGACTCATTTTGAAACTATTAAAAAGCCGAAACTGGCCGGAAAAGGCCGAATATGTACAAGACAGGATTCTCGTCATGCTCGTTGTAATGGAAGTACCATTCTTCGGGGATTGGCAGCGCGCAACGAGTTCTCTCACATCATAATATCCTGATATACGGCCCATTTTGAAACAATTAAAAAGCCGGAAATGTCCGGAAAAGGCCGAAGGTGTACAGAACCCAATGCTCCGTTTGCTCGTTGTAATGGAAGTACCATTTTTGGGGGGTTGGCAGAGAGCAACTGGTTCTTACACATCATAATATCCTGATATACGGCCCATTTTGAAACAATTAAAAAGCCGGAAATATCCGGAAAATGCCGAAGGTGTACAGAACCCGTTGCTCCGTATGCTCGTTGTAATGGAATTACCATTTTTGGGGGATTGGCAACGCTCAACGCGTTTTTACACATCATAATATCCTGCTATTCGGCCCATTTTTGATCACTTAAAATGCCGGAAATGTCCGGAAAAGGCCGAAGGTGTACAGAACCTGATGCTCCGTATGCTCGATGTAAGGGGCGTACCATTTCTCGGGGATTGGCAGCGCGTAACGTGTTCTCTCACATCATAATATCCTGATAAACGGCACATTTTGAAACAATTAAAAAGCCGGAAATGTCCGGAAAAGGCCGAAGGTGTACAGAACCCGTTGCTCCGTATGCTCGTTGTAGTGGGCGTACCATTTTTCGGGGATTGGCAGCGTGCAGCGAGATCTCAAACATCATAATATCCTGCGATACGACCCTTTTTGAAAAAATTAAAAAGCCGGTAATATCCGGAAAAGGCCGAAGGTGTACAGAACCAGTTGCTCCGTATGCTCGTTGTAATGGAAGGACCATTTTTGGGGGATTGGCAGCGTGCAGCGAGATCTCACACCTCATAATATCCTGCGAAACGACTCATTTTGAAACTATTAAAATGCCGAAACTTGCCGGAAAAGGCCGAATATGTACAAGACAGGATTCTCCGCATGCTCGTTGTAATGGAAGTACCATTCTTCGGGGATTGGCAGCGCGCAACGAGTTCTCTCACATCATAATATCCTGATATAGGGCCCATTTTGAAACAATTAAAAAGCCGGAAATGTCCGGAAAAGGACGAAGGTGTACAGAACCCGTTGCTCCCTTTGCTTGTTGTAATGGAAGTACCATTTTTGGGGGGTTGGCAGAGAGCAACTGGTTCTTACACATCATAATATCCTGATATACGGCCCATTTTGAAGCAACTAAAAAGCCGGAAATGTCCGGAAAAGGCCGAAGGTGTACAGAACCCGTTGCTCCGTATGCTCGTTGTAATGGACGTACCATTTTTCGGGGATTTCCAGCGTGCAGCCAGTTCTCACACCTCATAATATCCTGCGATACGACCCATTTTGAAAAAATTAAAAAGCCGGTAATATCCGGAAAAGGCCGAAGGTGTACAGAACCAGTTGCTCCGTATTCTCGTTGTAATGGAAGGACCATTTTTTGGGGATTGGCAGCGTGCAGCGAGTTCTCACACCTCATAATATCCTGCGAAACGACTCATTTTGAAACTATTAAAATGCCGAAACTTGCCGGAAAAGGCCGAATATGTACAAGACAGGATTCTCCGCATGCTCGTTGTAATGGAAGTACCATTCTTCGGGGATTGGCAGCGCGCAACGAGTTCTCTCACATCATAATATCCTGATATAGGGCCCATTTTGAAACAATTAAAAAGCCGGAAATGTCCGGAAAAGGACGAAGGTGTACAGAACCCGTTGCTCCCTTTGCTTGTTGTAATGGAAGTACCATTTTTGGGGGGTTGGCAGAGAGCAACTGGTTCTTACACATCATAATATCCTGATATACGGCCCATTTTGAAGCAACTAAAAAGCCGGAAATGTCCGGAAAAGGCCGAAGGTGTACAGAACCCGTTGCTCCGTATGCTCGTTGTAATGGACGTACCATTTTTCGGGGATTTCCAGCGTGCAGCCAGTTCTCACACCTCATAATATCCTGCGATACTACCCATTTTGAAACTATTAAAAAGCCGAAACTGGCCGGAAATGGCCGAATATGTACAAGACAGGATTCTCCGCATGCTCGTTGTAATGGAAGTACCATTCTTCGGGGATTGGCAGCGCGCAACGAGTTCTCTCACATCATAATATCCTGATATACGGCCCATTTTGAAACAATTAAAAAGCCGGAAATGTCCGGAAAAGGCCGAAGGTGTACAGAACCCGTTGCTCCCTTTTCTTGTTGTAATGGAAGTACCATTTTTGGGGGGTTGGCAGAGAGCAACTGGTTCTTACACATCATAATATCCTGATATACGGCGCCTATTGAAGCAATTAAAAAGCCGGAAATGTTCGGAAAAGGCCGGAGGTGTACAGAACCCTCTGCTCCGTATGCTCGTTGTAATGGGCGTACCATTTTTCGGGGATTGGCAGCGCGTAACGTGTTCTCTCACATCATAATATCCTGATAAACGGCACATTTTGAAACAATTAAAAAGCCGGAAATGTCCGGAAAAGGCCGAAGGTGTACAGAACCTGATGCTCCGTATGCTCGTTGTAAGGGGCGTACCATTTCTCGGGGATTGGCAGCGCGTAACGTGTTCTCTCTCATCATAATATCCTGATAAACGGCACATTTTGAAACAATTAAAAAGCCGAAACTGGCCGGAAAAGGCCGAAAATGTACAAGACAGGATTCTCCGGATGCTGGTTGTATTGGAAGTACCATTCTGCGGGGATTGGCAGCGCGCACCGTGTTCTCTCACATCATAATATCCTGCTATTCTGCCCGTTTTTGATCACTTAATATGCCGGAAATGTCCGGAAAAGGCCGAAGGTGTACAGAACCTGATGCTCCGTATGCTCGTTGTAAGGGGCGTACCATTTCTCGGGTATTGGCAGCGCGTAACGTGTTCTCTCTCATCATAATATCCTGATAAACGGCACATTTTGAAACAATTAAAAAGCCGGAAATGTCCGGAAAAGGCCGAAGGTGTACAGAACCCGTTGCTCCGTATGCTCGTTGTAATGGGCGTACCATTTTTCGGGGATTGGCAGCGTGCAGCGAGTTCTCACACCTCATAATATCCTGCGATACGACACATTTTGAAACTATTAAAAAGCCAAATCTGGCCGGAAAAGGCCGAATATGTACAAGACAGGATTCTCCGCATGCTCGTTGTAATGGAAGTACCATTCTTCGGGGATTGGCAGCGCGCAACGAGTTCTCTCACATCATAATATCCTGATATACGGCCCATTTTGAAACAAAAAAATAGCCGGATATGTCCGGAAAAGGCCGAAGGTGTACAGAACCGGTTGCTCCCTTTGCTTGTTGTAATGGAAGTACCGTTTTTGGGGGGTTGGCAGAGAGCAACTGGTTCTTACACATCATAACATCCTGATATACGGCCCATTTTGAAACAATTAAAAAGCCGAAACTGGCCGGAAAAGGCCGAAAATCTACAAGACAGGATTCTCCGGATGCTGGTTGTATTGGAAGTACCATTCTTCGGGGATTGGCAGCGCGCACCGTGTTCTCTCACATCATAATATCCTGCTATTCTGCCCGTTTTTGATCACTTAATATGCCGGAAATGTCCGGAAAAGGCCGAATGTGTACAGAACCTGATGCTCCGTATGCTCGTTGTAAGGGGCGTACCATTTCTCGGGGATTGGCAGCGCGTAACGTGTTCTCTCACATCATAATATCCTGATAAACGGCACATTTTGAAACAATTAAAAAGCCGGAAATGTCCGGAAAAGGCCGAAGGTGTACAGAACCCGTTGCTCCGTATGCTCGTTGTAGTGGGCGTACCATTTTTCGGGGATTGGCAGCGTGCAGCGAGTTCTCACACCTCATAATATCCTGCGATACGACTCATTTTGAAACTATTAAAAAGCCGAAACTGGCCGGAAAAGGCCGAATATGTACAAGACAGGATTCTCGTCATGCTCGTTGTAATGGAAGTACCATTCTTCGGGGATTTGCAGCGCGCAACGAGTTCCCTCACATCATAATATCCTGCTATACGGCCCGTTTTTAATCACATAAAATGGCGGAGATGTCCGGAAAAGGCCGAAGGTGTACAGAACCCAATGCTCCGTTTGCTCGTTGTAATGGAAGTACCATTTTTGGGGGGTTGGCAGAGAGCAACTGGTTCTTACACATCATAATATCCTGATATACGGCCCATTTTGAAACAATTAAAATGCCGGAAATGTCCGGAAAAGGCCGAAGGTGTACAGAACCTGACGCTCCGTATGCTCGTTGTAAGGGGCGTACCATTTCTCGGGGATTGGCAGCGCGTAACGTGTTCTCTCTCATCATAATATCCTGATAAACGGCACATTTTGAAACAAGTAAAAAGCCGGAAATGTCCGGAAAAGGCCGAAGGTGTACAGAACCCGTTGCTCCGCATGCTCGTTGTAATGGAAGTACCATTCTTCGGGGATTGGCTGCGCGCAACGAGTTCTCTCACATCATAATATCCTGCGATACGACCCATTTTGAAACTATTAAAAAGCCGAAACTGGCCGGAAAAGGCCGAAAATGTACAAGACAGGATTCTCCGGATGCTGGTTGTATTGGAAGTACCATTCTTCCGGGATTGGCAGCGCGCACCGTGTTTTCTCACATCATAATATCCTGCTATTCTGCCCGTTTTTGATCACTTAATATGCCGGAAATGTCCGGAAAAGGCCGAAGGTGTACAGAACCTGATGCTCCGTATGCTCGTTGTAAGGGGCGTACCATTTTTCGGGGATGGGCAGCGTGCAGCGTGTTCTCACACATCATAATATCCTGCGATACGAGCCATTTTGAAACAATTAAATAGCCGGAAATGTCCGGAAAAGGCCGAAGGTGTACAGAACCCGTTGTTCCGTATGCTCGTTGTAGTGGGCGTACCATTCTTCGGGGATTGGCTGCGCGCAACGAGTTCTCCCACATCATAATATCCTGCGATACGACCCATTTTGATACTATGAAAAAGCCGAAACTGGCCGGAAATGGCCGAATATGTACAAGACAGGATTCTCCGCATGCTCGTTGTATTGGAAGTACCATTCTTCGGGGATTGGCAGCGCGCACCGAGTTCTCTCACATCATAATATCCTGCTATACGGCCCGTTTTTAATCACATAACATGCCGGAGATGTCCGGAAAAGGCCGAAGGTGTACAGAACCCGTTGCTCCGTATGCTCGTTGTAATGGGCGTACCATTTTTCGGGGATTGGCAGCGTGCAGCGAGTTCTCACACATCATAATATCCTGCGATACGACCCATTTTGAAACAATTAAAAAGACGAAACTGGCCGGAAATGGCCGAATATGTACAAGACAGGATTCTCCGCATGCTCGTTGTAATGGAAGTACCATTCTTCGGGGATTGGCAGCGCGCAACGAGTTCTCTCACATCATAATATCCTGATATACGGCCCATTTTGAAACAATTAAAAAGCCGGAAATGTCCGGAAAAGGCCGAAGGTGTACAGAACCCGTTGCTCCCTTTACTTGTTGTAATGGAAGTACCATTTTTGGGGGGTTGGCTGAGAGCAACTGGTTCTTACACATCATAATATCCTGATATACGGCCCATTTTGAAGAAATTAAAAAGCCGGAAATGTCCGGAAAAGGCCGAAGGTGTACAGAACCCGTTGCTCCGTATTCTCGTTGTAATGGGCGTACCATTTTTCGGGGATTTCCAACGTGCAGCCAGTTTTCACACCTCATAATATCCTGCGATACGACCCATTTTGATACTATGAAAAAGCCGAAACTGGCCGGAAATGGCCGAATATGTACAAGACAGGATTCTCCGCATGCTCGTTGAATTGGAAGTACCATTCTTCGGGGATTGGCAGCGCGCACCGAGTTCCCTCACATCATAATATCCTGCTATACGGCCCGTTTTTAATCACACAAAATGCCGGAGATGTCCGGAAAAGGCCGAAGGTGTACAGAACCCAATGCTCCGTTTGCTCGTTGTAATGGAAGTACCATTTTTGGGGGGTTGGCAGAGAGCAACTGGTTCTTACACATCATAATATCCTGATATACGGCCCATTTTGAAACAATTAAAAAGCCGGAAATATCCGGAAAAGGCCGAAGGTGTACAGAACCCGTTGCTCCGTATGCTCGTTGTAATGGAATTACCATTTTTGGGGGATTGGCAACGCTCAACGCGTTTTTACACATCATAATATCCTGCGATACGACTCATTTTGAAACTATTAAAAAGTCGAAACTTGCCGGAAAAGGCCGAATATGTACAAGACAGGATTCTCGTCATGCTCGTTGTAATGGAAGTACCATTCTTCGGGGATTTGCAGCGCGCAACGAGTTCCCTCACATCATAATATCCTGCTATACGGCCCGTTTTTAATCACATGAAATGCCGGAGATGTCCGGAAAAGGCCGAAGGTGTACAGAACCCAATGCTCCGTTTGCTCGTTGTAATGGAAGTACCATTTTTGGGGGGTTGGCAGAGAGCAACTGGTTCTTACACATCATAATATCCTGATATACGGCCCATTTTGAAACAATTAAAAAGCCGGAAATATCCGGAAAAGGCCGAAGGTGTACAGAACCCGTTGCTCCGTATGCTCGTTGTAATGGAAGGACCATTTTTGGGGGATTGGCAACGCTCATCGCGTTTTTACACATCATAATATCCTGCTATTAGGCCCATTTTTGATCACTTAAAATGCCGGAAATGTCCGGAAAAGGCCGAAGGTGTACAGAACCTGATGCTCCGTATGCTCGTTGTAAGGGGCGTACCATTTCTCGGGGAATGGCAGCGCGTAACGTGTTCTCTCTCATCATAATATCCCGATAAACGGCACATTTTGAAACAATTAAAAAGCCGGAAATGTCCGGAAAAGGCCGAAGGTGTACAGAACCCGTTGCTCCGTATGCTCTTTGTAGTGGGCGTACCATTTTTCGGGGATTGGCAGCGTGCAGCGAGTTCTCACACCTCATAATATCCTGCGGTACGACTCATTTTGAAACTATTAAAAAGCCGAAACTGGCCGGAAAAGGCCGAATATGTACAAGACAGGATTCTCCGCATGCTCGTTGTAATGGATGTACCATTCTTCGGGGATTGGCAGCGCGCAACGAGTTCTCTCACATCATAATATCCTGCTATACGGCCCGTTTTTAATCACATAAAATGCCGGAGATGTCCGGAAAAGGCCGAAGGTTTACAGAACCCAATGCTCCGTTTGCTCGTTGTAATGGAAGTACCATTTTTGGGGGGTTGGCAGAGAGCAACTGGTTCTTACACATCATAATATCCTGATATACGGCCCATTTTGAAACAATTAAAAAGCCGGAAATATCCGGAAAAGGCCGAAGGTGTACAGAACCCGTTGCTCCGTATGCTCGTTGTAATGGAAGGACCATTTTTGGGGGATTGGCAACGCTCAACGCGTTTTTACACATCATAATATCCTGCTATTCGGCCCATTTTTGATCACTTAAAATGCCGGAAATGTCCGGAAAAGGCCGAAGGTGTACAGAACCTGATGCTCCGTATGCTCGTTGTAAGGGGCGTACCATTTCTCGGGGATTGGCAGCGCGTAACGTGTTCTCTCTCATCATAATATCCTGATAAACGGCACATTTTGTAACAATTAAAAAGCCGGAAATGTCCGGAAAAGGCCGAAGGTGTACAGAACCCGTTGCTCCGTATGCTCGTTGTAATGGGTGTACCATTTTTCGGGGATTTCCAGCGTGCAGACAGTTGTCACACCTCATAATATCCTGCGATACGACCCATTTTGAAACTATTAAAAAGCCGAAACTGGCCGGAAATGGCCGAGTATGTACAAGACAGGATTCTCCGCATGGTCGTTGTAATGGAAGTACCATTCTTCGGGGATTGGCAGCGCGCAACGAGTTCTCTCACATCATATCCTGCTATACGGCCCGTTTTTAATCACATAAAATGTCGGAGATGACCGGAAAAGGCCGAAGGTGTACAGAACCCGTTGCTCCGTATGCTCGTTGTAATGGGCGTACCATTTTTCGGGGATTGGCAGCGTGCAGCGAGTTCTCACACATCATAATATCCTGCGATACGACCCATTTTGAAACAATTAAAAAGACGAAACTGGCCGGAAAAGGCCGAATATGTGCAAGACAGGATTCTCCGCATGCTCGTTGTAATGGAAGTACCATTCTTCGGGGATTGGCAGCGCGCAACGAGTTCTCTCACATCATAATATCCTGATATACGGCCCATTTTGAAACAATTAAAAAGCCGGAAATGTCCGGAAAAGGCCGAAGGTGTACAGAACCCGTTGCTCCGTATGCTCGTTGTAGTGGGCGTACCATTTTTCGGGGATTGGCAGCGTCCAGCGAGTTCTCACACCTCATAATATCCTGCGATACGACTCATTTTGAAACTATTAAAAAGCCGAAACTGGCCGGAAAATGCCGAATATGTACAAGACAGGATTCTCCGCATGCTCGTTCTAATGGAAGTACCATTCTTCGGGGATTGGCTGCGCGCACCGTGTTCTCTCACATCATAATATCCTGCTATTCTGCCCGTTTTTGATCACTTAATATGCCGGAAATGTCCGGAAAAGGCCGAAGGTGTACAGAACCTGACGCTCCGTATGCTCGTTGTAAGGGGCGTACCATTTCTCGGGGATTGGCAGCGCGTAACATGTTCTCTCTCATCATAATATCCTGATAAACGGCACATTTTGAAACAATTAAAAAGCCGGAAATGTCCGGAAAATACCGAAGGTGTACAGAACCCGTTGCTCCGTATGCTCATTGTAGTGGGCGTACCATTTTTCGGGGATTGGCAGCGTGCAGCGAGTTCTCACACATCATAATATCCTGCGATACGACCCATTTTGAAACAATTAAATAGCCGGAAATGTCCGGAAAAGGCCGAAGGTGTTCGGAACCCGTTGCTCCGTATGCTCGTTGTAATGGAAGTACCATTTTTGGGGGGTTGGCAGAGAGCAACTGGTTCTTACACATCATGATATACGGCCCATTTTGAAACAATTAAAATGCCGGAAATGTCCGGAAAAGGCCGAAGGTGTACAGAACCTGATGCTCCGTATGCTCGTTGTAAGGGGCGTACTATTTCTCGGGGATTGGCAGCGCGTAACGTGTTCTCTCTCATCATAATATCCTGACAAACGGCACATTTTGAAACAATTAAATAGCCGGAAATGTCCGGAAAAGGCCGAAGGTGTACAGAACCCGTTGCTCCGCATGCTCGTTGTAATGGAAGTACCATTCTTCGGGGATTGGCTGCGCGCAACGAGTTCTCTCACATCATAATATCCTGCGATACGACCCATTTTGAAACAATTAAAAAGCCGAAACTGGCCGGAAAAGGCCGAAAATGTACAAGACAGGATTCTCCGGATGCTGGTTGTATTGGAAGTACCATTCTTCGGGGATTGGCAGCGCGCACCGTGTTCTCTCACATCATAATATCCTGCTATTCTGCCCGTTTTTGATCACTTAATATGCCGGAAATGTCCGGATAAGGCCGAAGGTGTACAGAACCTGATGCTCCGTATGCTCGTTGTAAGGGGCGTACCATTTTTCGGGGATGGGCAGCGTGCAGCGTGTTCTCACACATCATAATATCCTGCGATACGACCCATTTTGAAACAATTAAATAGCCGGAAATGTCCGGAAAAGGCCGAAGGTGTTCGGAACCCGTTGCTCCGTATGCTCGTTGTAATGGGCGTACCATTTTTCGGGGATTGGCAGCGTGCAGCGAGTTCTCACACATCACAATATCCTGCGATACGACCCATTTTGAAACAATTAAAAAGACGAAACTGGCCGGAAAAGGCCGAATATGTACAAGACAGGATTCTCCGCATGCTCGTTGTATTGGAAGTACCATTCTTCGGGGATTGGCAGCGCGCACCGAGTTCTCTCACATCATAATATCCTGCTATACTGCCCGTTTTTAATCACATAAAATGCCGGAGATGTCCGGAAAAGGCCGAAGGTGTACAGAACCCGTTGCTCCGTATGCTCGTTGTAATGGGCGTACCATTTTTCGGGGATTGGCAGCGTGCAGCGAGTTCTCACACATCATAATATCCTGCGATACGACCCATTTTGAAACAATTAAAAAGACGAAACTGGCCGGAAAAGGCCGAATATGTACAAGACAGGATTCTCCGCATGCTCGTTGTAATGGAAGTACCATTCTTCGGGGATTGGCAGCGCGCAACGAGTTCTCTCACATCATAATATCCTGATATACGGCCCATTTTGAAGAAATTGAAAAGCCGGAAATGTCCGGAAAAGGCCGAATTTGTACAGAACCCGTTGCTCCGTATGCTCGTTGTAATGGAATTACCATTTTTGGGGGATTGGCAACGCTCAACGCGTTTTTACACATCATAATATCCTGCGATACGACCCATTTTGATACTATGAAAAAGCCGAAACTGGCCGGAAATGGCCGAATATGTACAAGACAGGATTCTCCGCATGCTCGTTGTATTGGAAGTACTATTCTTCGGGGATTGGCAGCGCGCACCGAGTTCCCTCACATCATAATATCCTGCTATACGGCCCGTTTTTAATCACATAAAATGCCGGAGATGTCCGGAAAAGGCCGAAGGTGTACAGAACCCAATGCTCCGTTTGCTCGTTGTAATGGAAGTACCATTTTTGGGGGGTTGGCAGAGAGCAACTGGTTCTTACACATCATAATATCCTGATATACGGCCCATTATGAAACAATTAAAAAGCCGGAAATATCCGGAAAAGGCCGAAGGTGTACAGAACCCGTTGCTCCGTATGCTCGTTGTAATGGAATTACCATTTTTCGGGGATTGGCAGCGTGCAGCGAGTTCTCACACATCATAATATCCTGCGATACGACCCATTTTGAAACAATTAAAAAGACGAAACTGGCCGGAAAAGGCCGAATATGTACAAGACAGGATTCTCCGCATGCTCGTTGTAATGGAAGTACCATTCTTCGGGGATTGGCAGCGCGCAACGAGTTCTCTCACATCATAATATCCTGATATACGGCCCATTTTGAAACAATTAAAAAGCCGGAAATGTCCGGAAAAGGCCGAAGGTGTACAGAACCCGTTGCTCCCTTTGCTTGTTGTAATGGAAGTACCATTTTTGGGGGGTTGGCTGAGAGCAACTGGTTCTTATACATCATAATATCCTGATATACGGCCCATTTTGAAGAAATTAAAAAGCCGGAAATGTCCGGAAAAGGCCGAAGGTGTACAGAACCCGTTGCTCCGTATGCTCGTTGTAATGGGCGTACCATTTTTCGGGGATTTCCAGCGTGCCGCCGGTTTTCACACCTCATAATATCCTGCGATACGACCCATTTTGATACTATGAAAAAGCCGAAACTGGCCGGAAATGGCCGAATATGTACAAGACAGGATTCTCCGCATGCTCGTTGAATTGGAAGTACCATACTTCGGGGATTGGCAGCGCGCACCGAGTTCCCTCACATCATAATATCCTGCTATACGGCCCGTTTTTAATCACATAAAATGCCGGAGATGTCCGGAAAAGGCCGAAGGTGTACAGAACCCAATGCTCCGTTTGCTCGTTGTAATGGAAGTACCATTTTTGGGGGGTTGGCAGAGAGCAACTGGTTCTTACACATCGTAATATCCTGATATACGGCCCATTTTGAAACAATTAAAAAGCCGGAAATATCCGGAAAAGGCCGAAGGTGTACAGAACCCGTTGCTCCGTATGCTCGTTGTAATGGAATTACCATTCTTGGGGGATTGGCAACGCTCAACGCGTTTTTACACATCATAATATCCTGCGATACGACTCATTTTGAAACTATTAAAAAGCCGAAACTTGCCGGAAAAGGCCGAATATGTACAAGACAGGATTCTCGTCATGCTCGTTGTAATGGTAGTACCATTCTTCGGGGATTTGCAGCGCGCAACGAGTTCCCTCACATCATAATATCCTGCTATACGGCCCGTTTTTAATCACATGAAATGCCGGAGATGTCCGGAAAAGGCCGAAGGTGTACAGAACCCAATGCTCCGTTTGCTCGTTGTAATGGAAGTACCATTTTTGGGGGGTTGGCAGAGAGCAACTGGTTCTTACACATCATAATATCCTGATATACGGCCCATTTTGAAACAATTAAAAAGCCGGAAATATCCGGAAAAGGCCGAAGGTGTACAGAACCCGTTGCTCCGTATGCTCTTTTTAATAGAAGGACCATTTTTGGGGGATTGGCAACGCTCAACGCGTTTTTACACATCATAATATCCTGCTATTCGGCCCATTTTTGATCACTTAAAATGCCGGAAATGTCCGGAAAAGGCCGAAGGTGTACAGAACCTGATGCTCCGTATGCTCGTTGTAAGGGGCGTACCATTTCTCGGGGAATGGCAGCGCGTAGTGTGTTCTCTCTCATCATAATATCCCGATAAACGGCACATTTTGAAACAATTAAAAAGCAGGAAATGTCCGGAAAAGGCCGAAGGTGTACAGAACCCGTTGCTCCGTATGCTCGTTGTAGTGGGCGTACCATTTTTCGGGGATTGGCAGCGTGCAGCGAGTTCTCACACCTCATAATATCCTGCGGTACGACTCATTTTGAAACTATTAAAAAGCCGAAACTGGCCGGAAAAGGCCGAATATGTACAAGACAGGATTCTCCGCATGCTCGTTGTAATGGATGTACCATTCTTCGGGGATTGGCAGCGCGCAACGAGTTCTCTCACATCATAATATCCTGCTATACGGCCCGTTTTTAATCACATAAAATGCCGGAGATGTCCGGAAAAGGCCGAAGGTGTACAGAACCCAATGCTCCGTTTGCTCGTTGTAATGGGCGTACCATTTTTCGGGGATTGGCAGCGTGCAGCGAGTTCTCACACATCATAATATCCTGCGATACGACCCATTTTGAAACAATTAAAAAGACGAAACTGGCCGGAAAAGGCCGAATATGTACAAGACAGGATTCTCCGCATGCTCGTTGTAATGGAAGTACCATTCTTCGGGGATTGGCAGCGCGCAACGAGTTCTCTCACATCATAATATCCTGATATACGGCCAATTTTGAAACAGTTAAAAAGCCGGAAATGTCCGGAAAAGGCCGAAGGTGTACAGAACCCGTTGCTCCCTTTGCTTGTTGTAATGGAAGTACCATTTTTGGGGGGTTGGCTGAGAGCAACTGGTTCTTACACATCATAATATCCTGATATACGGCCCATTTTGAAGAAATTAAAAAGCCGGAAATGTCCGGAAAAGGCCGAAGGTGTACAGAACCCGTTGCTCCGTATGCTCGTTGTAATGGGCGTTCCATTTTTCGGGGATTTCCAGCGTGCAGCCAGTTTTCACACCTCATAATATCCTGCGATAGGACCCATTTTGATACTATGAAAAAGCCGAAACTGGCCGGAAATGGCCGAATATGTACAAGACAGGATTCTCCGCATGCTCGTTGTATTGGAAGTACCATTTTTCGGGGATTTGCAGCGCGCACCGAGTTCCCTCACATCATAATATCCTGCTATACGGCCCGTTTTTAATCACATAAAATGCCGGAGATGTCCGGAAAAGGCCGAAGGTGTACAGAACCCAATGCTCCGTTTGCTCGTTGTAATGGAAGTATCATTTTGGGGGGGTTGGCAGAGAGCAACTGGTTCTTACACATCATAATATCCTGATATACGGCCCATTTTGAAACAATTAAAAAGCCGGAAATATCCGGAAAAGGCCGAAGGTGTACAGAACCCGTTGCTCCGTATGCTCGTTGTAATGGAATTACCATTTTTGGGGGATTGGCAACGCTCAACGCGTTTTTACACATCATAATATCCTGCGATACGACCCATTTTGATACTATGAAAAAGCCGAAACTGGCCGGAAATGGCCGAATATGTACAAGACAGGATTCTCCGCATGCTCGTTGTATTGGAAGTACCATTCTTCGGGGATTGGCAGCGCGCACCGAGTTCTCTCACATCATAATATCCTGCTATACGGCCCGTTTTTAATCACATAACATGCCGGAGATGTCCGGAAAAGGCCGAAGGTGTACAGAACCCGTTGCTCCGTATGCTCGTTGTAATGGGCGTACCATTTTTCGGGGATTGGCAGCGTGCAGCGAGTTCTCACACATCATAATATCCTGCGATACGACCCATTTTGAAACAATTAAAAAGACGAAACTGGCCGGAAATGGCCGAATATGTACAAGACAGGATTCTCCGCATGCTCGCTGTAATGGAAGTACCATTCTTCGGGGATTGGCAGCGCGCAACGAGTTCTCTCACATCATAATATCCTGATATACGGCCCATTTTGAAACAATTAAAAAGCCGGAAATGTCCGGAAAAGGCCGAAGGTGTACAGAACCCGTTGCTCCCTTTGCTTGTTGTAATGGAAGTACCATTTTTGGGGGGTTGGCTGAGAGCAACTGGTTCTTACACATCATAATATCCTGATATACGGCCCATTTTGAAGAAATTAAAAAGCCGGAAATGTCCGGAAAAGGCCGAAGGTGTACAGAACCCGTTGCTCCGTATTCTCGTTGTAATGGGCGTACCATTTTTCGGGGATTTCCAACGTGCAGCCAGTTTTCACACCTCATAATATCCTGCGATACGACCCATTTTGATACTATGAAAAAGCCGAAACTGGCCGGAAATGGCCGAATATGTACAAGACAGGATTCTCCGCATGCTCGTTGAATTGGAAGTACCATTCTTCGGGGATTGGCAGCGCGCACCGAGTTCCCTCACATCATAATATCCTGCTATACGGCCCGTTTTTAATCACATATAATGCCGGAGATGTCCGGAAAAGGCCGAAGGTGTACAGAACCCAATGCTCCGTTTGCTCGTTGTAATGGAAGTACCATTTTTGGGGGGTTGGCAGAGAGCAACTGGTTCTTACACATCATAATATCCTGATATACGGCCCATTTTGAAACAATTAAAAAGCCGGAAATATCCGGAAAAGGCCGAAGGTGTACAGAACCCGTTGCTCCGTATGCTCGTTGTAATGGAATTACCATTTTTGGGGGATTGGCAACGCTCAACGCGTTTTTACACATCATAATATCCTGCGATACGACTCATTTTGAAACTATTAAAAAGCCGAAACTTGCCGGAAACGGCCGAATATGTACAAGACAGGATTCTCGTCATGCTCGTTGTAATGGAAGTACCATTCTTCGGGGATTTGCAGCGCGCAACGAGTTCCCTCACATCATAATATCCTGCTATACGGCCCGTTTTTAATCACATGAAATGCCGGAGATGTCCGGAAAAGGCCGAAGGTGTACAGAACCCAATGCTCCGTTTGCTCGTTGTAATGGAAGTACCATTTTTGGGGGATTGGCAACGCTCAACGCGTTTTTACACATCATAATATCCTGCTATTAGGCCCATTTTTGATCACTTAAAATGCCGGAAATGTCCGGAAAAGGCCGAAGGTGTACAGAACCTGATGCTCCGTATGCTCGTTGTAAGGGGCGTACCATTTCTCGGGGAATGGCAGCGCGTAACGTGTTCTCTCTCATCATAATATCCCGATAAACGGCACATTTTGAAACAATTAAAAAGCCGGAAATGTCCGGAAAAGGCCGAAGGTGTACAGAACCCGTTGCTCCGTATGCTCTTTGTAGTGGGCGTACCATTTTTCGGGGATTGGCAGCGTGCAGCGAGTTCTCACACCTCATAATATCCTGCGGTACGACTCATTTTGAAACTATTAAAAAGCCGAAACTGGCCGGAAAAGGCCGAATATGTACAAGACAGGATTCTCCGCATGCTCGTTGTAATGGATGTACCATTCTTCGGGGATTGGCAGCGCGCAACGCGTTCTCTCACATCATAATATCCTGCTATACGGCCCGTTTTTAATCACATAAAATGCCGGAGATGTCCGGAAAAGGCCGAAGGTGTACAGAACCCAATACTCCGTTTGCTCGTTGTAATGGAAGTACCATTTTTGGGGGGTTGGCAGAGAGCAACTGGTTCTTACACATCATAATATCCTGATATACGGCCCATTTTGAAACAATTAAAAAGCCGGAAATATCCGGAAAAGGCCGAAGGTGTACAGAACCCGTTGCTCCGTATGCTCGTTGTAATGGAAGGACCATTTTTGGGGGATTGGCAACGCTCAACGCGTTTTTACACATCATGATATCCTGCTATTCGGCCCATTTTTGATCACTTAAAATGCCGGAAATGTCCGGAAAAGGCCGAAGGTGTACAGAACCTGATGCTCCGTATGCTCGTTGTAAGGGGCGTACCATTTCTCGGGGATTGGCAGCGCGTAACGTGTTCTCTCTCATCATAATATCCTGATAAACGGCACATTTTGTAACAATTAAAAAGCCGGAAATGTCCGGAAAAGGCCGAAGGTGTACAGAACCCGTTGCTCCGTATGCTCGTTGTAATGGGTGTACCATTTTTCGGGGATTTCCAGCGTGCAGCCAGTTGTCACACCTCATAATATCCTGCGATACGACCCATTTTGAAACTATTAAAAAGCCGAAACTGGCCGGAAATGGCCGAGTATGTACAAGACAGGATTCTCCGCATGGTCGTTGTAATGGAAGTACCATTCTTCGGGGATTGGCAGCGCGCAACGAGTTCTCTCACATCATATCCTGCTATACGGCCCGTTTTTAATCACATAAAATGTCGGAGATGACCGGAAAAGGCCGAAGGTGTACAGAACCCGTTGCTCCGTATGCTCGTTGTAATGGGCGTACCATTTTTCGGGGATTGGCAGCGTGCAGCGAGTTCTCACACATCATAATATCCTGCGATACGACCCATTTTGAAACAATTAAAAAGACGAAACTGGCCGGAAAAGGCCGAATATGTGCAAGACAGGATTCTCCGCATGCTCGTTGTAATGGAAGTACCATTCTTCGGGGATTGGCAGCGCGCAACGAGTTCTCTCACATCATAATATCCTGATATACGGCCCATTTTGAAACAATTAAAAAGCCGGAAATGTCCGGAAAAGGCCGAAGGTGTACAGAACCCGTTGCTCCGTATGCTCGTTGTAATGGGCGTACCATTTTTCGGGGATTTCCAGCGTGCAGCCATTTTTCACACCTCATAATATCCTGCGATACGACCCATTTTGAAACTATGAAAAAGCCGAAACTGGCCGGAAATGGCCGAATATGTACAAGACAGGATTCTCCGCATGCTCGTTGTATTGGAAGTACCATTCTTCGGGGATTGGCAGCGCGCACCGAGTTCCCTCACATCATAATATCCTGCTATACGGCCCGTTTTTAATCACATAAAATGCCGGAGATGTCCGGAAAAGGCCGAAGGTGTACAGAACCCGATGCTCCGTTTGCTCGTTGTAATGGAAGTACCATATTTGGGGGGTTGGCAGCGTGCAGCGAGTTCTCACACATCATAATATCCTGCTATACGGCCCGTTTTTAATCACATAAAATGCCGGAGATGTCCGGAAAAGGCCGAAGGTGTACAGAACCCAATGCTCCGTTTGCTCGTTGTAATGGAAGTACCATTTTTGGGGGGTTGGCAGAGAGCAACTGGTTCTTACACATCATAATATCCTGATATACGGCCCATTTTGAAGAAATTAAAAAGCCGGAAATGTCCGGAAAAGGCCGAAGGTGTACAGAACCCGTTGCTCCGCATGCTCGTTGTAATGGAAGTACCATTCTTCGGGGATTGGCTGCGCGTAACGAGTTCTCTCACATCATAATATCCTGCGATACGACCCATTTTGAAACAATTAAAAAGCCGAAACTGGCCGGAAAAGGCCGAAAATGTACAAGACAGGATTCTCCGGATGCTGGTTGTATTGGAAGTACCATTCTTCGGGGATTGGCAGCGCGCACCGTGTTCTCTCACATCATAATATCCTGCTAGTCTGCCCGTTTTTGATCACTTAATATGCCGGAAATGTCCGGAAAAGGCCGAAGGTGTACAGAACCTGATGCTGCGTATGCTCGTTGTAAGGGCCGTACCATTTTTCGGGGATGGGCAGCGTGCAGCGTGTTCTCACACATCATAATATCCTGCGATACGACCCATTTTGAAACAATTAAATAGCCGGAAATGTCCGGAAAAGGCCAAAGGTGTTCGGAACCCGTTGCTCCGTATGCTCGTTGTAATGGGCGTACCATTTTTCGGGGATTGGCAGCGTGCAGCGAGTTCTCACACATCATAATATCCTGCGATACGACCCATTTTGAAACAATTAAAAAGACGAAACTGGCCGGAAAAGGCCGAATATGTACAAGACAGGATTCTCCGCATGCTCGTTGTATTGGAAGTACCATTCTTCGGGGATTGGCAGCGCGCACTGAGTTCTCTCACATCATAATATCCTGCTATACGGCCCGTTTTTAATCACATAAAATGCCGGAGATGTCCGGAAAAGGCCGAAGGTGTACAGAACCCGTTGCTCCGTATGCTCGTTGTAATGGGCGTACCATTTTTCGGGGATTTCCAGCGTGCAGCCAGTTTTCACACCTCATAATATCCTGCGGTACGACCCATTTTGAAACTATGAAAAAGCCGAAACTGGCCGGAAATGGCCGAATATGTACAAGACAGGATTCTCCGCATGCTCGTTGTATTGGAACTACCATTCTTCTGGGATTGGCAGCGCGCACCGAGTTCCCTCACATCATAATATCCTGCTATACGGCCCGTTTTTAATCACATAATATGCCGGAGATGTCCGGAAAAGGCCGAAGGTGTACAGAACCCGATGCTCCGTTTGCTCGTTGTAATGGAAGTACCATATTTGGGGGGTTGGCAGCGTGCAGCGAGTTCTCACACATCATAATATCCTGCTATACGGCCCGTTTTTAATCACATAAAATGCCGGAGATGTCCGGAAAAGGCCGAAGGTGTACAGAACCCAATGCTCCGTTTGCTCGTTGTAATGGAAGTACCATTTTTGGGGGGTTGGCAGAGAGCAACTGGTTCTTACACATCATAATATCCTGATATACGGCCCATTTTGAAGAAATTAAAAAGCCGGAAATGTCCGGAAAAGGCCGAAGGTGTACAGAACCCGTTGCTCCGCATGCTCGTTGTAATGGAAGTACCATTCTTCGGGGATTGGCTGCGCGTAACGAGTTCTCTCACATCATAATATCCTGCGATACGACCCATTTTGAAACAATTAAAAAGCCGAAACTGGCCGGAAAAGGCCGAAAATGTACAAGACAGGATTCTCCGGATGCTGGTTGTATTGGAAGTACCATTCTTCGGGGATTGGCAGCGCGCACCGTGTTCTCTCACATCATAATATCCTGCTAGTCTGCCCGTTTTTGATCACTTAATATGCCGGAAATGTCCGGAAAAGGCCGAAGGTGTACAGAACCTGATGCTGCGTATGCTCGTTGTAAGGGCCGTACCATTTTTCGGGGATGGGCAGCGTGCAGCGTGTTCTCACACATCATAATATCCTGCGATACGACCCATTTTGAAACAATTAAATAGCCGGAAATGTCCGGAAAAGGCCAAAGGTGTTCGGAACCCGTTGCTCCGTATGCTCGTTGTAATGGGCGTACCATTTTTCGGGGATTGGCAGCGTGCAGCGAGTTCTCACACATCATAATATCCTGCGATACGACCCATTTTGAAACAATTAAAAAGACGAAACTGGCCGGAAAAGGCCGAATATGTACAAGACAGGATTCTCCGCATGCTCGTTGTATTGGAAGTACCATTCTTCGGGGATTGGCAGCGCGCACTGAGTTCTCTCACATCATAATATCCTGCTATACGGCCCGTTTTTAATCACATAAAATGCCGGAGATGTCCGGAAAAGGCCGAAGGTGTACAGAACCCGTTGCTCCGTATGCTCGTTGTAATGGGCGTACCATTTTTCGGGGATTTCCAGCGTGCAGCCAGTTTTCACACCTCATAATATCCTGCGATACGACCCATTTTGATACTATGAAAAAGCCGAAACTGGCCGGAAATCGCCGAATATGTACAAGACAGGATTCTCCGCATGCTCGTTGTATTGGAAGTACCATTCTTCGGGGATTGGCAGCGCGCACCGAGTTCCCTCACATCATAATATCCTGCTATACGGCCCGTTTTTAATCACATAAAATGCCGGAGATGTCCGGAAAAGGACGAAGGTGTACAGAACCCAATGCTCCGTTTGCTCGTTGTAATGGAAGTACCATTTTTGGGGGGTTGGCAGAGATCAACTGGTTCTTACACATCATAATATCCTGATATACTGCCCATTTTGAAACAATTAAAAAGCCGGAAATATCCGGAAAAGGCCGAAGGTGTACAGAACCCGTTGCTCCGTATGCTCGTTGTAATGGAAGGACCATTTTTGGGGGATTGGCAACGCTCAACGCGTTTTTACACATCATAATATCCTGCTATTCGGCCCATTTTTGATCACTTAAAATGCCGGAAATGTCCGGAAAAGGCCGAAGGTGTACGGAACCTGATGCTCCGTATGCTCGTTGTAAGGGGCGTACCATTTCTCGGGGATTGGCAGCGCGTAACGTGTTCTCTCTCATCATAATATCCTGATAAACGGCACATTTTGAAACAATTAAAAAGCCGGAAATGTCCGGAAAAGGCCGAAGGTGTACAGAACCCGTTGCTCCGTATGCTCGTTGTAGTGGGCGTACCATTTTTCGGGGATTGGCAGCGTGCAGCGAGTTCTCACACCTCATAATATCCTGCGATACGACTAATTTTGAAACTATTAAAAAGCCGAAACTGGCCGGAAAAGGCCGAATATGTACAAGACAGGATTCTCCGCATGCTCGTTGTAATGGAAGTACCATTCTTCGGGGATTGGCAGCGCGCAACGGGTTCTCTCACATCATAATATCCTGCGATACGACCCATTTTGGAACAATTAAAAAGCCGAAACTGGCCGGAAAAGACCGAAAATGTACAAGACAGGATTCTCCGGATGCTGGTTGTATTGGAAGTACCATTCTTCGGGGATTGGCAGCGCGCACCGTGTTCTCTCACATAATAATATCCTGCTATTCTGCCCGTTTTTGATCACTTAATATGCCGGAAATGTCCGGAAAAGGCCGAAGGTGTACAGAACCTGATGCTCCGTATGCTCGTTGTAAGGGGCGTACCATTTCTCGGGGATTGGCAGCGCGTAACGTGTTCTCTCACATCATAATATCCTGATATACGGCCCGTTTTTAATCACATAAAATGCCGGAGATGTCCGGAAAAGGCCGAAGGTGTACAGAAACCGATGCTCCGTTTGCTCGTTGTAATGGAAGTACCATTTTTGGGGGGTTGGCAGAGAGCAACTGGTTCTTACACATCATAATAATCTGATATACGGCCCATTTTGAAACAATTAAAAAGCCGGAAATGTCCGGAAAAGGCCGAAGGTGTACAGAACCCGTTGCTCCGTATGCTCGTTGTAATGGGCGTACCATTTTTCGGGGATTTCCAGCGTGCAGCCAGTTCTCACACCTCATAATATCCTGCGATACGACCCATTTTGAAACTATTAAAAAGCCGAAACTGGCCGGAAATGGCCGAATATGTACAAGACAGGATTCTCCGCATGCTCGTTGTAATGGAAGGACCATTCTTCGGGGATTGGCAGCGCGCAACGAGTTCTCTCACATCATAATATCCTGCTATACGGCCCGTTTTTAATCACAAAAAATGCCGGAGGTGTCCGGAAAAGGCCGAAGGTGTACAGAACCCGATGCTCCGTTTGCTCGTTGTAATGGAAGTACCATTTTTCGGGGATGGGCAGCGTGCAGCGTGTTCTCACACATCATAATATCCTGCGATACGACCCATTTTGAAACAATTAAATAGCCGGAAATGTCCGGAAAAGGCCGAAGGTGTACAGAACCCGTTGCTCCGTATGCTCGTTGTAATGGGCGTACCATTTTTCGGGGATTGGCAGCGTGCAGCGAGTTCTCACACATCATAATATCCTGCGATACGACACATTTTGAAACAATTAAAAAGACGAAACTGGCCGGAAAAGGCCGAATATGTACAAGACAGGATTCTCCGCATGCTCGTTGTAATGGAAGTACCATTCTTCGGGGATTGGCAGCTCGTAACGAGTTCTCTCACATCATAATATCCTGCGATACGACCCGTTTTTAATCACATAAAATGCCGGAGATGTCCGGAAAAGCCCGAAGGTGTACAGAACCCGATGCTCCCTTTGGTTGTTGTAATGGAAGTACCATTTTTCGGGGCTTGGCAGAGAGCAACTGGTTCTTACACATCATAATATCCTGATATACGGCCCATTTTGAAGCAATTAAAAAGCCGGATATGTCCGGAAAAGGCCGAAGGTGTACAGAACCCGTTGCTCCGAATGGTCGTTGTAATGGGCGTACCATTTTTCGGGGATTGGCAGCGTGCAGCCAGTTCTCACACCTCATAATATCCTGCGATACGACCCATTTTGAAACTATTAAAAAGCCGAAACTGGCCGGAAATGGCCGAATATGTACAAGACAGGATTCTCCGCATGCTCGTTGTAATGGAAGTACCATTCTTCGGGGATTGGCAGCGCGCAACGAGTTCTCTCACATCATAATATCCTGCTATACGGCCCGTTTTTAATCACATAAAATGCCGGAGATGTCCGGAAAAGGCCGAAGGTGTACAGAACCCGATGCTCCGTTTTCTCGTTGTAATGGAAGTACCATTTTTGTGGGGTTGGCAGAGAGCAGCGAGATCTCACACATCATAATATCCTGCGATACGACCCTTTTTGAAACAATTAAAAAGCCGGAAATATCCGGAAAAGGCCGAAGGTGTACAGAACCCGTTGCTCCGTATGCTCGTTGTAATGGGCGTAACATTTTTCGGGGATTGGCAGCGTGCAGCGAGTTCTCACACCTCATAATATCCTGCGATACGACCCATTTTGAAACTATTAAAAAGCCGAAGCTGGCCGGAAAAGGCCGAATATGTACAAGACAGGATTCTCCGCATGCTCGTTGTAAGGGGCGTACCATTTCTCGGGGATTGGCAGCGCGTAACGAGTTCTGTCACATCATAATATCCTGATATACGGCCCGTTTTTAATCACATAAAATGCCGGAGATGTCCGGAAAAGGCCGAAGGTGTACAGAACCCGATGCTCCCTTTGGTTGTTTTAATGGAAGTACCATTTTTGGGGGCTTGGCAGAGAGCAACTGGTTCTTACACATCATAATATCCTGATATACGACCCATTTTGAAACAATTAAAAAGCCGGAAATGTCCGGAAAATGCCGAAGGTGTACAGAACCCGTTGCTCCGTATGCTCGTTGAAGTGGGCGTACCATTTTTCGGAGATTGGCAGCGTGCAGCGAGTTTTACATCTCATAATATCCTGCGATACGACTCATTTTGAAACTATCAAAAAGCCGAAACTGGCCGGAAAAGGCCGAATATGTACAAGACAGGATTCTCCGCATGCTCGTTGTAATGGAAGTACAATTCTTTGGGGATTGGCAGCGCGCAACGAGTTCTCGCACATCATAATATCCTGCTATACGGCCCGTTTTTAATCACATAAAATGCCGGAGATGTCCGGAAGAGGCCGAAGGTGCACAGAACCCGTTGCTCCGTCTGCTCGTCGTAATGGAAGGACCATTTTTGGGGGATTGGTAGAGCTCAACGCGTTTTTACACATCATAATATCCTGCTATTCGGCCCGTTTTTAATCACTTAAAATGCCGGAAATGTCCGGAAAAGGCCGAACGTGTACAGAACCTGATGCTACGTATGCTCGTTGTAAGGGGCGTACCATTTCTCGGGGATGGGCAGCGCTCAACGAGTTCTCACACATCATAATATCCTGCGATACGACCCATTTTAAAACAATTAGAAAGCCGGAAATGTCCGGAAAAGGCCGAAGGTGTACAGAACCCGTTGCTCCGTATGCTCGTTGTAATGGGCGTACCATTTTTCGGGGATTGGCAGCGTGCAGCGAGTTCTCACACATTATAATATCCTGCGATACGACCCATTTTGAAACTATTAACAAGCCGAAACTGGCCGGAAAAGGCCGAATATGTACAAGACAGTATTCTCCGCATGCTCGTTGTAATGGAAGTACCATTCTTCGGGGATTGGCAGCTCGTAACGAGTTCTCTCACATCATAATATCCTGCGATACGACCCGTTTTTAATCACATAAAATGCCGGAGATGTCCGGAAAAGCCCGAAGGTGTACAGAACCCGATGCTCCCTTTGGTTGTTGTAATGGAAGTACCATTTTTCGGGGCTTGGCAGAGAGCAACTGGTTCTTACACATCATAATATCCTGATATACGGCCCATTTTGAAGCAATTAAAAAGCCGGATATGTCCGGAAAAGGCCGAAGGAGTACAGAACCCGTTGCTCCGTATGGTCGTTGTAATGGGCGTACCATTTTTCGGGGATTGGCAGCGTGCAGCCAGTTCTCACACCTCATAATATCCTGCGATACGACCCATTTTGAAACTATTGAAAAGCCGAAAATGGCCGGAAATGTCCGAATATGTACAAGACAGGATTCTCCGCATGCTCGTTGTAATGGAAGTACCATTCTTCGGGGATTGGCAGCGCGCAACGAGTTCTCTCACATCATACTATCCTGCTATACGGCCCGTTTTTAATCACATAAAATGCCGGAGATGTCCGGAAAAGGCCGAAGGTGTACAGAACCCGATGCTCCGTTTGCTCGTTGTAATGGAAGTACCATTTTTGGGGGGTTGGCTGAGAGCAACTGGTTCTTACACATCATAATAATCTGATATACGGCCCATTTTGAAACAATTAAAAAGCCGGAAATGTCCGGAAAAGGCCGAAGGTGTACAGAACCCGTTGTTCCGTATGCTCGTTGTAATGGGCGTACCATTTTTCGGGGATTGGAAGCGTGTAGCGAGATCTCACACATCATAATATCGTGCGATACGTCCCTTTTTGAAACAATTAAAAAGCCGGAAAAATCCGGAAAAGGCCGAAGGTGTACAGAACCCGATGCTCCGTATGCTCGTTGTAGTGGGCGTACCATTTCTCGGGGATGGGCAGCGCTCAACGAGTTCTCACACATCATAATATCCTGCGATACGACCCATTTTAAAACAATTAGAAAGCCGGAAATGTCCGGAAAAGGCCGAAGGTGTACAGAACCCGTTGCTCCGTATGCTCGTTGTAATGGGCGTACCATTTTTCGGGGATTGGCAGCGTGCAGCGAGTTCTCACACATTATAATATCCTGCGATACGACCCATTTTGAAACTATTAACAAGCCGAAACTGGCCGGAAAAGGCCGAATATGTACAAGACAGGATTCTCCGCATGCTCGTTGTAATGGAAGTACCATTCTTCGGGGATTGGCAGCGCGCAACGAGTTCTCTCACATCATAATATCCTGATATACGGCCCATTTTGAAACAATTAAAAAGCCGGAAATGTCCGGAAAAGGCCGAAGGTGTACAGAACCCGTTGCTCCCTTTGCTTGTTGTAATGGAAGTACCATTTTTGGGGGGTTGGCTGAGAGCAACTGGTTCTTATACATCATAATATCCTGATATACGGCCCATTTTGAAGAAATTAAAAAGCCGGAAATGTCCGGAAAAGGCCGAAGGTGTACAGAACCCGTTGCTCCGTATGCTCGTTGTAATGGGCGTACCATTTTTCGGGGATTTCCAGCGTGCCGCCGGTTTTCACACCTCATAATATCCTGCGATTCGACCCATTTTGATACTATGAAAAAGCCGAAACTGGCCGGAAATGGCCGAATATGTACAAGACAGGATTCTCCGCATGCTCGTTGAATTGGAAGTACCATACTTCGGGGATTGGCAGCGCGCACCGAGTTCCCTCACATCATAATATCCTGCTATACGGCCCGTTTTTAATCACATAAAATGCCGGAGATGTCCGGAAAAGGCCGAAGGTGTACAGAACCCAATGCTCCGTTTGCTCGTTGTAATGGAAGTACCATTTTTGGGGGGTTGGCTGAGAGCAACTGGTTCTTACACATCATAATATCCTGATATACGGCCCATTTTGAAACAATTAAAAAGCCGGAAATATCCGGAAAAGGCCGAAGGTGTACAGAACCCGTTGCTCCGTATGCTCGTTGTAATGGAATTACCATTTTTGGGGGATTGGCAACGCTCAACGCGTTTTTACACATCATAATATCCTGCGATACGACTCATTTTGAAACTATTAAAAAGCCGAAACTTGCCGGAAAAGGCCGAATATGTACAAGACAGGATTCTCGTCATGCTCGTTGTAATGGTAGTACCATTCTTCGGGGATTTGCAGCGCGCAACGAGTTCCCTCACATCATAATATCCTGCTATACGGCCCGTTTTTAATCACATGAAATGCCGGAGATGTCCGGAAAAGGCCGAAGGTGTACAGAACCCAATGCTCCGTTTGCTCGTTGTAATGGAAGTACCATTTTTGGGGGGTTGGCAGAGAGCAACTGGTTCTTACACATCATAATATCCTGATATACGGCCCATTTTGAAACAATTAAATAGCCGGAAATATCCGGAAAAGGCCGAAGGTGTACAGAACCCGTTGCTCCGTATGCTCTTTGTAATGGAAGGACCATTTTTGGGGGATTGGCAACGCTCAACGCGTTTTTACACATCATAATATCCTGCTATTCGGCCCATTTTTGATCACTTAAAATGCCGGAAATGTCCGGAAAAGGCCGAAGGTGTACAGAACCTGATGCTCCGTATGCTCGTTGTAAGGGGCGTACCATTTCTCGGGGAATGGCAGCGCGTAACGTGTTCTCTCTCATCATAATATCCCGATAAACGGCACATTTTGAAACAATTAAAAAGCCGGAAATGTCCGGAAAAGGCCGAAGGTGTACAGAACCCGTTGCTCCGTATGCTCGTTGTAGTGGGCGTACCATTTTTCGGGGATTGGCAGCGTGCAGCGAGTTCTCACACCCCATAATATCCTGCGGTACGACTCATTTTGAAACTATTAAAAAGCCGAAACTGGCCGGAAAAGGCCGAATATGTACAAGACAGGATTCTCCGCATGCTCGTTGTAATGGATGTACCATTCTTCGGGGATTGGCAGCGCGCAACGAGTTCTCTCACATCATAATATCCTGCTATACGGCCCGTTTTTAATCACATAAAATGCCGGAGATGTCCGGAAAAGGCCGAAGGTGTACAGAACCCAATGCTCCGTTTGCTCGTTGTAATGGGCGTACCATTTTTCGGGGATTGGCAGCGTGCAGCGAGTTCTCACACATCATAATATCCTGCGATACGACCCATTTTGAAACAATTAAAAAGACGAAACTGGCCGGAAAAGGCCGAATATGTACAAGACAGGATTCTCCGCATGCTCGTTGTAATGGAAGTACCATTCTTCGGGGATTGGCAGCGCGCAACGAGTTCTCTCACATCATAATATCCTGATATACGGCCAATTTTGAAACAATTAAAAAGCCGGAAATGTCCGGAAAAGGCCGAAGGTGTACAGAACCCGTTGCTCCCTTTGCTTGTTGTAATGGAAGTACCATTTTTGGGGGGTTGGCTGAGAGCAACTGGTTCTTACACATCATAATATCCTGATATACGGCCCATTTTGAAGAAATTAAAAAGCCGGAAATGTCCGGAAAAGGCCGAAGGTGTACAGAACCCGTTGCTCCGTATGCTCGTTGTAATGGGCGTACCATTTTTCGGGGATTTCCAGCGTGCAGCCAGTTTTCACACCTCATAATATCCTGCGATACGACCCATTTTGATACTATGAAAAAGCCGAAACTGGCCGGAAATGGCCGAATATGTACAAGACAGGATTCTCCGCATGCTCGTTGTATTGGAAGTACCATTTTTCGGGGATTTGCAGCGCGCACCGAGTTCCCTCACATCATAATATCCTGCTATACGGCCCGTTTTTAATCACATAAAATGCCGGAGATGTCCGGAAAAGGCCGAAGGTGTACAGAACCCAATGCTCCGTTTGCTCGTTGTAATGGAAGTACCATTTTTGGGGGGATGGCAGAGAGCAACTGGTTCTTACACATCATAATATCCTGATATACGGCCCATTTTGAAACAATTAAAAAGCCGGAAATATCCGGAAAAGGCCGAAGGTGTACAGAACCCGTTGCTCCGTATGCTCGTTGTAATGGAAGGACCATTTTTGGGGGATTGGCAACGCTCAACGCGTTTTTACACATCATGATATCCTGCTATTCGGCCCATTTTTGATCACTTAAAATGCCGGAAATGTCCGGAAAAGGCCGAAGGTGTACAGAACCTGATGCTCCGTATGCTCGTTGTAAGGGGCGTACCATTTCTCGGGGATTGGCAGCGCGTAACGTGTTCTCTCTCATCATAATATCCTGATAAACGGCACATTTTGTAACAATTAAAATCCGGAAATGTCCGGAAAAGGCCGAAGGTGTACAGAACCCGTTGCTCCGTATGCTCGTTGTAATGGGTGTACCATTTTTCGGGGATTTCCAGCGTGCAGCCAGTTCTCACACCTCATAATATCCTGCGATACGACCCATTTTGAAACTATTAAAAAGCCGAAACTGGCCGGAAATGGCCGAGTATGTACAAGACAGGAATCTCCGCATGGTCGTTGTAATGGAAGTACCATTCTTCGGGGATTCGCAGCGCGCAACGAGTTCTCTCACATCATATCCTGCTATACGGCCCGTTTTTAATCACATAAAATGCCGGAGATGACCGGAAAAGGCCGAAGGTGTACAGAACCCGTTGCTCCGTATGCTCGTTGTAATGGGCGTACCATTTTTCGGGGATTGGCAGCGTGCAGCGAGTTCTCACACATCATAATATCCTGCGATACGACCCATTTTGAAACAATTAAAAAGACGAAACTGGCCGGAAAAGGCCGAATATGTACAAGACAGGATTCTCCGCATGCTCGTTGTAATGGAAGTACCATTCTTCGGGGATTGGCAGCGCGCAACGAGTTCTCTCACATCATAATATCCTGATATACGGCCCATTTTGAAACAATTAAAAAGCCGGAAATGTCCGGAAAAGGCCGAAGGTGTACAGAACCCGTTGCTCCCTTTGCTTGTTGTAATGGAAGTACCATTTTTGGGGGGTTGGCTGAGAGCAACTGGTTCTTACACATCATAATATCCTGATATACGGCCCATTTTGAAGAAATTAAAAAGCCGGAAATATCCGGAAAAGGCCGAAGGTGTACAGAACCCGTTGCTCCGTATGCTCGTTGTAATGGGCGTACCATTTTTCGGGGATTTCCAGCGTGCAGCCAGTTTTCACACCTCATAATATCCAGCGACACGACCCATTTTGAAACTATGAAAAAGCCGAAACTGGCCGGAAATGGCCGAATATGTACAAGACAGGATTCTCCGCATGCTCGTTGTATTGGAAGTACCATTCTTCGGGGATTGGCAGCGCGCACCGAGTTCCCTCACATCATAATATCCTGCTATACGGCCCGTTTTTAATCACATAAAATGCCGGAGATGTCCGGAAAAGGCCGAAGGTGTACAGAACACGATGCTCCGTTTGCTCGTTGTAATGGAAGTACCATATTTGGGGGGTTGGCAGCGTGCAGCGAGTTCTCACACATCATAATATCCTGCTATACGGCCCGTTTTTAATCACATAAAATGCCGGAGATGTCCGGAAAAGGCCGAAGGTGTACAGAACCCAATGCTCCGTTTGCTCGTTGTAATGGAAGTACCATTTTTGGGGGGTTGGCAGAGAGCAACTGGTTCTTACACATCATAATATCCTGATATACGGCCCATTTTGAAACAATTAAAAAGCCGGAAATATCTGAAAAGGCCGAAGGTGTACAGAACCCGTTGCTCCGTATGCTCGTTGTAATGGAAGGACCATTTTTGGGGGATTGGCAACGCTCAACGCGTTTTTACACATCATAATATCCTGCTATTCGGCCCATTTTTGATCACTTAAAATGCCGGAAATGTCCGGAAAAGGCCGAAGGTGTACAGAACCTGATGCTCCGTATGCTCGTTGTAAGGGGCGTACCATTTCTCGGGGATTGGCAGCGCGTAACGTGTTCTCTCTCATCATAATATCCCGATAAGCGGCACATTTTGAAACAATTAAAAAGCCGGAAATGTCCGGAAAAGGCCGAAGGTGTACAGAACCCGTTGCTCCGTATGCTCGTTGTAGTGGGCGTACCATTTTTCGGGGATTGGCAGCGTGCAGCGAGTTCTCACACCTCATAATATCCTGCGGTACGACTCATTTTGAAACTATTAAAAAGCCGAAACTGGCCGGAAAAGGCCGAATATGTACAAGACAGGATTCTCCGCATGCTCGTTGTAATGGATGTACCATTCTTCGGGGATTGGCAGCGCGCAACGAGTTCTCTCACATCATAATATCCTGCTATACGGCCCGTTTTTAATCACATAAAATGCCGGAGATGTCCGGAAAAGGCCGAAGGTGTACAGAACCCAATGCTCCGTTTGCTCGTTGTAATGGAAGTACCATTTTTGGGGGGTTGGCAGAGAGCAACTGGTTCTTACACATCATAATATCCTGATATACGGCCCATTTTGAAACAATTAAAAAGCCGGAAATATCCGGAAAAGGCCGAAGGTGTACAGAACCCGTTGCTCCGTATGCTCGTTGTAATGGAAGGACCATTTTTGGGGGATTGGCAACGCTCAACGCGTTTTTACACATCATAATATCCTGCTATTCGGCCCATTTTTGATCACTTAAAATGCCGGAAATGTCCGGAAAAGGCCGAAGGTGTACAGAACCTGATGCTCCGTATGCTCGTTGTAAGGGGCGTACCATTTCTCGGGGATTGGCAGCGCGTAACGTGTTCTCTCTCATCATAATATCCTGATAAACGGCACATTTTGTAACAATTAAAAAGCCGGAAATGTCCGGAAAAGGCCGAAGGTGTACAGAACCCGTTGCTCCGTATGCTCGTTGTAATGGGTGTACCATTTTTCGGGGATTTCCAGCGTGCAGCCAGTTCTCACACCTCATAATATCCTGCGATACGACCCATTTTGAAACTATTAAAAAGCCGAAACTGGCCGGAAATGGCCGAGTATGTACAAGACAGGATTCTCCGCATGGTCGTTGTAATGGAAGTACCATTCTTCGGGGATTGGCAGCGCGCAACGAGTTCTCTCACATCATAATATCCTGATATACGGCCCATTTTGAAACAATTAAAAAGCCGGAAATGTCCGGAAAAGGCCGAAGGTGTACAGAACCCGTTGCTCCGTATGCTCGTTGTAATGGGCGTACCATTTTTCGGGGATTTCCAGCGTGCAGCCATTTTTCACACCTCATAATATCCTGCGATACGACCCATTTTGAAACTATGAAAAAGCCGAAACTGGCCGGAAATGGCCGAATATGTACAAGACAGGATTCTCCGCATGCTCGTTGTATTGGAAGTACCATTCTTCGGGGATTGGCAGCGCGCACCGAGTTCCCTCACATCATAATATCCTGCTATACGGCCCGTTTTTAATCACATAAAATGCCGGAGATGTCCGGAAAAGGCCGAAGGTGTACAGAACCCGATGCTCCGTTTGCTCGTTGTAATGGAAGTACCATATTTGGGGGGTTGGCAGCGTGCAGCGAGTTCTCACACATCATAATATCCTGCTATACGGCCCGTTTTTAATCACATAAAATGCCGGAGATGTCCGGAAAAGGCCGAAGGTGTACAGAACCCAATGCTCCGTTTGCTCGTTGTAATGGAAGTACCATTTTTGGGGGGTTGGCAGAGAGCAACTGGTTCTTACACATCATAATATCCTGATATACGGCCCATTTTGAAGAAATTAAAAAGCCGGAAATGTCCGGAAAAGGCCGCAGGTGTACAGAACCCGTTGCTCCGCATGCTCGTTGTAATGGAAGTACCATTCTTCGGGGATTGGCTGCGCGTAACGAGTTCTCTCACATCATAATATCCTGCGATACGACCCATTTTGAAACAATTAAAAAGTCGAAACTGGCCGGAAAAGGCCGAAAATGTACAAGACAGGATTCTCCGGATGCTGGTTGTATTGGAAGTACCATTCTTCGGGGATTGGCAGCGCGCACCGTGTTCTCTCACATCATAATATCCTGCTAGTCTGCCCGTTTTTGATCACTTAATATGCCGGAAATGTCCGGAAAAGGCCGAAGGTGTACAGAACCTGATGCTCCGTATGCTCGTTGTAAGGGCCGTACCATTTTTCGGGGATGGGCAGCGTGCAGCGTGTTCTCACACATCATAATATCCTGCGATACGACCCATTTTGAAACAATTAAATAGCCGGAAATGTCCGGAAAAGGCCAAAGGTGTTCGGATCCCGTTGCTCCGTATGCTCGTTGTAATGGGCGTACCATTTTTCGGGGATTGGCAGCGTGCAGCGAGTTCTCACACATCATAATATCCTGCGATACGACCCATTTTGAAACTATTAAAAAGCCGAAACTGGCCGGAAAAGGCCGAATATGTACAAGACAGGATTCTCCGCATGCTCGTTGTAATGGAAGTACCATTCTTCGGGGATTGGCAGCGCGCAACGGGTTCTCTCACATCATAATATCCTGCGATACGACCCATTTTGGAACAATTAAAAAGCCGAAACTGGCCGGAAAAGGCCGAAAATGTACAAGACAGGATTCTCCGGATGCTGGTTGTATTGGAAGTACCATTCTTCGGGGATTGGCAGCGCGCACCGTGTTCTCTCACATCATAATATCCTGCTATACGGCCCGTTTTTAATCACATAAAATGCCGGAGATGTCCGGAAAAGGCCGAAGGTGTACAGAACCCGTTGCTCCGTATGCTCGTTGTAATGGGCGTACCATTTTTCGGGGATTGGCAGCGCGTAACGTGTTCTCTCTCATCATAATATCCTGATAAACGGCACATTTTGAAACAATTAAAAAGCCGGAAATGTCCGGAAAAGGCCGAAGGTGTACAGAACCCGTTGCTCCGTATGCTCGTTGTAGTGGGCGTACCATTTTTCGGGGATTGGCAGCGTGCATCGAGTTCTCACACCTCATAATATCCTGCGATACGACTAATTTTGAAACTATTAAAAAGCCGAAACTGGCCGGAAAAGGCCGAATATGTACAAGACAGGATTCTCCGCATGCTCGTTGTAATGGAAGTACCATTCTTCGGGGATTGGCAGCGCGCAACGGGTTCTCTCACATCATAATATCCTGCGATACGACCCATTTTGGAACAATTAAAAAGCCGAAACTGGCCGGAAAAGGCCGAAAATGTACAAGACAGGATTCTCCGGATGCTGGTTGTATTGGAAGTACCATTCTTCGGGGATTGGCAGCGCGCACCGTGTTCTCTCACATAATAATATCCTGCTATTCTGCCCGTTTTTGATCACTTAATATGCCGGAAATGTCCGGAAAAGGCCGAAGGTGTACAGAACCTGATGCTCCGTATGCTCGTTGTAAGGGGCGTACCATTTCTCGGGGATTGGCAGCGCGTAACGTGTTCTCTCACATCATAATATCCTGATATACGGCCCGTTTTTAATCACATAAAATGCCGGAGATGTCCGGAAAAGGCCGAAGATGTACAGAAACCGATGCTCCGTATGCTCGTTGTAATGGGCGTACCATTTTTCGGGGATTGGCAGCGTGCAGCGAGTTCTCACACATCATAATATCCTGCGATACGACACATTTTGAAACAATTAAAAAGACGAAACTGGCCGGAAAAGGCCGAATATGTACAAGACAGGATTCTCCGCATGCTCGTTGTAATGGAAGTACCATTTTTCGGGGATGGGCAGCGTGCAGCGTGTTCTCACACATCATAATATCCTGCGATACGACCCATTTTGAAACAATTAAATAGCCGGAAATGTCCGGAAAAGGCCGAAGGTGTACAGAACCCGTTGCTCCGTATGCTCGTTGTAATGGGCGTACCATTTTTCGGGGATTGGCAGCGTGCAGCGAGTTCTCACACATCATAATATCCTGCGATACGACACATTTTGAAACAATTAAAAAGACGAAACTGGCCGGAAATGGCCGAATATGTACAAGACAGGATTCTCCGCATGCTCGTTGTATTGGAAGTACCATTCTTCGGGGATTGGCAGCGCGCACCGAGTTCCCTCACATCATAATATCCTGCTATACGGCCCGTTTTTAATCACATAAAATGCCGGAGATGTCCGGAAAAGGCCGAAGGTGTACAGAACCCGATGCTCCGTTTGCTCGTTGTAATGGAAGTACCATATTTGGGGGGTTGGCAGCGTGCAGCGAGTTCTCACACATCATAATATCCTGCTATACGGCCCGTTTTTAATCACATAAAATGCCGGAGATGTCCGGAAAAGGCCGAAGGTGTACAGAACCCAATGCTCCGTTTGCTCGTTGTAATGGAAGTACCATTTTTGGGGGGTTGGCAGAGAGCAACTGGTTCTTACACATCATAATATCCTGATATACGGCCCATTTTGAAGAAATTAAAAAGCCGGAAATGTCCGGAAAAGGCCGCAGGTGTACAGAACCCGTTGCTCCGCATGCTCGTTGTAATGGAAGTACCATTCTTCGGGGATTGGCTGCGCGTAACGAGTTCTCTCACATCATAATATCCTGCGATACGACCCATTTTGAAACAATTAAAAAGCCGAAACTGGCCGGAAAAGGCCGAAAATGTACAAGACAGGATTCTCCGGATGCTGGTTGTATTGGAAGTACCATTCTTCGGGGATTGGCAGCGCGCACCGTGTTCTCTCACATCATAATATCCTGCTATACGGCCCGTTTTTAATCACATAAAATGCCGGAGATGTCCGGAAAAGGCCGAAGGTGTACAGAACCCGTTGCTCCGTATGCTCGTTGTAATGGGCGTACCATTTTTCGGGGATTGGCAGCGCGTAACGTGTTCTCTCTCATCATAATATCCTGATAAACGGCACATTTTGAAACAATTAAAAAGCCGGAAATGTCCGGAAAAGGCCGAAGGTGTACAGAACCCGTTGCTCCGTATGCTCGTTGTAGTGGGCGTACCATTTTTCGGGGATTGGCAGCGTGCATCGAGTTCTCACACCTCATAATATCCTGCGATACGACTAATTTTGAAACTATTAAAAAGCCGAAACTGGCCGGAAAAGGCCGAATATGTACAAGACAGGATTCTCCGCATGCTCGTTGTAATGGAAGTACCATTCTTCGGGGATTGGCAGCGCGCAACGGGTTCTCTCACATCATAATATCCTGCGATACGACCCATTTTGGAACAATTAAAAAGCCGAAACTGGCCGGAAAAGGCCGAAAATGTACAAGACAGGATTCTCCGGATGCTGGTTGTATTGGAAGTACCATTCTTCGGGGATTGGCAGCGCGCAACGGGTTCTCTCACATCATAATATCCTGCGATACGACACATTTTGAAACAATTAAAAAGACGAAACTGGCCGGAAAAGGCCGAATATGTACAAGACAGGATTCTCCGCATGCTCGTTGTAATGGAAGTACCATTTTTCGGGGATGGGCAGCGTGCAGCGTGTTCTCACACATCATAATATCCTGCGATACGACCCATTTTGAAACAATTAAATAGCCGGAAATGTCCGGAAAAGGCCGAAGGTGTACAGAACCCGTTGCTCCGTATGCTCGTTGTAATGGGCGTACCATTTTTCGGGGATTGGCAGCGTGCAGCGAGTTCTCACACATCATAATATCCTGCGATACGACACATTTTGAAACAATTAAAAAGACGAAACTGGCCGGAAATGGCCGAATATGTACAAGACAGGATTCTCCGCATGCTCGTTGTATTGGAAGTACCATTCTTCGGGGATTGGCAGCGCGCACCGAGTTCCCTCACATCATAATATCCTGCTATACGGCCCGTTTTTAATCACATAAAATGCCGGAGATGTCCGGAAAAGGCCGAAGGTGTACAGAACCCGATGCTCCGTTTGCTCGTTGTAATGGAAGTACCATATTTGGGGGGTTGGCAGCGTGCAGCGAGTTCTCACACATCATAATATCCTGCTATACGGCCCGTTTTTAATCACATAAAATGCCGGAGATGTCCGGAAAAGGCCGAAGGTGTACAGAACCCAATGCTCCGTTTGCTCGTTGTAATGGAAGTACCATTTTTGGGGGGTTGGCAGAGAGCAACTGGTTCTTACACATCATAATATCCTGATATACGGCCCATTTTGAAGAAATTAAAAAGCCGGAAATGTCCGGAAAAGGCCGCAGGTGTACAGAACCCGTTGCTCCGCATGCTCGTTGTAATGGAAGTACCATTCTTCGGGGATTGGCTGCGCGTAACGAGTTCTCTCACATCATAATATCCTGCGATACGACCCATTTTGAAACAATTAAAAAGCCGAAACTGGCCGGAAAAGGCCGAAAATGTACAAGACAGGATTCTCCGGATGCTGGTTGTATTGGAAGTACCATTCTTCGGGGATTGGCAGCGCGCACCGTGTTCTCTCACATCATAATATCCTGCTATACGGCCCGTTTTTAATCACATAAAATGCCGGAGATGTCCGGAAAAGGCCGAAGGTGTACAGAACCCGTTGCTCCGTATGCTCGTTGTAATGGGCGTACCATTTTTCGGGGATTGGCAGCGCGTAACGTGTTCTCTCTCATCATAATATCCTGATAAACGGCACATTTTGAAACAATTAAAAAGCCGGAAATGTCCGGAAAAGGCCGAAGGTGTACAGAACCCGTTGCTCCGTATGCTCGTTGTAGTGGGCGTACCATTTTTCGGGGATTGGCAGCGTGCATCGAGTTCTCACACCTCATAATATCCTGCGATACGACTAATTTTGAAACTATTAAAAAGCCGAAACTGGCCGGAAAAGGCCGAATATGTACAAGACAGGATTCTCCGCATGCTCGTTGTAATGGAAGTACCATTCTTCGGGGATTGGCAGCGCGCAACGGGTTCTCTCACATCATAATATCCTGCGATACGACCCATTTTGGAACAATTAAAAAGCCGAAACTGGCCGGAAAAGGCCGAAAATGTACAAGACAGGATTCTCCGGATGCTGGTTGTATTGGAAGTACCATTCTTCGGGGATTGGCAGCGCGCACCGTGTTCTCTCACATAATAATATCCTGCTATTCTGCCCGTTTTTGATCACTTAATATGCCGGAAATGTCCGGAAAAGGCCGAAGGTGTACAGAAACTGATGCTCCGTATGCTCGTTGTAAGGGGCGTACCATTTCTCGGGGATTGGCAGCGCGTAACGTGTTCTCTCACATCATAATATCCTGATATACGGCCCGTTTTTAATCACATAAAATGCCGGAGATGTCCGGAAAAGGCCGAAGATGTACAGAAACCGATGCTCCGTATGCTCGTTGTAATGGGCGTACCATTTTTCGGGGATTGGCAGCGTGCAGCGAGTTCTCACACATCATAATATCCTGCGATACGACACATTTTGAAACAATTAAAAAGACGAAACTGGCCGGAAAAGGCCGAATATGTACAAGACAGGATTCTCCGCATGCTCGTTGTAATGGAAGTACCATTTTTCGGGGATGGGCAGCGTGCAGCGTGTTCTCACACATCATAATATCCTGCGATACGACCCATTTTGAAACAATTAAATAGCCGGAAATGTCCGGAAAAGGCCGAAGGTGTACAGAACCCGTTGCTCCGTATGCTCGTTGTAATGGGCGTACCATTTTTCGGGGATTGGCAGCGTGCAGCGGGTTCTCACACATCATAATATCCTGCGATACGACACATTTTGAAACAATTAAAAAGACGAAACTGGCCGGAAAAGGCCGAATATGTACAAGACAGGATTCTCCGCATGCTCGTTGTAATGGAAGTACCATTCTTCGGGGATTGGCAGCGCGCAACGAGTTCTCTCACATCATAATATCCTGATATACGGCCCATTTTGAAACAATTAAAAAGCCGGAAATGTCCGAAAAAGGCCGAAGGTGTACAGAACCCGTTACTCCGTATGCTCGTTGTAATGGGCGTACCATTTTTCGGGGATTTCCAGCGTGCAGCCATTTTTCACACCTCATAATATCCTGCGATACGACCCATTTTGAAACTATGAAAAAGCCGAAACTGGCCGGGAATGGCCGAATATGTACAAGACAGGATTCTCCGCATGCTCGTTGTAATGGAAGTACCATTTTTCGGGGGTTGGCAGAGAGCAACTGGTTCTTACACATCATAATATCCTGATATACGGCCCATTTTGAAGAAATTAAAAAGCCGGAAATGTCCGGAAAAGGCCGAAGGTGTACAGAACCCGTTGCTCCGCATGCTCGTTGTAATGGAAGTACCATTCTTCGGGGATCGGCTGCGCGTAACGAGTTCTCTCACATCATAATATCCTGCGATACGACCCATTTTGAAACAATTAAAAAGCCGAAACTGGCCGGAAAAGGCCGAAAATGTACAAGACAGGATTCTCCGGATGCTGGTTGTATTGGAAGTACCATTCTTCGGGGATTGGCAGCGCGCACCGTGTTCTCTCACATCATAATATCCTGCTAGTCTGCCCGTTTTTGATCACTTAATATGCCGGAAATGTCCGGAAAAGGCCGAAGGTGTACAGAACCTGATGCTCCGTATGCTCGTTGTAAGGGCCGTACCATTTTTCGGGGATGGGCAGCGTGCAGCGTGTTCTCACACATCATAATATCCTGCGATACGACCCATTTTGAAACAATTAAATAGCCGGAAATGTCCGGAAAAGGCCAAAGGTGTTCGGAACCCGTTGCTCCGTATGCTCGTTGTAATGGGCGTACCATTTTTCGGGGATTGGCAGCGTGCAGCGAGTTCTCACACATCATAATATCCTGCGATACGACCCATTTTGAAACAATTAAAAAGACGAAACTGGCCGGAAAAGGCCGAATATGTACAAGACAGGATTCTCCGCATGCTCGTTGTATTGGAAGTACCATTCTTCGGGGATTGGCAGCGCGCACTGAGTTCTCTCACATCATAATATCCTGCTATACGGCCCGTTTTTAATCACATAAAATGCCGGAGATGTCCGGAAAAGGCCGAAGGTGTACAGAACCCGATGCTCCGTTTGCTCGTTGTAATGGAAGTACCATTTTTCGGGGATGGGCAGCGTGCAGCGTGTTCTCACACATCATAATATCCTGCGATACGACCCATTTTGAAACAATTAAATAGCCGGAAATGTCCGGAAAAGGCCGAAGGTGTACAGAACCCGTTGCTCCGTATGCTCGTTGTAATGGGCGTACCATTTTTCGGGGATTGGCAGCGTGCAGCGAGTTCTCACACATCATAATATCCTGCGATACGACACATTTTGAAACAATTAAAAAGACGAAACTGGCCGGAAAAGGCCGAATATGTACAAGACAGGATTCTCCGCATGCTCGTTGTAATGGAAGTACCATTCTTCGGGGATTGGCAGCGCGCAACGAGTTCTCTCACATCATAATATCCTGATATACGGCCCATTTTGAAACAATTAAAAAGCCGGAAATGTCCGGAAAAGGCCGAAGGTGTACAGAACCCGTTGCTCCGTTTGCTCGTTGTAATGGAAGTACCATATTTGGGGGGTTGGCAGCGTGCAGCGAGTTCTCACACATCATAATATCCTGCTATACGGCCCGTTTTTAATCACATAAAATGCCGGAGATGTCCGGAAAAGGCCGAAGGTGTACAGAACCCAATGCTCCGTTTGCTCGTTGTAATGGAAGTACCATTTTTGGGGGGTTGGCAGAGAGCAACTGGTTCTTACACATCATAATATCCTGATATACGGCCCATTTTGAAGAAATTAAAAAGCCGGAAATGTCCGGACAAGGCCGAAGGTGTACAGAACCCGTTGCTCCGCATGCTCGTTGTAATGGAAGTACCATTCTTCGGGGATTGGCTGCGCGTAACGAGTTCTCTCACATCATAATATCCTGCGATACGACCCATTTTGAAACAATTAAAAAGCCGAAACTGGCCGGAAAAGGCCGAAAATGTACAAGACAGGATTCTCCGGATGCTGGTTGTATTGGAAGTACCATTCTTCGGGGATTGGCAGCGCGCACCGTGTTCTCTCACATCATAATATCCTGCTAGTCTGCCCGTTTTTGATCACTTAATATGCCGGAAATGTCCGGAAAAGGCCGAAGGTGTACAGAACCTGATGCTCCGTATGCTCGTTGTAAGGGCCGTACCATTTTTCGGGGATGGGCAGCGTGCAGCGTGTTCTCACACATCATAATATCCTGCGATACGACCCATTTTGAAACAATTAAATAGCCGGAAATGTCCGGAAAAGGCCAAAGGTGTTCGGAACCCGTTGCTCCGTATGCTCGTTGTAATGGGCGTACCATTTTTCGGGGATTGGCAGCGTGCAGCGAGTTCTCACACATCATAATATCCTGCGATACGACCCATTTTGAAACAATTAAAAAGACGAAACTGGCCGGAAAAGGCCGAATATGTACAAGACAGGATTCTCCGCATGCTCGTTGTATTGGAAGTACCATTCTTCGGGGATTGGCAGCGCGCACTGAGTTCTCTCACATCATAATATCCTGCTATACGGCCCGTTTTTAATCACATAAAATGCCGGAGATGTCCGGAAAAGGCCGAAGGTGTACAGAACCCGATGCTCCGTTTGCTCGTTGTAATGGAAGTACCATTTTTCGGGGATGGGCAGCGTGCAGCGTGTTCTCACACATCATAATATCCTGCGATACGACCCATTTTGAAACAATTAAATAGCCGGAAATGTCCGGAAAAGGCCGAAGATGTACAGAACCCGTTGCTCCGTATGCTCGTTGTAATGGGCGTACCATTTTTCGGGGATTGGCAGCGTGCAGCGAGTTCTCACACATCATAATATCCTGCGATACGACACATTTTGAAACAATTAAAAAGACGAAACTGGCCGGAAAAGGCCGAATATGTACAAGACAGGATTCTCCGCATGCTCGTTGTAATGGAAGTACCATTCTTCGGGGATTGGCAGCGCGCAACGAGTTCTCTCACATCATAATATCCTGATATACGGCCCATTTTGAAACAATTAAAAAGCCGGAAATGTCCGGAAAAGGCCGAAGGTGTACAGAACCCGTTGCTCCGTATGCTCGTTGTAATGGGCGTACCATTTTTCGGGGATTTCCAGCGTGCAGCCAGTTTTCACACCTCATAATATCCTGCGATACGACCCATTTTGAAACTATGAAAAAGCCGAAACTGGCCGGAAATGGCCGAATATGTACAAGACAGGATTCTCCGCATGCTCGTTGTATTGGAAGTACCATTCTTCTGGGATTGGCAGCGCGCACCGAGTTCCCTCACATCATAATATCCTGCTATACGGCCCGTTTTTAATCACATAAAATGCCGGAGATGTCCGGAAAAGGCCGAAGGTGTACAGAACCCGATGCTCCGTTTGCTCGTTGTAATGGAAGTACCATATTTGGGGGGTTGGCAGCGTGCAGCGAGTTCTCACACATCATAATATCCTGCTATACGGCCCGTTTTTAATCACATAAAATGCCGGAGATGTCCGGAAAAGGCCGAAGGTGTACAGAACCCAATGCTCCGTTTGCTCGTTGTAATGGAAGTACCATTTTTGGGGGGTTGGCAGAGAGCAACTGGTTCTTACACATCATAATATCCTGATATACGGCCCATTTTGAAGAAATTAAAAAGCCGGAAATGTCCGGAAAAGGCCGAAGGTGTACAGAACCCGTTGCTCCGCATGCTCGTTGTAATGGAAGTACCATTCTTCGGGGATTGGCTGCGCGTAACGAGTTCTCTCACATCATAATATCCTGCGATACGACCCATTTTGAAACAATTAAAAAGCCGAAACTGGCCGGAAAAGGCCGAAAATGTACAAGACAGGATTCTCCGGATGCTGGTTGTATTGGAAGTACCATTCTTCGGGGATTGGCAGCGCGCACCGTGTTCTCTCACATCATAATATCCTGCTAGTCTGCCCGTTTTTGATCACTTAATATGCCGGAAATGTCCGGAAAAGGCCGAAGGTGTACAGAACCTGATGCTCCGTATGCTCGTTGTAAGGGCCGTACCATTTTTCGGGGATGGGCAGCGTGCAGCGTGTTCTCACACATCATAATATCCTGCGATACGACCCATTTTGAAACAATTAAATAGCCGGAAATGTCCGGAAAAGGCCAAAGGTGTTCGGAACCCGTTGCTCCGTATGCTCGTTGTAATGGGCGTACCATTTTTCGGGGATTGGCAGCGTGCAGCGAGTTCTCACACATCATAATATCCTGCGATACGACCCATTTTGAAACAATTAAAAAGACGAAACTGGCCGGAAAAGGCCGAATATGTACAAGACAGGATTCTCCGCATGCTCGTTGTATTGGAAGTACCATTCTTCGGGGATTGGCAGCGCGCACTGAGTTCTCTCACATCATAATATCCTGCTATACGGCCCGTTTTTAATCACATAAAATGCCGGAGATGTCCGGAAAAGGCCGAAGGTGTACAGAACCCGATGCTCCGTTTGCTCGTTGTAATGGAAGTACCATTTTTCGGGGATGGGCAGCGTGCAGCGTGTTCTCACACATCATAATATCCTGCGATACGACCCATTTTGAAACAATTAAATAGCCGGAAATGTCCGGAAAAGGCCGAAGGTGTACAGAACCCGTTGCTCCGTATGCTCGTTGTAATGGGCGTACCATTTTTCGGGGATTGGCAGCGTGCAGCGAGTTCTCACACATCATAATATCCTGCGATACGACACATTTTGAAACAATTAAAAAGACGAAACTGGCGGAAAAGGCCGAATATGTACAAGACAGGATTCTCCGCATGCTCGTTGTAATGGAAGTACCATTCTTCGGGGATTGGCAGCGCGCAACGAGTTCTCTCACATCATAATATCCTGATATACGGCCCATTTTGAAACAATTAAAAAGCCGGAAATGTCCGGAAATGGCCGAAGGTGTACAGAACCCGTTGCTCCGTTTGCTCGTTGTAATGGAAGTACCATATTTGGGGGGTTGGCAGCGTGCAGCGAGTTCTCACACATCATAATATCCTGCTATACGGCCCGTTTTTAATCACATAAAATGCCGGAGATGTCCGGAAAAGGCCGAAGGTGTACAGAACCCAATGCTCCGTTTGCTCGTTGTAATGGAAGTACCATTTTTGGGGGGTTGGCAGAGAGCAACTGGTTCTTACACATCATAATATCCTGATATACGGCCCATTTTGAAGAAATTAAAAAGCCGGAAATGTCCGGAAAAGGCCGAAGGTGTACAGAACCCGTTGCTCCGCATGCTCGTTGTAATGGAAGTACCATTCTTCGGGGATTGGCTGCGCGTAACGAGTTCTCTCACATCATAATATCCTGCGATACGACCCATTTTGAAACAATTAAAAAGCCGAAACTGGCCGGAAAAGGCCGAAAATGTACAAGACAGGATTCTCCGGATGCTGGTTGTATTGGAAGTACCATTCCTCGGGGATTGGCAGCGCGCACCGTGTTCTCTCACATCATAATATCCTGCTAGTCTGCCCGTTTTTGATCACTTAATATGCCGGAAATGTCCGGAAAAGGCCGAAGGTGTACAGAACCTGATGCTCCGTATGCTCGTTGTAAGGGCCGTACCATTTTTCGGGGCTGGGCAGCGTGCAGCGTGTTCTCACACATCATAATATCCTGCGATACGACCCATTTTGAAACAATTAAATAGCCGGAAATGTCCGGAAAAGGCCAAAGGTGTTCGGAACCCGTTGCTCCGTATGCTCGTTGTAATGGGCGTACCATTTTTCGGGGATTGGCAGCGTGCAGCGAGTTCTCACACATCATAATATCCTGCGATACGACCCATTTTGAAACAATTAAAAAGACGAAACTGGCCGGAAAAGGCCGAATATGTACAAGACAGGATTCTCCGCATGCTCGTTGTATTGGAAGTACCATTCTTCGGGGATTGGCAGCGCGCACTGAGTTCTCTCACATCATAATATCCTGCTATACGGCCCGTTTTTAATCACATAAAATGCCGGAGATGTCCGGAAAAGGCCGAAGGTGTACAGAACCCGATGCTCCGTTTGCTCGTTGTAATGGAAGTACCATTTTTCGGGGATGGGCAGCGTGCAGCGTGTTCTCACACATCATAATATCCTGCGATACGACCCATTTTGAAACAATTAAATAGCCGGAAATGTCCGGAAAAGGCCGAAGGTGTACAGAACCCGTTGCTCCGTATGCTCGTTGTAATGGGCGTACCATTTTTCGGGGATTGGCAGCGTGCAGCGAGTTCTCACACATCATAATATCCTGCGATACGACACATTTTGAAACAATTAAAAAGACGAAACTGGCCGGAAAAGGCCGAATATGTACAAGACAGGATTCTCCGCATGCTCGTTGTAATGGAAGTACCATTCTTCGGGGATTGGCAGCGCGCAACGAGTTCTCTCACATCATAATATCCTGATATACGGCCCATTTTGAAACAATTAAAAAGCCGGAAATGTCCGGAAAAGGCCGAAGGTGTACAGAACCCGTTGCTCCGTATGCTCGTTGTAATGGGCGTACCATTTTTCGGGGATTTCCAGCGTGCAGCCAGTTTTCACACCTCATAATATCCTGCGATACGACCCATTTTGATACTATGAAAAAGCCGAAACTGGCCGGAAATCGCCGAATATGTACAAGACAGGATTCTCCGCATGCTCGTTGTATTGGAAGTACCATTCTTCGGGGATTGGCAGCGCGCACCGAGTTCCCTCACATCATAATATCCTGCTATACGGCCCGGTTTTAATCACATAAAATGCCGGAGATGTCCGGAAAAGGACGAAGGTGTACAGAACCCAATGCTCCGTTTGCTCGTTGTAATGGAAGTACCATTTTTGGGGGGTTGGCAGAGATCAACTGGTTCTTACACATCATAATATCCTGATATACTGCCCATTTTGAAACAATTAAAAAGCCGGAAATATCCGGAAAAGGCCGAAGGTGTACAGAACCCGTTGCTCCGTATGCTCGTTGTAATGGAAGGACCATTTTTGGGGGATTGGCAACGCTCAACGCGTTTTTACACATCATAATATCCTGCTATTCGGCCCATTTTTGATCACTTAAAATGCCGGAAATGTCCGGAAAAGGCCGAAGGTGTACAGAACCTGATGCTCCGTATGCTCGTTGTAAGGGGCGTACCATTTCTCGGGGATTGGCAGCGCGTAACGTGTTCTCTCTCATCATAATATCCTGATAAACGGCACATTTTGAAACAATTAAAAAGCCGGAAATGTCCGGAAAAGGCCGAAGGTGTACAGAACCCGTTGCTCCGTATGCTCGTTGTAGTGGGCGTACCATTTTTCGGGGATTGGCAGCGTGCAGCGAGTTCTCACACCTCATAATATCCTGCGATACGACTAATTTTGAAACTATTAAAAAGCCGAAACTGGCCGGAAAAGGCCGAATATGTACAAGACAGGATTCTCCGCATGCTCGTTGTAATGGAAGTACCATTATTCGGGGATTGGCAGCGCGCAACTGGTTCTCTCACATCATAATATCCTGCGATACGACCCATTTTGGAACAATTAAAAAGCCGAAACTGGCCGGAAAAGGCCGAAAATGTACAAGACAGGATTCTCCGGATGCTGGTTGTATTGGAAGTACCATTCTTCGGGGATTGGCAGCGCGCACCGTGTTCTCTCACATAATAATATCCTGCTATTCTGCCCGTTTTTGATCACTTAATATGCCGGAAATGTCCGGAAAAGGCCGAAGGTGTACAGAACCTGATGCTCCGTATGCTCGTTGTAAGGGGCGTACCATTTCTCGGGGATTGGCAGCGCGTAACGTGTTCTCTCACATCATAATATCCTGATATACGGCCCGTTTTTGATCACATAAAATGCCGGAGATGTCCGGAAAAGGCCGAAGGTGTACAGAAACCGATGCTCCGTTTGCTCGTTGTAATGGAAGTACCATTTTTGGGGGGTTGGCAGAGAGCAACTGGTTCTTACACATCATAATAATCTGATATACGGCGCATTTTGAAACAATTAAAAAGCCGGAAATGTCCGGAAAAGGCCGAAGGTGTACAGAACCCGTTGCTCCGTATGCTCGTTGTAATGGGCGTACCATTTTTCGGGGATTTCCAGCGTGCAGCCAGTTCTCACACCTCATAATATCCTGCGATACGACCCATTTTGAAACAATTAAAAAGACGAAACTGGCCGGAAAAGGCCGAATATGTACAAGACAGGATTCTCCGCATGCTCGTTGTATTGGAAGTACCATTCTTCGGGGATTGGCAGCGCGCACTGAGTTCTCTCACATCATAATATCCTGCTATACGGCCCGTTTTTAATCACATAAAATGCCGGAGATGTCCGGAAAAGGCCGAAGGTGTACAGAACCCGATGCTCCGTTTGCTCGTTGTAATGGAAGTACCATTTTTCGGGGATGGGCAGCGTGCAGCGTGTTCTCACACATCATAATATCCTGCGATACGACCCATTTTGAAACAATTAAATAGCCGGAAATGTCCGGAAAAGGCCGAAGGTGTACAGAACCCGTTGCTCCGTATGCTCGTTGTAATGGGCGTACCATTTTTCGGGGATTGGCAGCGTGCAGCGAGTTCTCACACATCATAATATCCTGCGATACGACACATTTTGAAACAATTGAAAAGACGAAACTGGCCGGAAAAGGCCGAATATGTACAAGACAGGATTCTCCGCATGCTCGTTGTAATGGAAGTACCATTCTTCGGGGATTGGCAGCGCGCAACGAGTTCTCTCACATCATAATATCCTGATATACGGCCCATTTTGAAACAATTAAAAAGCCGGAAATGTCCGGAAAAGGCCGAAGGTGTACAGAACCCGTTGCTCCGTATGCTCGTTGTAATGGGCGTACCATTTTTCGGGGATTTCCAGCGTGCAGCCAGTTTTCACACCTCATAATATCCTGCGATACGACCCATTTTGATACTATGAAAAAGCCGAAACTGGCCGGAAATCGCCGAATATGTACAAGACAGGATTCTCCGCATGCTCGTTGTATTGGAAGTACCATTCTTCTGGGATTGGCAGCGCGCACCGAGTTCCCTCACATCATAATATCCTGCTATACGGCCCGTTTTTAATCACATAAAATGCCGGAGATGTCCGGAAAAGGCCGAAGGTGTACAGAACCCGATGCTCCGTTTGCTCGTTGTAATGGAAGTACCATATTTGGGGGGTTGGCAGCGTGCAGCGAGTTCTCACACATCATAATATCCTGCTATACGGCCCGTTTTTAATCACATAAAATGCCGGAGATGTCCGGAAAAGGCCGAAGGTGTACAGAACCCAATGCTCCGTTTGCTCGTTGTAATGGAAGTACCATTTTTGGGGGGTTGGCAGAGAGCAACTGGTTCTTACACATCATAATATCCTGATATACGGCCCATTTTGAAGAAATTAAAAAGCCGGAAATGTCCGGAAAAGGCCGAAGGTGTACAGAACCCGTTGCTCCGCATGCTCGTTGTAATGGAAGTACCATACTTCGGGGATTGGCTGCGCGTAACGAGTTCTCTCACATCATAATATCCTGCGATACGACCCATTTTGAAACAATTAAAAAGCCGAAACTGGCCGGAAAAGGCCGAAAATGTACAAGACAGGATTCTCCGGATGCTGGTTGTATTGGAAGTACCATTCTTCGGGGATTGGCAGCGCGCACCGTGTTCTCTCACATCATAATATCCTGCTAGTCTGCCCGTTTTTGATCACTTAATATGCCGGAAATGTCCGGAAAAGGCCGAAGGTGTACAGAACCTGATGCTCCGTATGCTCGTTGTAAGGGCCGTACCATTTTTCGGGGATGGGCAGCGTGCAGCCAGTTTTCACACCTCATAATATCCTGCGATACGACCCATTTTGATACTATGAAAAAGCCGAAACTGGCCGGAAATCGCCGAATATGTACAAGACAGGATTCTCCGCATGCTCGTTGTATTGGAAGTACCATTCTTCGGGGATTGGCAGCGCGCACCGAGTTCCCTCACATCATAATATCCTGCTATACGGCCCGTTTTTAATCACATAAAATGCCGGAGATGTCCGGAAAAGGACGAAGGTGTACAGAACCCAATGCTCCGTTTGCTCGTTGTAATGGAAGTACCATTTTTGGGGGGTTGGCAGAGATCAACTGGTTCTTACACATCATAATATCCTGATATACTGCCCATTTTGAAACAATTAAAAAGCCGGAAATATCCGGAAAAGGCCGAAGGTGTACAGAACCCGTTGCTCCGTATGCTCGTTGTAATGGAAGGACCATTTTTGGGGGATTGGCAACGCTCAACGCGTTTTTACACATCATAATATCCTGCTATTCGGCCCATTTTTGATCACTTAAAATGCCGGAAATGTCCGGAAAAGGCCGAAGGTGTACGGAACCTGATGCTCCGTATGCTCGTTGTAAGGGGCGTACCATTTCTCGGGGATTGGCAGCGCGTAACGTGTTCTCTCTCATCATAATATCCTGATAAACGGCACATTTTGAAACAATTGAAAAGCCGGAAATGTCCGGAAAAGGCCGAAGGTGTACAGAACCCGTTGCTCCGTATGCTCGTTGTAGTGGGCGTACCATTTTTCGGGGATTGGCAGCGTGCAGCGAGTTCTCACACCTCATAATATCCTGCGATACGACTAATTTTGAAACTATTAAAAAGCCGAAACTGGCCGGAAAAGGCCGAATATGTACAAGACAGGATTCTCCGCATGCTCGTTGTAATGGAAGTACCATTCTTCGGGGATTGGCAGCGCGCAACGGGTTCTCTCACATCATAATATCCTGCGATACGACCCATTTTGGAACAATTAAAAAGCCGAAACTGGCCGGAAAAGACCGAAAATGTACAAGACAGGATTCTCCGGATGCTGGTTGTATTGGAAGTACCATTCTTCGGGGATTGGCAGCGCGCACCGTGTTCTCTCACATAATAATATCCTGCTATTCTGCCCGTTTTTGATCACTTAATATGCCGGAAATGTCCGGAAAAGGCCGAAGGTGTACAGAACCTGATGCTCCGTATGCTCGTTGTAAGGGGCGTACCATTTCTCGGGGATTGGCAGCGCGTAACGTGTTCTCTCACATCATAATATCCTGATATACGGCCCGTTTTTAATCACATAAAATGCCGGAGATGTCCGGAAAAGGCCGAAGGTGTACAGAAACCGATGCTCCGTTTGCTCGTTGTAATGGAAGTACCATTTTTGGGGGGTTGGCAGAGAGCAACTGGTTCTTACACATCATAATAATCTGATATACGGCCCATTTTGAAACAATTAAAAAGCCGGAAATGTCCGGAAAAGGCCGAAGGTGTACAGAACCCGTTGCTCCGTATGCTCGTTGTAATGGGCGTACCATTTTTCGGGGATTTCCAGCGTGCAGCCAGTTCTCACACCTCATAATATCCTGCGATACGACCCATTTTGAAACTATTAAAAAGCCGAAACTGGCCGGAAATGGCCGAATATGTACAAGACAGGATTCTCCGCATGCTCGTTGTAATGGAAGGACCATTCTTCGGGGATTGGCAGCGCGCAACGAGTTCTCTCACATCATAATATCCTGCTATACGGCCCGTTTTTAATCACATAAAATGACGGAGATGTCCGGAAAAGGCCGAAGGTGTACAGAACCCGATGCTCCGTTTGCTCGTTGTAATGGAAGTACCATTTTTCGGGGATGGGCAGCGTGCAGCGTGTTCTCACACATCATAATATCCTGCGATACGACCCATTTTGAAACAATTAAATAGCCGGAAATGTCCGGAAAAGGCCGAAGGTGTACAGAACCCGTTGCTCCGTATGCTCGTTGTAATGGAAGTACCATTTTTCGGGGATGGGCAGCGTGCAGCGTGTTCTCACACATCATAATATCCTGCGATACGACCCATTTTGAAACAATTAAATAGCCGGAAATGTCCGGAAAAGGCCGAAGGTGTACAGAACCCGTTGCTCCGTATGCTCGTTGTAATGGGCGTACCATTTTTCGGGGATTGGCAGCGTGCAGCGAGTTCTCACACATCATAATATCCTGCGATACGACACATTTTGAAACAATTAAAAAGACGAAACTGGCCGGAAAAGGCCGAATATGTACAAGACAGGATTCTCCGCATGCTCGTTGTAATGGAAGTACCATTCTTCGGGGATTGGCAGCTCGTAACGAGTTCTCTCACATCATAATATCCTGCGATACGACCCGTTTTTAATCACATAAAATGCCGGAGATGTCCGGAAAAGCCCGAAGGTGTACAGAACCCGATGCTCCCTTTGGTTGTTGTAATGGAAGTACCATTTTTCGGGGCTTGGCAGAGAGCAACTGGTTCTTACACATCATAATATCCTGATATACGGCCCATTTTGAAGCAATTAAAAAGCCGGATATGTCCGGAAAAGGCCGAAGGTGTACAGAACCCGTTGCTCCGAATGGTCGTTGTAATGGGCGTACCATTTTTCGGGGATTGGCAGCGTGCAGCCAGTTCTCACACCTCATAATATCCTGCGATACGACCCATTTTGAAACTATTAAAAAGCCGAAACTGGCCGGAAATGGCCGAATATGTACAAGACAGGATTCTCCGCATGCTCGTTGTAATGGAAGTACCATTCTTCGGGGATTGGCAGCGCGCAACGAGTTCTCTCACATCATAATAGCCTGCTATACGGCCCGTTTTTAATCACATAAAATGCCGGAGATGTCCGGAAAAGGCCGAAGGTGTACAGAACCCGATGCTCCGTTTTCTCGTTGTAATGGAAGTACCATTTTTGTGGGGTTGGCAGAGAGCAACTGGTTCTTACACATCATAATATCCTGATATACGGCCCATTTTGAAACAATTAAAAAGCCGGAATTGTCCGGAACAGGCCGAAGGTGTACAGAAACCGTTGCTCCGTATGCTCGTTGTAATGGGTGTACCATTTTTCGGGGATTTCCAGCGTGCAGCCAGTTCTCACACCTCATAATATCCTGCGATACGACCCATTTTGAAACTATTAAAAAGCCGAAAATGGCCGGAAATGGCCGAGTATGAACAAGACAGGATTCTCCGCATGGTCGTTGTAATGGAAGTACCATTCTTCGGGGATTGGCAGCGCGCAACGAGTTCTCTCACATCATATCCTGCTATACGGCCCGTTTTTAATCACATAAAATGCCGGAGATGACCGGAAAAGGCCGAAGGTATACAGATCCCGTTGCTCCGTTTGCTCGTTGTAATGGAAGTACCATTTTTCGGGGATGGGCAGCGTGCAGCGTGTTCTCACACATCATAATATCCTGCTATACGTCCCGTTTTTAATCCCATAAAATGCCGGAGATGTCCGGAAAAGGTCGAAGATGTACAGAACCCGATGATCCGTTTGCTCGTTGTAATAGGCGTACCATTTTTCGGGGATTGGCAGCGTGCAGCGAGATCTCACACATCATAATATCCTGCGATACGACCCTTTTTGAAACAATTAAAAAGCCGGAAATATCCGGAAAAGGCCGAAGGTGTACAGAACCCGTTGCTCCGTATGCTCGTTGTAATGGGCGTAACATTTTTCGGGGATTGGCAGCGTGCAGCGAGTTCTCACACCTCATAATATCCTGCGATACGACCTATTTTGAAACTATTAAAAAGCCGAAGCTGGCCGGAAAAGGCCGAATATGTACAAGACAGGATTCTCCGCATGCTCGTTGTAAGGGGCGTACCATTTCTCGGGGATTGGCAGCGCGTAACGAGTTCTGTCACATCATAATATCCTGATATACGGCCCGTTTTTAATCACATAAAATGCCGGAGATGTCCGGAAAAGGCCGAAGGTGTACAGAACCCGATGCTCCCTTTGGTTGTTTTAATGGAAGTACCATTTTTGGGGGCTTGGCAGAGAGCAACTGGTTCTTACACATCATAATATCCTGATATACGACCCATTTTGAAACAATTAAAAAGCCGGAAATGTCCGGAAAATGCCGAAGGTGTACAGAACCCGTTGCTCCGTATGCTCGTTGTAGTGGGCGTACCATTTTTCGGAGATTGGCAGCGTGCAGCGAGTTTTACACCTCATAATATCCTGCGATACGACTCATTTTGAAACTATCAAAAAGCCGAAACTGGCCGGAAAAGGCCGAATATGTACAAGACAGGATTCTCCGCATGCTCGTTGTAATGGAAGTACAATTCTTTGGGGATTGGCAGCGCGCAACGAGTTCTCGCACATCATAATATCCTGCTATACGGCCCGTTTTTAATCACATAAAATGCCGGAGATGTCCGGAAGAGGCCGAAGGTGCACAGAACCCGTTGCTCCGTCTGCTCGTCGTAATGGAAGGACCATTTTTGGGGGATTGGTAGCGCTCAACGCGTTTTTACACATCATAATATCCTGCTATTCGGCCCGTTTTTAATCACTTAAAATGCCGGAAATGTGCGGAAAAGGCCGAACGTGTACAGAACCTGATGCTACGTATGCTCGTTGTAAGGGGCGTACCATTTCTCGGGGATGGGCAGCGCTCAACGAGTTCTCACACATCATAATATCCTGCGATACGACCCATTTTAAAACAATTAGAAAGCCGGAAATGTCCGGAAAAGGCCGAAGGTGTACAGAACCCGTTGCTCCGTATGCTCGTTGTAATGGGCGTACCATTTTTCGGGGATTGGCAGCGTGCAGCGAGTTCTCACACATTATAATATCCTGCGATACGACCCATTTTGAAACTATTAACAAGCCGAAACTGGCCGGAAAAGGCCGAATATGTACAGGACAGGATTCTCCGCATGCTCGTTGTAATGGAAGTACCATTCTTCGGGGATTGGCAGCTCGTAACGAGTTCTCTCACATCATAATATCCTGCGATACGACCCGTTTTTAATCACATAAAATGCCGGAGATGTCCGGAAAAGCCCGAAGGTGTACAGAACCCGATGCTCCCTTTGGTTGTTGTAATGGAAGTACCATTTTTCGGGGCTTGGCAGAGAGCAACTGGTTCTTACACATCATAATATCCTGATATACGGCCCATTTTGAAGCAATTAAAAAGCCGGATATGTCCGGAAAAGGCCGAAGGAGTACAGAACCCGTTGCTCCGTATGGTCGTTGTAATGGGCGTACCATTTTTCGGGGATTGGCAGCGTGCAGCCAGTTCTCACACCTCATGATATCCTGCGATACGACCCATTTTGAAACTATTAAAAAGCCGAAAATGGCCGGAAATGGCCGAATATGTACAAGACAGGATTCTCCGCATGCTCGTTGTAATGGAAGTACCATTCTTCGGGGATTGGCAGCGCGCAACGAGTTCTCTCACATCATAATATCCTGCTATACGGCCCGTTTTTAATCACATAAAATGCCGGAGATGTCCGGAAAAGGCCGAAGGTGTACAGAACCCGATGCTCCGTATGCTCGTTGTAATGGAAGTACCATTTTTGGGGGGTTGGCTGAGAGCAACTGGTTCTTACACATCATAATAATCTGATATACGGCCCATTTTGAAACAATTAAAAAGCCGGAAATGTCCGGAAAAGGCCGAAGGTGTACAGAACCCGTTGTTCCGTATGCTCGTTGTAATGGGCGTACCATTTTTCGGGGATTGGAAGCGTGTAGCGAGATCTCACACATCATAATATCGTGCGATACGTCCCTTTTTGAAACAATTAAAAAGCCGGAAAAATCCGGAAAAGGCCGAAGGTGTACAGAACCCGATGCTCCGTATGCTCGTTGTAAGGGAAGGACCATTTTTAGGGGATTGGCAACGCTCAACGCGTTTTTACACATCATAATATCTTGCTATTCGGCCCGTTTTTTATCACTTAAAATGCCGGAAATGTCCGGAAAAGGCCGAAGGTGTACAGAACCCGTTGCTCCGTATGCTCGTTGTAGTGGGCGTACCATTTTTCGGGGATTGGCAGCGTGCAGCGAGTTCTCACACCTCATAATATCCTGCGATACGACTCATTTTGAAACTATTAAAAAGCCGAAACTGGCCGGAAAAGGCGGAATATGTACAAGACAGGATTCTCCGCATGCTCGTTGTAATGGAAGTACCATTTTTCGGGGATTGGCAGCGCGCAACGAGTTCCCTCACATCATAATATCCTGCTATACGGCCCGTTTTTAATCACATAACATGCCGGAGATGTCCGGAAAAGGCCGAAGGGGTACAGAGCCCAATGCTCCGTTTGCTCGTTGTAATGGAAGTACCATTTTTGGGGGGTTGGCAGAGAGCAACTGGTTCTTACACATCATAATATCCTGATATATGGCCCATTTTGAAACAATTAAAAAGCCGTAAATGTCCGGAAAAGGCCGAAGGTGTACAGAACCCGTTGCTCCGTATGCTCGTTGTAATGGAAGGAACATTTTTGGGGGATTGGCAGCGCGCAACGAGTTCTCTCACATCATAATATCCTGCGATACGACCCATTTTGAAACAATTAAAAAGCCGGAAATGTCCGGAAAATGCCGAAGTTGTACAGAACCCGTTGCTCCGTATGCTCGTTGTAATGGGCGTACCATTTTTGGGGGATTGGCAGCGTGCAGCGAGTTCTCACACATCATAATATCCTGCGATACGACACGTTTTTAATCACATAAAATGGCGGAAATGTCCGGAAAAGGCCGAAGGTGTACAGAACCTGATGCTACCTATACTCGTTGTAAGGGGCGTACCATTTCCCGGGGATTGGCAGCGCGCAACGAGTTCTCACACTGCATAATATCCTGCGATACGACCCATTTTAAAACAATTAAAAAGCCGAAAATGTCCGGAAAAGGCCGAAGGTGTACAGAACCCGTTGCTCCGTATGCTCGTTGTAATGGGCGTACCATTTTTCGGGGATTGGCAGCGTGCAGCGAGTTCTCACACCTCATAATATCCTGCGATACGACCCATTTTGAAACTGTTAAAAAGCCGAAACTGGCCGGAAAAGGCCGAATATGTACAAAACAGGATTCTCCGCATGCTCGTTGTAATGGAAGTACCATTCTTAGGGGATTGGCAGCGCGCAACGAGTTCTCTCACATCATAATATCTTGCGATACGACCCATTTTGAAACTATTAAAAAGCCGAAAATGGCCGGAAATGGCCGAATATGTACAAGACAGGATTCTCCGCATGCTCGTTGTAATGGAAGTACCATTCTTCGGGGATTGGCAGCGCGCAACGAGTTCTCTCACATCATAATATCCTGCTATACGGCCCGTTTTTAATCACATAAAATGCCGGAGATGTCCGGAAAAGGCCGAAGGTGTACAGAACCCGATGCTCCGTTTTCTCGTTGTAATGGAAGTACCATTTTTCGGGGATGGGCAGCGTGCAGCGTGTTCTCACACATCATAACATCCTGCGATACGACCCATTTTGAAACAATTAAATAGCCGGAAATGTCCGGAAAAGGCCGAAGGTGTACAGAACCCGTTGCTCCGTATGCTCGTTGTAATGGGCGTACCATTTTTTGGGGATTGGCAGCGTGCAGCGAGTTCTCACACATCATAATATCCTGCGATACGAACCATTTTGAAACAATTAAACAGACGAAACTGCCCGGAAAAGGCCGAATATGTACAAGACAGTATTCTCCGCATGCTCGTTGTAATAGAAGTACCATTTTTCGGGGATGGGCAGCGTGCAGCGTGTTCTCACACATCATGACATCCTGCGATACGACCCATTTTGAAACAATTAAAAAGCCGGAAATGTCCGGAAAATGCCGAAGGTGTACAGAACCCGTTGCTCCGTATGCTCGTTGTAGTGGGCGTACCATTTTTCGGGGATTGGCAGCGTGCAGCGAGTTCTCACACCTCATAATATCCTGCGATACGACTCATTTTGAAACTATTAAAAAGCCGAAACTTGCCGGAAAAGGCCGAATATGTACAAGACAGGATTCTCCGCATGCTCGTTGTAATGGAAGTACCATTCTTCGGGGATTGGCAGCGCGCAACGAGTTCTCTCACATCATAATATCCTGATATACGGCCCGTTTTTATTCACATAAAATGCCGGAGATGTCCGGAAAAGGCCGAAGGTGTACAGAACCCGATGCTCCGTTTGCTCGTTGTAATGGAAGTACCATTTTTGGGGGGTTGGCTGAGAGCAACTGGTTCTTACACATCATAATAATCTGATATACGGCCCATTTTGAAACAATTAAAAAGCCGGAAATGTCCGGAAAAGGCCGAAGGTGTACAGAACCCGTTGTTCCGTATGCTCGTTGTAATGCGCGTACCATTTTTCGGGGATTGGAAGCGTGTAGCGAGATCTCACACATCATAATATCGTGCGATACGTCCCATTTTGAAACAATTAAATAGCCGGAAATGTCCGGAAAAGGCCGAAGGTGTACAGAACCCGTTGCTCCGTATGCTATTGTAATGGGCGTACCATTTTTCGGGGATTGGCAGCGTGCAGCAAGTTCTCACACATCATAATATCCTGCGATACGACACATTTTGAAACAATTAAAAAGACGAAACTGGCCGGAAAAGGCCGAATATGTACAAGACAGGATTCTCCGCATGCTCGTTGTATTGGAAGTACCATTCTTCGGGGATTGGCAGCGTGCAGCGAGTTCTCACACATCATAATATCCTGCGATACGACCCATTTTGAAACAATTAAATAGCCGGAAATGTCCGGAAAAGGCCGAAGGTGTACAGAACCCGTTGCTCCGTATGCTATTGTAATGGGCGTACCATTTTTCGGGGATTGGCAGCGTGCAGCGAGTTCTCACACATCATAATATCCTGCGATACGACACATTTTGAAACAATTAAAAAGACGAAACTGGCCGGAAAAGGCCGAATATGTACAAGACAGGATTCTCCGCATGCTCGTTGTATTGGAAGTACCATTCTTCGGGGATTGGCAGCGCGCACCGAGTTCTCTCACATCATAATATCCTGCTATACGGCCCGTTGTTAATCACATAAAATGCCGGAGATGTCCGGAAAAGGCCGAAGGTGTACAGAACCCGATGCTCCGTTTGCTCGTTGTAATGGAAGTACCATTTTTGGGGGGTTGGCAGAGAGCAACTGGTTCTTACACGTCATAACATCCTGATATACGGCCCATTTTGCGACAATTAAAAAGCCGGAAATGTCCGGAAAAGGCCGAAGATGTACAGAACCCGTTGCTCCGTGTGCTCGTTGTAATGGGCGTACCATTCTTCGGGGATTGGCAGCGCGCAACGAGTTCTCTAACATCATAATATCCTGCTATACGCCCCTTTTTTAATCACATAAAATGCGGGAGATGTCCGAAAAAGGCCGACGGTGTACAGAACCTGATGCTACGTATACTCGTTGTAAGGGGCGTACCATTTCTCGGGGATTGGCAGCGCGCAACGAGGTCTCACACATCATAATATCCTGCGATACGACCCTTTTTGAAACAATTAAAAAGCCGGAAATATCCGGAAAAGGCCGAAGGTGTACAGAACCCGTTGCTCCGTATGCTCGTTCTAATGGGCGTACCATTTTTCGGGGATTGGCAGCGTGCAGCGAGATCTCACACATCATAATATCCTGCGATACGACCCTTTTTGAAACAATTGAAAAGCCGGAAATATCCGGAAAAGGCCGAAGGTGTACAGAACCCGTTGCTCCGTATGCTCGTTGTAATGGGCGTACCATTTTTCGGGGATTGGCAGCGCGCAGCGAGTTCTCACACCTCATAATATCCTGCGATACTACCCATTTTGAAACTATTAAAAAGCCGAAACTGGCCGGAAAAGGCCGAATATGTACAAGACAGGATTCACCGCATGCTCGTTGTAATGGATGTACTATTCTTTGGGGATTGGCAGCGCGCAACGAGTTCTCTCACATCATAATATCCTGCGATACGACCCATTTGGAAACAATTAAAAAGCCGCAAATATCCGGAAAAGGCCGAAGGTGTACAGAACCCGTTGCTCCGTATGCTCGTTGTAATGGGCGTACCATTTTTCGGGGATTGGCAGCGCGCAGCGAGTTCTCACACCTCATAATATCCTGCGATACGACCCATTTTGAAACTATTAAAAAGCCGAAACTGGCCGGAAAAGGCCGAATATGTACAAGACAGGATTCTCCGCATGCTCGTTGTAATGGATGTACCATTCTTTGGGGATTGGCAGCGCGCAACGAGTTCTCTCACATCATAATATCCTGCGATACGACCCATTTTGAAACAATTAAAAAGCCGGAAATGTCCGGAAAATGCCGAAGTTGTACAGAACCCGTTGCTCCGTATGCTCGTTGAAATGGAAGGACCATTTTTGGGGGATTTGCAGCGTGCAGCGTGCAGCGAGCTCTCACACCTCATAATATCCTGCGAAACGACTCATTTTGAAACTATTAAAAAGCCGAAACTTGCCGGAAAAGGCCGAATATGTACAAGACAGGATTCTCCGCATGCTCGTTGTAATGGAAGTACCATTCTTCGGTGATTGGCAGCGCGCAACGAGTTCTCTCACATCATAATATCCTGCTATACGGCCCGTTTTTAATCACATAATATGCCGGAGATGTCCGGAAAAGGCCGAAGGTGTACAGATTACGATGCTCCGTTTGCTCGTTGTAATGGAAGTACCATTTTTCGGGGATGGGCAGCGTGCATCGTGTTCTCACACATCATAATATCCTGCGATACGACCCATTTTGAAACAATTAAATAGCCGGAAATGTCCGGAAAAGGCCGAAGGTGTACAGAACCCGATTCTCCGTATGCTCGTTGTAAGGGAAGGACCATTTTTGGGGGATCGGCAACGCTCAACGCGTTTTTACACATCATAATATCCTGCAATTCGGCCCGTTTTTGATCACTTAAAATGCCGGAAATGTCCGGAAAAGGCCGAAGGTGTACAGAACCTGATGCTCCGTATGCTCGTTGTAAGGGGCGTACCATTTCTCGGGGATTGGCAGCGCGTAACGTGTTCTCTCGCATCATAATATCCTGATAAACGGCACATTTTGAAACAATTGAAAAGCCGGAAATGTACGGAAAAGGCCGAAGGTGTACAGAACCCAATGCTCCGTTTGCTCGTTGTAATGGAAGTACCATTTTTGGGGGGTTGGCAGAGAGCAACTGGTTCTTACACATCATAATATCCTGATATACTCCCCATTTTGAAACAATTAAAAAGCCGGAAAGTTCCGGAAAAGGCCGAAGGTGTACAGAACCCGTTGCTCCGTATGCTCGTTGTAATGGGCGTACCATTTTTCGGGGATTGGCAGCGTGCAGCGAGATCTCACACATCATAATATCCTGCGATACGACCCATTTTGATACTATTAAAAAGCCGAAACTGGCCGGAAATGGCCTAATATGTACAAGACAGGATTCTCCGCATGCTGGTTGTATTGGAAGTACCATTCTTCGGGGATTGGCAGCGCGCACCGAGTTCTCTCACATCATAATATCCTGCTATACGGCCCGTTTTTAATCACATAAAATGCCGGAGATGTCCGGAAAAGGCCGAAGGTGTACAGTACCCGATGATCCGTTTGCTCGTTGTAATGGAAGTACCATTTTTGGGGGGTTGGCAGAGAGCAACGAGTTCTCTCACATCATAATATCCTGCGATACGACCCATTTTGAAACAATTAAATAGCCGGAAATGTCCGGAAAAGGCCGAAGGTGTACAGAACCCGTTGCTCCGTATGCTCGTTGTAATGGGCGTACGATTTTTCGGGGATTGGCAGCGTGCAGCGAGTTCTCACACATCATAATATCCTGCGATACGACCCATTGTGAAACAATTAAAAAGACCAAACTGGCCGGAAAAGGCCGAATATGTACAAGACAGGATTCTCCGCATGCTCGTTGTATTGGAAGTACCATTCTTCGGGGATTGGCAGCGCGCAACGAGTTCTCTCACATCATAATATCCTGATAAACGGCACATTTTGAAACAATTAAAAAGCCGGAAATGTCCGGAAAAGGCCGAAGGTGTACAGAACCCGTTGCTCCGTATACTCGTTGTAGTGGGCGTACCACTTTTCGGGGATTGGCAGCGTGCAGCGAGCTCTCACTCCTCATAATATCCTGCGATACGACTCATTTTGAAACTATTAAAAAGCCGAAACTGGCCGGAAAAGGCCGAATATGTACAAGACAGGATTCTCGTCATGCTCGTTGTAATGGAAGTACCATTCTTCGGGGATTTGCAGCGCGCAACGAGTTCCCTCACATCATAATATCCTGCTATACGGCCCGTTTTTAATCACATAAAATGCCGGAGATGTCCGGAAAAGGCCGAAGGTGTACAGAACCCGATGCTCCGTTTGCTCCTTGTAATGGAAGTACCATTTTTGGGGTGTTGGCAGAGAGCAACTGGCTCTTACACATCATAATAATCTGATATACGGCCCATTTTGAAACAATTAAAAAGCCGGAAATGTCCGGAAAAGGCCGAAGGTGTACAGAACCCGTTGCTCCGTATGATCGTTGTAATGGGCGTAACATTTTTCGGGGATTGGAAGCGTGCAGCGAGATCTCACGCATCATAATATCGTGCGATACGACCCATTGTGAAACAATTAAAAAGACCAAACTGGCCGGAAAAGGCCGAATATGTACAAGACAGGATTCTCCGCATGCTCGTTGTATTGGAAGTACCATTCTTCGGGGATTGGCAGCGCGCACCGAGTTCTCTCACATCATAATATCCTGCTATACGGCCCGTTTTTAATCACATAAAATGCCGGAGATGTCCGGAAAAGGCCGAAGGTGTACAGTACCCGATGATCCGTTTGCTCGTTGTAATGGAAGTACCATTTTTGGGGGGTTGGCAGAGAGCAACGAGTTCTCTCACATCATAATATCCTGCGATACGACCCATTTTGAAACAATTAAATAGCCGGAAATGTCCGGAAAAGGCCGAAGGTGTACAGAACCCGTTGCTCCGTATGCTCGTTGTAATGGGCGTACGATTTTTCGGGGATTGGCAGCGTGCAGCGAGTTCTCACACATCATAATATCCTGCGATACGACCCATTGTGAAACAATTAAAAAGACCAAACTGGCCGGAAAAGGCCGAATATGTACAAGACAGGATTCTCCGCATGCTCGTTGTATTGGAAGTACCATTCTTCGGGGATTGGCAGCGCGCAACGAGTTCTCTCACATCATAATATCCTGATAAACGGCACATTTTGAAACAATTAAAAAGCCGGAAATGTCCGGAAAAGGCCGAAGGTGTACAGAACCCGTTGCTCCGTATACTCGTTGTAGTGGGCGTACCACTTTTCGGGGATTGGCAGCGTGCAGCGAGCTCTCACTCCTCATAATATCCTGCGATACGACTCATTTTGAAACTATTAAAAAGCCGAAACTGGCCGGAAAAGGCCGAATATGTACAAGACAGGATTCTCGTCATGCTCGTTGTAATGGAAGTACCATTCTTCGGGGATTTGCAGCGCGCAACGAGTTCCCTCACATCATAATATCCTGCTATACGGCCCGTTTTTAATCACATAAAATGCCGGAGATGTCCGGAAAAGGCCGAAGGTGTACAGAACCCGATGCTCCGTTTGCTCCTTGTAATGGAAGTACCATTTTTGGGGTGTTGGCAGAGAGCAACTGGCTCTTACACATCATAATAATCTGATATACGGCCCATTTTGAAACAATTAAAAAACCGGAAATGTCCGGAAAAGGCCGAAGGTTTACAGAACCCGGTGCTCCGTATGCTCGTTGTAAGGGAAGGACCATTTTTGGGGGATCGGCAACGCTCAACGCGTTTTTACACATCATAATATACTGGTGTACAGAACCTGATGCTCCGTATGCTCGTTGTAAGGGGCGTACCATTTCTCGGGGATTGGCAGCGCGTAACGTGTTCTCTCACATCATAATATCCTGATAAACGGCACATTTTGAAACAATTAAAAAGCCGGAAATGTCCGGAAAAGGCCGAAGGTGTACAGAACCCGTTGCTCCGTATACTCGTTGTAGTGGGCGTACCACTTTTCGGGGATTGGCAGCGTGCAGCGAGCTCTCACACCTCATAATATCCTGCGATACGACTCATTTTGAAACTATTAAAAAGCCGAAACTGGCCGGAAAAGGCCGAATATGTACAAGACAGGATTCTCCGCATGCTCGTTGTAATAGAAGTACCATTTTTCGGGGATGGGCAGCGTGCAACGTGTAATCACACATCATAATATCCTGCGAAACGACTCATTTTGAAACTATTAAAAAGCCGAAACTTGCCGGAAAAGGCCGAATATGTACCAGACAGGATTCTCCGCATGCTCGTTGTAATGGAAGTACCATTCTTCGGGGATTGGCAGCGCTCAACGAGTTCTCTCACATCATAATATCCTGCTATACGGCCCGTTTTTAATCACATAATATGCCGGAGATGTCCGGAAAAGGCCGAAGGTGTACAGAACCCGATGCTCCGTTTGCTCGTTGTAATGGAAGTACCATTTTTCGGGGATGGGCAGCGTGCAGCGTGTTTTCACACATCATAATATCCTGCGATACGACCCATTTTGAAACAATTAAATAGCCGGAAATGTCCGGAAAAGGCCGAAGGTGTACAGAACCCGTTGCTCCGTATGCTCGTTGTAGTGGGCGTACCATTTTTCGGGGATTGGCAGCGTGCATCGAGTTCTCACACCTCATAATATCCTGCGAAACGACTCATTTTGAAACTATTAAAATGCCGAAACTTGCCGGAAAAGGCCGAATATGTACAAGACAGGATTCTCCGCATGCTCGTTGTAATGGAAGTACCATTCTTCGGGGATTCGCAGCGAGCAACGAGTTCTCTCACATCATAATATCCTGATATACGGCCCATTTTGAAACAATTAAAAAGCCGGAAATGTCCGGAAAAGGCCGAAGGTGTACAGAACCCGTTGCTCCCTTTGCTTGTTGTAATGGAAGTACCATTTTGGGGGGGTTGGCAGAGAGCAACTGGTTCTTACACATCATAATATCCTGCGATACGACCCATTTTGAAACTATTAAAAAGCCGAAACTGGCCGGAAATGGCCGAATATGTACAAGACAGGATTCTCCGCATGCTCGTTGTAATGGAAGTACCATTTTTCGGGGATGGGCAGCGTGCAGCGTGTTCTCACACATCATAATATCCTGCTATACGGCCCGTTTTTAATCACATAAAATGCCGGAGATGTCCGGAAAGGCCGAAGGTGTACAGAACCCGATGCTCCGTTTGCTCGTTGTAATGGAAGTACCATTTTTGGGGGGTTGGCAGAGAGCAACGAGTTCTCTCACATCATAATATCCTGCGATACGACCCATTTTGAAACAATTAAATAGCCGGAAATGTCCGGAAAATGCCGAAGGTGTACAGTACCCGTTGCTCCGTATGCTCGTTGTAATGGAAGGACCATTTTTGGGGGATTGGCAGCGTGCAGCCAGTTCTCACACCTCATAATATCCTGCGATACGACAAATTTTGAAACTATTAAAAAGCCGAAACTGGCCGGAAATGGCCGAATATGTACAAGACAGGATTCTCCGCATGCTCGTTGCAATGGAAGTACCATTCTTCGGGGATTGGCAGCGCGCAACGAGTTCTCTCACATCATAATATCCTGCTATACGGCCCGTTTTTAATCACATAAAATGCCGGAGATGTCCGGAAAAGGCAGAAGGTGTACAGAACCCGATGCTCCGTTTGCTCGTTGTAATGGAAGTACCATTCTTCGGGGATTGGCAGCGCGCAACGAGTTCTCTCACATCATAATATCCTGCGATACGACCCATTTTGAAACTATTAAAAAGCCGAAACTGGCCGGAAAAGGCCGAATATGTACAAGACAGGATTCTCCGCATGCTCGTTGTAATGGACGCACCATTCTTCGGGGATTGGCAGCGCGCAACGAGTTCTCTCACATCATAATATCCTGCGATACGACCCATTTTGAAACAATTAAAAAGCCGGAAATGTCCGGAAAATGCCGAAGGTGTACAGAACCCGTTGCTCCGTATGCTCGTTGTAATGGAAGGACCATATTTGGGGGGTTGGCAGCGTGCAGCGAGTTCTCACACATCATAATATCCTGTGATACGACCCGTTTTTAATCACATAAAATGCCGGAAATGTCCGGAAAAGGCCGAAGGTGTACAGAACCCGATGCTACGTATACTCGTTGTAAGGGGCGTTCCATTTCTCGGGGATTGGCTGCGCGTAACGAGTTCTCTCACATCATAATATCCTGATATACGGCCCATTTTGAAACAATTAAGAAGCCGGAAATGTCCGGAAAAGGCCGAAGGTATACAGAACCCGTTGCTCCGTATGCTCGTTGTAGTGGGCGTACCATTTTTCGGGGATTGGCAGCGTGCAGCGAGTTCTCACACCTCATAATATCCTGCGAAACGACTCATTTTGAAACTATTAAAAAGCCGAAACTTGCCGGAAAAGGCCGAATATGTACAAGACAGTATTCTCCGCATGCTCGTTGTATTGGAAGTACCATTCTTCGGGGAATGGCAGCGCGCAACGAGTTCTCTCACATCATAATATCCTGATATACGGCCCATTTTGAAACAATTAAAAAGCCGGAAATGTCCGGAAAAGGCCGAAGGTGTACAGAACCCGTTGCTCCGTATGCTCGTTGTAATGGGCGTACCATTTTTCGGGGATTGGAAGCGTGCAGCGAGATCTCACACATCATAATATCGTGCGATACGACCCTTTTTGAAACAATTAAAAAGCCGGAAATATCCGGAAAAGGCCGAAGGTTTACAGAACCCGGTGCTCCGTATGCTCGTTGTAAGGGAAGGACCATTTTTGGGGGATCGGCAACGCTCAACGCGTTTTTACACATCATAATATACTGGTGTACAGAACCTGATGCTCCGTATGCTCGTTGTAAGGGGCGTACCATTTCTCGGGGATTGGCAGCGCGTAACGTGTTCTCTCACATCATAATATCCTGATAAACGGCACATTTTGAAACAATTAAAAAGCCGGAAATGTCCGGAAAAGGCCGAAGGTGTACAGAACCCGTTGCTCCGTATACTCGTTGTAGTGGGCGTACCACTTTTCGGGGATTGGCAGCGTGCAGCGAGCTCTCACACCTCATAATATCCTGCGATACGACTCATTTTGAAACTATTAAAAAGCCGAAACTGGCCGGAAAAGGCCGAATATGTACAAGACAGGATTCTCCGCATGCTCGTTGTAATAGAAGTACCATTTTTCGGGGATGGGCAGCGTGCAACGTGTTCTCACACATCATAATATCCTGCGATACGACCCATTTTGAAACAATTAAAAAGCCGGAAATGTCCGGAAAATGCCGAAGTTGTACAGAACCCGTTGCTCCGTATGCTCGTTGTAATGGAAGGACCATTTTTGGGGGATTGGCAGCGTGCAGCGAGTTCTCACACATCATAATATCCTGCGATACGACCCGTTTTTAATCACATAAAATGCCGGAAATGTCCGGAAAATGCCAAAGGTGTACAGAACCCGTTGCTCCGTATGCTCGTTGAAATGGAAGGACCATTTTTGGGGGATTTGCAGCGTGCAGCGTGCAGCGAGCTCTCACACCTCATAATATCCTGCGAAACGACTCATTTTGAAACTATTAAAAAGCCGAAACTTGCCGGATAAGGCCGAATATGTACAAGACAGGATTCTCCGCATGCTCGTTGTAATGGAAGTACCATTCTTCGGGGATTGGCAGCGCGCAACGAGTTCTCTCACATCATAATATCCTGCTATACGGCCCGTTTTTAATCACATAATATGCCGGAGATGTCCGGAAAAGGCCGAAGGTGTACAGAACCCGATGCTCCGTTTGCTCGTTGTAATGGAAGTACCATTTTTTCGGGGATGGGCAGCGTGCAGCGTGTTTTCAAACATCATAATATCCTGCGATACGACCCATTTTGAAACAATTAAATAGCCGGAAATGTCCGGAAAAGGCCGAAGGTGTACAGAACCCGTTGCTCCGTATGCTCGTTGTAGTGGGCGTACCATTTTTCGGGAATTGGCAGCGTGCAGCGAGCTCTCACACCTCATAATATCCTGCGATACGACTCATTTTGAAACTATTAAAAAGCCGAAACTGGCCGGAAAATGCCGAATATGTACAAGACAGGATTCTCCGCATGCTCGTTGTAATAGAAGTACCATTTTTCGGGGATGGGCAGCGTGCAACGTGTTCTCACACATCATAATATCCTGCGATACGATCCATTTTGAAACAATTAAAAAGCCGGAAATGTCCGGAAAATGCCGAAGTTGTACAGAACCCGTTGCTCCGTATGCTCGTTGTAATGGAAGGACCATTTTTGGGGGATTGGCAGCGTGCAGCGAGTTCTCACACATCATAATATCCTGCGATACGACCCGTTTTTAATCACATAAAATGCCGGAAATGTCCGGAAAATGCCAAAGGTGTACAGAACCCGTTGCTCCGTATGCTCGTTGAAATGGAAGGACCATTTTTGGGGGATTTGCAGCGTGCAGCGTGCAGCGAGCTCTCACACCTCATAATATCCTGCGAAACGACTCATTTTGAAACTATTAAAAAGCCGAAACTTGCCGGAAAAGGCCGAATATGTACAAGACAGGATTCTCCGCATGCTCGTTGTAATGGAAGTACCATTCTTCGGGGATTGGCAGCGCGCAACGAGTTCTCTCACATCATAATATCCTGCTATACGGCCCGTTTTTAATCACATAATATGCCGGAGATGTCCGGAAAAGGCCGAAGGTGTACAGAACCCGATGCTCCGTTTGCTCGTTGTAATGGAAGTACCATTTTTCGGGGATGGGCAGCGTGCAGCGTGTTTTCACACATCATAATATCCTGCGATACGACCCATTTTGAAACAATTAAATAGCCGGAAATGTCCGGAAAAGGCCGAAGGTGTACAGAACCCGTTGCTCCGTATGCTCGTTGTAGTGGGCGTACCATTTTTCGGGGATTGGCAGCGTGCATCGAGTTCTCACACCTCATAATATCCTGCGAAACGGCTCATTTTGAAACTATTAAAAAGCCGAAACTTGCCGGAAAAGGCCGAATATGTACAAGACAGGATTCTCCGCATGCTCGTTGTAATGGAAGTACCATTCTTCGGGGATTCGCAGCGAGCAACGAGTTCTCTCACATCATAATATCCTGATATACGGCCCATTTTGAAACAATTAAAAAGCCGGAAATGTCCGGAAAAGGCCGAAGGTGTACAGAACCCGTTGCTCCCTTTGCTTGTTGTAATGGAAGTACCATTTTGGGGGGGGTTGGCAGAGAGCAACTGGTTCTTACACATCATAATATCCTGATATACGGCCCATTTTGAAGCAATTAAAATGCCGGAAATGTCCGGAAAAGGCCGAAGGTGTACAGAACCCGTTGCTCCGTATGCTCGTAGTAATGGGCGTACCATTTATCGGGGATTGGCAGCGTGCAGCCAGTTCTCACACCTCATAATATCCTGCGATACGACCCATTTTGAAACTATTAAAAAGCCGAAACTGGCCGGAAATGGCCGAATATGTACAAGACAGGATTCTCCGCATGCTCGTTGTAATGGAAGTACCATTTTTCGGGGATGGGCAGCGTGCAGCGTGTTCTCACACATCATAATATCCTGCTATACGGCCCGTTTTTAATCACATAAAATGCCGGAGATGTCCGGAAAGGCCGAAGGTGTAGAGAACCCGATGCTCCGTTTGCTCGTTGTAATGGAAGTAGCATTTTTGGGGGGTTGGCAGAGAGCAACGAGTTCTATCACATCATAATATCCTGCGATACGACCCATTTTGAAACAATTAAATAGCCGGAAATGTCCGGAAAATGCCGAAGGTGTACAGTACCCGTTGCTCCGTATGCTCGTTGTAATGGAAGGACCATTTTTGGGGGATTGGCAGCGTGCAGCGAATTCTCACACATCATAATATCCTGCGATACGACCCGTTTTTAATCACATAAAATGCCGGAAATGTCCGGAAAAGGCCGAAGGTGTACAGAACCTGATGCTACGTATACTCGTTGTAAGGGGCGTTCCATTTCTCGGGGATTGGCAGCGCGTAACGAGTTCTCTCACATCATAATATCCTGATATACGGCCCATTTTGAAACAATTAAAAAGCCGGAAATGTCCGGAAAAGGCCGAAGGTGTACAGAACCCGTTGCTCCGTATGCTCGTTGTAAGGGCCGTACCATTTATCGGGGATTGGCAGCGTGCAGCCAGTTCTCACACCTCATAATATCCTGCGATACGACAAATTTTGAAACTATTAAAAAGCCGAAACTGGCCGGAAATGGCCGAATATGTACAAGACAGGATTCTCCGCATGCTCGTTGCAATGGAAGTACCATTCTTCGGGGATTGGCAGCGCGCAACGAGTTCTCTCACATCATAATATCCTGCTATACGGCCCGTTTTTAATCACATAAAATGCCGGAGATGTCCGCAAAAGGCAGAAGGTGTACAGAACCCGATGCTCCGTTTGCTCGTTGTAATGGAAGTACCATTTTTCGGGGATGGGCAGCGTGCAGCGTGTTCTCACACATCATAATATCCTGCGATACGACCCATTTTGAAACAATTAAATAGCCGGAAATGTCCGGAAAAGGCCGAAGGTGTACAGAACCCGTTGCTCCGTATGCTCGTTGTAATGGGCGTACCATTTTTCGGGGATTGCCAGCGTGCAGCGAGTTCTCACACATCATAATATCCTGCGATACGACCCATTTTGAAACAATTAAAAAGACGAAACTGGCCGGAAAAGGCCGAATATGTACAAGACAGGATTCTCCGCATGCTCGATGTATTGGAAGTACCATTCTTCGGGGATTGGCAGCGCGCACCGAGTTCCCTCACATCATAATATCCTGCTACACTGCCCGTTTTTAATCACATAAAATGCCGGAGATGTCCGGAAAAGGCCGAAGGTGTACAGAACCCGATGCTCCGTTTGCTCGTTGTAATGGAAGTACCATTTTTGGGGGGTTGGCAGAGAGCAACTGGCTCTTACACATCATAATAATCTGATATACGGCCCATTTTGAAACAATTGAAAAGCCGGAAATGTCCGGAAAAGGCCGAAGGTGTACAGAACCCGTTGCTCCGTTTGCTCGTTGTAATGGGCGTACCATTTTTCGGGGATTTCCAGCGTGCAGCCAGGTCTCACACCTCATAATATCCTGCGATACGACCCATTTTGAAACTATTAAAAAGCCGAAACTGGCCGGAAATGGCCGAATATGTACAAGACAGGATTCTCCGCATGCTCGTTGTATTGGAAATACCATTCTTCGGGGATTGGCAGCGCGCACCGAGTTCCCTCACATCATAATATCCTGCGATACGACCCATTTTGAAACAATTAAATAGCCGGAAATGTCCGGAAAAGGCCGAAGGTGTACAGAACCCGTTGCTCCGTATGCTCGTTGTAGTGGGCGTACCATTTTTCGGGGATTGGCAGCGTGCATCGAGTTCTCACACCTCATAATATCCTGCGAAACGGCTCATTTTGAAACTATTAAAAAGCCGAAACTTGCCGGAAAAGGCCGAATATGTACAAGACAGGATTCTCCGCATGCTCGTTGTAATGGAAGTACCATTCTTCGGGGATTCGCAGCGAGCAACGAGTTCTCTCACATCATAATATCCTGATATACGGCCCATTTTGAAACAATTAAAAAGCCGGAAATGTCCGGAAAAGGCCGAAGGTGTACAGAACCCGTTGCTCCCTTTGCTTGTTGTAATGGAAGTACCATTTTGGGGGGGGTTGGCAGAGAGCAACTGGTTCTTACACATCATAATATCCTGATATACGGCCCATTTTGAAGCAATTAAAATGCCGGAAATGTCCGGAAAAGGCCGAAGGTGTACAGAACCCGTTGCTCCATATGCTCGTAGTAATGGGCGTACCATTTATCGGGGATTGGCAGCGTGCAGCCAGTTCTCACACCTCATAATATCCTGCGATACGACCCATTTTGAAACTATTAAAAAGCCGAAACTGGCCGGAAATGGCCGAATATGTACAAGACAGGATTCTCCGCATGCTCGTTGTAATGGAAGTACCATTTTTCGGGGATGGGCAGCGTGCAGCGTGTTCTCACACATCATAATATCCTGCTATACGGCCCGTTTTTAATCACATAAAATGCCGGAGATGTCCGGAAAGGCCGAAGGTGTAGAGAACCCGATGCTCCGTTTGCTCGTTGTAATGGAAGTAGCATTTTTGGGGGGTTGGCAGAGAGCAACGAGTTCTCTCACATCATAATATCCTGCGATACGACCCATTTTGAAACAATTAAATAGCCGGAAATGTCCGGAAAATGCCGAAGGTGTACAGTACCCGTTGCTCCGTATGCTCGTTGTAATGGAAGGACCATTTTTGGGGGATTGGCAGCGTGCAGCGAATTCTCTCACATCATAATATCCTGCGATACGACCCGTTTTTAATCACATAAAATGCCGGAAATGTCCGGAAAAGGCCGAAGGTGTACAGAACCTGATGCTACGTATACTCGTTGTAAGGGGCGTTCCATTTCTCGGGGATTGGCAGCGCGTAACGAGTTCTCTTACATCATAATATCCTGATATACGGCCCATTTTGAAACAATTAAAAAGCCGGAAATGTCCGGAAAAGGCCGAAGGTGTACAGAACCCGTTGCTCCGTATGCTCGTTGTAATGGGCGTACCATTTATCGGGGATTGGCAGCGTGCAGCCAGTTCTCACACCTCATAATATCCTGCGATACGACTCATTTTGAAACTATTAAAAAGCCGAAACTTGCCGGAAAAGGCCGAATATGTACAAGACAGGATTCTCCGCATGCTCGTTGTAATGGAAGTACCATTCTTCGGGGATTGGCAGCGCGCAACGAGTTCTCTCACATCATAATATCCTGCTATACGGCCCGTTTTTAATCACATAATATGCCGGAGATGTCCGGAAAAGGCCGAAGGTGTACAGAACCCGATGCTCCGTTTGCTCGTTGTAATGGAAGTACCATTTTTCGGGGATGGGCAGCGTGCAGCGTGTTTTCACACATCATAATATCCTGCGATACGACCCATTTTGAAACAATTAAATAGCCGGAAATGTCCGGAAAAGGCCGAAGGTGTACAGAACCCGTTGCTCCGTATGCTCGTTGTAGTGGGCGTACCATTTTTCGGGGATTGGCAGCGTGCATCGAGTTCTCACACCTCATAATATCCTGCGAAACGGCTCATTTTGAAACTATTAAAAAGCCGAAACTTGCCGGAAAAGGCCGAATATGTACAAGACAGGATTCTCCGCATGCTCGTTGTAATGGAAGTACCATTCTTCGGGGATTCGCAGCGAGCAACGAGTTCTCTCACATCATAATATCCTGATATACGGCCCATTTTGAAACAATTAAAAAGCCGGAAATGTCCGGAAAAGGCCGAAGGTGTACAGAACCCGTTGCTCCCTTTGCTTGTTGTAATGGAAGTACCATTTTGGGGGGGGTTGGCAGAGAGCAACTGGTTCTTACACATCATAATATCCTGATATACGGCCCATTTTGAAGCAATTAAAATGCCGGAAATGTCCGGAAAAGGCCGAAGGTGTACAGAACCCGTTGCTCCGTATGCTCGTAGTAATGGGCGTACCATTTATCGGGGATTGGCAGCGTGCAGCCAGTTCTCACACCTCATAATATCCTGCGATACGACCCATTTTGAAACTATTAAAAAGCCGAAACTGGCCGGAAATGGCCGAATATGTACAAGACAGGATTCTCCGCATGCTCGTTGTAATGGAAGTACCATTTTTCGGGGATGGGCAGCGTGCAGCGTGTTCTCACACATCATAATATCCTGCTATACGGCCCGTTTTTAATCACATAAAATGCCGGAGATGTCCGGAAAGGCCGAAGGTGTAGAGAACCCGATGCTCCGTTTGCTCGTTGTAATGGAAGTAGCATTTTTGGGGGGTTGGCAGAGAGCAACGAGTTCTCTCACATCATAATATCCTGCGATACGACCCATTTTGAAACAATTAAATAGCCGGAAATGTCCGGAAAATGCCGAAGGTGTACAGTTCCCGTTGCTCCGTATGCTCGTTGTAATGGAAGGACCATTTTTGGGGGATTGGCAGCGTGCAGCGAATTCTCACACATCATAATATCCTGCGATACGACCCGTTTTTAATCACATAAAATGCCGGAAATGTCCGGAAAAGGCCGAAGGTGTACAGAACCTGATGCTACGTATACTCGTTGTAAGGGGCGTTCCATTTCTCGGGGATTGGCAGCGCGTAACGAGTTCTCTCACATCATAATATCCTGATATACGGCCCATTTTGAAACAATTAAAAAGCCGGAAATGTCCGGAAAAGGCCGAAGGTGTACAGAACCCGTTGCTCCGTATGCTCGTTGTAATGGGCGTACCATTTATCGGGGATTGGCAGCGTGCAGCCAGTTCTCACACCTCATAATATCCTGCGATACGACAAATTTTGAAACTATTAAAAAGCCGAAACTGGCCGGAAATGGCCGAATATGTACAAGACAGGATTCTCCGCATGCTCGTTGCAATGGAAGTACCATTCTTCGGGGATTGGCAGCGCGCAACGAGTTCTCTCACATCATAATATCCTGCTATACGGCCCGTTTTTAATCACATAAAATGCCGGAGATGTCCGGAAAAGGCAGAAGGTGTACAGAACCCGATGCTCCGTTTGCTCGTTGTAATGGAAGTACCATTTTTCGGGGATGGGCAGCGTGCAGCGTGTTCTCACACATCATAATATCCTGCGATACGACCCATTTTGAAACAATTAAATAGCCGGAAATGTCCGGAAAAGGCCGAAGGTGTACAGAACCCGTTGCTCCGTATGCTCGTTGTAATGGGCGTACCATTTTTCGGGGATTGCCAGCGTGCAGCGAGTTCTCACACATCATAATATCCTGCGATACGACCCATTTTGAAACAATTAAAAAGACGAAACTGGCCGGAAAAGGCCGAATATGTACAAGACAGGATTCTCCGCATGCTCGATGTATTGGAAGTACCATTCTTCGGGGATTGGCAGCGCGCACCGAGTTCCCTCACATCATAATATCCTGCTACACTGCCCGTTTTTAATCACATAAAATGCCGGAGATGTCCGGAAAAGGCCGAAGGTGTACAGAACCCGATGCTCCGTTTGCTCGTTGTAATGGAAGTACCATTTTTGGGGGGTTGGCAGAGAGCAACTGGCTCTTACACATCATAATAATCTGATATACGGCCCATTTTGAAACAATTGAAAAGCCGGAAATGTCCGGAAAAGGCCGAAGGTGTACAGAACCCGTTGCTCCGTTTGCTCGTTGTAATGGGCGTACCATTTTTCGGGGATTTCCAGCGTGCAGCCAGGTCTCACACCTCATAATATCCTGCGATACGACCCATTTTGAAACTATTAAAAAGCCGAAACTGGCCGGAAATGGCCGAATATGTACAAGACAGGATTCTCCGCATGCTCGTTGTATTGGAAATACCATTCTTCGGGGATTGGCAGCGCGCACCGAGTTCCCTCACATCATAATATCCTGCTATACGGCCCGTTTTTAATCACATAAAATGCCGGAGATGTCCGGAAAAGGCCGAAGGTGTACAGAACCCGATGCTCCGTTTGCTCGTTGTAATGGAAGTACCATTTTTGGGGGGTTGGCAGAGAGCAACTGGCTCTTACACATCATAATAATCTGATATACGGCCCATTTTGAAACAATTAAAAAGCCGGAAATGTACGGAAAAGGCCGAAGGTGTACAGAACCCGTTGCTCCGTATGATCGTTGTAATGGGCGTACCATTTTTCGGGGATTGGAAGCGTGCAGCGAGATCTCACACATCATAATATCGTGCGATACGACCCTTTTTGAAACAATTAAAAAGCCGGAAATATCCGGAAAAGGCCGAAGGTGTACAGAACCCGATGCTTCGTATGCTCGTTGTAAGGGAAGGACCATTTTTGGGGGATCGGCAACGCTCAACGCGTTTTTACACATCATAATATCCTGCTATTCGGCCCGTTTTTGATCACTTAAAATGCCGGAAATGTCCGGAAAAGGCCGAAGGTGTACAGAACCTGATGCTCCGTATGCTCGTTGTAAGGGGCGTACCATTTCTCGGGGATTGGCAGCGCGTAACGTGTTCTCTCACATCATAATATCCTGATAAACGGCACATTTTGAAACAATTGAAAAGCCGGAAATGTACGGAAAAGGCCGAAGGTGTACAGAACCCGTTGCTCCGTATGCTCGTTGTAATGGGCGTACCATTTTTTGGGGATTGGCAGCGTGCAGCGAGATCTCACACATCACAATATCCTGCGATACGACCCTTTTTGAAACAATTAAAAAGACCAAACTGGCCGGAAAAGGCCGAATATGTACAAGACAGGATTCTCCGCATGCTCGTTGTATTGGAAGTACCATTCTTCGGGGATTGGCAGCGCGCACCGAGTTCCCTCACATCATAATATCCTGCTATACGGCCCGTTTTTAATCACATAAAATGCGGGAGATGTCCGGAAAAGGCCGAAGGTGTACAGAACCCGATGCTCCGTTTGCTCGTTGTAATGGAAGTACCATTTTTGGGGGGTTGGCAGAGAGCAACTGGCTCTTAAACATCATAATAATCTGATATACGGCCCATTTTGAAACAATTAAAAAGCCGGAAATGTCCGGAAAAGGCCGAAGGTGTACAGAACCCGTTGCTCCGTATGATCGTTGTAATGGAAGTACCATTTTTGGGGGGTTGGCAGAGAGCAACTGGTTCTTACACATCATAATATCCTGATATACGGCCCATTTTGAAACAATTAAAAAGCCGGAAAGTTCCGGAAAAGGCCGAAGGTGTACAGAACGCGTTGCTCCGTATGCTCGTTGTAAGGGAAGGACCACTTTTGGGGGATCAGCAACGCTCAACGCGTTTTTACACATCATAATATCCTGCTATTCGGCCCGTTTTTGATCACTTAAAATGCCGGAAATGTCCGGAAAAGGCCGAAGGTGTACAGAACCTGATGCTCCGTATGCTCGTTGTAAGGGGCGTACCATTTCTCGGGGATTGGCAGCGCGTAACGTGTTCTCTCACATCATAGTATCCTGATAAACGGCACATTTTGAAACAATTAAAAAGCCGGAAATGTCCGGAAAAGGCCGAAGGTGTACAGAACCCAATGCTCCGTTTGCTCGTTGTAATGGAAGTACCATTTTTGGGGGGTTGGCAGAGAGCAACTGGTTCTTACACATCATAATATCCTGCGATACGACCCGTTTTTAATCACATAAAATGCCGGAAATGTCCGGAAAAGGCCGAAGGTGTACAGAACCTGATGCTACGTATACTCGTTGTAAGGGGCGTTCCATTTCTCGGGGATTGGCAGCGCGTAACGAGTTCTCTCACATCATAATTTCCTCATATACGGCCCATTTTGAAACAATTAAAAAGCCGGAAATGTCCGGAAAAGGCCGAAGGTGTACAGAACCCGTTGCTCCGTATGCTCGTTGTAGAGGGCGTACCATTTTTCGGGGATTGGCAGCGTGCAGCGAGTTCTCACACCTCATAATATCCTGCGAAACGACTCATTTTGAAACTATTAAAAAGCCGAAACTTGCCGGAAAAGGCCGAATATGTACAAGACAGGATTCTCCGCATGCTCGTTGTAATGGAAGTACCATTCTTCGGGGATTGGCAGCGCGCAACGAGTTCTCTCACATCATAATATCCTGATATACGGCCCATTTTGAAACAATTAAAAAGCCGGAAATGTCCGGAAAAGGCCGAAGGTGTACAGAACCCGTTGCTCCCTTTGCTTTTTGTAATGGAAGTACCATTTTTGAGGGGTTGGCAGAGAGCAACTGGTTCTTACACATCATAATATTCTGCGATACGACCCATTTTGAAACAATTAAAAAGACCAAACTGGCCGGAAAAGGCCGAATATGTACAAGACAGGATTCTCCGCATGCTCGTTGTAATGGAAGTACCATTTTTCGGGGATGGGCAGCGTGCAGCGTGTTCTCACACATCATAATATCCTGCTATACGGCCCGTTTTTAATCACATAAAATGCCGGAGATGTCCGGAAAGGCCGAAGGTGTAGAGAACCCGATGCTCCGTTTGCTCGTTGTAATGGAAGTAGCATTTTTGGGGGGTTGGCAGAGAGCAACGAGTTCTCTCACATCATAATATCCTGCGATACGACCCATTTTGAAACAATTAAATAGCCGGAAATGTCCGGAAAATGCCGAAGGTGTACAGTACCCGTTGCTCCGTATGCTCGTTGTAATGGAAGGACCATTTTTGGGGGATTGGCAGCGTGCAGCGAATTCTCACACATCATAATATCCTGCGATACGACCCGTTTTTAATCACATAAAATGCCGGAAATGTCCGGAAAAGGCCGAAGGTGTACAGAACCTGATGCTACGTATACTCGTTGTAAGGGGCGTTCCATTTCTCGGGGATTGGCAGCGCGTAACGAGTTCTCTCACATCATAATATCCTGATATACGGCCCATTTTGAAACAATTAAAAAGCCGGAAATGTCCGGAAAAGGCCGAAGGTGTACAGAACCCGTTGCTCCGTATGCTCGTTGTAATGGGCGTACCATTTATCGGGGATTGGCAGCGTGCAGCCAGTTCTCACACCTCATAATATCCTGCGATACGACTCATTTTGAAACTATTAAAAAGCCGAAACTGGCCGGAAATGGCCGAATATGTACAAGACAGGATTCTCCGCATGCTCGTTGCAATGGAAGTACCATTCTTCGGGGATTGGCAGCGCGCAACGAGTTCTCTCACATCATAATATCCTGCTATACGGCCCGTTTTTAATCACATAAAATGCCGGAGATGTCCGCAAAAGGCAGAAGGTGTACAGAACCCGATGCTCCGTTTGCTCGTTGTAATGGAAGTACCATTTTTCGGGGATGGGCAGCGTGCAGCGTGTTCTCACACATCATAATATCCTGCGATACGACCCATTTTGAAACAATTAAATAGCCGGAAATGTCCGGAAAAGGCCGAAGGTGTACAGAACCCGTTGCTCCGTATGCTCGTTGTAATGGGCGTACCATTTTTCGGGGATTGCCAGCGTGCAGCGAGTTCTCACACATCATAATATCCTGCGATACGACCCATTTTGAAACAATTAAAAAGACGAAACTGGCCGGAAAAGGCCGAATATGTACAAGACAGGATTCTCCGCATGCTCGATGTATTGGAAGTACCATTCTTCGGGGATTGGCAGCGCGCACCGAGTTCCCTCACATCATAATATCCTGCTACACTGCCCGTTTTTAATCACATAAAATGCCGGAGATGTCCGGAAAAGGCCGAAGGTGTACAGAACCCGATGCTCCGTTTGCTCGTTGTAATGGAAGTACCATTTTTGGGGGGTTGGCAGAGAGCAACTGGCTCTTACACATCATAATAATCTGATATACGGCCCATTTTGAAACAATTAAAAAGCCGGAAATGTCCGGAAAAGGCCGAAGGTGTACAGAACCCGTTGCTCCGTTTGCTCGTTGTAATGGGCGTACCATTTTTCGGGGATTTCCAGCGTGCAGCCAGGTCTCACACCTCATAATATCCTGCGATACGACCCATTTTGAAACTATTAAAAAGCCGAAACTGGCCGGAAATGGCCGAATATGTACAAGACAGGATTCTCCGCATGCTCGTTGTATTGGAAATACCATTCTTCGGGGATTGGCAGCGCGCACCGAGTTCCCTCACATCATAATATCCTGCTATACGGCCCGTTTTTAATCACATAAAATGCCGGAGATGTCCGGAAAAGGCCGAAGGTGTACAGAACCCGATGCTCCGTTTGCTCGTTGTAATGGAAGTACCATTTTTGGGGGGTTGGCAGAGAGCAACTGGCTCTTACACATCATAATAATCTGATATACGGCCCATTTTGAAACAATTAAAAAGCCGGAAATGTACGGAAAAGGCCGAAGGTGTACAGAACCCGTTGCTCCGTATGATCGTTGTAATGGGCGTACCATTTTTCGGGGATTCGAAGCGTGCAGCGAGATCTCACACATCATAATATCGTGCGATACGACCCTTTTTGAAACAATTAAAAAGCCGGAAATATCCGGAAAAGGCCGAAGGTGTACAGAACCCGATGCTTCGTATGCTCGTTGTAAGGGAAGGACCATTTTTGGGGGATCGGCAACGCTCAACGCGTTTTTACACATCATAATATCCTGCTATTCGGCCCGTTTTTGATCACTTAAAATGCCGGAAATGTCCGGAAAAGGCCGAAGGTGTACAGAACCTGATGCTCCGTATGCTCGTTGTAAGGGGCGTACCATTTCTCGGGGATTGGCAGCGCGTAACGTGTTCTCTCACATCATAATATCCTGATAAACGGCACATTTTGAAACAATTGAAAAGCCGGAAATGTACGGAAAAGGCCGAAGGTGTACAGAACCCAATGCTCCGTTTGCTCGTTGTAATGGAAGTACCATTTTTGGGGGGTTGGCAGAGAGCAACTGGTTCTTACACATCATAATATCCTGATATACGGCCCATTTTGAAACAATTAAAAAGCCGGAAAGTTCCGGAAAAGGCCGAAGGTGTACAGAACCCGTTGCTCCGTATGCTCGTTGTAATGGGCGTACCATTTTTTGGGGATTGGCAGCGTGCAGCGAGATCTCACACATCACAATATCCTGCGATACGACCCTTTTTGAAACAATTAAAAAGACCAAACTGGCCGGAAAAGGCCGAATATGTACAAGACAGGATTCTCCGCATGCTCGTTGTATTGGAAGTACCATTCTTCGGGGATTGGCTGCGCGCACCGAGTTCCCTCACATCATAATATCCTGCTATACGGCCCGTTTTTAATCACATAAAATGCGGGAGATGTCCGGAAAAGGCCGAAGGTGTACAGAACCCGATGCTCCGTTTGCTCGTTGTAATGGAAGTACCATTTTTGGGGGGTTGGCAGAGAGCAACTGGCTCTTAAACATCATAATAATCTGATATACGGCCCATTTTGAAACAATTAAAAAGCCGGAAATGTCCGGAAAAGGCCGAAGGTGTACAGAACCCGTTGCTCCGTATGATCGTTGTAATGGAAGTACCATTTTTGGGGGGTTGGCAGAGAGCAACTGGTTCTTACACATCATAATATCCTGATATACGGCCCATTTTGAAACAATTAAAAAGCCGGAAAGTTCCGGAAAAGGCCGAAGGTGTACAGAACCCGTTGCTCCGTATGCTCGTTGTAAGGGAAGGACCATTTTTGGGGGATCAGCAACGCTCAACGCGTTTTTACACATCATAATATCCTGCTATTCGGCCCGTTTTTGATCACTTAAAATGCCGGAAATGTCCGGAAAAGGCCGAAGGTGTACAGAACCTGATGCTCCGTATGCTCGTTGTAAGGGGCGTACCATTTCTCGGGGATTGGCAGCGCGTAACGTGTTCTCTCACATCATAGTATCCTGATAAACGGCACATTTTGAAACAATTAAAAAGCCGGAAATGTCCGGAAAAGGCCGAAGGTGTACAGAACCCAATGCTCCGTTTGCTCGTTGTAATGGAAGTACCATTTTTGGGGGGTTGGCAGAGAGCAACTGGTTCTTACACATCATAATATCCTGCGATACGACCCGTTTTTAATCACATAAAATGCCGGAAATGTCCGGAAAAGGCCGAAGGTGTACAGAACCTGATGCTACGTATACTCGTTGTAAGGGGCGTTCCATTTCTCGGGGATTGGCAGCGCGTAACGAGTTCTCTCACATCATAATTTCCTCATATACGGCCCATTTTGAAACAATTAAAAAGCCGGAAATGTCCGGAAAAGGCCGAAGGTGTACAGAACCCGTTGCTCCGTATGCTCGTTGTAGAGGGCGTACCATTTTTCGGGGATTGGCAGCGTGCAGCGAGTTCTCACACCTCATAATATCCTGCGAAACGACTCATTTTGAAACTATTAAAAAGCCGAAACTTGCCGGAAAAGGCCGAATATGTACAAGACAGGATTCTCCGCATGCTCGTTGTAATGGAAGTACCATTCTTCGGGGATTGGCAGCGCGCAACGAGTTCTCTCACATCATAATATCCTGATATACGGCCCATTTTGAAACAATTAAAAAGCCGGAAATGTCCGGAAAAGGCCGAAGGTGTACAGAACCCGTTGCTCCCTTTGCTTTTTGTAATGGAAGTACCATTTTTGAGGGGTTGGCAGAGAGCAACTGGTTCTTACACATCATAATATTCTGCGATACGACCCATTTTGAAACAATTAAAAAGACCAAACTGGCCGGAAAAGGCCGAATATGTACAAGACAGGATTCTCCGCATGCTCGTTGTAATGGAAGTACCATTTTTCGGGGATGGGCAGCGTGCAGCGTGTTCTCACACATCATAATATCCTGCTATACGGCCCGTTTTTAATCACATAAAATGCCGGAGATGTCCGGAAAGGCCGAAGGTGTAGAGAACCCGATGCTCCGTTTGCTCGTTGTAATGGAAGTAGCATTTTTGGGGGGTTGGCAGAGAGCAACGAGTTCTCTCACATCATAATATCCTGCGATACGACCCATTTTGAAACAATTAAATAGCCGGAAATGTCCGGAAAATGCCGAAGGTGTACAGTACCCGTTGCTCCGTATGCTCGTTGTAATGGAAGGACCATTTTTGGGGGATTGGCAGCGTGCAGCGAATTCTCACACATCATAATATCCTGCGATACGACCCGTTTTTAATCACATAAAATGCCGGAAATGTCCGGAAAAGGCCGAAGGTGTACAGAACCTGATGCTACGTATACTCGTTGTAAGGGGCGTTCCATTTCTCGGGGATTGGCAGCGCGTAACGAGTTCTCTCACATCATAATATCCTGATATACGGCCCATTTTGAAACAATTAAAAAGCCGGAAATGTCCGGAAAAGGCCGAAGGTGTACAGAACCCGTTGCTCCGTATGCTCGTTGTAATGGGCGTACCATTTATCGGGGATTGGCAGCGTGCAGCCAGTTCTCACACCTCATAATATCCTGCGATACGACTCATTTTGAAACTATTAAAAAGCCGAAACTGGCCGGAAATGGCCGAATATGTACAAGACAGGATTCTCCGCATGCTCGTTGCAATGGAAGTACCATTCTTCGGGGATTGGCAGCGCGCAACGAGTTCTCTCACATCATAATATCCTGCTATACGGCCCGTTTTTAATCACATAAAATGCCGGAGATGTCCGCAAAAGGCAGAAGGTGTACAGAACCCGATGCTCCGTTTGCTCGTTGTAATGGAAGTACCATTTTTCGGGGATGGGCAGCGTGCAGCGTGTTCTCACACATCATAATATCCTGCGATACGACCCATTTTGAAACAATTAAATAGCCGGAAATGTCCGGAAAAGGCCGAAGGTGTACAGAACCCGTTGCTCCGTATGCTCGTTGTAATGGGCGTACCATTTTTCGGGGATTGCCAGCGTGCAGCGAGTTCTCACACATCATAATATCCTGCGATACGACCCATTTTGAAACAATTAAAAAGACGAAACTGGCCGGAAAAGGCCGAATATGTACAAGACAGGATTCTCCGCATGCTCGATGTATTGGAAGTACCATTCTTCGGGGATTGGCAGCGCGCACCGAGTTCCCTCACATCATAATATCCTGCTACACTGCCCGTTTTTAATCACATAAAATGCCGGAGATGTCCGGAAAAGGCCGAAGGTGTACAGAACCCGATGCTCCGTTTGCTCGTTGTAATGGAAGTACCATTTTTGGGGGGTTGGCAGAGAGCAACTGGCTCTTACACATCATAATAATCTGATATACGGCCCATTTTGAAACAATTAAAAAGCCGGAAATGTCCGGAAAAGGCCGAAGGTGTACAGAACCCGTTGCTCCGTTTGCTCGTTGTAATGGGCGTACCATTTTTCGGGGATTTCCAGCGTGCAGCCAGGTCTCACACCTCATAATATCCTGCGATACGACCCATTTTGAAACTATTAAAAAGCCGAAACTGGCCGGAAATGGCCGAATATGTACAAGACAGGATTCTCCGCATGCTCGTTGTATTGGAAATACCATTCTTCGGGGATTGGCAGCGCGCACCGAGTTCCCTCACATCATAATATCCTGCTATACGGCCCGTTTTTAATCACATAAAATGCCGGAGATGTCCGGAAAAGGCCGAAGGTGTACAGAACCCGATGCTCCGTTTGCTCGTTGTAATGGAAGTACCATTTTTGGGGGGTTGGCAGAGAGCAACTGGCTCTTACACATCATAATAATCTGATATACGGCCCATTTTGAAACAATTAAAAAGCCGGAAATGTACGGAAAAGGCCGAAGGTGTACAGAACCCGTTGCTCCGTATGATCGTTGTAATGGGCGTACCATTTTTCGGGGATTCGAAGCGTGCAGCGAGATCTCACACATCATAATATCGTGCGATACGACCCTTTTTGAAACAATTAAAAAGCCGGAAATATCCGGAAAAGGCCGAAGGTGTACAGAACCCGATGCTTCGTATGCTCGTTGTAAGGGAAGGACCATTTTTGGGGGATCGGCAACGCTCAACGCGTTTTTACACATCATAATATCCTGCTATTCGGCCCGTTTTTGATCACTTAAAATGCCGGAAATGTCCGGAAAAGGCCGAAGGTGTACAGAACCTGATGCTCCGTATGCTCGTTGTAAGGGGCGTACCATTTCTCGGGGATTGGCAGCGCGTAACGTGTTCTCTCACATCATAATATCCTGATAAACGGCACATTTTGAAACAATTGAAAAGCCGGAAATGTACGGAAAAGGCCGAAGGTGTACAGAACCCAATGCTCCGTTTGCTCGTTGTAATGGAAGTACCATTTTTGGGGGGTTGGCAGAGAGCAACTGGTTCTTACACATCATAATATCCTGATATACGGCCCATTTTGAAACAATTAAAAAGCCGGAAAGTTCCGGAAAAGGCCGAAGGTGTACAGAACCCGTTGCTCCGTATGCTCGTTGTAATGGGCGTACCATTTTTTGGGGATTGGCAGCGTGCAGCGAGATCTCACACATCACAATATCCTGCGATACGACCCTTTTTGAAACAATTAAAAAGACCAAACTGGCCGGAAAAGGCCGAATATGTACAAGACAGGATTCTCCGCATGCTCGTTGTATTGGAAGTACCATTCTTCGGGGATTGGCTGCGCGCACCGAGTTCCCTCACATCATAATATCCTGCTATACGGCCCGTTTTTAATCACATAAAATGCGGGAGATGTCCGGAAAAGGCCGAAGGTGTACAGAACCCGATGCTCCGTTTGCTCGTTGTAATGGAAGTACCATTTTTGGGGGGTTGGCAGAGAGCAACTGGCTCTTAAACATCATAATAATCTGATATACGGCCCATTTTGAAACAATTAAAAAGCCGGAAATGTCCGGAAAAGGCCGAAGGTGTACAGAACCCGTTGCTCCGTATGATCGTTGTAATGGAAGTACCATTTTTGGGGGGTTGGCAGAGAGCAACTGGTTCTTACACATCATAATATCCTGATATACGGCCCATTTTGAAACAATTAAAAAGCCGGAAAGTTCCGGAAAAGGCCGAAGGTGTACAGAACCCGTTGCTCCGTATGCTCGTTGTAAGGGAAGGACCATTTTTGGGGGATCAGCAACGCTCAACGCGTTTTTACACATCATAATATCCTGCTATTCGGCCCGTTTTTGATCACTTAAAATGCCGGAAATGTCCGGAAAAGGCCGAAGGTGTACAGAACCTGATGCTCCGTATGCTCGTTGTAAGGGGCGTACCATTTCTCGGGGATTGGCAGCGCGTAACGTGTTCTCTCACATCATAGTATCCTGATAAACGGCACATTTTGAAACAATTAAAAAGCCGGAAATGTCCGGAAAAGGCCGAAGGTGTACAGAACCCAATGCTCCGTTTGCTCGTTGTAATGGAAGTACCATTTTTGGGGGGTTGGCAGAGAGCAACTGGTTCTTACACATCATAATATCCTGCGATACGACCCGTTTTTAATCACATAAAATGCCGGAAATGTCCGGAAAAGGCCGAAGGTGTACAGAACCTGATGCTACGTATACTTGTTGTAAGGGGCGTTCCATTTCTCGGGGATTGGCAGCGCGTAACGAGTTCTCTCACATCATAATTTCCTCATATACGGCCCATTTTGAAACAATTAAAAAGCCGGAAATGTCCGGAAAAGGCCGAAGGTGTACAGAACCCGTTGCTCCGTATGCTCGTTGTAGAGGGCGTACCATTTTTCGGGGATTGGCAGCGTGCAGCGAGTTCTCACACCTCATAATATCCTGCGAAACGACTCATTTTGAAACTATTAAAAAGCCGAAACTAGCCGGAAAAGGCCGAATATGTACAAGACAGGATTCTCCGCATGCTCGTTGTAATGGAAGTACCATTCTTCGGGGATTGGCAGCGCGCAACGAGTTCTCTCACATCATAATATCCTGATATACGGCCCATTTTGAAACAATTAAAAAGCCTGAAATGTCCGGAAAAGGCCGAAGGTGTACAGAACCCGTTGCTCCCTTTGCTTTTTGTAATGGAAGTACCATTTTTGAGGGGTTGGCAGAGAGCAACTGGTTCTTACACATCATAATATTCTGCGATACGACCCATTTTGAAACAATTAAAAAGACCAAACTGGCCGGAAAAGGCCGAATATGTACAAGACAGGATTCTCCGCATGCTCGTTGTATTGGAAGTACCATTCTTCGTGATTGGCAGCGCGCACCGAGTTCCCTCACATCATAATATCCTGCTATACGGCCCGTTTTTAATCACATAAAATGCCGGAGATGTCCGGAAAAGGCCGAAGGTGTACAGAACCCGATGCTCCGTTTGCTCCTTGTAATGGAAGTACCATTTTTGGGGGGTTGGCAGAGAGCAACTGGCTCTTACACATCATAATAATCTGATATACGGCCCATTTTGAAACAATTAAAAAGCCGGAAATGTCCGGAAAAGGCCGAAGGTGTACAGAACCCGTTGCTCCGTATGATCGTTGTAATGGGCGTACCATTTTTCGGGGATTGGAAGCGTGCAGCGAGATCTCACGCATCATAATATCGTGCGATACGACCCTTTTTGAAACAATTAAAAAGCCGGAAATATCCGGAAAAGGCCGAAGGTGTACAGAACCCGATGCTCCGTATGCTCGTTGTAAGGGAAGGACCATTTTTGGGGGATCGGCAACGCTCAACGCGTTTTTACACATCATAATATCCTGCTATTCGGCCCGTTTTTGATCACTTAAAATGCCGGAAATGTCCGGAAAAGGCCGAAGGTGTACAGAACCTAATGCTCCGTATGCTCGTTGTAAGGGGCGTACCATTTCTCGGGGATTGGCAGCGCGTAACGTGTTCTCTCACATCATAATATCCTGATAAACGGCACATTTTGAAACAATTAAAAAGCCGGAAAGGTCCGGAAAAGGCCGAAGGTGTACAGAACCCGTTGCTCCGTATGCTCGTTGTAATGGGCGTACCATTTTTCGGGGATTGGCAGCGTGCAGCGAGATCTCACACATCATAATATCCTGCGATACGACCCTTTTTGAAACAATTATAAAGCCGGAAATATCCGGAAAAGGCCGAAGGTGTACAGAACCCGTTGCTCCGTATGCTCGTTGTAATGGGCGTACCATTTTTCGGGGCTTGGCAGCGTGCAGCCAGTTCTCACACCTCATAATATCCTGCGATAAGACCCACTTTGATACTATTAAAAAGCCGAAACTGGCCGGAAATGGCCTAATATGTACAAGACAGGATTCTCCGCATGCTGGTTGTATTGGAAGTACCATTCTTCGGGGATTGGCAGCGCGCACCGAGTTCTCTCACATCATAATATCCTGCTATACGGCCCGTTTTTAATCACATAAAATGCCGGAGATGTCCGGAAAAGGCCGAAGGTGTACAGAACCCGATGCTCCGTTTGCTCGTTGTAATGGAAGTACCATATTTGGGGGGTTGGCAGAGAGCAACGAGTTCTCTCACATCATAATATCCTGCGATACGACCCATTTTGAAACAATTAAATAGCCGGAAATGTCCGGAAAATGCCGAAGGTGTACAATACCCGTTGCTCCGTATGCTCGTTGTAATGGAAGGACCATTTTTGGGGGATTGGCAGCGTGCAGCGAATTCTCACACATCATAATATCCTGCGATACGACCCGTTTTTAATCACATAAAATGCCGGAAATGTCCGGAAAATGCCGAAGGTGTACAGAACCTGATGCTACGTATACTCGTTGTAAGGGGCGTTCCATTTCTCGGGGATTGGCAGCGCGTAACGAGTTCTCTCACATCATAATTTCCTCATATACGGCCCATTTTGAAACAATTAAAAAGCCGGAAATGTCCGGAAAAGGCCGAAGGTGTACAGAACCCGTTGCTCCCTTTGCTTTCTGTAATGGAAGTACCATTTTTGAGGGGTTGGCAGAGAGCAACTGGTTCTTACACATCATAATATTCTGCGATACGACCCATTTTGAAACAATTAAAAAGACCAAACTGGCCGGAAAAGGCCGAATATGTACAAGACAGGATTCTCCGTATGCTCGTTGTAATGGGCGTACCATTTTTTGGGGATTGGCAGCGTGCAGCGAGATCTCACACATCACAATATCCTGCGATACGACCCTTTTTGAAACAATTAAAAAGACCAAACTGGCCGGAAAAGGCCGAATATGTACAAGACAGGATTCTCCGCATGCTCGTTGTATTGGAAGTACCATTCTTCGGGGATTGGCTGCGCGCACCGAGTTCCCTCACATCATAATATCCTGCTATACGGCCCGTTTTTAATCACATAAAATGCGGGAGATGTCCGGAAAAGGCCGAAGGTGTACAGAACCCGATGCTCCGTTTGCTCGTTGTAATGGAAGTACCATTTTTGGGGGGTTGGCAGAGAGCAACTGGCTCTTAAACATCATAATAATCTGATATACGGCCCATTTTGAAACAATTAAAAAGCCGGAAATGTCCGGAAAAGGCCGAAGGTGTACAGAACCCGTTGCTCCGTATGATCGTTGTAATGGAAGTACCATTTTTGGGGGGTTGGCAGAGAGCAACTGGTTCTTACACATCATAATATCCTGATATACGGCCCATTTTGAAACAATTAAAAAGCCGGAAAGTTCCGGAAAAGGCCGAAGGTGTACAGAACCCGTTGCTCCGTATGCTCGTTGTAAGGGAAGGACCATTTTTGGGGGATCAGCAACGCTCAACGCGTTTTTACACATCATAATATCCTGCTATTCGGCCCGTTTTTGATCACTTAAAATGCTGGAAATGTCCGGAAAAGGCCGAAGGTGTACAGAACCTGATGCTCCGTATGCTCGTTGTAAGGGGCGTACCATTTCTCGGGGATTGGCAGCGCGTAACGTGTTCTCTCACATCATAGTATCCTGATAAACGGCACATTTTGAAACAATTAAAAAGCCGGAAATGTCCGGAAAAGGCCGAAGGTGTACAGAACCCAATGCTCCGTTTGCTCGTTGTAATGGAAGTACCATTTTTGGGGGGTTGGCAGAGAGCAACTGGTTCTTACACATCATAATATCCTGCGATACGACCCGTTTTTAATCACATAAAATGCCGGAAATGTCCGGAAAAGGCCGAAGGTGTACAGAACCTGATGCTACGTATACTCGTTGTAAGGGGCGTTCCATTTCTCGGGGATTGGCAGCGCGTAACGAGTTCTCTCACATCATAATTTCCTCATATACGGCCCATTTTGAAACAATTAAAAAGCCGGAAATGTCCGGAAAAGGCCGAAGGTGTACAGAACCCGTTGCTCCGTATGCTCGTTGTAGAGGGCGTACCATTTTTCGGGGATTGGCAGCGTGCAGCGAGTTCTCACACCTCATAATATCCTGCGAAACGACTCATTTTGAAACTATTAAAAAGCCGAAACTTGCCGGAAAAGGCCGAATATGTACAAGACAGGATTCTCCGCATGCTCGTTGTAATGGAAGTACCATTCTTCGGGGATTGGCAGCGCGCAACGAGTTCTCTCACATCATAATATCCTGATATACGGCCCATTTTGAAACAATTAAAAAGCCGGAAATGTCCGGAAAAGGCCGAAGGTGTACAGAACCCGTTGCTCCCTTTGCTTTTTGTAATGGAAGTACCATTTTTGAGGGGTTGGCAGAGAGCAACTGGTTCTTACACATCATAATATTCTGCGATACGACCCATTTTGAAACAATTAAAAAGACCAAACTGGCCGGAAAAGGCCGAATATGTACAAGACAGGATTCTCCGCATGCTCGTTGTATTGGAAGTACCATTCTTCGTGATTGGCAGCGCGCACCGAGTTCCCTCACATCATAATATCCTGCTATACGGCCCGTTTTTAATCACATAAAATGCCGGAGATGTCCGGAAAAGGCCGAAGGTGTACAGAACCCGATGCTCCGTTTGCTCCTTGTAATGGAAGTACCATTTTTGGCGGGTTGGCAGAGAGCAACTGGCTCTTACACATCATAATAATCTGATATACGGCCCATTTTGAAACAATTAAAAAGCCGGAAATGTCCGGAAAAGGCCGAAGGTGTACAGAACCCGTTGCTCCGTATGATCGTTGTAATGGGCGTACCATTTTTCGGGGATTGGAAGCGTGCAGCGAGATCTCACGCATCATAATATCGTGCGATACGACCCTTTTTGAAACAATTAAAAAGCCGGAAATATCCGGAAAAGGCCGAAGGTGTACAGAACCCGATGCTCCGTATGCTCGTTGTAAGGGAAGGACCATTTTTGGGGGATCGGCAACGCTCAACGCGTTTTTACACATCATAATATCCTGCTATTCGGCCCGTTTTTGATCACTTAAAATGCCGGAAATGTCCGGAAAAGGCCGAAGGTGTACAGAACCTAATGCTCCGTATGCTCGTTGTAAGGGGCGTACCATTTCTCGGGGATTGGCAGCGCGTAACGTGTTCTCTCACATCATAATATCCTGATAAACGGCACATTTTGAAACAATTAAAAAGCCGGAAAGGTCCGGAAAAGGCCGAAGGTGTACAGAACCCGTTGCTCCGTATGATCGTTGTAATGGGCGTACCATTTTTCGGGGATTGGCAGCGTGCAGCGAGATCTCACACATCATAATATCCTGCGATACGACCCTTTTTGAAACAATTATAAAGCCGGAAATATCCGGAAAAGGCCGAAGGTGTACAGAACCCGTTGCTCCGTATGCTCGTTGTAATGGGCGTACCATTTTTCGGGGCTTGGCAGCGTGCAGCCAGTTCTCACACCTCATAATATCCTGCGATAAGACCCACTTTGATACTATTAAAAAGCCGAAACTGGCCGGAAATGGCCTAATATGTACAAGACAGGATTCTCCGCATGCTGGTTGTATTGGAAGTACCATTCTTCGGGGATTGGCAGCGCGCACCGAGTTCTCTCACATCATAATATCCTGCTATACGGCCCGTTTTTAATCACATAAAATGCCGGAGATGTCCGGAAAAGGCCGAAGGTGTACAGAACCCGATGCTCCGTTTGCTCGTTGTAATGGAAGTACCATATTTGGGGGGTTGGCAGAGAGCAACGAGTTCTCTCACATCATAATATCCTGCGATACGACCCATTTTGAAACAATTAAATAGCCGGAAATGTCCGGAAAATGCCGAAGGTGTACAATACCCGTTGCTCCGTATGCTCGTTGTAATGGAAGGACCATTTTTGGGGGATTGGCAGCGTGCAGCGAATTCTCACACATCATAATATCCTGCGATACGACCCGTTTTTAATCACATAAAATGCCGGAAATGTCCGGAAAATGCCGAAGGTGTACAGAACCTGATGCTACGTATACTCGTTGTAAGGGGCGTTCCATTTCTCGGGGATTGGCAGCGCGTAACGAGTTCTCTCACATCATAATTTCCTCATATACGGCCCATTTTGAAACAATTAAAAAGCCGGAAATGTCCGGAAAAGGCCGAAGGTGTACAGAACCCGTTGCTCCGTATGCTCGTTGTAGAGGGCGTACCATTTTTCGGGGATTGGCAGCGTGCAGCGAGTTCTCACACCTCACAATATCCTGCGAAACGACTCATTTTGAAACTATTAAAAAGCCGAAACTTGCCGGAAAAGGCCGAATATGTACAAGACAGGATTCTCCGCATGCTCGTTGTAATGGAAGTACCATTCTTCGGGGATTGGCAGCGCGCAACGAGTTCTCTCACATCATAATATCCTGATATACGGCCCATTTTGAAACAATTAAAAAGCCGGAAATGTCCGGAAAAGGCCGAAGGTGTACAGAACCCGTTGCTCCCTTTGCTTTTTGTAATGGAAGTACCATTTTTGAGGGGTTGGCAGAGAGCAACTGGTTCTTACACATCATAATATTCTGCGATACGACCCATTTTGAAACAATTAAAAAGATCAAACTGGCCGGAAAAGGCCGAATATGTACAAGACAGGATTCTCCGCATACTCGTTGTATTGGAAGTACCATTCTTCGGGATTGGCAGCGCGCACCGAGTTCCCTCACATCATAATATCCTGCTATACGGCCCGTTTTTAATCACATAAAATGCCGGAGATGTCCGGAAAAGGCCGAAGGTGTACAGAACCCGATGCTCCGTTTGCTCCTTGTAATGGAAGTACCATTTTTGGGGGGTTGGCAGAGAGCAACTGGTTCTTACACATCATAATAATTTGATATACGGCCCATTTTGAAACAATTAAAAAGCCGGAAATGTCCGGAAAAGGCCGAAGGTGTACAGAACCCGTTGCTCCGTATGATCGTTGTAATGGGCGTACCATTTTTCGGGGATTGGAAGCGTGCAGCGAGATCTCACGCATCATAATATCGTGCGATACGACCCTTTTTGAAACAATTAAAAAGCCGGAAATATCCGGAAAAGGCCGAAGGTGTACAGAACCCGATGCTCCGTATGCTCGTTGTAATGGAAGGACCATTTTTGGGGGATCGGCAACGCTCAACGCGTTTTTACACATCATAATATCCTGCTATTCGGCCCGTTTTTGATCACTTAAAATGCCGGAAATGTCCGGAAAAGGCCGAAGGTGTACAGAACCTAATGCTCCGTATGCTCGTTGTAAGGGGCGTACCATTTCTCGGGGATTGGCAGCGCGTAACGTGTTCTCTCACATCATAATATCCTGATAAACGGCACATTTTGAAACAATTAAAAATCCGGAAAGGTCCGGAAAAGGCCGAAGGTGTACAGAACCCGTTGCTCCGTATGCTCGTTGTAATGGGCGTACCATTTTTCGGGGATTGGCAGCGTGCAGCGAGATCTCACACATCATAGTATCCTGCGATACGACCCTTTTTGAAACAATTATAAAGCCGGAAATATCCGGAAAAGGCCGAAGGTGTACAGAACACGTTGCTCCGTATGCTCGTTGTAATGGGCGTACCATTTTTCGGGGATTGGCAGCGTGCAGCCAGTTCTCACACCTCATAATATCCTGCGATAAGACCCATTTTGATACTATTAAAAAGCCGAAACTGGCCGGAAATGGCCTGATATGTACAAGACAGGATTCTCCGCATGCTGGTTGTATTGGAAGTACCATTCTTCGGGGATTGGCAGCGCGCACCGAGTTCTCTCACATCATAATATCCTGCTATACGGCCCGTTTTTAATCACATAAAATGCCGGAGATGTCCGGAAAAGGCCGAAGGTGTACAGAACCCGATGCTCCGTTTGCTCGTTGTAATGGAAGTACCATATTTGGGGGGTTGGCAGAGAGCAACGAGTTCTCTCACATCATAATATCCTGCGATACGACCCTTTTTGAAACAATTATAAAGCCGGAAATATCCGGAAAAGGCCGAAGGTGTACAGAACACGTTGCTCCGTATGCTCGTTGTAATGGGCGTACCATTTTTCGGGGATTGGCAGCGTGCAGCCAGTTCTCACACCTCATAATATCCTGCGATAAGACCCATTTTGATACTATTAAAAAGCCGAAACTGGCCGGAAATGGCCTGATATGTACAAGACAGGATTCTCCGCATGCTGGTTGTATTGGAAGTACCATTCTTCGGGGATTGGCAGCGCGCACCGAGTTCTCTCACATCATAATATCCTGCTATACGGCCCGTTTTTAATCACATAAAATGCCGGAGATGTCCGGAAAAGGCTGAAGGTGTACAGAACCCGATGCTCCGTTTGCTCGTTGTAATGGAAGTACCATTTTTGGGGGGTTGGCAGAGAGCAACGAGTTCTCTCACATCATAATATCCTGCGATACGACCCATTTTGAAACAATTAAATAGCCGGAAATGTCCGGAAAATGCCGAAGGTGTACAATACCCGTTGCTCCGTATGCTCGTTGTAATGGAAGGACCATTTTTGGGGGATTGGCAGCGTGCAGCGAATTCTCACACATCATAATATCCTGCGATACGACCCGTTTTTAATCACATAAAATGCCGGAAATGTCCGGAAAAGGCCGATGGTGTACAGAACCTGATGCTACGTATACTCGTTGTAAGGGGCGTTCCATTTCTCGGGGATTGGCAGCGCGTATCGAGTTCTCTCACATCATAATATCCTGATATACGGCCCATTTTGAAGCAATTAAAAAGCCGGAAATGTCCGGAAAAGGCCGAAGGTGTACAAAACCCGTTGCTCCGTATGCTCGTTCTAATGGGCGTACCATTTTTCGGGGATTTCCAGCGTGCAGCCAGTTCTCACACCTCATAATATCCTGCGAAACGACTCATTTTGAAACTATTAAAAAGCCGAAACTTGCCGGAAAAGGCCGAATATGTACAAGACAGGATTCTCCGCATGCTCGTTGTAATGGAAGTACCATTCTTCGGGGATTGGCAGCGCGCAACGAGTTCTCTCACATCATAATATCCTGATATACGGCCCATTTTGAAACAATTAAAAAGCCGGAAATGTCCGGAAAAGGCCGAATATGTACAAGACAGGATTCTCCGCATGCTCGTTGTAATGGAAGTACCATTCTTCGGGGATTGGCAGCGCGCAACGAGTTCTCTCACATCATAATATCCTGCTATACGGCCCGTTTTTGATCACATAAAATGCCGGAGATGTCCGGAAAAGGCCGAAGGTGTACAGAACCCGATGCTCCGTTTGCTCGTTGTAATGGAAGTACCATTTTTCGGGGATGGGCAGAGAGCAACTGGTTCTTACACATCATAATATCCTGATATACGGCCCACTTTGAAGCAATTAAAAAGACGGAAATGTCCGGAAAAGGCCGAAGGTGTACAAAACCCGTTGCTCCGTATGCTCGTTCTAATGGGCGTACCATTTTTCGGGGATTTCCAGCGTGCAGCCAGTTCTCACACCTCATAATATCCTGCGATAAGACCCATTTTGATACTATTAAAAAGCCGAAACTGGCCGGAAATGGCCTAATATGTACAAGACAGGATTCTCCGCATGCTGGTTGTATTGGAAGTACCATTTCGGGGATTGGCAGCGCGCACCGAGTTCTCTCACATCATAATATCCTGCGATACGACCCGTTTTTAATCACATAAAATGCCGGAAATGTCCGGAAAAGGCCGAAGGTGTACAGAACCTGATGCTACGTATACTCGTTGTAAGGGGCGTTCCGTTTCTCGGGGATTGGCAGCGCGTAACGAGTTCTCACACATCATAATATCCTGATATACGGCCCATTTTGAAACAATTAAAAAGCCGGAAATGTCCGGAAAAGGCCGAAGGTGTACAGAACCCGTTGCTCCGTATGCTCGTTGTAGTGGGCGTACCATTTTTCGGGGATTGGCAGCGTGCAGCGAGTTCTCACACCTCATAATATCCAGCGAAACGACTCATTTTGAAACTATTAAAAAGCCGAAACTTGCCGGAAAAGGCCGAATATGTACAAGACAGGATTCTCCGCATGCTCGTTGTAATGGAAGTACCATTCTTCGGGGATTGGCAGCGCGCAACGAGTTCTCTCACATCATAATATCCTGCTATACGGCCCGTTTTTAATCACATAAAATGCAGGAGATGTCCGGAAAAGGCCGAAGGTGTACAGAACCCGATGCTCCGTTTGCTCGTTGTAATGGAAGTACCATTCTTCGGAGATTGGCAGCGCGCAACGAGTTCTCTCACATCATAATATCCTGATATACGGCCCACTTTGAAACAATTAAAAAGCCGGAAATGTCCGGAAAATTCCGAAGGTGTACAGAACCCGTTGCTCCCTTTGCTTGTTGTAATGGAAGTACCATTTTTGGGGGGTTGGCAGAGAGCAACTGGTTCTTACACATCATAATATCCTGATATACGGCCCATTTTGAAGCAATTAAAAAGCCGGAGATGTCCGGAAAAGGCCGAAGGTGTACAGAACCCGTTGCTCCGTATGCTCGTTGTAATGGGCGTACCATTTTTCTGGGATTTCCAGCGTGCAGCCAGTTCTCACACCTCATAATATCCTGCAATACGACCCATTTTGAAAGTATTAAAAAGCCGAAACTGGCCGGAAATGGCCGAATATGTACAAGACAGGATTCTCCGCATGCTGGTTGTATTGGAAGTACCATTTCGGGGATTGGCAGCGCGCACCGAGTTCTCTCACATCATAATATCCTGCGATACGACCCGTTTTTAATCACATAAAATGCCGGAAATGTCCGGAAAAGGCCGAAGGTGTACAGAACCTGATGCTACGTATACTCGTTGTAAGGGGCGTTCCGTTTCTCGGGGATTGGCAGCGCGTAACGAGTTCTCACACATCATAATATCCTGATATACGGCCCATTTTGAAACAATTAAAAAGCCGGAAATGTCCGGAAAAGGCCGAAGGTGTACAGAACCCGTTGCTCCGTATGCTCGTTGTAGTGGGCGTACCATTTTTCGGGGATTGGCAGCGTGCAGCGAGTTCTCACACCTCATAATATCCAGCGAAACGACTCATTTTGAAACTATTAAAAAGCCGAAACTTGCCGGAAAAGGCCGAATATGTACAAGACAGGATTCTCCGCATGCTCGTTGTAATGGAAGTACCATTCTTCGGGGATTGGCAGCGCGCAACGAGTTCTCTCACATCATAATATCCTGCTATACGGCCCGTTTTTAATCACATAAAATGCAGGAGATGTCCGGAAAAGGCCGAAGGTGTACAGAACCCGATGCTCCGTTTGCTCGTTGTAATGGAAGTACCATTCTTCGGAGATTGGCAGCGCGCAACGAGTTCTCTCACATCATAATATCCTGATATACGGCCCACTTTGAAACAATTAAAAAGCCGGAAATGTCCGGAAAATTCCGAAGGTGTACAGAACCCGTTGCTCCCTTTGCTTGTTGTAATGGAAGTACCATTTTTGGGGGGTTGGCAGAGAGCAACTGGTTCTTACACATCATAATATCCTGATATACGGCCCATTTTGAAGCAATTAAAAAGCCGGAGATGTCCGGAAAAGGCCGAAGGTGTACAGAACCCGTTGCTCCGTATGCTCGTTGTAATGGGCGTACCATTTTTCTGGGATTTCCAGCGTGCAGCCAGTTCTCACACCTCATAATATCCTGCGATACGACCCATTTTGAAAGTATTAAAAAGCCGAAACTGGCCGGAAATGGCCGAATATGTACAAGACAGGATTCTCCGCATGCTCGTTGTAATGGAAGTACCATTCTTCGGGGATTGGCAGCGCGCAACGAGTTCTCTCACATCATAATATCCTGCTATACGGCCCGTTTTTGATCACATAAAATGCCGGAGATGTCCGGAAAAGGCCGAAGGTGTACAGAACCCGATGCTCCGTTTGCTCGTTGTAATGGAAGTACCATTTTTCGGGGATGGGCAGAGAGCAACTGGTTCTTACACATCATAATATCCTGATATACGGCCCACTTTGAAGCAATTAAAAAGACGGAAATGTCCGGAAAAGGCCGAAGGTGTACAAAACCCGTTGCTCCGTATGCTCGTTCTAATGGGCGTACCATTTTTCGGGGATTTCCAGCGTGCAGCCAGTTCTCACACCTCATAATATCCTGCGATAAGACCCATTTTGATACTATTAAAAAGCCGAAACTGGCCGGAAATGGCCTAATATGTACAAGACAGGATTCTCCGCATGCTGGTTGTATTGGAAGTACCATTTCGGGGATTGGCAGCGCGCACCGAGTTCTCTCACATCATAATATCCTGCGATACGACCCGTTTTTAATCACATAAAATGCCGGAAATGTCCGGAAAAGGCCGAAGGTGTACAGAACCTGATGCTACGTATACTCGTTGTAAGGGGCGTTCCGTTTCTCGGGGATTGGCAGCGCGTAACGAGTTCTCACACATCATAATATCCTGATATACGGCCCATTTTGAAACAATTAAAAAGCCGGAAATGTCCGGAAAAGGCCGAAGGTGTACAGAACCCGTTGCTCCGTATGCTCGTTGTAATGGGCGTACCATTTTTCGGGGCTTGGCAGCGTGCAGCCAGTTCTCACACCTCATAATATCCTGCGATAAGACCCACTTTGATACTATTAAAAAGCCGAAACTGGCCGGAAATGGCCTAATATGTACAAGACAGGATTCTCCGCATGCTGGTTGTATTGGAAGTACCATTCTTCGGGGATTGGCAGCGCGCACCGAGTTCTCTCACATCATAATATCCTGCTATACGGCCCGTTTTTAATCACATAAAATGCCGGAGATGTCCGGAAAAGGCCGAAGGTGTACAGAACCCGATGCTCCGTTTGCTCGTTGTAATGGAAGTACCATATTTGGGGGGTTGGCAGAGAGCAACGAGTTCTCTCACATCATAATATCCTGCGATACGACCCATTTTGAAACAATTAAATAGCCGGAAATGTCCGGAAAATGCCGAAGGTGTACAATACCCGTTGCTCCGTATGCTCGTTGTAATGGAAGGACCATTTTTGGGGGATTGGCAGCGTGCAGCGAATTCTCACACATCATAATATCCTGCGATACGACCCGTTTTTAATCACATAAAATGCCGGAAATGTCCGGAAAATGCCGAAGGTGTACAGAACCTGATGCTACGTATACTCGTTGTAAGGGGCGTTCCATTTCTCGGGGATTGGCAGCGCGTAACGAGTTCTCTCACATCATAATTGCCTCATATACGGCCCATTTTAAAACAATTAAAAAGCCGGAAATGTCCGGAAAAGGCCGAAGGTGTACAGAACCCGTTGCTCCGTATGCTCGTTGTAGAGGGCGTACCATTTTTCGGGGATTGGCAGCGTGCAGCGAGTTCTCACACCTCACAATATCCTGCGAAACGACTCATTTTGAAACTATTAAAAAGCCGAAACTTGCCGGAAAAGGCCGAATATGTACAAGACAGGATTCTCCGCATGCTCGTTGTAATGGAAGTACCATTCTTCGGGGATTGGCAGCGCGCAACGAGTTCTCTCACATCATAATATCCTGATATACGGCCCATTTTGAAACAATTAAAAAGCCGGAAATGTCCGGAAAAGGCCGAATATGTACAAGACAGGATTCTCCGCATGCTCGTTGTAATGGAAGTACCATTCTTCGGGGATTGGCAGCGCGCAACGAGTTCTCTCACATCATAATATCCTGCTATACGGCCCGTTTTTGATCACATAAAATGCCGGAGATGTCCGGAAAAGGCCGAAGGTGTACAGAACCCGATGCTCCGTTTGCTCGTTGTAATGGAAGTACCATTTTTCGGGGATGGGCAGAGAGCAACTGGTTCTTACACATCATAATATCCTGATATACGGCCCACTTTGAAGCAATTAAAAAGACGGAAATGTCCGGAAAAGGCCGAAGGTGTACAAAACCCGTTGCTCCGTATGCTCGTTCTAATGGGCGTACCATTTTTCGGGGATTTCCAGCGTGCAGCCAGTTCTCACACCTCATAATATCCTGCGATAAGACCCATTTTGATACTATTAAAAAGCCGAAACTGGCCGGAAATGGCCTAATATGTACAAGACAGGATTCTCCGCATGCTGGTTGTATTGGAAGTACCATTTCGGGGATTGGCAGCGCGCACCGAGTTCTCTCACATCATAATATCCTGCGATACGACCCGTTTTTAATCACATAAAATGCCGGAAATGTCCGGAAAAGGCCGAAGGTGTACAGAACCTGATGCTACGTATACTCGTTGTAAGGGGCGTTCCGTTTCTCGGGGATTGGCAGCGCGTAACGAGTTCTCACACATCATAATATCCTGATATACGGCCCATTTTGAAACAATTAAAAAGCCGGAAATGTCCGGAAAAGGCCGAAGGTGTACAGAACCCGTTGCTCCGTATGCTCGTTGTAGTGGGCGTACCATTTTTCGGGGATTGGCAGCGTGCAGCGAGTTCTCACACCTCATAATATCCAGCGAAACGACTCATTTTGAAACTATTAAAAAGCCGAAACTTGCCGGAAAAGGCCGAATATGTACAAGACAGGATTCTCCGCATGCTCGTTGTAATGGAAGTACCATTCTTCGGGGATTGGCAGCGCGCAACGAGTTCTCTCACATCATAATATCCTGCTATACGGCCCGTTTTTAATCACATAAAATGCAGGAGATGTCCGGAAAAGGCCGAAGGTGTACAGAACCCGATGCTCCGTTTGCTCGTTGTAATGGAAGTACCATTCTTCGGAGATTGGCAGCGCGCAACGAGTTCTCTCACATCATAATATCCTGATATACGGCCCACTTTGAAACAATTAAAAAGCCGGAAATGTCCGGAAAATTCCGAAGGTGTACAGAACCCGTTGCTCCCTTTGCTTGTTGTAATGGAAGTACCATTTTTGGGGGGTTGGCAGAGAGCAACTGGTTCTTACACATCATAATATCCTGATATACGGCCCATTTTGAAGCAATTAAAAAGCCGGAGATGTCCGGAAAAGGCCGAAGGTGTACAGAACCCGTTGCTCCGTATGCTCGTTGTAATGGGCGTACCATTTTTCTGGGATTTCCAGCGTGCAGCCAGTTCTCACACCTCATAATATCCTGCGATACGACCCATTTTGAAAGTATTAAAAAGCCGAAACTGGCCGGAAATGGCCGAATATGTACAAGACAGGATTCTCCGCATGCTGGTTGTATTGGAAGTACCATTTCGGGGATTGGCAGCGCGCACCGAGTTCTCTCACATCATAATATCCTGCGATACGACCCGTTTTTAATCACATAAAATGCCGGAAATGTCCGGAAAAGGCCGAAGGTGTACAGAACCTGATGCTACGTATACTCGTTGTAAGGGGCGTTCCGTTTCTCGGGGATTGGCAGCGCGTAACGAGTTCTCACACATCATAATATCCTGATATACGGCCCATTTTGAAACAATTAAAAAGCCGGAAATGTCCGGAAAAGGCCGAAGGTGTACAGAACCCGTTGCTCCGTATGCTCGTTGTAGTGGGCGTACCATTTTTCGGGGATTGGCAGCGTGCAGCGAGTTCTCACACCTCATAATATCCAGCGAAACGACTCATTTTGAAACTATTAAAAAGCCGAAACTTGCCGGAAAAGGCCGAATATGTACAAGACAGGATTCTCCGCATGCTCGTTGTAATGGAAGTACCATTCTTCGGGGATTGGCAGCGCGCAACGAGTTCTCTCACATCATAATATCCTGCTATACGGCCCGTTTTTAATCACATAAAATGCAGGAGATGTCCGGAAAAGGCCGAAGGTGTACAGAACCCGATGCTCCGTTTGCTCGTTGTAATGGAAGTACCATTCTTCGGAGATTGGCAGCGCGCAACGAGTTCTCTCACATCATAATATCCTGATATACGGCCCACTTTGAAACAATTAAAAAGCCGGAAATGTCCGGAAAATTCCGAAGGTGTACAGAACCCGTTGCTCCCTTTGCTTGTTGTAATGGAAGTACCATTTTTGGGGGGTTGGCAGAGAGCAACTGATTCTTACACATCATAATATCCTGATATACGGCCCATTTTGAAGCAATTAAAAAGCCGGAGATGTCCGGAAAAGGCCGAAGGTGTACAGAACCCGTTGCTCCGTATGCTCGTTGTAATGGGCGTACCATTTTTCTGGGATTTCCAGCGTGCAGCCAGTTCTCACACCTCATAATATCCTGCGATACGACCCATTTTGAAAGTATTAAAAAGCCGAAACTGGCCGGAAATGGCCGAATATGTACAAGACAGGATTCTCCGCATGCTCGTTGTAATGGAAGTACCATTCTTCGGGGATTGGCAGCGCGCAACGAGTTCTCTCACATCATAATATCCTGCTATACGGCCCGTTTTTGATCACATAAAATGCCGGAGATGTCCGGAAAAGGCCGAAGGTGTACAGAACCCGATGCTCCGTTTGCTCGTTGTAATGGAAGTACCATTTTTCGGGGATGGGCAGAGAGCAACTGGTTCTTATACATCATAATATCCTGATATACGGCCCACTTTGAAGCAATTAAAAAGACGGAAATGTCCGGAAAAGGCCGAAGGTGTACAAAACCCGTTGCTCCGTATGCTCGTTCTAATGGGCGTACCATTTTTCGGGGATTTCCAGCGTGCAGCCAGTTCTCACACCTCATAATATCCTGCGATAAGACCCATTTTGATACTATTAAAAAGCCGAAACTGGCCGGAAATGGCCTAATATGTACAAGACAGGATTCTCCGCATGCTGGTTGTATTGGAAGTACCATTTCGGGGATTGGCAGCGCGCACCGAGTTCTCTCACATCATAATATCCTGCGATACGACCCGTTTTTAATCACATAAAATGCCGGAAATGTCCGGAAAAGGCCGAAGGTGTACAGAACCTGATGCTACGTATACTCGTTGTAAGGGGCGTTCCGTTTCTCGGGGATTGGCAGCGCGTAACGAGTTCTCACACATCATAATATCCTGATATACGGCCCATTTTGAAACAATTAAAAAGCCGGAAATGTCCGGAAAAGGCCGAAGGTGTACAGAACCCGTTGCTCCGTATGCTCGTTGTAGTGGGCGTACCATTTTTCGGGGATTGGCAGCGTGCAGCGAATTCTCACACCTCATAATATCCAGCGAAACGACTCATTTTGAAACTATTAAAAAGCCGAAACTTGCCGGAAAAGGCCGAATATGTACAAGACAGGATTCTCCGCATGCTCGTTGTAATGGAAGTACCATTCTTCGGGGATTGGCAGCGCGCAACGAGTTCTCTCACATCATAATATCCTGCTATACGGCCCGTTTTTAATCACATAAAATGCAGGAGATGTCCGGAAAAGGCCGAAGGTGTACAGAACCCGATGCTCCGTTTGCTCGTTGTAATGGAAGTACCATTCTTCGGAGATTGGCAGCGCGCAACGAGTTCTCTCACATCATAATATCCTGATATACGGCCCACTTTGAAACAATTAAAAAGCCGGAAATGTCCGGAAAATTCCGAAGGTGTACAGAACCCGTTGCTCCCTTTGCTTGTTGTAATGGAAGTACCATTTTTGGGGGGTTGGCAGAGAGCAACTGGTTCTTACACATCATAATATCCTGATATACGGCCCATTTTGAAGCAATTAAAAAGCCGGAGATGTCCGGAAAAGGCCGAAGGTGTACAGAACCCGTTGCTCCGTATGCTCGTTGTAATGGGCGTACCATTTTTCTGGGATTTCCAGCGTGCAGCCAGTTCTCACACCTCATAATATCCTGCGATACGACCCATTTTGAAAGTATTAAAAAGCCGAAACTGGCCGGAAATGGCCGAATATGTACAAGACAGGATTCTCCGCATGCTCGTTGTAATGGAAGTACCATTCTTCGGGGATTGGCAGCGCGCAACGAGTTCTCTCACATCATAATATCCTGCTATACGGCCCGTTTTTAATCACATAAAATGCCGGAGATGTCCGCAAAAGGCCGAAGGTGTACAGAACCCGTTGCTCCGTATGCTCGTTGTAATGGGCGTACCCTTTTTCGTTGATTGGAAGCGTGCAGCGAGATCACAAACATCATAATATCGTGCGATACGACCCTTTTTGAAACAATTAAAAAGCCGGAAATATCCGGAAAAGGCCAAAGGTTTACAGAACCCGATGCTCCGTATGCTCGTTGTAAGGGAAGGACCATTTTTGGGGGATCGGCAACGCTCAACGCGTTTTTACACATCATAATATACTGGTGTACAGAACCTGATGCTCCGTATGCTCGTTGTAAGGGGCGTACCATTTCTCGGGGATTGGCAGCGCGTAACGTGTTCTCTCACATCATAATATCCTGATAAACGGCACATTTTGAAACAATTAAAAAGCCGGAAATGTCCGGAAAAGGCCGAAGGTGTACAGAACCCGTTGCTCCGTATGCTCGTTGTAGTGGGCGTACCATTTTTCGGGGATTGGCAGCGTGCAGCGATCTCTCACACCTCATAATATCCTGCGATACGACCCATTTTGAAACTATTAAAAAGCCGAAACTGGCCGGAAAAGGCCGAATATGTACAAGACAGGATTCTCGTCATGCTCGTTGTAATGGAAGTACCATTCTTCGGGGATTTGCAGCGCGCAACGAGTTCCCTCACATCATAATATCCTGCTATACGGCCCGTTTTTAATCACATATAATGCCGGCGATGTCCGGAAAAGGCCGAAGGTGTACAGAACCCGATGCTCCGTTTGCTCGTTGTAATGGAAGTACCATTTTTGGGGGGTTGGCAGAGAGCAACGAGTTCTCTCACATCATAATATCCTGCGATACGACCCGTTTTGAGACAATAAAATAGCCGGAAATGTCCGGAAAATGCCGAAGGTGTACAGAACCCGTTGCTCCGTATGCTCGTTGTAATGGAAGGACCATTTTTGGGGGATTGGCAGCGTGCAGCGAGTTCTCACACATCATAATATCCTGCGATACGACCCGTTTTTAATCACATAAAATGCCGGAAATGTTCGGAAAAGGCCGAAGGTGTACAGAACCTGATGCTACGTATACTCGTTGTAAGGGGCGTTCCATTTCTCGGGGATTGGCTGCGCGTAACGAGTTCTCTCACATCATAATATCCTGATATACGGCCCATTTTGAAACAATTAAAAAGCCGGAAATGTCCGGAAAAGGCCGAAGGTCTACAGAACCCGTTGCTCCGTATGCTCGTTGTAGTGGGCGTACCATTTTTCGGGGATTGGCAGCGTGCAGCGAGTTCTCTCACCTCATAATATCCTGCGAAACGACTCATTTTGAAACTATTAAAAAGCCGAAACTTGCCGGAAAAGGCCGAATATGTACAAGACAGTATTCTCCGCATGCTCGTTGTATTGGAAGTACCATTCTTCGGGGAATGGCAGCGCGCAACGAGTTCTCTCACATCATAATATCCTGATATACGGCCCATTTTGAAACAATTAAAAAGCCGGAAATGTCCGGAAAAGGCCGAAGGTCTACAGAACCCGTTGCTCCGTATGCTCGTTGTAGTGGGCGTACCATTTTTCGGGGATTGGCAGCGTGCAGCGAGTTCTCTCACCTCATAATATCCTGCGAAACGACTCATTTTGAAACTATTAAAAAGCCGAAGCTTGCCGGAAAAGGCCGAATATGTACAAGACAGTATTCTCCGCATGCTCGTTGTATTGGAAGTACCATTCTTCGGGGAATGGCAGCGCGCAACGAGTTCTCTCACATCATAATATCCTGATATACGGCCCATTTTGAAACAATTAAAAAGCCGGAAATGTCCGGAAAAGGCCGAAGGTGTACAGAACCCGTTGCTCCGTATGCTCGTTGTAATGGGCATACCATTTTTCGGGGATTGGCAGCGTGCAGCGAGTTCTCACACATCATAATATCCTGCGATACGACCCATTTTGAAACAATTAAAAAGCCGGAAATGTCCGGAAAATGCCGAAGGTGTACAGAACCCGTTGCTCCGTATGCTCGTTGTAATGGGCGTACTATTTTTCGGGGATTGGAATCGTGCAGCGAGATCTCACACATCATAATATCGTGCCATACGACCCTTTTTGAAACAATTAAAAAGCCGGAAATATCCGGAAAAGGCCGAAGGTGTACAGAACCCGATGCTCCGTATGCTCGTTGTAATGGATGTACCATTTTTGGGGGGTTGGCAGAGAGCAACTGGTTCTTACACATCATAATATCCTGATATACGGCCCTTTTTGAAGCAATTAAAAAGCCGGAAATGTCCGGAAAAGGCCGAAGGTGTACAGAACCCGTTGCTCCGTATGCTCGTTGTAATGGGCGTACCATTTTTCGGGGATTTCCAGCGTGCAGCCAGTTCTCACACCTCATAATATCCTGCGATACGACCCATTTTGAAACTATTAAAAAGCCGAAACTGGCCGGAAATGGCCGAATATGTACAAGACAGGATTCTCCGCATGCTCGTTGTAATGGAAGTACCATTCTTCGGGGATTCGCAGCGCGCAACGAGTTCTCTCACATCATAATATCCTGCCATACGGCCCGTTTTTAATCACATAAAATGCCGGAGATGTCCGGAAAAGGCCGAAGGTGTACAGAACCCGTTGCTCCGTATGCTCGTTGTAATGGGCGTACTATTTTTCGGCGATTTGAAGCGTGCAGCGAGATCTCACACATCATAATATCGTGCCATACGACCCTTTTTGAAACAATTAAAAAGCCGGAAATATCCGGAAAAGGCCGAAGGTGTACAGAACCCGATGCTCCGTATGCTCGTTGTAATGGATGTACCATTCTTCGGGGATTGGCAGCGCGCAACGAGTTCTCTCACATCATAATATCCCGCGATACGACCCATTTTGAAACAATTAAAAAGCCGGAAATGTCCGGAAAATGCCGAAGGTGTACAGAACCCGTTGCTCCGTATGCTCGTTGTAATGGAAGGACCATTTTTGGGGGATTGGCAGCGTGCAGCGAGTTCTCACACATCATAATATCCTGCGATACGACCCATTTTGAAACAACTAAAAAGACGAAACTGGCCGGAAAAGGCCGAATATGTACAAGACAGGATTCTCCGCATGCTCGTTGTAATGGAAGTACCATTCTTCGGGGATGGGCAGCGCGCAACGAGTTCTCTCACATCATAATATCCTGCTATACGGCCCGTTTGTAATCACATAAAATGCCGGAGATGTCCGGAAAAGGCCGAAGGTGTACAGAACCCGATGCTCCGTTTGCTCGTTGTAATGGAAGTACCATTTTTCGGGGAAGGGCAGCGTGCAGCGTGTTCTCACACATTATAATATCCTGCGATACGACCCATTTTGAAACAATTTAATAGCCGGAAATGTCCGGAAAAGGCCGAAGGTGTACAGAACCCGTTGCTCCGTATGCTCGTTGTAATGGTCGTACCATTTTTCGGGGATTGGCAGCGTGCAGCGAGTTCTCACACATCATAATATCCTGCGATACGACCCATTTTGAAACAATTAAAAACACGAAACTGGCCGGAAAAGGCCGAATATGTACAAGACAGGATTCTCCGCATGCTCGTTGTATTGGAAGTACCATTCTTCGGGGATTGGCAGCGCGCACCGAGTTCTCTCACATCAGAATATCCTGCTATACGGCCCGTTTTTAATCACATAAAATGCCGGAGATGTCCGGAAAAGGCCGAAGGTGTACAGAACCCGATACTCCGTTTGCTCGTTGTGATGGAAGTACCATTTTTGGGGGGTTGGCAGAGAGCAACTGGTTCTTACACATCATAATAATCTGACATACGGCCCATTTTGAAACAATTAAAAAGCCGGAAATATCCGGAAAAGCCCGAAGGTGTACAGAACCCGATGCTCCGTATGCTCGTTGTAAGGGAAGGACCATTTTTGCGGTATTGGCAACGCACAACGCGTTTTTAAACATCATAATATCCTGCTATTCGGCCCGTTTTTGATCACTTAAAACGCCGGAAATGTCCGGAAAAGGCCTAAGGTGTACAGAACCTGATGCTCCGTATGCTCGTTGTAAGGGGCGTACCATTTCTCGGGGATTGGCAGCGCGTAACGTGTTCTCTCACATCATAATATCCTGATAAACGGCACATTTTGAAACAATTAAAAAGCCGGAAATGTCCGGAAAAGGCCGATGGTGTACAGAACCCGTTGCTCCGTATGCTCGTTGTAGTGGGCGTACCATTTTTCGGGGATTGGCAGCGTGCAGCGAGTTCTCACACCTCATAATATCCTGCTATACGACTCATTTCGAAACAATTAAAAAGCCGAAACTGGCCGGAAGAGGCCGAATATGTACAGGACAGGATTCTCGTCATGCTCGTTGTAATGGAAGTACCATTCTTCGGGGATTTGCAGCGCGCAACGAGTACCCTCACATCATAATATCCTGCTATACGGCCCGTTTTTAATCACATAAAATGCCGGAGATGTCCGGAAAAGGCCGAAGGTGTACAGAACCTGATGCTCCGTATGCTCGTTGTAAGGGGCGTACCATTTCTCGGGGATTGGCAACGCGTAACGAGTTCTCTCACATCATAATATCCTGAAATACGGCCCCTTTTGAAACAATTAAAAAGCCGGAAATGTCCGGAAAAGGCCGAAGGTGTACAGAACCTGATGCTCCGTATGCTCGTTGTAAGGGGCGTACCATTTCTCAGGGATTGGCAGCGCGTAGCGAATTCTCTCACATCATAATATCCTGATATACGGCCCATTCTGAAACAATTAATAAGCCGGAAATGTCTAGAAAAGGCCGAAGGTGTACAGAACCCGTTGCTCCGTATGCTCGTTGTAATGGGCGTACCATTTTTCGGGGATTGGCAGCGTGCATCGAGTTCTCACACCTCATAATATCCTGCGATACGACTCATTTTGAAACTATTAAAAAGCCGATACTGGCCGGAAAAGGCCGAATATGTACAAGACAGGATTCTCCGCATGCTCGTTGTAATGGAAGTACCATTCTTCGGGGATTGGCAGCGCGCAACGAGTTCTCTCACATCATAATATCCTGCTATACGGCCCGTTTTTAATCACATAAAATGCCGGAGATGTCCGGAAAAGGCCGAAGGTGTACAGAACCCGATGCCCCGTTTGCTCGTTGTAATGGAAGTACCATTTTTCGGGGATGGGCAGCGTGCAGCGAGTTCTCACACCTCATAATATCCTGCGAAACGACTCATTTTGAAACTATTAAAAAGCCGAAACTTGCCGGAAAAGGCCGAATATGTACAAGACAGGATTCTCCGCATGCTCGTTGTAATGGAAGTACCATTCTTCGGGGATAGGCAGCGCGCAACGAGTTCTCTCACATCATAATATCCTGATATACGGCCCATTTTGAAACAATTAAAAAGCCGGAAATGTCCGGAAAAGGCCGAAGGTGTACAGAACCCGTTGCTCCGTATGCTCGTTGTAATGGGCGTACCCTTTTTCGTTGATTGGAAGCGTGCAGCGAGATCACAAACATCATAATATCGTGCGATACGACCCTTTTTGAAACAATTAAAAAGCCGGAAATATCCGGAAAAGGCCAAAGGTTTACAGAACCCGATGCTCCGTATGCTCGTTGTAAGGGAAGGACCATTTTTGGGGGATCGGCAACGCTCAACGCGTTTTTACACATCATAATATACTGGTGTACAGAACCTGATGCTCCGTATGCTCGTTGTAAGGGGCGTACCATTTCTCGGGGATTGGCAGCGCGTAACGTGTTCTCTCACATCATAATATCCTGATAAACGGCACATTTTGAAACAATTAAAAAGCCGGAAATGTCCGGAAAAGGCCGAAGGTGTACAGAACCCGTTGCTCCGTATGCTCGTTGTAGTGGGCGTACCATTTTTCGGGGATTTCCAGCGTGCAGCCAGTTCTCACACCTCATAATATCCTGCGATACGACCCATTTTGAAAAAATTAAAAAGACGAAACTGGCCGGGAAAGGCCGAATATGTACAAGACAGGATTCTCCGCATGCTCGTTGTAATGGAAGTACCATTCTTCGGGGATTGGCAGCGCGCAACGAGTTCTCTCACATCGTAATATCCTGCTATACGGCCCGTTTTTACTCACATAAAATGCCGGAGATGTCCGGAAAAGGCAGAAGGTGTACAGAACCCGATGCTCCGTTTGCTCGTTGTAATGGAAGTACCATTTTTCGGGGATGGGCAGCGTGCAGCGTGTTCTCACACATCATAATAACCTGCGATACGACCCATTTTGAAACAATTAAATAGCCGGAAATGTCAGGAAAATGCCGAAGGTGTACAGAACCCGTTGCTCCGTATGCTCGTTGTAATGGGCATACCATTTTTCGGGGATTGGCAGCGTGCAGCGAGTTCTCACACATCATAATATCCTGCGATACGACCCATTTTGAAACAATTAAAAAGCCGGAAATGTCCGGAAAATGCCGAAGGTGTACAGAACCCGTTGCTCCGTATGCTCGTTGTAATGGGCGTACTATTTTTCGGGGATTGGAATCGTGCAGCGAGATCTCACACATCATAATATCGTGCCATACGACCCTTTTTGAAACAATTAAAAAGCCGGAAATATCCGGAAAAGGCCGAAGGTGTACAGAACCCGATGCTCCGTATGCTCGTTGTAATGGATGTACCATTTTTGGGGGGTTGGCAGAGAGCAACTGGTTCTTACACATCATAATATCCTGATATACGGCCCTTTTTGAAGCAATTAAAAAGCCGGAAATGTCCGGAAAAGGCCGAAGATGTACAGAACCCGTTGCTCCGTATGCTCGTTGTAATGGGCGTACCATTTTTCGGGGATTTCCAGCGTGCAGCCAGTTCTCACACCTCATAATATCCTGCGATACGACCCATTTTGAAACTATTAAAAAGCCGAAACTGGCCGGAAATGGCCGAATATGTACAAGACAGGATTCTCCGCATGCTCGTTGTAATGGAAGTACCATTCTTCGGGGATTCGCAGCGCGCAACGAGTTCTCTCACATCATAATATCCTGCCATACGGCCCGTTTTTAATCACATACAATGCCGGAGATGTCCGGAAAAGGCCGAAGGTGTACAGAACCCGTTGCTCCGTATGCTCGTTGTAATGGGCGTACTATTTTTCGGCGATTTGAAGCGTGCAGCGAGATCTCACACATCATAATATCGTGCCATACGACCCTTTTTGAAACAATTAAAAAGCCGGAAATATCCGGAAAAGGCCGAAGGTGTACAGAACCCGATGCTCCGTATGCTCGTTGTAATGGATGTACCATTCTTCGGGGATTGGCAGCGCGCAACGAGTTCTCTCACATCATAATATCCCGCGATACGACCCATTTTGAAACAATTAAAAAGCCGGAAATGTCCGGAAAATGCCGAAGGTGTACAGAACCCGTTGCTCCGTATGCTCGTTGTAATGGAAGGACCATTTTTGGGGGATTGGCAGCGTGCAGCGAGTTCTCACACATCATAATATCCTGCGATACGACCCATTTTGAAACAACTAAAAAGACGAAACTGGCCGGAAAAGGCCGAATATGTACAAGACAGGATTCTCCGCATGCTCGTTGTAATGGAAGTACCATTCTTCGGGGATGGGCAGCGCGCAACGAGTTCTCTCACATCATAATATCCTGCTATACGGCCCGTTTGTAATCACATAAAATGCCGGAGATGTCCGGAAAAGGCCGAAGGTGTACAGAACCCGATGCTCCGTTTGCTCGTTGTAATGGAAGTACCATTTTTCGGGGAAGGGCAGCGTGCAGCGTGTTCTCACACATTATAATATCCTGCGATACGACCCATTTTGAAACAATTTAATAGCCGGAAATGTCCGGAAAAGGCCGAAGGTGTACAGAACCCGTTGCTCCGTATGCTCGTTGTAATGGTCGTACCATTTTTCGGGGATTGGCAGCGTGCAGCGAGTTCTCACACATCATAATATCCTGCGATACGACCCATTTTGAAACAATTAAAAACACGAAACTGGCCGGAAAAGGCCGAATATGTACAAGACAGGATTCTCCGCATGCTCGTTGTATTGGAAGTACCATTCTTCGGGGATTGGCAGCGCGCACCGAGTTCTCTCACATCAGAATATCCTGCTATACGGCCCGTTTTTAATCACATAAAATGCCGGAGATGTCCGGAAAAGGCCGAAGGTGTACAGAACCCGATACTCCGTTTGCTCGTTGTGATGGAAGTACCATTTTTGGGGGGTTGGCAGAGAGCAACTGGTTCTTACACATCATAATAATCTGACATACGGCCCATTTTCAAACAATTAAAAAGCCGGAAATATCCGGAAAAGGCCAAAGGTTTACAGAACCCGATGCTCCGTATGCTCGTTGTAAGGGAAGGACCATTTTTGGGGGATCGGCAACGCTCAACGCGTTTTTACACATCATAATATACTGGTGTACAGAACCTGATGCTCCGTATGCTCGTTGTAAGGGGCGTACCATTTCTCGGGGATTGGCAGCGCGTAACGTGTTCTCTCACATCATAATATCCTGATAAACGGCACATTTTGAAACAATTAAAAAGCCGGAAATGTCCGGAAAAGGCCGAAGGTGTACAGAACCCGATGCTCCGTTTGCTCGTTGTAATGGAAGTACCATTTTTGGGGGGTTGGCAGAGAGCAACGAGTTCTCTCACATCATAATATCCTGCGATACGACCCGTTTTGAGACAATAAAATAGCCGGAAATGTCCGGAAAATGCCGAAGGTGTACAGAACCCGTTGCTCCGTATGCTCGTTGTAATGGAAGGACCATTTTTGGGGGATTGGCAGCGTGCAGCGAGTTCTCACACATCATAATATCCTGCGATACGACCCGTTTTTAATCACATAAAATGCCGGAAATGTTCGGAAAAGGCCGAAGGTGTACAGAACCTGATGCTACGTATACTCGTTGTAAGGGGCGTTCCATTTCTCGGGGATTGGCTGCGCGTAACGAGTTCTCTCACATCATAATATCCTGATATACGGCCCATTTTGAAACAATTAAAGAGCCGGAAATGTCCGGAAAAGGCCGAAGGTCTACAGAACCCGTTGCTCCGTATGCTCGTTGTAGTGGGCGTACCATTTTTCGGGGATTGGCAGCGTGCAGCGAGTTCTCTCACCTCATAATATCCTGCGAAACGACTCATTTTGAAACTATTAAAAAGCCGAAACTTGCCGGAAAAGGCCGAATATGTACAAGACAGTATTCTCCGCATGCTCGTTGTATTGGAAGTACCATTCTTCGGGGAATGGCAGCGCGCAACGAGTTCTCTCACATCATAATATCCTGATATACGGCCCATTTTGAAACAATTAAAAAGCCGGAAATGTCCGGAAAAGGCCGAAGGTCTACAGAACCCGTTGCTCCGTATGCTCGTTGTAGTGGGCGTACCATTTTTCGGGGATTGGCAGCGTGCAGCGAGTTCTCTCACCTCATAATATCCTGCGAAACGACTCATTTTGAAACTATTAAAAAGCCGAAGCTTGCCGGAAAAGGCCGAATATGTACAAGACAGTATTCTCCGCATGCTCGTTGTATTGGAAGTACCATTCTTCGGGGAATGGCAGCGCGCAACGAGTTCTCTCACATCATAATATCCTGATATACGGCCCATTTTGAAACAATTAAAAAGCCGGAAATGTCCGGAAAAGGCCGAAGGTGTACAGAACCCGTTGCTCCCTTTGCTTGTTGTAATGGAAGTACCATTTTTGGGGGGTTGGCAGAGAGCAACTGGTTCTTACACATCATAATATCCAGATATACGGCCCATTTTGATGCAATTAAAAAACCGGAAATGTCCGGAAAAGGCCGAAGGTGTACAGAAACCATTGCTCCGTATGCTCGTTGTAATGGGCGTACCATTTTTCGGGGATTTCCAGCGTGCAGCCAGTTCTCACACCTCATAATATCCTGCGATACGACCCATTTTGAAAAAATTAAAAAGACGAAACTGGCCGGGAAAGGCCGAATATGTACAAGACAGGATTCTCCGCATGCTCGTTGTAATGGAAGTACCATTCTTCGGGGATTGGCAGCGCGCAACGAGTTCTCTCACATCCTAATATCCTGCTATACGGCTCGTTTTTACTCACATAAAATGCCGGAGATGTCCGGAAAAGGCAGAAGGTGTACAGAACCCGATGCTCCGTTTGCTCGTTGTAATGGAAGTACCATTTTTCGGGGATGGGCAGCGTGCAGCGTGTTCTCACACATCATAATAACCTGCGATACGACCCATTTTGAAACAATTAAATAGCCGGAAATGTCAGGAAAATGCCGAAGGTGTACAGAACCCGTTGCTCCGTATGCTCGTTGTAATGGGCATACCATTTTTCGGGGATTGGCAGCGTGCAGCGAGTTCTCACACATCATAATATCCTGCGATACGACCCATTTTGAAACAATTAAAAAGACGAAACTGGCCGGGAAAGGCCGAATATGTACAAGACAGTATTCTCCGCATGCTCGTTGTAATGGAAGTACCATTCTTCGGAGATTTGCAGCGCGCAACGAGTTCCCTCACATCATAATATCCTGCTATACGGCCCGTTTTTAATCACATAAAATGCCGGAGATGTCCGGAAAAGGCCGAAGGTGTACAGAACCCGTTGCTCCGTATGCTCGTTGTAATGGGCGTACCATTTTTCGGGGATGGGCAGCGTGCAGCGTGTTCTAACACATCATAATATCCTGCGATACGACCCATTTTGAAACAATTAAATAGCCGGAAATATCCGGAAAAGGCCGAAGGTGTACAGAACCCGATGCTGCGTATGCTCGTTGTAAGGGAAGGACCATTTTTGGGGGATCGGCAACGCTCAACGCGTTTTTACACATCATAATATCCTGCTATTCGGCCCGTTTTTGATCACTTAAAATGCCGGAAATGTCCGGAAAAGGCCGAAGGTGTACAGAACCTGATGCTCCGTATGCTCGTTGTAAGGGGCGTACCATTTCTCGGGGATTGGCAGCGCGTAAGGTGTTCTCTCACATCATAATATCCTGATAAACGGCACATTTTGAAACAATTAAAAAGCCGGAAATGTCCGGAAAAGGCCGAAGGTGTACAGAACCCGTCGCTCCGTATGCTCGTTGTAGTGGGCGTACCATTTTTCGGGGATTGGCAGCGTGCAGCGAGTTCTCACACCTCATAATATCCTGCGATACGACTCATTTTGAAACTATTAAAAAGCCGAAACTGGCCGGAAAAGGCCGAATATGTACAAGAGAGGATTCTCGTCATGCTCGTTGTAATGGAAGTACCATTCTTCGGGGATTTGCAGCGCGCAACGAGTTCCCTCACATCATAATATCCTGCTATACGGCCCGTTTTTAATAACATAAAATGCCGGAGATGTCCGGAAAAGGCCGAAGGTGTACAGAACCCAATGCTCCGTTTGCTCGTTGTAATGGAAGTACCATTTTTGAGGGGTTGGCAGAGAGCAACTGGTTCTTACACATCATAATATCCTGATATACGGCCCATTTTGAAGCAATTAAAAAGCCCGAGATGTCCGGAAAAGGCCGAAGGTGTACAGAACCTGATGCTCCGTATGCTCGTTGTAATGGAAGTACCATTCTTCGGGGATTGGCAGCGCGCAACGAGTTCTCTCACATCATAATATCCTGCGATACGACCCATTTTGAAACAATTAAAAAGCCGGAAATGTCCGGAAAATGCCAAAGGTGTACAGAACCCGTTGCTCCGTATGCTCGTTGTAATGGGCGTACCATTTTTCGGGGATTGGCAGCGTGCAGCGAGTTCTCACACCTCATAATATACTGCGATACGACCCATTTGGAAACTATTAAAAAGCCGAAACTGGCCGGAAAAGGCGAATATGTACAAGACAGGATTCTCCGCATGCTCGTTGTAATGGATGCACCATTCTTCGGGGATTGGCAGCGCGCAACGAGTTCTCTCACATCATAATATCCTGCGATACGACCCATTTTGAAACAATTAAAAAGCCGGAAATGTCCGGAAAATGCCGAAGGTGTACAGAACCCGTTGCTCCGTATGCTCGTTGTAATGGGCGTACTATTTTTCGGGGATTGGAATCGTGCAGCGAGATCTCACACATCATAATATCGTGCCATACGACCCTTTTTGAAACAATTAAAAAGCCGGAAATATCCGGAAAAGGCCGAAGGTGTACAGAACCCGATGCTCCGTATGCTCGTTGTAATGGATGTACCATTTTTGGGGGGTTGGCAGAGAGCAACTGGTTCTTACACATCATAATATCCTGATATACGGCCCATTTTGAAGCAATTAAAAAGCCGGAAATGTCCGGAAAAGGCCGAAGGTGTACAGAACCCGTTGCTCCGTATGCTCGTTGTAATGGGCGTACCATTTTTCGGGGATTTCCAGCGTGCAGCCAGTTCTCACACCTCATAATATCCTGCGATACGACCCATTTTGAAACTATTAAAAAGCCGAAACTGGCCGGAAATGGCCGAATATGTACAAGACAGGATTCTCCGCATGCTCGTTGTAATGGAAGTACCATTCTTCGGGGATTCGCAGCGCGCAACGAGTTCTCTCACATCATAATATCCTGCCATACGGCCCGTTTTTAATCACATAAAATGCCGGAGATGTCCGGAAAAGGCCGAAGGTGTACAGAACCCGATGCTCCGTTTGCTCGTTGTAATGGAAGTACCATTTTTCGGGGATGGGCAGTGTGCTGCGTGTTCTCACACATCATAATATCCTGCGATACGACCCATTTTGAAACAATTAAATAGCCGGAAATGTCCGGAAAAGGCCGAAGGTGTACGGAACCCGTTGCCCCGTATGCTCGTTGTAATGGGCGTACCATTTTTCGGGGATTTCCAGCGTGCAGCGAGTTTTCACACCTCATAATATCCTGCGATACGACCCATTTTGAAACAATTAAAAAGACGAAACTGGCCGGAAAAGGCCGAATATGTACAAGACAGGATTCTCCGCATGCTCGTTGTATTGGAAGTACCATTCTTCGGGGATTGGCAGCGCGCACCGAGTTCCCTCACATCATAATATCCTGCTATACGGCCCGTTTTTAATCACATAAAATGCCGGAGATGTCCGGAAAAGGCCGAAGGTGTACAGAACCCGATGCTCCATTTGCTCGTTGTAATGGAAGTACCATTTTTGGGGGGTTGGCAGAGAGCAACTGGCTCTTACACATCATAATAATCTGATATACGGCCCATTTTGAAACAATTAAAAAGCCGGAAATGTCCGGAAAAGGCCGAAGGTGTACAGAACCCGTTGCTCCGTATGCTCGTTGTAATGGGCGTACTATTTTTCGGCGATTTGAAGCGTGCAGCGAGATCTCACACATCATAATATCGTGCCATACGACCCTTTTTGAAACAATTAAAAAGCCGGAAATATCCGGAAAAGGCCGAAGGTGTACAGAACCCGATGCTCCGTATGCTCGTTGTAATGGATGTACCATTCTTCGGGGAATGGCAGCGCGCAACGAGTTCTCTCACATCATAATATCCCGCGATACGACCCATTTTGAAACAATTAAAAAGCCGGAAATGTCCGGAAAATGCCGAAGGTGTACAGAACCCGTTGCCCCGTATGCTCGTTGTAATGGGCGTACCATTTTTCGGGGATTTCCAGCGTGCAGCGAGTTTTCACACCTCATAATATCCTGCGATACGACCCATTTTGAAACAATTAAAAAGACGAAACTGGCCGGAAAAGGCCGAATATGTACAAGACAGGATTCTCCGCATGCTCGTTGTATTGGAAGTACCATTCTTCGGGGATTGGCAGCGCGCACCGAGTTCCCTCACATCATAATATCCTGCTATACGGCCCGTTTTTAATCACATAAAATGCCGGAGATGTCCGGAAAAGGCCGAAGGTGTACAGAACCCGATGCTCCATTTGCTCGTTGTAATGGAAGTACCATTTTTGGGGGGTTGGCAGAGAGCAACTGGCTCTTACACATCATAATAATCTGATATACGGCCCATTTTGAAACAATTAAAAAGCCGGAAATGTCCGGAAAAGGCCGAAGGTGTACAGAACCCGTTGCTCCGTATGCTCGTTGTAATGGGCGTACTATTTTTCGGCGATTTGAAGCGTGCAGCGAGATCTCACACATCATAATATCGCGCCATACGACCCTTTTTGAAACAATTAAAAAGCCGGAAATATCCGGAAAAGGCCGAAGGTGTACAGAACCCGATGCTCCGTATGCTCGTTGTAATGGATGTACCATTCTTCGGGGATTGGCAGCGCGCAACGAGTTCTCTCACATCATAATATCCCGCGATACGACCCATTTTGAAACAATTAAAAAGCCGGAAATGTCCGGAAAATGCCGAAGGTGTACAGAACCCGTTGCTCCGTATGCTCGTTGTAATGGAAGGACCATTTTTGGGGGATTGGCAGCGTGCAGCGAGTTCTCACACATCATAATATCCTGCGATACGACCCATTTTGAAACAACTAAAAAGACGAAACTGGCCGGAAAAGGCCGAATATGTACAAGACAGGATTCTCCGCATGCTCGTTGTAATGGAAGTACCATTCTTCGGGGATTGGCAGCGCGCAACGAGTTCTCTCACATCATAATATCCTGCTATACGGCCCGTTTGTAATCACATAAAATGCCGGAGATGTCCGGAAAAGGCCGAAGGTGTACAGAACCCGATGCTCCGTTTGCTCGTTGTAATGGAAGTACCATTTTTCGGGGAAGGGCAGCGTGCAGCGTGTTCTCACACATTATAATATCCTGCGATACGACCCATTTTGAAACAATTTAATAGCCGGAAATGTCCGGAAAAGGCCGAAGGTGTACAGAACCCGTTGCTCCGTATGCTCGTTGTAAGGGGCGTACCATTTCTCAGGGATTGGCAGCGCGTAGCGAATACTCTCACATCATAATATCCTGATATACGGCCCATTCTGAAACAATTAATAAGCCGGAAATGTCTAGAAAAGGCCGAAGGTGTACAGAACCCGTTGCTCCGTATGCTCGTTGTAATGGGCGTACCATTTTTCGGGGATTGGCAGCGTGCAGCGAGTTCTCACACCTCATAATATCCTGCGATACGACTCATTTTGAAACTATTAAAAAGCCGATACTGGCCGGAAAAGGCCGAATATGTACAAGACAGGATTCTCCGCATGCTCGTTGTAATGGAAGTACCATTCTTCGGGGATTGGCTGCGCGCAACGAGTTCTCTCACATCATAATATCCTGCGATACGACCCATTTTGAAACAATTAAAAAGCCGAAACTGGCCGGAAAAGGCCGAATATGTACAAGACAGGATTCTCCGGATGCTGGTTGTATTGGAAGTTCTATTCTTCGGGGATTGGCAGCGCGCACCGTGTTCTCTCACATCATAATATCCTGCTATTCGGCCCGTTTTTGATCACTTAAAATGCCGGAAATGTCCGGAAAAGGCCGAAGGTGTACAGAACCCGATGCTCCGTTTGCTCGTTGTAATGGAAGTACCATTTTTGGGGGGTTGGCAGAGAGCAACTGGCTCTTACACATCATAATAATCTGATATACGGCCCATTTTGAAACAATTAAAAAGCCGGAAATGTCCGGAAAAGGCCGAAGGTGTACAGAACCCGTTGCTCCGTATGCTCGTTGTAATGGGCGTACTATTTTTCGGGGATTGGAATCGTGCAGCGAGATCTCACACATCATAATATCGTGCCATACGACCCTTTTTGAAACAATTAAAAAGCCGGAAATATCCGGAAAAGGCCGAAGGTGTACAGAACCCGATGCTCCGTATGCTCGTTGTAATGGATGTACCATTTTTGGGGGGTTGGCAGAGAGCAACTGGTTCTTACACATCATAATATCCTGATATACGGCCCATTTTGAAGCAATTAAAAAGCCGGAAATGTCCGGAAAAGGCCGAAGGTGTACAGAACCCGTTGCTCCGTATGCTCGTTGTAATGGGCGTACCATTTTTCGGGGATTTCCAGCATGCAGCCAGTTCTCACACCTCTTAATATCCTGCGATACGACCCATTTTGAAACTATTAAAAAGCCGAAACTGGCCGGAAATGGCCGAATATGTACAAGACAGGATTCTCCGCATGCTCGTTGTAATGGAAGTACCATTCTTCGGGGATTCGCAGCGCGCAACGAGTTCTCTCACATCATAATATCCTGCCATACGGCCCGTTTTTAATCACATAAAATGCCGGAGATGTCCGGAAAAGGCCGAAGGTGTACAGAACCCGATGCTCCGTTTGCTCGTTGTAATGGAAGTACCATTTTTCGGGGATGGGCAGTGTGCTGCGTGTTCTCACACATCATAATATCCTGCGATACGACCCATTTTGAAACAATTAAATAGCCGGAAATGTCCGGAAAAGGCCGAAGGTGTACGGAACCCGTTGCCCCGTATGCTCGTTGTAATGGGCGTACCATTTTTCGGGGATTTCCAGCGTGCAGCGAGTTTTCACACCTCATAATATCCTGCGATACGACCCATTTTGAAACAATTAAAAAGACGAAACTGGCCGGAAAAGGCCGAATATGTACAAGACAGGATTCTCCGCATGCTCGTTGTATTGGAAGTACCATTCTTCGGGGATTGGCAGCGCGCACCGAGTTCCCTCACATCATAATATCCTGCTATACGGCCCGTGTTTAATCACATAAAATGCCGGAGATGTCCGGAAAAGGCCGAAGGTGTACAGAACCCGATGCTCCGTTTGCTCGTTGTAATGGAAGTACCATTTTTGGGGGGTTGGCAGAGAGCAACTGGCTCTTACACATCATAATAATCTGATATACGGCCCATTTTGAAACAATTAAAAAGCCGGAAATGTCCGGAAAAGGCCGAAGGTGTACAGAACCCGTTGCTCCGTATGCTCGTTGTAATGGGCGTACTATTTTTCGGCGATTTGAAGCGTGCAGCGAGATCTCACACATCATAATATCGTGCCATACGACCCTTTTTGAAACAATTAAAAAGCCGGAAATGTCCGGAAAATGCCGAAGGTGTACAGAACCCGATGCTCCGTTTGCTCGTTGTAATGGAAGTACCATTTTTCGGGGAAGGGCAGCGTGCAGCGTGTTCTCACACATTATAATATCCTGCGATACGACCCATTTTCAAACAATTTAATAGCCGGAAATGTCCGGAAAAGGCCGAAGGTGTACAGAACCCGTTGCTCCGTATGCTCGTTGTAATGGTCGTACCATTTTTCGGGGATTGGCAGCGTGCAGCGAGTTCTCACACATCATAATATCCTGCGATACGACCCATTTTGAAACAATTAAAAACACGAAACTGGCCGGAAAAGGCCGAATATGTACAAGACAGGATTCTCCGCATGCTCGTTGTATTGGAAGTACCATTCTTCGGGGATTGGCAGCGCGCACCGAGTTCTCTCACATCAGAATATCCTGCTATACGGCCCGTTTTTAATCACATAAAATGCCGGAGATGTCCGGAAAAGGCCGAAGGTGTACAGAACCCGATACTCCGTTTGCTCGTTGTGATGGAAGTACCATTTTTGGGGGGTTGGCAGAGAGCAACTGGTTCTTACACATCATAATAATCTGACATACGGCCCATTTTGAAACAATTAAAAAGCCGGAAATGTCTGGAAAAGGCCGAAGGTGTGCAGAACCCGTTGCTCCGTATGCTCGTTGTAATGGGCGTACCATTTTTCGGGGATTGGAAGTGTGCAGCGAGATCTCACACATCATAATATCGTGCGATACGACCATTTTTGAAACAATTAAAAAGCCGGAAATATCCGGAAAAGGCCGAAGGTGTACAGAACCCGATGCTCCGTATGCTCGTTGTAAGGGAAGGACCATTTTTGGGGGATTGGCAACGCACAACGCGTTTTTAAACATCATAATATCCTGCTATTCGGCCCGTTTTTGATCACTTAAAACGCCGGAAATGTCCGGAAAAGGCCTAAGGTGTACAGAACCTGATGCTCCGTATGCTCGTTGTAAGGGGCGTACCATTTATCGGGGATTGGCAGCGCGTAACGTGTTCTCTCACATCATAATATCCTGATAAACGGCACATTTTGAAACAATTAAAAAGCCGGAAATGTCCGGAAAAGGCCGAAGGTGTACAGAACCCGTTGCTCCGTATGCTCGTTGTAATGGGCGTACTATTTTTCGGGGATTGGCAGCGTGCAGCGAGTTCTCACACCTCATAATATCCTGCGATACGACTCATTTTGAAACTATTAAAAAGCCGAAACTGGCCGGAAAAGGCCGAATATGTACAAGACAGGATTCTCGTCATGCTCGTTGTAATGGAAGTACCATTCTTCGGGGATTTGCAGCGCGCAACGAGTTCCCTCACATCATAATATCCTGCTATACGGCCCGTTTTTAATCACATAAAATGCCGGAAATGTCCGGAAAATGCCAAAGGTGTACAGAACCTGATGCTCCGTATGCTCGTTGTAAGGGGCGTACCATTTCTCGGGGATTGGCAACGCGTAACGAGTTCTCTCACATCATAATATCCTGAAATACGGCCCCTTTTGAAACAATTAAAAAGCCGGAAATGTCCGGAAAAGGCCGAAGGTGTACAGAACCTGATGCTCCGTATGCTCGTTGTAAGGGGCGTACCATTTCTCAGGGATTGGCAGCGCGTAGCGAATTCTCTCACATCATAATATCCTGATATACGACTCATTTTGAAACTATTAAAAAGCCGATACTGGCCGGAAAAGGCCGAATATGTACAAGACAGGATTCTCCGCATGCTCGTTGTAATGGAAGTACCATTCTTCGGGGATTGGCTGCGCGCAACGAGTTCTCTCACATCATAATATCCTGCGATACGACCCATTTTGAAACAATTAAAAAGCCGAAACTGGCCGGAAAAGGCCGAATATGTACAAGACAGGATTCTCCGGATGCTGGTTGTATTGGAAGTTCTATTCTTCGGGGATTGGCAGCGCGCACCGTGTTCTCTCACATCATAATATCCTGCTATTCGGCCCGTTTTTGATCACTTAAAATGCCGGAAATGTCCGGAAAAGGCCGAAGGTGTACAGAACCTGATGCTCCGTATGCTCGTTGTAAGGGCCGTACCATTTCTCGGGGATTGGCAGCGCGTAACGTGTTCTCTCACATCATAATATCCTGCGATACGACCCATTTTGAAACAATTAAAAAGACGAAACTGGCCGGAAAAGGCCGAATATGTACAAGACAGGATTCTCCGCATGCTCGTTGTAATGGAAGTACCATTCTTCGGGGATTGGCAGCGCGCAACGAGTTCTCTCACATCATAATATCCTGATATACGGCCCATTATGAAACAATTAAAAAGCCGGAAATGTCCGGAAAAGGCCGAAGGTGTACAGAACCCGTTGCTCCCTTTGCTTGTTGTAATGGGCGTACCATTTTTCGGGGATTTCCAGCGTGCAGCCAGTTTTCACACCTCATAATATCCTGCGATACGACCCATTTTGAAACTATTAAAAAGCCGAAACTGGCCGGAAAAGGCCGAATATGTACAAGACAGGATTCTCCGCATGCTCGTTGTAATGGATGTACCATTCTTCGGGGATTGGCAGCGCGCAACGAGTTCTCTCACATCATAATATCCTGCGATACGACCCATTTTGAAACAATTAAATAGCCGGAAATGTCCGGAAAATGCCGAACGTGTACATAACCCGTTGCTCCGTATGCTCGTTGTAATGGTCGTACCATTTTTCGGGGATTGGCAGCGTGCAGCGAGATCTCACACATCATAATATCCTGCGATACGACCCGTTTTTAATCACATAAAATGCCGGAAATGTCCGGAAAAGGCCGAAGGTGTACAGAACCCGTTGCTCCGTATGCTCGTTGTAGTGGGCGTACCATTTTTCGGGGATTGGCAGCGTGCAGCGAGTTCTCACACCTCATAATATCCTGCTATACGACTCATTTCGAAACAATTAAAAAGCCGAAACTGGCCGGAAGAGGCCGAATATGTACAAGACAGGATTGTCGTCATGCTCGTTGTAATGGAAGTACCATTCTTCGGGGATTTGCAGCGCGCAACGAGTTCCCTCACATCATAATATCCTGCTATACGGCCCGTTTTTAATCACATAAAATGCCGGAGATGTCCGGAAAAGGCCGAAGGTGTACAGAACCTGATGCTCCGTATGCTCGTTGTAAGGGGCGTACCATTTCTCGGGGATTGGCAACGCGTAACGAGTTCTCTCACATCATAATATCCTGAAATACGGCCCCTTTTGAAACAATTAAAAAGCCGGAAATGTCCGGAAAAGGCCGAAGGTGTACAGAACCTGATGCTCCGTATGCTCGTTGTAAGGGGCGTACCATTTCTCAGGGATTGGCAGCGCGTAGCGAATTCTCTCACATCATAATATCCTGATATACGGCCCATTTTGAAACAATTAATAAGCCGGAAATGTCTAGAAAAGGCCGAAGGTGTACAGAACCCGTTGCTCCGTATGCTCGTTGTAATGGGCGTACCATTTTTCGGGGATTGGCAGCGTGCAGCGAGTTCTCACACCTCATAATATCCTGCGATACGACTCATTTTGAAACTATTAAAAAGCCGATACTGGCCGGAAAAGGCCGAATATGTACAAGACAGGATTCTCCGCATGCTCGTTGTAATGGAAGTACCATTCTTCGGGGATTGGCTGCGCGCAACGAGTTCTCTCACATCATAATATCCTGCGATACGACCCATTTTGAAACAATTAAAAAGCCGAAACTGGCCGGAAAAGGCCGAATATGTACAAGACAGGATTCTCCGGATGCTGGTTGTATTGGAAGTTCTATTCTTCGGGGATTGGCAGCGCGCACCGTGTTCTCTCACATCATAATATCCTGCTATTCGGCCCGTTTTTGATCACTTAAAATGCCGGAAATGTCCGGAAAAGGCCGAAGGTGTGCAGAACCTGATGCTCCGTATGCTCGTTGTAAGGGCCGTACCATTTCTCGGGGATTGGCAGCGCGTAACGTGTTCTCTCACATCATAATATCCTGCGATACGACCCATTTTGAAACAATTAAAAAGACGAAACTGGCCGGAAAAGGCCGAATATGTACAAGACAGGATTCTCCGCATGCTCGTTGTAATGGAAGTACCATTCTTCGGGGATTGGCAGCGCGCAACGAGTTCTCTCACATCATAATATCCTGATATACGGCCCATTTTGAAACAATTAAAAAGCCGGAAATGTCCGGAAAAGGCCGAAGGTGTACAAGACAGGATTCTCCGGATGCTGGTTGTATTGGAAGTTCTATTCTTCGGGGATTGGCAGCGCGCACCGTGTTCTCTCACATCATAATATCCTGCTATTCGGCCCGTTTTTGATCACTTAAAATGCCGGAAATGTCCGGAAAAGGCCGAAGGTGTGCAGAACCTGATGCTCCGTATGCTCGTTGTAAGGGCCGTACCATTTCTCGGGGATTGGCAGCGCGTAACGTGTTCTCTCACATCATAATATCCTGCGATACGACCCATTTTGAAACAATTAAAAAGACGAAACTGGCCGGAAAAGGCCGAATATGTACAAGACAGGATTCTCCGCATGCTCGTTGTAATGGAAGTACCATTCTTCGGGGATTGGCAGCGCGCAACGAGTTCTCTCACATCATAATATCCTGATATACGGCCCATTTTGAAACAATTAAAAAGCCGGAAATGTCCGGAAAAGGCCGAAGGTGTACAGAACCCGTTGCTCCCTTTGCTTGTTGTAATGGGCGTACCATTTTTCGGGGATTTCCAGCGTGCAGCCAGTTTTCACACCTCATAATATCCTGCGATACGACCCATTTTGAAACTATTAAAAAGCCGAAACTGGCCGGAAAAGGCCGAATATGTACAAGACAGGATTCTCCGCATGCTCGTTGTAATGGATGTACCATTCTTCGGGGATTGGCAGCGCGCAACGAGTTCTCTCACATCATAATATCCTGCGATACGACCCATTTTGAAACAATTAAATAGCCGGAAATGTCCGGAAAATGCCGAACGTGTACATAACCCGTTGCTCCGTATGCTCGTTGTAATGGTCGTACCATTTTTCGGGGATTGGCAGCGTGCAGCGAGATCTCACACATCATAATATCCTGCGACACGACCCGTTTTTAATCACATAAAATGCCGGAAATGTCCGGAAAAGGCCGAAGGTGTACAGAACCCGTTGCTCCGTATGCTCGTTGTAATGGAAGGACCATTTTTCGGGGATTGGCAGCGTGCAGCTAGTTCTCACACATCATAATATCCTGCGATACGACCCATTTTTAATCACATAAAATGCCGGAAATGTCCGGAAAAGGCCGAAGGTGCACAGAACCTGATGCTACGTATACTCGTTGTAAGGGGCGTGCCATTTCTCGGGGATTGGCAGCGCGCAACGAGATCTCTCACATCATAATATCCTGCGATACGACCCTTTTAGAAACAATTAAAAAGCCGGAAATATCCGGAAAAGGCCGAAGGTGTACAGAACCCGTTGCTCCCTTTGCTTGTTGTAATGGGCGTACCATTTTTCGGGGATTTCCAGCGTGCAGCCAGTTTTCACACCTCATAATATCCTGCGATACGACCCATTTTGAAACTATTAAAAAGCCGAAACTGGCCGGAAAAGGCCGAATATGTACAAGACAGGATTCTCCGCATGCTCGTTGTAATGGATGTACCATTCTTCGGGGATTGGCAGCGCGCAACGAGTTCTCTCACATCACAATATCCTGCGATACGACCCATTTTGAAACAATTAAATAGCCGGAAATGTCCGGAAAATGCCGAACATGTACATATCCCGTTGCTCCGTATGCTCGTTGTAATGGTCGTACCATTTTTCGGGGATTGGCAGCGTGCAGCGAGATCTCACACATCATAATATCCTGCGATACGACACGTTTTTAATCACATAAAATGCCGGAAATGTCCGGAAAAGGCCGAAGGTGTACAGAACCCGTTGCTCCGTATGCTCGTTGTAATGGAAGGACCATTTTTCGGGGATTGGCAGCGTGCAGCTAGTTCTCACACATCATAATATCCTGCGATACGACCCGTTTTTCATCACATAAAATGCCGGAAATGTCCGGAAAAGGCCGAAGGTGTACAGAACCTGATGCTCCGTATGCTCGTTGTAAGGGCCGTACCATTTCTCGGGGATTGGCAGCGCGTAACGTGTTCTCTCACATCATAATATCCTGCGATACGACTCATTTTGAAACTATTAAAAAGCCGAAACTGGCCGGAAAAGGCCGAATATGTACAAGACAGGATTCTCCGCATGCTCGTTGTAATGGGCGTACCATTTTTCGGGGATTGGCTGCGCGCAACGAGTTCTCACACATCATAATATCCTGCGATACGACCCATTTTGAAACAATTAAAAAGACGAAACTGGCCGGAAAAGGCCGAATATGTACAAGACAGGATTCTCCGCATGCTCGTTGTAATGGATGTACCATTCTTCGGGGATTGGCAGCGCGCAACGAGTTCTCTCACATCATAATATCCTGCGATACGACCCATTTTGAAACAATTAAATAGCCGGAAATGTCCGGAAAATGCCGAACGTGTACATAACCCGTTGCTCCGTATGCTCGTTGTAATGGGCGTACCATTTTTCGGGGATTGGCAGCGTGCAGCGAGATCTCACACATCATAATATCCTGCGATACGACCCGTTTTTAATCACATAAAATGCCGGAAATGTCCGGAAAAGGCCGAAGGTGTACAGAACCTGATGCTACGTATACTCGTTGTAAGGGGCGTACCATTTCTCGGGGATTGGCAGCGCGCAACGAGATCTCACACATCATAATATCCTGCGATACGACCCTTTTTGAAACAATTAAAAAGCCGGAAATATCCTGAAAAGGCCGAAGGTGTACAGAACCCGTTGCTCCGTATGCTCGTTGTAATGGGCGTACAATTTTTCGGGGATTGGCAGCGTGCTGCGAGATCTCACACATCATAATATCCTGCGATACGACCCTTTTTGAAACAATTAAAAAGCCAAAACTGGCCGGAAAAGGCCGAATATGTACAAGACAGGATTCTCCGGATGCTGGTTGTATTGGAAGTACCATTCTTCGGGGATTGGCAGCGCGCACCGTGTTCTCTCACATCATAATATCCTGCTATTCGGCCCGTTTGTGATCACTTAAAATGCCGGAAATGTCCGGAAAAGGACGAAGGTGTACAGAACCTGATGCTCCGTATGCTCGTTGTAAGGGCCGTACCATTTCTCGGGGATTGGCAGCGCGTAACGTGTTCTCTCACATCATAATATCCTGCGATACGACTCATTTTGAAACTATTAAAAAGCCGAAACTGGCCGGAAAAGGCCGAATATGTACAAGACAGGATTCTCCGCATGCTCGTTGTAATGGGCGTACCATTTTTCGGGGATTGGCTGCGCGCAACGAGTTCTCACACATCATAATATCCTGCGATACGATCCGTTTTTAATCACATAAAATGCCGGAGATGTCCGGAAAAGGCCGAAGGTGTACAGAACCCAATGCTCCGTTTGCTCGTTGTAATGGAAGTACCATTTTTGGGGGGTTGGCAGAGAGCAACTGGTTCTTACACATCATAATATCCTGATATACGGCCCGTTCTTGATCACTTAAAGTGCCGGAAATGTCCGGAAAAGGCCGAAGGTGTACAGAACCTGATGCTCCGTATGCTCGTTGTAAGGGGCGTACCATTTCTCGGGGATTGGCAGCGCGTAACGAGTTCTCTCACATCATAATATCCTGAAATACGGCCCATTTTGAAACAATTAAAAAGCCGGAAATGTTCGGAAAAGGCCGAAGGTGTACAGAACCTGATGCTCCGCATGCTCGTTGTAAGGGGCGTACCATTTCTCGGGGATTGGCAGCGCGTAACGAATTCTCTCACATCATAATATCCTGATATACAGCCCATTTTGAAACTATTAAAAAGCCGGAAATGTCCAGAAAAGGCCGAAGGTGTACAGAACCCGTTGCTCCGTATGCTCGTTGTAATGGGCGTACCATTTTTCGGGGATTGGAAGCGTGCAGCGAGATCTCACACATCATAATATCGTGCGATACGACCCTTTTTGAAACAATTAAAAAGCCGGAAATGTCCGGAAAAGGCCGAAGGTGTACAGAACCTGATGCTCCGTATGCTCGTTGTAATGGAAGGACCATTCTTCGGGGATTGGCAGCGCGCAACGAGTTCTCTCACATCATAATATCCTGCGATACGACCCATTTTGAAACAATTAAAAAGCCGGAAATGTCCGGAAAATGCCAAAGGTGTACAGAACCCGTTCCTCCGTATGCTCGTTGTAATGGGCGTACCATTTTTCGGGAATTGGCAGCGTGCAGCGAGTTCTCACACCTCACAATATCCTGCGATACGAGCCATTTTGAAACTATTAAAAAGTCGAAACTGGCCGGAAAAGGCCGAATATGTACAAGACAGGATTCTCCGCATGCTCGTTGTAATGGATGTACCATTCTTCGGGGATTGGCAGCGCGCAACGAGTTCTCTCACATAATAATATCCTGCGATACGACCCATTTTGAAACAATTAAAAAGCCGGAAATGTCCGGAAAATGCCAAAGGTGTACAGAACCCGTTGCTCCGTATGCTCGTTGTAATGGGCGTACCATTTTTCGGGGATTGGAAGCGTGCAGCGAGATCTCACACATCATAATATCGTGCGATACGACCCTTTTTGAAACAATTAAAAAGCCGGAAATATCCGGAAAAGGCCGAAGGTGTACAGAACCCGTTGCTCCGTATGCTCGTTGTAATGGAAGGACCATTTTTGGGGGATTGGCAACGCTCAATGCGTTTTTACACATCATAATATCCTGCTATTCGGCCCATTTTTGATCACTTAAAAAGCCGGAAATGTCCGGAAAATGCCAAAGGTGTACAGAACCCGTTCCTCCGTATGCTCGTTGTAATGGGCGTACCATTTTTCGGGGATTTCCAGCGTGCAGCCAGTTTTCACACCTCATAATATCCTGCGATACGACCCATTTTGAAACTAAGAAAAAGCCGAAACTGGCCGGAAATGGCCGAATATGTACAAGACAGGATTCTCCGCATGCTCGTTGTATTGGAAGTACCATTCTTCGGGGATTGGCAGCGCGCAACGAGTTCTCTCACATCATAATATCCTGCGATACGACCCATTTTGAAACAATTAAAAAGTCGGAATGGTCCGGAAAATGCCAAAGGTGTACAGAACCCGTTGCTCCGTATGCTCGTTGTAATGGGCGTACCATTTTTCGGGGATTGGCAGCGTGCAGCGAGTTCTCACACCTCATAATATCCTGCGATACGACCCATTTTGAAACTATTAAAAAGCCGAAACTGGCCGGAAAAGGCCGAATATGTACAAGACAGGATTCTCCGCATTCTCGTTGTAATGGATGTACCATTCGTCGGGGATTGGCAGCGCGCAACGAGTTCTCTCACATCATAATATCCCGCGATACGACCCATTTTGAAACAATTAAAAAGCCGGAAATGTCCGGAAAATGCCAAAGGTGTACAGAACCCGTTCCTCCGTATGCTCGTTGTAATGGGCGTACCATTTTTCGGGGATTGGCAGCGTGCAGCGAGTTCTGACACCTCATAATATCCTGCGATACGACCCATTTTGAAACTATTAAAAAGCCGAAACTGGCCGGAAAAGGCCGAATATGTACAAGACAGGATTCTCCGCATGCTCGCTGTAATGGATGTACCATTCTTCGGGGATTGGCAGCGCGCAACGAGTTCTCTCACATCATAATATCCCGCGATACGACCCGTTTTTAATCTCATAAAATGCCGGAAATGTCCGGAAAAGGCCGAAGGTGTACAGAACCCGTTGCTCCGTATGCTCGTTGTAATGGAAGGACCATTTTTCGGGGATTGGCAGCGTGCAGCGAGTTCTCACACATCATAATATCCTGCGATACGACAAATTTTGAAACAAATAAAAAGACGAAACTGGCCGGAAAAGGCCGAATATGTACAAGACAGGATTCTCCGCATGCTCGTTTTATTGGAAGTACCATTCTTCGGGGATTGGCAGCGCGCACCGAGTTCCCTCACATCGTAATATCCTGCTATACGGCCCGTTTTTAATCACATAAAATGCCGGAGATGTCCGGAAAAGGCCGAAGGTGTACAGAACCCGATGCTCCGTTTGCTCGTTGTAATGGAAGTACCATTTTTGGGGGGTTGGCAGAGAGCAACTGGTTCTTACTCATCATAATAACCTGATATGCGGCCCATTTTGATACAATTAAAAAGCCGGAAATGTCCGGAAAAGGCCGAAGGTGTACAGAACCCGTTGCTCCGTATGCTCGTTGTAATGGGCGTACTATTTTTCGGGGATTGGCAGCGTGCAGCGAGTTCTCACACCTCATAATATCCTGCGATACGACTCATTTTGAAACTATTAAAAAGCCGAAACTGGCCGGAAAAGGCCGAATATGTACAAGACAGGATTCTCGTCATGCTCGTTGTAATGGAAGTACCATTCTTCGGGGATTTGCAGCGCGCAACGAGTTCCCTCACATCATAATATCCTGCTATACGGCCCGTTTTTAATTACATAAAAAGCCGGAAATGTCCGGAAAATGCCAAAGGTGTACAGAACCCGTTGCTCCGTATGCTCGTTGTAATGGGCGTACCATTTTTCGGGGATTGGCAGCGTGCAGCGAGTTCTCTCACATCATAATATCACACGATACGACCCATTTTGAAACAATTAAATAGCCGGAAATGTCCGGAAAAGGCCGAAGGTGTACGGAACCCGTTGCTCCTTATGCTCGTTGTAATGGGCGTACCATTTTTCGGGGATTGGCAGCGTGCAGCGAGTTCTCTCACATCATAATATCACACGATACGACCCATTTTGAAACAATTAAATAGCCGGAAATGTCCGGAAAAGGCCGAAGGTGTACGGAACCCGTTGCTCCTTATGCTCGTTGTAATGGGCGTACCATTTTTCGGGGATTGGCAGCGTGCAGCGAGTTCTCATACATCATAATATCCTGCGATACGACCCATTTTGAAACAATTAAAAAGACGAAACTGGCCGGAAAAGGCCGAATATGTACAAGACAGGATTCTCCGCATGCTCGTTGTAATGGAAGTACCATTCTTCGGGGATTGGCAGCGCGCAACGAGTTCTCTCACATCATAATATCCTGATATACGGCCCATTTTGAAACAATTAAAAAGCCGGAAATGTCCGGAAAAGGCCGAAGGTGTACAGAACCCGTTGCTCCGTTTGCTCGATGTAATGGAAGTACCATTTTTGGGGGGTTGGCTGAGAGCAACTGGTTCTTACACATCATAATATCCTGATATACGGCCCATTTTGAAGAAATTAAAAAGCCGGAAATGTCCGGAAAAGGCCGAAGGTGTACAGAACCCGTTGCTCCGTATGCTCATTGTAATGGGCGTACCATTTTTCGGGGATTTCCAGCGTGCAGCCAGTTTTCACACCTCATAATATCCTGCGATACGACCCATTTTGAAACTAAGAAAAAGCCGAAACTGGCCGGAAATGGCCGAATATGTACAAGACAGGATTCTCCGCATGCTCGTTGTATTGGAAGTACCATTCTTCGGGGATTGGCAGCGCGCAACGAGTTCTCTCACATCATAATATCCTGCGATACGACCCATTTTGAAACAATTAAAAAGTCGGAATGGTCCGGAAAATGCCAAAGGTGTACAGAACCCGTTGCTCCGTATGCTCGTTGTAATGGGCGTACCATTTTTCGGGGATTGGCAGCGTGCAGCGAGTTCTCACACCTCATAATATCCTGCGATACGACCCATTTTGAAACTATTAAAAAGCCGAAACTGGCCGGAAAAGGCCGAATATGTACAAGACAGGATTCTCCGCATTCTCGTTGTAATGGATGTACCATTCGTCGGGGATTGGCAGCGCGCAACGAGTTCTCTCACATCATAATATCCCGCGATACGACCCATTTTGAAACAATTAAAAAGCCGGAAATGTCCGGAAAATGCCAAAGGTGTACAGAACCCGTTCCTCCGTATGCTCGTTGTAATGGGCGTACCATTTTTCGGGGATTGGCAGCGTGCAGCGAGTTCTGACACCTCATAATATCCTGCGATACGACCCATTTTGAAACTATTAAAAAGCCGAAACTGGCCGGAAAAGGCCGAATATGTACAAGACAGGATTCTCCGCATGCTCGCTGTAATGGATGTACCATTCTTCGGGGATTGGCAGCGCGCAACGAGTTCTCTCACATCATAATATCCCGCGATACGACCCGTTTTTAATCTCATAAAATGCCGGAAATGTCCGGAAAAGGCCGAAGGTGTACAGAACCCGTTGCTCCGTATGCTCGTTGTAATGGAAGGACCATTTTTCGGGGATTGGCAGCGTGCAGCGAGTTCTCACACATCATAATATCCTGCGATACGACAAATTTTGAAACAAATAAAAAGACGAAACTGGCCGGAAAAGGCCGAATATGTACAAGACAGGATTCTCCGCATGCTCGTTTTATTGGAAGTACCATTCTTCGGGGATTGGCAGCGCGCACCGAGTTCCCTCACATCATAATATCCTGCTATACGGCCCGTTTTTAATCACATAAAATGCCGGAGATGTCCGGAAAAGGCCGAAGGTGTACAGAACCCGATGCTCCGTTTGCTCGTTGTAATGGAAGTACCATTTTTGGGGGGTTGGCAGAGAGCAACTGGTTCTTACTCATCATAATATCCTGATATGCGGCCCATTTTGATACAATTAAAAAGCCGGAAATGTCCGGAAAAGGCCGAAGGTGTACAGAACCCGTTGCTCCGTATGCTCGTTGTAATGGGCGTACTATTTTTCGGGGATTGGCAGCGTGCAGCGAGTTCTCACACCTCATAATATCCTGCGATACGACTCATTTTGAAACTATTAAAAAGCCGAAACTGGCCGGAAAAGGCCGAATATGTACAAGACAGGATTCTCGTCATGCTCGTTGTAATGGAAGTACCATTCTTCGGGGATTTGCAGCGCGCAACGAGTTCCCTCACATCATAATATCCTGCTATACGGCCCGTTTTTAATTACATAAAAAGCCGGAAATGTCCGGAAAATGCCAAAGGTGTACAGAACCCGTTGCTCCGTATGCTCGTTGTAATGGGCGTACCATTTTTCGGGGATTGGCAGCGCGCAACGAGTTCTCTCACATCATAATATCCTGATATACGGCCCATTTTGAAACAATTAAAAAGCCGGAAATGTCCGGAAAAGGCCGAAGGTGTACAGAACCCGTTGCTCCGTTTGCTCGATGTAATGGAAGTACCATTTTTGGGGGGTTGGCTGAGAGCAACTGGTTCTTACACATCATAATATCCTGATATACGGCCCATTTTGAAGAAATTAAAAAGCCGGAAATGTCCGGAAAAGGCCGAAGGTGTACAGAACCCGTTGCTCCGTATGCTCATTGTAATGGGCGTACCATTTTTCGGGGATTTCCAGCGTGCAGCCAGTTTTCACACCTCATAATATCCTGCGATACGACCCATTTTGAAACTAAGAAAAAGCCGAAACTGGCCGGAAATGGCCGAATATGTACAAGACAGGATTCTCCGCATGCTCGTTGTATTGGAAGTACCATTCTTCGGGGATTGGCAGCGCGCAACGAGTTCTCTCACATCATAATATCCTGCGATACGACCCATTTTGAAACAATTAAAAAGTCGGAATGGTCCGGAAAATGCCAAAGGTGTACAGAACCCGTTGCTCCGTATGCTCGTTGTAATGGGCGTACCATTTTTCGGGGATTGGCAGCGTGCAGCGAGTTCTCACACCTCATAATATCCTGCGATACGACCCATTTTGAAACTATTAAAAAGCCGAAACTGGCCGGAAAAGGCCGAATATGTACAAGACAGGATTCTCCGCATTCTCGTTGTAATGGATGTACCATTCGTCGGGGATTGGCAGCGCGCAACGAGTTCTCTCACATCATAATATCCCGCGATACGACCCATTTTGAAACAATTAAAAAGCCGGAAATGTCCGGAAAATGCCGAAGGTGTACAGAACCCGTTGCTCCGTATGCTCGTTGTAATGGAAGGACCATATTTGGGGGATTGGCAGCGTGCAGCGTGTTCTCACACATCATTATATCCTGCGATACGACCCGTTTTTAATCACATAAAATGCCGGAAATGTCCGGAAAAGGCCGAAGGTGTACAGAACCCGATGCTCCGTTTGCTCGTTGTAATGGAAGTACCATTTTTGGGGGGTTGGCAGAGAGCAACTGGCTCTTACACATCATAATAATCTGATATACGGCCCATTTTGAAACAATTAAAAAGCCGGAAATGTCCGGAAAAGGCCGAAGGTGTACAGAACCCGTTGCTCCGTATAATCGTTGTAATGGATGTACCATTCTTCGGGGATTGGCAGCGCGCAACGAGTTCTCTCACATCATAATATCCCGCGATACGACCCGTTTTTAATCTCATAAAATGCCGGAAATTTCCGGAAAAGGCCGAAGGTGTACAGAACCCGTTGCTCCGTATGCTCGTTGTAATGGAAGGACCATTTTTCGGGGATTGGCAGCGTGCAGCGAGTTCTCACACATCATAATATCCTGCGATACGACAAATTTTGAAACAAATAAAAAGACGAAACTGGCCGGAAAAGGCCGAATATGTACAAGACAGGATTCTCCGCATGCTCGTTTTATTGGAAGTACCATTCTTCGGGGATTGGCAGCGCGCACCGAGTTCCCTCACATCATAATATCCTGCTATACGGCCCGTTTTTAATCACATAAAATGCCGGAGATGTCCGGAAAAGGCCGAAGGTGTACAGAACCCGATGCTCCGTTTGCTCGTTGTAAGGGAAGTACCATTTTTGGGGGGTTGGCAGAGAGCAACTGGTTCTTACTCATCATAATATCCTGATATGCGGCCCATTTTGATACAATTAAAAAGCCGGAAATGTCCGGAAAAGGCCGAAGGTGTACAGAACCCGTTGCTCCGTATGCTCGTTGTAATGGGCGTACTATTTTTCGGGGATTGGCAGCGTGCAGCGAGTTCTCACACCTCATAATATCCTGCGATACGACTCATTTTGAAACTATTAAAAAGCCGAAACTGGCCGGAAAAGGCCGAATATGTACAAGACAGGATTCTCGTCATGCTCGTTGTAATGGAAGTACCATTCTTCGGGGATTTGCAGCGCGCAACGAGTTCCCTCACATCATAATATCCTGCTATACGGCCCGTTTTTAATTACATAAAAAGCCGGAAATGTCCGGAAAATGCCAAAGGTGTACAGAACCCGTTGCTCCGTATGCTCGTTGTAATGGGCGTACCATTTTTCGGGGATTGGCAGCGTGCAGCGAGTTCTCTCACATCATAACATCCGACGATACGACCCATTTTGAAACAATTAAATAGCCGGAAATGTCCGGAAAAGGCCGAAGGTGTACGGAACCCGTTGCTCCTTATGCTCGTTGTAATGGGCGTACCATTTTTCGGGGATTGGCAGCGCGCAACGAGTTCTCTCACATCATAATATCCCGCGATACGACCCATTTTGAAACAATTAAAAAGCCGGAAATGTCCGGAAAATGCCGAAGGTGTACAGAACCCGTTGCTCCGTATGCTCGTTGTAATGGAAGGACCATATTTGGGGGATTGGCAGCGTGCAGCGTGTTCTCACACATCATTATATCCTGCGATACGACCCGTTTTTAATCACATAAAATGCCGGAAATGTCCGGAAAAGGCCGAAGGTGTACAGAACCCGATGCTCCGTTTGCTCGTTGTAATGGAAGTACCATTTTTGGGGGGTTGGCAGAGAGCAACTGGCTCTTACACATCATAATAATCTGATATACGGCCCATTTTGAAACAATTAAAAAGCCGGAAATGTCCGGAAAAGGCCGAAGGTGTACAGAACCCGTTGCTCCGTATGCTCGTTGTAATGGGCGTACCATTTCTCGGGGATTGGCAGCGCGTAACGAGTTCTCTCACATCATAATATCCTGAAATACGGCCCATTTTGAAACAACTAAATAGCCGGAAATGTCCGGAAAAGGCCGAAGGTGTACAGAACCTGATGCTACGTATACTCGTTGTAAGGGGCGTACCATTTCTCGGGGATTGGCAGCGCGCAACGAGGTCTCACACATCATAATATCCTGCGATACGATCCTTTTTGAAACAATTAAAAAGCGGGAAATATCCGGAAAAGGCTGAAGGTGTACAGAACCCGTTGCTCCGTATGCTCGTTGTAATGGGCGTACCATTTTTCGGGGATTGGCAGCGTGCAGCGAGTTCCCACACTTCATAATATCCTGCGATACAACCCATTTTGAAACTATTAAAAAGCCGAAACTGGCCGGAAAAGGCCGAATATGTACAAGACAGGATTCTCCGCATGCTCGTTGTAATGGATGTACCATTCTTCGGGGATTGGCAGCGCGCAACGAGTTCTCTCACATCATAATATCCTGCGACACGACCCATTTTGAAACAATTAAATAGCCGGAAATGTCCGGAAAATGCCGAACGTGTACATAACCCGTTGCTCCGTATGCTCGTTGTAATTGGCGTACCATTTTTCGGGGATTGGAAGCGTGCAGCGAGATCTCACACATCATAATATCGTGCGATACGACCGTTTTTGAAACAATTAAAAAGCCGGAAATATCCGGAAAAGGCCGAAGGTGTACAGAACCCGTTGCTCCGTATGCTCGTTGTAATGGGCGTACTATTTTTCGGGGATTGGCAGCGTGCAGCGAGATCTCACACATCATAATATCCTGCGATACGACCCTTTTTGAAACAATTAAAAAGCGGGAAATATCCGGAAGAGGCTGAAGGTGTACAGAACCCGTTGCTCCGTATGCACGTTGTAATGGGCGTACCATTTTTCGGGGATTGGCAGCGTGCAGCGAGTTCTCACACCTCATAATATCCTGCGATACGACCCATTTTGAAACTGTTAAAAAGCCGAAACTGGCCGGAAAATGCCGAATATGTACAAGACAGGATTCTCCGCATGCTCGTTGTAATGGAAGTACCATTCTTCGGGGATTGGCAGCGCGCAACGAGTACTCTCACATCATAATATCCTGCGATACGACCCATTTTGAAACAATTAAATAGCCGGAAATGTCCGGAAAATGCCGAACGTGTACAGAACCCGTTGCTCCGTATGCTCGTTGTAATGTAAGGACCATTTTTGGGGGATTGGCAGCGTGCAGCGAGTTCTCACACATCATAATATCCTGCGATAGGACCCGTTTTTAATCACATAAAATGCCGGAGATGTCCGGAAAAGGCCGAAGGTGTACAGAACCCAATGCTCCGTTTGCTCGTTGTAATGGAAGTACCATTTTTGGGGGGTTGGCAGAGAGCAACTGGTTATTACACATCATAATATCCTGAAATACGGCCCATTTTGAAACAATTAAAAAGCCGGAAATGTCCGGAAAATGCCGAAGGTGTACAGAACCCGTTGCTCCGTATGCTCGTTGTAATGGAAGGGCCATTTTTGGGGGATTTGCAGCGTGCAGCGAGTTCTCACACATCATAATATCCTGCGATACGACCCATTTTGAAACAACTAAAAAGACGAAACTGGCCGGAAAAGGCCGAATATGTACAAGACAGGATTCTCCGCATGCTCGTTGTAATGGAAGTACCATTCTTCGGGGATTGGCAGCGCGCAACGAGTTCTCTCACATCATAATATCCTGCTATACGGCCCGTTTGTAATCACATAAAATGCCGGAGATGTCCGGAAAAGGCCGAAGGTGTACAGAACCCGATGCTCCGTTTGCTCGTGGTAATGGAAGTACCATTTTTCGGGGAAGGGCAGCGTGCAGCGTGTTCTCACACATCATAATATCCTGCGATACGACCCATTTTGAAACAATTAAATAGCCGGAAATGTCCGGAAAAGGCCGAAGGTGTACAGAACCCGTTGCTCCGTATGCTCGTTGTAATGGTCGTACCATTTTTCGGGGATTGGCAGCGTGCAGCGAGTTCTCACACATCATAATATCCTGCGATACGACCCATTTTGAAACAATTAAAAACACGAAACTGGCCGGAAAAGGCCGAATATGTACAAGACAGGATTCTCCGCATGCTCGTTGTATTGGAAGTACCATTCTTCGGGGATTGGCAGCGCGCACCGAGTTCTCTCACATCAGAATATCCTGCTATACGACTCATTTTGAAACTATAAAAAGCCGAAACTGGCCGGAAAAGGCCGAATATGTACCAGACAGGATTCTCGACATGCTCGTTGTAATGGAAGTACCATTTTTGGGGGGTTGGCAGAGAGCAACTGGTTCTTACACATCATAATATCCTGATATACGGCCCATTTTGAAACAATTAAAAAGCCGGAAATTTCCGGAAAAGGCCGAAGGTGTACAGAACCCGTTGCTCCGTATGCTCGTTGTAATGGGCGTACCATTTTTCAGGGATTGGCAGCGTGCAGCGAGATCTCACACATCATAATATCCTGCGATACGACCCTTTTTGAAACAATTATAAAGCCGGAAAAATCCGGAAAAGGCCGAAGGTGTACAAAACCCGTTGCTCCGTATGCTCGTTGTAATGGAAGGACCATTTTTGGGGGATTGGCAACGCTCAACGCGTTTTTACACATCATAATATCCTGCTATTCGGCCCATTTTGAAACAATTAAAAAGCCGGAAATGTCCGGAAAATGCCGAAGGTGTACAGAACCCGTTGCTCCGTATGCTCGTTGTAATGGAAGGACCATTTTTGGGGGATTGGCAGCGTGCAGCAAGTTCTCACACATCATAATATCCTGCGATACGACAAATTTTGAAACAAATAAAAAGACGAAACTGGCCGGAAAAGGCCGAATATGTACAAGACAGGATTCTCCGCATGCTCGTTTTATTGGAAGTACCATTCTTCGGGGATTGGCAGCGCGCACCGAGTTCCCTCACATCATAATATCCTGCTATACGGCCCGTTTTTAATCACATAAAATGCCGGAGATGTCCGGAAAAGGCCGAAGGTGTACAGATCCCGATGCTCCGTTTGCTCGTTGTAATGGAAGTACCATTTTTGGGGGGTTGGCAGAGAGCAACTGGTTCTTACACATCATAATATCCTGATATGCGGCCCATTTTGAAACAATTAAAAAGCCGGAAATGTCCGGAAAAGGCCGAAGGTGTACAGAACCCGTTGCTCCGTATGCTCGTTTTAATGGGCGTACTATTTTTCGGGGATTGGCAGCGTGCAGCGAGTTCTCACACCTCATAATATCCTGCGATACGACTCATTTTGAAACAATTAAAAAGCCGGAAATATCCGGAAAAGACCGAAGGTATACAGAACCCGTTGCTCCGTATGCTCGTTGTAATGGAAGGACCATTTTTGGGGGGTTGGCAGAGAGCAACTGGTTCTCACACCTCATAATATCCTGCGATACGACCCATTTTGAAACTATTAAAAAGCCGAAACTGGCCGGAAAAGGCCGAATATGTACAAGACAGGATTCTCCGCATTCTCGTTGTAATGGATGTACCATTCGTCGGGGATTGGCAGCGCGCAACGAGTTCTCTCACATCATAATATCCCGCGATACGACCCATTTTTAAACAATTAAAAAGCCGGAAATGTCCGGAAAATGTCGAAGGTGTACAGAACCCGATGCTCCGTTTGCTCGTTGTAATGGAAGTACCATTTTTGGGGGGTTGGCAGAGAGCAACTTGCTCTTACACATCATAATAATCTGATATACGGCCCATTTTGAAACAATTAAAAAGCCGGAAATGTCCGGAAAAGGCCGAAGGTGTACAGAACCCGTTGCTCCGTATGCTCGTTGTAATGGGCGTACCATTTCTCGGGGATTGGCAGCGCGTAACGAGTTCTCTCACATCATAATATCCTGAAATACGGCCCATTTTGAAACAACTAAATAGCCGGAAATGTCCGGAAAAGGCCGAAGGTGTACAGAACCTGATGCTACGTATACTCGTTGTAAGGGGCGTACCATTTCTCGGGGATTGGCAGCGCGCAACGAGGTCTCACACATCATAATATCCTGCGATACGACCCTTTTTGAAACAATTAAAAAGCGGGAATAATCCGGAAAAGGCTGAAGGTGTACAGAACCCGTTGCTCCGTATGCTCGTTGTAATGGGCGTACCATTTTTCGGGGATTGGCAGCGTGCAGCGAGTTCCCACACTTCATAATATCCTGCGATACAACCCATTTTGAAACTATTAAAAAGCCGAAACTGGCCGGAAAAGGCCGAATATGTACAAGACAGGATTCTCCGCATGCTCGCTGTAATGGATGTACCATTCTTCGGGGATTGGCAGCGCGCAACGAGTTCTCTCACATCATAATATCCTGCGATACGACCCATTTTCAAACAATTAAATAGCCGGAAATGTCCGGAAAATGCCGAACGTGTACATAACCCGTTGCTCCGTATGCTCGTTGTAATGGGCGTACCATTTTTCGGGGATTGGCAGCGTGCAGCGAGATCTCACACATCATAATATCCTGATATACGGCCCATTTTGTAACAATTAAAAAGCCGGAAATGTCCGGAAAAGGCCGAAGGTGTACAGAACCCGTTGCTCCGTATGCTCGTTGTAATGGGCGTACCATTTTTCGGGGATTGGCAGCGTGCAGCGAGATCTCACACATCATAATATCCTGCGATACGACCCTTTTTGAAACAATTATAAAGCCGGAAAAATCCGGAAAAGGCCGAAGGTGTACAGAACCCGTTGCTCCGTATGCTCGTTGTAATGGGCGTACCATTTTTCGGGGATTGGCAGCGTGCAGCCAGTTCTCACACCTCATAATATCCTGCGATAAGACCCATTTTGATACTATTAAAAAGCCGAAACTGGCCGGAAATGGCCTAATATGTACAAGACAGGATTCTCCGCATGCTCGTTGTAATGGAAGTACCATTCTTCGGGGATTGGCAGCGCGCAACGAGTTCTCTCACATCAGAATATCCTGCTATACGGCCCGTTTGTAATCACATAAAATGCCGGAGATGTCCGGAAACAATTAAACAACCGGAACAATTAAATAGCCGGAAATGTCCGGAAAAGGCCGAAGGTGTACAGAACCCGTTGCTCTGTATGCTCGTTGTAATGGTCGTACCATTTTTCGGGGATCGGCAGCGTGCAGCGAGTTCTCACACATCATAATATCCTGCGATACGACCCATTTTGAAACAATTAAAAACACGAAACTGGCCGGAAAAGGCCGAATATGTACAAGACAGGATTCTCCGCATGCTCGTTGTATTGGAAGTACCATTCTTCGGGGATTGGCAGCGCGCACCGAGTTCTCTCACATCAGAATATCCTGCTATACGGCCCGTTTTTAATCACATAAAATGCCGGAGATGTCCGGAAAAGGCCGAAGGTGTACAGAACCCGATACTCCGTTTGCTCGTTGTAATGGAAATACCATTTTTGGGGGGTTGGCAGAGAGCAACAGGTTCTTACACATCATAATAATCTGATATACGGCCCATTTTGAAACAATTAAAAAGCCGGAAATGTCCGGAAAAGGCCGAAGGTGTACAGAACCCGTTGCTCCGTATGCTCGTTGTAATGGGCGTACCATTTTTCGGGGATTGGAAGTGTGCAGCGAGATCTCACACATCATAATATCGTGCGATACGACCGTTTTTGAAACAATTAAAAAGCCGGAAATATCTGGAAAAGGCCGAAGGTGTACAGAACCCGATGCTCCGTATGCTCGTTGTAAGGGAAGGACCATTTTTGGGGGATTGGCAACGCTCAACGCGTTTTTACACATCATAATATCCTGCTATTCGGCCCGTTTTTGATCACTTAAAATGCCGGAAATGTCCGGAAAAGGCCTAAGGTGTACAGAACCTGATGCTCCGTATGCTCGTTGTAAGGGGCGTACCATTTCTCGGGGATTGGCAGCGCGTAACGTGTTCTCTCACATCATAATATCCTGATAAACGGCACATTTTGAAACAATTAAAAAGCCGGAAATGTCCGGAAAAGGCCGAAGGTGTACAGAACGCGTTGCTCCGTATGCTCGTTGTAGTGGGCGTACCATTTTTCGGGGATTGGCAGCGTGCAGCGAGTTCTCACACCTCATAATATCCTGCTATACGACTCATTTCGAAACTATTAAAAAGCCGAAACTGGCCGGAAGAGGCCGAATATGTACAAGACAGGATTCTCGTCATGCTCGTTGTAATGGAAGTACCATTCTTCGGGGATTTGCAGCGCGCAACGAGTTCCCTCACATCATAATATCCTGCTATACGGCCCGTTTTTAATCACATAAAATGCCGGAGATGTCCGGAAAAGGCCGAAGGTGTACAGAACCTGATGCTCCGTATGCTCGTTGTAAGGGGCGTACCATTTCTCGGGGATTGGCAACGCGTAACGAGTTCTCTCACATCATAATATCCTGAAATACGGCCCCTTTTGAAACAATTAAAAAGCCGGAAATGTCCGGAAAAGGCCGAAGGTGTACAGAACCCGTTGCTCCGTATGCTCGTTGTAATGGGCGTACCATTTTTCGGGGATTGGCAGCGTGCAGCGAGTTCTCACACCTCATAATATCCTGCGATACGACTCATTTTGAAACTATTAAAAAGCCGATACTGGCCGGAAAAGGCCGAATATGTACAAGACAGGATTCTCCGCATGCTCGTTGTAATGGAAGTACCATTCTTCGGGGATTGGCTGCGCGCAACGAGTTCTCTCACATCATAATATCCTGCGATACGACCCATTTTGAAACAATTAAAAAGCCGAAACTGGCCGGAAAAGGCCGAATATGTACAAGACAGGATTCTCCGGATGCTGGTGGTATTGGAAGTTCTATTCTTCGGGGATTGGCAGCGCGCACCGTGTTCTCTCACATCATAATATCCTGCTATTCGGCCCGTTTTTGATCACTTAAAATTCCGGAAATGTCCGGAAAAGGCCGAAGGTGTACAGAACCTGATGCTACGTATGCTCGTTGTAAGGGCCGTACCATTTCTCGGGGATTGGCAGCGCGTAACGCGTTCTCTCACATCATAATATCCTGCTATACGACCCGTTTTTAATCACATAAAATGCCGGAAATGTCCGGAAAAGGCCGAAGGTGTACAGAACCCGTTGCTCCGTATGCTCGTTGTAATGGAAGGACCATTTTTCGGGGATTGGCAGCGTGCAGCTAGTTCTCACACATCATAATATTCTGCGATACGACCCTTTTTGAAACAATTATAAAGCCGGAAAAATCCGGAAAAGGCCGAAGGTGTACAAAACCCGTTGCTCCGTATGCTCGTTGTAATGGAAGGACCATTTTTGGGGGATTGGCAGCGTGCAGCGAGTTCTCACACATCATAATATCCTGCGATACGACAAATTTTGAAACAAATAAAAAGACGAAACTGGCCGGAAAAGGCCGAATATGTACAAGACAGGATTCTCCGCATGCTCGTTTTATTGGAAGTACCACTCTTCGGGGATTGGCAGCGCGCACCGAGTTCCCTCACATCATAATATCCTGCTGTACGGCCCGTTTTTAATCACATAAAATGCCGGAGATGTCCGGAAAAGGCCGAAGGTGTACAGAACCCGATGCTCCGTTTGCTCGTTGTAATGGAAGTACCATTTTTGGGGGGTTGGCAGAGAGCAACAGGTTCTTACACATCATAATATCCTGATATACGGCCCATTTTGAAACAATTAAAAAGCCGGAAATGTACGGAAAAGGCCGAAGGTGTACAGAACCCGTTGCTCCGTATGCTCGTTGTAATGGAAGGACCATATTTGGGGGATTGGCAGCGTGCAGCGAGTTCTCACACATCATAATATCCTGCGGTACGACACGTTTTTAATCACATAAAATGCCGGAAATGTCCGGAAAAGGCCGAAGGTGTACAGAACCCGATGCTCCGTTTGCTCGTTGTAATGGAAGTACCATTTTTGGGGGGTTGGCAGAGAGCAACTGGCTCTTACACATCATAATAATCTGATATACGCCCCATTTTGAAACAATTAAAGAGCCTGAAATGTCCGGAAAAGGCCGAAGGTGTACAGAACCCGTTGCTCCGTATGCTCGTTGTAATGGGCGTACCATTTCTCGGGGATTGGCAGCGCGTAACGAGTTCTCTCACATCATAATATCCTGAAATACGGCCCATTTTGAAACAACTAAATAGCCGGAAATGTCCGGAAAAGGCCGAAGGTGTACAGAACCTGATGCTACGTATACTCGTTGTAAGGGGCGTACCATTTCTCGGGGATTGGCAGCGCGCAAAGAGGTCTCACACATCATAATATCCTGCGATACGACCCTTTTTGAAACAATTAAAAAGCGGGAAATATCCGGAAAAGGCTGAAGGTGTACAGAACCCGTTGCTCCGTATGCTCGTTGTAATGGGCGTACCATTTTTCGGGGATTGGCAGCGTGCAGCGTGTTCCCACACTTCATAATATCCTGCGATACGACCCATTTTGAAACTATTAAAAAGCCGAAACTGGCCGGAAAAGGCCGAATATGTACAAGACAGGATTCTCCGCATGCTCGTTGTAATGGATGTACCATTCTTCGGGGATTGGCAGCGCGCAACGAGTTCTCTCACATCATAATATCCTGCGATACGACCCATTTTGAAACAATTAAATAGCCGGAAATGTCCGGAAAATGCCGAACGTGTACATAACCCGTTGCTCCGTATGCTCGTTGTAATGGGCGTACCATTTTTCGGGGATTGGCAGCGTGCAGCGAGATCTCACACATCATAATATCCTGCGATACGACCCCTTTTTAATCACATAAAATGCCGGAAATGTCCGGAAAAGGCCGAAGGTGTACAGAACCCGTTGCTCCGTATGCTCGTTGTAATGGAAGGACCATTTTTCGGGGATTGGCAGCGTGCAGCTAGTTCTCACACATCATAATATCCTGCGATACGACCCGTTTTTAATCACATAAAATGCCGGAAATGTCCGGAAAAGGCCGAAGGTGTACAGAACCTGATGCTACGTATACTCGTTGTAAGGGGCGTACCATTTCTCGGGGATTGGCAGCGCGCAACGAGATCTCACACATCATAATATCCTGCGATACGACCCTTTTTGAAACAATTAAAAAGCCGGAAATATCCGGAAAAGGCCGAATATGTGCAAGACAGGATTCTCCGGATGCTGGTTGTATTGGAAGTACCATTCTTCGGGGATTGGCAGCGCGCACCGTGTTCTCTCACATCATAATATCCTGCTATTCGGCCCGTTTTTGATCACTTAAAATGCCGGAAATGTCCGGAAAAGGACGAAGGTGTACAGAACCTGATGCACCGTATGCTCGTTGTAAGGGCCGTACCATTTCTCGGGGATTGGCAGCGCGCGACGAGTTCTCTCACATCATAATATCCTGATATACGGCCCATTTTGAAACAATTAAAAAGCCGGAAATGTCCGGAAAAGGCCGAAGGTGTACAGAACCCGTTGCTCCCTTTGCTTGTTGTAATGGGCGTACCATTTTTCGGGGATTTCCAGCGTGCAGCCAGTTTTCACACCTCATAATATCCTGCGATACGACCCATTTTGAAACTATTAAAAAGCCGAAACTGGCCGGAAAAGGCCGAATATGTACAAGACAGGATTCTCCGCATGCTCGTTGTATTGGAAGTACCATTCTTCGGGGAATGGCAGCGCGCACCGAGTTCTCTCACACCATAATATCCTGCGATACGACCCGTTTTTAATCACATAAAATGCCGGAGATGTCCGGAAAAGGCCGAAGGTGTACAGAACCTGATGCTCCGTATGCTCGTTGTAAGGGGCGTACCATTTCTCGGGGATTGGCAGCGCGTAACGAATGCTCTCACATCATAATATCCTGCGATACGACCCTTTTTGAAACAATTAAAAAGCCGGAAATGTCCGGAAAATGCCAAAGGTGTACAGAACCCGTTGCTCCGTATGCTCGTTGTAATGGGCGTACCATATTTCGGGGATTGGCAGCGTGCAGCGAGTTCTCACACCTCATAATATCCTGCGATACGACCCATTTTGAAACTATTAAAAAGCCGAAACTGGCCGGAAAAGGCCGAATATGTACAAGACAGGATTCTCCGCATTCTCGTTGTAATGGATGTACCATTCTTCGGGGATTGGCAGCGCGCAACGAGTTCTCTCACATCATAATATCCTGCGATACGACCCATTTTGAAACTATTAAAAAGCCGAAACTGGCCGGAAAAGGCCGAATATGTACAAGACAGGATTCTCCGCATTCTCGTTGTAATGGTTGTACCATTCTTCGGGGATTGGCAGCGCGGAACGAGTTCTCTCACATCATAATATCCTGCGATACGACCCTTTTTGAAACAATTAAAAAGCCGGAAATATCCGGAAAAGGCCGAAGGTGTACAGAACCCGTTGCTCCGTATGCTCGTTGTAATGGGCGTACCATTTCTCGGGGATTGGCAGCGCGTAACGAGTTCTCTCACATCATAATATCCTGCGATACGACCCATTTTGAAACAATTAAAGAGCCGAAACTGGCCGGAAAAGGCCGAATTTGTACAAGACAGGATTCTCCGGATGCTGGTTGTATTGGAAGTTCTATTCTTCGGGGATTGGCAGCGCGCACCGTGTTCTCTCACATCATAATATCCTGCTATTCGGCCCGTTTTTGATCACTTAAAATGCCGGAAATGTCCGGAAAAGGTCGAAGGTGTACAGAACCTGATGCTCCGTATGCTCGTTGTAAGGGCCGTACCATTTCTCGGGGATTGGCAGCGCGTAACGTGTTCTCTCACATCATAATATCCTGCGATACGACCCGTTTTTAATCACATAAAATGCCGGAAATGTCCGGAAAAGGCCGAAGGTGTACAGAACCTGATGCTACGTATACTCGTTGTAAGGGGCGTACCATTTCTCGGGGATTGGCAGCGCGCAACGAGATCTCACACATCATAATCTCCTGCGATACGACCCTTTTTGAAACAATTAAAAAGCCGGAAATATCCGGAAAAGGCCGAAGGTGTACAGAACCCGTTGCTCCGTATGCTCGTTGTAATGGGCGTACTATTTTTCGGGGATTGGCAGCGTGCAGCGAGATCTCACACATCATAATATCCTGCGATACGACCCTTTTTGAAACAATTAAAAAGCGGGAAATATCCGGAAAAGGCTGAAGGTGTACAGAACCCGTTGCTCCGTATGCACGTTGTAATGGGCGTACCATTTTTCGGGGATTGGCAGCGTGCAGCGAGTTCTCACACTTCATAATATCCTGCGATACGACCCATTTTGAAACTATTAAAAAGCCGAAACTGGCCGGAAAAGGCCGAATATGTACAAGACAGGATTCTCCGCATGCTCGTTGTAATGGATGTACCATTCTTCGGGGATTGGCAGCGCGCAACGAGTACTCTCACATCATAATATCCTGCGATACGACCCATTTTGAAACAATTAAATAGCCGGAAATGTCCGGAAAATGCCGAACGTGTACAGAACCCGTTGCTCCGTATGCTCGTTGTAATGTAAGGACCATTTTTGGGGGATTTGCAGCGTGCAGCGAGTTCTCACACATCATAATATCCTGCGATAGGACCCGTTTTTAATCACATAAAATGCCGGAGATGTCCGGAAAAGGCCGAAGGTGTACAGAACCCAATGCTCCGTTTGCTCGTTGTAATGGAAGTACCATTTTTGGGGGGTTGGCAGAGAACAACTGGTTCTTACACATCATAATATCCTGATATACGGCCCGTTTTTGATCACTTAAAATGCCGGAAATGTCCGGAAAAGGCCGAAGGTGTACAGAACCTGATGCTCCGTATGCTCGTTGTAAGGGGCGTACCATTTCTCGGGGATTGGCAGGGCGTAACGAGTTCTCTCACATCATAATATCCTGAAATACGGCCCATTTTGAAACAATTAAAAAGCCGGAAATGTCCGGAAAATGCCGAAGGTGTACAGAACCCGTTGCTCCGTATGCTCGTTGTAATGGAAGGACCATTTTTGGGGGATTGGCAGCGTGCAGCGAGTTCTCACACATCATAATATCCTGCGATACGACCCATTTTGAAACAACTAAAAAGACGAAACTGGCCGGAAAAGGCCGATTATGTACAAGACAGGATTCTCCGCATGCTCGTTGTAATGGAAGTACCATTCTTCGGGGATTGGCAGCGCGCAACGAGTTCTCTCACATCATAATATCCTGCTATACGGCCCGTTTGTAATCACATAAAATGCCGGAGATGTCCGGAAAAGGCCGAAGGTGTACAGAACCCGATGCTCCGTTTGCTCGTGGTAATGGAAGTACCATTTTTCGGGGAAGGGCAGCGTGCAACGTGTTCTCACACATCATAATATCCTGCGATACGACCCATTTTGAAACAATTAAATAGCCGGAAATGTCCGGAAAAGGCCGAAGGTGTACAGAACCCGTTGCTCCGTATGCTCGTTGTAATGGTCGTACCATTTTTCGGGGATTGGCAGCGTGCAGCGAGTTCTCACACATCATAGTATCCTGCGATACGACCCATTTTGAAACAATTAAAAACACGAAACTGGCCGGAAAAGGCCGAATATGTACAAGACAGGATTCTCCGCATGCTCGTTGTATTGGAAGTACCATTCTTCGGGGATTGGCAGCGCGCACCGAGTTCTCTCACATCAGAATATCCTGCTATACGGCCCGTTTTTAATCACATAAAATGCCGGAGAAGTCCGGAAAAGGCCGAAGGTGTACAGAACCCGATACTCCGTTTGCTCGTTGTAATGGAAGTACCATTTTTGGGGGGTTGGCGGAGAGCAACTGGTTCTTACACATCATAATAATCTGATATACGGCCCATTTTGAAACAATTAAAAAGCCGGAAATGTCCGGAAAAGGCCGAAGGTGTACAGAACCCGTTGCTCCGTATGCTCGTTGTAATGGGCGTACCATTTTTCGGGGATTGGAAGTGTGCAGCGAGATCTCACACATCATAATATCGTGCGATACGACCATTTTTGAAACAATTAAAAAGCCGGAAATATCTGGAAAAGGCCGAAGGTGTTCAGAACCCGATGCGCCGTTTGCTCGTTGTAATGGAAGTACCATTTCTCGGGGATTGGCAGCGCGTAACGTGTTCTCTCACATCATAATATCCTGATAAACGGCACATTTTGAAACAATTAAAAAGCCGGAAATGTCCGGAAAAGGCCGAAGGTGTACAGAACCCGTTGCTCCGTATGCTCGTTGTAGTGGGCGTACCATTTTTCGGGGATTGGCAGCGTGCAACGAGTTCTCACACCTCATAATATCCTGCTATACGACTCATTTCGAAACTATTAAAAAGCCGAAACTGGCCGGAAGAGGCCGAATATGTACAAGACAGGATTCTCGTCATGCTCGTTGTAATGGAAGTACCATTCTTCGGGGATTTGCAGCGCGCAACGAGTTCCCTCACATCATAATATCCTGCTATACGGCCCGTTTTTAATCACATAAAATGCCGGAGATGTCCGGAAAAGGCCGAAGGTGTACAGAACCTGATGCTCCGTATGCTCGTTGTAAGGGGCGTACCATTTCTCGGGGATTGGCAACGCGTAACGAGTTCTCTCACATCATAATATCCTGAAATACGGCCCCTTTTGAAACAATTAAAAAGCCGGAAATGTCCGGAAAAGGCCGAAGGTGTACAGAACCTGATGCTCCGTATGCTCGTTGTAAGGTGCGTACCATTTCTCGGGGATTGGCAGCGCATAGCCAATTCTCTCACATCATAATATCCTGCTATTCGGCCCGTTTTTGATCACTTAAAATGCCGGAAATGTCCGGAAAATGCCGAAGGTGTACAGAACCTGATGCTCCGTATGCTCGTTGTAAGGGCCGTACCATTTCTCGGGGATTGGCAGCGCGTAACGTGTTCTCTCACATCATAATATCATGCGATACGACCCATTTTGAAACAATTAAAAAGACGAAACTGGCCGGAAAAGGCCGAATATGTACAAGACAGGATTCTCCGCATGCTCGTTGTAATGGAAGTACCATTCTTCGGGGATTGGCAGCGCGCAACGAGTTCTCTCTCATCATAATATCCTGATATACGGCCCATTTTGAAACAATTAAAAAGCCGGAAATGTCCGGAAAAGGCCGAAGGTGTACAGAACCCGTTCCTCCGTATGCTTGTTGTAATGGGCGTACCATTTTTCGGGGATTTCCAGCGTGCAGCCAGTTTTCACACCTCATAATATCCTGCGATACGACCCATTTTGAAACTATTAAAAAGCCGAAACTGGCCGGAAAAGGCCGAATATGTACAAGACAGGATTCTCCGCATGCTCGTTGTAATGGATGTACCATTCTTCGGGGATTGGCAGCGCGCAACGAGTTCTCTCACATCATAATATCCTGCGATACGACCCATTTTGAAACAATTAAATAGCCGGAAATGTCCGGAAAATGCCGAACGTGTACATAACCCGTTGCTCCGTATGCTCGTTGTAATGGGCGTACCATTTTTCGGGGATTGGCAGCGTGCAGCGAGATCTCACACATCATAATATCCTGCGATACGACCCCTTTTTAATCACATAAAATGCCGGAAATGTCCGGAAAAGGCCGAAGGTGTACAGAACCCGTTGCTCCGTATGCTCGTTGTAATGGAAGGACCATTTTTCGGGGATTGGCAGCGTGCAGCTAGTTCTCACACATCATAATATCCTGCGATACGACCCGTTTTTAATCACATAAAATGCCGGAAATGTCCGGAAAAGGCCGAAGGTGTACAGAACCTGATGCTACGTATACTCGTTGTAAGGGGCGTACCATTTCTCGGGGATTGGCAGCGCGCAACGAGATCTCACACATCATAATATCCTGCGATACGACCCTTTTTGAAACAATTAAAAAGCCGGAAATATCCGGAAAAGGCCGAATATGTGCAAGACAGGATTCTCCGGATGCTGGTTGTATTGGAAGTACCATTCTTCGGGGATTGGCAGCGCGCACCGTGTTCTCTCACATCATAATATCCTGCTATTCGGCCCGTTTTTGATCACTTAAAATGCCGGAAATGTCCGGAAAAGGACGAAGGTGTACAGAACCTGATGCACCGTATGCTCGTTGTAAGGGCCGTACCATTTCTCGGGGATTGGCAGCGCGCGACGAGTTCTCTCACATCATAATATCCTGATATACGGCCCATTTTGAAACAATTAAAAAGCCGGAAATGTCCGGAAAAGGCCGAAGGTGTACAGAACCCGTTGCTCCCTTTGCTTGTTGTAATGGGCGTACCATTTTTCGGGGATTTCCAGCGTGCAGCCAGTTTTCACACCTCATAATATCCTGCGATACGACCCATTTTGAAACTATTAAAAAGCCGAAACTGGCCGGAAAAGGCCGAATATGTACAAGACAGGATTCTCCGCATGCTCGTTGTATTGGAAGTACCATTCTTCGGGGAATGGCAGCGCGCACCGAGTTCTCTCACACCATAATATCCTGCGATACGACCCGTTTTTAATCACATAAAATGCCGGAGATGTCCGGAAAAGGCCGAAGGTGTACAGAACCTGATGCTCCGTATGCTCGTTGTAAGGGGCGTACCATTTCTCGGGGATTGGCAGCGCGTAACGAATGCTCTCACATCATAATATCCTGCGATACGACCCTTTTTGAAACAATTAAAAAGCCGGAAATGTCCGGAAAATGCCAAAGGTGTACAGAACCCGTTGCTCCGTATGCTCGTTGTAATGGGCGTACCATATTTCGGGGATTGGCAGCGTGCAGCGAGTTCTCACACCTCATAATATCCTGCGATACGACCCATTTTGAAACTATTAAAAAGCCGAAACTGGCCGGAAAAGGCCGAATATGTACAAGACAGGATTCTCCGCATTCTCGTTGTAATGGATGTACCATTCTTCGGGGATTGGCAGCGCGCAACGAGTTCTCTCACATCATAATATCCTGCGATACGACCCATTTTGAAACTATTAAAAAGCCGAAACTGGCCGGAAAAGGCCGAATATGTACAAGACAGGATTCTCCGCATTCTCGTTGTAATGGTTGTACCATTCTTCGGGGATTGGCAGCGCGGAACGAGTTCTCTCACATCATAATATCCTGCGATACGACCCTTTTTGAAACAATTAAAAAGCCGGAAATATCCGGAAAAGGCCGAAGGTGTACAGAACCCGTTGCTCCGTATGCTCGTTGTAATGGGCGTACCATTTCTCGGGGATTGGCAGCGCGTAACGAGTTCTCTCACATCATAATATCCTGCGATACGACCCATTTTGAAACAATTAAAGAGCCGAAACTGGCCGGAAAAGGCCGAATTTGTACAAGACAGGATTCTCCGGATGCTGGTTGTATTGGAAGTTCTATTCTTCGGGGATTGGCAGCGCGCACCGTGTTCTCTCACATCATAATATCCTGCTATTCGGCCCGTTTTTGATCACTTAAAATGCCGGAAATGTCCGGAAAAGGTCGAAGGTGTACAGAACCTGATGCTCCGTATGCTCGTTGTAAGGGCCGTACCATTTCTCGGGGATTGGCAGCGCGTAACGTGTTCTCTCACATCATAATATCCTGCGATACGACCCGTTTTTAATCACATAAAATGCCGGAAATGTCCGGAAAAGGCCGAAGGTGTACAGAACCTGATGCTACGTATACTCGTTGTAAGGGGCGTACCATTTCTCGGGGATTGGCAGCGCGCAACGAGATCTCACACATCATAATCTCCTGCGATACGACCCTTTTTGAAACAATTAAAAAGCCGGAAATATCCGGAAAAGGCCGAAGGTGTACAGAACCCGTTGCTCCGTATGCTCGTTGTAATGGGCGTACTATTTTTCGGGGATTGGCAGCGTGCAGCGAGATCTCACACATCATAATATCCTGCGATACGACCCTTTTTGAAACAATTAAAAAGCGGGAAATATCCGGAAAAGGCTGAAGGTGTACAGAACCCGTTGCTCCGTATGCACGTTGTAATGGGCGTACCATTTTTCGGGGATTGGCAGCGTGCAGCGAGTTCTCACACTTCATAATATCCTGCGATACGACCCATTTTGAAACTATTAAAAAGCCGAAACTGGCCGGAAAAGGCCGAATATGTACAAGACAGGATTCTCCGCATGCTCGTTGTAATGGATGTACCATTCTTCGGGGATTGGCAGCGCGCAACGAGTACTCTCACATCATAATATCCTGCGATACGACCCATTTTGAAACAATTAAATAGCCGGAAATGTCCGGAAAATGCCGAACGTGTACAGAACCCGTTGCTCCGTATGCTCGTTGTAATGTAAGGACCATTTTTGGGGGATTTGCAGCGTGCAGCGAGTTCTCACACATCATAATATCCTGCGATAGGACCCGTTTTTAATCACATAAAATGCCGGAGATGTCCGGAAAAGGCCGAAGGTGTACAGAACCCAATGCTCCGTTTGCTCGTTGTAATGGAAGTACCATTTTTGGGGGGTTGGCAGAGAACAACTGGTTCTTACACATCATAATATCCTGATATACGGCCCGTTTTTGATCACTTAAAATGCCGGAAATGTCCGGAAAAGGCCGAAGGTGTACAGAACCTGATGCTCCGTATGCTCGTTGTAAGGGGCGTACCATTTCTCGGGGATTGGCAGGGCGTAACGAGTTCTCTCACATCATAATATCCTGAAATACGGCCCATTTTGAAACAATTAAAAAGCCGGAAATGTCCGGAAAATGCCGAAGGTGTACAGAACCCGTTGCTCCGTATGCTCGTTGTAATGGAAGGACCATTTTTGGGGGATTGGCAGCGTGCAGCGAGTTCTCACACATCATAATATCCTGCGATACGACCCATTTTGAAACAACTAAAAAGACGAAACTGGCCGGAAAAGGCCGATTATGTACAAGACAGGATTCTCCGCATGCTCGTTGTAATGGAAGTACCATTCTTCGGGGATTGGCAGCGCGCAACGAGTTCTCTCACATCATAATATCCTGCTATACGGCCCGTTTGTAATCACATAAAATGCCGGAGATGTCCGGAAAAGGCCGAAGGTGTACAGAACCCGATGCTCCGTTTGCTCGTGGTAATGGAAGTACCATTTTTCGGGGAAGGGCAGCGTGCAACGTGTTCTCACACATCATAATATCCTGCGATACGACCCATTTTGAAACAATTAAATAGCCGGAAATGTCCGGAAAAGGCCGAAGGTGTACAGAACCCGTTGCTCCGTATGCTCGTTGTAATGGTCGTACCATTTTTCGGGGATTGGCAGCGTGCAGCGAGTTCTCACACATCATAGTATCCTGCGATACGACCCATTTTGAAACAATTAAAAACACGAAACTGGCCGGAAAAGGCCGAATATGTACAAGACAGGATTCTCCGCATGCTCGTTGTATTGGAAGTACCATTCTTCGGGGATTGGCAGCGCGCACCGAGTTCTCTCACATCAGAATATCCTGCTATACGGCCCGTTTTTAATCACATAAAATGCCGGAGAAGTCCGGAAAAGGCCGAAGGTGTACAGAACCCGATACTCCGTTTGCTCGTTGTAATGGAAGTACCATTTTTGGGGGGTTGGCGGAGAGCAACTGGTTCTTACACATCATAATAATCTGATATACGGCCCATTTTGAAACAATTAAAAAGCCGGAAATGTCCGGAAAAGGCCGAAGGTGTACAGAACCCGTTGCTCCGTATGCTCGTTGTAATGGGCGTACCATTTTTCGGGGATTGGAAGTGTGCAGCGAGATCTCACACATCATAATATCGTGCGATACGACCATTTTTGAAACAATTAAAAAGCCGGAAATATCTGGAAAAGGCCGAAGGTGTTCAGAACCCGATGCGCCGTTTGCTCGTTGTAATGGAAGTACCATTTCTCGGGGATTGGCAGCGCGTAACGTGTTCTCTCACATCATAATATCCTGATAAACGGCACATTTTGAAACAATTAAAAAGCCGGAAATGTCCGGAAAAGGCCGAAGGTGTACAGAACCCGTTGCTCCGTATGCTCGTTGTAGTGGGCGTACCATTTTTCGGGGATTGGCAGCGTGCAACGAGTTCTCACACCTCATAATATCCTGCTATACGACTCATTTCGAAACTATTAAAAAGCCGAAACTGGCCGGAAGAGGCCGAATATGTACAAGACAGGATTCTCGTCATGCTCGTTGTAATGGAAGTACCATTCTTCGGGGATTTGCAGCGCGCAACGAGTTCCCTCACATCATAATATCCTGCTATACGGCCCGTTTTTAATCACATAAAATGCCGGAGATGTCCGGAAAAGGCCGAAGGTGTACAGAACCTGATGCTCCGTATGCTCGTTGTAAGGGGCGTACCATTTCTCGGGGATTGGCAACGCGTAACGAGTTCTCTCACATCATAATATCCTGAAATACGGCCCCTTTTGAAACAATTAAAAAGCCGGAAATGTCCGGAAAAGGCCGAAGGTGTACAGAACCTGATGCTCCGTATGCTCGTTGTAAGGTGCGTACCATTTCTCGGGGATTGGCAGCGCATAGCCAATTCTCTCACATCATAATATCCTGCTATTCGGCCCGTTTTTGATCACTTAAAATGCCGGAAATGTCCGGAAAATGCCGAAGGTGTACAGAACCTGATGCTCCGTATGCTCGTTGTAAGGGCCGTACCATTTCTCGGGGATTGGCAGCGCGTAACGTGTTCTCTCACATCATAATATCATGCGATACGACCCATTTTGAAACAATTAAAAAGACGAAACTGGCCGGAAAAGGCCGAATATGTACAAGACAGGATTCTCCGCATGCTCGTTGTAATGGAAGTACCATTCTTCGGGGATTGGCAGCGCGCAACGAGTTCTCTCTCATCATAATATCCTGATATACGGCCCATTTTGAAACAATTAAAAAGCCGGAAATGTCCGGAAAAGGCCGAAGGTGTACAGAACCCGTTCCTCCGTATGCTTGTTGTAATGGGCGTACCATTTTTCGGGGATTTCCAGCGTGCAGCCAGTTTTCACACCTCATAATATCCTGCGATACGACCCATTTTGAAACTATTAAAAAGCCGAAACTGGCCGGAAAAGGCCGAATATGTACAAGACAGGATTCTCCGCATGCTCGTTGTAATGGATGTACCATTCTTCGGGGATTGGCAGCGCGCAACGAGTTCTCTCACATCATAATATCCTGCGATACGACCCATTTTGAAACAATTAAATAGCCGGAAATGTCCGGAAAATGCCGAACGTGTACATAACCCGTTGCTCCGTATGCTCGTTGTAATGGGCGTACCATTTTTCGGGGATTGGCAGCGTGCAGCGAGATCTCACACATCATAATATCCTGCGATACGACCCCTTTTTAATCACATAAAATGCCGGAAATGTCCGGAAAAGGCCGAAGGTGTACAGAACCCGTTGCTCCGTATGCTCGTTGTAATGGAAGGACCATTTTTCGGGGATTGGCAGCGTGCAGCTAGTTCTCACACATCATAATATCCTGCGATACGACCCGTTTTTAATCACATAAAATGCCGGAAATGTCCGGAAAAGGCCGAAGGTGTACAGAACCTGATGCTACGTATACTCGTTGTAAGGGGCGTACCATTTCTCGGGGATTGGCAGCGCGCAACGAGATCTCACACATCATAATATCCTGCGATACGACCCTTTTTGAAACAATTAAAAAGCCGGAAATATCCGGAAAAGGCCGAATATGTGCAAGACAGGATTCTCCGGATGCTGGTTGTATTGGAAGTACCATTCTTCGGGGATTGGCAGCGCGCACCGTGTTCTCTCACATCATAATATCCTGCTATTCGGCCCGTTTTTGATCACTTAAAATGCCGGAAATGTCCGGAAAAGGACGAAGGTGTACAGAACCTGATGCACCGTATGCTCGTTGTAAGGGCCGTACCATTTCTCGGGGATTGGCAGCGCGCGACGAGTTCTCTCACATCATAATATCCTGATATACGGCCCATTTTGAAACAATTAAAAAGCCGGAAATGTCCGGAAAAGGCCGAAGGTGTACAGAACCCGTTGCTCCCTTTGCTTGTTGTAATGGGCGTACCATTTTTCGGGGATTTCCAGCGTGCAGCCAGTTTTCACACCTCATAATATCCTGCGATACGACCCATTTTGAAACTATTAAAAAGCCGAAACTGGCCGGAAAAGGCCGAATATGTACAAGACAGGATTCTCCGCATGCTCGTTGTATTGGAAGTACCATTCTTCGGGGAATGGCAGCGCGCACCGAGTTCTCTCACACCATAATATCCTGCGATACGACCCGTTTTTAATCACATAAAATGCCGGAGATGTCCGGAAAAGGCCGAAGGTGTACAGAACCTGATGCTCCGTATGCTCGTTGTAAGGGGCGTACCATTTCTCGGGGATTGGCAGCGCGTAACGAATGCTCTCACATCATAATATCCTGCGATACGACCCTTTTTGAAACAATTAAAAAGCCGGAAATGTCCGGAAAATGCCAAAGGTGTACAGAACCCGTTGCTCCGTATGCTCGTTGTAATGGGCGTACCATATTTCGGGGATTGGCAGCGTGCAGCGAGTTCTCACACCTCATAATATCCTGCGATACGACCCATTTTGAAACTATTAAAAAGCCGAAACTGGCCGGAAAAGGCCGAATATGTACAAGACAGGATTCTCCGCATTCTCGTTGTAATGGATGTACCATTCTTCGGGGATTGGCAGCGCGCAACGAGTTCTCTCACATCATAATATCCTGCGATACGACCCATTTTGAAACTATTAAAAAGCCGAAACTGGCCGGAAAAGGCCGAATATGTACAAGACAGGATTCTCCGCATTCTCGTTGTAATGGTTGTACCATTCTTCGGGGATTGGCAGCGCGGAACGAGTTCTCTCACATCATAATATCCTGCGATACGACCCTTTATGAAACAATTAAAAAGCGGGAAATATCCGGAAAAGGCTGAAGGTGTACAGAACCCGTTGCTCCGTATGCTCGTTGTAATGGGCGTACCATTTTTCGGGGATTGGCAGCGCGCAAAGAGTTCTCTCACATCATAATATCCTGCGATACGACCCATTTTGAAGCAATTAAATAGCCGGAAATGTCCGGAAAATGCCGAACGTGTACATAACCCGTTGCTCCGTATGCTCGTTGTAATGGGCGTACCATTTTTCGGGGATTGGCAGCGTGCAGCGAGATCTCACACATCATAATATCCTGCGATACGACCCGTTTTTAATCACATAAAATGCCGGAAATGTCCAAAAAAGGCCGAAGGTGTACAGAACCCGTTGCTCCGTATGCTCGTTGTAATGGAAGGACCATTTTTCGGGGATTGGCAGCGTGCAGCTAGTTCTCACACATCATAATATCCTGCGATACGACCCGTTTTTAATCACATAAAATGCCGGAAATGTCCGGAAAAGGACGAAGGTGTACAGAACCTGATGCTACGTATACTCGTTGTAAGGGGCGTACCATTTCTCGGGGATTGGCAGCGCGCAACGAGATCTCACACATCATAATATCCTGCGATACGACCCTTTTTGAAACAATTAAAAAGCCGGAAATATCCGGAAAAGGCCGAAGGTGTACAGAACCCGTTGCTCCGTATGCTCGTTGTAATGGGCGTACCATTTTTCGGGGATTGGCAGCGTGCAGCGAGATCTCACACATCATAATATCCTGCGATACGACCCTTTTTGAAACAATTAAAAAGCGGGAAATATCCGGAAAAGGCTGAAGGTGTACAGAACCCGTTGCTCCGTATGCTCGTTGTAATGGGCGTACCATTTTTCGGGGATTGGCAGCGTGCAGCGAGCTCTCACACTTCATAATATCCTGCGATACGACCCATTTTGAAACTATTAAAAAGCCGAAACTGGCCGGAAAAGGCCGAATATGTACAAGACAGGATTCTCCGCATGCTCGTTGTAATGGATGTACCATTCTTCGGGGATTGGCAGCGCGCAACGAGTACTCTCACATCATAATATCCTGCGATACGACCCATTTTGAAACAATTAAATAGCCGGAAATGTCCGGAAAATGCCGAACGTGTACAGAACCCGTTGCTCCGTATGCTCGTTGTAATGTAAGGACCATTTTTGGGGGATTTGCAGCGTGCAGCGAGTTCTCACACATCATAATATCCTGCGATAGGACCCGTTTTTAATCACATAAAATGCCGGAGATGTCCGGAAAAGGCCGAAGGTGTACAGAACCCAATGCTCCGTTTGCTCGTTGTAATGGAAGTACCATTTTTGGGGGGTTGGCAGAGAACAACTGGTTCTTACACATCATAATATCCTGATATACGGCCCGTTTTTGATCACTTAAAATGCCGGAAATGTCCGGAAAAGGCCGAAGGTGTACAGAACCTGATGCTCCGTATGCTCGTTGTAAGGGGCGTACCATTTCTCGGGGATTGGCAGGGCGTAACGAGTTCTCTCACATCATAATATCCTGAAATACGGCCCATTTTGAAACAATTAAAAAGCCGGAAATGTCCGGAAAATGCCGAAGGTGTACAGAACCCGTTGCTCCGTATGCTCGTTGTAATGGAAGGACCATTTTTGGGGGATTGGCAGCGTGCAGCGAGTTCTCACACATCATAATATCCTGCGATACGACCCATTTTGAAACAACTAAAAAGACGAAACTGGCCGGAAAAGGCCGATTATGTACAAGACAGGATTCTCCGCATGCTCGTTGTAATGGAAGTACCATTCTTCGGGGATTGGCAGCGCGCAACGAGTTCTCTCACATCATAATATCCTGCTATACGGCCCGTTTGTAATCACATAAAATGCCGGAGATGTCCGGAAAAGGCCGAAGGTGTACAGAACCCGATGCTCCGTTTGCTCGTGGTAATGGAAGTACCATTTTTCGGGGAAGGGCAGCGTGCAACGTGTTCTCACACATCATAATATCCTGCGATACGACCCATTTTGAAACAATTAAATAGCCGGAAATGTCCGGAAAAGGCCGAAGGTGTACAGAACCCGTTGCTCCGTATGCTCGTTGTAATGATCGTACCATTTTTCGGGGATTGGCAGCGTGCAGCGAGTTCTCACACATCATAGTATCCTGCGATACGACCCATTTTGAAACAATTAAAAACACGAAACTGGCCGGAAAAGGCCGAATATGTACAAGACAGGATTCTCCGCATGCTCGTTGTATTGGAAGTACCATTCTTCGGGGATTGGCAGCGCGCACCGAGTTCTCTCACATCAGAATATCCTGCTATACGGCCCGTTTTTAATCACATAAAATGCCGGAGAAGTCCGGAAAAGGCCGAAGGTGTACAGAACCCGATACTCCGTTTGCTCGTTGTAATGGAAGTACCATTTTTGGGGGGTTGGCGGAGAGCAACTGGTTCTTACACATCATAATAATCTGATATACGGCCCATTTTGAAACAATTAAAAAGCCGGAAATGTCCGGAAAAGGCCGAAGGTGTACAGAACCCGTTGCTCCGTATGCTCGTTGTAATGGGCGTACCATTTTTCGGGGATTGGAAGTGTGCAGCGAGATCTCACACATCATAATATCGTGCGATACGACCATTTTTGAAACAATTAAAAAGCCGGAAATATCTGGAAAAGGCCGAAGGTGTTCAGAACCCGATGCGCCGTTTGCTCGTTGTAATGGAAGTACCATTTCTCGGGGATTGGCAGCGCGTAACGTGTTCTCTCACATCATAATATCCTGATAAACGGCACATTTTGAAACAATTAAAAAGCCGGAAATGTCCGGAAAAGGCCGAAGGTGTACAGAACCCGTTGCTCCGTATGCTCGTTGTAGTGGGCGTACCATTTTTCGGGGATTGGCAGCGTGCAACGAGTTCTCACACCTCATAATATCCTGCTATACGACTCATTTCGAAACTATTAAAAAGCCGAAACTGGCCGGAAGAGGCCGAATATGTACAAGACAGGATTCTCGTCATGCTCGTTGTAATGGAAGTACCATTCTTCGGGGATTTGCAGCGCGCAACGAGTTCCCTCACATCATAATATCCTGCTATACGGCCCGTTTTTAATCACATAAAATGCCGGAGATGTCCGGAAAAGGCCGAAGGTGTACAGAACCTGATGCTCCGTATGCTCGTTGTAAGGGGCGTACCATTTCTCGGGGATTGGCAACGCGTAACGAGTTCTCTCACATCATAATATCCTGAAATACGGCCCCTTTTGAAACAATTAAAAAGCCGGAAATGTCCGGAAAAGGCCGAAGGTGTACAGAACCTGATGCTCCGTATGCTCGTTGTAAGGTGCGTACCATTTCTCGGGGATTGGCAGCGCATAGCCAATTCTCTCACATCATAATATCCTGCTATTCGGCCCGTTTTTGATCACTTAAAATGCCGGAAATGTCCGGAAAATGCCGAAGGTGTACAGAACCTGATGCTCCGTATGCTCGTTGTAAGGGCCGTACCATTTCTCGGGGATTGGCAGCGCGTAACGTGTTCTCTCACATCATAATATCATGCGATACGACCCATTTTGAAACAATTAAAAAGACGAAACTGGCCGGAAAAGGCCGAATATGTACAAGACAGGATTCTCCGCATGCTCGTTGTAATGGAAGTACCATTCTTCGGGGATTGGCAGCGCGCAACGAGTTCTCTCTCATCATAATATCCTGATATACGGCCCATTTTGAAACAATTAAAAAGCCGGAAATGTCCGGAAAAGGCCGAAGGTGTACAGAACCCGTTCCTCCGTATGCTTGTTGTAATGGGCGTACCATTTTTCGGGGATTTCCAGCGTGCAGCCAGTTTTCACACCTCATAATATCCTGCGATACGACCCATTTTGAAACTATTAAAAAGCCGAAACTGGCCGGAAAAGGCCGAATATGTACAAGACAGGATTCTCCGCATGCTCGTTGTAATGGATGTACCATTCTTCGGGGATTGGCAGCGCGCAACGAGTTCTCTCACATCATAATATCCTGCGATACGACCCATTTTGAAACAATTAAATAGCCGGAAATGTCCGGAAAATGCCGAACGTGTACATAACCCGTTGCTCCGTATGCTCGTTGTAATGGGCGTACCATTTTTCGGGGATTGGCAGCGTGCAGCGAGATCTCACACATCATAATATCCTGCGATACGACCCCTTTTTAATCACATAAAATGCCGGAAATGTCCGGAAAAGGCCGAAGGTGTACAGAACCCGTTGCTCCGTATGCTCGTTGTAATGGAAGGACCATTTTTCGGGGATTGGCAGCGTGCAGCTAGTTCTCACACATCATAATATCCTGCGATACGACCCGTTTTTAATCACATAAAATGCCGGAAATGTCCGGAAAAGGCCGAAGGTGTACAGAACCTGATGCTACGTATACTCGTTGTAAGGGGCGTACCATTTCTCGGGGATTGGCAGCGCGCAACGAGATCTCACACATCATAATATCCTGCGATACGACCCTTTTTGAAACAATTAAAAAGCCGGAAATATCCGGAAAAGGCCGAATATGTGCAAGACAGGATTCTCCGGATGCTGGTTGTATTGGAAGTACCATTCTTCGGGGATTGGCAGCGCGCACCGTGTTCTCTCACATCATAATATCCTGCTATTCGGCCCGTTTTTGATCACTTAAAATGCCGGAAATGTCCGGAAAAGGACGAAGGTGTACAGAACCTGATGCACCGTATGCTCGTTGTAAGGGCCGTACCATTTCTCGGGGATTGGCAGCGCGCGACGAGTTCTCTCACATCATAATATCCTGATATACGGCCCATTTTGAAACAATTAAAAAGCCGGAAATGTCCGGAAAAGGCCGAAGGTGTACAGAACCCGTTGCTCCCTTTGCTTGTTGTAATGGGCGTACCATTTTTCGGGGATTTCCAGCGTGCAGCCAGTTTTCACACCTCATAATATCCTGCGATACGACCCATTTTGAAACTATTAAAAAGCCGAAACTGGCCGGAAAAGGCCGAATATGTACAAGACAGGATTCTCCGCATGCTCGTTGTATTGGAAGTACCATTCTTCGGGGAATGGCAGCGCGCACCGAGTTCTCTCACACCATAATATCCTGCGATACGACCCGTTTTTAATCACATAAAATGCCGGAGATGTCCGGAAAAGGCCGAAGGTGTACAGAACCTGATGCTCCGTATGCTCGTTGTAAGGGGCGTACCATTTCTCGGGGATTGGCAGCGCGTAACGAATGCTCTCACATCATAATATCCTGCGATACGACCCTTTTTGAAACAATTAAAAAGCCGGAAATGTCCGGAAAATGCCAAAGGTGTACAGAACCCGTTGCTCCGTATGCTCGTTGTAATGGGCGTACCATATTTCGGGGATTGGCAGCGTGCAGCGAGTTCTCACACCTCATAATATCCTGCGATACGACCCATTTTGAAACTATTAAAAAGCCGAAACTGGCCGGAAAAGGCCGAATATGTACAAGACAGGATTCTCCGCATTCTCGTTGTAATGGATGTACCATTCTTCGGGGATTGGCAGCGCGCAACGAGTTCTCTCACATCATAATATCCTGCGATACGACCCATTTTGAAACTATTAAAAAGCCGAAACTGGCCGGAAAAGGCCGAATATGTACAAGACAGGATTCTCCGCATTCTCGTTGTAATGGTTGTACCATTCTTCGGGGATTGGCAGCGCGGAACGAGTTCTCTCACATCATAATATCCTGCGATACGACCCTTTTTGAAACAATTAAAAAGCGGGAAATATCCGGAAAAGGCTGAAGGTGTACAGAACCCGTTGCTCCGTATGCTCGTTGTAATGGGCGTACCATTTTTCGGGGATTGGCAGCGCGCAAAGAGTTCTCTCACATCATAATATCCTGCGATACGACCCATTTTGAAGCAATTAAATAGCCGGAAATGTCCGGAAAATGCCGAACGTGTACATAACCCGTTGCTCCGTATGCTCGTTGTAATGGGCGTACCATTTTTCGGGGATTGGCAGCGTGCAGCGAGATCTCACACATCATAATATCCTGCGATACGACCCGTTTTTAATCACATAAAATGCCGGAAATGTCCAAAAAAGGCCGAAGGTGTACAGAACCCGTTGCTCCGTATGCTCGTTGTAATGGAAGGACCATTTTTCGGGGATTGGCAGCGTGCAGCTAGTTCTCACACATCATAATATCCTGCGATACGACCCGTTTTTAATCACATAAAATGCCGGAAATGTCCGGAAAAGGACGAAGGTGTACAGAACCTGATGCTACGTATACTCGTTGTAAGGGGCGTACCATTTCTCGGGGATTGGCAGCGCGCAACGAGATCTCACACATCATAATATCCTGCGATACGACCCTTTTTGAAACAATTAAAAAGCCGGAAATATCCGGAAAAGGCCGAAGGTGTACAGAACCCGTTGCTCCGTATGCTCGTTGTAATGGGCGTACCATTTTTCGGGGATTGGCAGCGTGCAGCGAGATCTCACACATCATAATATCCTGCGATACGACCCTTTTTGAAACAATTAAAAAGCGGGAAATATCCGGAAAAGGCTGAAGGTGTACAGAACCCGTTGCTCCGTATGCTCGTTGTAATGGGCGTACCATTTTTCGGGGATTGGCAGCGTGCAGCGAGCTCTCACACTTCATAATATCCTGCGATACGACCCATTTTGAAACTATTAAAAAGCCGAAACTGGCCGGAAAAGGCCGAATATGTACAAGACAGGATTCTCCGCATGCTCGTTGTAATGGATGTACCATTCTTCGGGGATTGGCAGCGCGCAACGAGTACTCTCACATCATAATATCCTGCGATACGACCCATTTTGAAACAATTAAATAGCCGGAAATGTCCGGAAAATGCCGAACGTGTACAGAACCCGTTGCTCCGTATGCTCGTTGTAATGTAAGGACCATTTTTGGGGGATTGGCAGCGTGCAGAGAGTTCTCACACATCATAATATCCTACGATACGACCCGTTTTTAATCACATAAAATGCCGGAGATGTCCGGAAAAGGCGGAAGGTGTACAGAACCCAATGCTCCGTTTGCTCGTTGTAGTGGAAGTACCATTTTTGGGGGGCTGGCAGAGAGCAACTGGTTCTTTCACATCATAATATCCTGATATACGGCCCATTTTGAAACAATTAAAAAGCCGGAAATGTCCGGAAAAGGCCGAAGGTGTACAGAACCCGTTGCTCCGTATGCTCGTTGTAGTGGGCGTACCATTTTTCGGGGATTGGCAGCGTGCAGCGAGATCTCACACATCATAATATCCTGCGATACGACCCTTTTTGAAACAATTATAAAGCCGGAAAAATCCGGAAAAGGCCGAAGGTGTACAAAACCCGTTGCTCCGTATGCTCGTTGTAATGGGAGGACCATTTTTGGGGGATTGGCAACGCTCAACGCGTTTTTACACATCATAATATCCTGCTATTCGGCCCATTTTTGATCACATAAAATGCCGGAAATGTCCGGAAAAGGCCGAAGGTGTACAGAACCTGATGCTCCGTATGCTCGTTGTAATGGAAGTACCATTCTTCGGGGATTGGCACCGCGCAACGAGTTCTCTCACATCATAATATCCCGCGATACGACCCATTTTGAAACAATTAAAAAGCCGGAAATGTCCGGAAAATGCCGAACGTGTACAGAACCCGTTGCTCCGTATGCTCGTTGTAATGTAAGGACCATTTTTGGGGGATTGGCAGCGTGCAGCGAGTTCTCACACATCATAATATCCTGCGATACGACAAATTTTGAAACAATTAAAAAGACGAAACTGGCCGGAAAAGGCCGAATATGTACAAGACAGGATTCTCCGCATGCCCGTTTTATTGGAAGTATAATTCGTCGGGGATTGGCAGCGCGCACCGAGTTCCCTCACATCATAATATCCTGCTATACGGCCCGTTTTTAATCACATAAAATGCCGGAGATGTCCGGAAAAGGCCGAAGGTGTACAGAACCCGATGCTCCGTTTGCTCGTTGTAATGAAAGTACCATTTTGGGGGGGTTGGCAGAGAGCAACTGGTTGTTACACATCATAATATCCTGATATACGGCCCATTTTGAAACAATTAAAAAGCCGGAAATGTCCGGAAAAGGCCGAAGGTGTACAGAACCTGATGCTCCGTATGCTCGTTGTAAGGGGCGTACCATTTCTCGGGGATTGGCAGCGCGTAACGAGTTCTCTCACATCATAATATCCTGAAATACGGCCCATTTTGAAACAACTAAAAAGCCGGAAATGTCCGGAAAAGGCCGAAGGTGTACAGAACCTGATGCTCCGTATGCTCGTTGTAATGGATGTACCATTCTTCGGGGATTGGCAGCGCGCAACGAGTTCTCTCACATCATAATATCCCGCGATACGACCCGTTTTTAATCACATAAAATGCCGGAAATGTCCGGAAAAGGCCGAAGGCGTACAGAACCCGTTGCTCCGTATGCTCGTTGTAATGGAAGGACCATTTTTCGGGGATTGGCAGCGTGCAGCGAGTTCTCACACATCATAATATCCTGCGATACGAGCCGTTTTTAATCACATAAAATGCCGGAAATGTCCGGAAAAGGCCGAAGGTGTACAGAACCTGATGCTCCGTATGCTCGTTGTAATGGAAGGACCATTCTTCGGGGATTGGCTGCGCGCAACGAGTTCTCTCACATCATAATATCCTGCGATTCGACCCATTTTGAAACAATTAAAAAGCCGGAAATGTCCGGAAAATGCCAAAGGTGTACAGAACACGTTCCTCCGTATGCTCGTTGTAATGGGCGTACCATTTTTCGGGAATTGGCAGCGTGCAGCGAGTTCTCACACCTCACAATATCCTGCCATACGACCCATTTTGAAACTATTAAAAAGCCGAAACTGGCCGGAAAAGGCCAAATATGTACAAGACAGGATTCTCCGCATGCTCGTTGTAATGGATGTACCATTCTTCGGGGATTGGCAGCGCGCAACGAGTTCTCTCACATCATAATATCCTGATAAACGGCACATTTTGAAACAATTAAAAAGCCGGAAATGTCCGGAAAAGGCCGAAGGTGTACAGAACCCGTTGCTCCGTATGCTCGTTGTAGTGGGCGTACCATTTTTCGGGAATTGGCAGCGTGCAGCGAGTTCTCACACCTCATAATATCCTGCTATACGACTCATTTCGAAACTATTAAAAAGCCGAAACTGGCCGGAAGAGGCCGAATATGTACAAGACAGGATTCTCGTCATGCTCGTTGTAATGGAAGTACCATTCTTCGGGGATTTGCAGCGCGCAACGAGTTCCCTCACATCATAATATCCTGCTATACGGCCCGTTTTTAATCACATAAAATGCCGGAGATGTCCGGAAAAGGCCGAAGGTGTACAGAACCTGATGCTCCGTATGCTCGTTTTAAGGGGCGTACCATTTCTCGGGGATTGGCAACGCGTAACGAGTTCTCTCACATCATAATATCCTGAAATACGGCCCCTTTTGAAACAATTAAAAAGCCGGAAATGTCCGGAAAAGGCCGAAGGTGTACAGAACCTGATGCTCCGTATGCTCGTTGTAAGGTGCGTACCATTTCTCGGGGATTGGCAGCGCGTAGCCAATTCTCTCACATCATAATATCCTGCTATTCGGCCCGTTTTTGATCACTTAAAATGCCGGAAATGTCCGGAAAATGCCGAAGGTGTACAGAACCTGATGCTCCGTATGCTCGTTGTAAGGGCCGTACCATTTCTCGGGGATTGGCAGCGCGTAACGTGTTCTCTCACATCATAATATCATGCGATACGACCCATTTTGAAACAATTAAAAAGACGAAACTGGCCGGAAAAGGCCGAATATGTACAAGACAGGATTCTCCGCATGCTCGTTGTAATGGAAGTACCATTCTTCGGGGATTGGCAGCGCGCAACGAGTTCTCTCACATCATAATATCCTGATATACGGCCCATTTTGAAACAATTAAAAAGCCGGAAATGTCCGGAAAATGCCGAAGGTGTACAGAACCTGATGCTCCGCATGCTCGTTGTAATGGATGTACCATTTCTCGGGGATTGGCAGCGCGTAACGTGTTCTCTCACATCATAATATCATGCGATACGACCCATTTTGAAACAATTAAAAAGACGAAACTGGCCGGAAAAGGCCGAATATGTACAAGACAGGATTCTCCGCATGCTCGTTGTAATGGAAGTACCATTCTTCGGGGATTGGCAGCGCGCAACGAGTTCTCTCACATCATAATATCCTGCGATACGACCCATTTTGAAACAATTAAATAGCCGGAAATGTCCGGAAAATGCCGAACGTGTACATAACCCGTTGCTCCGTATGCTCGTTGTAATGGGCGTACCATTTTTCGGGGATTGGCAGCGTGCAGCGAGATCTCACACATCATAATATCCTGCGATACGACCCGTTTTTAATCACATAAAATGCCGGAAATGTCCGGAAAATGCCGAAGGTGTACAGAACCCGTTGCTCCGTATGCTCGTTGTAATGGAAGGACCATTTTTCGGGGATTGGCAGCGTGCAGCTAGTTCTCACACATCATAATATCCTGCGATACGACCCGTTTTTAATCACATAAAATGCCGGAAATGTCCGGAAAAGGCCGAAGGTGTACAGAACCTGATGCTACGTATACTCGTTGTAAGGGGCGTACCATTTCTCGGGGATTGGCAGCGCGCAACGAGATCTCACACATCATAATATCCTGCGATACGACCCTTTTTGAAACAATTAAAAAGCCGGAAATATCCGGAAAAGGCCGAATATGTGCAAGACAGGATTCTCCGGATGCTGGTTGTATTGGAAGTACCATTCTTCGGGGATTGGCAGCGCGCACCGTGTTCTCTCACATCATAATATCCTGCTATTCGGCCCGTTTTTGATCACTTAAAATGCTGGAAATGTCCGGAAAAGGACGAAGGTGTACAGAACCTGATGCACCGTATGCTCGTTGTAAGGGCCGTACCATTTCTCGGGGATTGGCAGCGCGCGACGAGTTCTCTCACATCATAATATCCTGATATACGGCCCATTTTGAAACAATTAAAAAGCCGGAAATGTCCGGAAAAGGCCGAAGGTGTACAGAACCCGTTGCTCCCTTTGCTTGTTGTAATGGGCGTACCACTTTTCGGGGATTTCCAGCGTGCAGCCAGTTTTCACACCTCATAATATCCTGCGATACGACCCATTTTGAAACTATTAAAAAGCCGAAACTGGCCGGAAAAGGCCGAATATGTACAAGACAGGATTCTCCGCATGCTCGTTGTATTGGAAGTACCATTCTTCGGGGAATGGCAGCGCGCACCGAGTTCTCTCACACCATAATATCCTGCGATACGATCCGTTTTTAATCACATAAAATGCCGGAGATGTCCGGAAAAGGCCGAAGGTGTACAGAACCCAATGCTCCGTTTGCTCGTTGTAATGGAAGTACCATTTTTGGGGGGTTGGCAGAGAGCAACTGGTTCTTACACATCATAATATCCTGATATACGGCCCGTTTTTGATCACTTAAAATGCCGGAAATGTCCGGAAAAGGCCGAAGGTGTACAGAACCTGATGCTCCGTATGCTCGTTGTAAGGGGCGTACCATTTCTCGGGGATTGGCAGCGCGTAACGAGTTCTCTCACATCATAATATCCTGAAATACGGCCCATATTGAAACAATTAAAAAGCCGTAAATGTTCGGAAAAGGCCGAAGGTGTACAGAACCTGATGCTCCGTATGCTCGTTGTAAGGGGCATACCATTTCTCGGGGATTGGCAGCGCGTAACGAATTCTCTCACATCATAATATCCTGCGATACGACCCTTTTTGAAACAATTAAAAAGCCGGAAATATCCGGAAAAGGCCGAAGGTGTACAGAACCCGTTGCTCCGTATGCTCGTTGTAATGGAAGGACCATTTTTGGAGGATTGGCAACGCTCAACGCGTTTTTACACATCATAATATCCTGCTATTCGGCCCATTTTGAAACTATTAAAAAGCCGAAACTGGCCGGAAAAGGCCGAATATGTACAAGACAGGATTCTCCGCATTCTCGTTGTAATGGATGTACCATTCTTCGGGGATTGGCAGCGCGCAACGAGTTCTCTCACATCATAATATCCCGCGATACGACCCATTTTGAAACAATTAAAAAGCCGGAAATGTCCGGAAAATGCCGAAGGTGTACAGAACCCGTTGCTCCGTATGCTCGTTGTAATGGGCGTACCATATTTCGGGGATTGGCAGCGTGCAATGAGGTCTCACACATCATAATATCCTGCGATACGACCCTTTTTGAAACAATTAAAAAGCGGGAAATATCCGGAAAAGGCTGAAGGTGTACAGAACCCGTTGCTCCGTATGCTCGTTGTAATGGGCGTACCATTTTTCGGGGATTGGCAGCGCGCAACGAGTTCTCTCACATCATAATATCCTGCGATACGACCCATTTTGAAGCAATTAAATAGCCGGAAATGTCCGGAAAATGCCGAACGTGTACATAACCCGTTGCTCCGTATGCTCGTTGTAATGGGCGTACCATTTTTCGGGGATTGGCAGCGTGCAGCGAGATCTCACACATCATAATATCCTGCGATACGACCCGTTTTTAATCACATAAAATGCCGGAAATGTCCAAAAAAGGCCGAAGGTGTACAGAACCCGTTGCTCCGTATGCTCGTTGTAATGGAAGGACCATTTTTCGGGGATTGGCAGCGTGCAGCTAGTTCTCACACATCATAATATCCTGCGATACGACCCGTTTTTAATCACATAAAATGCCGGAAATGTCCGGAAAAGGACGAAGGTGTACAGAACCTGATGCTACGTATACTCGTTGTAAGGGGCGTACCATTTCTCGGGGATTGGCAGCGCGCAACGAGATCTCACACATCATAATATCCTGCGATACGACCCTTTTTGAAACAATTAAAAAGCCGGAAATATCCGGAAAAGGCCGAAGGTGTACAGAACCCGTTGCTCCGTATGCTCGTTGTAATGGGCGTACCATTTTTCGGGGATTGGCAGCGTGCAGCGCGATCTCACACATCATAATATCCTGCGATACGACCCTTTTTGAAACAATTAAAAAGCGGGAAATATCCGGAAAAGGCTGAAGGTGTACAGAACCCGTTGCTCCGTATGCTCGTTGTAATGGGCGTACCATTTTTCGGGGATTGGCAGCGTGCAGCGAGCTCTCACACTTCATAATATCCTGCGATACGACCCATTTTGAAACTATTAAAAAGCCGAAACTGGCCGGAAAAGGCCGAATAGGTACAAGACAGGATTCTCCGCATGCTCGTTGTAATGGATGTACCATTCTTCGGGGATTGGCAGCGCGCAACGAGTACTCTCACATCATAATATCCTGCGATACGACCCATTTTGAAACAATTAAATAGCCGGAAATGTCCGGAAAATGCCGAACGTGTACAGAACCCGTTGCTCCGTATGCTCGTTGTAATGTAAGGACCATTTTTGGGGGATTGGCAGCGTGCAGAGAGTTCTCACACATCATAATATCCTGCGATACGACCCGTTTTTAATCACATAAAATGCCGGAGATGTCCGGAAATGGCGGAAGGTGTACAGAACCCAATGCTCCGTTTGCTCGTTGTAATGGAAGTACCATTTTTGGGGGGTTGGCAGAGAGCAACTGGTTCTTTCACATCATAATATCCTGATATACGGCCCATTTTGAAACAATTAAAAAGCCGGAAATGTCCGGAAAAGGCCGAAGGTGTACAGAACCCGTTGCTCCGTATGCTCGTTGTAATGGGCGTACCATTTTTCGGGGATTGGCAGCGTGCAGCGAGATCTCACACATCATAATATCCTGCGATACGACCCTTTTTGAAACAATTATAAAGCCGGAAAAATCCGGAAAAGGCCGAAGGTGTACAAAACCCGTTGCTCCGTATGCTCGTTGTAATGGGAGGACCATTTTTGGGGGATTGGCAGCGTGCAGCGAGATCTCACACATCATAATATACTGCGATACGACCCTTTTTGAAACAATTATAAAGCCGGAAAAATCCGGAAAAGGCCGAAGGTGTACAAAACCCGTTGCTCCGTATGCTCGTTGTAATGGGAGGACCATTTTTGGGGGATTGGCAACGCTCAACGCGTTTTTACACATCATAATATCCTGCTATTCGGCCCATTTTTGATCACTTAAAATGCCGGAAATGTCCGGAAAAGGCCGAAGGTGTACAGAACCTGATGCTCCGTATGCTCGTTGTAATGGAAGTACCATTCTTCGGGGATTGGCACCGCGCAACGAGTTCTCTCACATCATAATATCCCGCGATACGACCCATTTTGAAACAATTAAAGAGCCGGAAATGTCCGGAAAATGCCGAACGTGTACAGAACCCGTTGCTCCGTATGCTCGTTGTAATGTAAGGACCATTTTTGGGGGATTGGCAGCGTGCAGCGAGTTCTCACACATCATAATATCCTGCGATACGACAAATTTTGAAACAATTAAAAAGACGAAACTGGCCGGAAAAGGCCGAATATGTACAAGACAGGATTCTCCGCATGCCCGTTTTATTGGAAGTATAATTCGTCGGGGATTGGCAGCGCGCACCGAGTTCCCTCACATCATAATATCCTGCTATACGGCCCGTTTTTAATCACATAAAATGCCGGAGATGTCCGGATAAGGCCGAAGGTGTACAGAACCCAATGCTCCGTTTGCTCGTTGTAATGGAAGTACCATTTTTGGGGGGTTGGCAGAGAGCAACTGGTTCTCTCACATCATAATATCCTGCGATACGACCCATTTTGAAACAATTAAATAGCCGGAAATGTCCGGAAAATGCCGAACGTGTACAGAACCCGTTGCTCCGTATGCTCGTTGTAATGTAAGGACCATTTTTGGGGGATTGGCAGCGTGCAGAGAGTTCTCACACATCATAATATCCTGCGATACGACCCGTTTTTAATCACATAAAATGCCGGAGATGTCCGGAAATGGCGGAAGGTGTACAGAACCCAATGCTCCGTTTGCTCGTTGTAATGGAAGTACCATTTTTGGGGGGTTGGCAGAGAGCAACTGGTTCTTTCACATCATAATATCCTGATATACGGCCCATTTTGAAACAATTAAAAAGCCGGAAATGTCCGGAAAAGGCCGAAGGTGTACAGAACCCGTTGCTCCCTTTGCTTGTTGTAATGGGCGTACCACTTTTCGGGGATTTCCAGCGTGCAGCCAGTTTTCACACCTCATAATATCCTGCGATACGACCCATTTTGAAACTATTAAAAAGCCGAAACTGGCCGGAAAAGGCCGAATATGTACAAGACAGGATTCTCCGCATGCTCGTTGTATTGGAAGTACCATTCTTCGGGGAATGGCAGCGCGCACCGAGTTCTCTCACACCATAATATCCTGCGATACGACCCGTTTTTAATCACATAAAATGCCGGAGATGTCCGGAAAAGGCCGAAGGTGTACAGAACCCAATGCTCCGTTTGCTCGTTGTAATGGAAGTACCATTTTTGGGGGGTTGGCAGAGAGCAACTGGTTCTTACACATCATAATATCCTGATATACGGCCCGTTTTTGATCACTTAAAATGCCGGAAATGTCCGGAAAAGGCCGAAGGTGTACAGAACCTGATGCTCCGTATGCTCGTTGTAAGGGGCGTACCATTTCTCGGGGATTGGCAGCGCGTAACGAGTTCTCTCACATCATAATATCCTGAAATACGGCCCATATTGAAACAATTAAAAAGCCGTAAATGTTCGGAAAAGGCCGAAGGTGTACAGAACCTGATGCTCCGTATGCTCGTTGTAAGGGGCGTACCATTTCTCGGGGATTGGCAGCGCGTAACGAATTCTCTCACATCATAATATCCTGCGATACGACCCTTTTTGAAACAATTAAAAAGCCGGAAATATCCGGAAAAGGCCGAAGGTGTACAGAACCCGTTTCTCCGTATGCTCGTTGTAATGGAAGGACCATTTTTGGAGGATTGGCAACGCTCAACGCGTTTTTACACATCATAATATCCTGCTATTCGGCCCATTTTGAAACTATTAAAAAGCCGAAACTGGCCGGAAAAGGCCGAATATGTACAAGACAGGATTCTCCGCATTCTCGTTGTAATGGATGTACCATTCTTCGGGGATTGGCAGCGCGCAACGAGTTCTCTCACATCATAATATCCCGCGATACGACCCATTTTGAAACAATTAAAAAGCCGGAAATGTCCGGAAAATGCCGAAGGTGTACAGAACCCGTTGCTCCGTATGCTCGTTGTAATGGGCGTACCATATTTCGGGGATTGGCAGCGTGCAACGAGGTCTCACACATCATAATATCCTGCGATACGACCCTTTTTGAAACAATTAAAAAGCGGGAAATATCCGGAAAAGGCTGAAGGTGTACAGAACCCGTTGCTCCGTATGCTCGTTGTAATGGGCGTACCATTTTTCGGGGATTGGCAGCGCGCAACGAGTTCTCTCACATCATAATATCCTGCGATACGACCCATTTTGAAGCAATTAAATAGCCGGAAATGTCCGGAAAATGCCGAACGTGTACATAACCCGTTGCTCCGTATGCTCGTTGTAATGGGCGTACCATTTTTCGGGGATTGGCAGCGTGCAGCGAGATCTCACACATCATAATATCCTGCGATACGACCCGTTTTTAATCACATAAAATGCCGGAAATGTCCAAAAAAGGCCGAAGGTGTACAGAACCCGTTGCTCCGTATGCTCGTTGTAATGGAAGGACCATTTTTCGGGGATTGGCAGCGTGCAGCTAGTTCTCACACATCATAATATCCTGCGATACGACCCGTTTTTAATCACATAAAATGCCGGAAATGTCCGGAAAAGGACGAAGGTGTACAGAACCTGATGCTACGTATACTCGTTGTAAGGGGCGTACCATTTCTCGGGGATTGGCAGCGCGCAACGAGATCTCACACATCATAATATCCTGCGATACGACCCTTTTTGAAACAATTAAAAAGCCGGAAATATCCGGAAAAGGCCGAAGGTGTACAGAACCCGTTGCTCCGTATGCTCGTTGTAATGGGCGTACCATTTTTCGGGGATTGGCAGCGTGCAGCGCGATCTCACACATCATAATATCCTGCGATACGACCCTTTTTGAAACAATTAAAAAGCGGGAAATATCCGGAAAAGGCTGAAGGTGTACAGAACCCGTTGCTCCGTATGCTCGTTGTAATGGGCGTACCATTTTTCGGGGATTGGCAGCGTGCAGCGAGCTCTCACACTTCATAATATCCTGCGATACGACCCATTTTGAAACTATTAAAAAGCCGAAACTGGCCGGAAAAGGCCGAATATGTACAAGACAGGATTCTCCGCATGCTCGTTGTAATGGATGTACCATTCTTCGGGGATTGGCAGCGCGCAACGAGTACTCTCACATCATAATATCCTGCGATACGACCCATTTTGAAACAATTAAATAGCCGGAAATGTCCGGAAAATGCCGAACGTGTACAGAACCCGTTGCTCCGTATGCTCGTTGTAATGTAAGGACCATTTTTGGGGGATTGGCAGCGTGCAGAGAGTTCTCACACATCATAATATCCTGCGATACGACCCGTTTTTAATCACATAAAATGCCGGAGATGTCCGGAAATGGCGGAAGGTGTACAGAACCCAATGCTCCGTTTGCTCGTTGTAATGGAAGTACCATTTTTGGGGGGTTGGCAGAGAGCAACTGGTTCTTTCACATCATAATATCCTGATATACGGCCCATTTTGAAACAATTAAAAAGCCGGAAATGTCCGGAAAAGGCCGAAGGTGTACAGAACCCGTTGCTCCGTATGCTCGTTGTAATGGGCGTACCATTTTTCGGGGATTGGCAGCGTGCAGCGAGATCTCACACATCATAATATCCTGCGATACGACCCTTTTTGAAACAATTATAAAGCCGGAAAAATCCGGAAAAGGCCGAAGGTGTACAAAACCCGTTGCTCCGTATGCTCGTTGTAATGGGAGGACCATTTTTGGGGGATTGGCAACGCTCAACGCGTTTTTACACATCATAATATCCTGCTATTCGGCCCATTTTTGATCACTTAAAATGCCGGAAAAGTCCGGAAAAGGCCGAAGGTGTACAGAACCTGATGCTCCGTATGCTCGTTGTAATGGAAGTACCATTCTTCGGGGATTGGCACCGCGCAACGAGTTCTCTCACATCATAATATCCCGCGATACGACCCATTTTGAAACAATTAAAAAGCCGGAAATGTCCGGAAAATGCCGAACGTGTACAGAACCCGTTGCTCCGTATGCTCGTTGTAATGTAAGGACCATTTTTGGGGGATTGGCAGCGTGCAGCGAGTTCTCACACATCATAATATCCTGCGATACGACAAATTTTGAAACAATTAAAAAGACGAAACTGGCCGGAAAAGGCCGAATATGTACAAGACAGGATTCTCCGCATGCCCGTTTTATTGGAAGTATAATTCGTCGGGGATTGGCAGCGCGCACCGAGTTCCCTCACATCATAATATCCTGCTATACGGCCCGTTTTTAATCACATAAAATGCCGGAGATGTCCGGAAAAGGCCGAAGGTGTACAGAACCCGATGCTCCGTTTGCTCGTTGTAATGAAAGTACCATTTTTGGGGGGTTGGCAGAGAGCAACTGGTTGTTACACATCATAATATCCTGATATACGGCCCATTTTGAAACAATTAAAAAGCCGGAAATGTCCGGAAAAGGCCGAAGGTGTACAGAACCTGATGCTCCGTATGCTCGTTGTAAGGGGCGTACCATTTCTCGGGGATTGGCAGCGCGCAACGAGTTCTCTCACATCATAATATCCCGCGATACGACCCGTTTTTAATCACATAAAATGCCGGAAATGTCCGGAAAAGGCCGAAGGCGTACAGAACCCGTTGCTCCGTATGCTCGTTGTAATGGAAGGACCATTTTTCGGGGATTGGCAGCGTGCAGCGAGTTCTCACACATCATAATATCCTGCGATACGACCCGTTTTTAATCACATAAAATGCCGGAAATGTCCGGAAAAGGCCGAAGGTGTACAGAACCTGATGCTCCGTATGCTCGTTGTAATGGATGTACCATTCTTCGGGGATTGGCTGCGCGCAACGAGTTCTCTCACATCATAATATCCTGATAAACGGCACATTTTGAAACAATTAAAAAGCCGGAAATGTCCGGAAAAGGCCGAAGGTGTACAGAACCCGTTGCTCCGTATGCTCGTTTTAGTGGGCGTACCATTTTTCGGGGATTGGCAGCGTGCAGCGAGTTCTCACACCTCATAATATCCTGCTATACGACTCATTTCGAAACTATTAAAAAGCCGAAACTGGCCGGAAGAGGCCGAATATGTACAAGACAGGATTCTCGTCATGCTCGTTGTAATGGAAGTACCATTCTTCGGGGATTTGCAGCGCGCAACGAGTTCCCTCACATCATAATATCCTGCTATACGGCCCGTTTTTAATCACATAAAATGCCGGAGATGTCCGGAAAAGGCCGAAGGTGTACAGAACCTGATGCTCCGTATGCTCGTTGTAAGGGGCGTACCATTTCTCGGGGATTGGCAACGCGTAACGAGTTCTCTCACATCATAATATCCTGAAATACGGCCCCTTTTGAAACAATTAAAAAGCCGGAAATGTCCGGAAAAGGCCGAAGGTGTACAGAACCTGATGCTCCGTATGCTCGTTGTAAGGTGCGTACCATTTCTCGGGGATTGGCAGCGCGTAGCCAATTCTCTCACATCATAATATCCTGCTATTCGGCCCGTTTTTGATCACTTAAAATGCCGGAAATGTTCGGAAAATGCCGAAGGTGTACAGAACCTGATGCTCCGTATGCTCGTTGTAAGGGCCGTACCATTTCTCGGGGATTGGCAGCGCGTAACGTGTTCTCTCACATCATAATATCATGCGATACGACCCATTTTGAAACAATTAAAAAGACGAAACTGGCCGGAAAAGGCCGAATATGTACAAGACAGGATTCTCCGCATGCTCGTTGTAATGGAAGTACCATTCTTCGGGGATTGGCAGCGCGCAACGAGTTCTCTCACATCATAATATCCTGATATACGGCCCATTTTGAAACAATTAAAAAGCCGGAAATGTCCGGAAAAGGCCGAAGGTGTACAGAACCCGTTCCTCCGTATGCTTGTTGTAATGGGCGTACCATTTTTCGGGGATTTCCAGCGTGCAGCCAGTTTTCACACCTCATAATATCCTGCGATACGACCCATTTTGAAACTATTAAAAAGCCGAAACTGGCCGGAAAAGGCCGAATATGTACAAGACAGGATTCTCCGCATGCTCGTTGTAATGGATGTACCATTCTTCGGGGATTGGCAGCGCGCAACGAGTTCTCTCACATCATAATATCCTGAAATACGGCCCATATTGAAACAATTAAAAAGCCGTAAATGTTCGGAAAAGGCCGAAGGTGTACAGAACCTGATGCTCCGTATGCTCGTTGTAAGGGGCGTACCATTTCTCGGGGATTGGCAGCGCGTAACGAATTCTCTCACATCATAATATCCTGCGATACGACCCTTTTTGAAACAATTAAAAAGCCGGAAATATCCGGAAAAGGCCGAAGGTGTACAGAACCCGTTGCTCCGTATGCTCGTTGTAATGGAAGGACCATTTTTGGAGGATTGGCAACGCTCAACGCGTTTTTACACATCATAATATCCTGCTATTCGGCCCATTTTTGATCACTTAAAATGCCGGAAATGTCCGGAAAAGGCCGAAGGTGTACAGAACCTGATGCTCCGTATGCTCGTTGTAAGGGGCGTACCATTTCTCGGGGATTGGCAGCGCGTAACGAGTTCACTCACATCATAATATCCTGAAATACGGCCCATTTTGAAACAATTAAAAAGCCGGAAATGTCCGGAAAAGGCCGAAGGCGTACAGAACCCGTTGCTCCGTATGCTCGTTGTAGTGGGCGTACCATTTTTCGGGGATTGGCAGCGTGCAGCGAGTTCTCACACCTCATAATATCCTGCTATACGACTCATTTCGAAACTATTAAAAAGCCGAAACTGGCCGGAAGAGGCCGAATATGTACAAGACAGGATTCTCGTCATGCTCGTTGTAATGGAAGTACCATTCTTCGGGGATTTGCAGCGCGCAACGAGTTCCCTCACATCATAATATCCTGCTATACGGCCCGTTTTTAATCACATAAAATGCCGGAGATGTCCGGAAAAGGCCGAAGGTGTACAGAACCTGATGCTCCGTATGCTCGTTGTAAGGGGCGTACCATTTCTCGGGGATTGGCAACGCGTAACGAGTTCTCTCACATCATAATATCCTGAAATACGGCCCCTTTTGAAACAATTAAAAAGCCGGAAATGTCCGGAAAAGGCCGAAGGTGTACAGAACCCGTTGCACCGTATGCTCGTTGTAATGGAAGGACCATTTTTCGGGGATTGGCAGCGTGCAGCTAGTTCTCACACATCATAATATCCTGCGATACGACCCGTTTTTGATCACATAAAATGCCGGAAATGTCCGGAAAAGGCCGAAGGTGTACAGAACCTGATGCTACGTATACTCGTTGTAAGGGGCGTACCATTTCTCGGGGATTGGCAGCGCGCAACGAGATCTCACACATCATAATATCCTGCGATACGACCCTTTTTGAAACAATTAAAAAGCCGGAAATATCCGGAAAAGGCCGAAGGTGTACAGAACCCGTTGCTCCGTATGCTCGTTGTAATGGAAGGACCATTTTTGGAGGATTGGCAACGCTCAACGCGTTTTTACACATCATAATATCCTGCTATTCGGCCCATTTTTGATCACTTAAAATGCCGGAAATGTCCGGAAAAGGCCGAAGGTGTACAGAACCTGATGCTCCGTATGCTCGTTGTAAGGGGCGTACCATTTCTCGGGGATTGGCAGCGCGTAACGAGTTCACTCACATCATAATATCCTGAAATACGGCCCATTTTGAAACAATTAAAAAGCCGGAAATGTCCGGAAAAGGCCGAAGGTGTACAGAACCCAATGCTCCGTTTGCTCGTTGTAATGGAAGTACCATTTTTGGGGGGTTGGCAGAGAGCAACTGGTTCTTTCACATCATAATATCCTGATATACGGCCCATTTTGAAACAATTAAAAAGCCGGAAATGTCCGGAAAAGGCCGAAGGTGTACAGAACCCGTTGCTCCGTATGCTCGTTGTAATGGGCGTACCATTTTTCGGGGATTGGCAGCGTGCAGCGAGATCTCACACATCATAATATCCTGCGAGACGACCCTTTTTGAAACAATTATAAAGCCGGAAAAATCCGGAAAAGGCCGAAGGTGTACAAAACCCGTTGCTCCGTATGCTCGTTGTAATGGGAGGACCATTTTTGGGGGATTGGCAACGCTCAACGCGTTTTTACACATCATAATATCCTGCTATTCGGCCCATTTTTGATCACTTAAAATGCCGGAAATGTCCGGAAAATGCCGAACGTGTACAGAACCCGTTGCTCCGTATGCTCGTTGTAATGTAAGGACCATTTTTGGGGGATTGGCAGCGTGCAGCGAGTTCTCACACATCATAATATCCTGCGATACGACAAATTTTGAAACAATTAAAAAGACGAAACTGGCCGGAAAAGGCCGAATATGTACAAGACAGGATTCTCCGCATGCCCGTTTTATTGGAAGTATAATTCGTCGGGGATTGGCAGCGCGCACCGAGTTCCCTCACATCATAATATCCTGCTATACGGCCCGTTTTTAATCACATAAAATGCCGGAGATGTCCGGAAAAGGCCGAAGGTGTACAGAACCCGATGCTCCGTTTGCTCGTTGTAATGAAAGTACCATTTTTGGGGGGTTGGCAGAGAGCAACTGGTTGTTACACATCATAATATCCTGATATACGGCCCATTTTGAAACAATTAAAAAGCCGGAAATGTCCGGAAAAGGCCGAAGGTGTACAGAACCTGATGCTCCGTATGCTCGTTGTAAGGGGCGTACCATTTCTCGGGGATTGGCAGCGCGTAACGAGTTCTCTCACATCATAATATCCTGAAATACGGCCCATTTTGAAACAACTAAAAAGCCGGAAATGTCCGGAAAAGGCCGAAGGTGTACAGAACCTGATGCTCCGTATGCTCGTTGTAATGGATGTACCATTCTTCGGGGATTGGCAGCGCGCAACGAGTTCTCTCACATCATAATATCCCGCGATACGACCCGTTTTTAATCACATAAAATGCCGGAAATGTCCGGAAAAGGCCGAAGGCGTACAGAACCCGTTGCTCCGTATGCTCGTTGTAATGGAAGGACCATTTTTCGGGGATTGGCAGCGTGCAGCGAGTTCTCACACATCATAATATCCTGCGATACGACCCGTTTTTAATCACATAAAATGCCGGAAATGTCCGGAAAAGGCCGAAGGTGTACAGAACCTGATGCTCCGTATGCTCGTTGTAATGGAAGGACCATTCTTCGGGGATTGGCTGCGCGCAACGAGTTCTCTCACATCATAATATCCTGCGATTCGACCCATTTTGAAACAATTAAAAAGCCGGAAATGTCCGGAAAATGCCAAAGGTGTACAGAACACGTTCCTCCGTATGCTCGTTGTAATGGGCGTACCATTTTTCGGGAATTGGCAGCGTGCAGCGAGTTCTCACACCTCACAATATCCTGCCATACGACCCATTTTGAAACTATTAAAAAGCCGAAACTGGCCGGAAAAGGCCAAATATGTACAAGACAGGATTCTCCGCATGCTCGTTGTAATGGATGTACCATTCTTCGGGGATTGGCAGCGCGCAACGAGTACTCTCACATCATAATATCCTGCGATACGACCCATTTTGAAACAATTAAAAAGCCGGAAATGTCCGGAAAATGCCAAAGGTGTACAGAACCCGTTGCTCCGTATGCTCGTTGTAATGGGCGTACCATTTTTCGGGGATTGGAAGCGTGCAGCGAGATCTCACACATCATAATATCGTGCGATACTACCCTTTTTGAAACAATTAAAAAGCCGGAAATATCCGGAAAAGGCCGAAGGTGTACAGAACCCGTTGCTCCGTATGCTCGTTGTAATGGAAGGACCATTTTTGGGGGATTGGCAACGCTTAACGCGTTTTTACACATCATAATATCTTGCTATTCGGCCCATTTTTGATCACTTAAAATGCCCGAAATGTCCGGAAAAGGCCGACGGTGTACAGAACCTGATGCTCCGTATGCTCGTTGTAAGGGGCGTACCATTTCTCGGGGATTGGCAGCGTGCAGCGAGTTCTGACACCTCATAATATCCTGCGATACGACCCATTTTGAAACTATTAAAAAGCCGAAACTGGCCGGAAAAGGCCGAATATGTACAAGACAGGATTCTACGCATGCTCGTTGTAATGGATGTACCATTCTTCGGGGATTGGCAGCGCGCAACGAGTTCTCTCACATCATAATATCCCGCGATACGACCCGTTTTTAATCACATAAAATGCCGGAAATGTCCGGAAAAGGCCGAAGGTGTACAGAACCCGTTGCTCCGTATGCTCGTTGTAATGGAAGGACCATTTTTCGGGGATTGGCAGCGTGCAGCGAGATCTCACACATCATAGTATCCTGCGATACGACCCTTTTTGAAACAATTAAAAAGCGGGAAATATCCGGAAAAGCCTGAAGGTGTACAGAACCCGTTGCTCCGTATGCTCGTTGTAATGTAAGGACCATTTTTGGGGGATTGGCAGCGTGCAGCGAGTTCTCACACATCATAATATCCTGCGATACGACCCGTTTTTAATCACATAAAATGCCGGAGATGTCCGGAAAAGGCCGAAGGTGTACAGAACCCAATGCTCCGTTTGCTCGTTGTAATGGAAGTACCATTTTTGGGGGGTTGGCAGAGAGCAACTGGTTCTTACACATCATAATATTCTGATATACGTCCCGTTTTTGATCACTTAAAATGCCGGAAATGTCCGGAAAAGGACGAAGGTGTACAGAACCTGATGCTCCGTATGCTCGTTGTAAGGGGCGTACCATTTCTCGGGGATTGGCAGCGCGTAACGAGTTCTCTCACATCATGATATCCTGAAATGCGGCCCATTTTGAAACAATTAAAAAGCCGGAAATGTTCGGAAAAGGCCGAAGGTGTACAGAACCCGTTGCTCCGTATGCTCGTTGTAATGGGCGTACCATTTTTCGGGGATTGGAAGCGTGCAGCGAGATCTCACACATCATAATATCGTGCGATACGACCCTTTTTGAAACAATTAAAAAGCCGGAAATATCCGGAAAAGGCCGAAGGTGTACAGAACCCGTTGCTCCGTATGCTCGTTGTAATGGAAGGACCATTTTTGGGTGATTGGCAACGCTCAACGCGTTTTTACACATCATAATATCCTGCTATTCGGCCCATTTTTGATCACTTAAAATGCCGGAAAGGTCCGGAAAAGGCCGAAGGTGTACAGAACCTGATGCTCCGTATGCTCGTAGTAAGGGGCGTACCATTTCTCGGGGATTGGCAGCGCGTAACGAGTTCTCTCACATCATAATATCCTGAAATACGGCCCATTTTGAAACAACTAAAAAGCCGGAAATGTCCGGAAAAGGCCGAAGGTGTACAGAACCTGATGCTCCGTATGCTCGTTGTAATGGAAGTACCATTCTTCGGGGATTGGCAGCGCGCAACGAGTTCTCTCACATCATAATATCCTGCGATACGACCCATTTTGAAACAATTAAAAAGCCGGAAATGTCCGGAAAATGCCAAAGGTGTACAGAACCCGTTCCTCCGTATGCTCGTTGTAATGGGCGTACCATTTTTCGGGGATTGGCAGCGTGCAGCGAGTTCTCACACCCCATAATATCCTGCGATACGACCCATTTTGAAACTATTAAAAAGCCGAAACTGGCCGGGAAAGGCCGAATATGTACAAGACAGGATTCTCCGCATGCTCGTTGTAATGGAAGTACCATTCTTCGGGGATTGGCAGCGCGCAACGAGTTCTCTCACATCATAATATCCCGCGATACGACCCGTTTTTAATCACATAAAATGCCGGATATGTCCGGAAAAGGCCGAAGGTGTACAGAACCCGTTGCTCCGTATGCTCGTTGTAATGGGCGTACCATTTTTCGGGGATTGGCAGCGTGCAGCGAGATCTCACACATCATAGTATCCTGCGATACGACCCTTTTTGAAACAATTAAAAAGCGGGAAATATCCGGAAAAGGCTGAAGGTGTACAGAACCCGTTGCTCCGTATGCTCGTTGTAATGGGCGTACCATTTTTCGGGGATTGGAAGCGTGCAGCGAGATCTCACACATCATAATATCGTGCGATACGACCCTTTTTGAAACAATTAAAAAGCCGAAAATATCCGGAAAAGGCCGAAGGTGTACAGAACCCGTTGCTCCGTATGCTCGTTGTAATGGAAGGACCATTTTTGGGTGATTGGCAACGCTCAACGCGTTTTTACACATCATAATATCCTGCTATTCGGCCCATTTTTGATCACTTAAAATGCCGGAAATGTCCGGAAAAGGCCGAAGGTGTACAGAACCTGATGCTCCGTATGCTCGTTGTAAGGGGCGTACCATTTCTCGGGGATTGGCAGCGCGTAACGAGTTCTCTCACATCATAATATCCTGAAATACGGCCCATTTTGAAACTATTAAAAAGCCGGAAATGTCCGGAAAAGGCCGAAGGTGTACAGAACCCGTTGCACCGTATGCTCGTTGTAGTGGGCGTACCATTTTTCGGGGATTGGCAGCATGCAGCGAGTTCTCACACCTCATAATATCCTGCGATACAACCCATTTTGAAACAACTAAAAAGACGAAACTGGCCGGAAAAGGCCGAATATGTACAAGACAGGATTCTCCGCATGCTCGTTGTATTGGAAGTACCATTCTTCGGGGATTGGCAGCGCGCACCGAGTTCCCTCACATCATAATATCCTGCTATACGGTCCGTTTTTAATCACATAAAATGCCGGAGATGTCCGGAAAAGGCCGAAGGTGTACAGAACCCGATGCTCCGTTTGCTCGTTGTAATGGAAGTACCATTTTTGGGGGGTTGGCAGAGAGCAACTGGCTCTTACACATCATAATAATCTGATATACGGCCCATTTTGAAACAATTAAAAAGCCGGAAATGTCCGGAAAAGGCCGAAGGTGTACAGAACCCGTTGCTCCGTATGCTCGTTGTAATGGGCGTACCATTTTTCGGGGATTGGCAGCGTGCAGCGAGTTCTCACACCTCATAATATCCTGCGATACGACCCATTTTGAAACTATTAAAAAGCCGAAACTGGCCGGGAAAGGCCGAATATGTACAAGACAGGATTCTCCGCATGCTAGTTGTAATGGAAGTACCATTCTTCGGGGATTGGCAGCGCGCAACGAGTTCTCTCACATCATAATATCCCGCGATACGACCCGTTTTTAATCACATAAAATGCCGGAAATGTCCGGAAAAGGCCGAAGGTGTACAGAACCCGTTGCTCCGTATGCTCGTTGTAATGGGCGTACCATTTTTCGGGGATTGGCAGCGTGCAGCGAGATCTCACACATCATAGTATCCTGCGATACGACCCTTTTTGAAACAATTAAAAAGCGGGAAATATCCGGAAAAGGCTGAAGGTGTACAGAACCTGATGCTCCGTATGCTCGTTGTAAGGGGCGTACCATTTCTCGGGGATTGGCAGCGCGTAACGAGTTCTCTCACATCATAATATCCTGAAATACGGCCCATTTTGAAACTATTAAAAAGCCGGAAATGTCCGGAAAAGGCCGAAGGTGTACAGAACCCGTTGCACCGTATGCTCGTTGTAGTGGGCGTACCATTTTTCGGGGATTGGCAGCATGCAGCGAGTTCTCACACCTCATAATATCCTGCGATACGACCCATTTTGAAACAACTAAAAAGACGAAACTGGCCGGAAAAGGCCGAATATGTACAAGACAGGATTCTCCGCATGCTCGTTGTATTGGAAGTACCATTCTTCGGGGATTGGCAGCGCGCACCGAGTTCCCTCACATCATAATATCCCACGATACGACCCATTTTGAAACAATTAAAAAGCCGGAAATCTTCGGAAAATGCCGAAGGTGTACAGAACCCGTTGCTCCGTATGCTCGTTGTAATGGAAGGACCATTTTTCGGGGAATGGCAGCATGCAGCGAGTTCTCACACCTCATAATATCCTGCGATACAACCCATTTTGAAACAACTAAAAAGACGAAACTGGCCGGAAAAGGCCGAATATGTACAAGACAGGATTCTCCGCATGCTCGTTGTATTGGAAGTACCATTCTTCGGGGATTGGCAGCGCGCACCGAGTTCCCTCACATCATAATATCCTGCTATACGGCCCGTTTTTAATCACATAAAATGCCGGAGATGTCCGGAAAAGGCCGAAGGTGTACAGAACCCAATGCTCCGTTTGCTCGTTGTAATGGAAGTACCATTTTTGGGGGGTTGGCAGAGAGCAACTGGTTCTTACACATCATAATATCCTGATATACGGCCCATTTTGAAACAATTAAAAAGCCGGAAATATCCGGAAAAGGCCGAAGGTGTACAGAACCCGTTGCTCCGTATGCTCGTTGTAATGGGCGTACCATTTTTCGGTGATTGGCAGCGTGCAGCGAGATCTCACACATCATAATATCCTGCGATACGACCCTTTTTGAAACAATTAAAAAGCCGGAAATATCCGGAAAAGGCCGAAGGTGTACAGAACCCGTTGCTCCGTATGCTCGTTGTAATGGAAGGACCATTTTTTGGGGATTGGCAACGCTCAACGCGTTTTTACACATAAAAATATCCTGAAATACGGCCCATTTTGAAACAATTAAAAAGCCGGAAATGTCCGGAAAAGGGCGAAGGTGTACAGAACCTGATGCTCCGTATGCTCGTTGTAATGGAAGTACCATTCTTCGGGGATTGGCAGCGCGCAACGAGTTCTCTCACATCCTAATATCCTGCGATACGACCCATTTTGAAACAATTAAAAAGCCGGAAATGTCCGGAAAATGCCAAAGGTGTACAGAACCTGATGCTCCGTATCCTCGTTGTAATGGGCGTACCATTTTGCGGGGATTGGCAGCGTGCTGGGAGTTCTCACACCTCATTATATCCTGCGATACGACCCATTTTGAAACTATTAAAAAGCCGAAACTGGCCGGGAAAGGCCGAATATGTACAAGACAGGATTCTCCGCATGCTCGTTGTAATGGATGTACCATTCTTCGGGGATTGGCAGCGCGCAACGAGTTCTCTCACGTCATAATATCCCGCGATACGACCCATTTTGAAACAATTAAAAAGACGAAACTCCCCGGAAAAGGCCGAATATGTACAAGACAGGATTCTCCGCATGCTCGTTGTATTGGAAGTACCATTCTTCGGGGATTGGCAGCGCGCACCGAGTTCCCTCACCTCATAATATCCTGCGATACGACTCATTTTGAAACTATTAAAAAGCCGAAACTGGCCGGTAAAGGCCGAATATGTACAAGACAGGATTCTCGTCATGCTCGTTGTAATGGGCGTACCATTCTTCGGGGATTGGCAGCGCGCAACGAGTTCTCTCACATCATAATATCGCGCGATACGACCCATTTTGAAACAATTAAAAAGCCGGAAATGTCCGGAAAAGGCCGAAGGTGTACAGAACCCGTTGCTCCGTATGCTCGTTGTAATGGGCGTACTGTTTTTCGGGGATTGGCAGCGTGCAGCGAGTTCTCACACCTCATAATATCCTGCGATACGACCCTTTTTGAAACAATTAAAAAGCCGAAACTGGCCGGAAAAGGCCGAATATGTACAAGACAGGATTCTCGTCATGCTCGTTGTAATGGAAGTACCATTCTTCGGGGATTTGCAGCGCGCAACGAGTTCCCTCACATCATAATATCCTGCTATACGGCCCGTTTTTAATCACATAAAATGCCGGAGATGTCCGGAAAAGGCCGAAGGTGTACAGAACCCAATGCTCCGTTTGCTCGTTGTAATGGAAGTACCATTTTTGGGGGGTTGGCAGAGAGCAACTGGTTCTTACACATCATAGTATCCTGCTATTCGGCCCATTTTTGATCACTTAAAATGCCGGAAATGTCCGGAAAAGGCCGAAGGTGTACAGAACCTGATGCTCCGTATGCTCGTTGTAAGGGGCGTACCATTTCTCGGGGATTGGCAGCGCGTAACGATTTCTGTCACATCATAATATCCTGAAATACGGCCCATTTTGAAACAATTAAAAAGCCGGAAATGTCCGGAAAAGGGCGAAGGTGTACAGAACCTGAAGCTCCGTATGCTCGTTGTAATGGAAGTACCATTCTTCGGGGATTGGCAGCGCGCAACGAGTTCTCTCACATCATAATATCCTGCGATACGACCCATTTTGAAACAATTAAAAAGCCGGAAATGTCCGGAAAATGCCAATGGTGTACAGAACCCCTTGCTCCGTATGCTCGTTGTAATGGGCGTACCATTTTGCGGGGATTGGCAGGGTGCTGCGAGTTCTCACACCTCATAATATCCTGCGATACGACCCATTTTGAAACTATTAAAAAGCCGAAACTGGCCGGGAAAGGCCGAATATGTACATGACAGGATTCTCCGCATGCTCGTTGTATTGGAAGTACCATTCTTCGGGGATTGGCAGCGCGCACCGAGTTCCCTCACATCATAATATCCTGCTATACGGCCCGTTTTTAATCACATAAAATGCCGGAGATGTCCGGAAAAGGCCGAAGGTGTACAGAAACCGATGCTCCGTTTGCTCGTTGTAATGGAAGTACCATTTTTGGGGGGTTGGCAGAGAGCAACTGGCTCTTACACATCATAATAATCTGATATACGGCCCATTTTGAAACAATTAAAAAGCCGGAAATGTCCGGAAAAGGCCGAATATGTACAAGACAGGATTCTCCGCATGCTCGTTGTATTGGAAGTACCATTCTTCGGGGATTGGCAGCGCGCACCGAGTTCCCTCAGATCATAATATCCTGCTATACGGCCCGTTTTTAATCACATAAAATGCCGGAGATGTCCGGAAAAGGCCGAAGGTGTACAGAACCCGATGCTCCGTTTGCTCGTTGTAATGGAAGTACCATTTTTGGGGGGTTGGCAGCGTGCAGCGAGTTCTCACACATCATAATATCCTGCGATACGACCCATTTTGAAACAACTAAAAAGACGAAACTGGCCGGAAAAGGCCGAATATGTACATGACAGGATTCTCCGCATGCTCGTTGTATTGGAAGTACCATTCTTCGGGGATTGGCAGCGCGCACCGAGTTCCCTCACATCATAATATCCTGCTATACGGCCCGTTTTTAATCACATAAAATGCCGGAGATGTCCGGAAAAGGCCGAAGGTGTACAGAAACCGATGCTCCGTTTGCTCGTTGTAATGGAAGTACCATTTTTGGGGGGTTGGCAGAGAGCAACTGGCTCTTACACATCATAATAATCTGATATACGGCCCATTTTGAAACAATTAAAAAGCCGGAAATGTCCGGAAAAGGCCGAAGGTGTACAGAACCCGTTGCTCCGTATGCTCGTTGTAATGGGCGTACCATTTCTCGGGGATTGGAAGCGTGCAGCGAGATCTCACACATCATAATATCGTGCGATACGACCCATTTTGAAACAATTAAAAAGCCGGAAATGTCCGGAAAATGCCAAAGGTGTACAGAACCCGTTGCTCCGTATGCTCGTTGTAATGGGCGTACCATTTTTCGGGGATTGGCAGCGTGCAGCGAGTTCTCACACCTCATAATATCCTGCGATACGACTCATTTTGAAACTATTAAAAAGCCGAAACTGGCCGGAAAAGGCCGAATATGTACAAGACAGGATTCTCGTCATGCTCGTTGTAATGTGCGTACCATTCTTCGGGGATTGGCAGCGCGCAACGAGTTCTCTCACATCATAATATCGCGCGATACGACCCATTTTGAAACAATTAAAAAGCCGGAAATGTCCGGAAAAGGCCGAAGGTGTACAGAACCCGTTGCTCCGTATGCTCGTTGTAATGGGCGTACTATTTTTCGGGGATTGGCAGCGTGCAGCGAGTTCTCACACCTCATAATATCCTGCGATACGACCCTTTTTGAAACAATTAAAAAGCCGAAACTGGCCGGAAAAGGCCGAATATGTACAAGACAGGATTCTCGTCATGCTCGTTGTAATGGAAGTACCACTCTACGGGGATTTGCAGCGCGCAACGAGTTCCCTCACATCATAATATCCTGCTATACGGCCCGTTTTTAATCACATAAAATGCCGGAGATGTCCGGAAAAGGCCGAAGGTGTACAGAACCCAATGCTCCGTTTGCTCGTTGTAATGGAAGTACCATTTTTGGGCGGTTGGCAGAGAGCAACTGGTTCTTACACATCATAGTATCCTGCTATTCGGCCCATTTTTGATCACTTAAAATGCCGGAAATGTCCGGAAAAGGCCGAAGGTGTACAGAACCTGATGCTCCGTATGCTCGTTGTAAGGGGCGTACCATTTCTCGGGGATTGGCAGCGCGTAACGATTTCTGTCACATCATAATATCCTGAAATACGGCCCATTTTGAAACAATTAAAAAGCCGGAAATGTCCGGAAAAGGGCGATGGTGTACAGAACCTGATGCTCCGTATGCTCGTTGTAATGGAAGTACCATTCTTCGGGGATTGGCAGCGCGCAACGAGTTCTCTCACATCATAATATCCTGCGATACGACCCATTTTGAAACAATTAAAAAGCCGGAAATGTCCGGAAAATGCCAATGGTGTACAGAACCCCTTGCTCCGTATGCTCGTTGTAATGGGCGTACCATTTTGCGGGGATTGGCAGGGTGCTGCGAGTTCTCACACCTCATAATATCCTGCGATACGACCCATTTTGAAACTATTAAAAAGCCGAAACTGGCCGGGAAAGGCCGAATATGTACAAGACAGGATTCTCCGCATGCTCGTTGTAATGGATGTACCATTCTTCGGGGATTGGCAGCGCGCAACGAGTTCTCTCACGTCATAATATCCCGCGATACGACCCATTTTGAAACAATTAAAAAGACGAAACTGGCCGGAAAAGGCCGAATATGTACAAGACAGGATTCTCCGCATGCTCGTTGTAATGGATGTACCATTTTTCGGGGATTGGAAGCGTGCAGCGAGATCTCACACATCATAATATCCCGCGATACCACCCATTTTGAAACAATTAAAAAGACGAAACTGGCCGGAAAAGGCCGAATATGTACAAGACAGGATTCTCCGCATGCTCGTTGTATTGGAAGTACCATTCTTCGGGGATTGGCAGCGCGCACCGAGTTCCCTCAGATCATAATATCCTGCTATACGGCCCGTTTTTAATCACATAAAATGCCGGAGATGTCCGGAAAAGGTCGAAGGTGTACAGAACCCGATGCTCCGTTTGCTCGTTGTAATGGAAGTACCATTTTTGGGGGGTTGGCAGAGAGCAACTGGCTCTTACACATCATAATAATCTGATATACGGCCCATTTTGAAACAATTAAAAAGCCGGAAATGTCCGGAAATGGCCGAAGGTGTACAGAACCCGTTGCTCCGTATGCTCGTTGTAATGGGCGTACCATTTTTCGGGGATTGGAAGCGTGCAGCGAGATCTCACACATCATAATATCGTGCGATACGACCCATTTTGAAACAATTAAAAAGCCGGAGATGTCCGGAAAAGGCCGAAGGTGTACAGAACCCGATGCCCCGTTTGCTCGTTGTAATGGAAGTACCATTTTTCGGGGATGGGCAGCGTGCAGCGAGTTCTCACACCTCATAATATCCTGCGAAACGACTCATTTTGAAACTATTAAAAAGCCGAAACTTGCCGGAAAAGGCCGAATATGTACAAGACAGGATTCTCCGCATGCTCGTTGTAATGGAAGTACCATTCTTCGGGGATAGGCAGCGCGCAACGAGTTCTCTCACATCATAATATCCTGATATACGGCCCATTTTGAAACAATTAAAAAGCCGGAAATGTCCGGAAAAGGCCGAAGGTGTACAGAACCCGTTGCTCCGTATGCTCGTTGTAATGGGCGTACCATTTTTCGGGGATTGGAAGCGTGCAGCGAGATCACACACATCATAATATCGTGCGATACGACCCTTTTTGAAACAATTAAAAAGCCGGAAATATCCGGAAAAGGCCGAAGGTTTACAGAACCCGATGCTCCGTATGCTCGTTGTAAGGGAAGGACCATTTTTGGGGGATCGGCAACGCTCAACGCGTTTTTACACATCATAATATACTGGTGTGCAGAACCTGATGCTCCGTATGCTCGTTGCAAGGGGCGTACCATTTCTCGGGGACTGGCAGCGCGTAACGTGTTCTCTCACATCATAATATCCTGATAAACGGCACATTTTGAAACAATTAAAAAGCCGGAAATGTCCGGAAAAGGCCGAAGGTGTACAGAACCCGTTGCTCCGTATGCTCGTTGTAGTGGGCGTACCATTTTTCGGGGATTGGCAGCGTGCAGCGAGCTCTCACACCTCATAATATCCTGCGATACGACTCATTTTGAAACTATTAAAAAGCCGAAACTGGCCGGAAAAGGCCGAATATGTACAAGACAGGATACTCGTCATGCTCGTTGTAATGGAAGTACCATTCTTCGGGGATTTGCAGCGCGCAACGAGTTCCCTCACATCATAATATCCTGCTATACGGCCCGTTTTTAATCACATAAAATGCCGGCGATGTCCGGAAAAGGCCGAAGGTGTACAGAACCCGATGCTCCGTTTGCTCGTTGTAATGGAAGTACCATTCTTCGGGGATAGGCATCGCGCAACGAGTTCTCTCACATCATAATATCCTGATACACGGCCCATTTTGAAACAATTAAAAAGCCGGAAATGTCCGGAAAAGGCCGAAGGTGTACAGAACCCGTTGCTCCGTATGCTCGTTGTAATGGGCGTACCATTTTTCGGGGATTGGAAGCGTGCAGCGAGATCACACACATCATAATATCGTGCGATACGACCCTTTTTGAAACAATTAAAAAGCCGGAAATATCCGGAAAAGGCCGAAGGTTTACAGAACCCGATGCTCCGTATGCTCGTTGTAAGGGAAGGACCATTTTTGGGGGATCGGCAACGCTCAACGCGTTTTTAGACATCATAATATACTGGTGTGCAGAACCTGATGCTCCGTATGCTCGTTGTAAGGGGCGTACCATTTCTCGGGGATTGGCAGCGCGTAACGTGTTCTCTCACATCATAATATCCTGATAAACGGCACATTTTGAAACAATTAAAAAGCCGGAAATGTCCGGAAAAGGCCGAAGGTGTACAGAACCCGTTGCTCCGTATGCTCGTTGTAGTGGGCGTACCATTTTTCGGGGATTGGCAGCGTGCAGCGAGCTCTCACACCTCATAATATCCTGCGATACGACTCATTTTGAAACTATTAAAAAGCCGAAACTGGCCGGAAAAGGCCGAATATGTACAAGACAGGATACTCGTCATGCTCGTTGTAATGGAAGTACCATTCTTCGGGGATTTGCAGCGCGCAACGAGTTCCCTCACATCATAATATCCTGCTATACGGCCCGTTTTTAATCACATAAAATGCCGGCGATGTCTGGAAAAGGCCGGAGGTGTACAGAACCCGATGCTCCGTTTGCTCGTTGTAATGGAAGTACCATTTTTGGCGGGTTGGCAGAGAGCAACGAGTTCTCTCACATCATAATATCCTGCGATACGACCCGTTTTGAAACAATAAAATAGCCGGAAATGTCCGGAAAATGCCGAAGGTGTACAGAACCCGTTGCTCCGTATGCTCGTTGTAATGGAAGGACCATTTTTGGGGGATTGGCAGCGTGCAGCGAGTTCTCACACATCATAATATCCTGCGATACGACCCGTTTTTAATCACATAAAATGCCGGAAATGTTCGGAAAAGGCCGAAGGTGTACAGAACCTGATGCTACGTATACTCGTTGTAAGGGGCGTTCCATTTCTCGGGGATTGGCTGCGCGTAACGAGTTCTCTCACCTCATAATATCCTGCGAAACGACTCATTTTGAAACTATTAAAAAGCCGAAACTTGCCGGAAAAGGCCGAATATGTACAAGACAGTATTCTCCGCATGCTCGTTGTATTGGAAGTACCATTCTTCGGGGAATGGCAGCGCGCAACGAGTTCTCTCACATCATAATATCCTGATATACGGCCCATTTTGAAGCAATTAAAAAGCCGGAAATGTCCGGAAAAGGCCGAAGGTGTACAGAACCCGTTGCTCCGTATGCTCGTTGTAATGGGCGTACCATTTTTCGGGGATTTCCAGCGTGCAGCCAGTTCTCACACCTCATAATATCCTGCGATACGACCCATTTTGAAACTATTAAAAAGCCGAAACTGGCCGGAAATGGCCGAATATGTACAAGACAGGATTCTCGTCATGCTCGTTGTAATGGAAGTACCATTCTTCGGGGATTTGTAGCGCGCAACGAGTTCCCTCACATCATAATATCCTGCTATACGGTCCGTTTTTAATCACATAAAATGCCGGAGATGTCCGGAAAAGGCCGAAGGTGTACAGAACCCGATGCTCCGTTTGCTCGTTGTAATGGAAGTACCATTTTTGGGGGGTTGGCAGAGAGCAACTGGCTCTTACACATCATAATAATCTGATATGCGGCCCATTTTGAAACAATTAAAAAGCCGGAAATGTCCGGAAAAGGCCGAAGGTGTACAGAACCCGTTGCTCCGTATGCTCGTTGTAGTGGGCGTACCATTTTTCGGGGATTGGCAGCGTGCAGCGAGTTCTCACACCTCATAATATCCTGCGATACGACTCATTTTGAAACTATTAAAAAGCCGAAACTGGCCGGAAAAGGCCGAATATGTACATGACAGGATTCTCGTCATGCTCGTTGTAATGGAAGTACCATTCTTCGGGGATTTGCAGCGCGCAACGAGTTCCCTGACATCATAATATCCTGCTATACGGCCCGTTTTTGATCACTTAAAATGCCGGAAATGTCCGGAAAAGGCCGAAGGTGTACAGAACCTGATGCTCCGTATGCTCGTTGTAAGGGGCGTACCATTTCTCGGGGATTGGCAGCGTGCAGCGAGATCTCACACATCATAATATCCTGCGATACGACCCTTTTTGAAACAATTAAAAAGCCGGAAATATCCGGAAAAGGCCGAAGGTGTACAGAACCCGTTGCTCCGTATGCTCGTTGTAATGGAAGGACCATTTTTGGGGGATTGGCAACGCTCAACGCGTTTTTACACATCATAGTATCCTGCTATTCGGCCCATTTTTGATCACTTAAAATGCCGGAAATGTCCGGAAAAGGCCGAAGGTGTACAGAACCTGATGCTCCGTATGCTCGTTGTAAGGGGCGTACCATTTCTCGGGGATTGGCAGCGCGTAACGAGTTCTGTTACATCATAATATCCTGAAATACGGCCCATTTTGAAACAATTAAAAAGCCGGAAATGTCCGGAAAAGGGCGAAGGTGTACAGAACCTGATGCTCCGTATGCTCGTTGTAATGGAAGTACCATTCTTCGGGGATTGGCAGCGCGCAACGAGTTCTCTCACATCATAATATCCTGCGATACGACCCATTTTGAAACAATTAAAAAGCCGGAAATGTCCGGAAAATGCCAAAGGTGTACAGAACCCGTTGCTCCGTATGCTCGTTGTAATGGGCGTACCATTTTGCGGGGATTGGCAGGGTGCTGCGAGTTCTCACACCTCATAATATCCTGCGATACGACCCATTTTGAAACTATTAAAAAGCCGAAACTGGCCGGGAAAGGCCGAATATGTACAAGACAGGATTCTCCGCATGCTCGTTGTAATGGATGTACCATTCTTCGGGGATTGGCAGCGCGCAACGAGTTCTCTCACGTCATAATATCCCGCGATACGACCCATTTTGAAACAATTAAAAAGACGAAACTGGCCGGAAAAGGCCGAATATGTACAAGACAGGATTCTCCGCATGCTCGTTGTAATGGATGTACCATTTTTCGGGGATTGGAAGCGTGCAGCGAGATCTCACACATCATAATATCCCGCGATACGACCCATTTTGAAACAATTAAAAAGACGAAACTGGCCGGAAAAGGCCGAATATGTGCAAGACAGGATTCTCCGCATGCTCGTTGTATTGGAAGTACCATTCTTCGGGGATTGGCAGCGCGCACCGAGTTCCCTCACATCATAATATCCTGCTATACGGCCCGTTTTTAATCACATAAAATGCCGGAGATGTCCGGAAAAGGCCGAAGGTGTACAGAACCCGATGCTCCGTTTGCTCGTTGTAATGGAAGTACCATTTTTGGGGGGTTGGCAGGGTGCAGCGAGTTCTCACACATCATAATATCCTGCGATACGACCCATTTTGAAACAACTAAAAAGACGAAACTGGCCGGAAAAGGCCGAATATGTACATGACAGGATTCTCCGCATGCTCGTTGTATTGGAAGTACCATTCTTCGGGGATTGGCAGCACGCACCGAGTTCCCTCACATCATAATATCCTGCTATACGGCCCGTTTTTAATCACATAAAATGCCGGAGATGTCCGGAAAAGGCCGAAGGTGTACAGAACCCGATGCTCCGTTTGCTCGTTGTAATGGAAGTACCATTTTTGGCGGGTTGGCAGAGAGCAACGAGTTCTCTCACATCATAATATCCTGCGATACGACCCGTTTTGAAACAATAAAATAGCCGGAAATGTCCGGAAAATGCCGAAGGTGTACAGAACCCGTTGCTCCGTATGCTCGTTGTAATGGAAGGACCATTTTTGGGGGATTGGCAGCGTGCAGCGAGTTCTCACACATCATAATATCCTGCGATACGACCCGTTTTTAATCACATAAAATGCCGGAAATGTTCGGAAAAGGCCGAAGGTGTACAGAACCTGATGCTACGTATACTCGTTGTAAGGGGCGTTCCATTTCTCGGGGATTGGCTGCGCGTAACGAGTTCTCTCACCTCATAATATCCTGCGAAACGACTCATTTTGAAACTATTAAAAAGCCGAAACTTGCCGGAAAAGGCCGAATATGTACAAGACAGTATTCTCCGCATGCTCGTTGTATTGGAAGTACCATTCTTCGGGGAATGGCAGCGCGCAACGTGTTCTCTCACATCATAATATCCTGATATACGGCCCATTTTGAAACAATTAAAAAGCTGGAAATGTCCGGAAAAGGCCGAAGGTGTACAGAACCCGTTGCTCCCTTTGCTTGTTGTAATGGAAGTACCATTTTTGGGGGGTTGGCAGAGAGCAACTGGTTCTTACACATCATAATATCCTGATATACGGCCCATTTTGAAGCAATTAAAAAGCCGGAAATGTCCGGAAAAGGCCGAAGGTGTACAGAACCCGTTGCTCCGTATGCTCGTTGTAATGGGCGTACCATTTTTCGGGGATTGGCAGCGTGCAGCGAGTTCTCACACCTCATAATATCCTGCGATACGACTCATTTTGAAACTATTAAAAAGCCGAAACTTGCCGGAAAAGGCCGAATATGTACAAGACAGTATTCTCCGCATGCTCGTTGTATTGGAAGTACCATTCTTCGGGGAATGGCAGCGCGCAACGAGTTCTCTCACATCATAATATCCTGATATACGGCCCATTTTGAAGCAATTAAAAAGCCGGAAATGTCCGGAAAAGGCCGAAGGTGTACAGAACCCGTTGCTCCGTATGCTCGTTGTAATGGGCGTACCATTTTTCGGGGATTTCCAGCGTGCAGCCAGTTCTCACACCTCATAATATCCTGCGATACGACCCATTTTGAAACTATTAAAAAGCCGAAACTGGCCGGAAATGGCCGAATATGTACAAGACAGGATTCTCGTCATGCTCGTTGTAATGGAAGTACCATTCTTCGGGGATTTGTAGCGCGCAACGAGTTCCCTCACATCATAATATCCTGCTATACGGTCCGTTTTTAATCACATAAAATGCCGGAGATGTCCGGAAAAGGCCGAAGGTGTACAGAACCCGATGCTCCGTTTGCTCGTTGTAATGGAAGTACCATTTTTGGGGGGTTGGCAGAGAGCAACTGGCTCTTACACATCATAATAATCTGATATGCGGCCCATTTTGAAACAATTAAAAAGCCGGAAATGTCCGGAAAAGGCCGAAGGTGTACAGAACCCGTTGCTCCGTATGCTCGTTGTAGTGGGCGTACCATTTTTCGGGGATTGGCAGCGTGCAGCGAGTTCTCACACCTCATAATATCCTGCGATACGACTCATTTTGAAACTATTAAAAAGCCGAAACTGGCCGGAAAAGGCCGAATATGTACATGACAGGATTCTCGTCATGCTCGTTGTAATGGAAGTACCATTCTTCGGGGATTTGCAGCGCGCAACGAGTTCCCTGACATCATAATATCCTGCTATACGGCCCGTTTTTGATCACTTAAAATGCCGGAAATGTCCGGAAAAGGCCGAAGGTGTACAGAACCTGATGCTCCGTATGCTCGTTGTAAGGGGCGTACCATTTCTCGGGGATTGGCAGCGTGCAGCGAGATCTCACACATCATAATATCCTGCGATACGACCCTTTTTGAAACAATTAAAAAGCCGGAAATATCCGGAAAAGGCCGAAGGTGTACAGAACCCGTTGCTCCGTATGCTCGTTGTAATGGAAGGACCATTTTTGGGGGATTGGCAACGCTCAACGCGTTTTTACACATCATAGTATCCTGCTATTCGGCCCATTTTTGATCACTTAAAATGCCGGAAATGTCCGGAAAAGGCCGAAGGTGTACAGAACCTGATGCTCCGTATGCTCGTTGTAAGGGGCGTACCATTTCTCGGGGATTGGCAGCGCGTAACGAGTTCTGTTACATCATAATATCCTGAAATACGGCCCATTTTGAAACAATTAAAAAGCCGGAAATGTCCGGAAAAGGGCGAAGGTGTACAGAACCTGATGCTCCGTATGCTCGTTGTAATGGAAGTACCATTCTTCGGGGATTGGCAGCGCGCAACGAGTTCTCTCACATCATAATATCCTGCGATACGACCCATTTTGAAACAATTAAAAAGCCGGAAATGTCCGGAAAATGCCAAAGGTGTACAGAACCCGTTGCTCCGTATGCTCGTTGTAATGGGCGTACCATTTTGCGGGGATTGGCAGGGTGCTGCGAGTTCTCACACCTCATAATATCCTGCGATACGACCCATTTTGAAACTATTAAAAAGCCGAAACTGGCCGGGAAAGGCCGAATATGTACAAGACAGGATTCTCCGCATGCTCGTTGTAATGGATGTACCATTCTTCGGGGATTGGCAGCGCGCAACGAGTTCTCTCACGTCATAATATCCCGCGATACGACCCATTTTGAAACAATTAAAAAGACGAAACTGGCCGGAAAAGGCCGAATATGTACAAGACAGGATTCTCCGCATGCTCGTTGTAATGGATGTACCATTTTTCGGGGATTGGAAGCGTGCAGCGAGATCTCACACATCATAATATCCCGCGATACGACCCATTTTGAAACAATTAAAAAGACGAAACTGGCCGGAAAAGGCCGAATATGTGCAAGACAGGATTCTCCGCATGCTCGTTGTATTGGAAGTACCATTCTTCGGGGATTGGCAGCGCGCACCGAGTTCCCTCACATCATAATATCCTGCTATACGGCCCGTTTTTAATCACATAAAATGCCGGAGATGTCCGGAAAAGGCCGAAGGTGTACAGAACCCGATGCTCCGTTTGCTCGTTGTAATGGAAGTACCATTTTTGGGGGGTTGGCAGGGTGCAGCGAGTTCTCACACATCATAATATCCTGCGATACGACCCATTTTGAAACAACTAAAAAGACGAAACTGGCCGGAAAAGGCCGAATATGTACATGACAGGATTCTCCGCATGCTCGTTGTATTGGAAGTACCATTCTTCGGGGATTGGCAGCACGCACCGAGTTCCCTCACATCATAATATCCTGCTATACGGCCCGTTTTTAATCACATAAAATGCCGGAGATGTCCGGAAAAGGCCGAAGGTGTACAGAACCCGATGCTCCGTTTGCTCGTTGTAATGGAAGTACCATTTTTGGCGGGTTGGCAGAGAGCAACGAGTTCTCTCACATCATAATATCCTGCGATACGACCCGTTTTGAAACAATAAAATAGCCGGAAATGTCCGGAAAATGCCGAAGGTGTACAGAACCCGTTGCTCCGTATGCTCGTTGTAATGGAAGGACCATTTTTGGGGGATTGGCAGCGTGCAGCGAGTTCTCACACATCATAATATCCTGCGATACGACCCGTTTTTAATCACATAAAATGCCGGAAATGTTCGGAAAAGGCCGAAGGTGTACAGAACCTGATGCTACGTATACTCGTTGTAAGGGGCGTTCCATTTCTCGGGGATTGGCTGCGCGTAACGAGTTCTCTCACCTCATAATATCCTGCGAAACGACTCATTTTGAAACTATTAAAAAGCCGAAACTTGCCGGAAAAGGCCGAATATGTACAAGACAGTATTCTCCGCATGCTCGTTGTATTGGAAGTACCATTCTTCGGGGAATGGCAGCGCGCAACGTGTTCTCTCACATCATAATATCCTGATATACGGCCCATTTTGAAACAATTAAAAAGCTGGAAATGTCCGGAAAAGGCCGAAGGTGTACAGAACCCGTTGCTCCCTTTGCTTGTTGTAATGGAAGTACCATTTTTGGGGGGTTGGCAGAGAGCAACTGGTTCTTACACATCATAATATCCTGATATACGGCCCATTTTGAAGCAATTAAAAAGCCGGAAATGTCCGGAAAAGGCCGAAGGTGTACAGAACCCGTTGCTCCGTATGCTCGTTGTAATGGGCGTACCATTTTTCGGGGATTGGCAGCGTGCAGCGAGTTCTCACACCTCATAATATCCTGCGATACGACTCATTTTGAAACTATTAAAAAGCCGAAACTGGCCGGAAAAGGCCGAATATGTACATGACAGGATTCTCGTCATGCTCGTTGTAATGGAAGTACCATTCTTCGGGGATTTGCAGCGCGCAACGAGTTCCCTGACATCATAATATCCTGCTATACGGCCCGTTTTTGATCACTTAAAATGCCGGAAATGTCCGGAAAAGGCCGAAGGTGTACAGAACCTGATGCTCCGTATGCTCGTTGTAAGGGGCGTACCATTTCTCGGGGATTGGCTGCGTGCAGCGAGATCTCACACATCATAATATCCTGCGATACGACCCTTTTTGAAACAATTAAAAAGCCGGAAATATCCGGAAAAGGCCGAAGGTGTACAGAACCCGTTGCTCCGTATGCTCGTTGTAATGGAAGGACCATTTTTGGGGGATTGACAACGCTCAACGCGTTTTTACACATCATAGTATCCTGCTATTCGGCCCATTTTTGATCACTTAAAATGCCGGAAATGTCCGGAAAAGGCCGAAGGTGTACAGAACCTGATGCTCCGTATGCTCGTTGTAAGGGGCGTACCATTTCTCGGGGATTGGCAGCGCGTAACGAGTTCTGTCACATCATAATATCCTGAAATACGGCCCATTTTGAAACAATTAAAAAGCCGGAAATGTCCGGAAAAGGGCGAAGGTGTACAGAACCTGATGCTCCGTATGCTCGTTGTAATGGAAGTACCATTCTTCGGGGATTGGCAGCGCGCAACGAGTTCTCTCACATCATAATATCCTGCGATACGACCCATTTTGAAACAATTAAAAAGCCGGAAATGTCCGGAAAATGCCAAAGGTGTACAGAACCCGTTGCTCCGTATGCTCGCTGTAATGGGCGTACCATTTTGCGGGGATTGGCAGGGTGCTGCGAGTTCTCACACCTCATAATATCCTGCGAAACGACCCATTTTGAAACTATTAAAAAGCCGAAACTGGCCGGGAAAGGCCGAATATGTACAAGACAGGATTCTCCGCATGCTCGTTGTAATGGATGTACCATTCTTCGGGGATTGGCAGCGCGCAACGAGTTCTCTCACGTCATAATATCCCGCGATACGACCCATTTTGAAACAATTAGAAAGACGAAACTGGCCGGAAAAGGCCGAATATGTACAAGACAGGATTCTCCGCATGCTCGTTGTAATGGATGTACCATTTTTCGGGGATTGGAAGCGTGCAGCGAGATCTCACACATCATAATATCCCGCGATACGACCCATTTTGAAACAATTAAAAAGACGAAACTGGCCGGAAAAGGCCGAATATGTACAAGACAGGATTCTCCGCATGCTCGTTGTATTGGAAGTACCATTCTTCGGGGATTGGCAGCGCGCACCGAGTTCCCTCACATCATAATATCCTGCTATACGGCCCGTTTTTAATCACATAAAATGCCGGAGATGTCCGGAAAAGGCCGAAGGTGTACAGAACCCGATGCTCCGTTTGCTCGTTGTAATGGAAGTACCATTTGTGGGGGGTTGGCAGCGTGCAGCGAGTTCTCACACATCATAATATCCTGCGATACGACCCATTTTGAAACAACTATAAAGACGAAACTGGCCGGAAAAGGCCGAATGTGTACATGACAGGATTCTCCGCATGCTCGTTGTATTGGAAGTACCATTCTTCGGGGATTGGCAGCGCGCACCGAGTTCCCTCACATCATAATATCCTGCTATACGGCCCGTTTTTAATCACATAAAATGCCGGAGATGTCCGGAAAAGGCCGAAGGTGTACAGAACCCGATGCTCCGTTTGCTCGTTGTAATGGAAGTACCATTTTTGGGGGGTTGGCAGAGAGCAACTGGCTCTTACACATCATAATAATCTGATATACGGCCCATTTTGAAACAATTAAAAAGCCGGAAATGTCCGGAAAAGGCCGAAGGTGTACAGAACCCGTTGCTCCGTATGCTCGTTGTAATGGGCGTACCATTTTTCGGGGATTGGAAGCGTGCAGCGAGATCTCACACATCATAATATCGTGCGATACGACCCATTTTGAAACAATTAAAAAGCCGGAAATGTCCGGAAAATGCCAAAGGTGTACAGAACCCGTTGCTCCGTATGCTCGTTGTAATGGGCGTACCATTTTTCGGGGATTGGCAGCGTGCAGCGAGTTCTCACACCTCATAATATCCTGCGAAACGACTCATTTTGAAACTATTAAAAAGCCGAAACTTGCCGGAAAAGGCCGAATATGTAAAAGACAGGATTCTCCGCATGCTCGTTGTAATGGAAGTACCATTCTTCGGAGATTGGCAGCGCGCAACGAGTTCTCTCACATCATAATATCCTGATATACGGCCCGTTTTTAATCACATAAAATGCCGGAGATGTCCGGAAAAGGCCGAAGGTGTACAGAACCCGATGCCCCGTTTGCTCGTTGTAATGGAACTACCATTTTTCGGGGATGGGCAGCGTGCAGCGAGTTCTCACACCTCATAATATCCTGCGAAACGAGTCATTTTGAATCTATTAAAAAGCCGAAACTTGCCGGAAAAGGCCGAATATGTACAAGACAGGATTCTCCGCATGCTCGTTGTAATGGAAGTACCATTCTTCGGGGATAGGCAGCGCGCAACGAGTTCTCTCACATCATAATATCCTGATATACGGCCCATTTTGAAACAATTAAAAAGCCGGAAATTTCCGGAAAAGGCCGAAGGTGTACAGAACCCGTTGCTCCGTATGCTCGTTGTAATGGGCGTACCATTTTTCGGGGATTGGCAGCGTGCAGCGAGTTCTCACACCTCATAATATCCTGCGAAACGACTCATTTTGAAACTATTAAAAAGCCGAAACTTGCCGGAAAAGGCCGAATATGTAAAAGACAGGATTCTCCGCATGCTCGTTGTAATGGAAGTACCATTCTTCGGAGATTGGCAGCGCGCAACGAGTTCTCTCACATCATAATATCCTGATATACGGCCCATTTTGAAACAATTAAAAAGCCGGAAATTTCCGGAAAAGGCCGAAGGTGTACAGAACCCGTTGCTCCGTATGCTCGTTGTAATGGGCGTACCATTTTTCGGGGATTGGAAGCGTGCAGCGAGATCACACACATCATAATATCGTGCGATACGACCCATTTTGAAACAATTAAAAAGCCGGAAATGTCCGGAAAATGCCAAAGGTGTACAGAACCCGTTGCTCCGTATGCTCGTTGTAATGGGCGTACCATTTTTCGGGGATTGGAAGCGTGCAGCGAGATCACACACATCATAATATCGTGCGATACGACCCTTTTTGAAACAATTAAAAAGCCGGAAATATCCGGAAAAGGCCGAAGGTTTACAGAACCCGATGCTCCGTATGCTCGTTGTAAGGGAAGGACCATTTTTGGGGGATCGGCAACGCTCAACGCGTTTTTACACATCATAATATACTGGTGTACAGAACCTGATGCTCCGTATGCTCGTTGTAAGGGGCGTACCATTTCTCGGGGATTGGCAGCGCGTAACGTGTTCTCTCACATCATAATATCCTGATAAACGGCACATTTTGAAACAATTAAAAAGCCGGAAATGTCCGGAAAAGGCCGAAGGTGTACAGAACCCGTTGCTCCGTATGCTCGTTGTAGTGGGCGTACCATTTTTCGGGGATTGGCAGCGTGCAGCGAGCTCTCACACCTCATAATATCCTGCGATACGAATCATTTTGAAACTATTAAAAAGCCGAAACTGGCCGGAAAAGGCCGAATATGTACAAGACAGGATACTCGTCATGCTCGTTGTAATGGAAGTACCATTCTTCGGGGATTTGCAGCGCGCAACGAGTTCCCTCACATCATAATATCCTGCTATACGGCCCGTTTTTAATCACATAAAATGCCGGCGATGTCCGGAAAAGGCCGAAGGTGTACAGAACCCGATGCTCCGTTTGCTCGTTGTAATGGAAGTACCATTTTTGGCGGGTTGGCAGAGAGCAACGAGTTCTCTCACATCATAATATCCTGCGATACGACCCGTTTTGAAACAATAAAATAGCCGGAAATGTCCGGAAAATGCCGAAGGTGTACAGAACCCGTTGCTCCGTATGCTCGTTGTAATGGAAGGACCATTTTTGGGGGATTGGCAGCGTGCAGCGAGTTCTCACACATCATAATATCCTGCGATACGATCCGTTTTTAATCACATAAAATGCCGGAAATGTTCGGAAAAGGCCGAAGGTGTACAGAACCTGATGCTACGTATACTCGTTGTAAGGGGCGTTCCATTTCTCGGGGATTGGCTGCGCGTAACGAGTTCTCTCACCTCATAATATCCTGCGAAACGACTCATTTTGAAACTATTAAAAAGCCGAAACTTGCCGGAAAAGGCCGAATATGTACAAGACAGTATTCTCCGCATGCTCGTTGTATTGGAAGTACCATTCTTCGGGGAATGGCAGCGCGCAACGAGTTCTCTCACATCATAATATCCTGATATACGGCCCATTTTGAAACAATTAAAAAGCCGGAAATGTCCGGAAAAGGCCGAAGGTGTACAGAACCCGTTGCTCCCTTTGCTTGTTGTAATGGAAGTACCATTTTTGGGGGGTTGGCAGAGAGCAACTGGTTCTTACACATCATAATATCCTGATATACGGCCCATTTTGAAGCAATTAAAAAGCCGGAAATGTCCGGAAAAGGCCGAAGGTGTACAGAACCCGTTGCTCCGTATGCTCGTTGTAATGGGCGTACCATTTTTCGGGGATTTCCAGCGTGCAGCGAGATCACACACATCATAATATCGTGCGATACGACCCTTTTTGAAACAATTAAAAAGCCGGAAATATCCGGAAAAGGCCGAAGGTTTACAGAACCCGATGCTCCGTATGCTCGTTGTAATGGGCGTACCATTTTTCGGGGATTTCCAGCGTGCAGCGAGATCACACACCTCATAATATCCTGCGATACGACCCATTTTGAAACTATTAAAAAGCCGAAACTGGCCGGAAATGGCCGAATATGTACAAGACAGGATTCTCGTCATGCTCGTTGTAATGGAAGTACCATTCTTCGGAGATTTGTAGCGCGCAACGAGTTCCCTCGCATCATAATATCCTGCTATACGGTCCGTTTTTAATCACATAAAATGCCGGAGATGTCCGGAAAAGGCCGAAGGTGTACAGAACCCGATGCTCCGTTTGCTCGTTGTAATGGAAGTACCATTTTTGGGGGGTTGGCAGAGAGCAACTGGTTCTTACACATCATAATAATCTGATATACGGCCCATTTTGAAATAATTAAAAAGCCGGAAATGTCCGGAAAAGGCCGAAGGTGTACAGAACCCGTTGCTCCGTATGCTCGTTGTAGTGGGCGTACCATTTTTCGGGGATTGGCAGCGTGCAGCGAGTTCTCACACCTCATAATATCCTGCGATACGACTCATTTTGAAACTATTAAAAAGCCGAAACTGGCCGGAAAAGGCCGAATATGTACATGACAGGATTCTCGTCATGCTCGTTGTAATGGAAGTACCATTCTTCGGGGATTTGCAGCGCGCAACGAGTTCCCTGACATCATAATATCCTGCTATACGGCCCGTTTTTGATCACTTAAAATGCCGGAAATGTCCGGGAAAGGCCGAAGGTGTACAGAACCTGATGCTCCGTATGCTCGTTGTAAGGGGCGTACCATTTCTCGGGGATTGGCAGCGTGCAGCGAGATCTCACACATCATAATATCCTGCGATACGACCCTTTTTGAAACAATTAAAAAGCCGGAAATATCCGGAAAAGGCCGAAGGTGTACAGAACCCGTTGCTCCGTATGCTCGTTGTAATGGAAGGACCATTTTTGGGGGATTGGCAACGCTCAACGTGTTTTTACACATCATAATATCCTGCGATACGACCCATTTTGAAACAATTAAAAAGCCGGAAATGTCCGGAAAATGCCAAAGGTGTACAGAACCCGTTGCTCCGTATGCTCGTTGTAATGGGCGTACCATTTTGCGGGGATTGGCAGGGTGCTGCGAGTTCTCACACCTCATAATATCCTGCGATACGACCCATTTTGAAACAATTAAAAAGACGAAACTGGCGGGAAAAGGCCGAATATGTACAAGACAGGATTCTCCGCATGCTCGTTGTAATGGATGTACCATTCTTCGGGGATTGGCAGCGCGCAACGAGTTCTCTCACGTCATAATATCCCGCGATACGACCCATTTTGAAACAATTAAAAAGACGAAACTGGCGGGAAAAGGCCGAATATGTACAAGACAGGATTCTCCGCATGCTCGTTGTAATGGATGTACCATTTTTCGGGGATTGGAAGCGTGCAGCGAGATCTCACACATCATAATATCCCGCGATACGACCCATTTTGAAACAATTAAAAAGACGAAACTGGCCGGAAAAGGCCGAATATGTACAAGACAGGATTCTCCGCATGCTCGTTGTATTGGAAGTACCATTCTTCGGGGATTGGCAGCGCGCACCGAGTTCCCTCACATCATAATATCCTGCTATACGGCCCGTTTTTAATCACATAAAATGCCGGAGATGTCCGGAAAAGGCCGAAGGTGTACAGAACCCGATGCTCCGTTTGCTCGTTGTAATGGAAGTACCATTTTTGGGGGGTTGGCAGCGTGCAGCGAGTTCTCACACATCATAATATCCTGCGATACGACCCATTTTGAAGCAACTAAAAAGACGAAACTGGCCGGAAAAGGCCGAATGTGTACATGACAGGATTCTCCGCATGCTCGTTGTATTGGAAGTACCATTCTTCGGGGATTGGCAGCGCGCACCGAGTTCCCTCACATCATAATATCCTGCTATACGGCCCGTTTTTAATCACATAAAATGCCGGAGATGTCCGGAAAAGGCCGAAGGTGTACAGAACCCGATGCTCCGTTTGCTCGTTGTAATGGAAGTACCATTTTTGGGGGATTGGCAGAGAGCAACTGGCTCTTACACATCATAATAATCTGATATACGGCCCATTTTGAAACAATTAAAAAGCCGGAAATGTCCGGGAAAGGCCGAAGGTGTACAGAACCCGTTGCTCCGTATGCTCGTTGTAATGGGCGTACCATTTTTCGGGGATTGGAAGCGTGCAGCGAGATCTCACACATCATAATATCGTGCGATACGACCCATTTTGAAACAATTAAAAAGCCGGAAATGTCCGGAAAATGCCAAAAGTGTACAGAACCCGTTGCTCCGTATGCTCGTTGTAATGGGCGTACCATTTTTCGGGGATTGGCAGCGTGCAGCGAGTTCTCACACCTCATAATATCCTGCGAAACGACTCATTTTGCAACTATTAAAAAGCCGAAACTTGCCGGAAAAGGCCGAATATGTAAAAGACAGGATTCTCCGCATGCTCGTTGTAATGGAAGTACCATTCTTCGGAGATTGGCAGCGCGCAACGAGTTCTCTCACATCATAATATCCTGATATACGGCCCGTTTTTAATCACATAAAATGCCGGAGATGTCCGGAAAAGGCCGAAGGTGTACAGAACCCGATGCCCCGTTTGCTCGTTGTAATGGAACTACCATTTTTCGGGGATGGGCAGCGTGCAGCGAGTTCTCACACCTCATAATATCCTGCGAAACGACTCATTTTGAATCTATTAAAAAGCCGAAACTTGCCGGAAAAGGCCGAATATGTACAAGACAGGATTCTCCGCATGCTCGTTGTAATGGAAGTACCATTCTTCGGGGATAGGCAGCGCGCAACGAGTTCTCTCACATCATAATATCCTGATATACGGCCCATTTTGAAACAATTAAAAAGCCGGAAATTTCCGGAAAAGGCCGAAGGTGTACAGAACCCGTTGCTCCGTATGCTCGTTGTAATGGGCGTACCATTTTTCGGGGATTGGCAGCGTGCAGCGAGTTCTCACACCTCATAATATCCTGCGAAACGACTCATTTTGAAACTATTAAAAAGCCGAAACTTGCCGGAAAAGGCCGAATATGTACAAGACAGGATACTCGTCATGCTCGTTGTAATGGAAGTACCATTCTTCGGGGATTTGCAGCGCGCAACGAGTTCCCTCACATCATAATATCCTGCTATACGGCCCGTTTTTAATCACATAAAATGCCGGCGATGTCCGGAAAAGGCCGAAGGTGTACAGAACCCGATGCTCCGTTTGCTCGTTGTAATGGAAGTACCATTTTTGGCGGGTTGGCAGAGAGCAACGAGTTCTCTCACATCATAATATCCTGCGATACGACCCGTTTTGAAACAATAAAATAGCCGGAAATGTCCGGAAAATGCCGAAGGTGTACAGAACCCGTTGCTCCGTATGCTCGTTGTAATGGAAGGACCATTTTTGGGGGATTGGCAGCGTGCAGCGAGTTCTCACACATCATAATATCCTGCGATACGATCCGTTTTTAATCACATAAAATGCCGGAAATGTTCGGAAAAGGCCGAAGGTGTACAGAACCTGATGCTACGTATACACGTTGTAAGGGGCGTTCCATTTCTCGGGGATTGGCTGCGCGTAACGAGTTCTCTCACCTCATAATATCCTGCGAAACGACTCATTTTGAAACTATTAAAAAGCCGAAACTGGCCGGAAAAGGCCGAATATGTACATGACAGGATTCTCGTCATGCTCGTTGTAATGGAAGTACCATTCTTCGGGGATTTGCAGCGCGCACCGAGTTCCCTCACATCATAATATCCTGCTATTCGGCCCATTTTTGATCACTTAAAAAGCCGGAAATGTCCGGAAAAGGGCGAAGGTGTACAGAACCTGATGCTCCGTATGCTCGTTGTAATGGAAGTACCATTCTTCGGGGATTGGCAGCGCGCAACGAGTTCTCTCACATCATAATATCCTGCGATACGACCCATTTTGAAACAATTAAAAAGCCGGAAATGTCCGGAAAATGCCAAAGGTGTACAGAACCCGTTGCTCCGTATGCTCGTTGTAATGGAAGGACCATTTTTGGGGGATTGGCAGCGTGCAGCGAGTTCTCACACATCATAATATCCTGCGATACGATCCGTTTTTAATCACATAAAATGCCGGAAATGTTCGGAAAAGGCCGAAGGTGTACAGAACCTGATGCTACGTATACACGTTGTAAGGGGCGTTCCATTTCTCGGGGATTGGCTGCGCGTAACGAGTTCTCTCACCTCATAATATCCTGCGAAACGACTCATTTTGAAACTATTAAAAAGCCGAAACTGGCCGGAAAAGGCCGAATATGTACATGACAGGATTCTCGTCATGCTCGTTGTAATGGAAGTACCATTCTTCGGGGATTTGCAGCGCGCACCGAGTTCCCTCACATCATAATATCCTGCTATTCGGCCCATTTTTGATCACTTAAAAAGCCGGAAATGTCCGGAAAAGGGCGAAGGTGTACAGAACCTGATGCTCCGTATGCTCGTTGTAATGGAAGTACCATTCTTCGGGGATTGGCAGCGCGCAACGAGTTCTCTCACATCATAATATCCTGCGATACGACCCATTTTGAAACAATTAAAAAGCCGGAAATGTCCGGAAAATGCCAAAGGTGTACAGAACCCGTTGCTCCGTATGCTCGTTGTAAGGGAAGGACCATTTTTGGGGGATCGGCAACGCTCAACGCGTTTTTACACATCATAATATACTGGTGTACAGAACCTGATGCTCCGTATGCTCGTTGTAAGGGGCGTACCATTTCTCGGGGATTGGCAGCGCGTAACGTGTTCTCTCACATCATAATATCCTGATAAACGGCACATTTTGAAACAATTAAAAAGCCGGAAATGTCCGGAAAAGGCCGAAGGTGTACAGAACCCGTTGCTCCGTATGCTCGTTGTAGTGGGCGTACCATTTTTCGGGGATTGGCAGCGTGCAGCGAGCTCTCACACCTCATAATATCCTGCGATACGACTCATTTTGAAACTATTAAAAAGCCGAAACTGGCCGGAAAAGGCCGAATATGTACAAGACAGGATACTCGTCATGCTCGTTGTAATGGAAGTACCATTCTTCGGGGATTTGCAGCGCGCAACGAGTTCCCTCACATCATAATATCCTGCTATACGGCCCGTTTTTAATCACATAAAATGCCGGCGATGTCCGGAAAAGGCCGAAGGTGTACAGAACCCGATGCTCCGTTTGCTCGTTGTAATGGAAGTACCATTTTTGGCGGGTTGGCAGAGAGCAACGAGTTCTCTCACATCATAATATCCTGCGATACGACCCGTTTTGAAACAATAAAATAGCCGGAAATGTCCGGAAAATGCCGAAGGTGTACAGAACCCGTTGCTCCGTATGCTCGTTGTAATGGAAGGACCATTTTTGGGGGATTGGCAGCGTGCAGCGAGTTCTCACACATCATAATATCCTGCGATACGATCCGTTTTTAATCACATAAAATGCCGGAAATGTTCGGAAAAGGCCGAAGGTGTACAGAACCTGATGCTACGTATACACGTTGTAAGGGGCGTTCCATTTCTCGGGGATTGGCTGCGCGTAACGAGTTCTCTCACCTCATAATATCCTGCGAAACGACTCATTTTGAAACTATTAAAAAGCCGAAACTGGCCGGAAAAGGCCGAATATGTACATGACAGGATTCTCGTCATGCTCGTTGTAATGGAAGTACCATTCTTCGGGGATTTGCAGCGCGCACCGAGTTCCCTCACATCATAATATCCTGCTATTCGGCCCATTTTTGATCACTTAAAAAGCCGGAAATGTCCGGAAAAGGGCGAAGGTGTACAGAACCTGATGCTCCGTATGCTCGTTGTAATGGAAGTACCATTCTTCGGGGATTGGCAGCGCGCAACGAGTTCTCTCACATCATAATATCCTGCGATACGACCCATTTTGAAACAATTAAAAAGCCGGAAATGTCCGGAAAATGCCAAAGGTGTACAGAACCCGTTGCTCCGTATGCTCGTTGTAATGGGCGTACCATTTTGCGGGGATTGGCAGGGTGCTGCGAGTTCTCACACCTCATAATATCCTGCGATACGACCCATTTTGAAACTATTAAAAAGCCGAAACTGGCCGGGAAAGGCCGAATATGTACAAGACAGGATTCTCCGCATGCTCGTTGTAATGGATGTACCATTCTTCGGGGATTGGCAGCGCGCAACGAGTTCTCTCACGTCATAATATCCCGCGATACGACCCATTTTGAAACAATTAAAAAGCCGGAAATGTCCGGAAAATGCCAAAGGTGTACAGAACCCGTTGCTCCGTATGCTCATTGTAGTGGGCGTACCATTTTTCGGGGATTGGCAGCGTGCAGCGAGCTCTCACACCTCATAATATCCTGCGATACGACTCATTTTGAAACTATTAAAAAGCCGAAACTGGCCGGAAAAGGCCGAATATGTACAAGACAGGATACTCGTCATGCTCGTTGTAATGGAAGTACCATTCTTCGGGGATTTGCAGCGCGCAACGAGTTCCCTCACATCATAATATCCTGCTATACGGCCCGTTTTTAATCACATAAAATGCCGGCGATGTCCGGAAAAGGCCGAAGGTGTACAGAACCCGATGCTCCGTTTGCTCGTTGTAATGGAAGTACCATTTTTGGCGGGTTGGCAGAGAGCAACGAGTTCTCTCACATCATAATATCCTGCGATACGACCCGTTTTGAAACAATAAAATAGCCGGAAATGTCCGGAAAATGCCGAAGGTGTACAGAACCCGTTGCTCCGTATGCTCGTTGTAATGGAAGGACCATTTTTGGGGGATTGGCAGCGTGCAGCGAGTTCTCACACATCATAATATCCTGCGATACGATCCGTTTTTAATCACATAAAATGCCGGAAATGTTCGGAAAAGGCCGAAGGTGTACAGAACCTGATGCTACGTATACACGTTGTAAGGGGCGTTCCATTTCTCGGGGATTGGCTGCGCGTAACGAGTTCTCTCACCTCATAATATCCTGCGAAACGACTCATTTTGAAACTATTAAAAAGCCGAAACTGGCCGGAAAAGGCCGAATATGTACATGACAGGATTCTCGTCATGCTCGTTGTAATGGAAGTACCATTCTTCGGGGATTTGCAGCGCGCACCGAGTTCCCTCACATCATAATATCCTGCTATTCGGCCCATTTTTGATCACTTAAAAAGCCGGAAATGTCCGGAAAAGGGCGAAGGTGTACAGAACCTGATGCTCCGTATGCTCGTTGTAATGGAAGTACCATTCTTCGGGGATTGGCAGCGCGCAACGAGTTCTCTCACATCATAATATCCTGCGATACGACACATTTTGAAACAATTAAAAAGCCGGAAATGTCCGGAAAATGCCAAAGGTGTACAGAACCCGTTGCTCCGTATGCTCGTTGTAATGGGCGTACCATTTTGCGGGGATTGGCAGGGTGCTGCGAGTTCTCACACCTCATAATATCCTGCGATACGACCCATTTTGAAACTATTAAAAAGCCGAAACTGGCCGGGAAAGGCCGAATATGTACAAGACAGGATTCTCCGCATGCTCGTTGTAATGGATGTACCATTCTTCGGGGATTGGCAGCGCGCAACGAGTTCTCTCACGTCATAATATCCCGCGATACGACCCATTTTGAAACAATTAAAAAGACGAAACTGGCCGGAAAAGGCCGAATATGTACAAGACAGGATTCTCCGCATGCTCGTTGTAATGGATGGTACCATTTTTCGGGGATTGGAAGCGTGCAGCGAGATCTCACACATCATAATATCCCGCGATACGACCCATTTTGAAACAATTAAAAAGACGAAACTGGCCGGAAAAGGCCGAATATGTACAAGACAGGATTCTACGCATGCTCGTTGTATTGGAAGTACCATTCTTCGGGGATTGGCAGCGCGCACCGAGTTCCCTCACATCATAATATCCTGCTATACGGCCCGTTTTTAATCACATAAAATGCCGGAGATGTCCGGAAAAGGCCGAAGGTGTACAGAACCCGATGCTCCGTATGCTCGTTGTAATGGAAGTACCATTTTTGGGGGGTTGGCAGCGTGCAGCGAGTTCTCACACATCATAATATCCTGCTACGACCCATTTTGAAACAACTAAAAAGACGAAACTGGCCGGAAAAGGCCGAATATGTACATGACAGGATTCTCCGCATGCTCGTTGTATTGGAAGTACCATTCTTCGGGGATTGGCAGCGCGCACCGAGTTCCCTCACATCATAATATCCTGCTATACGGCCCGTTTTTAATCACATAAAATGCCGGAGATGTCCGGAAAAGGCCGAAGGTGTACAGAACCCGATGCTCCGTTTGCTCGTTCTAATGGAAGTACTATTTTTGGGGGGTTGGCAGAGAGCAACTGGCTCTTACACATCATAATAATCTGATATACGGCCCATTTTGAAACAATTAAAAAGACGAAACTGGCCGGAAAAGGCCGAATATGTACAAGACAGGATTCTCCGCATGCTCGTTGTAATGGATGGTACCATTTTTCGGGGATTGGAAGCGTGCAGCGAGATCTCACACATCATAATATCCCGCGATACGACCCATTTTGAAACAATTAAAAAGACGAAACTGGCCGGAAAAGACCGAATATGTACAAGACAGGATTCTACGCATGCTCGTTGTATTGGAAGTACCATTCTTCGGGGATTGGCAGCGCGCACCGAGTTCCCTCACATCATAATATCCTGCTATACGGCCCGTTTTTAATCACATAAAATGCCGGAGATGTCCGGAAAAGGCCGAAGGTGTACAGAACCCGATGCTCCGTTTGCTCGTTGTAATGGAAGTACCATTTTTGGGGGGTTGGCAGCGTGCAGCGAGTTCTCACACATCATAATATCCTGCTACGACCCATTTTGAAACAACTAAAAAGACGAAACTGGCCGGAAAAGGCCGAATATGTACATGACAGGATTCTCCGCATGCTCGTTGTATTGGAAGTACCATTCTTCGGGGATTGGCAGCGCGCACCGAGTTCCCTCACATCATAATATCCTGCTATACGGCCCGTTTTTAATCACATAAAATGCCGGAGATGTCCGGAAAAGGCCGAAGGTGTACAGAACCCGATGCTCCGTTTGCTCGTTGTAATGGAAGTACCATTTTTGGGGGGTTGGCAGAGAGCAACTGGCTCTTACACATCATAATAATCTGATATACGGCCCATTTTGAAACAATTAAAAAGCCGGAAATGTCCGGAAAAGGCCGAAGGTGTACAGAACCCGTTGCTCCGTATGCTCGTTGTAATGGGCGTACCATTTTTCGGGGATTGGAAGCGTGCAGCGAGATCTCACACATCATAATATCGTGCGATACGACCCATTTTGAAACAATTAAAAAGCCGGAAATGTCCGGAAAATGCCAAAGGTGTACAGAACCCGTTGCTCCGTATGCTCGTTGTAATGGGCGTACCATTTTTCGGGGATTGGCAGCGTGCAGCGAGTTCTCACACCTCATAATATCCTGCGAAACGACTCATTTTGAAACTATTAAAAAGCCGAAACTTGCCGGAAAAGGCCGAATATGTAAAAGACAGGATTCTCCGCATGCTCGTTGTAATGGAAGTACCATTCTTCGGAGATTGGCAGCGCGCAACGAGTTCTCTCACATCATAATATCCTGATATACGGCCCGTTTTTAATCACATAAAATGCCGGAGATGTCCGGAAAAGGCCGAAGGTGTACAGAACCCGATGCCCCGTTTGCTCGTTGTAATGGAAGTACCATTTTTCGGGGATGGGCAGCGTGCAGCGAGTTCTCACACCTCATAATATCCTGCGAAACGACTCATTTTGAATCTATTAAAAAGCCGAAACTTGCCGAAAAAGGCCGAATATGTACAAGACAGGATTCTCCGCATGCTCGTTGTAATGGAAGTACCATTCTTCGGGGATAGGCAGCGCGCAACGAGTTCTCTCACATCATAATATCCTGATATACGGCCCATTTTGAAACAATTAAAAAGCCGGAAATTTCCGGAAAAGGCCGAAGGTGTACAGAACCCGTTGCTCCGTATGCTCGTTGTAATGGGCGTACCATTTTTCGGGGATTGGAAGCGTGCAGCGAGATCACACACATCATAATATCGTGCGATACGACCCTTTTTGAAACAATTAAAATGCCGGAGATGTCCGGAAAAGGCCGAAGGTGTACAGAACCCGATGCTCCGTTTGCTCGTTGTAATGGAAGTACCATTTTTGGGGGGTTGGCAGCGTGCAGCGAGTTCTCACACATCATAATATCCTGCTACGACCCATTTTGAAACAACTAAAAAGACGAAACTGGCCGGAAAAGGCCGAATATGTACATGACAGGATTCTCCGCATGCTCGTTGTATTGGAAGTACCATTCTTCGGGGATTGGCAGCGCGCACCGAGTTCCCTCACATCATAATATCCTGCTATACGGCCCGTTTTTAATCACATAAAATGCCGGAGATGTCCGGAAAAGGCCGAAGGTGTACAGAACCCGATGCTCCGTTTGCTCGTTGTAATGGAAGTACCATTTTTGGGGGGTTGGCAGAGAGCAACTGGCTCTTACACATCATAATAATCTGATATACGGCCCATTTTGAAACAATTAAAAAGCCGGAAATGTCCGGAAAAGGCCGAAGGTGTACAGAACCCGTTGCTCCGTATGCTCGTTGTAATGGGCGTACCATTTTTCGGGGATTGGAAGCGTGCAGCGAGATCTCACACATCATAATATCGTGCGATACGACCCATTTTGAAACAATTAAAAAGCCGGAAATGTCCGGAAAATGCCAAAGGTGTACAGAACCCGTTGCTCCGTATGCTCGTTGTAATGGGCGTACCATTTTTCGGGGATTGGCAGCGTGCAGCGAGTTCTCACACCTCATAATATCCTGCGAAACGACTCATTTTGAAACTATTAAAAAGCCGAAACTTGCCGGAAAAGGCCGAATATGTAAAAGACAGGATTCTCCACATGCTCGTTGTAATGGAAGTACCATTCTTCGGAGATTGGCAGCGCGCAACGAGTTCTCTCACATCATAATATCCTGATATACGGCCCGTTTTTAATCACATAAAATGCCGGAGATGTCCGGAAAAGGCCGAAGGTGTACAGAACCCGATGCCCCGTTTGCTCGTTGTAATGGAAGTACCATTTTTCGGGGATGGGCAGAGAGCAACTGGTTCTTACACATCATAATAATCTGATATACGGCCCATTTTGAAACAATTAAGAAGCCGGAAATGTCCGGAAAAGGCCGAAGGTGTACAGAACCCGTTGCTCCGTATGCTCGTTGTAGTGGGCGTACCATTTTTCGGGGATTGGCAGCGTGCAGCGAGTTCTCACACCTCATAATATCCTGCGATACGACTCATTTTGAAACTATTAAAAAGCCGAAACTGGCCGGAAAAGGCCGAATATGTACATGACAGGATTCTCGTCATGCTCGTTGTAATGGAAGTACCATTCTTCGGGGATTTGCAGCGCGCAACGAGTTCCCTGACATCATAATATCCTGCTATACGGCCCGTTTTTGATCACTTAAAATGCCGGAAATGTCCGGAAAAGGCCGAAGGTGTACAGAACCTGATGCTCCGTATGCTCGTTGTAAGGGGCGTACCATTTCTCGGGGATTGGCAGCGTGCAGCGAGATCTCACACATCATAATATCCTGCGATACGACCCTTTTTGAAACAATTAAAAAGCCGGAAATATCCGGAAAAGGCCGAAGGTGTACAGAACCCGTTGCTCCGTATGCTGGTTGTAATGGAAGGACCATTTTTGGGGGATTGGCAACGCTCAACGCGTTTTTACACATCATAGTATCCTGCTATTCGGCCCATTTTTGATCACTTAAAAAGCCGGAAATGTCCGGAAAAGGGCGAAGGTGTACAGAACCTGATGCTCCGTATGCTCGTTGTAATGGAAGTACCATTCTTCGGGGATTGGCAGCGCGCAACGAGTTCTCTCACATCATAATATCCTGCGATACGACCCATTTTGAAACAATTAAAAAGCCGGAAATGTCCGGAAAATGCCAAAGGTGTACAGAACCCGTTGCTCCGTATGCTCGTTGTAATGGGCGTACCATTTTGCGGGGATTGGCAGGGTGCTGCGAGTTCTCACACCTCATAATATCCTGCGATACGACCCATTTTGAAACTATTAAAAAGCCGGAACTGGCCGGGAAAGGCCGAATATGTACAAGACAGGATTCTCCGCATGCTCGTTGTAATGGATGTACCATTCTTCGGGGATTGGCAGCGCGCAACGAGTTCTCTCACGTCATAATATCCCGCGATACGACCCATTTTGAAACAATTAAAAAGACGAAACTGGCCGGAAAAGGCCGAATATGTACAAGACAGGATTCTCCGCATGCTCGTTGTAATGGATGGTACCATTTTTCGGGGATTGGAAGCGTGCAGCGAGATCTCACACATCATAATATCCCGCGATACGACCCATTTTGAAACAATTAAAAAGACGAAACTGGCCGGAAAAGGCCGAATATGTACAAGACAGGATTCTACGCATGCTCGTTGTATTGGAAGTACCATTCTTCGGGGATTGGCAGCGCGCACCGAGTTCCCTCACATCATAATATCCTGCTATACGGCCCGTTTTTAATCACATAAAATGCCGGAGATGTCCGGAAAAGGCCGAAGGTGTACAGAACCCGATGCTCCGTTTGCTCGTTGTAATGGAAGTACCATTTTTGGGGGGTTGGCAGCGTGCAGCGAGTTCTCACACATCATAATATCCTGCTACGACCCATTTTGAAACAACTAAAAAGACGAAACTGGCCGGGAAAGGCCGAATATGTACATGACAGGATTCTCCGCATGCTCGTTGTATTGGAAGTACCATTCTTCGGGGATTGGCAGCGCGCACCGAGTTCCCTCACATCATAATATCCTGCTATACGGCCCGTTTTTAATCACATAAAATGCCGGAGATGTCCGGAAAAGGCCGAAGGTGTACAGAACCCGATGCTCCGTTTGCTCGTTGTAATGGAAGTACCATTTTTGGGGGGTTGGCAGAGAGCAACTGGCTCTTACACATCATAATAATCTGATATACGGCCCATTTTGAAACAATTAAAAAGACGAAACTGGCCGGAAAAGGCCGAATATGTACAAGACAGGATTCTCCGCATGCTCGTTGTAATGGATGGTACCATTTTTCGGGGATTGGAAGCGTGCAGCGAGATCTCACACATCATAATATCCCGCGATACGACCCATTTTGAAACAATTAAAAAGACGAAACTGGCCGGAAAAGGCCGAATATGTACAAGACAGGATTCTACGCATGCTCGTTGTATTGGAAGTACCATTCTTCGGGGATTGGCAGCGCGCACCGAGTTCCCTCACATCATAATATCCTGCTATACGGCCCGTTTTTAATCACATAAAATGCCGGAGATGTCCGGAAAAGGCCGAAGGTGTACAGAACCCGATGCTCCGTTTGCTCGTTGTAATGGAAGTACCATTTTTGGGGGGTTGGCAGAGAGCAACTGGCTCTTACACATCATAATAATCTGATATACGGCCCATTTTGAAACAATTAAAAAGCCGGAAATGTCCGGAAAAGGCCGAAGGTGTACAGAACCCGTTGCTCCGTATGCTCGTTGTAATGGGCGTACCATTTTTCGGGGATTGGAAGCGTGCAGCGAGATCTCACACGTCATAATATCGTGCGATACGACCCATTTTGAAACAATTAAAAAGCCGGAAATGTCCGGAAAATGCCAAAGGTGTACAGAACCCGTTGCTCCGTATGCTCGTTGTAATGGGCGTACCATTTTTCGGGGATTGGCAGCGTGCAGCGAGTTCTCACACCTCATAATATCCTGCGAAACGACTCATTTTGAAACTATTAAAAAGCCGAAACTTGCCGGAAAAGGCCGAATATGTAAAAGACAGGATTCTCCGCATGCTCGTTGTAATGGAAGTACCATTCTTCGGAGATTGGCAGCGCGCAACGAGTTCTCTCACATCATAATATCCTGATATACGGCCCGTTTTTAATCACATAAAATGCCGGAGATGTCCGGAAAAGGCCGAAGGTGTACAGAACCCGATGCCCCGTTTGCTCGTTGTAATGGAAGTACCATTTTTCGGGGATGGGCAGCGTGCAGCGAGTTCTCACACCTCATAATATCCTGCGAAACGACTCATTTTGAATCTATTAAAAAGCCGAAACTTGCCGAAAAAGGCCGAATATGTACAAGACAGGATTCTCCGCATGCTCGTTGTAATGGAAGTACCATTCTTCGGGGATAGGCAGCGCGCAACGAGTTCTCTCACATCATAATATCCTGATATACGGCCCGTTTTTAATCACATAAAATGCCGGAGATGTCCGGAAAAGGCCGAAGGTGTACAGAACCCGATGCTCCGTTTGCTCGTTGTAATGGAAGTACCATTTTTGGGGGGTTGGCAGCGTGCAGCGAGTTCTCACACATCATAATATCCTGCTACGACCCATTTTGAAACAACTAAAAAGACGAAACTGGCCGGAAAAGGCCGAATATGTACATGACAGGATTCTCCGCATGCTCGTTGTATTGGAAGTACCATTCTTCGGGGATTGGCAGCGCGCACCGAGTTCCCTCACATCATAATATCCTGCTATACGGCCCGTTTTTAATCACATAAAATGCCGGAGATGTCCGGAAAAGGCCGAAGGTGTACAGAACCCGATGCTCCGTTTGCTCGTTGTAATGGAAGTACCATTTTTGGGGGGTTGGCAGAGAGCAACTGGCTCTTACACATCATAATAATCTGATATACGGCCCATTTTGAAACAATTAAAAAGCCGGAAATGTCCGGAAAAGGCCGAAGGTGTACAGAACCCGTTGCTCCGTATGCTCGTTGTAATGGGCGTACCATTTTTCGGGGATTGGAAGCGTGCAGCGAGATCTCACACATCATAATATCGTGCGATACGACCCATTTTGAAACAATTAAAAAGCCGGAAATGTCCGGAAAATGCCAAAGGTGTACAGAACCCGTTGCTCCGTATGCTCGTTGTAATGGGCGTACCATTTTTCGGGGATTGGCAGCGTGCAGCGAGTTCTCACACCTCATAATATCCTGCGAAACGACTCATTTTGAAACTATTAAAAAGCCGAAACTTGCCGGAAAAGGCCGAATATGTAAAAGACAGGATTCTCCGCATGCTCGTTGTAATGGAAGTACCATTCTTCGGAGATTGGCAGCGCGCAACGAGTTCTCTCACATCATAATATCCTGATATACGGCCCGTTTTTAATCACATAAAATGCCGGAGATGTCCGGAAAAGGCCGAAGGTGTACAGAACCCGATGCCCCGTTTGCTCGTTGTAATGGAAGTACCATTTTTCGGGGATGGGCAGCGTGCAGCGAGTTCTCACACCTCATAATATCCTGCGAAACGACTCATTTTGAATCTATTAAAAAGCCGAAACTTGCCGGAAAAGGCCGAATATGTACAAGACAGGATTCTCCGCATGCTCGTTGTAATGGAAGTACCATTCTTCGGGGATAGGCAGCGCGCAACGAGTTCTCTCACATCATAATATCCTGATATACGGCCCATTTTGAAACAATTAAAAAGCCGGAAATTTCCGGAAAAGGCCGAAGGTGTACAGAACCCGTTGCTCCGTATGCTCGTTGTAATGGGCGTACCATTTTTGGGGGGTTGGCAGCGTGCAGCGAGTTCTCACACATCATAATATCCTGCTACGACCCATTTTGAAACAACTAAAAAGACGAAACTGGCCGGAAAGGCCGAATATGTACATGACAGGATTCTCCGCATGCTCGTTGTATTGGAAGTACCATTCTTCGGGGATTGGCAGCGCGCACCGAGTTCCCTCACATCATAATATCCTGCTATACGGCCCGTTTTTAATCACTTAAAATGCCGGAGATGTCCGGAAAAGGCCGAAGGTGTACAGAACCCGAGGCTCCGTTTGCTCGTTGTAATGGAAGTACCATTTTTGGGGGGTTGGCAGAGAGCAACTGGTTCTTACACATCACAATATCCTGATATACGGCCCATTTTGAAGCAATTAAAAAGCCGGAAATGTCCGGAAAAGGCCGAAGGTGTACAGAACCCGTTGCTCCGTATGCTCGTTGTAATGGGCGTACCATTTTTCGGGGATTGGAAGCGTGCAGCGAGATCTCACACATCATAATATCGTGCGATACGACCCATTTTGAAACAATTAAAAAGCCGGAAATGTCCGGAAAATGCCAAAGGTGTACAGAACCCGTTGCTCCGTATGCTCGTTGTAATGGGCGTACCATTTTTCGGGGATTGGAAGCGTGCAGCGAGATCTCACACATCATAATATCGTGCGATACGACCCATTTTGAAACAATTAAAAAGCCGGAAATGTCCGGAAAATGCCAAAGGTGTACAGAACCCGTTGCTCCGTATGCTCGTTGTAATGGGCGTACCATTTTTCGGGGATTGGCAGCGTGCAGCGAGTTCTCACACCTCATAATATCCTGCGAAACGACTCATTTTGAAACTATTAAAAAGCCGAAACTTGCCGGAAAAGGCCGAATATGTAAAAGACAGGATTCTCCGCATGCTCGTTGTAATGGAAGTACCATTCTTCGGAGATTGGCAGCGCGCAACGAGTTCTCTCACATCATAATATCCTGATATACGGCCCGTTTTTAATCACATAAAATGCCGGAGATGTCCGGAAAAGGCCGAAGGTGTACAGAACCCGATGCCCCGTTTGCTCGTTGTAATGGAAGTACCATTTTTCGGGGATGGGCAGCGTGCAGCGAGTTCTCACACCTCATAATATCCTGCGAAACGACTCATTTTGAATCTATTAAAAAGCCGAAACTTGCCGGAAAAGGCCGAATATGTACAAGACAGGATTCTCCGCATGCTCGTTGTAATGGAAGTACCATTCTTCGGGGATAGGCAGCGCGCAACGAGTTCTCTCACATCATAATATCCTGATAAACGGCACATTTTGAAACAATTAAAGAGCCGGAAATGTCCGGAAAAGGCCGAAGGTGTACAGAACCCGTTGCTCCGTATGCTCGTTGTAGTGGGCGTACCATTTTTCGGGGATTGGCAGCGTGCAGCGAGCTCTCACACCTCATAATATCCTGCGATACGACTCATTTTGAAACTATTGAAAAGCCGAAACTGGCCGGAAAAGGCCGAATATGTACAAGACAGGATACTCGTCATGCTCGTTGTAATGGAAGTAACATTCTTCGGGGATTTGCAGCGCGCAACGAGTTCCCTCACATCATAATATCCTGCTATACGGCCCGTTTTTAATCACATAAAATGCCGGCGATGTCCGGAAAAGGCCGAAGGTGTACAGAACCCGATGCTCCGTTTGCTCGTTGTAATGGAAGTACCATTTTTGGGGGGTTGGCAGAGAGCAACGAGTTCTCTCACATCATAATTTCCTGCGATACGACCCGTTTTGAAACAATAAAATAGCCGGAAATGTCCGGAAAATGCCGAAGGTGTACAGAACCCGTTGCACCGTATGCTCGTTGTAATGGAAGGACCATTTTTGGGGGATTGGCAGCGTGCAGCGAGTTCTCACACATCATAATATCCTGCGATACGACCCGTTTTTAATCACATAAAATGCCGGAAATGTTCGGAAAAGGCCGAAGGTGTACAGAACCCGATGCTACGTATACTCGTTGTAAGGGGCGTTCCATTTCTCGGGGATTGGCTGCGCGTAACGAGTTCTCTCACATCATAATATCCTGATATACGGCCCATTTTGAAACAATTAAAAAGCCGGAAATGTCCGGAAAAGGCCGAAGGTATACAGAACCCGTTGCTCCGTATGCTCGTTGTAGTGGGCGTACCATTTTTCGGGGATTGGCAGCGTGCAGCGAGTTCTCTCACCTCATAATATCCTGCGAAACGACTCATTTTGAAACTATTAAAAAGCCGAAACTTGCCGGAAAAGGCCGAATATGTACAAGACAGTATTCTCCGCATGCTCGTTGTATTGGAAGTACCATTCTTCGGGGAATGGCAGCGCGCAACGAGTTCTCTCACATCATAATATCCTGATATACGGCCCATTTTGAAACAATTAAAAAGCCGGAAATGTCCGGAAAAGGCCGAAGGTGTACAGAACCCGTTGCTCCCTTTGCTTGTTGTAATGGAAGTACCATTTTAGGGGGGTTGGCAGAGAGCAACTGGTTCTTACACATCACAATATCCTGATATACGGCCCATTTTGAAGCAATTAAAAAGCCGGAAATGTCCGGAAAAGGCCGAAGGTGTACAGAACCCGTTGCTCCGTATGCTCGTTGTAATGGGCGTACCATTTTTCGGGGATTTCCAGCGTGCAGCCAGTTCTCACACCTCATAATATCCTGCGATACGACCCATTTTGAAACTATTAAAAAGCCGAAACTGGCCGGAAATGGCCGAATATGTACAAGACAGGATTCTCCGCATGCTCGTTGTAATGGAAGTACCATTCTTCGGGGATTGGCAGCGCGCAACGAGTTCTCTCACATCGTAATATCCTGCTATACGGCCCGTTTTTACTCACATAAAATGCCGGAGATGTCCGGAAAAGGCAGAAGGTGTACAGAACCCGATGCTCCGTTTGCTCGTTGTAATGGAAGTACCATTTTTCGGGGATGGGCAGCGTGCAGCGTGTTCTCACACATCATAATAACCTGCGATACGACCCATTTTGAAACAATTAAATAGCCGGAAATGTCCGGAAAGTGCCGAAGGTGTACAGAACCCGTTGCTCGGTATGCTCGTTGTAATGGGCGTAACATTTTTCGGGGATTGGCAGCGTGCAGCGAGTTCTCACACATCATAATATCCTGCGATACGACCCATTTTGAAACAATTAAAAAGACGAAACTGGCCGGGAAAGGCCGAATATGTACAAGACAGGATTCTCCGCATGCTCGTTGTAATGGAAGTACCATTCTTCGGGGATTTGCAGCGCGCAACGAGTTCCCTCACATCATAATATCCTGCTATACGGCCCGTTTTTAATCACATAAAATGCCGGAGATGTCCGGAAAAGGCCGAAGGTGTACAGAACCCGTTGCTCCGTATGCTCGTTGTAATGGGCGTACCATTTTTCGGGGATGGGCAGCGTGCAGCGTGTTCTAACACATCATAATATCCTGCGATACGACCCATTTTGAAACAATTAAATAGCCGGAAATATCCGGAAAAGGCCGAAGGTGTACAGAACCCGATGCTCCGTATGCTCGTTGTAAGGGGCGTACCATTTCTCGGGGATTGGCAGCGCGTAACGTGTTCTCTCACATCATAATATCCTGATAAACGGCACATTTTGAAACAATTAAAAAGCCGGAAATGTCCGGAAAAGGCCGAAGGTGTACAGAACCCGTTGCTCCGTGTACTCGTTGTAGTGGGCGTACCATTTTTCGGGGATTGGCAGCGTGCAGCGAGTTCTCACACCTCATAATATCCTGCGATACGACCCATTTTGAAACTATTAAAAAGCCGAAACTGGCCGGAAAAGGCCGAATATGTACAAGACAGGATTCTCCGCATGCTCGTTGTAATGGATGTACCACTCTTCGGGGATTGGCAGCGCGCAACGAGTTCTCTCACATCATAATATCCTGATATACGGCCCATTTTGAAACAATTAAAAAGCCAGAAATGTCCGGAAAAGGCCGAAGGTGTACAGAACCCGTTGCTCCCTTTGCTTGTTGTAATGGAAGTACCATTTTTGGGGGGTTGGCAGAGAGGAACTGGTTCTTACACATCATAATATCCTGATATACGGCCCATTTTTGATCACTTAAAATGCCAGAAATGTCCGGAAAAGGCCGAAGGTGTACAGAACCTGATGCTCCGTATGCTCGTTGTAATGGGCGTACCATTTTGCGGGGATTGGCAGCGTGCTGCGAGTTCTCACACCTCATAATATCCTGCGATACGACCCATTTTGAAACTATTAAAAAGCCGAAACTGGCCGGGAAAGGCCGAATATGTACAAGACAGGATTCTCCGCATGCTCGTTGTATTGGAAGTACCATTCTTCGGGGATTGGCAGCGCGCACCGAGCTCCCTCACATCATAATATCCTGCTATACGGCCCGTTTTTAATCACATAAAATGCCGGAGATGTCCGGAAAAGTCCGAAGGTGTACAGAACCCGATGCTCCGTTTGCACGTTGTAATGGAAGTACCATTTTTGGGGGGTTGGCAGCGTGCAGCGAGTTCTCACACATCATAATATCCTGCGATACGACCCATTTTGAAACAACTAAAAAGATGAAACTGGCCGGAAGAGGCCGAATATGTACATGACAGGATTCTCCGCATGCTTGTTGTATTCGAAGTACCATTCCTCGGGGATTGGCAGCGCGCACCGAGTTCCCTCACATCACAATATCCTGCTATACGGCCCGTTTTTAATCACATAAAATGCCGGAGATGTCCGGAAAAGGCCGAAGGTGTACAGAACCCGATGCTCCGTTTGCTCGTTGTAATGGAAGTACCATTTTTGGGGGGTTGGCAGAGAGCAACTGGCTCTTACACATCATAATAATCTGATATACGGCCCATTTTGAAACAAATAAAAAGCCGGAAATGTCCGGAAAAGGCCGAAGGTGTACAGAACCCGTTGCTCCGTATACTCGTTGTAATGGGCGTACCATTTTTCGGGGATTGGAAGCGTGCAGCGAGATCTCACACATCATAATATCGTGCGATACGACCCATTTTGAAACAATTAAAAAGCCGGAAATGTCCGGAAAATGCCAAAGGTGTACAGAACCCGTTGCTCCGTATGCTCGTTGTAATGGGCGTACCACTTTTCGGGGATTGGCAGCGTGCAGCGAGTTCTCACACCTCATAATATCCTGCGATACGACTCATTTTGAAACTATTAAAAAGCCGAAACTGGCCGGAAAAGGCCGAATATGTACAAGACAGGATTCTCGTCATGCTCGTTGTAATGGAAGTACCATTCTTCGGGGATTTGCAGCGCGCAACGAGTTCCCTCACATCATAATATCCTGCTATACGGCCCGTTTTTAATCACATAAAATGCCGGAGATGTCCGGAAAAGGCCGAAGGTGTACAGAACCCAATGCACCGTTTGCTCGTTGTAATGGAAGTACCATTTTTGGGGGGTTGGCAGAGAGCAACTGGTTCTTACACATCATAATATCCTGATATACGGCCCATTTTGAAACATTTAAAAAGCCGGAAATGTCCGGAAAAGGCCGAAGGTGTACAGAACCTGATGCTCCGTATGCTCGTTGTAATGGAAGTACCATTCTTCGGGGATTGGCAGCGCGCAACGAGTTCTCTCACATCATAATATCCTGCGATACGACCCATTTTGAAACAATTAAAAAGCCGGAAATGTCCGGAAAATGCCAAAGGTGTACAGGACCCGTTGCTCCGTATGCTCGTTGTAATGGGCGTACCATTTTTCGGGGATTGGCAGCGTGCAGCGACTTCTCACACCTCATAATATCCTGCGATACGACCTATTTTGAAACTATTAAAAAGCCGAAACTGGCCGGAAAAGGCCGAATATGTACAAGACAGGATTCTCGTCATGCTCGTTGTAATGGAAGTACCATTCTTCGGGGATTTGCAGCGCGCAACGAGTTCCCTCACATCATAATATCCTGCTATACGGCCCGTTTTTAATCACATAAAATGCCGGAGATGTCCGGAAAAGGCCGAAGGTGTACAGAACCCAATGCACCGTTTGCTCGTTGTAATGGAAGTACCATTTTTGGGGGGTTGGCAGAGAGCAACTGGTTCTTACACATCATAATATCCTGATATACGGCCCATTTTTAAACATTTAAAAAGCTGGAAATTTCCGGAAAAGGCCGAAGTTGTACAGAACCTGATGCTCCGTATGCTCGTTGTAATGGAAGTACCATTCTTCGGGGATTGGCAGCGCGCAACGAGTTCTCTCACATCATAATATCCTGCGATACGACCCATTTTGAAACAATTAAAAAGCCGGAAATGTCCGGAAAATGCCAAAGGTGTACAGAACCCGTTGCTCCGTATGCTCGTTGTAATGGGCGTACCATTTTTCGGGGATTGGCAGCGTGCAGCGACTTCTCACACCTCATAATATCCTGCGATACGACCTATTTTGAAACTATTAAAAAGCCGAAACTGGCCGGAAAAGGCCGAATATGTACAAGACAGGATTCTCGTCATGCTCGTTGTAATGGAAGTAGCATTCTTCGGGGATTTGCAGCGCGCAACGAGTTCCCTCACATCATAATATCCTGCTATACGGCCCGTTTTTAATCACATAAAATGCCGGTGATGTGCGAAGGTGTACGGAACCCGTTGCTCCGTATGCTCGTTGTAACAGGCGTACCATTTCTCGGGGATTGGCAGCGCGCAACGAGTTCTCTCACATCATAATATCCTGCGATACGACCCATTTTGAAACAATTAAAAAGCCGGAAATGTCCGGAAAATGCCAAAGGTGTACAGAACCCGTTGCTCCGTATGCTCGTTGTAATGGGCGTACCATTTTTCGGGGATTGGCAGCGTGCAGCGAGTTCTCACACCTCATAATATCCTGCGATACGACCCATTTTGAAACTATTAAAAAGCCGAAACTGGCCGGAAAAGGCCGAATATGTACAAGACAGGATTCTCCGCATGCTCGTTGTATTGGAAGTACCATTCTTCGGGGATTGGCAGCGCGCACCGAGCTCCCTCACATCATAATATCCTGCTATACGGCCCGTTTTTAATCACATAAAATGCCGGAGATGTCCGGAAAAGTCCGAAGGTGTACAGAACCCGATGCTCCGTTTGCACGTTGTAATGGAAGTACCATTTTTGGGGGGTTGGCAGCGTGCAGCGAGTTCTCACACATCATAATATCCTGCGATACGACCCATTTTGAAACAACTAAAAAGATGAAACTGGCCGGAAGAGGCCGAATATGTACATGACAGGATTCTCCGCATGCTTGTTGTATTCGAAGTACCATTCCTCGGGGATTGGCAGCGCGCACCGAGTTCCCTCACATCACAATATCCTGCTATACGGCCCGTTTTTAATCACATAAAATGCCGGAGATGTCCGGAAAAGGCCGAAGGTGTACAGAACCCGATGCTCCGTTTGCTCGTTGTAATGGAAGTACCATTTTTGGGGGGTTGGCTGAGAGCAACTGGCTCTTACACATCATAATAATCTGATATACGGCCCATTTTGAAACAAATAAAAAGCCGGAAATGTCCGGAAAAGGCCGAAGGTGTACAGAACCCGTTGCTCCGTATACTCGTTGTAATGGGCGTACCATTTTTCGGGGATTGGAAGCGTGCAGCGAGATCTCACACATCATAATATCGTGCGATACGACCCATTTTGAAACAATTAAAAAGCCGGAAATGTCCGGAAAATGCCAAAGGTGTACAGAACCCGTTGCTCCGTATGCTCGTTGTAATGGGCGTACCACTTTTCGGGGATTGGCAGCGTGCAGCGAGTTCTCACACCTCATAATATCCTGCGATACGACTCATTTTGAAACTATTAAAAAGCCGAAACTGGCCGGAAAAGGCCGAATATGTACAAGACAGGATTCTCGTCATGCTCGTTGTAATGGAAGTACCATTCTTCGGGGATTTGCAGCGCGCAACGAGTTCCCTCACATCATAATATCCTGCTATACGGCCCGTTTTTAATCACATAAAATGCCGGAGATGTCCGGAAAAGGCCGAAGGTGTACAGAACCCAATGCACCGTTTGCTCGTTGTAATGGAAGTACCATTTTTGGGGGGTTGGCAGAGAGCAACTGGTTCTTACACATCATAATATCCTGATATACGGCCCATTTTGAAACATTTAAAAAGCCGGAAATGTCCGGAAAAGGCCGAAGGTGTACAGAACCTGATGCTCCGTATGCTCGTTGTAATGGAAGTACCATTCTTCGGGGATTGGCAGCGCGCAACGAGTTCTCTCACATCATAATATCCTGCGATACGACCCATTTTGAAACAATTAAAAAGCCGGAAATGTCCGGAAAATGCCAAAGGTGTACAGGACCCGTTGCTCCGTATGCTCGTTGTAATGGGCGTACCATTTTTCGGGGATTGGCAGCGTGCAGCGACTTCTCACACCTCATAATATCCTGCGATACGACCTATTTTGAAACTATTAAAAAGCCGAAACTGGCCGGAAAAGGCCGAATATGTACAAGACAGGATTCTCGTCATGCTCGTTGTAATGGAAGTACCATTCTTCGGGGATTTGCAGCGCGCAACGAGTTCCCTCACATCATAATATCCTGCTATACGGCCCGTTTTTAATCACATAAAATGCCGGAGATGTCCGGAAAAGGCCGAAGGTGTACAGAACCCAATGCACCGTTTGCTCGTTGTAATGGAAGTACCATTTTTGGGGGGTTGGCAGAGAGCAACTGGTTCTTACACATCATAATATCCTGATATACGGCCCATTTTTAAACATTTAAAAAGCTGGAAATTTCCGGAAAAGGCCGAAGTTGTACAGAACCTGATGCTCCGTATGCTCGTTGTAATGGAAGTACCATTCTTCGGGGATTGGCAGCGCGCAACGAGTTCTCTCACATCATAATATCCTGCGATACGACCCATTTTGAAACAATTAAAAAGCCGGAAATGTCCGGAAAATGCCAAAGGTGTACAGAACCCGTTGCTCCGTATGCTCGTTGTAATGGGCGTACCATTTTTCGGGGATTGGCAGCGTGCAGCGACTTCTCACACCTCATAATATCCTGCGATACGACCTATTTTGAAACTATTAAAAAGCCGAAACTGGCCGGAAAAGGCCGAATATGTACAAGACAGGATTCTCGTCATGCTCGTTGTAATGGAAGTAGCATTCTTCGGGGATTTGCAGCGCGCAACGAGTTCCCTCACATCATAATATCCTGCTATACGGCCCGTTTTTAATCACATAAAATGCCGGTGATGTGCGAAGGTGTACGGAACCCGTTGCTCCGTATGCTCGTTGTAACAGGCGTACCATTTCTCGGGGATTGGCAGCGCGCAACGAGTTCTCTCACATCATAATATCCTGCGATACGACCCATTTTGAAACAATTAAAAAGCCGGAAATGTCCGGAAAATGCCAAAGGTGTACAGAACCCGTTGCTCCGTATGCTCGTTGTAATGGGCGTACCATTTTTCGGGGATTGGCAGCGTGCAGCGAGTTCTCACACCTCATAATATCCTGCGATACGACCCATTTTGAAACTATTAAAAAGCCGAAACTGGCCGGAAAAGGCCGAATATGTACAAGACAGGATTCTCCGCATGCTCGTTGTATTGGAAGTACCATTCTTCGGGGATTGGCAGCGCGCACCGAGCTCCCTCACATCATAATATCCTGCTATACGGCCCGTTTTTAATCACATAAAATGCCGGAGATGTCCGGAAAAGTCCGAAGGTGTACAGAACCCGATGCTCCGTTTGCACGTTGTAATGGAAGTACCATTTTTGGGGGGTTGGCAGCGTGCAGCGAGTTCTCACACATCATAATATCCTGCGATACGACCCATTTTGAAACAACTAAAAAGATGAAACTGGCCGGAAGAGGCCGAATATGTACATGACAGGATTCTCCGCATGCTTGTTGTATTCGAAGTACCATTCCTCGGGGATTGGCAGCGCGCACCGAGTTCCCTCACATCACAATATCCTGCTATACGGCCCGTTTTTAATCACATAAAATGCCGGAGATGTCCGGAAAAGGCCGAAGGTGTACAGAACCCGATGCTCCGTTTGCTCGTTGTAATGGAAGTACCATTTTTGGGGGGTTGGCTGAGAGCAACTGGCTCTTACACATCATAATAATCTGATATACGGCCCATTTTGAAACAAATAAAAAGCCGGAAATGTCCGGAAAAGGCCGAAGGTGTACAGAACCCGTTGCTCCGTATACTCGTTGTAATGGGCGTACCATTTTTCGGGGATTGGAAGCGTGCAGCGAGATCTCACACATCATAATATCGTGCGATACGACCCATTTTGAAACAATTAAAAAGCCGGAAATGTCCGGAAAATGCCAAAGGTGTACAGAACCCGTTGCTCCGTATGCTCGTTGTAATGGGCGTACCACTTTTCGGGGATTGGCAGCGTGCAGCGAGTTCTCACACCTCATAATATCCTGCGATACGACTCATTTTGAAACTATTAAAAAGCCGAAACTGGCCGGAAAAGGCCGAATATGTACAAGACAGGATTCTCGTCATGCTCGTTGTAATGGAAGTACCATTCTTCGGGGATTTGCAGCGCGCAACGAGTTCCCTCACATCATAATATCCTGCTATACGGCCCGTTTTTAATCACATAAAATGCCGGAGATGTCCGGAAAAGGCCGAAGGTGTACAGAACCCAATGCACCGTTTGCTCGTTGTAATGGAAGTACCATTTTTGGGGGGTTGGCAGAGAGCAACTGGTTCTTACACATCATAATATCCTGATATACGGCCCATTTTGAAACATTTAAAAAGCCGGAAATGTCCGGAAAAGGCCGAAGGTGTACAGAACCTGATGCTCCGTATGCTCGTTGTAATGGAAGTACCATTCTTCGGGGATTGGCAGCGCGCAACGAGTTCTCTCACATCATAATATCCTGCGATACGACCCATTTTGAAACAATTAAAAAGCCGGAAATGTCCGGAAAATGCCAAAGGTGTACAGGACCCGTTGCTCCGTATGCTCGTTGTAATGGGCGTACCATTTTTCGGGGATTGGCAGCGTGCAGCGACTTCTCACACCTCATAATATCCTGCGATACGACCTATTTTGAAACTATTAAAAAGCCGAAACTGGCCGGAAAAGGCCGAATATGTACAAGACAGGATTCTCGTCATGCTCGTTGTAATGGAAGTACCATTCTTCGGGGATTTGCAGCGCGCAACGAGTTCCCTCACATCATAATATCCTGCTATACGGCCCGTTTTTAATCACATAAAATGCCGGAGATGTCCGGAAAAGGCCGAAGGTGTACAGAACCCAATGCACCGTTTGCTCGTTGTAATGGAAGTACCATTTTTGGGGGGTTGGCAGAGAGCAACTGGTTCTTACACATCATAATATCCTGATATACGGCCCATTTTTAAACATTTAAAAAGCTGGAAATTTCCGGAAAAGGCCGAAGTTGTACAGAACCTGATGCTCCGTATGCTCGTTGTAATGGAAGTACCATTCTTCGGGGATTGGCAGCGCGCAACGAGTTCTCTCACATCATAATATCCTGCGATACGACCCATTTTGAAACAATTAAAAAGCCGGAAATGTCCGGAAAATGCCAAAGGTGTACAGAACCCGTTGCTCCGTATGCTCGTTGTAATGGGCGTACCATTTTTCGGGGATTGGCAGCGTGCAGCGACTTCTCACACCTCATAATATCCTGCGATACGACCTATTTTGAAACTATTAAAAAGCCGAAACTGGCCGGAAAAGGCCGAATATGTACAAGACAGGATTCTCGTCATGCTCGTTGTAATGGAAGTAGCATTCTTCGGGGATTTGCAGCGCGCAACGAGTTCCCTCACATCATAATATCCTGCTATACGGCCCGTTTTTAATCACATAAAATGCCGGTGATGTGCGAAGGTGTACGGAACCCGTTGCTCCGTATGCTCGTTGTAACAGGCGTACCATTTCTCGGGGATTGGCAGCGCGCAACGAGTTCTCTCACATCATAATATCCTGCGATACGACCCATTTTGAAACAATTAAAAAGCCGGAAATGTCCGGAAAATGCCAAAGGTGTACAGAACCCGTTGCTCCGTATGCTCGTTGTAATGGGCGTACCATTTTTCGGGGATTGGCAGCGTGCAGCGAGTTCTCACACCTCATAATATCCTGCGATACGACCCATTTTGAAACTATTAACAAGCCGAAACTGGCCGGAAATGGCCGAATATGTACAAGACAGGATTCTCCGCATGCTCGTTGTAATGGAAGTACCATTCTTCGGGGATTGGCAGCGCGCAACGAGTTCTCTCACATCATAATATCCTGATATACGGCCCATTTTGAAACAATTAAAAAGCCGGAAATGTCCGGAAAAGGCCGAAGGTGTACAGAACCTGATGCTCCGTATGCTCGTTGTAATGGAAGTACCATTCTTCGGGGATTGGCAGCGCGCAACGAGTTCTCTCACATCATAATATCCTGCGATACGACCCATTTTGAAACAATTAAAAAGCCGGAAATGTCCGGAAAAGGCCGAATATGTACAAGACAGGATTCTCCGCATGCTCGTTGTAATGGATGTACCATTCTTCGGGGATTGGCAGCGCGCAACGAGTTCTCTCACATCATAATATCGCGCGATACGACCCATTTTGAAACAATTAAAAAGCCGAAACTGGCCGGAAAAGGCCGAATATGTACAAGACAGGATTCTCGTCATGCTCGTTGTAATGGAAGTACCATTCTTCGGGGATTTGCAGCGCGCAACGAGTTCCCTCACATCATAATATCCTGCTATACGGCCCGTTTTTAATCACATAAAATGCCAGAGATGTCCGGAAAAGGCCGAAGGTGTACAGAACCCAATGCTCCGTTTGCTCGTTGTAATGGAAGTACCATTTTGGGGGGGTTGGCAGAGAGCAACTGGTTCTTACACATCATAATATCCTGACATACGGCCCATTTTGAAACAATTAAAAAGCCGGAAATGTCCGGAAAATGCCAAAGGTGTACAGAACCCGTTGCTCCGTATGCTCGTTGTAATGGGCGTACCATTTTTCGGGGATTGGCAGCGTGCAGCGAGTTCTCACACCTCATAATATCCTGCGATACGACCCATTTTGAAACTATTAAAAAGCCGAAACTGGCCGGAAAAGGCCGAATATGTACAAGACAGGATTCTCCGCATGCTCGTTGTAATGGATGTACCATTCTTCGGGGATTGGCAGCGCGCAACGAGTTCTCTCACATCATAATATCCCGCGATACGACCCATTTTGAAACAATTAAAAAGCCGGAAATGTCCGGAAAATGCCAAAGGTGTACAGAACCCGTTGCTCCGTATGCTCGTTGTAATGGAAGGACCATTTTTGGGGGATTGGCAGCGTGCAGCGAGTTCTCACACATCATAATATCCTGCGATACGACCCGTTTTTAATCACATAAAATGCCGGAAATGTCCGGAAAAGGCCGAAGGTGTACAGAACCTGATGCTACGTATACTCGTTGTAAGGGGCGTACCATTTCTCGGGGATTGGCAGCGCGCAACGAGGTCTCACACATCATAATATCCTGCGATACGACCCTTTTTGAAACAATTAAAAAGCCGGAAATATCCGGAAAAGGCTGAAGGTGTGCAGAACCCGTTGCTCCGTATGCTCGTTGTAATGGGCGTACCATTTTTCGGGGATTGGCAGCGTGCAGCCAGTTCTCACACCTCATAATATCCTGCGATACGACCCATTTTGAAACTATTAAAAAGCCGAAACTGGCAGGAAATGGCCGAATATGTACAAGACAGGATTCTCCGCATGCTCGTTATAATGGAAGTACCATTCTTCGGGGATTGGCAGCGCGCAACGAGTTCTCTCACATTATAATATCCTACTATACGGCCCGTTTTTAATCACATAAAATGCCGGAGATGTCCGGAAAAGGCCGAAGGTGTACAGAACCCGGTGCTCCGTTTGCTCGTTGTAAGGGGCGTACCATTTTGGGGGGGTTGGCAGAGAGCAACTGGTTCTTACACATCATAATATCCTGATATACGGCCCATTTTGAAACAATTAAAAAGCCGGAAATGTCCGGAAAATGCCAAAGGTGTACAGAACCCGTTGCTCCGTATGCTCGTTGTAATGGGCGTACCATTTTTCGGGGATTGGCAGCGTGCAGCGAGTTCTCACACCTCATAATATCCTGCGATACGACCCATTTTGAAACTATTAACAAGCCGAAACTGGCCGGAAATGGCCGAATATGTACAAGACAGGATTCTCCGCATGCTCGTTGTAATGGAAGTACCATTCTTCGGGGATTGGCAGCGCGCAACGAGTTCTCTCACATCATAATATCCTGATATACGGCCCATTTTGAAACAATTAAAAAGCCGGAAATGTCCGGAAAAGGCCGAAGGTGTACAGAACCTGATGCTCCGTATGCTCGTTGTAATGGAAGTACCATTCTTCGGGGATTGGCAGCGCGCAACGAGTTCTCTCACATCATAATATCCTGCGATACGACCCATTTTGAAACAATTAAAAAGCCGGAAATGTCCGGAAAAGGCCGAATATGTACAAGACAGGATTCTCCGCATGCTCGTTGTAATGGATGTACCATTCTTCGGGGATTGGCAGCGCGCAACGAGTTCTCTCACATCATAATATCGCGCGATACGACCCATTTTGAAACAATTAAAAAGCCGAAACTGGCCGGAAAAGGCCGAATATGTACAAGACAGGATTCTCGTCATGCTCGTTGTAATGGAAGTACCATTCTTCGGGGATTTGCAGCGCGCAACGAGTTCCCTCACATCATAATATCCTGCTATACGGCCCGTTTTTAATCACATAAAATGCCAGAGATGTCCGGAAAAGGCCGAAGGTGTACAGAACCCAATGCTCCGTTTGCTCGTTGTAATGGAAGTACCATTTTGGGGGGGTTGGCAGAGAGCAACTGGTTCTTACACATCATAATATCCTGATATACGGCCCATTTTGAAACAATTAAAAAGCCGGAAATGTCCGGAAAATGCCAAAGGTGTACAGAACCCGTTGCTCCGTATGCTCGTTGTAATGGGCGTACCATTTTTCGGGGATTGGCAGCGTGCAGCGAGTTCTCACACCTCATAATATCCTGCGATACGACCCATTTTGAAACTATTAAAAAGCCGAAACTGGCCGGAAAAGGCCGAATATGTACAAGACAGGATTCTCCGCATGCTCGTTGTAATGGATGTACCATTCTTCGGGGATTGGCAGCGCGCAACGAGTTCTCTCACATCATAATATCCCGCGATACGACCCATTTTGAAACAATTAAAAAGCCGGAAATGTCCGGAAAATGCCAAAGGTGTACAGAACCCGTTGCTCCGTATGCTCGTTGTAATGGAAGGACCATTTTTGGGGGATTGGCAGCGTGCAGCGAGTTCTCACACATCATAATATCCTGCGATACGACCCGTTTTTAATCACATAAAATGCCGGAAATGTCCGGAAAAGGCCGAAGGTGTACAGAACCTGATGCTACGTATACTCGTTGTAAGGGGCGTACCATTTCTCGGGGATTGGCAGCGCGCAACGAGGTCTCACACATCATAATATCCTGCGATACGACCCTTTTTGAAACAATTAAAAAGCCGGAAATATCCGGAAAAGGCTGAAGGTGTGCAGAACCCGTTGCTCCGTATGCTCGTTGTAATGGGCGTACCATTTTTCGGGGATTGGCAGCGTGCAGCCAGTTCTCACACCTCACAATATCCTGCGATACGACCCATTTTGAAACTATTAAAAACCCGAAACTGGCAGGAAATGGCCGAATATGTACAAGACAGGATTCTCCGCATGCTCGTTATAATGGAAGTACCATTCTTCGGGGATTGGCAGCGCGCAACGAGTTCTCTCACATTATAATATCCTGCTATACGGCCCGTTTTTAATCACATAAAATGCCGGAGATGTCCGGAAAAGGCCGAAGGTGTACAGAACCCGATGCTCCGTTTGCTCGTTGTAAGGGGCGTACCATTTCTCGGGGATTGGCAGCGCGCAACGAGGTCTCACACATCATAATATCCTGCGATACGACCCTTTTTGAAACAATTAAAAAGCCGGAAATATCCGGAAAAGGCTGAAGGTGTACAGAACCCGTTGCTCCGTATGCTCGTTGTAGTGGGCGTACCATTTTTCGGGGATTTCCAGCGTGCAGCCAGTTCTCACACCTCATAATATCCTGCGATACGACCCATTTTGAAACTATTAACAAGCCGAAACTGGCCGGAAATGGCCGAATATGTACAAGACAGGATTCTCCGCATGCTCGTTGTAATGGAAGTACCATTCTTCGGGGATTGGCAGCGCGCAACGAGTTCTCTCACATCATAATATCCTGATATACGGCCCATTTTGAAACAATTAAAAAGCCGGAAATGTCCGGAAAAGGCCGAAGGTGTACAGAACCTGATGCTCCGTATGCTCGTTGTAATGGAAGTACCATTCTTCGGGGATTGGCAGCGCGCAACGAGTTCTCTCACATCATAATATCCTGCGATACGACCCATTTTGAAACAATTAAAAAGCCGGAAATGTCCGGAAAAGGCCGAATATGTACAAGACAGGATTCTCCGCATGCTCGTTGTAATGGATGTACCATTCTTCGGGGATTGGCAGCGCGCAACGAGTTCTCTCACATCATAATATCGCGCGATACGACCCATTTTGAAACAATTAAAAAGCCGAAACTGGCCGGAAAAGGCCGAATATGTACAAGACAGGATTCTCGTCATGCTCGTTGTAATGGAAGTACCATTCTTCGGGGATTTGCAGCGCGCAACGAGTTCCCTCACATCATAATATCCTGCTATACGGCCCGTTTTTAATCACATAAAATGCCGGAGATGTCCGGAAAAGGCCGAAGGTGTACAGAACCCAATGCTCCGTTTGCTCGTTGTAATGGAAGTACCATTTTGGGGGGGTTGGCAGAGAGCAACTGGTTCTTACACATCATAATATCCTGATATACGGCCCATTTTGAAACAATTAAAAAGCCGGAAATATCCGGAAAAGGCCGAAGGTGTACAGAACCCGTTGCTCCGTATGCTCGTTGTAATGGGCGTACAATTTTTCGGGGATTGGCAGCGTGCAGCGAGATCTCACTCATCATAATAACCTGCGATACGACCCTTTTTGAAACAATTAAAAAGCCGGAAATATCCGGAAAAGGCCGAAGGTGTACAGAACCCGTTGCTCCGTATGCTCGTTGTAATGGAAGGGCCATTTTTGGGGGATTGGAAACGCTCAACGCGTTTTTTCACATCATAATATCCTGCTATTCGGCCCATTTTTGATCACTTAAAATGCCGGAAATGTCCGGAAAAGGCCGAAGGTGTACAGAACCTGATGCTACGTATACTCGTTGTAAGGGGCGTACCATTCCTCGGGGATTGACAGCGCGCAACGAGGTCTCACACATCATAGTATCCTGCGATGCGACCCTTTTTGAAATAATTAAAAAGCAAGAAATATCCGGAAAAGTCCGAAGGTGTACAGAACCCGTTGCTCCGTATGCTCGTTGTAATGGGCGAACCATTTTTCGGGGATTGGCTGCGTGCAGCGAGATCTCACACATCATAATATCCTGCGATACGACCCGTTTTTAGTCACATAAAATGCTGGAAATGTCCGGAATAGGCCGAAGGTGTACAGAACCTGATGCTACGTATACTCGTTGTAAGGGGCGTACCATTTCTCGGGGATTGGCAGCGCGTAACGAGTTCTGTCACATCATAATATCCTGATATACGGCCCATTTTGAAACAATTAAACAGCCAGAAATGTCCGGAAAAGGCCGAAGGTGTACAGAACCCGTTGCTCCGTATGCTCGTTGTAGTGGGCGTACCATTTTTCGGGGATTGGCAGCGTGCAGCGAGTTCTCACACCACATAATATCCTGCGATACGACTCATTTTGAAACTATTAAAAAGCCGAAACTGGCCGGAAAAGGCCGAATATGTACAAGACAGGATTCTCGTCATGCTCGTTGTAATGGAAGTACCATTCTTCGGGGATTTGTAGCGCGCAACGAGTTCCCTCACATCATAATATCCTGCTATACGGCCCGTTTTTAATCACATAAAATGCCGGAGATGTCCGGAAAAGGCCGAAGGTGTACAGAACCCAATGCTCCGTTTGCTCGTTGTAATGGAAGTACCATTTTTGGGGGTTGGCAGAGAGCAACTGGTTCTTACACATCATAATAACCTGATATACGGCCCATTTTGAAACAATTAAAAAGCCGGAAATGTCCGGAAAATGCCAAAGGTGTACAGAACCCGTTGCTCCGTATGCTCGTTGTAATGGGCGTACCATTTTTCGGGGATTGGCAGCGTGCAGCGAGTTCTCACACCTCATAATATCCTGCGATACGACCCATTTTGAAACTATTAAAAAGCCGAAACTGGCCGGAAAAGGCCGAATATGTACAAGACAGGATTCTCCGCATGCTCGTTGTAATGGATGTACCATTCTTCGGGGATTGGCAGCGCGCAACGAGTTCTCTCACATCATAATATCCCGCGATACGACCCATTTTGAAACAATTAAAAAGCCGGAAATGTCCGGAAAATGCCAAAGGTGTACAGAACCCGTTGCTCCGTATGCTCGTTGTAATGGAAGGACCATTTTTGGGGGATTGGCAGCGTGCAGCGAGTTCTCACACATCATAATATCCTGCGATACGACCCGTTTTTAATCACATAAAATGCCGGAAATGTCCGGAAAAGGCCGAAGGTGTACAGAACCTGATGCTACGTATACTCGTTGTAAGGGGCGTACCATTTCTCGGGGATTGGCAGCGCGCAACGAGGTCTCACACATCATAATATCCTGCGATACGACCCTTTTTGAAACAATTAAAAAGCCGGAAATATCCGGAAAAGGCTGAAGGTGTGCAGAACCCGTTGCTCCGTATGCTCGTTGTAATGGGCGTACCATTTTTCGGGGATTGGCAGCGTGCAGCCAGTTCTCACACCTCATAATATCCTGCGATACGACCCATTCTGAAACTATTAAAAAGCCGAAACTGGCCGGAAATGGCCGAATATGTACAAGACAGGATTCTCCGCATGCTCGTTGTAATGGAAGTACCATTCTTCGGGGATTGGCAGCGCGCAACGAGTTCTCTCACATCATAATATCCTGATATACGGCCCATTTTGAAACAATTAAAAAGCCGGAAATGTCCGGAAAAGGCCGAAGGTGTACAGAACCTGATGCTCCGTATGCTCGTTGTAATGGAAGTACCATTCTTCGGGGATTGGCAGCGCGCAACGAGTTCTCTCACATCATAATATCCTGCGATACGACCCATTTTGAAACAATTAAAAAGCCGGAAATGTCCGGAAAAGGCCGAATATGTACAAGACAGGATTCTCCGCATGCTCGTTGTAATGGATGTACCATTCTTCGGGGATTGGCAGCGCGCAACGAGTTCTCTCACATCATAATATCGCGCGATACGACCCATTTTGAAACAATTAAAAAGCCGAAACTGGCCGGAAAAGGCCGAATATGTACAAGACAGGATTCTCGTCATGCTCGTTGTAATGGAAGTACCATTCTTCGGGGATTTGCAGCGCGCAACGAGTTCCCTCACATCATAATATCCTGCTATACGGCCCGTTTTTAATCACATAAAATGCCGGAGATGTCCGGAAAAGGCCGAAGGTGTACAGAACCCAATGCTCCGTTTGCTCGTTGTAATGGAAGTACCATTTTGGGGGGGTTGGCAGAGAGCAACGAGTTCTCACACCTCATAATATCCTGCGATACGACCCATTTTGAAACTATTAAGAAGCCGAAACTGGCAGGAAATGGCCGAATATGTACAAGACAGGATTCTCCGCATGCTCGTTATAATGGAAGTACCATTCTTCGGGGATTGGCAGCGCGCAACGAGTTCTCTCACATTATAATATCCTGCTATACGGCCCGTTTTTAATCACATAAAATGCCGGAGATGTCCGGAAAAGGCCGAAGGTGTACAGAACCCGATGCTCCGTTTGCTCGTTGTAAGGGGCGTACCATTTCTCGGGGATTGGCAGCGCGCAACGAGGTCTCACACATCATAATATCCTGCGATACGACCCTTTTTGAAACAATTAAAAAGCCGGAAATATCCGGAAAAGGCTGAAGGTGTACAGAACCCGTTGCTCCGTATGCTCGTTGTAGTGAGCGTACCATTTTTCGGGGATTTCCAGCGTGCAGCCAGTTCTCACACCTCATAATATCCTGCGATACGACCCATTTTGAAACTATTAACAAGCCGAAACTGGCCGGAAATGGCCGAATATGTACAAGACAGGATTCTCCGCATGCTCGTTGTAATGGAAGTACCATTCTTCGGGGATTGGCAGCGCGCAACGAGTTCTCTCACATCATAATATCCTGCGATACGACCCATTTTGAAACAATTAAAAAGCCGGAAATGTCCGGAAAAGGCCGAATATGTACAAGACAGGATTCTCCGCATGCTCGTTGTAATGGATGTACCATTCTTCGGGGATTGGCAGCGCGCAACGAGTTCTCTCACATCATAATATCGCGCGATACGACCCATTTTGAAACAATTAAAAAGCCGAAACTGGCCGGAAAAGGCCGAATATGTACAAGACAGGATTCTCGTCATGCTCGTTGTAATGGAAGTACCATTCTTCGGGGATTTGCAGCGCGCAACGAGTTCCCTCACATCATAATATCCTGCTATACGGCCCGTTTTTAATCACATAAAATGCCGGAGATGTCCGGAAAAGGCCGAAGGTGTACAGAACCCAATGCTCCGTTTGCTCGTTGTAATGGAAGTACCATTTTGGGGGGGTTGGCAGAGAGCAACTGGTTCTTACACATCATAATATCCTGATATACGGCCCATTTTGAAACAATTAAAAAGCCGGAAATATCCGGAAAAGGCCGAAGGTGTACAGAACCCGTTGCTCCGTATGCTCGTTGTAATGGGCGTACAATTTTTCGGGGATTGGCAGCGTGCAGCGAGATCTCACTCATCATAATAACCTGCGATACGACCCTTTTTGAAACAATTAAAAAGCCGGAAATATCCGGAAAAGGCCGAAGGTGTACAGAACCCGTTGCTCCGTATGCTCGTTGTAATGGAAGGGCCATTTTTGGGGGATTGGAAACGCTCAACGCGTTTTTACACATCATAATATCCTGCTATTCGGCCCATTTTTGATCACTTAAAATGCCGGAAATGTCCGGAAAAGGCCGAAGGTGTACAGAACCTGATGCTACGTATACTCGTTGTAAGGGGCGTACCATTCCTCGGGGATTGACAGCGCGCAACGAGGTCTCACACATCATAGTATCCTGCGATGCGACCCTTTTTGAAACAATTAAAAAGCAAGAAATATCCGGAAAAGTCCGAAGGTGTACAGAACCCGTTGCTCCGTATGCTCGTTGTAATGGGCGAACCATTTTTCGGGGATTGGCTGCGTGCAGCGAGATCTCACACATCATAATATCCTGCGATACGACCCGTTTTTAGTCACATAAAATGCTGGAAATGTCCGGAATAGGCCGAAGGTGTACAGAACCTGATGCTACGTATACTCGTTGTAAGGGGCGTACCATTTCTCGGGGATTGGCAGCGCGTAACGAGTTCTGTCACATCATAATATCCTGATATACGGCCCATTTTGAAACAATTAAAAAGCCAGAAATGTCCGGAAAAGGCCGAAGGTGTACAGAACCCGTTGCTCCGTATGCTCGTTGTAGTGGGCGTACCATTTTTCGGGGATTGGCAGCGTGCAGCGAGTTCTCACACCTCATAATATCCTGCGATACGACTCATTTTGAAACTATTAAAAAGCCGAAACTGGCCGGAAAAGGCCGAATATGTAAGAGACAGGATTCTCCGCATGCTCGTTGAATTGGAAGTACCATACTTCGGGGATTGGCAGCGCGCACCGAGTTCCCTCACATCATAATATCCTGCTATACGGCCCGTTTTTAATCACATAAAATGCCGGAGATGTCCGGAAAAGGCCGAAGGTGTACAGAACCTGATGCTACGTATACTCGTTGTAAGGGGCGTACCATTTCTCGGGGATTGGCAGCGCGTAACGAGTTCTGTCACATCATAATATCCTGATATACGGCCCATTTTGAAACAATTAAAAAGCCAGAAATGTCCGGAAAAGGCCGAAGGTGTACAGAACCCGTTGCTCCGCATGCTCATTGTAATGGAAGTACCATTCTTCGGGGATTGGCAGCGCGCAACGAGTTCTCTCACATCATAATATCCTGATATACGGCCCATTTGAAACAATTAAAAAGCCGGAAATGTCCGGAAAAGGCCGAAGGTGTACAGAACCCGTTGCTCCCTTTGCTTGTTGTAATGGAAGTACCATTTTTGCGGGGGTTGGCAGAGAGGAAATGGTTCTTACACATCATAATATCCTGATATACGGCCCATTTTTGATCACTTAAAATGCCGGAAATGTCCGGAAAAGGCCGAAGGTGTACAGAACCTGATGCTCCGTATGCTCGTTGTAAGGGGCGTACCATTTCTCGGGGATTGGCAGCGCGTAACGAGTTCTCTCACATCATAATATCCTGAAATACGGCCCATTTTGAAACAATTAAAAAGAAGGAAATGTCCGGAAAAGGGCGAAGGTGTACAGGACCTGATGCTCCGTATGCTCGTTGTAATGGAAGTACCATTCTTCGGGGATTGGCAGCGCGCAACGTGTTCTCTCACATCATAATATCCTGCGATACGACCCGTTTTGAAACAATAAAATAGCCGGAAATGTCCGGAAAATGCCGAAGGTGTACAGAACCCGTTGCTCCGTATGCTCGTTGTAATGGAAGGACCATTTTTGGGGGATTGGCAGCGTGCAGCGAGTTCTCACACATCATAATATCCTGCGATACGACCCGTTTTTAATCACATAAAATGCCGGAAATGTTCGGAAAAGGCCGAAGGTGTACAACACCTGATGCTACGTATACTCGTTGTAAGGGGCGTTCCATTTCTCGGGGATTGGCTGCGCGTAACGAGTTCTCTCACATCATAATATCCTGATATACGGCCCATTTTGAAACAATTAAAAAGCCGGAAATGTCCGGAAAAGGCCGAAGGTATACAGTACCCGTTGCTCCGTATGCTCGTTGTAGTGGGCGTACCATTTTGCGGGGATTGGCAGTGTGCAGCGAGCTCTCACACCTCATAATATCCTGCGAAACGACTCATTTTGAAACTATTAAAAAGCCGAAACTTGCCGGAAAAGGCCGAATATGTACAAGACAGTATTCTCCGCATGCTCGTTGAAATGGAAGTACCATTCTTCGGGGAATGGCAGCGCGCAACGAGTTCTCTCACATAATAATATCCTGATATACGGCCCATTTTGAAACAATTAAAAAGCCGGAAATGTCCGGGAAAGGCCGAAGGTGTACAGAACCCGTTGCTCCCTTTGCTTGTTGTAATGGAAGTACCATTTTTCGGGGGTTGGCAGAGAGCAACTGGTTCTTACACATCATAATATCCTGATATACGGCCCATTTTGAAGCAATTAAAAAGCCGGAAATGTCCGGAAAAGGCCGAAGGTGTACAGAACCCGTTGCTCCGTATGCTCGTTGTAATGGGCGTACCATTTTTCGGGGACTTCCAGCGTGCAGCCAGTTCTCACACCTCATAATATCCTGCGATACGACCCATTTTGAAACTATTAAAAAGCCGAAACTGGCCGGAAATGGCCGAATATGTACAAGACAGGATTCTCCGCATGCTCGTTGTAATGGAAGTACCATTCTTCGGTGATTGGCAGCGCGCAACGAGTTCTCTCACATCGTAATATCCTGCTATACGGCCCGTTTTTAATCACATAAAATGCCGGAGATGTCCGGAAAAGGCAGAAGGTGTACAGTACCCGATGCTCCGTTTGCTCGTTGTAATGGAAGTACCATTTTTCGGGGATGGGCAGCGTGCAGCGTGTTCTCACACATCATAATAACCTGCGATACGACCCATTTTGAAACAATTAAAAAGACGAAACTGGCCGGGAAAGGCCGAATATGTACAAGACAGGATTCTCCGCATGCTCGTTGTAATGGAAGTACCATTGTTCGGGGATTTGCAGCGCGCAACGAGTTCCCTCACATCATAATATCCTGCTATACGGCCCGTTTTTAATCACATAAAATGCCGGAAATGTCCGGAAAAGGCCGAAGGTGTACAGAACCCGATGCCCCGTTTGCTCGTTGTAATGGAAGTACCATTTTTCGGGGATGGGCAGCGTGCAGCGAGTTCTCACACCTCATAATATCCTGCGAAACGACTCATTTTGAAACTATTAAAAAGCCGAAACTTGCCGGAAAAGGCCGAATATGTAAAAGACAGGATTCTCCGCATGCTCGTTGTAATGGATGTACCATTCTTCGGGGATTGGCAGCGCGCAACGAGTTCTCTCACGTCATAATATCCCGCGATAGACCCATTTTGAAACAATTAAAAAGACGAAACTGGCCGGAAAAGGCCGAATATGTACAAGACAGGATTCTCCGCATGCTCGTTGTAATGGAAGTACCATTCTTCGGGGATTGGCAGCGCGCAACGAGTTCTCTCACATCATAATATCCTGCTATACGGCCCGTTTTTAATCACATAAAATGCCGGAGATGTCCGGAAAAGGCCGAAGGTGTACAGAACCCGATGCCCCGTTTGCTCGTTGTAATGGAAGTACCATTTTTCGGGGATGGGCAGCGTGCAGCGAGTTCTCACACCTCATAATATCCTGCGAAACGACTCATTTTGAAACTATTAAAAAGCCGAAACTTGCCGGAAAAGGCCGAATATGTACAAGACAGGATTCTCCGCATGCTCGTTGTAATGGAAGTACCATTCTTCGGCGATTGGCAGCGCGCAACGAGTTCTCTCACATCATAATATCCTGATATACGGCCCACTTTGAAACAATTAAAAAGCCGGAAATGTCCGGAAAAGGCCGAAGGTGTACAGAACCCGTTGCTCCCTTTGCTCGTTGTAGTGGGCGTACCATTTTTCGGGGATTGGCAGCGTGCAGCGAGCTCTCACACCTCATAATATCCTGCGATACGACTCATTTTGAAACTATTAAAAAGCCGAAACTGGCCGGAAAAGGCCGAGTATGTACAAGACAGGATCCTCGTCATGCTCGTTGTAAGGGGCGTACCATTTCTCGGGGATTGGCAGCGCGCAACGAGGTCTCACACATCATAATATCCTGCGATACGACCCTTTTTGAAACAATTAAAAAGCCGGAAATATCCGGAAAAGGCTGAAGGTGTACAGAACCCGTTGCTCCGTATGCTCGTTGTAGTGAGCGTACCATTTTTCGGGGATTTCCAGCGTGCAGCCAGTTCTCACACCTCATAATATCCTGCGATACGACCCATTTTGAAACTATTAACAAGCCGAAACTGGCCGGAAATGGCCGAATATGTACAAGACAGGATTCTCCGCATGCTCGTTGTAATGGAAGTACCATTCTTCGGGGTTTGGCAGCGCGCAACGAGTTCTCTCACATCATAATATCCTGATATACGGCCCATTTTGAAACAATTAAAAAGCCGGAAATGTCCGGAAAAGGCCGAAGGTGTACAGAACCTGATGCTCCGTATGCTCGTTGTAATGGAAGTACCATTCTTCGGGGATTGGCAGCGCGCAACGAGTTCTCTCACATCATAATATCCTGCGATACGACCCATTTTGAAACAATTAAAAAGCCGGAAATGTCCGGAAAAGGCCGAATATGTACAAGACAGGATTCTCCGCATGCTCGTTGTAATGGATGTACCATTCTTCGGGGATTGGCAGCGCGCAACGAGTTCTCTCACATCATAATATCGCGCGATACGACCCATTTTGAAACAATTAAAAAGCCGGAAATGTCCGGAAAATGCCAAAGGTGTACAGAACCCGTTGCTCCGTATGCTCGTTGTAATGGAAGGACCATTTTTGGGGGATTGGCAGCGTGCAGCGAGATCTCACACATCATAATATCCTGCGATACGACCCGTTTTTAATCACATAAAATGCCGGAAATGTCCGGAAAAGGCCGAAGGTGTACAGAACCCGTTGCTCCGTATACTCGTTGTAAGGGGCGTACCATTTCTCGGGGATTGGCAGCGCGCAACGAGATCTCACACATCATAATATCCTGCGATACGACCCTTTTTGAAACAATTAAAAAGCCGGAAATATCCGGAAAAGGCCGAAGGTGTACAGAACCCGTAGCTCCGTATGCTCGTTGTAATGGGCGTACCATTTTTCGGGGATTGGCAGCGTGCAGCGAGATCTCACACATCATAATATCCTGCGATACGACCCTTTTTGAAACATTTAAAAAGCCGAAACTGGCCGGAAAAGGCGGAATATGTACAAGACAGGATTCTCCGGATGCTGGTTGTATTGGAAGTACCATTCTTCGGGGATTGGCAGCGCGCACCGTGTTCTCTCACATCATAATATCCTGCTATTCGGCCCGTTTTTGATCACTTAAAATGCCGGAAATGTCCGGAAAAGGCCGAAGGTGTACACAACTCGTTGCTCCGTATGCTCGCTGTAGTGGGCGTACCATTTTTCGGGGATTGGCAGCGTGCAGCGAGTTCTCACACCTCATAATATCCTGCGATACGACTCATTTTGAAACTATTAAAAAGCCGAAACTGGCCGGAAAAGGCCGAATATGTACAAGACAGGATTCTCCGCATGCTCGTTGTAATGGGCGTACCATTTTTCGGGGATTGGCTGCGAGCAACGAGTTCTCACACATCATAATATCCTGCGATACGACCCATTTTGAAACAATTAAAAAGACGAAACTGGCCGGAAAAGGCCGAATATGTACAAGACAGGATTCTCCGCATGCTCGTTGTATTGGAAGTACCATTCTTCGGGGAATGGCAGCGCGCACCGAGTTCTCTCACACCATAATATCCTGCGATACGACCAGTTATTATCACATAAAATGCAGGAGATGTCCGGAAAAGGCCGAAGGTGTACAGAACCCAATGCTCCGTTTGCTCGTTGTAATGGAAGTACCATTTTTGGGGGGTTGGCAGAGAGCAACTGGTTCTTACACATCATAATATCCTGATATACGGCCCGTTTTTGATCACTTAAAATGCCGGAAATGTCCGGAAAAGGCCGAAGGTGTACAGAACCTGATGCTCCGTATGCTCGTTGTAAGGGGCGTACCATTTCTCGGGGATTGGCAGCGCGTAACGAGTTCTCTCACATCATAATATCCTGAAATACGGCCCATTTTGAAACAATTAAAAAGCCGGAAATGTTCGGAAAAGGCCGAAGGAGTACAGAACCTGATGCTCCGTATGCTCGTTGTAAGGGGCGTACCATTTCTCGGGGATTGGCAGCGCGTAACGAATTCTCTCACATCATAATATCCTGATATACGGCCCATTTTGAAACAATTAAAAAGCCGGAAATGTCCGGAAAAGGCCGAAGGTGTACAGAACCCGTTGCTCCGTATGCTCGTTGTAATGGGCGTACCATTTTTCGGGGATTGGCAGCGTGCAGCGAGATCTCACACATCATAATATCCTGCGATACGACCCTTTTTGAAACAATTATAAAGCCGGAAAAATCCGGAAAAGGCCGAAGGTGTACAAAACCCGTTGCTCCGTATGCTCGTTGTAATGGAAGGACCATTTTTGGGGGATTGGCAACGCTCAACGCGTTTTTACACATCATAATATCCTGCTATTCGGCCAATTTTGAAACAATTAAAAAGCCGGAAATGTCCGGAAAAGGCCGAAGGTGTACAGAACCCGTTGCTCCGTATGCTCGTTGTAATGGGCGTACTATTTTTCGGGGATTGGCAGCGTGCGGCGAGTTCTCACACCTCATAATATCCTGCGATACGACTCATTTTGAAACTATTAAAAAGCCGAAACTGGCCGGAAAAGGCCGAATATGTACAAGACAGGATTCTCGTCATGCTCGTTGTAATGGAAGTACCATTCTTCGGGGATTTGCAGCGCGCAACGAGTTCCCTCACATCATAATATCCTGCTATACGGCCCGTTTTTAATTACATAAAATGCCGGAGATGTCCGGAAAAGGCCGAAGGTGTACAGAAACCAATGCTCCGTTTGCTCGTTGTAATGGAAGTACCATTTTTGGGGGGTTGGCAGAGAGCAACAGGTTCTTACACATCATAATATCCTGATATACGGCCCATTTTGAAACAATTAAAAAGCCGGAAATGTCCGGAAAAGGCCGAAGGTGTACAGAACCCGTTGCTCCGAATGCTCGTTGTAATGGGCGTACCATTTTTCGGGGATTGGCAGCGTGCAGCGAAATCTCACACATCATAATATCCTGCGATATGACCCTTTTTGAAACAATTAAAAATCCGGAAATATCCGGAAAAGGCCGAAGGTGTACAGAACCCAATGCTCCGTTTGCTCGTTGTAATGGAAGTACCATTTTTGGGGGGTTGGCAGAGAGCAACTGGTTCTTACACATCATAATATCCTGATATACGGCCCGTTTTTGATCACTTAAAATGCCGGAAATGTCCGGAAAAGGCCGAAGGTGTACAGAACCTGATGCTCCGTATGCTCCTTGTAAGGGGCGTACCATTTCTCGGGGATTGGCAGCGCGTAACGAGTTCTCTCACATCATAATATCCTGAAATACGGCCCATTTTGAAACAATTAAAAAGCCGGAAATGTTCGGAAAAGGCCGAAGGAGTACAGAACCTGATGCTCCGTATGCTCGTTGTAAGGGGCGTACCATTTCTCGGGGATTGGCAGCGCGTAACGAATTTTCTCACATCATAATATCCTGATATACGGCCCATTTTGAAACAATTAAAAAGCCGGAAATGTCCGGAAAAGGCCGAAGGTGTACAGAACCCGTTGCTCCGTATGCTCGTTGTAACGGGCGTACCATTTTTCGGGGATTGGCAGCGTGCAGCGAGATCTCACACATCATAATATCCTGCAATACGACCCTTTTTGAAACAATTATAAAGCCGGAAAAATCCGGAAAAGGCCGAAGGTGTACAAAACCCGTTGCTCCGTATGCTCGTTGTAATGGAAGGACCATTTTTCGGGGATTGGCAGCGTGCAGCTAGTTCTCACACATCATAATATCCTGCGATACGACCCGTTTTTAATCACATAAAATGCCGGAAATGTCCGGAAAAGGCCGAAGGTGTACAGAACCTGATGCTACGTATACTCGTTGTAAGGGGCGTACCATTTCTCGGGGATTGGCAGCGCGCAACGAGATCTCACACATCATAATATCCTGCGATACGACCCTTTTTGAAACAATTAAAAAGCCGGATATATCCGGAAATGGCCGAAGGTGTACAGAACCCGTTGCTCCGTATGCTCGTTGTAATGGGCGTACCATTTTTCGGGGATTGGCAGCGTGCAGCGAGATCTCACACATCATAATATCCTGCGATACGACCCTTTTTGAAACAATTAAAAAGCCGAAACTGGCCGGAAAAGGCCGAATATGTACAAGACAGGATTCTCCGGATGCTGGTTGTATTGGAAGTACCATTCTTCGGGGATTGGCAGCGCGCACCGTGTTCTCTCACATCATAATATCCTGCTATTCGGCCCGTTTTTGATCACTTAAAATGCCGGAAATGTCCGGAAAAGGACGAATATGTACAAGACAGGATTCTCCGCATGCTCGTTGTAATGGATGTACCATTCTTCGGGGATTGGCAGCGCGCAACGAGTTCTCTCACATCATAATATCGCGCGATACGACCCATTTTGAAACAATTAAAAAGCCGGAAATGTCCGGAAAATGCCAAAGGTGTACAGAACCCGTTGCTCCGTATGCTCGTTGTAATGGAAGGACCATTTTTGGGGGATTGGCAGCGTGCAGCGAGATCTCACACATCATAATATCCTGCGATACGACCCGTTTTTAATCACATAAAATGCCGGAAATGTCCGGAAAAGGCCGAAGGTGTACAGAACCCGTTGCTCCGTATGCTCGTTGTAATGGGAGGACCATTTTTCGGGGATTGGCAGCGTGCAGCTAGTTCTCACACATCATAATATCCTGCGATACGACCCGTTTTTAATCACATAAAATGCCGGAAATGTCCGGAAAAGGCCGAAGGTGTACAGAACCTAATGCTACGTATACTCGTTGTAAGGGGCGTACCATTTCTCGGGGATTGGCAGCGCGCAACGAGATCTCACACATCATAATATCCTGCGATACGACCCTTTTTGAAACAATTAAAAAGCCGGAAATATCCGGAAAAGGCCGAAGGTGTACAGAACCCGTAGCTCCGTATGCTCGTTGTAATGGGCGTACCATTTTTCGGGGATTGGCAGCGTGCAGCGAGATCTCACACATCATAATATCCTGCGATACGACCCTTTTTGAAACATTTAAAAAGCCGAAACTGGCCGGAAAAGGCGGAATATGTACAAGACAGGATTCTCCGGATGCTGGTTGTATTGGAAGTACCATTCTTCGGGGATTGGCAGCGCGCACCGTGTTCTCTCACATCATAATATCCTGCTATTCGGCCCGTTTTTGATCACTTAAAATGCCGGAAATGTCCGGAAAAGGCCGAAGGTGTACACAACTCGTTGCTCCGTATGCTCGTTGTAGTGGGCGTACCATTTTTCGGGGATTGGCAGCGTGCAGCGAGTTCTCACACCTCATAATATCCTGCGATACGACTCATTTTGAAACTATTAAAAAGCCGAAACTGGCCGGAAAAGGCCGAATATGTACAAGACAGGATTCTCCGCATGCTCGTTGTAATGGGCGTACCATTTTTCGGGGATTGGCTGCGAGCAACGAGTTCTCACACATCATAATATCCTGCGATACGACCCATTTTGAAACAATTAAAAAGACGAAACTGGCCGGAAAAGGCCGAATATGTACAAGACAGGATTCTCCGCATGCTCGTTGTATTGGAAGTACCATTCTTCGGGGAATGGCAGCGCGCACCGAGTTCTCTCACACCATAATATCCTGCGATACGACCAGTTATTATCACATAAAATGCCGGAGATGTCCGGAAAAGGCCGAAGGTGTACAGAACCCAATGCTCCGTTTGCTCGTTGTAATGGAAGTACCATTTTTGGGGGGTTGGCAGAGAGCAACTGGTTCTTACACATCATAATATCCTGATATACGGCCCATTTTGAAACAATTAAAAAGCCGGAAATGTCCGGAAAAGGCCGAAGGTGTACAGAACCCGTTGCTCCGTATGCTCGTTGTAATGGGCGTACCATTTTTCGGGGATTGGCAGCGTGCAGCGAGATCTCACACATCATAATATCCTGCGATACGACCCTTTTTGAAACAATTATAAAGCCGGAAAAATCCGGAAAAGGCCGAAGGTGTACAAAACCCGTTGCTCCGTATGCTCGTTGTAATGGAAGGACCATTTTTGGGGGATTGGCAACGCTCAACGCGTTTTTACACATCATAATATCCTGCTATTCGGCCCATTTTGAAACAATTAAAAAGCCGGAAATGTCCGGAAAAGGCCGAAGGTGTACAGAACCCGTTGCTCCGTATGCTCGTTGTAATGGGCGTACTATTTTTCGGGGATTGGCAGCGTGCAGCGAGTTCTCACACCTCATAATATCCTGCGATACGACTCATTTTGAAACTATTAAAAAGCCGAAACTGGCCGGAAAAGGCCGAATATGTACAAGACAGGATTCTCGTCATGCTCGTTGTAATGGAAGTACCATTCTTCGGGGATTTGCAGCGCGCAACGAGTTCCCTCACATCATAATATCCTGCTATACGGCCCGTTTTTAATTACATAAAATGCCGGAGATGTCCGGAAAAGGCCGAAGGTGTACAGAAACCAATGCTCCGTTTGCTCGTTGTAATGGAAGTACCATTTTTGGGGGGTTGGCAGAGAGCAACAGGTTCTTACACATCATAATATCCTGATATACGGCCCATTTTGAAACAATTAAAAAGCCGGAAATGTCCGGAAAAGGCCGAAGGTGTACAGAACCCGTTGCTCCGAATGCTCGTTGTAATGGGCGTACCATTTTTCGGGGATTGGCAGCGTGCAGCGAAATCTCACACATCATAATATCCTGCGATATGACCCTTTTTGAAACAATTAAAAATCCGGAAATATCCGGAAAAGGCCGAAGGTGTACAGAACCCAATGCTCCGTTTGCTCGTTGTATTGGAAGTACCATTTTTGGGGGGTTGGCAGAGAGCAACTGGTTCTTACACATCATAATATCCTGATATACGGCCCGTTTTTGATCACTTAAAATGCCGGAAATGTCCGGAAAAGGCCGAAGGTGTACAGAACCTGATGCTCCGTATGCTCCTTGTAAGGGGCGTACCATTTCTCGGGGATTGGCAGCGCGTAACGAGTTCTCTCACATCATAATATCCTGAAATACGGCCCATTTTGAAACAATTAAAAAGCCGGAAATGTTCGGAAAAGGCCGAAGGAGTACAGAACCTGATGCTCCGTATGCTCGTTGTAAGGGGCGTACCATTTCTCGGGGATTGGCAGCGCGTAACGAATTTTCTCACATCATAATATCCTGATATACGGCCCATTTTGAAACAATTAAAAAGCCGGAAATGTCCGGAAAAGGCCGAAGGTGTACAGAACCCGTTGCTCCGTATGCTCGTTGTAACGGGCGTACCATTTTTCGGGGATTGGCAGCGTGCAGCGAGATCTCACACATCATAATATCCTGCAATACGACCCTTTTTGAAACAATTATAAAGCCGGAAAAATCCGGAAAAGGCCGAAGGTGTACAAAACCCGTTGCTCCGTATGCTCGTTGTAATGGAAGGACCATTTTTCGGGGATTGGCAGCGTGCAGCTAGTTCTCACACATCATAATATCCTGCGATACGACCCGTTTTTAATCACATAAAATGCCGGAAATGTCCGGAAAAGGCCGAAGGTGTACAGAACCTGATGCTACGTATACTCGTTGTAAGGGGCGTACCATTTCTCGGGGATTGGCAGCGCGCAACGAGATCTCACACATCATAATATCCTGCGATACGACCCTTTTTGAAACAATTAAAAAGCCGGATATATCCGGAAATGGCCGAAGGTGTACAGAACCCGTTGCTCCGTATGCTCGTTGTAATGGGCGTACCATTTTTCGGGGATTGGCAGCGTGCAGCGAGATCTCACACATCATAATATCCTGCGATACGACCCTTTTTGAAACAATTAAAAAGCCGAAACTGGCCGGAAAAGGCCGAATATGTACAAGACAGGATTCTCCGGATGCTGGTTGTATTGGAAGTACCATTCTTCGGGGATTGGCAGCGCGCACCGTGTTCTCTCACATCATAATATCCTGCTATTCGGCCCGTTTTTGATCACTTAAAATGCCGGAAATGTCCGGAAAAGGACGAAGGTGTACAGAACCTGATGCTCCATATGCTCGTTGTGAGGGCCGTACCATTTCTCGGGGATTGGCAGCGCGTAACGTGTTCTCTCACATCATAATATCCTGATAAACGGCACATTTTGAAACAATTAAAAAGCCGGAAATGTCCGGAAAAGGCCGAAGGTGTACACAACTCGTTGCTCCGTATGCTCGTTGTAGTGGGCGTACCATTTTTCGGGGATTGGCAGCGTGCAGCGAGTTCTCACACCTCATAATATCCTGCGATACGACTCATTTTGAAACTATTAAAAAGCCGAAACTGGCCGGAAAAGGCCGAATATGTACAAGACAGGATTCTCCGCATGCTCGTTGTAATGGGCGTATCATTTTTCGGGGATTGGCTGCGAGCAACGAGTTCTCACACATCATAATATCCTGCGATACGACCCATTTTGAAACAATTAAAAAGACGAAACTGGCCGGAAAAGGCCGAATATGTACAAGACAGGATTCTCCGCATGCTCGTTGTATTGGAAGTACCATTCTTCGGGGAATGGCAGCGCGCACCGAGTTCTCTCACACCATAATATCCTGCGATACGACCAGTTATTATCACATAAAATGCCGGAGATGTCCGGAAAAGGCCGAAGGTGTACAGAACCCAATGCTCCGTTTGCTCGTTGTAATGGAAGTACCATTTTTGGGGGGTTGGCAGAGAGCAACTGGTTCTTACACATCATAATATCCTGATATACGGCCCGTTTTTGATCACTTAAAATGCCGGAAATGTCCGGAAAAGGCCGAAGGTGTACAGAACCTGATGCTCCGTATGCTCGTTGTAAGGGGCGTACCATTTCTCGGGGATTGGCAGCGCGTAACGAGTTCTCTCACATCATAATATCCTGAAATACGGCCCATTTTGAAACAATTAAAAAGCCGGAAATGTTCGGAGAAGGCCGAAGGAGTACAGAAGCTGATGCTCCGTATGCTCGTTGTAATGGAAGTACCATTCTTCGGGGATTGGCAGCGCGCAACGAGTTCTCTCACATCATAATATCCTGCGATACGACCCATTTTGAAACAATTAAAAAGCCGGAAATGTCCGGAAAATGCCAAAGGTGTACAGAACCCGTTGCTCCGTATGCTCGTTGTAATGGGCGTAACATTTTTCGGGGATTGGCAGCGTGCAGCGAGTTCTCACACCTCATAATATCCTGCGATACGACCCATTTTGAAACTATTAAATAGCCGAAACTGGCCGGAAAAGGCCGAATATGTACAAGACAGGATTCTCCGCATTCTCGTTGTAATGGATGTACCATTCTTCGGGGATTGGCAGCTCGCAACGAGTTCTCTCACATCATAATATCCCGCGATACGACCCATTTTGAAACAATTAAAAAGCCGGAAATGTCCGGAAAATGCCGAAGGTGTACAGAACCCGTTCCTCCGTATGCTCGTTGTAATGGAAGGACCATATTTGGGGGATTGGCAGCGTGCAGCGAGTTCTCACACATCATAATATCCTGCGATACGACCCGTTTTTAATCACATAAAATGCCGGAAATGTCCGGAAAAGGCCGAAGGTGTACAGAACCCGATGCTCCGTTTGCTCGTTGTAATGGAAGTACCATTTTTGGGGGGTTGGCAGAGAGCAACTGGCTCTTACACATCATAATAATCTGATATACGGCCCATTTTGAAACAATTAAAAAGCCGGAAATATCCGGAAAAGGCCGAAGGTGTACAGAACCCGTTGCTCCGTATGCTCGTTGTAATGGGCGTACCATTTTTCGGGGATTGGCAGCGTGCAGCGAGATCTCACACATCATAATATCCTGCGATACGACCCTTTTTGAAACAATTAAAAAGCGGGAAATATCCGGAAAAGGCTGAAGGTGTACAGAACCCGTTGCTCCGTATGCTCGTTGTAATGGGCGTACCATTTTTCGGGGATTGGCAGCGTGCAGCGAGTTCTCACACTTCATAATATCCTGCGATACGACCCATTTTGAAACTATTAAAAAGCCGAAACTGGCCGGAAAAGGCCGAATATGTACAAGACAGGATTCTCCGCATGCTCGTTGAAATGGATGTACCATTCTTCGGGGATTGGCAGCGCGCAACGAGTACTCTCACATCATAATATCCTGCGATACGACCCATTTTGAAACAATTAAAAAGCCGAAACTGGCCGGAAAAGGCCGAATATGTACAAGACAGGATTCTCCGGATGCTGGTTGTATTGGAAGTACCATTCTTCGGGGATTGGCAGCGCGCACCGTGTTCTCTCACATCATAATATCCTGCTATTCGGCCCGTTTTTGATCACTTAAAATGCCGGAAATGTCCGGAAAAGGACGAAGGTGTACAGAACCTGATGCTCCGTATGCTCGTTGTGAGGGCCGTACCATTTCTCGGGGATTGGCAGCGCGTAACGTGTTCTCTCACATCATAATATCCTGATAAACGGCACATTTTGAAACAATTAAAAAGCCGGAAATGTCCGGAAAAGGCCGAAGGTGTACACAACTCGTTGCTCCGTATGCTCGTTGTAGTGGGCGTACCATTTTTCGGGGAATGGCAGCGCGCACCGAGTTCTCTCACACCATAATATCCTGCGATACGACCAGTTATTATCACATAAAATGCCGGAGATGTCCGGAAAAGGCCGAAGGTGTACAGAACCCAATGCTCCGTTTGCTCGTTGTAATGGAAGTACCATTTTTGGGGGGTTGGCAGAGAGCAACTGGTTCTTACACATCATAATATCCTGATATACGGCCCGTTTTTGATCACTTAAAATGCCGGAAATGTCCGGAAAAGGCCGAAGGTGTACAGAACCTGATGCTCCGTATGCTCGTTGTAAGGGGCGTACCATTTTTCGGGGATTGGCAGCGTGCAGCGAGATCTCACACATCATAATATCCTGCGATACGACCCTTTTTGAAACAATTATAAAGCCGGAAAAATCCGGAAAAGGCCGAAGGTGTACAAAACCCGTTGCTCCGTATGCTCGTTGTAATGGAAGGACCATTTTTGGGGGATTGGCAACGCTCAACGCGTTTTTACACATCATAATATCCTGCTATTCGGCCCATTTTGAAACAATTAAAAAGCCGGAAATGTCCGGAAAAGGCCGAAGGTGTACAGAACCCGTTGCTCCGTATGCTCGTTGTAATGGGCGTACCATTCTTCGGGGATTTGCAGCGCGCAACGAGTTCCCTCACATCATAATATCCTGCTATACGGCCGGTTTTTAATTACATAAAATGCCGGAGATGTCCGGAAAAGGCCGAAGGTGTACAGAAACCAATGCTCCGTTTGCTCGTTGTAATGGAAGTACCATTTTTGGGGGGTTGGCAGAGAGCAACAGGTTCTTACACATCATAATATCCTGATATACGGCCCATTTTGAAACAATTAAAAAGCCGGAAATGTCCGGAAAAGGCCGAAGGTGTACAGAACCCGTTGCTCCGAATGCTCGTTGTAATGGGCGTACCATTTTTCGGGGATTGGCAGCGTGCAGCGAAATCTCACACATCATAATATCCTGCGATATGACCCTTTTTGAAACAATTAAAAAGCCGGAAATATCCGGAAAAGGCCGAAGGTGTACAGAACCCGTTGCTCCGTATGCTCGTTGTAATGGAAGGACCATTTTTGGAGGATTGGCAACGCTCAACGCGTTTTTACACATCATAATATCCTGCTATTCGGCCCATTTTTGATCACTTAAAATGCCGGAAATGTCCGGAAAAGGCCGAAGGTGTACAGAACCTGATGCTCCGTATGCTCGTTGTAAGGGGCGTACCATTTCTCGGGGATTGGCAGCGCGTAACGAGTTCTCTCACATCATAATATCCTGAAATACGGCCCATTTTGAAACAATTAAAAAGCCGGAAATGTCCGGAAAAGGCCGAAGGTGTACAGAACCTGATGCTCCGTATGCTCGTTGTAATGGGCGTACCATTTTTCGGGGATTGGCAGCGTGCAGCGTGTTCTCACACTTCATAATATCCTGCGATACGACCCATTTTGAAACAATTAAAAAGACGAAACTGGCCGGAAAAGGCCGAATATGTACAAGACAGGATTCTCCGCATGCTCGTTGTATTGGAAGTACCATTTTTGGGGGGTTGGCAGAGAGCAACTGGTTCTTACACATCATAATATCCTGATATACGGCCCGTTTTTGATCACTTAAAATGCCGGAAATGTCCGGAAAAGGCCGAAGGTGTACAGAACCTGATGCTCCGTATGCTCGTTGTATGGGGCGTACCATTTCTCGGGGATTGGCAGCGCGTAACGAGTTCTCTCACATCATAATATCCAGAAATACGGCCCATTTTGAAACAATTAAAAAGCCGGAAATGTTCGGAAAAGGCCGAAGGAGTACAGAACCTGATGCTCCGTATGCTCGTTGTAAGGGGCGTACCATTTTTCGGGGATTGGCAGCGTGCAGCGAGATCTCACACATCATAATATCCTGCGATACGACCCTTTTTGAAACAATTATAAAGCCGGATAAATCCGGAAAAGGCCGAAGGTGTACAAAACCCGTTGCCCCGTATGCTCGTTGTAATGGAAGGACCATTTTTGGGGGATTGGCAACGCTCAACGCGTTTTTACACATCATAATATCCTGCTATTCGGCCCATTTTGAAACAATTAAAAAGCCGGAAATGTCCGGAAAAGGCCGAAGGTGTACAGAACCCGTTGCTCCGTATGCTCGTTGTAATGGGCGTACTATTTTTCGGGGATTGGCAGCGTGCAGCGAGTTCTCACACCTCATAATATCCTGCGATACGACTCATTTTGAAACTATTAAAAAGCCGAAATTGGCCGGAAAAGGCCGAATATGTACAAGACAGGATTCTCGTCATGCTCGTTGTAATGGAAGTACCATTCTTCGGGGATTTGCAGCGCGCAACGAGTTCCCTCACATCATAATATCCTGCTATTCGGCCCATTTTGAAACAATTAAAAAGCCGGAAATGTCCGGAAAAGGCCGAAGGTGTACAGAACCCGTTGCTCCGTATGCTCGTTGTAAGGGGCGTACCATTTTTCGGGGATTGGCAGCGTGCAGCGAGATCTCACACATCATAATATCCTGCGATACGACCCTTTTTGAAACAATTATAAAGCCGGAAAAATCCGGAAAAGGCCGAAGGTGTACAAAACCCGTTGCTCCGTATGCTCGTTGTAATGGAAGGACCATTTTTGGAGGATTGGCAACCCTCAACGCGTTTTTACACATCATAATATCCTGCTATTCGGCCCATTTTTGATCACTTAAAATGCCGGAAATGTCCGGAAAAGGCCGAAGGTGTACAGAACCTGATGCTCCGTATGCTCGTTGTAAGGGGCGTACCATTTCTCGGGGATTGGCAGCGCGTAACGAGTTCTCTCACATCATAATATCCTGAAATACGGCCCATTTTGAAACAATTAAAAAGCCGGAAATGTCCGGAAAAGGCCGAAGGTGTACAGAACCCGTTCCTCCGTATGCTCGTTGTAATGGAAGGACCATATTTGGGGGATTGGCAGCGTGCAGCGAGTTCTCACACATCATAATATCCTGCGATACGACCCGTTTTTAATCACATAAAATGCCGGAAATGTCCGGAAAAGGCCGAAGGTGTACAGAACCCGATGCTCCGTTTGCTCGTTGTAATGGAAGTACCATTTTTGGGGGGTTGGCAGAGAGCAACTGGCTCTTACTCATTATAATAATCTGATATACGGCCCATTTTGAAACAATTAAAAAGCCGGAAATATCCGGAAAAGGCCGAAGGTGTACAGAACCCGTTGCTCCGTATGCTCGTTGTAATGGGCGTACCATTTTTCGGGGATTGGCAGCGTGCAGCGAGATCTCACACATCATAATATCCTGCGATACGACCCTTTTTGAAACAATTAAAAAGCGGGAAATATCCGGAAAAGGCTGAAGGTGTACAGAACCCGTTGCTCCGTATGCTCGTTGTAATGGGCGTACCATTTTTCGGGGATTGGCAGCGTGCAGCGAGTTCTCACACTTCATAATATCCTGCGATACGACCCATTTTGAAACTATTAAAAAGCCGAAACTGGCCGGAAAAGGCGGAATATGTACAAGACAAGATTCTCCGCATGCTCGTTGAAATGGATGTACCATTCTTCGGGGATTGGCAGCGCGCAACGAGTACTCTCACATCATAATATCCTGCGATACGACCCATTTTGAAACAATTAAATAGCCGGAAATGTCCGGAAAATGCCGAACGTGTACAGAACCCGTTGCTCCGTATGCTCGTTGTAATGTAAGGACCATTTTTGGGGGATTGGCAGCGTGCAGCGAGTTCTCACACATCATAATATCCTGCGATAGGACCCGTTTTTAATCACATAAAATGCCGGAGATGTCCGGAAAAGGCCGAAGGTGTACAGAACCCAATGCTCCGTTTGCTCGTTGTAATGGAAGTACCATTTTTGGGGGATTGGCTGCGTGCAGCGAGATCTCAAACATCATAATATCCTGATATACGGCCCATTTTGAAACAATTAAAAAGCCGGAAATGTCCGGAAAAGGCCGAAGGTGTACAGAACCCGTTGCTCCGAATGCTCGTTGTAATGGGCGTACCATTTTTCGGGGATTGGCAGCGTGCAGCGAAATCTCACACATCATAATATCCTGCGATATGACCCTTTTTGAAACAATTAAAAAGCCGGAAATATCCGGAAAAGGCCGAAGGTGTACAGAACCCAATGCTCCGTTTGCTCGTTGTAATGGAAGTACCATTTTTGGGGGGTTGGCAGAGAGCAACTGGTTCTTACACATCATAGTATCCCGATATACGGCCCGTTTTTGATCACTTAAAATGCCGGAAATGTCCGGAAAAGGCCGAAAGTGTACAGAACCTGATGCTCCGTATGCTCGTTGTAAGGGGCGTACCATTTCTCGGGGATTGGCAGCGCGTAACGAATTCTCTCACATCATAATATCCTGATATACGGCCCATTTTGAAACAATTAAAAAGCCGGAAATGTCCAGAAAATGCCGAAGGTGTACAGAACCCGTTGCTCCGTATGCTCGTTGTAATGGGCGTACCATTTTTCGGGGATTGGAAGCGTGCAGCGAGATCTCACACATCATAATATCGTGCGATGCGACCCTTTTTGAAACAATTAAAAAGCCGGAAATATCCGGAAAAGGCCGAAGGTGTACAGAACCCGATGCTCCGTATGCTCGTTGTAAGGGAAGGACCATTTTTGGGGGATCGGCAACGCTCAACGCGTTTTTACACATCATAATATCCTGCTATTCGGCCCGTTTTGAAACAATTAAAAAGCCGGAAATGTCCGGAAAAGGCCGAAGGTGTACAGAACCCGTTGCTCCGTATGCTCGTTGTAATGGGCGTACCATTCTTCGGGGATTTGCAGCGCGCAACGAGTTCCCTCACATCATAATATCCTGCTATACGGCCGGTTTTTAATTACATAAAATGCCGGAGATGTCCGGAAAAGGCCGAAGGTGTACAGAAACCAATGCTCCGTTTGCTCGTTGTAATGGAAGTACCATTTTTGGGGGGTTGGCAGAGAGCAACAGGTTCTTACACATCATAATATCCTGATATACGGCCCATTTTGAAACAATTAAAAAGCCGGAAATGTCCGGAAAAGGCCGAAGGTGTACAGAACCCGTTGCTCCGAATGCTCGTTGTAATGGGCGTACCATTTTTCGGGGATTGGCAGCGTGCAGCGAAATCTCACACATCATAATATCCTGCGATATGACCCTTTTTGAAACAATTAAAAAGCCGGAAATATCCGGAAAAGGCCGAAGGTGTACAGAACCCGTTGCTCCGTATGCTCGTTGTAATGGAAGGACCATTTTTGGAGGATTGGCAACGCTCAACGCGTTTTTACACATCATAATATCCTGCTATTCGGCCCATTTTTGATCACTTAAAATGCCGGAAATGTCCGGAAAAGGCCGAAGGTGTACAGAACCTGATGCTCCGTATGCTCGTTGTAAGGGGCGTACCATTTCTCGGGGATTGGCAGCGCGTAACGAGTTCTCTCACATCATAATATCCTGAAATACGGCCCATTTTGAAACAATTAAAAAGCCGGAAATGTCCGGAAAAGGCCGAAGGTGTACAGAACCTGATGCTCCGTATGCTCGTTGTAATGGGCGTACCATTTTTCGGGGATTGGCAGCGTGCAGCGAGTTCTCACACTTCATAATATCCTGCGATACGACCCATTTTGAAACAATTAAAAAGACGAAACTGGCCGGAAAAGGCCGAATATGTACAAGACAGGATTCTCCGCATGCTCGTTGTATTGGAAGTACCATTTTTGGGGGGTTGGCAGAGAGCAACTGGTTCTTACACATCATAATATCCTGATATACGGCCCGTTTTTGATCACTTAAAATGCCGGAAATGTCCGGAAAAGGCCGAAGGTGTACAGAACCTGATGCTCCGTATGCTCGTTGTATGGGGCGTACCATTTCTCGGGGATTGGCAGCGCGTAACGAGTTCTCTCACATCATAATATCCAGAAATACGGCCCATTTTGAAACAATTAAAAAGCCGGAAATGTTCGGAAAAGGCCGAAGGAGTACAGAACCTGATGCTCCGTATGCTCGTTGTAAGGGGCGTACCATTTTTCGGGGATTGGCAGCGTGCAGCGAGATCTCACACATCATAATATCCTGCGATACGACCCTTTTTGAAACAATTATAAAGCCGGATAAATCCGGAAAAGGCCGAAGGTGTACAAAACCCGTTGCCCCGTATGCTCGTTGTAATGGAAGGACCATTTTTGGGGGATTGGCAACGCTCAACGCGTTTTTACACATCATAATATCCTGCTATTCGGCCCATTTTGAAACAATTAAAAAGCCGGAAATGTCCGGAAAAGGCCGAAGGTGTACAGAACCCGTTGCTCCGTATGCTCGTTGTAATGGGCGTACTATTTTTCGGGGATTGGCAGCGTGCAGCGAGTTCTCACACCTCATAATATCCTGCGATACGACTCATTTTGAAACTATTAAAAAGCCGAAATTGGCCGGAAAAGGCCGAATATGTACAAGACAGGATTCTCGTCATGCTCGTTGTAATGGAAGTACCATTCTTCGGGGATTTGCAGCGCGCAACGAGTTCCCTCACATCATAATATCCTGCTATTCGGCCCATTTTGAAACAATTAAAAAGCCGGAAATGTCCGGAAAAGGCCGAAGGTGTACAGAACCCGTTGCTCCGTATGCTCGTTGTAAGGGGCGTACCATTTTTCGGGGATTGGCAGCGTGCAGCGAGATCTCACACATCATAATATCCTGCGATACGACCCTTTTTGAAACAATTATAAAGCCGGAAAAATCCGGAAAAGGCCGAAGGTGTACAAAACCCGTTGCTCCGTATGCTCGTTGTAATGGAAGGACCATTTTTGGAGGATTGGCAACCCTCAACGCGTTTTTACACATCATAATATCCTGCTATTCGGCCCATTTTTGATCACTTAAAATGCCGGAAATGTCCGGAAAAGGCCGAAGGTGTACAGAACCTGATGCTCCGTATGCTCGTTGTAAGGGGCGTACCATTTCTCGGGGATTGGCAGCGCGTAACGAGTTCTCTCACATCATAATATCCTGAAATACGGCCCATTTTGAAACAATTAAAAAGCCGGAAATGTCCGGAAAAGGCCGAAGGTGTACAGAACCCGTTCCTCCGTATGCTCGTTGTAATGGAAGGACCATATTTGGGGGATTGGCAGCGTGCAGCGAGTTCTCACACATCATAATATCCTGCGATACGACCCGTTTTTAATCACATAAAATGCCGGAAATGTCCGGAAAAGGCCGAAGGTGTACAGAACCCGATGCTCCGTTTGCTCGTTGTAATGGAAGTACCATTTTTGGGGGGTTGGCAGAGAGCAACTGGCTCTTACTCATTATAATAATCTGATATACGGCCCATTTTGAAACAATTAAAAAGCCGGAAATATCCGGAAAAGGCCGAAGGTGTACAGAACCCGTTGCTCCGTATGCTCGTTGTAATGGGCGTACCATTTTTCGGGGATTGGCAGCGTGCAGCGAGATCTCACACATCATAATATCCTGCGATACGACCCTTTTTGAAACAATTAAAAAGCGGGAAATATCCGGAAAAGGCTGAAGGTGTACAGAACCCGTTGCTCCGTATGCTCGTTGTAATGGGCGTACCATTTTTCGGGGATTGGCAGCGTGCAGCGAGTTCTCACACTTCATAATATCCTGCGATACGACCCATTTTGAAACTATTAAAAAGCCGAAACTGGCCGGAAAAGGCGGAATATGTACAAGACAGGATTCTCCGCATGCTCGTTGAAATGGATGTACCATTCTTCGGGGATTGGCAGCGCGCAACGAGTACTCTCACATCATAATATCCTGCGATACGACCCATTTTGAAACAATTAAATAGCCGGAAATGTCCGGAAAATGCCGAACGTGTACAGAACCCGTTGCTCCGTATGCTCGTTGTAATGTAAGGACCATTTTTGGGGGATTGGCAGCGTGCAGCGAGTTCTCACACATCATAATATCCTGCGATAGGACCCGTTTTTAATCACATAAAATGCCGGAGATGTCCGGAAAAGGCCGAAGGTGTACAGAACCCAATGCTCCGTTTGCTCGTTGTAATGGAAGTACCATTTTTGGGGGATTGGCTGCGTGCAGCGAGATCTCACACATCATAATATCCTGATATACGGCCCATTTTGAAACAATTAAAAAGCCGGAAATGTCCGGAAAAGGCCGAAGGTGTACAGAACCCGTTGCTCCGAATGCTCGTTGTAATGGGCGTACCATTTTTCGGGGATTGGCAGCGTGCAGCGAAATCTCACACATCATAATATCCTGCGATATGACCCTTTTTGAAACAATTAAAAAGCCGGAAATATCCGGAAAAGGCCGAAGGTGTACAGAACCCAATGCTCCGTTTGCTCGTTGTAATGGAAGTACCATTTTTGGGGGGTTGGCAGAGAGCAACTGGTTCTTACACATCATAATATCCCGATATACGGCCGGTTTTGATCACTTAAAATGCCGGAAATGTCCGGAAAAGGCCGAAAGTGTACAGAACCTGATGCTCCGTATGCTCGTTGTAAGGGGCGTACCATTTCTCGGGGATTGGCAGCGCGTAACGAATTCTCTCACATCATAATATCCTGATATACGGCCCATTTTGAAACAATTAAAAAGCCGGAAATGTCCAGAAAATGCCGAAGGTGTACAGAACCCGTTGCTCCGTATGCTCGTTGTAATGGGCGTACCATTTTTCGGGGATTGGAAGCGTGCAGCGAGATCTCACACATCATAATATCGTGCGATGCGACCCTTTTTGAAACAATTAAAAAGCCGGAAATATCCGGAAAAGGCCGAAGGTGTACAGAACCCGATGCTCCGTATGCTCGTTGTAAGGGAAGGACCATTTTTGGGGGATCGGCAACGCTCAACGCGTTTTTACACATCATAATATCCTGCTATTCGGCCCGTTTTTGATCACTTAAAATGCCGGAAATGTCCGGAAGAGGCCGAAGGTGTACAGAACCTGATGCTCCGTATGCTCGCTGTAAGGGGCGTACCATTTCTCGGGGATTGGCAGCGCGTAACATGTTCTCTCACATCATAATATCCTGATAAACGGCACATTTTGAAACAATTAAAAAGCCGGAAATGTCCGGAAAAGGCCGAAGGTGTACAGAACCCAATGCTCCGTATGCTCGTTGTAATGGGCGTACCATTTTTCGGGGATTGGAAGCGTGCAGCGAGATCTCACACATCATAATATCGTGCGATGCGACCCTTTTTGAAACAATTAAAAAGCCGGAAATATCCGGAAAAGGCCGAAGGTGTACAGAACCCGATGCTCCGTATGCTCGTTGTAAGGGAAGGACCATTTTTGGGGGATCGGCAACGCTCAACGCGTTTTTACACATCATAATATCCTGCTATTCGGCCCGTTTTTGATCACTTAAAATGCCGGAAATGTCCGGAAGAGGCCGAAGGTGTACAGAACCTGATGCTCCGTATGCTCGTTGTAAGGGGCGTACCATTTCTCGGGGATTGGCAGCGCGTAACATGTTCTCTCACATCATAATATCCTGATAAACGGCACATTTTGAAACAATTAAAAAGCCGGAAATGTCCGGAAAAGGCCGAAGGTGTACAGAACCCGTTGCTCCGTATGCTCGTTGTAATGGAAGTACCATTTTTGGGGGGTTGGCAGAGAGCAACTGGTTCTTACACATCATAATATCCTGATATACGGCCCATTTTGAAACAATTAAAAAGCCGGAAATGTCCGGAAAAGGCCGAAGGTGTACAGAACCCGTTGCTCCGTATGCTCGTTGTAATGGGCGTACCATTTTTCGGGGATTGGCAGCGTGCAGCGAGATCTCACACATCATAATATCCTACGATACGACCCTTTTTGAAACAATTATAAAGCCGGAAAAATCCGGAAAAGGCCGAAGGTGTACAAAACCCGTTGCTCCGTATGCTCGTTGTAATGGAAGGACCATTTTTGGGGGATTGGCAACGCTCAACGCGTTTTTACACATCATAATATCCTGCTATTCGGCCCATTTTTGATCACTTAAAATGCCGGAAATGTCCGGAAAAGGCCGAAGGTGTACAGAACCTGATGCTCCGTATGCTCGTTGTAATGGAAGTACCATTCTTCGGGGATTAGCAGCGCGCAACGAGTTCTCTCACATCATAATATCCTGCGATACGACCCATTTTGAAACAATTAAAAAGCCGGAAATGTCCGGAAAATGCCAAAGGTGTACAGAACCCGTTGCTCCGTATGCTCGTTGTAATGGGCGTACCATTTTTCGGGGATTGGCAGCGTGCAGCGAGTTCTCTCACATCATAATATCCTGCTATACGGCCCGTTTTTAATCACATAAAATGCCGGAGATGTCCGGAAAAGGCCGAAGGTGTACAGAACCTGATGCTCCTTATGCTCGTTGTAATGGAAGTACCATTCTTCGGGGATTGGCACCGCGCAACGAGTTCTCTCACATCATAATATCCCGCGATACGACCCATTTTGAAACAATTAAAAAGCCGGAAATGTCCGGAAAATGCCGAAGGTGTACAGAACCCGTTGCTCCGTATGCTCGTTGTAATGGAAGGACCATTTTTGAGGGATTGGCAGCGTGCAGCGAGTTCTCACACATCATAATATCCTGCGATACGACAAATTTTGAAACAATTAAAAAGACGAAACTGGCCGGAAAAGGCCGAATATGTACAAGACAGGATTCTCCGCATGCTCGTTTTATTGGAAGTACCATTCTTCGGGGATTGGCAGCGCGCACCGAGTTCCCTCACATCATAATATCCTGCTATACGGCCCGTTTTTAATCACATAAAATGCCGGAGATGTCCGGAAAAGGCCGAAGGTGTACAGAACCCGATGCTCCGTTTGCTCGTTGTAATGGAAGTACCATTTTTGGGGGGTTGGCAGAGAGCAACTGGTTGTTACACATCATAATACCCTGATATACGGCCCATTTTGAAACAATTAAAAAGCCGGAAATGTCCGGAAAAGGCCGAAGGTGTACAGAACCCGTTGCTCCGTATGTTCGTTGTAATGGGCGTACCATTTTTCGGGGATTGGAAGCGGGTAGCGAGATCTCACACATCATAATATCGTGCGATACGACCCTTTTTGAAACAATTAAAAAGCCGGAAATATCCGGAAAAGGCCGAAGGTGTACAGAACCCGTTGCTCCGTATGCTCGTTGTAATGGAAGGACCATTTTTGGGGGTTTGGCAACGCTCAACGCATTTTTACACATCATAATATCCTGCTATTCGGCCCATTTTTGCTCACTTAAAATGCCGGAAATGTCCGGAAAAGGCCGAAGGTGTACAGAACCTGATGCTCCGTATGCTCGTTGTAAGGGGCGTACCATTTCTCGGGGATTGGCAGCGCGTAACGAGTTCTCTCACATCATAATATCCTGAAATACGGCCCATTTTGAAACAACTAAAAAGCCGGAAATGTCCGGAAAAGGCCGAAGGTGTACAGAACCTGATGCTCCGTATGCTCGTTGTAATGGATGTACCATTCTTCGGGGATTGGCAGCGCGCAACGAGTTCTCTCACATCATAATATCCCGCGATACGACCCGTTTTTAATCACATAAAATGCCGGAAATGTCCGGAAAAGGCCGAAGGTGTACAGAACCCGTTGCTCCGTATGCTCGTTGTAATGGAAGGACCATTTTTCGGGGATTGGCAGCGTGCAGCGAGTTCTCACACATCATAATATCCTGCGATACGACCCGTTTTTAATCACATGAAATGCCGGAAATGTCCGGAAAAGGCCGAAGGTGTACAGAACCCGTTGCTCCGTATGCTCGTTGTAATGGGCGTACCATTTTTCGGGGATTGGAAGCGTGTAGCGAGATCTCACACATCATAATATCGTGCGATACGACCCTTTTTGAAACAATTAAAAAGCCGGAAATGTCCGGAAAATGCCAAAGGTGTACAGAACCCGTTCCTCCGTATGCTCGTTGTAATGGGCGTACCATTTTTCGGGAATTGGCAGCGTGCAGCGAGTTCTCACACCTCACAATATCCTGCGATACGAGCCATTTTGAAACTATTAAAAAGCCGAAACTGGCCGGAAAAGGCCGAATATGTACAAGACAGGATTCTCCGCATGCTCGTTGTAATGGATGTACCATTCTTCGGGGATTGGCAGCGCGCAACGAGTTCTCTCACATAATAATATCCTGCGATACGACCCATTTTGAAACAATTAAAAAGCCGGAAATGTCCGGAAAATGCCAAAGGTGTACAGAACCCGTTGCTCCGTATGCTCGTTGTAATGGGCGTACCATTTTTCGGGGATTGGAAGCGTGCAGCGAGATCTCACACATCATAATATCGTGCGATACGACCCTTTTTGAAACAATTAAAAAGCCGGAAATATCCGGAAAAGGCCGAAGGTGTACAGAACCCGTTGCTCCGTATGCTCGTTGTAATGGAAGGACCATTTTTGAGGGATTGGCAGCGTGCAGCGAGTTCTCACACATCATAATATCCTGCGATACGACAAATTTTGAAACAATTAAAAAGACGAAACTGGCCGGAAAAGGCCGAATATGTACAAGACAGGATTCTCCGCATGCTCGTTTTATTGGAAGTACCATTCTTCGGGGATTGGCAGCGCGCACCGAGTTCCCTCACATCATAATATCCTGCTATACGGCCCGTTTTTAATCACATAAAATGCCGGAGATGTCCGGAAAAGGCCGAAGGTGTACAGAACCCGATGCTCCGTTTGCTCGTTGTAATGGAAGTACCATTTTTGGGGGGTTGGCAGAGAGCAACTGGTTGTTACACATCATAATACCCTGATATACGGCCCATTTTGAAACAATTAAAAAGCCGGAAATGTCCGGAAAAGGCCGAAGGTGTACAGAACCCGTTGCTCCGTATGTTCGTTGTAATGGGCGTACCATTTTTCGGGGATTGGAAGCGGGTAGCGAGATCTCACACATCATAATATCGTGCGATACGACCCTTTTTGAAACAATTAAAAAGCCGGAAATATCCGGAAAAGGCCGAAGGTGTACAGAACCCGTTGCTCCGTATGCTCGTTGTAATGGAAGGACCATTTTTGGGGGTTTGGCAACGCTCAACGCATTTTTACACATCATAATATCCTGCTATTCGGCCCATTTTTGATCACTTAAAATGCCGGAAATGTCCGGAAAAGGCCGAAGGTGTACAGAACCTGATGCTCCGTATGCTCGTTGTAAGGGGCGTACCATTTCTCGGGGATTGGCAGCGCGTAACGAGTTCTCTCACATCATAATATCCTGAAATACGGCCCATTTTGAAACAACTAAAAAGCCGGAAATGTCCGGAAAAGGCCGAAGGTGTACAGAACCTGATGCTCCGTATGCTCGTTGTAATGGATGTACCATTCTTCGGGGATTGGCAGCGCGCAACGAGTTCTCTCACATCATAATATCCCGCGATACGACCCGTTTTTAATCACATAAAATGCCGGAAATGTCCGGAAAAGGCCGAAGGTGTACAGAACCCGTTGCTCCGTATGCTCGTTGTAATGGAAGGACCATTTTTCGGGGATTGGCAGCGTGCAGCGAGTTCTCACACATCATAATATCCTGCGATACGACCCGTTTTTAATCACATGAAATGCCGGAAATGTCCGGAAAAGGCCGAAGGTGTACAGAACCCGTTGCTCCGTATGCTCGTTGTAATGGGCGTACCATTTTTCGGGGATTGGAAGCGTGTAGCGAGATCTCACACATCATAATATCGTGCGATACGACCCTTTTTGAAACAATTAAAAAGCCGGAAATGTCCGGAAAATGCCAAAGGTGTACAGAACCCGTTCCTCCGTATGCTCGTTGTAATGGGCGTACCATTTTTCGGGAATTGGCAGCGTGCAGCGAGTTCTCACACCTCACAATATCCTGCGATACGAGCCATTTTGAAACTATTAAAAAGCCGAAAATGGCCGGAAAAGGCCGAATATGTACAAGACAGGATTCTCCGCATGCTCGTTGTAATGGATGTACCATTCTTCGGGGATTGGCAGCGCGCAACGAGTTCTCTCACATAATAATATCCTGCGATACGACCCATTTTGAAACAATTAAAAAGCCGGAAATGTCCGGAAAATGCCAAAGGTGTACAGAACCCGTTGCTCCGTATGCTCGTTGTAATGGGCGTACCATTTTTCGGGGATTGGAAGCGTGCAGCGAGATCTCACACATCATAATATCGTGCGATACGACCCTTTTTGAAACAATTAAAAAGCCGGAAATATCCGGAAAAGGCCGAAGGTGTACAGAACCCGTTGCTCCGTATGCTCGTTGTAATGGAAGGACCATTTTTGGGGGATTGGCAACGCTCAATGCGTTTTTACACATCATAATATCCTGCTATTCGGCCCATTTTTGATCACTTAAAATGCCGGAAATGTCCGGAAAAGGCCGAAGGTGTACAGAACCTGATGCTCCGTATGCTCGTTGTAATGGAAGTACCATTCTTCGGGGATTGGCAGCGCGCAACGAGTTCTCTCACATCATAATATCCTGCGATACGACCCATTTTGAAACAATTAAAAAGCCGGAAATGTCCGGAAAAGGCCGAATATGTACAAGACAGGATTCTCCGCATGCTCGTTGTAATGGATGTACCATTCTTCGGGGATTGGCAGCTCGCAACGAGTTCTCTCACATCATAATATCCCGCGATACGACCCGTTTTTAATCACATAAAATGCCGGAAATGTCCGGAAAAGGCCGAAGGTGTACAGAACCGGTTGCTCCGTATGCTCCTTGTAATGGAAGGACCATTTTTCGGGGATTGGCAGCGTGCAGCGAGTTCTCACACATCATAATATCCTGCGATACGACCCGTTTTTAATCACTTAAAATGCCGGAAATGTCCGGAAAAGGCCGAAGGTGTACAGAACCTGATGCTCCGTATGCTCGTTGTAATGGAAGTACCATTCTTCGGGGATTGGCAGCGCGTAACGAATTCTCTCACATCATGATATCCTGATATACGGCCCATTTTGAAACAATTAAAAAGCCGGAAATGTCCAGAAAATGCCGAAGGTGTACAGAACCCGTTGCTCCGTATGCTCGTTGTAATGGGCGTACCATTTTTCGGGGATTGGAAGCGTGCAGCGAGATCTCACACATCATAATATCGTGCGATGCGACACTTTTTGAAACAATTAAAAAGCCGGAAATATCCGGAAAAGGCCGAAGGTGTACAGAACCCGATGCTCCGTATGCTCGTTGTAAGGGAAGGACCATTTTTGGGGGATCGGCAACGCTCAACGCGTTTTTACACATCATAATATCCTGCTATTCGGCCCGTTTTTGATCACTTAAAATGCCGGAAATGTCCGGAAGAGGCCGAAGGTGTACAGAACCTGATGCTCCGTATGCTCGTTGTAAGGGGCGTACCATTTCTCGGGGATTGGCAGCGCGTAACATGTTCTCTCACATCATAATATCCTGATAAACGGCACATTTTGAAACAATTAAAAAGCCGGAAATGTCCGGAAAAGGCCGAAGGTGTACAGAACCCGTTGCTCCGTATGCTCGTTGTAATGGAAGTACCATTTTTGGGGGGTTGGCAGAGAGCAACTGGTTCTTACACATCATAATATCCTGATATACGGCCCATTTTGAAACAATTAAAAAGCCGGAAATGTCCGGAAAAGGCCGAAGGTGTACAGAACCCGTTGCTCCGTATGCTCGTTGTAATGGGCGTACCATTTTTCGGGGATTGGCAGCGTGCAGCGAGATCTCACACATCATAATATCCTGCGATACGACCCTTTTTGAAACAATTATAAAGCCGGAAAAATCCGGAAAAGGCCGAAGGTGTACAAAACCCGTTGCTCCGTATGCTCGTTGTAATGGAAGGACCATTTTTGGGGGATTGGCAACGCTCAACGCGTTTTTACACATCATAATATCCTGCTATTCGGCCCATTTTTGATCACTTAAAATGCCGGAAATGTCCGGAAAAGGCCGAAGGTGTACAGAACCTGATGCTCCGTATGCTCGTTGTAATGGAAGTACCATTCTTCGGGGATTGGCACCGCGCAACGAGTTCTCTCACATCATAATATCCTGCGATACGACCCATTTTGAAACAATTAAAAAGCCGGAAATGTCCGGAAAATGCCAAAGGTGTACAGAACCCGTTGCTCCGTATGCTCGTTGTAATGGGCGTACCATTTTTCGGGGATTGGCAGCGTGCAGCGAGTTCTCTCACATCATAATATCCTGCTATACGGCCCGTTTTTAATCACATAAAATGCCGGAGATGTCCGGAAAAGGCCTAAGGTGTACAGAACCTGATGCTCCGTATGCTCGTTGTAATGGAAGTACCATTCTTCGGGGATTGGCACCGCGCAACGAGTTCTCTCACATCATAATATCCCGCGATACATCCCATTTTGAAACAATTAAAAAGCCGGAAATGTCCGGAAAATGCCGAAGGTGTACAGAACCCGTTGCTCCGTATGCTCGTAGTAATGGAAGGACCATTTTTGAGGGATTGGCAGCGTGCAGCGAGTTCTCACACATCATAATATCCTGCGATACGACAAATTTTGAAACAATTAAAAAGACGAAACTGGCCGGAAAAGGCCGAATATGTACAAGACAGGATTCTCCGCATGCTCGTTTTATTGGAAGTACCATTCTTCGGGGATTGGCAGCGCGCACCGAGTTCCCTCACATCATAATATCCTGCTATACGGCCCGTTTTTAATCACATAAAATGCCGGAGATGTCCGGAAAAGGCCGAAGGTGTACAGAACCCGATGCTCCGTTTGCTCGTTGTAATGGAAGTACCATTTTTGGGGGGTTGGCAGAGAGCAACTGGTTGTTACACATCATAATATCCTGATATACGGCCCATTTTGAAACAATTAAAAAGCCGGAAATGTCCGGAAAAGGCCGAAGGTGTACAGAACCCGTTGCTCCGTATGCGCGTTGTAATGGGCGTACCATTTTTCGGGGATTGGAAGCGTGTAGCGAGATCTCACACATCATAATATCGTGCGATACGACCCTTTTTGAAACAATTAAAAAGCCGGAAATATCCGGAAAAGGCCGAAGGTGTACAGAACCCGTTGCTCCGTATGCTCGTTGTAATGGAAGGACCATTTTTGGGGGATTGGCAACGCTCAACGCATTTTTACACATCATAATATCCTTCTATTCGGCCCATTTTTGATCACTTAAAATGCCGGATATGTCCGGAAAAGGCCGAAGGTGTACAGAACCTGATGCTCCGTATGCTCGTTGTAAGGGGCGTACCATTTCTCGGGGATTGGCAGCGCGTAACGAGTACTCTCACATCATAATATCCTGAAATACGGCCCATTTTGAAACAACTAAAAAGCCGGAAATGTCCGGAAAAGGCCGAAGGTGTACAGAACCTGATGCTCCGTATGCTCGTTGTAATGGATGTACCATTCTTCGGGGATTGGCAGCGCGCAACGAGTTCTCTCACATCATAATATCCCGCGATACGACCCGTTTTTAACCACATAAAATGCCGGAAATGTCCGGAAAAGGCCGAAGGTGTACAGAACCCGTTGCTCCGTATGCTCGTTGTAATGGAAGGACCATTTTTCGGGGATTGGCAGCGTGCAGCGAGTTCTCACACATCATAATATCCTGCGATACGACCCGTTTTTAATCACATGAAATGCCGGAAATGTCTGGAAAAGGCCGAAGGTGTACAGAACCTGATGCTCCGTATGCTCGTTGTAATGGAAGGACCATTCTTCGGGGATTGGCAGCGCGCAACGAGTTCTCTCACATCATAATATCCTGCGATACGACCCATTTTGAAATAACTAAAAAGCCGGAAATGTCCGGAAAATGCCAAAGGTGTACAGAACCCGTTCCTCCGTATGCTCGTTGTAATGGGCGTACCATTTTTCGGGAATTGGCAGCGTGCAGCGAGTTCTCACACCTCACAATATCCTGCGATACGAGCCATTTTGAAACTATTAAAAAGCCGAAACTGGCCGGAAAAGGCCGAATATGTACAAGACAGGATTCTCCGCATGCTCGTTGTAATGGATGTACCATTCTTCGGGGATTGGCAGCGCGCAACGAGTTCTCTCACATCATAATATCCTGCGATACGACCCATTTTGAAACAATTAAAAAGCCGGAAATGTCCGGAAAATGCCAAAGGTGTACAGAACCCGTTGCTCCGTATGCTCGTTGTAATGGGCGTACCATTTTTCGGGGATTGGCAGCGTGCAGCGAGTTCTCTCACATCATAATATCCTGCTATACGGCCCGTTTTTAATCACATAAAATGCCGGAGATGTCCGGAAAAGGCCGAAGGTGTACAGAACCTGATGCTCCGTATGCTCGTTGTAATGGAAGTACCATTCTTCGGGGATTGGCACCGCGCAACGAGTTCTCTCACATCATAATATCCCGCGATACGACCCATTTTGAAACAATTAAAAAGCCGGAAATGTCCGGAAAAGGCCGAAGGTGTACAGAACCCGTTGCTCCGTATGCTCGTTGTAATGTAAGGACCATTTTTCGGGGATTGGAAGCGTGCAGCGAGATCTCACACATCATAATATCGTGCGATGCGACCCTTTTTGAAACAATTAAAAAGCCGGAAATATCCGGAAAAGGCCGAAGGTGTACAAAACCCGTTGCTCCGTATGCTCGTTGTAATGGAAGGACCATTTTTGGGGGATTGGCAACGCTCAACGCGTTTTTACACATCATAATATCCTGCTATTCGGCCCATTTTTGATCACTTAAAATGCCGGAAATGTCCGGAAAAGGCCGAAGGTGTAGAGAACCTGATGCTCCGTATGCTCGTTGTAATGGAAGTACCATTCTTCGGGGATTGGCACCGCGCAACGAGTTCTCTCACATCATAATATCCTGCGATACGACCCATTTTGAAACAATTAAAAAGCCGGAAATGTCCGGAAAATGCCAAAGGTGTACAGAACCCGTTGCTCCGTATGCTCGTTGTAATGGGCGTACCATTTTTCGGGGATTGGCAGCGTGCAGCGAGTTCTCTCACATCATAATATCCTGCTATACGGCCCGTTTTTAATCACATAAAATGCCGGAGATGTCCGGAAAAGGCCGAAGGTGTACAGATCCTGATGCTCCGTATGCTCGTTGTAATGGAAGTACCATTCTTCGGGGATTGGCACCGCGCAACGAGTTCTCTCACATCATAATATCCCGCGATACGACCCATTTTGAAACAATTAAAAAGCCGGAAATGTCCGGAAAATGCCGAAGGTGTACAGAACCCGTTGCTCCGTATGCTCGTTGTAATGGAAGGACCATTTTTGAGGGATTGGCAGCGTGCAGCGAGTTCTCACACATCATAATATCCTGCGACACGACAAATTTTGAAACAATTAAAAAGACGAAACTGGCCGGAAAAGGCCGAATATGTACAAGACAGGATTCTCCGCATGCTCGTTTTATTGGAAGTACCATTCTTCGGGGATTGGCAGCGCGCACCGAGTTCCCTCACATCATAATATCCTGCTATACGGCCCGTTTTTAATCACATAAAATGCCGGAGATGTCCGGAAAAGGCCGAAGGTGTACAGAACCCGATGCTCCGTTTGCTCGTTGTAATGGAAGTACCATTTTTGGGGGGTTGGCAGAGAGCAACTGGTTGTTACACATCATAATATCCTGATATACGGCCCATTTTGAAACAATTAAAAAGCCGGAAATGTCCGGAAAAGGCCGAAGGTGTACAGAACCCGTTGCTCCGTATGCTCGTTGTAATGGGCGTACCATTTTTCGGGGATTGGCAGCGTGCAGCGAGATCTCACACATCATAATATCCTGCGATACGACCCTTTTTGAAACAATTATAAAGCCGGAAAAATCCGGAAAAGCCCGAAGGTGTACAAAACCCGTTGCTCCGTATGCTCGTTGTAATGGAAGGACCATTTTTGGAGGATTGGCAACGCTCAACGCGTTTTTACACATCATAATATCCTGCTATTCGGCCCATTTTTGATCACTTAAAATGCCGGAAATGTCCGGAAAAGGACGAAGGTGTACAGAACCTGTTGCTCCGTATGCTCGTTGTAATGGGCGTACCATTTTTCGGGGATTGGCAGCGTGCAGCGAGTTCTCTCACATCATAATATCCTGCTATACGGCCCGTTTTTAATCACATAAAATGCCGGAGATGTCCGGAAAAGGCCGAAGGTGTACAGAACCTGATGCTCCGTATGCTCGTTGTAATGGAAGTACCATTCTTCGGGGATTGGCACCGCGCAACGAGTTCTCTCACATCATAATATCCTGCGATACGACCCATTTTGAAACAATTAAAAAGCCGGAAATGTCCGGAAAATGCCAAAGGTGTACAGAACCCGTTGCTCCGTATGCTCGTTGTAATGGGCGTACCATTTTTCGGGGATTGGCAGCGTGCAGCGAGTTCTCTCACATCATAATATCCTGCTATACGGCCCGTTTTTAATCACATAAAATGCCGGAGATGTCCGGAAAAGGCCTAAGGTGTACAGAACCTGATGCTCCGTATGCTCGTTGTAATGGAAGTACCATTCTTCGGGGATTGGCACCGCGCAACGAGTTCTCTCACATCATAATATCCCGCGATACGACCCATTTTGAAACAATTAAAAAGCCGGAAATGTCCGGAAAATGCCGAAGGTGTACAGAACCCGTTGCTCCGTATGCTCGTAGTAATGGAAGGACCATTTTTGAGGGATTGGCAGCGTACAGCGAGTTCTCACACATCATAATATCCTGCGATACGACAAATTTTGAAACAATTAAAAAGACGAAACTGGCCGGAAAAGGCCGAATATGTACAAGACAGGATTCTCCGCATGCTCGTTTTATTGGAAGTACCATTCTTCGGGGATTGGCAGCGCGCACCGAGTTCCCTCACATCATAATATCCTGCTATACGGCCCGTTTTTAATCACATAAAATGCCGGAGATGTCCGGAAAAGGCCGAAGGTGTACAGAACCCGATGCTCCGTTTGCTCGTTGTAATGGAAGTACCATTTTTGGGGGGTTGGCAGAGAGCAACTGGTTGTTACACATCATAATATCCTGATATACGGCCCATTTTGAAACAATTAAAAAGCCGGAAATGTCCGGAAAAGGCCGAAGGTGTACAGAACCCGTTGCTCCGTATGCTCGTTGTAATGGGCGTACCATTTTTCGGGGATTGGAAGCGTGTAGCGAGATCTCACACATCATAATATCGTGCGATACGACCCTTTTTGAAACAATTAAAAAGCCGGAAATATCCGGAAAAGGCCGAAGGTGTACAGAACCCGTTGCTCCGTATGCTCGTTGTAATGGAAGGACCATTTTTGGGGGATTGGCAACGCTCAACGCATTTTTACACATCATAATATCCTTCTATTCGGCCCATTTTTGATCACTTAAAATGCCGGATATGTCCGGAAAAGGCCGAAGGTGTACAGAACCTGATGCTCCGTATGCTCGTTGTAAGGGGCGTACCATTTCTCGGGGATTGGCAGCGCGTAAGGAGTTCTCTCACATCATAATATCCTGAAATACGGCCCATTTTGAAACAACTAAAAAGCCGGAAATGTCCGGAAAAGGCCGAAGGTGTACAGAACCTGATGCTCCGTATGCTCGTTGTAATGGATGTACCATTCTTCGGGGATTGGCAGCGCGCAACGAGTTCTCTCACATCATAATATCCCGCGATACGACCCGTTTTTAACCACATAAAATGCCGGAAATGTCCGGAATAGGCCGAAGGTGTACAGAACCCGTTGCTCCGTATGCTCGTTGTAATGGAAGGACCATTTTTCGGGGATTGGCAGCGTGCAGCGAGTTCTCACACATCATAATATCCTGCGATACGACCCGTTTTTAATCACATGAAATGCCGGAAATGTCCGGAAAAGGCCGAAGGTGTACAGAACCTGATGCTCCGTATGCTCGTTGTAATGGAAGGACCATTCTTCGGGGATTGGCAGCGCGCAACGAGTTCTCTCACATCATAATATCCTGCGATACGACCCGTTTTTAATCACATGAAATGCCGGAAATGTCCGGAAAAGGCCGAAGGTGTACAGAACCTGATGCTCCGTATGCTCGTTGTAATGGAAGGACCATTTCTCGGGGATTGGCAGCGCGTAACGAGTTCTCTCTCATCATAATATCCTGATAAACGGCACATTTTGAAACAATTAAAAAGCCGGAAATGTCCGGAAAAGGCCGAAGGTGTACAGAACCTGATGCTCCGTATGCTCGTTGTAAGGGGCGTACCATTTCTCGGTGATTGGCAGCGCGTAACGTGTTCTCTCACATCATAATATCCTGATAAACGGCACATTTTGAAACAATTAAAAAGCCGGAAATGTCCGGAAAAGGACGAAGGTGTACAGAACCCGTTGTTCCGTATGCTCGTTGTAGTGGGCGTACCATTTTTCGCGGATTGGCAGCGTGCAGCGAGATCTCAAACATCATAATATCCTGCGATACGACCCTTTTTGAAACAATTAAAAAGCCGGTAATATCCGGAAAAGGCCGAAGGTGTACAGAACCCGTTGCTCCGTATGCTCGTTGTAATGGAATTACCATTTTTGGGGGATTGGCAACGCTCAACGCGTTTTTACACATCATAATATGCTGCGTTACGACTCATTTTGAAACTATTAAAAAGCCGAAACTGGCCGGAAAAGGCCGAATATGTACCAGACAGGATTCTCGTCATGCTCGTTGAAATGGAAGTACCATTCTTCGGGGATATGCAGCGCGCAACGAGTTCCTTCACATCATAATATCCTGCTATACGGCCCGTTTTTAATCACATAAAATGCCGGAGATGTCCGGAAAAGGCCGAAGGTGTACAGAACCCAATGCTCCGTTTGCTCGTTGTAATGGAAGTACCATTTTTGGGGGGTTGGCAGAGAGCAACTGGTTCTTACACATCATAATATCCTGATATACGGCCCATTTTGAAACAATTAAAAAGCCGGATATATCCGGAAAAGGCCGAAGGTGTACAGAACCCGTTGCTCCGTATGCTCGTTGTAATGGAATTACCATTTTTGGGGGATTGGCAACGCTCAACGCGTTTTTACACATCATAATATCCTGCGTTACGACTCATTTTGAAACTATTAAAAAGCCGAAACTGGCCGGAAAAGGCCGAATATGTACCAGACAGGATTCTCGTCACGCTCGTTGAAATGGAAGTACCATTCTTCGTGGATATGCAGCGCGCAACGAGTTCCTTCACATCATAATATCCTGCTATACGGCCCGTTTTTAATCACATAAAATGCCGGAGATGTCCGGAAAAGGCCGAAGGTGTACAGAACCCAATGCTCCGTTTGCTCGTTGTAATGGAAGTACCATTTTTGGGGGGTTGGCAGAGAGCAACTGGTTCTTACACATCATAATATCCTGATATACGGCCCATTTTGAAACAATTACAAAGCCGGAAATATCCGGAAAAGGCCGAAGGTGTACAGAACCCGTTGCTCCGTATGCTCGTTGTAATGGAATTACCATTTTTGTGGGATTGGCAACGCTCAACGCGTTTTTACACATCATAATATCCTGATAAACGGCACATTTTGAAACAATTAAAAAGCCGGAAATGTCCGGAAAAGGCCGAATGTTTACAGAACCCGTTGCTCCGTATGCTCGTTGTAGTGGGCGTACCATTTTTCGGGGATTGGCAGCGTGCAGCGAGATCTCAAACATCATAATATCCTGCGATACGACCCTTTTTGAAACAATTAAAAAGCCGGTAATATCCGGAAAAGGCCGAAGGTGTACAGAACCCGTTGCTTCGTATGCTCGTTGTAATGGAAGGACCATTTTTGGGGGATTGGCAGCGTGCAGCGAGTTCTCACACCTCATAATATCCTGCGAAACGACTCATTTTGAAACTATTAAAATGCCGAAACTTGCCGGAAAAGGCCGAATATGTACAAGACAGGATTCTCCGCATGCTCGTTGTAATGGAAGTACCATTCTTCGGGGATTGGTTGCGCGCAACGAGTTCTCTCACATAATAATATCCTGATATACGGCCCATTTTGAAACAATTAAAAAGCCGGAAATGTCCGGAAAAGGCCGAAGGTGTACAGAACCCGTTGCTCCCTTTGCTTGTTGTAATGGAAGTACCATTTTTGGGGTGTTGGCAGAGAGCAACTGGTTCTTGCACATCATAATATCCTGATATACGGCCCATTTTGAAGCAATTAAAAAGCCGGAAATGTCCGGAAAAGGCCGAAGGTGTACAGAACCCGTTGCTCCGTATGCTCGTTGCACTGGGCGTACCATTTTTCGGGGATTTCCAGCGTGCAGCCAGTTCTCACACCTCATAATATCCTGCGATACGACCCATTTTGAAACTATTAAAAAGCCGAAACTGGCCGGAAATGGCCGAATATGTACAAGACAGGATTCTCCGCATGCTCGCTGTAATGGAAGTACCATTCTTCGGGGATTGGCAGCGCGCAACGAGTTCTCTCACATCATAATATCCTGCGATACGACCCATTTTGAAACAATTAAAAAGCCGGAAATGTCCGGAAAATGCCAAAGGTGTACAGAACCCGTTGCTCCGTATGCTCGTTGTAATGGGCGTACCATTTTTCGGGGATTGGCAGCGTGCAGCGAGTTCTCTCACATCATAATATCCTGCTATACGGCCCGTTTTTAATCACATAAAATGCCGGAGATGTCCGGAAAAGGCCGAAGGTGTACAGAACCTGATGCTCCGTATGCTCGTTGTAATGGAAGTACCATTCTTCGGGGATTGGCACCGCGCAACAAGTTCTCTCACATCATAATATCCTGATATACGGCCCATTTTGAAACAATTACAAAGCCGGAAATATCCGGAAAAGGCCGAAGGTGTACAGATCCCGTTGCTCCGTATGCTCGTTGTAATGGAAGGACCATTTTTGGGGGTTTGGCAACGCTCAACGCATTTTTACACATCATAATATCCTGCTATTCGGCCCATTTTTGATCACTTAAAATGCCGGAAATGTCCGGAAAAGGCCGAAGGTGTACAGAACCTGATGCTCCGTATGCTCGTTGTAAGGGGCGTACCATTTCTCGGGGATTGGCAGCGCGTAACGAGTTCTCTCACATCATAATATCCTGAAATACGGCCCATTTTGAAACAACTAAAAAGCCGGAAATGTCCGGAAAAGGCCGAAGGTGTACAGAACCTGATGCTCCGTATGCTCGTTGTAATGGATGTACCATTCTTCGGGGATTGGCAGCGCGCAAAGAGTTCTCTCACATCATAATATCCCGCGATACGACCCGTTTTTAATCACATAAAATGCCGGAAATGTCCGGAAAAGGCCGAAGGTGTACAGAACCCGTTGCTCCGTATGCTCGTTGTAATGGAAGGACCATTTTTCGGGGATTGGCAGCGTGCAGCGAGTTCTCACACATCATAATATCCTGCGATACGACCCGTTTTTAATCACATGAAATGCCGGAAATGTCCGGAAAAGGCCGAAGGTGTACAGAACCCGTTGCTCCGTATGCTCGTTGTAATGGGCGTACCATTTTTCGGGGATTGGAAGCGTGTAGCGAGATCTCACACATCATAATATCGTGCGATACGACCCTTTTTGAAACAATTAAAAAGCCGGAAATGTCCGGAAAATGCCAAAGGTGTACAGAACCCGTTCCTCCGTATGCTCGTTGTAATGGGCGTACCATTTTTCGGGAATTGGCAGCGTGCAGCGAGTTCTCACACCTCACAATATCCTGCGATACGAGCCATTTTGAAACTATTAAAAAGCCGAAACTGGCCGGAAAAGGCCGAATATGTACAAGACAGGATTCTCCGCATGCTCGTTGTAATGGATGTACCATTCTTCGGGGATTGGCAGCGCGCAACGAGTTCTCTCACATAATAATATCCTGCGATACGACCCATTTTGAAACAATTAAAAAGCCGGAAATGTCCGGAAAATGCCAAAGGTGTACAGAACCTGATGCTCCGTATGCTCGTTGTAATGGAAGGACCATTCTTCGGGGATTGGCAGCGCGCAACGAGTTCTCTCACATCATAATATCCTGCGATACGACACATTTTGAAATAACTAAAAAGCCGGAAATGTCCGGAAAATGCCAAAGGTGTACAGAACCCGTTCCTCCGTATGCTCGTTGTAATGGGCGTACCATTTTTCGGGAATTGGCAGCGTGCAGCGAGTTCTCACACCTCACAATATCCTGCGATACGAGCCATTTTGAAACTATTAAAAAGCCGAAACTGGCCGGAAAAGGCCGAATATGTACCAGACAGGATTCTCGTCATGCTCGTTGAAATGGAAGTACCATTCTTCGTGGATATGCAGCGCGCAACGAGTTCCTTCACATCATAATATCCTGCTATACGGCCCGTTTTTAATCACATAAAATGCCGGAGATGTCCGGAAAAGGCCGAAGGTGTACAGAACCCAATGCTCCGTTTGCTCGTTGTAATGGAAGTACCATTTTTGGGGGGTTGGCAGAGAGCAACTGGTTCTTACACATCATAATATCCTGATATACGGCCCATTTTGAAGCAATTAAAAAGCCGGAAATGTACGGAAAAGGCCGAAGGTGTACAGAACCCGTTGCTCCGTATGCTCGTTGCACTGGGCGTACCATTTTTCGGGGATTTCCAGCGTGCAGCCAGTTCTCACACCTCATAATATCCTGCGATACGACCCATTTTGAAACTATTAAAAAGCCGAAACTGGCCGGAAATGGCCGAATATGTACAAGACAGGATTCTCCGCATGCTCGCTGTAATGGAAGTACCATTCTTCGGGGATTGGCAGCGCGCAACGAGTTCTCTCACATCATAATATCCTGCGATACGACCCATTTTGAAACAATTAAAAAGCCGGAAATGTCCGGAAAATGCCAAAGGTGTACAGAACCCGTTGCTCCGTATGCTCGTTGTAATGGGCGTACCATTTTTCGGGGATTGGCAGCGTGCAGCGAGTTCTCTCACATCATAATATCCTGCTATACGGCCCGTTTTTAATCACATAAAATGCCGGAAATATCCGGAAAAGGCCGAAGGTGTACAGATCCCGTTGCTCCGTATGCTCGTTGTAATGGAAGGACCATTTTTGGGGGTTTGGCAACGCTCAACGCATTTTTACACATCATAATATCCTGCTATTCGGCCCATTTTTGATCACTTAAAATGCCGGAAATGTCCGGAAAAGGCCGAAGGTGTACAGAACCTGATGCTCCGTATGCTCGTTGTAAGGGGCGTACCATTTCTCGGGGATTGGCAGCGCGTAACGAGTTCTCTCACATCATAATATCCTGAAATACGGCCCATTTTGAAACAACTAAAAAGCCGGAAATGTCCGGAAAAGGCCGAAGGTGTACAGAACCTGATGCTCCGTATGCTCGTTGTAATGGATGTACCATTCTTCGGGGATTGGCAGCGCGCAAAGAGTTCTCTCACATCATAATATCCCGCGATACGACCCGTTTTTAATCACATAAAATGCCGGAAATGTCCGGAAAAGGCCGAAGGTGTACAGAACCCGTTGCTCCGTATGCTCGTTGTAATGGAAGGACCATTTTTCGGGGATTGGCAGCGTGCAGCGAGTTCTCACACATCATAATATCCTGCGATACGACCCGTTTTTAATCACATGAAATGCCGGAAATGTCCGGAAAAGGCCGAAGGTGTACAGAACCCGTTGCTCCGTATGCTCGTTGTAATGGATGTACCATTCTTCGGGGATTGGCAGCGCGCAACGAGTTCTCTCACATAATAATATCCTGCGATACGACCCATTTTGAAACAATTAAAAAGCCGGAAATGTCCGGAAAATGCCAAAGGTGTACAGAACCTGATGCTCCGTATGCTCGTTGTAATGGAAGGACCATTCTTCGGGGATTGGCAGCGCGCAACGAGTTCTCTCACATCATAATATCCTGCGATACGACACATTTTGAAATAACTAAAAAGCCGGAAATGTCCGGAAAATGCCAAAGGTGTACAGAACCCGTTCCTCCGTATGCTCGTTGTAATGGGCGTACCATTTTTCGGGAATTCCAGCGTGCAGCGAGTTCTCACACCTCACAATATCCTGCGATACGAGCCATTTTGAAACTATTAAAAAGCCGAAACTGGCCGGAAAAGGCCGAATATGTACAAGACAGGATTCTCCGCATGCTCGTTGTAATGGATGTACCATTCTTCGGGGATTGGCAGCGCGCAACGAGTTCTCTCACATCATAATATCCTGCGATACGACCCATTTTGAAACAATTAAAAAGCCGGAAATGTCCGGAAAATGCCAAAGGTGTACAGAACCCGTTGCTCCGTATGCTCGTTGTAATGGGCGTACCATTTTTCGGGGATTGGCAGCGTGCAGCGAGTTCTCTCACATCATAATATCCTGCTATACGGCCCGTTTTTAATCACATAAAATGCCGGAGATGTCCGGAAAAGGCCGAAGGTGTACAGAACCTGATGCTCCGTATGCTCGTTGTAATGGAAGTACCATTCTTCGGGGATTGGCACCGCGCAACGAGTTCTCTCACATCATAATATCCCGCGATACGACCCATTTTGAAACAATTAAAAAGCCGGAAATGTCCGGAAAAGGCCGAAGGTGTACAGAACCCGTTGCTCCGTATGCTCGTTGTAATGTAAGGACCATTTTTCGGGGATTGGAAGCGTGCAGCGAGATCTCACACATCATAATATCGTGCGATGCGACCCTTTTTGAAACAATTAAAAAGCCGGAAATATCCGGAAAAGGCCGAAGGTGTACAGAACCCGATGCTCCGTATGCTCGTTGTAAGGGAAGGACCATTTTTGGGGGATCGGCAACGCTCAACGCGTTTTTACACATCATAATATCCTGCTATTCGGCCCGTTTTTGATCACTTAAAATGCCGGAAATGTCCGGAAGAGGCCGAAGGTGTACAGAACCTGATGCTCCGTATGCTCGTTGTAAGGGGCGTACCATTTCTCGGGGATTGGCAGCGCGTAACATGTTCTCTCACATCATAATATCCTGATAAACGGCACATTTTGAAACAATTAAAAAGCTGGAAATGTCCGGAAAAGGCCGAAGGTGTACAGAACCCGTTGCTCCGTATGCTCGTTGTAATGGAAGTACCATTTTTGGGGGGTTGGCAGAGAGCAACTGGTTCTTACACATCATAATATCCTGATATACGGCCCATTTTGAAACAATTAAAAAGCCGGAAATGTCCGGAAAAGGCCGAAGGTGTACAGAACCCGTTGCTCCGTATGCTCGTTGTAATGGGCGTACCATTTTTCGGGGATTGGCAGCGTGCAGCGAGATCTCACACATCATAATATCCTGCGATACGACCCTTTTTGAAACAATTATAAAGCCGGAAAAATCCGGAAAAGGCCGAAGGTGTTCAAAACCCGTTGCTCCGTATGCTCGTTGTAATGGAAGGACCATTTTTGGGGGATTGGCAACGCTCAACGCGTTTTTACACATCATAATATCCTGCTATTCGGCCCATTTTTGATCACTTAAAATGCCGGAAATGTCCGGAAAAGGCCGAAGGTGTACAGAACCTGATGCTCCGTATGCTCGTTGTAATGGAAGTACCATTCTTCGGGGATTGGCAGCGCGCAACGAGTTCTCTCACATCATAATATCCTGCGATACGACCCATTTTGAAACAATTAAAAAGCCGGAAATGTCCGGAAAATGCCAAAGGTGTACAGAACCCGTTGCTCCGTATGCTCGTTGTAATGGGCGTACCATTTTTCGGGGATTGGCAGCGTGCAGCGAGTTCTCTCACATCATAATATCCTGCTATACGGCCCGTTTTTAATCACATAAAATGCCGGAGATGTCCGGAAAAGGCCGAAGGTGTACAGAACCTGATGCTCCGTATGCTCGTTGTAATGGAAGTACCATTCTTCGGGGATTGGCACCGCGCAACGAGTTCTCTCACATCATAATATCCCGCGATACGACCCATTTTGAAACAATTAAAAAGCCGGAAATGTCCGGAAAATGCCGAAGGTGTACAGAACCCGTTGCTCCGTATGCTCGTTGTAATGGAAGGACCATTTTTGAGGGATTGGCAGCGTGCAGCGAGTTCTCACACATCATAATATCCTGCGATACGACAAATTTTGAAACAATTAAAAAGACGAAACTGGCCGGAAAAGGCCGAATATGTACAAGACAGGATTCTCCGCATGCTCGTTTTATTGGAAGTACCATTCTTCGGGGATTGGCAGCGCGCACCGAGTTCCCTCACATCATAATATCCTGCTATACGGCCCGTTTTTAATCACATAAAATGCCGGAGATGTCCGGAAAAGGCCGAAGGTGTACAGAACCCGATGCTCCGTTTGCTCGTTGTAATGGAAGTACCATTTTTGGGGGGTTGGCAGAGAGCAACTGGTTGTTACACATCATAATATCCTGATATACGGCCCATTTTGAAACAATTAAAAAGCCGGAAATGTCCGGAAAAGGCCGAAGGTGTACAGAACCCGTTGCTCCGTATGCTCGTTGTAATGGGCGTACCATTTTTCGGGGATTGGAAGCGTGTAGCGAGATCTCACACATCATAATATCGTGCGATACGACCCTTTTTGAAACAATTAAAAAGCCGGAAATATCCGGAAAAGGCCGAAGGTGTACAGAACCCGTTGCTCCGTATGCTCGTTGTAATGGAAGGACCATTTTTGGGGGTTTGGCAACGCTCAACGCATTTTTACACATCATAATATCCTGCTATTCGGCCCATTTTTGATCACTTAAAATGCCGGAAATGTCCGGAAAAGGCCGAAGGTGTACAGAACCTGATGCTCCGTATGCTCGTTGTAATGGTCGTACCATTTTTCGGGGATTGGAAGCGTGTAGCGAGATCTCACACATCATAATATCGTGCGATACGACCCTTTTTGAAACAATTAAAAAGCCGGAAATGTCCGGAAAATGCCAAAGGTGTACAGAACCCGTTCCTCCGTATGCTCGTTGTAATGGGCGTACCATTTTTCGGGAATTGGCAGCGTGCAGCGAGTTCTCACACCTCACAATATCCCGCGATACGAGCCATTTTGAAACTATTAAAAAGCCGAAACTGGCCGGAAAAGGCCGAATATGTACAAGACAGGATTCTCCGCATGCTCGTTGTAATGGATGTACCATTCTTCGGGGATTGGCAGCGCGCAACGAGTTCTCTCACATAATAATATCCTGCGATACGACCCATTTTGAAACAATTAAAAAGCCGGAAATGTCCGGAAAATGCCAAAGGTGTACAGAACCCGTTGCTCCGTATGCTCGTTGTAATGGGCGTACCATTTTTCGGGGATTGGAAGCGTGCAGCGAGATCTCACACATCATAATATCGTGCGATACGACCCTTTTTGAAACAATTAAAAAGCCGGAAATATCCGGAAAAGGCCGAAGGTGTACAGAACCCGTTGCTCCGTATGCTCGTTGTAATGGAAGGACCATTTTTGGGGGATTGGCAACGCTCAATGCGTTTTTACACATCATAATATCCTGCTATTCGGCCCATTTTTGATCACTTAAAATGCCGGAAATGTCCGGAAAAGGCCGAAGGTGTACAGAACCTGATGCTCCGTATGCTCGTTGTAATGGAAGTACCATTCTTCGGGGATTGGCAGCGCGCAACGAGTTCTCTCACATCATAATATCCTGCGATACGACCCATTTTGAAACAATTAAAAAGCCGGAAATGTCCGGAAAATGCCAAAGGTGTACAGAACCCGTTGCTCCGTATGCTCGTTGTAATGGGCGTACCATTTTTCGGGGATTGGCAGCGTGCAGCGAGTTCTCTCACATCATAATATCCTGCTATACGGCCCGTTTTTAATCACATAAAATGCCGGAGATGTCCGGAAAAGGCCGAAGGTGTACAGAACCTGATGCTCCGTATGCTCGTTGTAATGGAAGTACCATTCTTCGGGGATTGGCACCGCGCAACGAGTTCTCTCACATCATAATATCCCGCGATACGACCCATTTTGAAACAATTAAAAAGCCGGAAATGTCCGGAAAATGCCGAAGGTGTACAGAACCCGTTGCTCCGTATGCTCGTTGTAATGGAAGGACCATTTTTGAGGGATTGGCAGCGTGCAGCGAGTTCTCACACATCATAATATCCTGCGATACGACAAATTTTGAAACAATTAAAAAGACGAAACTGGCCGGAAAAGGCCGAATATGTACAAGACAGGATTCTCCGCATGCTCGTTTTATTGGAAGTACCATTCTTCGGGGATTGGCAGCGCGCACCGAGTTCCCTCACATCATAATATCCTGCTATACGGCCCGTTTTTAATCACATAAAATGCCGGAGATGTCCGGAAAAGGCCGAAGGTGTACAGAACCCGATGCTCCGTTTGCTCGTTGTAATGGAAGTACCATTTTTGGGGGGTTGGCAGAGAGCAACTGGTTGTTACACATCATAATATCCTGATATACGGCCCATTTTGAAACAATTAAAAAGCCGGAAATGTCCGGAAAAGGCCGAAGGTGTACAGAACCCGTTGCTCCGTATGCTCGTTGTAATGGGCGTACCATTTTTCGGGGATTGGAAGCGTGTAGCGAGATCTCACACATCATAATATCGTGCGATACGACCCTTTTTGAAACAATTAAAAAGCCGGAAATATCCGGAAAAGGCCGAAGGTGTACAGAACCCGTTGCTCCGTATGCTCGTTGTAATGGAAGGACCATTTTTGGGGGTTTGGCAACGCTCAACGCATTTTTACACATCATAATATCCTGCTATTCGGCCCATTTTTGATCACTTAAAATGCCGGAAATGTCCGGAAAAGGCCGAAGGTGTACAGAACCTGATGCTCCGTATGCTCGTTGTAAGGGGCGTACCATTTCTCGGGGATTGGCAGCGCGTAACGAGTTCTCTCACATCATAATATCCTGAAATACGGCCCATTTTGAAACAACTAAAAAGCCGGAAACGCCCGGAAAAGTCGAAGGTGTACAGAACCTGATGCTCCGTATGCTCGTTGTAATGGATGTACCATTCTTCGGGGATTGGCAGCGCGCAACGAGTTCTCTCACATCATAATATCGTGCGATACGACCCTTTTTGAAACAATTAAAAAGCCGGAAATATCCGGAAAAGGCCGAAGGTGTACAGAACCCGTTGCTCCGTATGCTCGTTGTAATGGAAGGACCATTTTTGGGGGATTGGCAACGCTCAATGCGTTTTTACACATCATAATATCCTGCTATTCGGCCCATTTTTGATCACTTAAAATGCCGGAAATGTCCGGAAAAGGCCGAAGGTGTACAGAACCTGATGCTCCGTATGCTCGTTGTAATGGAAGTACCATTCTTCGGGGATTGGCAACGCGCAACGAGTTCTCTCACATCATAATATCCTGCGATACGACCCATTTTGAAACAATTAAAAAGCCGGAAATGTCCGGAAAAGGCCGAATATGTACAAGACAGGATTCTCCGCATGCTCGTTGTAATGGATGTACCATTCTTCGGGGATTGGCAGCTCGCAACGAGTTCTCTCACATCATAATATCCCGCGATACGACCCGTTTTTAATCACATAAAATGCCGGAAATGTCCGGAAAAGGCCGAAGGTGTACAGAACCGGTTGCTCCGTATGCTCGTTGTAATGGAAGGACCATTTTTCGGGGATTGGCAGCGTGCAGCGAGTTCTCACACATCATAATATCCTGCGATACGACCCGTTTTTAATCACTTAAAATGCCGGAAATGTCCGGAAAAGGCCGAAGGTGTACAGAACCTGATGCTCCGTATGCTCGTTGTAATGGAAGTACCATTCTTCGGGGATTGGCAGCGCGTAACGAATTCTCTCACATCATAATATCCTGATATACGGCCCATTTTGAAACAATTAAAAAGCCGGAAATGTCCAGAAAATGCCGAAGGTGTACAGAACCCGTTGCTCCGTATGCTCGTTGTAATGGGCGTACCATTTTTCGGGGATTGGAAGCGTGCAGCGAGATCTCACACATCATAATATCGTGCGATGCGACCCTTTTTGAAACAATTAAAAAGCCGGAAATATCCGGAAAAGGCCGAAGGTGTACAGAACCCGATGCTCCGTATGCTCGTTGTAAGGGAAGGACCATTTTTGGGGGATCGGCAACGCTCAACGCGTTTTTACACATCATAATATCCTGCTATTCGGCCCGTTTTTGATCACTTAAAATGCCGGAAATGTCCGGAAGAGGCCGAAGGTGTACAGAACCTGATGCTCCGTATGCTCGTTGTAAGGGGCGTACCATTTCTCGGGGATTGGCAGCGCGTAACATGTTCTCTCACATCATAATATCCTGATAAGCGGCACATTTTGAAACAATTAAAAAGCCGGAAATGTCCGGAAAAGGCCGAAGGTGTACAGAACCCGTTGCTCCGTATGCTCGTTGTAATGGAAGTACCATTTTTGGGGGGTTGGCAGAGAGCAACTGGTTCTTACACATCATAATATCCTGATATACGGCCCATTTTGAAACAATTAAAAAGCCGGAAATGTCCGGAAAAGGCCGAAGGTGTACAGAACCCGTTGCTCCGTATGCTCGTTGTAATGGGCGTACCATTTTTCGGGGATTGGCAGCGTGCAGCGAGATCTCACACATCATAATATCCTGCGATACGACCCTTTTTGAAACAATTATAAAGCCGGAAAAATCCGGAAAAGGCCGAAGGTGTACAGAACCCGATGCTCCGTATGCTCGTTGTAAGGGAAGGACCATTTTTGGGGGATCGGCAACGCTCAACGCGTTTTTACACATCATAATATCCTGCTATTCGGCCCGTTTTTGATCACTTAAAATGCCGGAAATGTCCGGAAGAGGCCGAAGGTGTACAGAACCTGATGCTCCGTATGCTCGCTGTAAGGGGCGTACCATTTCTCGGGGATTGGCAGCGCGTAACATGTTCTCTCACATCATAATATCCTGATAAACGGCACATTTTGAAACAATTAAAAAGCCGGAAATGTCCGGAAAAGGCCGAAGGTGTACAGAACCTGATGCTCCGTATGCTCGTTGTAATGGAAGTACCATTCTTCGGGGATTGGCAACGCGCAACGAGTTCTCTCACATCATAATATCCTGCGATACGACCCATTTTGAAACAATTAAAAAGCCGGAAATGTCCGGAAAAGGCCGAATATGTACAAGACAGGATTCTCCGCATGCTCGTTGTAATGGATGTACCATTCTTCGGGGATTGGCAGCTCGCAACGAGTTCTCTCACATCATAATATCCCGCGATACGACCCGTTTTTAATCTCATAAAATGCCGGAAATGTCCGGAAAAGGCCGAAGGTGTACAGAACCGGTTGCTCCGTATGCTCGTTGTAATGGAAGGACCATTTTTCGGGGATTGGCAGCGTGCAGCGAGTTCTCACACATCATAATATCCTGCGATACGACCCGTTTTTAATCACTTAAAATGCCGGAAATGTCCGGAAAAGGCCGAAGGTGTACAGAACCTGATGCTCCGTATGCTCGTTGTAATGGAAGTACCATTCTTCGGGGATTGGCAGCGCGTAACGAATTCTCTCACATCATAATATCCTGATATACGGCCCATTTTGAAACAATTAAAAAGCCGGAAATGTCCAGAAAATGCCGAAGGTGTACAGAACCCGTTGCTCCGTATGCTCGTTGTAATGGGCGTACCATTTTTCGGGGATTGGAAGCGTGCAGCGAGATCTCACACATCATAATATCGTGCGATGCGACCCTTTTTGAAACAATTAAAAAGCCGGAAATATCCGCAAAAGGCCGAAGGTGTACAGAACCCGATGCTCCGTATGCTCGTTGTAAGGGAAGGACCATTTTTGGGGGATCGGCAACGCTCAACGCGTTTTTACACATCATAATATCCTGCTCTTCGGCCCGTTTTTGATCACTTAAAATGCCGGAAATGTCCGGAAGAGGCCGAAGGTGTACAGAACCTGATGCTCCGTATGCTCGTTGTAAGGGGCGTACCATTTCTCGGGGATTGGCAGCGCGTAACATGTTCTCTCACATCATAATATCCTGATAAGCGGCACATTTTGAAACAATTAAAAAGCCGGAAATGTCCGGAAAAGGCCGAAGGTGTACAGAACCCGTTGCTCCGTATGCTCGTTGTAATGGAAGTACCATTTTTGGGGGGTTGGCAGAGAGCAACTGGTTCTTACACATCATAATATCCTGATATACGGCCCATTTTGAAACAATTAAAAAGCCGGAAATGTCCGGAAAAGGCCGAAGGTGTACAGAACCCGTTGCTCCGTATGCTCGTTGTAATGGGCGTACCATTTTTCGGGGATTGGCAGCGTGCAGCGAGATCTCACACATCATAATATCCTGCGATACGACCCTTTTTGAAACAATTATAAAGCCGGAAAAATCCGGAAAAGGCCGAAGGTGTACAGAACCCGATGCTCCGTATGCTCGTTGTAAGGGAAGGACCATTTTTGGGGGATCGGCAACGCTCAACGCGTTTTTACACATCATAATATCCTGCTATTCGGCCCGTTTTTGATCACTTAAAATGCCGGAAATGTCCGGAAGAGGCCGAAGGTGTACAGAACCTGATGCTCCGTATGCTCGCTGTAAGGGGCGTACCATTTCTCGGGGATTGGCAGCGCGTAACATGTTCTCTCACATCATAATATCCTGATAAACGGCACATTTTGAAACAATTAAAAAGCCGGAAATGTCCGGAAAAGGCCGAAGGTGTACAGAACCCAATGCTCCGTATGCTCGTTGTAATGGGCGTACCATTTTTCGGGGATTGGAAGCGTGCAGCGAGATCTCACACATCATAATATCGTGCGATGCGACCCTTTTTGAAACAATTAAAAAGCCGGAAATATCCGGAAAAGGCCGAAGGTGTACAGAACCCGATGCTCCGTATGCTCGTTGTAAGGGAAGGACCATTTTTGGGGGATCGGCAACGCTCAACGCGTTTTTACACATCATAATATCCTGCTATTCGGCCCGTTTTTGATCACTTAAAATGCCGGAAATGTCCGGAAGAGGCCGAAGGTGTACAGAACCTGATGCTCCGTATGCTCGTTGTAAGGGGCGTACCATTTCTCGGGGATTGGCAGCGCGTAACATGTTCTCTCACATCATAATATCCTGATAAACGGCACATTTTGAAACAATTAAAAAGCCGGAAATGTCCGGAAAAGGCCGAAGGTGTACAGAACCCGTTGCTCCGTATGCTCGTTGTAATGGAAGTACCATTTTTGGGGGGTTGGCAGAGAGCAACTGGTTCTTACACATCATAATATCCTGATATACGGCCCATTTTGAAACAATTAAAAAGCCGGAAATGTCCGGAAAAGGCCGAAGGTGTACAGAACCCGTTGCTCCGTATGCTCGTTGTAATGGGCGTACCATTTTTCGGGGATTGGCAGCGTGCAGCGAGATCTCACACATTATAATATCCTGCGATACGACCCTTTTTGAAACAATTATAAAGCCGGAAAAATCCGGAAAAGGCCGAAGGTGTACAAAACCCGTTGCTCCGTATGCTCGTTGTAATGGAAGGACCATTTTTGGGGGATTGGCAACGCTCAACGCGTTTTTACACATCATAATATCCTGCTATTCGGCCCATTTTTGATCACTTAAAATGCCGGAAATGTCCGGAAAAGGCCGAAGGTGTACAGAACCTGATGCTCCGTATGCTCGTTGTAATGGAAGTACCATTCTTCGGGGATTGGCACCGCGCAACGAGTTCTCTCACATCATAATATCCTGCGATACGACCCATTTTGAAACAATTAAAAAGCCGGAAATGTCCGGAAAATGCCAAAGGTGTACAGAACCCGTTGCTCCGTATGCTCGTTGTAATGGGCGTACCATTTTTCGGGGATTGGCAGCGTGCAGCGAGTTCTCTCACATCATAATATCCTGCTATACGGCCCGTTTTTAATCACATAAAATGCCGGAGATGTCCGGAAAAGGCCGAAGGTGTACAGAACCTGATGCTCCGTATGCTCGTTGTAATGGAAGTACCATTCTTCGGGGATTGGCACCGCGCAACGAGTTCTCTCACATCATAATATCCCGCGATACGACCCATTTTGAAACAATTAAAAAGCCGGAAATGTCCGGAAAATGCCGAAGGTGTACAGAACCCGTTGCTCCGTATGCTCGTTGTAATGGAAGGACCATTTTTGAGGGATTGGCAGCGTGTAGCGAGTTCTCACACATCATAATATCCTGCGATACGACAAATTTTGAAACAATTAAAAAGACGAAACTGGCCGGAAAAGGCCGAATATGTACAAGACAGGATTCTCCGCATGCTCGTTTTATTGGAAGTACCATTCTTCGGGGATTGGCAGCGCGCACCGAGTTCCCTCACATCATAATATCCTGCTATACGGCCCGTTTTTAATCACATAAAATGCCGGAGATGTCCGGAAAAGGCCGAAGGTGTACAGAACCCGATGCTCCGTTTGCTCGTTGTAATGGAAGTACCATTTTTGGGGGGTTGGCAGAGAGCAACTGGTTGTTACACATCATAATATCCTGATATACGGCCCATTTTGAAACTATTAAAAAGCCGGAAATGTCCGGAAAAGGCCGAAGGTGTACAGAACCCGTTGCTCCGTATGCTCGTTGTAATGGGCGTACCATTTTTCGGGGATTGGAAGCGTGTAGCGAGATCTCACACATCATAATATCGTGCGATACGACCCTTTTTGAAACAATTACAAAGCCGGAAATATCCGGAAAAGGCCGAAGGTGTACAGAACCCGTTGCTCCGTATGCTCGTTGTAATGGAAGGACCATTTTTGGGGGATTGGCAACGCTCAACGCATTTTTACACATCATAATATCCTTCTATTCGGCCCATTTTTGATCACTTAAGATGCCGGATATGTCCGGAAAAGGCCGAAGGTGTACAGAACCTGATGCTCCGTATGCTCGTTGTAAGGGGCGTACCATTTCTCGGGGATTGGCAGCGCGTAACGAGTTCTCTCACATCATAATATCCTGAAATACGGCCCATTTTGAAACAACTAAAAAGCCGGAAATGTCCGGAAAAGGCCGAAGGTGTACAGAACCTGATGCTCCGTATGCTCGTTGTAATGGATGTACCATTCTTCGGGGATTGGCAGCGCGCAACGAGTTCTCTCACATCATAATATCCCGCGATACGACCCGTTTTTAACCACATAAAATGCCGGAAATGTCCGGAAAAGGCCGAAGGTGTACAGAACCCGTTGCTCCGTATGCTCGTTGTAATGGAAGGACCATTTTTCGGGGATTGGCAGCGTGCAGCGAGTTCTCACACATCATAATATCCTGCGATACGACCCGTTTTTAATCACATGAAATGCCGAAACTGGCCGGAAAAGGCCGAATATGTACAAGACAGGATTCTCCGCATGCTCGTTGTAATGGATGTACCATTCTTCGGGGATTGGCAGCGCGCAACGAGTTCTCTCACATCATAATATCCTGCGATACGACCCATTTTGAAACAATTAAAAAGCCGGAAATGTCCGGAAAATGCCAAAGGTGTACAGAACCCGTTGCTCCGTATGCTCGTTGTAATGGGCGTACCATTTTTCGGGGATTGGCAGCGTGCAGCGAGTTCTCTCACATCATAATATCCTGCTATACGGCCCGTTTTTAATCACATAAAATGCCGGAGATGTCCGGAAAAGGCCGAAGGTGTACAGAACCTGATGCTCCGTATGCTCGTTGTAATGGAAGTACCATTCTTCGGGGATTGGCACCGCGCAACGAGTTCTCTCACATCATAATATCCCGCGATACGACCCATTTTGAAACAATTAAAAAGCCGGAAATGTCCGGAAAATGCCGAAGGTGTACAGAACCCGTTGCTCCGTATGCTCGTTGTAATGTAAGGACCATTTTTGGGGGATTGGCAGCGTGCAGCGAGTTCTCACACATCATAATATCCTGCGATAGGACCCGTTTTTAATCACATAAAATGCCGGAAATATCCGGAAAAGGCCGAAGGTGTACAGAACCCGTTGCTCCGTATGCTCGTTGTAATGGAAGGACCATTTTTGGGGGATTGGCAACGCTCAACGCATTTTTACACATCATAATATCCTTCTATTCGGCCCATTTTTGATCACTTAAAATGCCGGAAATGTCCGGAAAAGGCCGAAGGTGTACAGAACCTGATGCTCCGTATGCTCGTTGTAAGGGGCGTACCATTTCTCGGGGATTGGCAGCGCGTAACGAGTTCTCTCACATCAGAATATCCTGAAATACGGCCCATTTTGAAACAACTAAAAAGCCGGAAATGTACGGAAAAGGCCGAAGGTGTACAGAACCTGATGCTCCGTATGCTCGTTGTAATGGAGGTACCATTCTTCGGGGATTGGCAGCGCGCAACGAGTTCTCTCACATCATAATATCCCGCGATACGACCCGTTTTTAATCACATAAAATGCCGGAAATGTCCGGAAAAGGCCGAAGGTGTACAGAACCCGTTGCTCCGTATGCTCGTTGTAATGGAAGGACCATTTTTCGGGGATTGGCAGCGTGCAGCGAGTTCTCACACATCATAATATCCTGCGATACGACCCGTTTTTAATCACATAAAATGCCGGAAATGTCCGGAAAAGGCCGAAGGTGTACAGAACCTGATGCTACGTATACTCGTTGTAAGGGGCGTACCATTTCTCGGGGATTGGCAGCGCGCAACGAGGTCTCACACATAATAATATCCTGCGATACGACCCTTTTTGAAACAATTAATAAGCCGGAAATATCCGGAAAAGGCCGAAGGTGTACAGAACCCGTTGCTCCGTATGCTCGTTGTAATGGGCGTACCATTTTCGGGGATTGGCAGCGTGCAGCGAGTTCTCACACTTCATAATATCCTGCGATACGACCCATTTTGAAACAACTAAATAGCCGGAAATGTCCGGAAAAGGCCGAAGGTGTACAGAACCTGATGCTCCGTATGCTCGTTGTAATGGAAGGACCATTCTTCGGGGATTGGCAGCGCGCAACGAGTTCTCTCACATCATAATATCCTGCGATACGACCCATTTTGAAACAATTAAAAAGCCGGAAATGTCCGGAAAATGCCAAAGGTGTACAGAACCCGTTCCTCCGTATGCTCGTTGTAATGGGCGTACCATTTTTCGGGGATTGGCAGCGTGCAGCGAGTTCTCACACCTCATAATATCATGCGATACGACCCATTTTGAAACTATTAAAAAGCCGAAACTGGCCGGAAAAGGCCGAATATGTACAAGACAGGATTCTCCGCATGCTCGTTGTAATGGATGTACCATTCTTCGGGGATTGGCAGCGCGCAATGAGTTCTCTCACATCATAATATCCCGCGATACGACCCGTTTTTAATCACATAAAATGCCGGAAATGTCCGGAAAAGGCCGAAGGTGTACAGAACCCGATGCTCCGTATGCTCGTTGTAAGGGAAGGACCATTTTTGGGGGATCGGCAACGCTCAACGCGTTTTTACACATCATAATATCCTGCTATTCGGCCCGTTTTTGATCACTTAAAATGCCGGAAATGTCCGGAAGAGGCCGAAGGTGTACAGAACCTGATGCTCCGTATGCTCGTTGTAAGGGGCGTACCATTTCTCGGGGATTGGCAGCGCGTAACATGTTCTCTCACATCATAATATCCTGATAAGCGGCACATTTTGAAACAATTAAAAAGCCGGAAATGTCCGGAAAAGGCCGAAGGTGTACAGAACCCGTTGCTCCGTATGCTCGTTGTAATGGAAGTACCATTTTTGGGGGGTTGGCAGAGAGCAACTGGTTCTTACACATCATAATATCCTGATATACGGCCCATTTTGAAACAATTAAAAAGCCGGAAATGTCCGGAAAAGGCCGAAGGTGTACAGAACCCGTTGCTCCGTATGCTCGTTGTAATGGGCGTACCATTTTTCGGGGATTGGCAGCGTGCAGCGAGATCTCACACATCATAATATCCTGCGATACGACCCTTTTTGAAACAATTATAAAGCCGGAAAAATCCGGAAAAGGCCGAAGGTGTACAGAACCCGATGCTCCGTATGCTCGTTGTAAGGGAAGGACCATTTTTGGGGGATCGGCAACGCTCAACGCGTTTTTACACATCATAATATCCTGCTATTCGGCCCGTTTTTGATCACTTAAAATGCCGGAAATGTCCGGAAGAGGCCGAAGGTGTACAGAACCTGATGCTCCGTATGCTCGCTGTAAGGGGCGTACCATTTCTCGGGGATTGGCAGCGCGTAACATGTTCTCTCACATCATAATATCCTGATAAACGGCACATTTTGAAACAATTAAAAAGCCGGAAATGTCCGGAAAAGGCCGAAGGTGTACAGAACCCAATGCTCCGTATGCTCGTTGTAATGGGCGTACCATTTTTCGGGGATTGGAAGCGTGCAGCGAGATCTCACACATCATAATATCGTGCGATGCGACCCTTTTTGAAACAATTAAAAAGCCGGAAATATCCGGAAAAGGCCGAAGGTGTACAGAACCCGATGCTCCGTATGCTCGTTGTAAGGGAAGGACCATTTTTGGGGGATCGGCAACGCTCAACGCGTTTTTACACATCATAATATCCTGCTATTCGGCCCGTTTTTGATCACTTAAAATGCCGGAAATGTCCGGAAGAGGCCGAAGGTGTACAGAACCTGATGCTCCGTATGCTCGTTGTAATGGAAGGACCATTTTTCGGGGATTGGCAGCGTGCAGCGAGTTCTCACACATCATAATATCCTGCGATACGACCCGTTTTTAATCACATGAAATGCCGAAACTGGCCGGAAAAGGCCGAATATGTACAAGACAGGATTCTCCGCATGCTCGTTGTAATGGATGTACCATTCTTCGGGGATTGGCAGCGCGCAACGAGTTCTCTCACATCATAATATCCTGCGATACGACCCATTTTGAAACAATTAAAAAGCCGGAAATGTCCGGAAAATGCCAAAGGTGTACAGAACCCGTTGCTCCGTATGCTCGTTGTAATGGGCGTACCATTTTTCGGGGATTGGCAGCGTGCAGCGAGTTCTCTCACATCATAATATCCTGCTATACGGCCCGTTTTTAATCACATAAAATGCCGGAGATGTCCGGAAAAGGCCGAAGGTGTACAGAACCTGATGCTCCGTATGCTCGTTGTAATGGAAGTACCATTCTTCGGGGATTGGCACCGCGCAACGAGTTCTCTCACATCATAATATCCCGCGATACGACCCATTTTGAAACAATTAAAAAGCCGGAAATGTCCGGAAAATGCCGAAGGTGTACAGAACCCGTTGCTCCGTATGCTCGTTGTAATGTAAGGACCATTTTTGGGGGATTGGCAGCGTGCAGCGAGTTCTCACACATCATAATATCCTGCGATAGGACCCGTTTTTAATCACATAAAATGCCGGAAATATCCGGAAAAGGCCGAAGGTGTACAGAACCCGTTGCTCCGTATGCTCGTTGTAATGGAAGGACCATTTTTGGGGGATTGGCAACGCTCAACGCATTTTTACACATCATAATATCCTTCTATTCGGCCCATTTTTGATCACTTAAAATGCCGGAAATGTCCGGAAAAGGCCGAAGGTGTACAGAACCTGATGCTCCGTATGCTCGTTGTAAGGGGCGTACCATTTCTCGGGGATTGGCAGCGCGTAACGAGTTCTCTCACATCAGAATATCCTGAAATACGGCCCATTTTGAAACAACTAAAAAGCCGGAAATGTACGGAAAAGGCCGAAGGTGTACAGAACCTGATGCTCCGTATGCTCGTTGTAATGGAGGTACCATTCTTCGGGGATTGGCAGCGCGCAACGAGTTCTCTCACATCATAATATCCCGCGATACGACCCGTTTTTAATCACATAAAATGCCGGAAATGTCCGGAAAAGGCCGAAGGTGTACAGAACCCGTTGCTCCGTATGCTCGTTGTAATGGAAGGACCATTTTTCGGGGATTGGCAGCGTGCAGCGAGTTCTCACACATCATAATATCCTGCGATACGACCCGTTTTTAATCACATAAAATGCCGGAAATGTCCGGAAAAGGCCGAAGGTGTACAGAACCTGATGCTACGTATACTCGTTGTAAGGGGCGTACCATTTCTCGGGGATTGGCAGCGCGCAACGAGGTCTCACACATCATAATATCCTGCGATACGACCCTTTTTGAAACAATTAATAAGCCGGAAATATCCGGAAAAGGCCGAAGGTGTACAGAACCCGTTGCTCCGTATGCTCGTTGTAATGGGCGTACCATTTTCGGGGATTGGCAGCGTGCAGCGAGTTCTCACACTTCATAATATCCTGCGATACGACCCATTTTGAAACAACTAAATAGCCGGAAATGTCCGGAAAAGGCCGAAGGTGTACAGAACCTGATGCTCCGTATGCTCGTTGTAATGGAAGGACCATTCTTCGGGGATTGGCAGCGCGCAACGAGTTCTCTCACATCATAATATCCTGCGATACGACCCATTTTGAAACAATTAAAAAGCCGGAAATGTCCGGAAAATGCCAAAGGTGTACAGAACCCGTTCCTCCGTATGCTCGTTGTAATGGGCGTACCATTTTTCGGGGATTGGCAGCGTGCAGCGAGTTCTCACACCTCATAATATCATGCGATACGACCCATTTTGAAACTATTAAAAAGCCGAAACTGGCCGGAAAAGGCCGAATATGTACAAGACAGGATTCTCCGCATGCTCGTTGTAATGGATGTACCATTCTTCGGGGATTGGCAGCGCGCAATGAGTTCTCTCACATCATAATATCCCGCGATACGACCCGTTTTTAATCACATAAAATGCCGGAAATGTCCGGAAAAGGCCGAAGGTGTACAGAACCCGTTGCTCCGTATGCTCGTTGTAATGGAAGGACCATTTTTCGGGGATTGGCAGCGTGCAGCGAGTTCTCACACATCATAATATCCTGCGATACGACCCGTTTTTAATCACATAAAATGCCGGAAATGTCCGGAAAAGGCCGAAGGTGTACAGAACCTGATGCTACGTATACTCGTTGTAAGGGGCGTACCATTTCTCGGGGATTGGCAGCGCGCAACGAGGTCTCACACATCATAATATCCTGCGATACGACCCTTTTTGAAACAATTAATAAGCCGGAAATATCCGGAAAAGGCCGAAGGTGTACAGAACCCGTTGCTCCGTATGCTCGTTGTAATGGGCGTACCATTTTCGGGGATTGGCAGCGTGCAGCGAGTTCTCACACTTCATAATATCCTGCGATACGACCCATTTTGAAACAACTAAATAGCCGGAAATGTCCGGAAAAGGCCGAAGGTGTACAGAACCTGATGCTCCGTATGCTCGTTGTAATGGAAGGACCATTCTTCGGGGATTGGCAGCGCGCAACGAGTTCTCTCACATCATAATATCCTGCGATACGACCCATTTTGAAACAATTAAAAAGCCGGAAATGTCCGGAAAATGCCAAAGGTGTACAGAACCCGTTCCTCCGTATGCTCGTTGTAATGGGCGTACCATTTTTCGGGGATTGGCAGCGTGCAGCGAGTTCTCACACCTCATAATATCATGCGATACGACCCATTTTGAAACTATTAAAAAGCCGAAACTGGCCGGAAAAGGCCGAATATGTACAAGACAGGATTCTCCGCATGCTCGTTGTAATGGATGTACCATTCTTCGGGGATTGGCAGCGCGCAATGAGTTCTCTCACATCATAATATCCCGCGATACGACCCGTTTTTAATCACATAAAATGCCGGAAATGTCCGGAAAAGGCCGAAGGTGTACAGAACCCGATGCTCCGTATGCTCGTTGTAAGGGAAGGACCATTTTTGGGGGATCGGCAACGCTCAACGCGTTTTTACACATCATAATATCCTGCTATTCGGCCCGTTTTTGATCACTTAAAATGCCGGAAATGTCCGGAAGAGGCCGAAGGTGTACAGAACCTGATGCTCCGTATGCTCGTTGTAAGGGGCGTACCATTTCTCGGGGATTGGCAGCGCGTAACATGTTCTCTCACATCATAATATCCTGATAAGCGGCACATTTTGAAACAATTAAAAAGCCGGAAATGTCCGGAAAAGGCCGAAGGTGTACAGAACCCGTTGCTCCGTATGCTCGTTGTAATGGAAGTACCATTTTTGGGGGGTTGGCAGAGAGCAACTGGTTCTTACACATCATAATATCCTGATATACGGCCCATTTTGAAACAATTAAAAAGCCGGAAATGTCCGGAAAAGGCCGAAGGTGTACAGAACCCGTTGCTCCGTATGCTCGTTGTAATGGGCGTACCATTTTTCGGGGATTGGCAGCGTGCAGCGAGATCTCACACATCATAATATCCTGCGATACGACCCTTTTTGAAACAATTATAAAGCCGGAAAAATCCGGAAAAGGCCGAAGGTGTACAGAACCCGATGCTCCGTATGCTCGTTGTAAGGGAAGGACCATTTTTGGGGGATCGGCAACGCTCAACGCGTTTTTACACATCATAATATCCTGCTATTCGGCCCGTTTTTAATCACATAAAATGCCGGAAATGTCCGGAAAAGGCCGAAGGTGTACAGAACCCGTTGCTCCGTATGCTCGTTGTAATGGAAGGACCATTTTTCGGGGATTGGCAGCGTGCAGCGAGTTCTCACACATCATAATATCCTGCGATACGACCCGTTTTTAATCACATAAAATGCCGGAAATGTCCGGAAAAGGCCGAAGGTGTACAGAACCTGATGCTACGTATACTCGTTGTAAGGGGCGTACCATTTCTCGGGGATTGGCAGCGCGCAACGAGGTCTCACACATCATAATATCCTGCGATACGACCCTTTTTGAAACAATTAATAAGCCGGAAATATCCGGAAAAGGCCGAAGGTGTACAGAACCCGTTGCTCCGTATGCTCGTTGTAATGGGCGTACCATTTTCGGGGATTGGCAGCGTGCAGCGAGTTCTCACACTTCATAATATCCTGCGATACGACCCATTTTGAAACAACTAAATAGCCGGAAATGTCCGGAAAAGGCCGAAGGTGTACAGAACCTGATGCTCCGTATGCTCGTTGTAATGGAAGGACCATTCTTCGGGGATTGGCAGCGCGCAACGAGTTCTCTCACATCATAATATCCTGCGATACGACCCATTTTGAAACAATTAAAAAGCCGGAAATGTCCGGAAAATGCCAAAGGTGTACAGAACCCGTTCCTCCGTATGCTCGTTGTAATGGGCGTACCATTTTTCGGGGATTGGCAGCGTGCAGCGAGTTCTCACACCTCATAATATCATGCGATACGACCCATTTTGAAACTATTAAAAAGCCGAAACTGGCCGGAAAAGGCCGAATATGTACAAGACAGGATTCTCCGCATGCTCGTTGTAATGGATGTACCATTCTTCGGGGATTGGCAGCGCGCAATGAGTTCTCTCACATCATAATATCCCGCGATACGACCCGTTTTTAATCACATAAAATGCCGGAAATGTCCGGAAAAGGCCGAAGGTGTACAGAACCCGTTGCTCCGTATGCTCGTTGTAATGGAAGGACCATTTTTCGGGGATTGGCAGCGTGCAGCGAGTTCTCACACATCATAATATCCTGCGATACGACCCGTTTTTAATCACATAAAATGCCGGAAATGTCCGGAAAAGGCCGAAGGTGTACAGAACCTGATGCTACGTATACTCGTTGTAAGGGGCGTACCATTTCTCGGGGATTGGCAGCGCGCAACGAGGTCTCACACATCATAATATCCTGCGATACGACCCTTTTTGAAACAATTAATAAGCCGGAAATATCCGGAAAAGGCCGAAGGTGTACAGAACCCGTTGCTCCGTATGCTCGTTGTAATGGGCGTACCATTTTCGGGGATTGGCAGCGTGCAGCGAGTTCTCACACTTCATAATATCCTGCGATACGACCCATTTTGAAACAACTAAATAGCCGGAAATGTCCGGAAAAGGCCGAAGGTGTACAGAACCTGATGCTCCGTATGCTCGTTGTAATGGAAGGACCATTCTTCGGGGATTGGCAGCGCGCAACGAGTTCTCTCACATCATAATATCCTGCGATACGACCCATTTTGAAACAATTAAAAAGCCGGAAATGTCCGGAAAATGCCAAAGGTGTACAGAACCCGTTCCTCCGTATGCTCGTTGTAATGGGCGTACCATTTTTCGGGGATTGGCAGCGTGCAGCGAGTTCTCACACCTCATAATATCATGCGATACGACCCATTTTGAAACTATTAAAAAGCCGAAACTGGCCGGAAAAGGCCGAATATGTACAAGACAGGATTCTCCGCATGCTCGTTGTAATGGATGTACCATTCTTCGGGGATTGGCAGCGCGCAATGAGTTCTCTCACATCATAATATCCCGCGATACGACCCGTTTTTAATCACATAAAATGCCGGAAATGTCCGGAAAAGGCCGAAGGTGTACAGAACCCGATGCTCCGTATGCTCGTTGTAAGGGAAGGACCATTTTTGGGGGATCGGCAACGCTCAACGCGTTTTTACACATCATAATATCCTGCTATTCGGCCCGTTTTTGATCACTTAAAATGCCGGAAATGTCCGGAAGAGGCCGAAGGTGTACAGAACCTGATGCTCCGTATGCTCGTTGTAAGGGGCGTACCATTTCTCGGGGATTGGCAGCGCGTAACATGTTCTCTCACATCATAATATCCTGATAAGCGGCACATTTTGAAACAATTAAAAAGCCGGAAATGTCCGGAAAAGGCCGAAGGTGTACAGAACCCGTTGCTCCGTATGCTCGTTGTAATGGAAGTACCATTTTTGGGGGGTTGGCAGAGAGCAACTGGTTCTTACACATCATAATATCCTGATATACGGCCCATTTTGAAACAATTAAAAAGCCGGAAATGTCCGGAAAAGGCCGAAGGTGTACAGAACCCGTTGCTCCGTATGCTCGTTGTAATGGGCGTACCATTTTTCGGGGATTGGCAGCGTGCAGCGAGATCTCACACATCATAATATCCTGCGATACGACCCTTTTTGAAACAATTATAAAGCCGGAAAAATCCGGAAAAGGCCGAAGGTGTACAGAACCCGATGCTCCGTATGCTCGTTGTAAGGGAAGGACCATTTTTGGGGGATCGGCAACGCTCAACGCGTTTTTACACATCATAATATCCTGCTATTCGGCCCGTTTTTGATCACTTAAAATGCCGGAAATGTCCGGAAGAGGCCGAAGGTGTACAGAACCTGATGCTCCGTATGCTCGCTGTAAGGGGCGTACCATTTCTCGGGGATTGGCAGCGCGTAACATGTTCTCTCACATCATAATATCCTGATAAACGGCACATTTTGAAACAATTAAAAAGCCGGAAATGTCCGGAAAAGGCCGAAGGTGTACAGAACCCAATGCTCCGTATGCTCGTTGTAATGGGCGTACCATTTTTCGGGGATTGGAAGCGTGCAGCGAGATCTCACACATCATAATATCGTGCGATGCGACCCTTTTTGAAACAATTAAAAAGCCGGAAATATCCGGAAAAGGCCGAAGGTGTACAGAACCCGATGCTCCGTATGCTCGTTGTAAGGGAAGGACCATTTTTGGGGGATCGGCAACGCTCAACGCGTTTTTACACATCATAATATCCTGCTATTCGGCCCGTTTTTGATCACTTAAAATGCCGGAAATGTCCGGAAGAGGCCGAAGGTGTACAGAACCTGATGCTCCGTATGCTCGTTGTAATGGAAGGACCATTTTTCGGGGATTGGCAGCGTGCAGCGAGTTCTCACACATCATAATATCCTGCGATACGACCCGTTTTTAATCACATGAAATGCCGAAACTGGCCGGAAAAGGCCGAATATGTACAAGACAGGATTCTCCGCATGCTCGTTGTAATGGATGTACCATTCTTCGGGGATTGGCAGCGCGCAACGAGTTCTCTCACATCATAATATCCTGCGATACGACCCATTTTGAAACAATTAAAAAGCCGGAAATGTCCGGAAAATGCCAAAGGTGTACAGAACCCGTTGCTCCGTATGCTCGTTGTAATGGGCGTACCATTTTTCGGGGATTGGCAGCGTGCAGCGAGTTCTCTCACATCATAATATCCTGCTATACGGCCCGTTTTTAATCACATAAAATGCCGGAGATGTCCGGAAAAGGCCGAAGGTGTACAGAACCTGATGCTCCGTATGCTCGTTGTAATGGAAGTACCATTCTTCGGGGATTGGCACCGCGCAACGAGTTCTCTCACATCATAATATCCCGCGATACGACCCATTTTGAAACAATTAAAAAGCCGGAAATGTCCGGAAAATGCCGAAGGTGTACAGAACCCGTTGCTCCGTATGCTCGTTGTAATGTAAGGACCATTTTTGGGGGATTGGCAGCGTGCAGCGAGTTCTCACACATCATAATATCCTGCGATAGGACCCGTTTTTAATCACATAAAATGCCGGAAATATCCGGAAAAGGCCGAAGGTGTACAGAACCCGTTGCTCCGTATGCTCGTTGTAATGGAAGGACCATTTTTGGGGGATTGGCAACGCTCAACGCATTTTTACACATCATAATATCCTTCTATTCGGCCCATTTTTGATCACTTAAAATGCCGGAAATGTCCGGAAAAGGCCGAAGGTGTACAGAACCTGATGCTCCGTATGCTCGTTGTAAGGGGCGTACCATTTCTCGGGGATTGGCAGCGCGTAACGAGTTCTCTCACATCAGAATATCCTGAAATACGGCCCATTTTGAAACAACTAAAAAGCCGGAAATGTACGGAAAAGGCCGAAGGTGTACAGAACCTGATGCTCCGTATGCTCGTTGTAATGGAGGTACCATTCTTCGGGGATTGGCAGCGCGCAACGAGTTCTCTCACATCATAATATCCCGCGATACGACCCGTTTTTAATCACATAAAATGCCGGAAATGTCCGGAAAAGGCCGAAGGTGTACAGAACCCGTTGCTCCGTATGCTCGTTGTAATGGAAGGACCATTTTTCGGGGATTGGCAGCGTGCAGCGAGTTCTCACACATCATAATATCCTGCGATACGACCCGTTTTTAATCACATAAAATGCCGGAAATGTCCGGAAAAGGCCGAAGGTGTACAGAACCTGATGCTACGTATACTCGTTGTAAGGGGCGTACCATTTCTCGGGGATTGGCAGCGCGCAACGAGGTCTCACACATCATAATATCCTGCGATACGACCCTTTTTGAAACAATTAATAAGCCGGAAATATCCGGAAAAGGCCGAAGGTGTACAGAACCCGTTGCTCCGTATGCTCGTTGTAATGGGCGTACCATTTTCGGGGATTGGCAGCGTGCAGCGAGTTCTCACACTTCATAATATCCTGCGATACGACCCATTTTGAAACAACTAAATAGCCGGAAATGTCCGGAAAAGGCCGAAGGTGTACAGAACCTGATGCTCCGTATGCTCGTTGTAATGGAAGGACCATTCTTCGGGGATTGGCAGCGCGCAACGAGTTCTCTCACATCATAATATCCTGCGATACGACCCATTTTGAAACAATTAAAAAGCCGGAAATGTCCGGAAAATGCCAAAGGTGTACAGAACCCGTTCCTCCGTATGCTCGTTGTAATGGGCGTACCATTTTTCGGGGATTGGCAGCGTGCAGCGAGTTCTCACACCTCATAATATCATGCGATACGACCCATTTTGAAACTATTAAAAAGCCGAAACTGGCCGGAAAAGGCCGAATATGTACAAGACAGGATTCTCCGCATGCTCGTTGTAATGGATGTACCATTCTTCGGGGATTGGCAGCGCGCAATGAGTTCTCTCACATCATAATATCCCGCGATACGACCCGTTTTTAATCACATAAAATGCCGGAAATGTCCGGAAAAGGCCGAAGGTGTACAGAACCCGTTGCTCCGTATGCTCGTTGTAATGGAAGGACCATTTTTCGGGGATTGGCAGCGTGCAGCGAGTTCTCACACATCATAATATCGTGCGATACGACCCTTTTTGAAACAATTAAAAAGCGGGAAATATCCGGAAAAGGCTGAAGGTGTACAGAACCCGTTGCTCCGTATGCTCGTTGTAATGGGCGTACCATTTTTCGGGGATTGGCAGCGTGCAGCGAGTTCTCACACTTCATAATATCCTGCGATACGACCCATTTTGAAAGAATTAAATAGCCGGAAATGTCCGGAAAATGCCGAACGTGTACATAACCCGTTGCTCCGTATGCTCGTTGTAATGTAAGGACCATTTTTGGGGGATTGGCAGCGTGCAGCGAGTTCTCACACATCATAATATCCTGCGATACGTCCCGTTTTTAATCACATAAAATGCCGGAGATGTCCGGAAAAGGCCGAAGGTGTACAGAACCCGTTGCTCCGTATGCTCGTTGTAATGGGCGTACCATTTTTCGGGGATTGGAAGCGTGCAGCGAGATCTCACACATCATAATATCGTGCGATACGACCCTTTTTGAAACAATTAAAAAGCCGGAAATATCCGGAAAAGGCCGAAGGTGTACAGAACCCGATGCTCCGTATGCTCTTTGTAAGGGAAGGACCATTTTTGGGGGATCGGCAACGCTCAACGCGTTTTTACACATCATAATATGCTGGTGTACAGAACCCAATGCTCCGTTTGCTCGTTGTAATGGAAGTACCATTTTTGGGGGGTTGGCAGAGAGCAACTGGTTCCTACACATCATAATATCCTGATATACGGCCCATTTTGAAACAATTAAAAAGCCGGAAATGTCCGGAAAAGGCCGAAGGTGTACAGAACCCGTTGCTCCGTATGCTCGTTGTAATGGGCGTACCATTTTTCGGGGATTGGCAGCGTGCAGCGAGATCTCACACATCATAATATCCTGCGATACGACCCTTTTTGAAACAATTATAAAGCCGGAAAAATCCGGAAAAGGCCGAAGGTGTACAGAACCCGTTGCTCCGTATGCTCGTTGTAATGGAAGGACCATTTTTGGGGAATTGGCAACGCTCAACGCGTTTTTACACATCATAATATCCTGCTATTCGGCCCATTTTTGATCACTTAAAATGCCGGAAATGTCCGGAAAAGGCCGAAGGTGTACAGAACCTGATGCTCCGTATGCTCGTTGTAATGGAAGTACCATTCTTCGGGGATTGGCAGCGCGCAACGAGTTCTCTTACATCATAATATCCTGCGATACGACCCATTTTGAAACAATTAAAAAGCCGGAAATGTCCGGAAAATGCCAAAGGTGTACAGAACCCGTTGCTCCGTATGCTCGTTGTAATGGGCGTACCATTTTTCGGGGATTGGCAGCGTGCAGCGAGTTCTCACACCTCATAATATCCTGCGATACGACCCATTTTGAAACTATTAAAAAGCCGAAACTGGCCGGAAAAGGCTGAATATGTACAAGACAGGATTCTCCGCATGCTCGTTGAAATGGATGTACCATTCTTCGGGGATTGGCAGCGCGCAACGAGTTCTCTCACATCATAATATCCCGCGATACGACCCATTTTGAAACAATTAAAAAGCCGGAAATGTCCGGAAAATGCCGAAGGTGTACAGAACCCGTTGCTCCGTATGCTCGTTGTAATGGAAGGACCATTTTTGGGGGATTGGCAGCGTGCAGCGAGTTCTCACACATCATACTATCCTGCGATACGACAAATTTTGAAACAATTAAAAAGACGAAACTGGCCGGAAAAGGCCGAATATGTACAAGACAGGATTCTCCGCATGCTCGTTTTATTGGAAGTACCATTCTTCGGGGATTGGCAGCGCGCACCGAGTTCCCTCACATCATAATATCCTGCTATACGGCCCGTTTTTAATCACATAAAATGCCGGAGATGTCCGGAAAAGGCCGAAGGTGTACAGAACCCGATGCTCCGTTTGCTCGTTGTAATGGAAGTACCATTTTTGGGGGGTAGGCAGAGAGCAACTGGTTCTTACACATCATAATATCCTGATATACGGCCCATTTTGAAACAATTAAAAAGCCGGAAATGTCCGGAAAAGGCCGAAGGTGTACAGAACCCGTTGCTCCGTATGCTCGTTGTAATGGGCGTACCATTTTTCGGGGATTGGAAGCGTGCAGCGAGATCTCACACATCATAATATCGTGCGATACGACCCTTTTTGAAACAATTAAAAAGCCGGAAATATCCGGAAAAGGCCGAAGGTGTACAGAACCCGTTGCTCCGTATGCTCGTTGTAATGGAAGGACCATTTTTGGGTGATTGGCAACGCTCAACGCGTTTTTACACATCATAATATCCTGCTATTCGGCCCATTTTTGATCACTTAAAATGCCGGAAATGTCCGGAAAAGGCCGAAGGTGTACAGAACCTGATGCTCCGTATGCTCGTAGTAAGGGGCGTACCATTTCTCGGGGATTGGCAGCGCGTAACGAGTTCTCTCACATCATAATATCCTGAAATACGGCCCATTTTGAAACAACTAAAAAGCCGGAAATGTCCGGAAAAGGCCGAAGGTGTACAGAACCTGATGCTCCGTATGCTCGTTGTAATGGAAGTACCATTCTTCGGGGATTGGCAGCGCGCAACGAGTTCTCTCACATCATAATATCCTGCGATACGACCCATTTTGAAACAATTAAAAAGCCGGAAATGTCCGGAAAATGCCAAAGGTGTACAGAACCCGTTCCTCCGTATGCTCGTTGTAATGGGCGTACCATTTTTCGGGGATTGGCAGCGTGCAGCGAGTTCTCACACATCATACTATCCTGCGATACGACAAATTTTGAAACAATTAAAAAGACGAAACTGGCCGGAAAAGGCCGAATATGTACAAGACAGGATACTCCGCATGCTCGTTTTATTGGAAGTACCATTCTTCTGGGATTGGCAGCGCGCACCGAGTTCCCTCACATCATAATATCCTGCTATACGGCCCGTTTTTAATCACATAAAATGCCGGAGATGTCCGGAAAAGGCCGAAGGTGTACAGAACCCGATGCTCCGTTTGCTCGTTGTAATGGAAGTACCATTTTTGGGGGGTTGGCAGAGAGCAACTGGTTCTTACACATCATAATATCCTGATATACGGCCCATTTTGAAACAACTAAAAAGCCGGAAATGTCCGGAAAAGGCCGAAGGTGTACAGAACCCGTTGCTCCGTATGCTCGTTGTAATGGGCGTACCATTTTTCGGGGATTGGAAGCGTGCAGCGAGATCTCACACATCATAATATCGTGCGATACGACCCTTTTTGAAACAATTAAAAAGCCGGAAATATCCGGAAAAGGCCGAAGGTGTACAGAACCCGTTGCTCCGTATGCTCGTTGTAATGGAAGGACCATTTTTGGGTGATTGGCAACGCTCAACGCGTTTTTACACATCATAATATCCTGCTATTCGGCCCATTTTTGAGCACTTAAAATGCCGGAAATGTCCGGAAAAGGCCGAAGGTGTACAGAACCTGATGCTCCCTATGCTCGTTGTAAGGGGCGTACCATTTCTCGGGGATTGGCAGCGCGTAACGAGTTCTCTCACATCATAATATCCTGAAATACGGCCCATTTTGAAACTATTAAAAAGCCGGAAATGTCCGGAAAAGGCCGAAGGTGTACAGAACCCGTTGCACCGTATGCTCGTTGTAGTGGGCGTACCATTTTTCGGGGATTGGCAGCATGCAGCGAGTTCTCACACCTCATAATATCCTGCGATACGACCCATTTTGAAACAACTAAAAAGACGAAACTGGCCGGAAAAGGCCGAATATGTACAAGACAGGATTCTCCGCATGCTCGTTGTATTGGAAGTACCATTCTTCGGGGATTGGCAGCGCGCACCGAGTTCCCTCACATCATAATATCCCACGATACGACCCATTTTGAAACAATTAAAAAGCCGGAAATCTTCGGAAAATGCCGAAGGTGTACAGAACCCGTTGCTCCGTATGCTCGTTGTAATGGAAGGACCATTTTTGGGGGATTGGCAGCGTGCAGCGAGTTCTCACACATCATAATATCCTGCGATACAACCCATTTTGAAACAACTAAAGAGACGAAACTGGCCGGAAAAGGCCGAATATGTACAAGACAGGATTCTCCGCATGCTCGTTGTAATGGATGTACCATTCTTCGGGGATTGGCAGCGCGCAACGAGTTCTCTCACATCATAATATCGCACGATACGACCCATTTTGAAATAATTAAAAAGCCGGAAATGTCCGGAAAATGCCGAAGGTGTACAGAACCCGTTGCTCCGTATGCTCGTTGTAATGGAAGGACCATTTTTGGGGGATTGGCAGCGTGCAGCGAGTTCTCACACCTCATAATATCCTGCGATACGACCCATTTTGAAACTATTAAAAAGCCGAAACTGGCCGGAAAAGGCCGAATATGTACAAGAGAGGATTCTCCGCATGCTCGTTGTAATGGATGTACCATTCTTCGGGGATTGGCAGCGCGCAACGAGTTCTCTCACATCATAATATCGCGCGATACGATCCATTTTGAAATAATTAAAAAGCCGGAAATGTCCGGAAAAGGCCGAAGGTGTACAGAACCCGTTGCTCCGTATGCTCGTTGTAGTGGGCGTACCATTTTTCGGGGATTGGCAGCGTGCAGCGAGTTCTCACACCTCATAATATCCTGCGATACGACTCATTTTGAATCTATTAAAAAGCCGAAACTGGCCGGAAAAGGCCGAATATGTACAAGACAGGATTCTCGTCATGCTCGTTGTAATGGAAGTACCATTCTTCGGGGATTTGCAGCGCGCAACGAGTTCCCTCACATCATAATATCCTGCTATACGGCCCGTTTTTAATCACATAAAATGCCGGAGATGTCCGGAAAAGGCCGAAGGTGTACAGAACCCAATGCTCCGTTTGCTCGTTGTAATGGAAGTACCATTTTTGGGGGGTTGGCAGAGAGCAACTGGTTCTCACACATCATAATATCCTGCGATACGACCCTTTTTGAAACAATTAAAAAGCCGGAAATATCCGGAAAAGGCCGAAGGTGTACAGAACCCGTTGCTCCGTATGCTCGTTGTAATGGAAGGACCATTTTTGGGGGATTGGCAACGCTCAACGCGTTTTTACACATCATAATATCCTGCTATACGGTCCGTTTTTAATCACATAAAATGCCGGAGATGTCCGGAAAAGGCCGAAGGTGTACAGAATCCGATGCTCCGTTTGCTCGTTGTAATGGAAGTACCATTTTTGGGGGGTTGGCAGAGAGCAACTGGTTCTTACACATCGTAATATCCTGATATACGGCCCATTTTGAAACAATTAAAAAGCCGGAAATATCCGGAAAAGGCCGAAGGTGTACAGAACCCGTTGCTCCGTATGCTCGTTGTAGTGGGCGTACCATTTTTCGGGGATTGGCAGCGTGCAGCGAGTTCTCACACCTCATAATATCCTGCGATACGACTCATTTTGAAACTATTAAAAAGCCGAAACTGGCCGGAAAAGGCCGAATATGTACAAGACAGGATTCTCCGCATGCTCGTTGTAATGGATGTACCATTCTTCGGGGATTGGCAGCGCGCAACGAGTTCTCTCACGTCATAATATCCCGCGATACGACCCATTTTGAAACAATTAAAAAGACGAAACTGGCCGGAAAAGGCCGAATATGTACAGGACAGGATTCTCCGCATGCTCGTTGTATTGGAAGTACCATTCTTCGGGGATTGGCAGCGCGCACCGAGTTCCCTCACATCATAATATCTTGCTATACGGCCCGTTTTTAATCACATAAAATGCCGGCGATGTCCGGAAAAGGCCGAAGGTGTACAGAACCCGATGCTCCGTTTGCTCGTTGTAATGGAAGTACCATTTTTGGGGGGTTGGCAGAGAGCAACGAGTTTTCTCACATCATAATATCCTGCGATACGACCCGTTTTGAAACAATAAAATAGCCGGAAATGTCCGGAAAATGCCGAAGGTTTACAGAACCCGTTGCTCCGTATGCTCGTTGTAATGGAAGGACCATTTTTGGGGGATTGGCAGCGTGCAGCGAGTTCTCACACATCATAATATCCTGCGATACGACCCGTTTTTAATCACATAAAATGCCGGAAATGTTCGGAAAAGGCCGAAGGTGTACAGAACCTGATTCTACGTATACTCGTTGTAATGGAAGGACCATTTTTGGGGGATCGGCAACGCTCTACGCGTTTCTACACATCATAATATACTGGTGTACAGAACCTGATGCTCCGTATGCTCGTTGTAAGGGGCGCACCATTTCTCGGGGATTGGCAGCGCGTGACGTGTTCTCTCACATCATAATATCCTGATAAACGGCACATTTTGAAACAATTAAAAAGCCGGAAATGTCCGGAAAAGGCCGAAGGTGTACAGAACCCGTTGCTCCGTATGCTCGTTGTAATGGGCGTACCATTTTTCGGGGATTGGCAGCGTGCAGCGAGTTCTCACACCTCATAATATCCTGCGATACGACTCATTTTGAAACTATTAAAAAGCCGAAACTGGCCGGAAAAGGCCGAATATGTACAAGACAGGATTCTCGTCATGCTCGTTGTAATGGAAGTACCATTCTTCGGGGATTGGCAGCGTGCAGCGAGTTCTCACACCTCATAATATCCTGCGATACGACTCTTTTTGAAACTATTAAAAAGCCGAAACTGGCCGGAAAAGGCCGAATATGTACAAGACAGGATTCTCGTCATGCTCGCTGTAATGGGCGTACCATTCTTCGGGGATTGGCAGCGCGCAACGAGTTCTCTCACATCATAATATCCTGCGATACGACCCGTTTTGAAACAATTAAAAAGCCGGAAATGTCCGGAAAATGCCAAAGGAGTACAGAACCCGTTGCTCCGTATGCTCGTTGTAATGGGCGTACCATTTTTCGGGGATTGGCAGCGTGCATCGAGTTCTCACACCTCATAATATCCTGCGATACGACCTATTTTGAAACTATTAAAAAGCCGAAACTGGCCGGAAAAGGCCGAATATGTACAAGACAGGATTCTCGTCATGCTCGTTGTAATGGAAGTACCATTCTTCGGGGATTTGTAGCGCGCAACGAGTTCCCTCACATCATAATATCCTGCTATACGGCCAGTTTTTAATCACATAAAATGCCGGAGATGTCCGGAAAAGGCCGAAGGCGTACAGAACCCAATGCTCCGTTTGCTCGTTGTAATGGAAGTACCATTTTTGGGGGTTGGCAGAGAGCAACTGGTTCTTACGCATCATAATATCCTGATATACGGCCCATTTTGAAACAATTAAAAATCCGGAAATGTCCGGAAAAGGCCGAAGGTGTACAGAACCCGTTGCTCCGTATGCTCGTTGTAATGGAAGGACCATTTTTGGGGGATCGGCACCGCTCAACGCGTTTTTACACATCATAATATACTTGTGTACAGAACCTGATGCTCCGTATGCTCGTTGTAAGGGGCGTACCATTTCTCGGGGATTGGCAGCGCGTAACGTGTTCTCTCACATCATAATATCCTGATAAACGGCACATTTTGAAACAATTAAAAAGCCGGAAATGTCCGGAAAAGGCCGAAGGTGTACAGAACCCGTTGCTCCGTATGCTCGTTGTAATGGGCGTAACATTCTTCGGGGATTGGCAGCGCGCAACGAGTTCTCTCACATCATAATATCCTGCTATACGGCCCGTTTTTAATCACATAAAATGCCGGAGATGTCCGGAAAAGGCCGAAGGTGTACAGAACCCGATGCCCCGTTTGCTCGTTGTAATGGAAGTACCATTTTTCGGGGATGGGCAGCGTGCAGCGAGTTCTCACACCTCATAATATCCTGCGAAACGACTCATTTTGAAACTATTAAAAAGCCGAAACGTGCCGGAAAAGGCCGAATATGTACAAGACAGGATTCTCCGCACGCTCGTTGTAATGGAAGTACCATTCTTCGGGGATAGGCAGCGCGCAACGAGTTCTCTCACATCATAATATCCTGATATACGGCCCATTTTGAAACAATTAAAAAGCCGGAAATGTCCGGAAAAGGCCGAAGGTGTACAGAAACCGTTGCTCCGTATGCTCGTTGTAATGGGCGTACCATTTTTCGGGGATTGGAAGCGTGCAGCGAGATCTCACACATCATAATATCGTGCGATACGACCCTTTTTGAAACAATTAAAAAGCCGGAAATATCCGGAAAAGGCCGAAGGTGTACAGAACCCGTTGCTCCGTATGCTCGTTGTAATGGGCGTACCATTTTTCGGGGATTGGAAGCGTGCAGCGAGATCTCACACATCATAATATCGTGCGATACGACCCTTTTTGAAACAATTAAAAAGCCGGAAATATCCGGAAAAGGCCGAAGGTGTACAGAACCCGTTGCTCCGTATGCTCGTTGTAATGGAAGGACCATTTTTGGGTGATTGGCAACGCTCAACGCGTTTTTACACATCATAATATCCTGCTATTCGGCCCATTTTTGATCACTTAAAATGCCGGAAATGTCCGGAAAAGGCCGAAGGTGTACAGAACCTGATGCTCCGTATGCTCGTAGTAAGGGGCGTACCATTTCTCGGGGATTGGCAGCGCGTAACGAGTTCTCTCACATCATAATATCCTGAAATACGGCCCATTTTGAAACAACTAAAAAGCCGGAAATGTCCGGAAAAGGCCGAAGGTGTACAGAACCTGATGCTCCGTATGCTCGTTGTAATGGAAGTACCATTCTTCGGGGATTGGCAGCGCGCAACGAGTTCTCTCACATCATAATATCCTGCGATACGACCCATTTTGAAACAATTAAAAAGCCGGAAATGTCCGGAAAATGCCAAAGGTGTACAGAACCCGTTCCTCCGTATGCTCGTTGTAATGGGCGTACCATTTTTCGGGGATTGGCAGCGTGCAGCGAGTTCTCACACATCATACTATCCTGCGATACGACAAATTTTGAAACAATTAAAAAGACGAAACTGGCCGGAAAAGGCCGAATATGTACAAGACAGGATACTCCGCATGCTCGTTTTATTGGAAGTACCATTCTTCTGGGATTGGCAGCGCGCACCGAGTTCCCTCACATCATAATATCCTGCTATACGGCCCGTTTTTAATCACATAAAATGCCGGAGATGTCCGGAAAAGGCCGAAGGTGTACAGAACCCGATGCTCCGTTTGCTCGTTGTAATGGAAGTACCATTTTTGGGGGGTTGGCAGAGAGCAACTGGTTCTTACACATCATAATATCCTGATATACGGCCCATTTTGAAACAACTAAAAAGCCGGAAATGTCCGGAAAAGGCCGAAGGTGTACAGAACCCGTTGCTCCGTATGCTCGTTGTAATGGGCGTACCATTTTTCGGGGATTGGAAGCGTGCAGCGAGATCTCACACATCATAATATCGTGCGATACGACCCTTTTTGAAACAATTAAAAAGCCGGAAATATCCGGAAAAGGCCGAAGGTGTACAGAACCCGTTGCTCCGTATGCTCGTTGTAATGGAAGGACCATTTTTGGGTGATTGGCAACGCTCAACGCGTTTTTACACATCATAATATCCTGCTATTCGGCCCATTTTTGAGCACTTAAAATGCCGGAAATGTCCGGAAAAGGCCGAAGGTGTACAGAACCTGATGCTCCCTATGCTCGTTGTAAGGGGCGTACCATTTCTCGGGGATTGGCAGCGCGTAACGAGTTCTCTCACATCATAATATCCTGAAATACGGCCCATTTTGAAACTATTAAAAAGCCGGAAATGTCCGGAAAAGGCCGAAGGTGTACAGAACCCGTTGCACCGTATGCTCGTTGTAGTGGGCGTACCATTTTTCGGGGATTGGCAGCATGCAGCGAGTTCTCACACCTCATAATATCCTGCGATACGACCCATTTTGAAACAACTAAAAAGACGAAACTGGCCGGAAAAGGCCGAATATGTACAAGACAGGATTCTCCGCATGCTCGTTGTATTGGAAGTACCATTCTTCGGGGATTGGCAGCGCGCACCGAGTTCCCTCACATCATAATATCCCACGATACGACCCATTTTGAAACAATTAAAAAGCCGGAAATCTTCGGAAAATGCCGAAGGTGTACAGAACCCGTTGCTCCGTATGCTCGTTGTAATGGAAGGACCATTTTTGGGGGATTGGCAGCGTGCAGCGAGTTCTCACACATCATAATATCCTGCGATACAACCCATTTTGAAACAACTAAAGAGACGAAACTGGCCGGAAAAGGCCGAATATGTACAAGACAGGATTCTCCGCATGCTCGTTGTAATGGATGTACCATTCTTCGGGGATTGGCAGCGCGCAACGAGTTCTCTCACATCATAATATCGCACGATACGACCCATTTTGAAATAATTAAAAAGCCGGAAATGTCCGGAAAATGCCGAAGGTGTACAGAACCCGTTGCTCCGTATGCTCGTTGTAATGGAAGGACCATTTTTGGGGGATTGGCAGCGTGCAGCGAGTTCTCACACCTCATAATATCCTGCGATACGACCCATTTTGAAACTATTAAAAAGCCGAAACTGGCCGGAAAAGGCCGAATATGTACAAGAGAGGATTCTCCGCATGCTCGTTGTAATGGATGTACCATTCTTCGGGGATTGGCAGCGCGCAACGAGTTCTCTCACATCATAATATCGCGCGATACGATCCATTTTGAAATAATTAAAAAGCCGGAAATGTCCGGAAAAGGCCGAAGGTGTACAGAACCCGTTGCTCCGTATGCTCGTTGTAGTGGGCGTACCATTTTTCGGGGATTGGCAGCGTGCAGCGAGTTCTCACACCTCATAATATCCTGCGATACGACTCATTTTGAATCTATTAAAAAGCCGAAACTGGCCGGAAAAGGCCGAATATGTACAAGACAGGATTCTCGTCATGCTCGTTGTAATGGAAGTACCATTCTTCGGGGATTTGCAGCGCGCAACGAGTTCCCTCACATCATAATATCCTGCTATACGGCCCGTTTTTAATCACATAAAATGCCGGAGATGTCCGGAAAAGGCCGAAGGTGTACAGAACCCAATGCTCCGTTTGCTCGTTGTAATGGAAGTACCATTTTTGGGGGGTTGGCAGAGAGCAACTGGTTCTCACACATCATAATATCCTGCGATACGACCCTTTTTGAAACAATTAAAAAGCCGGAAATATCCGGAAAAGGCCGAAGGTGTACAGAACCCGTTGCTCCGTATGCTCGTTGTAATGGAAGGACCATTTTTGGGGGATTGGCAACGCTCAACGCGTTTTTACACATCATAATATCCTGCTATACGGTCCGTTTTTAATCACATAAAATGCCGGAGATGTCCGGAAAAGGCCGAAGGTGTACAGAATCCGATGCTCCGTTTGCTCGTTGTAATGGAAGTACCATTTTTGGGGGGTTGGCAGAGAGCAACTGGTTCTTACACATCGTAATATCCTGATATACGGCCCATTTTGAAACAATTAAAAAGCCGGAAATATCCGGAAAAGGCCGAAGGTGTACAGAACCCGTTGCTCCGTATGCTCGTTGTAGTGGGCGTACCATTTTTCGGGGATTGGCAGCGTGCAGCGAGTTCTCACACCTCATAATATCCTGCGATACGACTCATTTTGAAACTATTAAAAAGCCGAAACTGGCCGGAAAAGGCCGAATATGTACAAGACAGGATTCTCCGCATGCTCGTTGTAATGGATGTACCATTCTTCGGGGATTGGCAGCGCGCAACGAGTTCTCTCACGTCATAATATCCCGCGATACGACCCATTTTGAAACAATTAAAAAGACGAAACTGGCCGGAAAAGGCCGAATATGTACAGGACAGGATTCTCCGCATGCTCGTTGTATTGGAAGTACCATTCTTCGGGGATTGGCAGCGCGCACCGAGTTCCCTCACATCATAATATCTTGCTATACGGCCCGTTTTTAATCACATAAAATGCCGGCGATGTCCGGAAAAGGCCGAAGGTGTACAGAACCCGATGCTCCGTTTGCTCGTTGTAATGGAAGTACCATTTTTGGGGGGTTGGCAGAGAGCAACGAGTTTTCTCACATCATAATATCCTGCGATACGACCCGTTTTGAAACAATAAAATAGCCGGAAATGTCCGGAAAATGCCGAAGGTTTACAGAACCCGTTGCTCCGTATGCTCGTTGTAATGGAAGGACCATTTTTGGGGGATTGGCAGCGTGCAGCGAGTTCTCACACATCATAATATCCTGCGATACGACCCGTTTTTAATCACATAAAATGCCGGAAATGTTCGGAAAAGGCCGAAGGTGTACAGAACCTGATTCTACGTATACTCGTTGTAATGGAAGGACCATTTTTGGGGGATCGGCAACGCTCTACGCGTTTCTACACATCATAATATACTGGTGTACAGAACCTGATGCTCCGTATGCTCGTTGTAAGGGGCGCACCATTTCTCGGGGATTGGCAGCGCGTGACGTGTTCTCTCACATCATAATATCCTGATAAACGGCACATTTTGAAACAATTAAAAAGCCGGAAATGTCCGGAAAAGGCCGAAGGTGTACAGAACCCGTTGCTCCGTATGCTCGTTGTAATGGGCGTACCATTTTTCGGGGATTGGCAGCGTGCAGCGAGTTCTCACACCTCATAATATCCTGCGATACGACTCATTTTGAAACTATTAAAAAGCCGAAACTGGCCGGAAAAGGCCGAATATGTACAAGACAGGATTCTCGTCATGCTCGTTGTAATGGAAGTACCATTCTTCGGGGATTGGCAGCGTGCAGCGAGTTCTCACACCTCATAATATCCTGCGATACGACTCTTTTTGAAACTATTAAAAAGCCGAAACTGGCCGGAAAAGGCCGAATATGTACAAGACAGGATTCTCGTCATGCTCGCTGTAATGGGCGTACCATTCTTCGGGGATTGGCAGCGCGCAACGAGTTCTCTCACATCATAATATCCTGCGATACGACCCGTTTTGAAACAATTAAAAAGCCGGAAATGTCCGGAAAATGCCAAAGGAGTACAGAACCCGTTGCTCCGTATGCTCGTTGTAATGGGCGTACCATTTTTCGGGGATTGGCAGCGTGCATCGAGTTCTCACACCTCATAATATCCTGCGATACGACCTATTTTGAAACTATTAAAAAGCCGAAACTGGCCGGAAAAGGCCGAATATGTACAAGACAGGATTCTCGTCATGCTCGTTGTAATGGAAGTACCATTCTTCGGGGATTTGTAGCGCGCAACGAGTTCCCTCACATCATAATATCCTGCTATACGGCCAGTTTTTAATCACATAAAATGCCGGAGATGTCCGGAAAAGGCCGAAGGCGTACAGAACCCAATGCTCCGTTTGCTCGTTGTAATGGAAGTACCATTTTTGGGGGTTGGCAGAGAGCAACTGGTTCTTACGCATCATAATATCCTGATATACGGCCCATTTTGAAACAATTAAAAATCCGGAAATGTCCGGAAAAGGCCGAAGGTGTACAGAACCCGTTGCTCCGTATGCTCGTTGTAATGGAAGGACCATTTTTGGGGGATCGGCACCGCTCAACGCGTTTTTACACATCATAATATACTTGTGTACAGAACCTGATGCTCCGTATGCTCGTTGTAAGGGGCGTACCATTTCTCGGGGATTGGCAGCGCGTAACGTGTTCTCTCACATCATAATATCCTGATAAACGGCACATTTTGAAACAATTAAAAAGCCGGAAATGTCCGGAAAAGGCCGAAGGTGTACAGAACCCGTTGCTCCGTATGCTCGTTGTAATGGGCGTAACATTCTTCGGGGATTGGCAGCGCGCAACGAGTTCTCTCACATCATAATATCCTGCTATACGGCCCGTTTTTAATCACATAAAATGCCGGAGATGTCCGGAAAAGGCCGAAGGTGTACAGAACCCGATGCCCCGTTTGCTCGTTGTAATGGAAGTACCATTTTTCGGGGATGGGCAGCGTGCAGCGAGTTCTCACACCTCATAATATCCTGCGAAACGACTCATTTTGAAACTATTAAAAAGCCGAAACGTGCCGGAAAAGGCCGAATATGTACAAGACAGGATTCTCCGCACGCTCGTTGTAATGGAAGTACCATTCTTCGGGGATAGGCAGCGCGCAACGAGTTCTCTCACATCATAATATCCTGATATACGGCCCATTTTGAAACAATTAAAAAGCCGGAAATGTCCGGAAAAGGCCGAAGGTGTACAGAAACCGTTGCTCCGTATGCTCGTTGTAATGGGCGTACCATTTTTCGGGGATTGGAAGCGTGCAGCGAGATCTCACACATCATAATATCGTGCGATACGACCCTTTTTGAAACAATTAAAAAGCCGGAAATATCCGGAAAAGGCCGAAGGTGTACAGAACCCGTTGCTCCGTATGCTCGTTGTAATGGGCGTACCATTTTTCGGGGATTGGCAGCGTGCAGCGAGTTCTCACACCTCATAATATCCTGCGATACGACTCATTTTGAAACTATAAAAAGCCGAAACTGGCCGGAAAAGGCCGAATATGTACAAGACAGGATTCTCGTCATGCTCGTTGTAATGGAAGTACCATTCTTCGGGGATTGGCAGCGTGCAGCGAGTTCTCACACCTCATAATATCCTGCGATACGACTCTTTTTGAAACTATTAAAAAGCCGAAACTGGCCGGAAAAGGCCGAATATGTACAAGACAGGATTCTCGTCATGCTCGCTGTAATGGGCGTACCATTCTTCGGGGATTGGCAGCGCGCAACGAGTTCTCTCACATCATAATATCCTGCGATACGACCCATTTTGAAACAATTAAAAAGCCGGAAATGTCCGGAAAATGCCAAAGGAGTACAGAACCCGTTGCTCCGTATGCTCGTTGTAATGGGCGTACCATTTTTCGGGGATTGGTAGCGTGCAGCGAGTTCTCACACCTCATAATATCCTGCGATACGACCTATTTTGAAACTATTAAAAAGCCGAAACTGGCCGGAAAAGGCCGAATATGTACAAGACAGGATTCTCGTCATGCTCGTTGTAATGGAAGTACCATTCTTCGGGGATTTGTAGCGCGCAACGAGTTCCCTCACATCATAATATCCTGCTATACGGCCAGTTTTTAATCACATAAAATGCCGGAGATGTCCGGAAAAGGCCGAAGGCGTACAGAACCCAATGCTCCGTTTGCTCGTTGTAATGGAAGTACCATTTTTGGGGGTTGGCAGAGAGCAACTGGTTCTTACGCATCATAATATCCTGATATACGGCCCATTTTGAAACAATTAAAAAGCCGGAAATGTCCGGAAAAGGCCGAAGGTGTACAGAACCCGTTGCTCCGTATGCTCGTTGTAATGGGCGTACCATTTTTCGGGGATTGGCAGCGTGCAGCGAGATCTCACACATCATAATATCCTGCGATACGACCCTTTTTGAAACAATTAAAAAGCCGGAAATATCCGGAAAAGGCCGAAGGTGTACAGAACCCGTTGCTCCGTATGCTCGTTGTAATGGAAGGACCATTTTTGGGGGATCGGCACCGCTCAACGCGTTTTTACACATCATAATATACTTGTGTACAGAACCTGATGCTCCGTATGCTCGTTGTAAGGGGCGTACCATTTCTCGGGGATTGGCAGCGCGTAACGTGTTCTCTCACATCATAATATCCTGATAAACGGCACATTTTGAAACAATTAAAAAGCCGGAAATGTCCGGAAAAGGCCGAAGGTGTACAGAACCCGTTGCTCCGTATGCTCGTTGTAATGGGCGTACCATTCTTCGGGGATTGGCAGCGCGCAACGAGTTCTCTCACATCATAATATCCTGCTATACGGCCCGTTTTTAATCACATAAAATGCCGGAGATGTCCGGAAAAGGCCGAAGGTGTACAGAACCCGATGCCCCGTTTGCTCGTTGTAATGGAAGTACCATTTTTCGGGGATGGGCAGCGTGCAGCGAGTTCTCACACCTCATAATATCCTGCGAAACGACTCATTTTGAAACTATTAAAAAGCCGGAAATGTCCGGAAAAGGCCGAAGGTGTACAGAACCCGTAGCTCCGTATGCTGGTTGTAGTGGGCGTACCATTTTTCGTGGATTGGCAGCGTGCAGCGAGCTCTCACACCTCATAATATCCTGCGATACGACTCATTTTGAAACTATTAAAAAGCCGAAACTGGCCGGAAAAGGCCGAATATGTACAAGACAGGATTCTCGTCATGCTCGTTGTAATGGAAGTACCATTCTTCGGGGATTTGCAGCGCGCAACGAGTTCCCTCACATCATAATATCCTGCTATACGGCCCGTTTTTAATCACATAAAATGCCGGCGATGTCCGGAAATGGCCGTAGGTGTACAGAACCCGATGCTCCGTTTGCTCGTTGTAATGGAAGTACCATTTTTGGGGGGTTGGCAGAGAGCAACGAGTTTTCTCACATCATAATATCCTGCGATACGACCCGTTTTGAAACAATAAAATAGCCGGAAATGTCCGGAAATTGCCGAAGGTGTACAGAACCCGTTGCTCCGTATGCTCGTTGTAATGGAAGGACCATTTTTGGGGGATTGGCAGCGTGCAGCGAGTTCTCACACCTCATAATATCCTGCGATACGACTCATTTTGAAACTATTAAAAAGCCGAAACTGGCCGGAAAAGGCCGAATATGTACAAGACAGGATTCTCCGCATGCTCGTTGTAATGGATGTACCATTCTTCGGGGATTGGCAGCGCGCAACGAGTTCTCTCACGTCATAATATCCCGCGATACGACCCATTTTGAAACAATTAAAAAGACGAAACTGGCCGGAAAAGGCCGAATATGTACAGGACAGGATTCTCCGCATGCTCGTTGTATTGGAAGTACCATTCTTCGGGGATTGGCAGCGCGCACCGAGTTCCCTCACATCATAATATCTTGCTATACGGCCCGTTTTTAATCACATAAAATGCCGGCGATGTCCGGAAAAGGCCGAAGGTGTACAGAACCCGATGCTCCGTTTGCTCGTTGTAATGGAAGTACCATTTTTGGGGGGTTGGCAGAGAGCAACGAGTTTTCTCACATCATAATATCCTGCGATACGACCCGTTTTGAAAACAATAAAATAGCCGGAAATGTCCGGAAAATGCCGAAGGTTTACAGAACCCGTTGCTCCGTATGCTCGTTGTAATGGAAGGACCATTTTTGGGGGATTGGCAGCGTGCAGCGAGTTCTCACACATCATAATATCCTGCGATACGACCCGTTTTTAATCACATAAAATGCCGGAAATGTTCGGAAAAGGCCGAAGGTGTACAGAACCTGATTCTACGTATACTCGTTGTAATGGAAGGACCATTTTTGGGGGATCGGCAACGCTCTACGCGTTTCTACACATCATAATATACTGGTGTACAGAACCTGATGCTCCGTATGCTCGTTGTAAGGGGCGCACCATTTCTCGGGGATTGGCAGCGCGTGACGTGTTCTCTCACATCATAATATCCTGATAAACGGCACATTTTGAAACAATTAAAAAGCCGGAAATGTCCGGAAAAGGCCGAAGGTGTACAGAACCCGTTGCTCCGTATGCTCGTTGTAATGGGCGTACCATTTTTCGGGGATTGGCAGCGTGCAGCGAGTTCTCACACCTCATAATATCCTGCGATACGACTCATTTTGAAACTATTAAAAAGCCGAAACTGGCCGGAAAAGGCCGAATATGTACAAGACAGGATTCTCGTCATGCTCGTTGTAATGGAAGTACCATTCTTCGGGGATTGGCAGCGTGCAGCGAGTTCTCACACCTCATAATATCCTGCGATACGACTCTTTTTGAAACTATTAAAAAGCCGAAACTGGCCGGAAAAGGCCGAATATGTACAAGACAGGATTCTCGTCATGCTCGCTGTAATGGGCGTACCATTCTTCGGGGATTGGCAGCGCGCAACGAGTTCTCTCACATCATAATATCCTGCGATACGACCCATTTTGAAACAATTAAAAAGCCGGAAATGTCCGGAAAATGCCAAAGGAGTACAGAACCCGTTGCTCCGTATGCTCGTTGTAATGGGCGTACCATTTTTCGGGGATTGGCAGCGTGCATCGAGTTCTCACACCTCATAATATCCTGCGATACGACCTATTTTGAAACTATTAAAAAGCCGAAACTGGCCGGAAAAGGCCGAATATGTACAAGACAGGATTCTCGTCATGCTCGTTGTAATGGAAGTACCATTCTTCGGGGATTTGTAGCGCGCAACGAGTTCCCTCACATCATAATATCCTGCTATACGGCCAGTTTTTAATCACATAAAATGCCGGAGATGTCCGGAAAAGGCCGAAGGCGTACAGAACCCAATGCTCCGTTTGCTCGTTGTAATGGAAGTACCATTTTTGGGGGTTGGCAGAGAGCAACTGGTTCTTACGCATCATAATATCCTGATATACGGCCCATTTTGAAACAATTAAAAAGCCGGAAATGTCCGGAAAAGGCCGAAGGTGTACAGAACCCGTTGCTCCGTATGCTCGTTGTAATGGAAGGACCATTTTTGGGGGATCGGCACCGCTCAACGCGTTTTTACACATCATAATATACTTGTGTACAGAACCTGATGCTCCGTATGCTCGTTGTAAGGGGCGTACCATTTCTCGGGGATTGGCAGCGCGTAACGTGTTCTCTCACATCATAATATCCTGATAAACGGCACATTTTGAAACAATTAAAAAGCCGGAAATGTCCGGAAAAGGCCGAAGGTGTACAGAACCCGTTGCTCCGTATGCTCGTTGTAATGGGCGTAACATTCTTCGGGGATTGGCAGCGCGCAACGAGTTCTCTCACATCATAATATCCTGCGATACGACCCATTTTGAAACAATTAAAAAGCCGGAAATGTCCGGAAAATGCCAAAGGAGTACAGAACCCGTTGCTCCGTATGCTCGTTGTAATGGGCGTACCATTTTTCGGGGATTGGCAGCGTGCATCGAGTTCTCACACCTCATAATATCCTGCGATACGACCTATTTTGAAACTATAAAAAAGCCGAAACTGGCCGGAAAAGGCCGAATATGTACAAGACAGGATTCTCGTCATGCTCGTTGTAATGGAAGTACCATTCTTCGGGGATTTGTAGCGCGCAACGAGTTCCCTCACATCATAATATCCTGCTATACGGCCAGTTTTTAATCACATAAAATGCCGGAGATGTCCGGAAAAGGCCGAAGGCGTACAGAACCCAATGCTCCGTTTGCTCGTTGTAATGGAAGTACCATTTTTGGGGGTTGGCAGAGAGCAACTGGTTCTTACGCATCATAATATCCTGATATACGGCCCATTTTGAAACAATTAAAAAGCCGGAAATGTCCGGAAAAGGCCGAAGGTGTACAGAACCCGTTGCTCCGTATGCTCGTTGTAATGGAAGGACCATTTTTGGGGGATCGGCACCGCTCAACGCGTTTTTACACATCATAATATACTTGTGTACAGAACCTGATGCTCCGTATGCTCGTTGTAAGGGGCGTACCATTTCTCGGGGATTGGCAGCGCGTAACGTGTTCTCTCACATCATAATATCCTGATAAACGGCACATTTTGAAACAATTAAAAAGCCGGAAATGTCCGGAAAAGGCCGAAGGTGTACAGAACCCGTTGCTCCGTATGCTCGTTGTAATGGGCGTAACATTCTTCGGGGATTGGCAGCGCGCAACGAGTTCTCTCACATCATAATATCCTGCTATACGGCCCGTTTTTAATCACATAAAATGCCGGAGATGTCCGGAAAAGGCCGAAGGTGTACAGAACCCGATGCCCCGTTTGCTCGTTGTAATGGAAGTACCATTTTTCGGGGATGGGCAGCGTGCGGCGAGTTCTCACACCTCATAATATCCTGCGAAACGACTCATTTTGAAACTATTAAAAAGCCGAAACGTGCCGGAAAAGGCCGAATATGTACAAGACAGGATTCTCCGCACGCTCGTTGTAATGGAAGTACCATTCTTCGGGGATAGGCAGCGCGCAACGAGTTCTCTCACATCATAATATCCTGATATACGGCCCATTTTGAAACAATTAAAAAGCCGGAAATGTCCGGAAAAGGCCGAAGGTGTACAGAACCCGTTGCTCCGTATGCTCGTTGTAATGGGCGTACCATTTTTCGGGGATTGGAAGCGTGCAGCGAGATCTCACACATCATAATATCGTGCGATACGACCCTTTTTGAAACAATTAAAAAGCCGGAAATATCCGGAAAAGGCCGAAGGTGTACAGAACCCGTTGCTCCGTATGCTCGTTGTAATGGGCGTACCATTTTTCGGGGATTGGCAGCGTGCAGCGAGTTCTCACACCTCATAATATCCTGCGATACGACTCATTTTGAAACTATAAAAAGCCGAAACTGGCCGGAAAAGGCCGAATATGTACAAGACAGGATTCTCGTCATGCTCGTTGTAATGGAAGTACCATTCTTCGGGGATTGGCAGCGTGCAGCGAGTTCTCACACCTCATAATATCCTGCGATACGACTCTTTTTGAAACTATTAAAAAGCCGAAACTGGCCGGAAAAGGCCGAATATGTACAAGACAGGATTCTCGTCATGCTCGCTGTAATGGGCGTACCATTCTTCGGGGATTGGCAGCGCGCAACGAGTTCTCTCACATCATAATATCCTGCGATACGACCCATTTTGAAACAATTAAAAAGCCGGAAATGTCCGGAAAATGCCAAAGGAGTACAGAACCCGTTGCTCCGTATGCTCGTTGTAATGGGCGTACCATTTTTCGGGGATTGGCAGCGTGCAGCGAGTTCTCACACCTCATAATATCCTGCGATACGACCTATTTTGAAACTATTAAAAAGCCGAAACTGGCCGGAAAAGGCCGAATATGTACAAGACAGGATTCTCGTCATGCTCGTTGTAATGGAAGTACCATTCTTCGGGGATTTGTAGCGCGCAACGAGTTCCCTCACATCATAATATCCTGCTATACGGCCAGTTTTTAATCACATAAAATGCCGGAGATGTCCGGAAAAGGCCGAAGGCGTACAGAACCCAATGCTCCGTTTGCTCGTTGTAATGGAAGTACCATTTTTGGGGGTTGGCAGAGAGCAACTGGTTCTTACGCATCATAATATCCTGATATACGGCCCATTTTGAAACAATTAAAAAGCCGGAAATGTCCGGAAAAGGCCGAAGGTGTACAGAACCCGTTGCTCCGTATGCTCGTTGTAATGGGCGTACCATTTTTCGGGGATTGGCAGCGTGCAGCGAGATCTCACACATCATAATATCCTGCGATACGACCCTTTTTGAAACAATTAAAAAGCCGGAAATATCCGGAAAAGGCCGAAGGTGTACAGAACCCGTTGCTCCGTATGCTCGTTGTAATGGAAGGACCATTTTTGGGGGATCGGCACCGCTCAACGCGTTTTTACACATCATAATATACTTGTGTACAGAACCTGATGCTCCGTATGCTCGTTGTAAGGGGCGTACCATTTCTCGGGGATTGGCAGCGCGTAACGTGTTCTCTCACATCATAATATCCTGATAAACGGCACATTTTGAAACAATTAAAAAGCCGGAAATGTCCGGAAAAGGCCGAAGGTGTACAGAACCCGTTGCTCCGTATGCTCGTTGTAATGGGCGTACCATTCTTCGGGGATTGGCAGCGCGCAACGAGTTCTCTCACATCATAATATCCTGCTATACGGCCCGTTTTTAATCACATAAAATGCCGGAGATGTCCGGAAAAGGCCGAAGGTGTACAGAACCCGATGCCCCGTTTGCTCGTTGTAATGGAAGTACCATTTTTCGGGGATGGGCAGCGTGCAGCGAGTTCTCACACCTCATAATATCCTGCGAAACGACTCATTTTGAAACTATTAAAAAGCCGGAAATGTCCGGAAAAGGCCGAAGGTGTACAGAACCCGTAGCTCCGTATGCTGGTTGTAGTGGGCGTACCATTTTTCGTGGATTGGCAGCGTGCAGCGAGCTCTCACACCTCATAATATCCTGCGATACGACTCATTTTGAAACTATTAAAAAGCCGAAACTGGCCGGAAAAGGCCGAATATGTACAAGACAGGATTCTCGTCATGCTCGTTGTAATGGAAGTACCATTCTTCGGGGATTTGCAGCGCGCAACGAGTTCCCTCACATCATAATATCCTGCTATACGGCCCGTTTTTAATCACATAAAATGCCGGCGATGTCCGGAAATGGCCGTAGGTGTACAGAACCCGATGCTCCGTTTGCTCGTTGTAATGGAAGTACCATTTTTGGGGGGTTGGCAGAGAGCAACGAGTTTTCTCACATCATAATATCCTGCGATACGACCCGTTTTGAAACAATAAAATAGCCGGAAATGTCCGGAAATTGCCGAAGGTGTACAGAACCCGTTGCTCCGTATGCTCGTTGTAATGGAAGGACCATTTTTGGGGGATTGGCAGCGTGCAGCGAGTTCTCACACCTCATAATATCCTGCGATACGACTCATTTTGAAACTATTAAAAAGCCGAAACTGGCCGGAAAAGGCCGAATATGTACAAGACAGGATTCTCCGCATGCTCGTTGTAATGGATGTACCATTCTTCGGGGATTGGCAGCGCGCAACGAGTTCTCTCACGTCATAATATCCCGCGATACGACCCATTTTGAAACAATTAAAAAGACGAAACTGGCCGGAAAAGGCCGAATATGTACAGGACAGGATTCTCCGCATGCTCGTTGTATTGGAAGTACCATTCTTCGGGGATTGGCAGCGCGCACCGAGTTCCCTCACATCATAATATCTTGCTATACGGCCCGTTTTTAATCACATAAAATGCCGGCGATGTCCGGAAAAGGCCGAAGGTGTACAGAACCCGATGCTCCGTTTGCTCGTTGTAATGGAAGTACCATTTTTGGGGGGTTGGCAGAGAGCAACGAGTTTTCTCACATCATAATATCCTGCGATACGACCCGTTTTGAAAACAATAAAATAGCCGGAAATGTCCGGAAAATGCCGAAGGTTTACAGAACCCGTTGCTCCGTATGCTCGTTGTAATGGAAGGACCATTTTTGGGGGATTGGCAGCGTGCAGCGAGTTCTCACACATCATAATATCCTGCGATACGACCCGTTTTTAATCACATAAAATGCCGGAAATGTTCGGAAAAGGCCGAAGGTGTACAGAACCTGATTCTACGTATACTCGTTGTAATGGAAGGACCATTTTTGGGGGATCGGCAACGCTCTACGCGTTTCTACACATCATAATATACTGGTGTACAGAACCTGATGCTCCGTATGCTCGTTGTAAGGGGCGCACCATTTCTCGGGGATTGGCAGCGCGTGACGTGTTCTCTCACATCATAATATCCTGATAAACGGCACATTTTGAAACAATTAAAAAGCCGGAAATGTCCGGAAAAGGCCGAAGGTGTACAGAACCCGTTGCTCCGTATGCTCGTTGTAATGGGCGTACCATTTTTCGGGGATTGGCAGCGTGCAGCGAGTTCTCACACCTCATAATATCCTGCGATACGACTCATTTTGAAACTATTAAAAAGCCGAAACTGGCCGGAAAAGGCCTAATATGTACAAGACAGGATTCTCGTCATGCTCGTTGTAATGGAAGTACCATTCTTCGGGGATTGGCAGCGTGCAGCGAGTTCTCACACCTCATAATATCCTGCGATACGACTCTTTTTGAAACTATTAAAAAGCCGAAACTGGCCGGAAAAGGCCGAATATGTACAAGACAGGATTCTCGTCATGCTCGCTGTAATGGGCGTACCATTCTTCGGGGATTGGCAGCGCGCAACGAGTTCTCTCACATCATAATATCCTGCGATACGACCCATTTTGAAACAATTAAAAAGCCGGAAATGTCCGGAAAATGCCAAAGGAGTACAGAACCCGTTGCTCCGTATGCTCGTTGTAATGGGCGTACCATTTTTCGGGGATTGGCAGCGTGCATCGAGTTCTCACACCTCATAATATCCTGCGATACGACCTATTTTGAAACTATTAAAAAGCCGAAACTGGCCGGAAAAGGCCGAATATGTACAAGACAGGATTCTCGTCATGCTCGTTGTAATGGAAGTACCATTCTTCGGGGATTTGTAGCGCGCAACGAGTTCCCTCACATCATAATATCCTGCTATACGGCCAGTTTTTAATCACATAAAATGCCGGAGATGTCCGGAAAAGGCCGAAGGCGTACAGAACCCAATGCTCCGTTTGCTCGTTGTAATGGAAGTACCATTTTTGGGGGTTGGCAGAGAGCAACTGGTTCTTACGCATCATAATATCCTGATATACGGCCCATTTTGAAACAATTAAAAAGCCGGAAATGTCCGGAAAAGGCCGAAGGTGTACAGAACCCGTTGCTCCGTATGCTCGTTGTAATGGAAGGACCATTTTTGGGGGATCGGCACCGCTCAACGCGTTTTTACACATCATAATATACTTGTGTACAGAACCTGATGCTCCGTATGCTCGTTGTAAGGGGCGTACCATTTCTCGGGGATTGGCAGCGCGTAACGTGTTCTCTCACATCATAATATCCTGATAAACGGCACATTTTGAAACAATTAAAAAGCCGGAAATGTCCGGAAAAGGCCGAAGGTGTACAGAACCCGTTGCTCCGTATGCTCGTTGTAATGGGCGTAACATTCTTCGGGGATTGGCAGCGCGCAACGAGTTCTCTCACATCATAATATCCTGCTATACGGCCCGTTTTTAATCACATAAAATGCCGGAGATGTCCGGAAAAGGCCGAAGGTGTACAGAACCCGATGCCCCGTTTGCTCGTTGTAATGGAAGTACCATTTTTCGGGGATGGGCAGCGTGCAGCGAGTTCTCACACCTCATAATATCCTGCGAAACGACTCATTTTGAAACTATTAAAAAGCCGAAACGTGCCGGAAAAGGCCGAATATGTACAAGACAGGATTCTCCGCACGCTCGTTGTAATGGAAGTACCATTCTTCGGGGATAGGCAGCGCGCAACGAGTTCTCTCACATCATAATATCCTGATATACGGCCCATTTTGAAACAATTAAAAAGCCGGAAATGTCCGGAAAAGGCCGAAGGTGTACAGAACCCGTTGCTCCGTATGCTCGTTGTAATGGGCGTACCATTTTTCGGGGATTGGAAGCGTGCAGCGAGATCTCACACATCATAATATCGTGCGATACGACCCTTTTTGAAACAATTAAAAAGCCGGAAATATCCGGAAAAGGCCGAAGGTGTACAGAACCCGTTGCTCCGTATGCTCGTTGTAATGGGCGTACCATTTTTCGGGGATTGGCAGCGTGCAGCGAGTTCTCACACCTCATAATATCCTGCGATACGACTCATTTTGAAACTATTAAAAAGCCGAAACTGGCCGGAAAAGGCCGAATATGTACAAGACAGGATTCTCGTCATGCTCGTTGTAATGGAAGTACCATTCTTCGGGGATTGGCAGCGTGCAGCGAGTTCTCACACCTCATAATATCCTGCGATACGACTCTTTTTGAAACTATTAAAAAGCCGAAACTGGCCGGAAAAGGCCGAATATGTACAAGACAGGATTCTCGTCATGCTCGCTGTAATGGGCGTACCATTCTTCGGGGATTGGCAGCGCGCAACGAGTTCTCTCACATCATAATATCCTGCGATACGACCCATTTTGAAACAATTAAAAAGCCGGAAATGTCCGGAAAAGGCCGAAGGTGTACAGAACCCGTTGCTCCGTATGCTCGTTGTAATGGGCGTACCATTTTTCGGGGATTGGCAGCGTGCAGCGAGTTCTCACACCTCATAATATCCTGCGATACGACTCATTTTGAAACTATTAAAAAGCCGAAACTGGCCGGAAAAGGCCTAATATGTACAAGACAGGATTCTCGTCATGCTCGTTGTAATGGAAGTACCATTCTTCGGGGATTGGCAGCGTGCAGCGAGTTCTCACACCTCATAATATCCTGCGATACGACTCTTTTTGAAACTATTAAAAAGCCGAAACTGGCCGGAAAAGGCCGAATATGTACAAGACAGGATTCTCGTCATGCTCGCTGTAATGGGCGTACCATTCTTCGGGGATTGGCAGCGCGCAACGAGTTCTCTCACATCATAATATCCTGCGATACGACCCATTTTGAAACAATTAAAAAGCCGGAAATGTCCGGAAAATGCCAAAGGAGTACAGAACCCGTTGCTCCGTATGCTCGTTGTAATGGGCGTACCATTTTTCGGGGATTGGCAGCGTGCATCGAGTTCTCACACCTCATAATATCCTGCGATACGACCTATTTTGAAACTATTAAAAAGCCGAAACTGGCCGGAAAAGGCCGAATATGTACAAGACAGGATTCTCGTCATGCTCGTTGTAATGGAAGTACCATTCTTCGGGGATTTGTAGCGCGCAACGAGTTCCCTCACATCATAATATCCTGCTATACGGCCAGTTTTTAATCACATAAAATGCCGGAGATGTCCGGAAAAGGCCGAAGGCGTACAGAACCCAATGCTCCGTTTGCTCGTTGTAATGGAAGTACCATTTTTGGGGGTTGGCAGAGAGCAACTGGTTCTTACGCATCATAATATCCTGATATACGGCCCATTTTGAAACAATTAAAAAGCCGGAAATGTCCGGAAAAGGCCGAAGGTGTACAGAACCCGTTGCTCCGTATGCTCGTTGTAATGGAAGGACCATTTTTGGGGGATCGGCACCGCTCAACGCGTTTTTACACATCATAATATACTTGTGTACAGAACCTGATGCTCCGTATGCTCGTTGTAAGGGGCGTACCATTTCTCGGGGATTGGCAGCGCGTAACGTGTTCTCTCACATCATAATATCCTGATAAACGGCACATTTTGAAACAATTAAAAAGCCGGAAATGTCCGGAAAAGGCCGAAGGTGTACAGAACCCGTTGCTCCGTATGCTCGTTGTAATGGGCGTAACATTCTTCGGGGATTGGCAGCGCGCAACGAGTTCTCTCACATCATAATATCCTGCTATACGGCCCGTTTTTAATCACATAAAATGCCGGAGATGTCCGGAAAAGGCCGAAGGTGTACAGAACCCGATGCCCCGTTTGCTCGTTGTAATGGAAGTACCATTTTTCGGGGATGGGCAGCGTGCAGCGAGTTCTCACACCTCATAATATCCTGCGAAACGACTCATTTTGAAACTATTAAAAAGCCGAAACGTGCCGGAAAAGGCCGAATATGTACAAGACAGGATTCTCCGCACGCTCGTTGTAATGGAAGTACCATTCTTCGGGGATAGGCAGCGCGCAACGAGTTCTCTCACATCATAATATCCTGATATACGGCCCATTTTGAAACAATTAAAAAGCCGGAAATGTCCGGAAAAGGCCGAAGGTGTACAGAACCCGTTGCTCCGTATGCTCGTTGTAATGGGCGTACCATTTTTCGGGGATTGGAAGCGTGCAGCGAGATCTCACACATCATAATATCGTGCGATACGACCCTTTTTGAAACAATTAAAAAGCCGGAAATATCCGGAAAAGGCCGAAGGTGTACAGAACCCGTTGCTCCGTATGCTCGTTGTAATGGGCGTACCATTTTTCGGGGATTGGCAGCGTGCAGCGAGTTCTCACACCTCATAATATCCTGCGATACGACTCATTTTGAAACTATTAAAAAGCCGAAACTGGCCGGAAAAGGCCGAATATGTACAAGACAGGATTCTCGTCATGCTCGTTGTAATGGAAGTACCATTCTTCGGGGATTGGCAGCGTGCAGCGAGTTCTCACACCTCATAATATCCTGCGATACGACTCTTTTTGAAACTATTAAAAAGCCGAAACTGGCCGGAAAAGGCCGAATATGTACAAGACAGGATTCTCGTCATGCTCGCTGTAATGGGCGTACCATTCTTCGGGGATTGGCAGCGCGCAACGAGTTCTCTCACATCATAATATCCTGCGATACGACCCATTTTGAAACAATTAAAAAGCCGGAAATGTCCGGAAAATGCCAAAGGAGTACAGAACCCGTTGCTCCGTATGCTCGTTGTAATGGGCGTACCATTTTTCGGGGATTGGCAGCGTGCAGCGAGTTCTCACACCTCATAATATCCTGCGATACGACCTATTTTGAAACTATTAAAAAGCCGAAACTGGCCGGAAAAGGCCGAATATGTACAAGACAGGATTCTCGTCATGCTCGTTGTAATGGAAGTACCATTCTTCGGGGATTTGTAGCGCGCAACGAGTTCCCTCACATCATAATATCCTGCTATACGGCCAGTTTTTAATCACATAAAATGCCGGAGATGTCCGGAAAAGGCCGAAGGCGTACAGAACCCAATGCTCCGTTTGCTCGTTGTAATGGAAGTACCATTTTTGGGGGTTGGCAGAGAGCAACTGGTTCTTACGCATCATAATATCCTGATATACGGCCCATTTTGAAACAATTAAAAAGCCGGAAATGTCCGGAAAAGGCCGAAGGTGTACAGAACCCGTTGCTCCGTATGCTCGTTGTAATGGGCGTACCATTTTTCGGGGATTGGCAGCGTGCAGCGAGATCTCACACATCATAATATCCTGCGATACGACCCTTTTTGAAACAATTAAAAAGCCGGAAATATCCGGAAAAGGCCGAAGGTGTACAGAACCCGTTGCTCCGTATGCTCGTTGTAATGGAAGGACCATTTTTGGGGGATCGGCACCGCTCAACGCGTTTTTACACATCATAATATACTTGTGTACAGAACCTGATGCTCCGTATGCTCGTTGTAAGGGGCGTACCATTTCTCGGGGATTGGCAGCGCGTAACGTGTTCTCTCACATCATAATATCCTGATAAACGGCACATTTTGAAACAATTAAAAAGCCGGAAATGTCCGGAAAAGGCCGAAGGTGTACAGAACCCGTTGCTCCGTATGCTCGTTGTAATGGGCGTACCATTCTTCGGGGATTGGCAGCGCGCAACGAGTTCTCTCACATCATAATATCCTGCTATACGGCCCGTTTTTAATCACATAAAATGCCGGAGATGTCCGGAAAAGGCCGAAGGTGTACAGAACCCGATGCCCCGTTTGCTCGTTGTAATGGAAGTACCATTTTTCGGGGATGGGCAGCGTGCAGCGAGTTCTCACACCTCATAATATCCTGCGAAACGACTCATTTTGAAACTATTAAAAAGCCGGAAATGTCCGGAAAAGGCCGAAGGTGTACAGAACCCGTAGCTCCGTATGCTGGTTGTAGTGGGCGTACCATTTTTCGTGGATTGGCAGCGTGCAGCGAGCTCTCACACCTCATAATATCCTGCGATACGACTCATTTTGAAACTATTAAAAAGCCGAAACTGGCCGGAAAAGGCCGAATATGTACAAGACAGGATTCTCGTCATGCTCGTTGTAATGGAAGTACCATTCTTCGGGGATTTGCAGCGCGCAACGAGTTCCCTCACATCATAATATCCTGCTATACGGCCCGTTTTTAATCACATAAAATGCCGGCGATGTCCGGAAATGGCCGTAGGTGTACAGAACCCGATGCTCCGTTTGCTCGTTGTAATGGAAGTACCATTTTTGGGGGGTTGGCAGAGAGCAACGAGTTTTCTCACATCATAATATCCTGCGATACGACCCGTTTTGAAACAATAAAATAGCCGGAAATGTCCGGAAATTGCCGAAGGTGTACAGAACCCGTTGCTCCGTATGCTCGTTGTAATGGAAGGACCATTTTTGGGGGATTGGCAGCGTGCAGCGAGTTCTCACACATCATAATATCCTGCGATACGACCCGTTTTTAATCACATAAAATGCCGGAAATGTTCGGAAAAGGCCGAAGGTGTACAGAACCTGATGCTACGTATACTCGTTGTAAGGGGTGTTCCATTTCTCGGGGATTGGCTGCGCGTAACGAGTTCGCTCACATCATAATATCCTGATATACGGCCCATTTTGAAACAATTAAAAAGCCGGAAATTTCCGGAAAAGGCCGAAGGTATACAGAACCCGATGCTCAGTATGCTCGTTGTAGTGGGCGTACCATTTTTCGGGGATTGGCAGCGTGCAGCGAGTTCTCTCACCTCATAATATCCTGCGAAACAACTCATTTTGAAACTATTAAAAAGCCGAAACTTGCCGGAAAAGGCCGAATATGTACAAGACAGTATTCTCCGCATGCTCGTTGTATTGGAAGTACCATTCTTCGGGGAATGGCAGCGCGCAACGAGTTCTCTCACATCATAATATCCTGATATACGGCCCATTTTGAAACAATTAAAAAGCCGGAAATGTCCGGAAAAGGCCGAAGTTGTACAGAACCCGTTGCTACCTTTGCTTGTTGTAATGGAAGTACCATTTTTGGGGGGGTTGGCAGAGAGCAACTGGTTCTTACACGTCATAATATCCTGATATACGGCCCATTTTGAAGCAATTAAAAAGCCGGAAATGTCCGGAAAAGGCCGAAGGTGTACAGAACCCGTTGCTCCGTATGCTCGTTGTAGTGGGCGTACCATTTTTCGGGGATTGGCAGCGTGCAGCGAGTTCTCACACCTCATAATATCCTGCGATACGACTCATTTTGAAACTATTAAAAAGCCGAAACTGGCCGGAAAAGGCCGAATATGTACAAGACAGGATTCTCGTCATGCTCGTTGTAATGGAAGTACCATTCTTCGGGGATTTGCAGCGCGCAACGAGTTCCCTCACATCATAATATCCTGCTATACGGCCCGTTTTTAATCACATAAAATGCCGGAGATGTCCGGAAAAGGCCGAAGGTGTACGGAACCCGTTGCTCCGTATGCTCGTTGTAATGGGCGTACCATTTTGCGGGGTTTGGCAGCGTGCAGCGAGATCTCACACATCATAATATCCTGCGATACGACCCTTTTCGAAACAATTAAAAAGCCTGAAATATCCGGAAAAGGCCGAAGGTGTACAGAACCCGTTGCTCCGTATGCTCGTTGTAATGGAAGGACCATTTTTGGGGGATTGGCAACGCTCAACGCGTTTTTACACATCATAATATACTGCTATTCGGCCCATTTTTGATCACTTAAAATGACGGAAATGTCCGGAAAACGCCGAAGGTGTACAGAACCTGATGCTCCGTATGCTCGTTGTAACAGGCGTACCATTTCTCGGGGATTGGCAGCGCGTAACGAGTTCTCTCACATCATAATATCCTGCGATACGACCCATTTTGAAACAATTAAAAAGCCGGAAATGTCCGGAAAATGCCAAAGGTGTACAGAACCCGTTGCTCCGTATGCTCGTTGTAATGGGCGTACCATTTTTCGGGGATTGGCAGCGTGCAGCGAGTTCTCACACATCATAATATCCTGCGATACGACCCGTTTTTAATCACATAAAATGCCGGAAATGTATGGAAAAGGCCGAAGGTGTACAGAACCTGATGCTACGTATACTTGTTGTAAGGGGCGTACCATTTCTCGGGGATTGGCAGCGCGCAACGAGTTCTCACACCTCATAATATCCTGCGATATACCCATTTTGAAACTATTAAAAAGCCGAAACTGGCCGGAAAAGGCCGAATATGTACTAGACAGGATTCTCCGCATGCTCGTTGTAATGGATGTACCATTCTTCGGGGATTGGCAGCGCGCAACGAGTTCTCTCACATCATAATATCATGATATACGGCCCATTTTGAAACAATTAAAAAGCCGGAAATGTCCGGAAAAGGCCGAAGGTGTACAGAACCCGTTGCTCCGTATGCTCGTTGTAGTGGGCGTACCATTTTTCGGGGATTGGCAGCGTGCAGCGAGTTCTCACACCTCATAATATCCAGCGATACGACTCATTTTGAAACTATTAAAAAGCCGAAACTGGCCGGAAATGGCCGAATATGTACAAGACAGGATTCTGCGCATGCTCGTTGTAATGGAAGTACCATTCTTCGGGGATTTGCAGCGCGCAACGAGTTCCCTTACATCATAATATCCTGCTATACGGCCCGTTTTTAATCACATAAAATGCCGGAGATGTCCGCAAAAGGCCGAAGGTGTACAGAACCCGTTGCTCCGTATGCTCGTTGTAAGGGAAGGACCATTTTTGGGGGATCGGCAACGCTCAACGCGTTTTTACACATCATAATATCCTGCTATTCGGCCCGTTTTTGATCACTTAAAATGCCGAAAATGTCCGGAAAAGGCCGAAGGTGTACAGAACCTGATGCTCCGTATGCTCGTTGTAAGGGGCGTACCATTTCTCGGGGATTGGCAGCGCGTAACGTGTTCTCTCACATCATAATATCCTGATAAACGGCACATTTTGAAACAATTAAAAAGCCGGAAATGTCCGGAAAAGGCCGAAGGTGTACAGAACCCGTTGCTCCGTATGCTCGTTGTAGTGGGCGTACCATTTTTCGGGGATTGGCAGCGTGCAGCGAGTTCTCACACCTCATAATATCCTGCGATACGACTCATTTTGAAACTATTAAAAAGCCGAAACTGGCCGGAAAAGGCCGAATATGTACAAGACAGGATTCTCGTCATGCTCGTTGTAATGGAAGTACCATTCTTCGGGGATTGGCAGCGTGCAGCGAGTTCTCACACCTCATAATATCCTGCGATACGACTCTTTTTGAAACTATTAAAAAGCCGAAACTGGCCGGAAAAGGCCGAATATGTACAAGACAGGATTCTCGTCATGCTCGCTGTAATGGGCGTACCATTCTTCGGGGATTGGCAGCGCGCAACGAGTTCTCTCACATCATAATATCCTGCGATACGACCCATTTTGAAACAATTAAAAAGCCGGAAATGTCCGGAAAATGCCAAAGGAGTACAGAACCCGTTGCTCCGTATGCTCGTTGTAATGGGCGTACCATTTTTCGGGGATTGGCAGCGTGCAGCGAGTTCTCACACCTCATAATATCCTGCGATACGACCTATTTTGAAACTATTAAAAAGCCGAAACTGGCCGGAAAAGGCCGAATATGTACAAGACAGGATTCTCGTCATGCTCGTTGTAATGGAAGTACCATTCTTCGGGGATTTGTAGCGCGCAACGAGTTCCCTCACATCATAATATCCTGCTATACGGCCAGTTTTTAATCACATAAAATGCCGGAGATGTCCGGAAAAGGCCGAAGGCGTACAGAACCCAATGCTCCGTTTGCTCGTTGTAATGGAAGTACCATTTTTGGGGGTTGGCAGAGAGCAACTGGTTCTTACGCATCATAATATCCTGATATACGGCCCATTTTGAAACAATTAAAAAGCCGGAAATGTCCGGAAAAGGCCGAAGGTGTACAGAACCCGTTGCTCCGTATGCTCGTTGTAATGGGCGTACCATTTTTCGGGGATTGGCAGCGTGCAGCGAGATCTCACACATCATAATATCCTGCGATACGACCCTTTTTGAAACAATTAAAAAGCCGGAAATATCCGGAAAAGGCCGAAGGTGTACAGAACCCGTTGCTCCGTATGCTCGTTGTAATGGAAGGACCATTTTTGGGGGATCGGCACCGCTCAACGCGTTTTTACACATCATAATATACTTGTGTACAGAACCTGATGCTCCGTATGCTCGTTGTAAGGGGCGTACCATTTCTCGGGGATTGGCAGCGCGTGACGTGTTCTCTCACATCATAATATCCTGATAAACGGCACATTTTGAAACAATTAAAAAGCCGGAAATGTCCGGAAAAGGCCGAAGGTGTACAGAACCCGTTGCTCCGTATGCTCGTTGTAATGGGCGTACCATTCTTCGGGGATTGGCAGCGCGCAACGACTTCTCTCACATCATAATATCCTGCTATACGGCCCGTTTTTAATCACATAAAATGCCGGAGATGTCCGGAAAAGGCCGAAGGTGTACAGAACCCGATGCCCCGTTTGCTCGTTGTAATGGAAGTACCATTTTTCGGGGATGGGCAGCGTGCAGCGAGTTCTCACACCTCATAATATCCTGCGAAACGACTCATTTTGAAACTATTAAAAAGCCGAAACTTGCCGGAAAAGGCCGAAGGTGTACAGAACCCGTAGCTCCGTATGCTGGTTGTAGTGGGCGTACCATTTTTCGTGGATTGGCAGCGTGCAGCGAGCTCTCACACCTCATAATATCCTGCGATACGACTCATTTTGAAACTATTAAAAAGCCGAAACTGGCCGGAAAAGGCCGAATATGTACAAGACAGGATTCTCGTCATGCTCGTTGTAATGGAAGTACCATTCTTCGGGGATTTGCAGCGCGCAACGAGTTCCCTCACATCATAATATCCTGCTATACGGCCCGTTTTTAATCACATAAAATGCCGGCGATGTCCGGAAATGGCCGTAGGTGTACAGAACCCGATGCTCCGTTTGCTCGTTGTAATGGAAGTACCATTTTTGGGGGTTGGCAGAGAGCAACTGGTTCTTACGCATCATAATATCCTGATATACGGCCCATTTTGAAACAATTAAAAAGCCGGAAATGTCCGGAAAAGGCCGAAGGTGTACAGAACCCGTTGCTCCGTATGCTCGTTGTAATGGGCGTACCATTTTTCGGGGATTGGCAGCGTGCAGCGAGATCTCACACATCATAATATCCTGCGATACGACCCTTTTTGAAACAATTAAAAAGCCGGAAATATCCGGAAAAGGCCGAAGGTGTACAGAACCCGTTGCTCCGTATGCTCGTTGTAATGGAAGGACCATTTTTGGGGGATCGGCACCGCTCAACGCGTTTTTACACATCATAATATACTTGTGTACAGAACCTGATGCTCCGTATGCTCGTTGTAAGGGGCGTACCATTTCTCGGGGATTGGCAGCGCGTAACGTGTTCTCTCACATCATAATATCCTGATAAACGGCACATTTTGAAACAATTAAAAAGCCGGAAATGTCCGGAAAAGGCCGAAGGTGTACAGAACCCGTTGCTCCGTATGCTCGTTGTAATGGGCGTACCATTCTTCGGGGATTGGCAGCGCGCAACGAGTTCTCTCACATCATAATATCCTGCTATACGGCCCGTTTTTAATCACATAAAATGCCGGAGATGTCCGGAAAAGGCCGAAGGTGTACAGAACCCGATGCCCCGTTTGCTCGTTGTAATGGAAGTACCATTTTTCGGGGATGGGCAGCGTGCAGCGAGTTCTCACACCTCATAATATCCTGCGAAACGACTCATTTTGAAACTATTAAAAAGCCGAAACTTGCCGGAAAAGGCCGAATATGTACAAGACAGGATTCTCCGCACGCTCGTTGTAATGGAAGTACCATTCTTCGGGGATAGGCAGCGCGCAACGAGTTCTCTCACATCATAATATCCTGATATACGGCCCATTTTGAAACAATTAAAAAGCCGGAAATGTCCGGAAAAGGCCGAAGGTGTACAGAACCCGTTGCTCCGTATGCTCGTTGTAATGGGCGTACCATTTTTCGGGGATTGGAAGCGTGCAGCGAGATCTCACACATCATAATATCGTGCGATACGACCCTTTTTGAAACAATTAAAAAGCCGGAAATATCCGGAAAAGGCCGAAGGTTTACAGAACCCGATGCTCCGTATGCTCGTTGTAAGGGAAGGACCATTTTTGGGGGATCGGCAACGCTCAACGCGTTTTTACACATCATAATATACTGGTGTACAGAACCTGATGCTCCGTATGCTCGTTGTAACGGGCGTACCATTTCTCGGGGATTGGCAGCGCGTAACGTGTTCTCTCACATCATAATATCCTGATAAACGGCACATTTTGAAACAATTAAAAATGCCGGAAATGTCCGGAAAAGGCCGAAGGTGTACAGAACCCGTTGCTCCGTATGCTCGTTGTAGTGGGCGTACCATTTTTCGGGGATTGGCAGCGTGCAGCGAGCTCTCACATCATAATATCCTGATAAACGGCACATTTTGAAACAATTAAAAAGCCGGAAATGTCCGGAAAAGGCCGAAGGTGTACAGAACCCGTAGCTCCGTATGCTCGTTGTAGTGGGCGTACCATTTTTCGTGGATTGGCAGCGTGCAGCGAGCTCTCACACCTCATAATATCCTGCGATACGACTCATTTTGAAACTATTAAAAAGCCGAAACTGGCCGGAAAAGGCCGAATATGTACAAGACAGGATTCTCGTCATGCTCGTTGTAATGGAAGTACCATTCTTCGGGGATTTGCAGCGCGCAACGAGTTCCCTCACATCATAATATCCTGCTATACGGCCCGTTTTTAATCACATAAAATGCCGGCGATGTCCGGAAATGGCCGTAGGTGTACAGAACCCGATGCTCCGTTTGCTCGTTGTAATGGAAGTACCATTTTTGGGGGGTTGGCAGAGAGCAACGAGTTTTCTCACATCATAATATCCTGCGATACGACCCGTTTTGAAACAATAAAATAGCCGGAAATGTCCGGAAATTGCCGAAGGTGTACAGAACCCGTTGCTCCGTATGCTCGTTGTAATGGAAGTACCATTCTTCGGGGATTTGCAGCGCGCAACGAGTTCCCTTACATCATAATATCCTGCTATACGGCCCGTTTTTAATCACATAAAATGCCGGAAATATCCGGAAAAGGCCGAAGGTGTACAGAACCCGTTGCTCCGTATGCTCGTTGTAAGGGAAGGACCATTTTTGGGGGATCGGCAACGCTCAACGCGTTTTTGCACATCATAATATCCTGCTATTCGGCCCGTTTTTGATCACTTAAAATGCCGAAAATGTCCGGAAAAGGCCGAAGGTGTACAGAACCCGATGCTCCGTATGCTCGTTGTAAGGGGCGTACCATTTCTCGGGGATTGGCAGCGCGTAACGTGTTCTCTCACATCATAATATCCTGATAAACGGCACATTTTGAAACAATTAAAAAGCCGGAAATGTCCGGAAAAGGCCGAAGGTGTACAGAACCCGTTGCTCCGTATGCTCGTTGTAGTGGGCGTACCATTTTTCGGGGATTGGCAGCGTGCAGCGAGTTCTCACACCTCATAATATCCTGCGATACGACTCATTTTGAAACTATTAAAAAGCCGAAACTGGCCGGAAAAGGCCGAATATGTACAAGACAGGATTCTCGTCATGCTCGTTGTAATGGAAGTACCATTCTTCGGGGATTTGCAGCGCGCAACGAGTTCCCTCACATCATAATATCCTGCTATACGGCCCGTTGTTAATCACATAAAATGCCGGAGATGTCCGGAAAAGGCCGAAGGTGTACGGAACCCGTTGCTCCGTATGCTCGTTGTAATGGGCGTACCATTTTGCGGGGTTTGGCAGCGTGCAGCGAGATCTCACACATCATAATATCCTGCGATACGACCCTTTTCGAAACAATTAAAAAGCCTGAAATATCCGGAAAAGGCCGAAGGTGTACAGAACCCTTGCTCCGTATGCTCGTTGTAATGGAAGGACCATTTTTGGGGGATTGGCAACGCTCAACGCGTTTTTACACATCATAATATCCTGCTATTCGGCCCATTTTTGATCACTTAAAATGCCGGAAATGTCCGGAAAACGCCGAAGGTGTACAGAACCTGATGCTCCGTATGCTCGTTGTAACAGGCGTACCATTCCTCGGGGATTTGCAGCGCGCAACGAGTTCCCTCACATCATAATATCCTGCTATACGGCCCGTTGTTAATCACATAAAATGCCGGAGATGTCCGGAAAAGGCCGAAGGTGTACGGAACCCGTTGCTCCGTATGCTCGTTGTAATGGGCGTACCATTTTGCGGGGTTTGGCAGCGTGCAGCGAGATCTCACACATCATAATATCCTGCGATACGACCCTTTTCGAAACAATTAAAAAGCCTGAAATATCCGGAAAAGGCCGAAGGTGTACAGAACCCGTTGCTCCGTATGCTCGTTGTAATGGAAGGACCATTTTTGGGGGATTGGCAACGCTCAACGCGTTTTTACACATCATAATATCCTGCTATTCGGCCCATTTTTGATCACTTAAAATGCCGGAAATGTCCGGAAAACGCCGAAGGTGTACAGAACCTGATGCTCCGTATGCTCGTTGTAACAGGCGTACCATTTCTCGGGGATTGGCAGCGCGTAACGAGTTCTCTCACATCATAATATCCTGCGATACGACCCATTTTGAAACAATTAAAAAGCCGGAAATGTCCGGAAAATGCCAAAGGTGTACAGAACCCGTTGCTCCGTATGCTCGTTGTAATGGGCGTACCATTTTTCGGGGATTGGCAGCGTGCAGCGAGTTCTCACACATCATAATATCCTGCGATACGACCCGTTTTTAATCACATAAAATGCCGGAAATGTATGGAAAAGGCCGAAGGTGTACAGAACCTGATGCTCCGTATGCTCGTTGTAAGGGGCGTACCATTTCTCGGGGATTGGCAGCGCGTAACGTGTTCTCTCACATCATAATATCCTGATAAACGGCACATTTTGAAACAATTGAAAAGCCGGAAATGTACGGAAAAGGCCGAAGGTGTACAGAACCCAATGCTCCGTTTGCTCGTTGTAATGGAAGTACCATTTTTGGGGGGTTGGCAGAGAGCAACTGGTTCTTACACATCATAATATCCTGATATACGGCCCATTTTGAAACAATTAAAAAGCCGGAAAGTTCCGGAAAAGGCCGAAGGTGTACAGAACCCGTTGCTCCGTATGCTCGTTGTAATGGGCGTACCATTTTTTGGGGATTGGCAGCGTGCAGCGAGATCTCACACATCACAATATCCTGCGATACGACCCTTTTTGAAACAATTAAAAAGACGAAACGGGCCGGAAAAGGCCGAATATGTACAAGACAGGATTCTCCGCATGCTCGTTGTATTGGAAGTACCATTCTTCGGGGATTGGCTGCGCGCACCGAGTTCCCTCACATCATAATATCCTGCTATACGGCCCGTTTTTAATCACATAAAATGCGGGAGATGTCCGGAAAAGGCCGAAGGTGTACAGAACCCGATGCTCCGTTTGCTCGTTGTAATGGAAGTACCATTTTTGGGGGGTTGGCAGAGAGCAACTGGCTCTTAAACATCATAATAATCTGATATACGGCCCATTTTGAAACAATTAAAAAGCCGGAAATGTCCGGAAAAGGCCGAAGGTGTACAGAACCCGTTGCTCCGTATGATCGTTGTAATGGAAGTACCATTTTTGGGGGGTTGGCAGAGAGCAACTGGTTCTTACACATCATAATATCCTGATATACGGCCCATTTTGAAACAATTAAAAAGCCGGAAAGTTCCGGAAAAGGCCGAAGGTGTACAGAACCCGTTGCTCCGTATGCTCGTTGTAAGGGAAGGACCATTTTTGGGGGATCAGCAACGCTCAACGCGTTTTTACACATCATGATATCCTGCTATTCGGCCCGTTTTTGATCACTTAAAATGCCGGAAATGTCCGGAAAAGGCCGAAGGTGTACAGAACCTGATGCTCCGTATGCTCGTTGTAAGGGGCGTACCATTTCTCGGGGATTGGCAGCGCGTAACGTGTTCTCTCACATCATAGTATCCTGATAAACGGCACATTTTGAAACAATTAAAAAGCCGGAAATGGCCGGAAAAGGCCGAAGGTGTACAGAACCCAATGCTCCGTTTGCTCGTTGTAATGGAAGTACCATTTTTGGGGGGTTGGCAGAGAGCAACTGGTTCTTACACATCATAATATCCTGCGATACGACCCGTTTTTAATCACATAAAATGCCGGAAATGTCCGGAAAAGGCCGAAGGCGTACAGAACCCAATGCTCCGTTTGCTCGTTGTAATGGAAGTACCATTTTTGGGGGTTGGCAGAGAGCAACTGGTTCTTACGCATCATAATATCCTGATATACGGCCCATTTTGAAACAATTAAAAAGCCGGAAATGTCCGGAAATTGCCGAAGGTGTACAGAACCCGTTGCTCCGTATGCTCGTTGTAATGGAAGGACCATTTTTGGGGGATTGGCAGCGTGCAGCGAGTTCTCACACATCATAATATCCTGCGATACGACCCGTTTTTAATCACATAAAATGCCGGAAATGTTCGGAAAAGGCCGAAGGTGTACAGAACCTGATGCTACGTATACTCGTTGTAAGGGGCGTTCCATTTCTCGGGGATTGGCTGCGCGTAACGAGTTCGCTCACATCATAATATCCTGATATACGGCCCATTTTGAAACAATTAAAAAGCCGGAAATGTCCGGAAAAGGCCGAAGTTGTACAGAACCCGTTGCTCCCTTTGCTTGTTGTAATGGAAGTACCATTTTTGGGGGGGTTGGCAGAGAGCAACTGGTTCTTACACGTCATAATATCCTGATATACGGCCCATTTTGAAGCAATTAAAAAGCCGGAAATGTCCGGAAAAGGCCGAAGGTGTACAGAACCCGTTGCTCCGTATTCTCGTTGTAATGGGCGTACCATTTTTCGGGGATTTCCAGCGTGCAGCCAGTTCTCACACCTCATAATATCCTGCGATACGACCCATTTTGAAACTATTAAAAAGCCGAAACTGGCCGGAAATGGCCGAATATGTACAAGACAGGATTCTGCGCATGCTCGTTGTAATGGAAGTACCATTCTTCGGGGATTTGCAGCGCGCAACGAGTTCCCTTACATCATAATATCCTGCTATACGGCCCGTTTTTAATCACATAAAATGCCGGAGATGTCCGGAAAAGGCCGAAGGTGTACAGAACCCGTTGCTCCGTATGCTCGTTGTAAGGGAAGGACCATTTTTGGGGGATCGGCAACGCTCAACGCGTTTTTACACATCATAATATCCTGCTATTCGGCCCGTTTTTGATCACTTAAAATGCCGAAAATGTCCGGAAAAGGCCGAAGGTGTACAGAACCCGATGCTCCGTATGCTCGTTGTAAGGGGCGTACCATTTCTCGGGGATTGGCAGCGCGTAACGTGTTCTCTCACATCATAATATCCTGATAAACGGCACATTTTGAAACAATTAAAAAGCCGGAAATGTCCGGAAAAGGCCGAAGGTGTACAGAACCCGTTGCTCCGTATGCTCGTTGTAGTGGGCGTACCATTTTTCGGGGATTGGCAGCGTGCAGCGAGTTCTCACACCTCATAATATCCTGCGATACGACTCATTTTGAAACTATTAAAAAGCCGAAACTGGCCGGAAAAGGCCGAATATGTACAAGACAGGATTCTCGTCATGCTCGTTGTAATGGAAGTACCATTCTTCGGGGATTTGCAGCGCGCAACGAGTTCCCTCACATCATAATATCCTGCTATACGGCCCGTTGTTAATCACATAAAATGCCGGAGATGTCCGGAAAAGGCCGAAGGTGTACGGAACCCGTTGCTCCGTATGCTCGTTGTAATGGGCGTACCATTTCTCGGGGATTGGCAGCGCGTAACGAGTTCTCTCACATCATAATATCCTGCGATACGACCCATTTTGAAACAATTAAAAAGCCGGAAATGTCCGGAAAATGCCAAAGGTGTACAGAACCCGTTGCTCCGTATGCTCGTTGTAATGGGCGTACCATTTTTCGGGGATTGGCAGCGTGCAGCGAGTTCTCACACATCATAATATCCTGCGATACGACCCGTTTTTAATCACATAAAATGCCGGAAATGTATGGAAAAGGCCGAAGGTGTACAGAACCTGATGCTACGTATACTTGTTGTAAGGGGCGTACCATTTCTCGGGGATTGGCAGCGCGCAACGAGTTCTCACACCTCATAATATCCTGCGATATACCCATTTTGAAACTATTAAAAAGCCGAAACTGGCCGGAAAGGCCGAATATGTACTAGACAGGATTCTCCGCATGCTCGTTGTAATGGATGTACCATTCTTCGGGGATTGGCAGCGCGCAACGAGTTCTCTCACATCATAATATCATGATATACGGCCCATTTTGAAACAATTAAAAAGCCGGAAATGTCCGGAAAAGGCCGAAGGTGTACAGAACCCGTTGCTCCGTATGCTCGTTGTAGTGGGCGTACCATTTTTCGGGGATTGGCAGCGTGCAGCGAGTTCTCACACCTCATAATATCCAGCGATACGACTCATTTTGAAACTATTAAAAAGCCGAAACTGGCCGGAAATGGCCGAATATGTACAAGACAGGATTCTGCGCATGCTCGTTGTAATGGAAGTACCATTCTTCGGGGATTTGCAGCGCGCAACGAGTTCCCTTACATCATAATATCCTGCTATACGGCCCGTTTTTAATCACATAAAATGCCGGAGATGTCCGGAAAAGGCCGAAGGTGTACAGAACCCGTTGCTCCGTATGCTCGTTGTAAGGGAAGGACCATTTTTGGGGGATCGGCAACGCTCAACGCGTTTTTACACATCATAATATCCTGCTATTCGGCCCGTTTTTGATCACTTAAAATGCCGAAAATGTCCGGAAAAGGCCGAAGGTGTACAGAACCTGATGCTCCGTATGCTCGTTGTAAGGGGCGTACCATTTCTCGGGGATTGGCAGCGCGTAACATGTTCTCTCACATCATAATATCCTGATAAACGGCACATTTTGAAACAATTAAAAAGCCGGAAATGTCCGGAAAAGGCCGAAGGTGTACAGAACCCGTTGCTCCGTATGCTCGTTGTAGTGGGCGTACCATTTTTCGGGGATTGGCAGCGTGCAGCGAGTTCTCACACCTCATAATATCCTGCGATACGACTCATTTTGAAACTATTAAAAAGCCGAAACTGGCCGGAAAAGGCCGAATATGTACAAGACAGGATTCTCGTCATGCTCGTTGTAATGGAAGTACCATTCTTCGGGGATTTGCAGCGCGCAACGAGTTCCCTCACATGATAATATCCTGCTATACGGCCCGTTTTTAATCACATAAAATGCCGGAGATGTCCGGAAAAGGCCGAAGGTGTACGGAACCCGTTGCTCCGTATGCTCGTTGTAATGGGCGTACCATTTTGCGGGGTTTGGCAGCGTGCAGCGAGATCTCACACATCATAATATCCTGCGATACGACCCTTTTCGAAACAATTAAAAAGCCTGAAATATCCGGAAAAGGCCGAAGGTGTACAGAACCCGTTGCTCCGTATGCTCGTTGTAATGGAAGGACCATTTTTGGGGGATTGGCAACGCTCAACGCGTTTTTACACATCATAATATCCTGCTATTCGGCCCATTTTTGATCACTTAAAATGCCGGAAATGTCCGGAAAACGCCGAAGGTGTACAGAACCTGATGCTCCGTATGCTCGTTGTAACAGGCGTACCATTTCTCGGGGATTGGCAGCGCGTAACGAGTTCTCTCACATCATAATATCCTGCGATACGACCCATTTTGAAACAATTAAAAAGCCGGAAATGTCCGGAAAATGCCAAATGTGTACAGAACCCGTTGCTCCGTATGCTCGTTGTAATGGGCGTACCATTTTTCGGGGATTGGCAGCGTGCAGCGAGTTCTCACACATCATAATATCCTGCGATACGACCCGTTTTTAATCACATAAAATGCCGGAAATGTATGGAAAAGGCCGAAGGTGTACAGAACCTGATGCTACGTATACTTGTTGTAAGGGGCGTACCATTTCTCGGGGATTGGCAGCGCGCAACGAGTTCTCACACCTCATAATATCCTGCGATATACCCATTTTGAAACTATTAAAAAGCCGAAACTGGCCGGAAAAGGCCGAATATGTACTAGACAGGATTCTCCGCATGCTCGTTGTAATGGATGTACCATTCTTCGGGGATTGGCAGCGCGCAACGAGTTCTCTCACATCATAATATCATAATATACGGCCCATTTTGAAACAATTAAAAAGCCGGAAATGTCCGGAAAAGGCCGAAGGTGTACAGAACCCGTTGCTCCGTATGCTCGTTGTAGTGGGCGTACCATTTTTCGGGGATTGGCAGCGTGCAGCGAGTTCTCACACCTCATAATATCCAGCGATACGACTCATTTTGAAACTATTAAAAAGCCGAAACTGGCCGGAAATGGCCGAATATGTACAAGACAGGATTCTGCGCATGCTCGTTGTAATGGAAGTACCATTCTTCGGGGATTTGCAGCGCGCAACGAGTTCCCTTACATCATAATATCCTGCTATACGGCCCGTTTTTAATCACATAAAATGCCGGAGATGTCCGGAAAAGGCCGAAGGTGTACAGAACCCGTTGCTCCGTATGCTCGTTGTAAGGGAAGGACCATTTTTGGGGGATCGGCAACGCTCAACGCGTTTTTACACATCATAATATCCTGCTATTCGGCCCGTTTTTGATCACTTAAAATGCCGAAAATGTCCGGAAAAGGCCGAAGGTGTACAGAACCTGATGCTCCGTATGCTCGTTGTAAGGGGCGTACCATTTCTCGGGGATTGGCAGCGCGTAACGTGTTCTCTCACATCATAATATCCTGATAAACGGCACATTTTGAAACAATTAAAAAGCCGGAAATGTCCGGAAAAGGCCGAAGGTGTACAGAACCCGTTGCTCCGTATGCTCGTTGTAGTGGGCGTACCATTTTTCGGGGATTGGCAGCGTGCAGCGAGTTCTCACACCTCATAATATCCTGCGATACGACTCATTTTGAAACTATTAAAAAGCCGAAACTGGCCGGAAAAGGCCGAATATGTACAAGACAGGATTCTCGTCATGCTCGTTGTAATGGAAGTACCATTCTTCGGGGATTTGCAGCGCGCAACGAGTTCCCTCACATCATAATATCCTGCTATACGGGCCGTTTTTAATCACATAAAATGCCGGAGATGTCCGGAAAAGGCCGAAGGTGTACGGAACCCGTTGCTCCGTATGCTCGTTGTAATGGGCGTACCATTTTGCGGGGTTTGGCAGCGTGCAGCGAGATCTCACACATCATAATATCCTGCGATACGACCCTTTTCGAAACAATTAAAAAGCCTGAAATATCCGGAAAAGGCCGAAGGTGTACAGAACCCGTTGCTCCGTATGCTCGTTGTAATGGAAGGACCATTTTTGGGGGATTGGCAACGCTCAACGCGTTTTTACACATCATAATATCCTGCTATTCGGCCCATTTTTGATCACTTAAAATGCCGGAAATGTCCGGAAAACGCCGAAGGTGTACAGAACCTGATGCTCCGTATGCTCGTTGTAACAGGCGTACCATTTCTCGGGGATTGGCAGCGCGTAACGAGTTCTCTCACATCATAATATCCTGCGATACGACCCATTTTGAAACAATTAAAAAGCCGGAAATGTCCGGAAAATGCCAAATGTGTACAGAACCCGTTGCTCCGTATGCTCGTTGTAATGGGCGTACCATTTTTCGGGGATTGGCAGCGTGCAGCGAGTTCTCACACATCATAATATCCTGCGATACGACCCGTTTTTAATCACATAAAATGCCGGAAATGTATGGAAAAGGCCGAAGGTGTACAGAACCTGATGCTACGTATACTTGTTGTAAGGGGCGTACCATTTCTCGGGGATTGGCAGCGCGCAACGAGTTCTCACACCTCATAATATCCTGCGATATACCCATTTTGAAACTATTAAAAAGCCGAAACTGGCCGGAAAAGGCCGAATATGTACTAGACAGGATTCTCCGCATGCTCGTTGTAATGGATGTACCATTCTTCGGGGATTGGCAGCGCGCAACGAGTTCTCTCACATCATAATATCATGATATACGGCCCATTTTGAAACAATTAAAAAGCCGGAAATGTCCGGAAAAGGCCGAAGGTGTACAGAACCCGTTGCTCCGTATGCTCGTTGTAGTGGGCGTACCATTTTTCGGGGATTGGCAGCGTGCAGCGAGTTCTCACACCTCATAATATTCTGCGAAACGAATCATTCTGAAACTATTAAAAAGCCGAAACTTGCCGGAAAAGGCCGAATATGTACAAGACAGGATTCTCCGCATGCTCGTTGTAATGGAAGTACCATTCTTCGGGGATTGGCAGCGCGCAACGAGTTCTCTCACATTATAATATCCTGCTATACGGCCCGTTTTTAATCACATAAAATGCCGGAGATGTCCGGAAAAGGCCGAAGGTGTACAGAACCCGATGCTCCGTTTGCTCGTTGTAATGGAAGTACCATTTTTGGGAGGTTGGCAGAGAGCAACTGGTTCTTACACATCATAATATCCTGATATACGGCCCATTTTGAAACATTTAAAAAGCCGGAAATGTCCGGAAAAGGCCGAAGGTGTACAGAACCTGATGCTCCGTATGCTCGTTGTAATGGAAGTACCATTCTTCGGGGATTGGCAGCGCGCAACGAGTTCTCTCACATCATAATATCCTGCGATACGACCCATTTTGAAACAATTAAAAAGCCGGAAATGTCCGGAAAATGCCAAAGGTGTACAGAACCCGTTGCTCCGTATGCTCGTTGTAATGGGCGTACCATTTTTCGGGGATTGGCAGCGTGTAGCGAGTTCTCACACCTCATAATATCCTGCGATACGACCTATTTTGAAACTATTAAAAAGCCGAAACTGGCCGGAAAAGGCCGAATATGTACAAGACAGGATTCTCGTCATGCTCGTTGTAATGGAAGTACCATTCTTCGGGGATTTGTAGCGCGCAACGAGTTCCCTCACATCATGATATCCTGCTATACGGCCCGTTTTTAATCACATAAAATGCCGGAGATGTCCGGAAAAGGCCGAAGGTGTACAGAACCCAATGCTCCGTTTGCTCGTTGTAATGGAAGTACCATTTTTGGGGGTTGGCAGAGAGCAACTGGTTCTTACACATCATAATATCCTGATATACCGCCCATTTTGATACAATTAAAAAGCCGGAAATGTCCGGAAAAGGCCGAAGGTGTACAGAACCCGTTGCTCCGTATGCTCGTTGTAATGGGCGTACCACTTTTCGGGGATTGGCAGCGTGCAGCGAGATCTCACACATCATAATATCCTGCGATACGACCCTTTTTGAAACAATTAAAAAGCCGGAAATATCCGGAAAAGGCCGAAGGTGTACAGAACCCGTTGCTCCGTATGCTCGTTGTAATGGGCGTACAATTTTTCGGGGATTGGCAGCGTGCAGCGAGATCTCACACATCATAATATCCTGCGATACGACTCATTTTGAAACTATTAAAAAGCCGAAACTGGCCGGAAAAGGCCGAATATGTACAAGACAGGATTCTCCGCATGCTCATTGTAATGGAAGTACCATTCTTCGGGGATTGGCAGCGCGCAACGAGTTCTCTCACATCATAATATGCTGATATACGGCCCATTTGAAACAATTAAAAAGCCGGAAATGTCCGGAAAGGGCCGAAGGTGTACAGAACCCGTTGCTCCCTTTGCTTGTTGTAATGGAAGTACCATTTTTGGGGGGTTGGCAGAGAGGAACTGGTTCTTACACATCATAATATCCTGATATACGGCCCATTTTTGATCACTTAAAATGCCGGAAATGTCCGGAAAAGGCCGAAGGTGTACAGAACCTGATGCTCCGTATGCTCGTTGTAAGGGGCGTACCATTTCTCGGGGATTGGCAGCGCGTAACGAGTTCTCTCGCATCATAATATCCTGAAATACGGCCCATTTTGAAACAATTAAAAAGCCGGAAATGTCCGGCAAAGGGCGAAGGTGTACAGAACCTGATGCTCCGTATGCTCGTTGTAATGGAAGTACCATTTTTGGGGGGTTGGCAGCGTGCAGCGAGTTCTCACACATCATAATATCCTGCGATACGACCCATTTTGAAACAACTAAAAAGACGAAACTGGCCGGAAAAGGCCGAATATGTACATGACAGGATTCTCCGCATGCTCGTTGTATTGGAAGTACCATTCTTCGGGGATTGGCAGCGCGCACCGAGTTCCCTCACATCATAATATCCTGCTATACGGCCCGTTTTTAATCACATAAAATGCCGGAGATGTCCGGAAAAGGCCGAAGGTGTACAGAACCTGATGCTCCGTATGCTCGTTGTAATGGAAGTACCATTCTTCGGGGATTGGCAGCGCGCAACGAGTTCTCTCACATCATAATATCCTGCGATACGACCCATTTTGAAACAATTAAAAAGCCGGAAATGTCCGGAAAATGCCAAATGTGTACAGAACCCGTTGCTCCGTATGCTCGTTGTAATGGGCGTACCATTTTTCGGGGATTGGCAGCGTGCAGCGAGTTCTCACACATCATAATATCCTGCGATACGACCCGTTTTTAATCACATAAAATGCCGGAAATGTATGGAAAAGGCCGAAGGTGTACAGAACCTGATGCTACGTATACTTGTTGTAAGGGGCGTACCATTTCTCGGGGATTGGCAGCGCGCAACGAGTTCTCACACCTCATAATATCCTGCGATATACCCATTTTGAAACTATTAAAAAGCCGAAACTGGCCGGAAAAGGCCGAATATGTACTAGACAGGATTCTCCGCATGCTCGTTGTAATGGATGTACCATTCTTCGGGGATTGGCAGCGCGCAACGAGTTCTCTCACATCATAATATCATGATATACGGCCCATTTTGAAACAATTAAAAAGCCGGAAATGTCCGGAAAAGGCCGAAGGTGTACAGAACCCGTTGCTCCGTATGCTCGTTGTAGTGGGCGTACCATTTTTCGGGGATTGGCAGCGTGCAGGGAGTTCTCACACCTCATAATATTCTGCGAAACGAATCATTCTGAAACTATTAAAAAGCCGAAACTTGCCGGAAAAGGCCGAATATGTACAAGACAGGATTCTCCGCATGCTCGTTGTAATGGAAGTACCATTCTTCGGGGATTGGCAGCGCGCAACGAGTTCTCTCACATTATAATATCCTGCTATACGGCCCGTTTTTAATCACATAAAATGCCGGAGATGTCCGGAAAAGGCCGAAGGTGTACAGAACCCGATGCTCCGTTTGCTCGTTGTAATGGAAGTACCATTTTTGGGAGGTTGGCAGAGAGCAACTGGTTCTTACACATCATAATATCCTGATATACGGCCCATTTTGAAACATTTAAAAAGCCGGAAATGTCCGGAAAAGGCCGAAGGTGTACAGAACCTGATGCTCCGTATGCTCGTTGTAATGGAAGTACCATTCTTCGGGGATTGGCAGCGCGCAACGAGTTCTCTCACATCATAATATCCTGCGATACGACCCATTTTGAAACAATTAAAAAGCCGGAAATGTCCGGAAAATGCCAAAGGTGTACAGAACCCGTTGCTCCGTATGCTCGTTGTAATGGGCGTACCATTTTTCGGGGATTGGCAGCGTGTAGCGAGTTCTCACACCTCATAATATCCTGCGATACGACCTATTTTGAAACTATTAAAAAGCCGAAACTGGCCGGAAAAGGCCGAATATGTACAAGACAGGATTCTCGTCATGCTCGTTGTAATGGAAGTACCATTCTTCGGGGATTTGTAGCGCGCAACGAGTTCCCTCACATCATGATATCCTGCTATACGGCCCGTTTTTAATCACATAAAATGCCGGAGATGTCCGGAAAAGGCCGAAGGTGTACAGAACCCAATGCTCCGTTTGCTCGTTGTAATGGAAGTACCATTTTTGGGGGTTGGCAGAGAGCAACTGGTTCTTACACATCATAATATCCTGATATACCGCCCATTTTGATACAATTAAAAAGCCGGAAATGTCCGGAAAAGGCCGAAGGTGTACAGAACCCGTTGCTCCGTATGCTCGTTGTAATGGGCGTACCACTTTTCGGGGATTGGCAGCGTGCAGCGAGATCTCACACATCATAATATCCTGCGATACGACCCTTTTTGAAACAATTAAAAAGCCGGAAATATCCGGAAAAGGCCGAAGGTGTACAGAACCCGTTGCTCCGTATGCTCGTTGTAATGGGCGTACAATTTTTCGGGGATTGGCAGCGTGCAGCGAGATCTCACACATCATAATATCCTGCGATACGACTCATTTTGAAACTATTAAAAAGCCGAAACTGGCCGGAAAAGGCCGAATATGTACAAGACAGGATTCTCCGCATGCTCATTGTAATGGAAGTACCATTCTTCGGGGATTGGCAGCGCGCAACGAGTTCTCTCACATCATAATATGCTGATATACGGCCCATTTGAAACAATTAAAAAGCCGGAAATGTCCGGAAAGGGCCGAAGGTGTACAGAACCCGTTGCTCCCTTTGCTTGTTGTAATGGGAGAACCATTTTTGGGGGGTTGGCAGAGAGGAACTGGTTCTTACACATCATAATATCCTGATATACGGCCCATTTTTGATCACTTAAAATGCCGGAAATGTCCGGAAAAGGCCGAAGGTGTACAGAACCTGATGCTCCGTATGCTCGTTGTAAGGGGCGTACCATTTCTCGGGGATTGGCAGCGCGTAACGAGTTCTCTCGCATCATAATATCCTGAAATACGGCCCATTTTGAAACAATTAAAAAGCCGGAAATGTCCGGCAAAGGGCGAAGGTGTACAGAACCTGATGCTCCGTATGCTCGTTGTAATGGAAGTACCATTTTTGGGGGGTTGGCAGCGTGCAGCGAGTTCTCACACATCATAATATCCTGCGATACGACCCATTTTGAAACAACTAAAAAGACGAAACTGGCCGGAAAAGGCCGAATATGTACATGACAGGATTCTCCGCATGCTCGTTGTATTGGAAGTACCATTCTTCGGGGATTGGCAGCGCGCACCGAGTTCCCTCACATCATAATATCCTGCTATACGGCCCGTTTTTAATCACATAAAATGCCGGAGATGTCCGGAAAAGGCCGAAGGTGTACAGAACCTGATGCTCCGTATGCTCGTTGTAATGGAAGTACCATTCTTCGGGGATTGGCAGCGCGCAACGAGTTCTCTCACATCATAATATCCTGCGATACGACTCATTTTGAAACAATTAAAAAGCCGGAAATGTCCGGAAAATGCCAAAGGTGTACAGAACCCGTTGCTCCGTATGCTCGTTGTAATAGGCGTACCATTTTTCGGGGATTGGCAGCGTGCAGCGAGTTCTCACACCTCATAATATCCTGCGATACGACTCATATTGAAACTATTAAAAAGCCGAAACTGGCCGGAAAAGGCCGAATATGTACAAGACAGGATTCTCGTCATGCTCGTTGTAATGGAAGTACCATTCTTCGGGGATTGGCAGCGTGCAGCGAGTTCTCACACCTCATAATATCCTGCGATACGACTCATTTTGAAACTATTAAAAAGCCGACACTGGCCGGAAAAGGCCGAATATGTACAAGACAGGATTCTCGTCATGCTCGTTGTAATGGAAGTACCATTCTTCGGGGATTTGCAGCGCGCAACGAGTTCCCTCACATCATAATATCCTGCTATACGGCCCGTTTTTAATCACATAAAATGGCGGAGATGTCCGGAAAAGGCCGAAGGTGTACAGAACCCAATGCTCCGTTTGCTCGTTGTAATGGAAGTACCATTTTTGGGAGGTTGGCAGAGAGCAACTGGTTCTTACACATCATATTATCCTGATAAACGGCCCATTTTGAAACATTTAAAAAGCCGGAAATGTCCGGAAAAGGCCGAAGGTGTACAGAACCTGATGCTCCGTATGCTCGTTGTAATGGAAGTACCATTCTTCGGGGATTGGCAGCGCGCAACGAGTTCTCTCACATCATAATATCCTGCGATACGACCCATTTTGAAACAATTAAAAAGCCGGAAATGTCCGGTAAATGCCAAAGGTGTACAGAACCCGTTGCTCCGTATGCTCGTTGTAATGGGCGTACCATTTTTCGGGGATTGGCAGCGTGCAGCGAGTTCTCACACCTCATAATATCCTGCGATACGACCTATTTTGAAACTATTAAAAAGCCGAAACTGGCCGGAAAAGGCCGAATATGTACAAGACAGGATTCTCGTCATGCTCGTTGTAATGGAAGTACCATTTTTCGGGGATTTGTAGCGCGCAACGAGTTCCCTCACATCATAATATCCTGCTATACGGCCCGTTTTTAATCACATAAAATGCCGGAGATGTCCGGAAAAGGCCGAAGGTGTACAGAACCCAATGCTCCGTTTGCTCGTTGTAATGGAAGTACCATTTTTGGGGGTTGGCAGAGAGCAACTGGTTCTTACACATCATAATATCCTGATATACGGCCCATTTTGAAACAATTAAAAAGCCGGAAATGTCCGGAAAAGGCCGAAGGTGTACAGAACCCGTTGCTCCGTATGCTCGTTGTAATGGGCGTACCATTTTTCGGGGATTGGCAGCGTGCAGCGAGATCTCACACATCATAATATCCTGCCATACGACCCTTTTTGAAACAATTAAAAAGCCGGAAATATCTGGAAAAGGCCGAAGGTGTACAGAACCCGTTGCTCCGTATGCTCGTTGTAATGGAAGGACCATTTTTGGGGGATTGGCAGCGTGCAGCGAGTTCTCACACCTCATAATATCCTGCGAAACGACTCATTTTGAAACTATTAAAAAGCCGAAACTTGCCGGAAAAGGCCGAATATGTAAAAGACAGGATTCTCGTCATGCTCGTTGTAATGGAAGTACCATTCTTCGGGGATTTGCAGCGCGCAACGAGTTCCCTCACATCATAATATCCTGCTATACGGCCCGTTTTTAATCACATAAAATGCCGGCGATGTCCGGAAAATGCCGAAGGTGTACAGAACCCGTTGCTCCGTATGCTCGTTGTAATGGAAGGACCATTTTTGGGGGATTGGCAGCGTGCAGCGAGTTCTCACACATCATAATATCCTGCGATACGACCCGTTTTTAATCACATAAAATGCCGGAAATGTTCGGAAAAGGCCGAAGGTGTACAGAACCTGATGCTACGTATACTCGTTGTAAGGGGCGTTCCATTTCTCGGGGATTGGCTGCGCGTAACGAGTTCTCTCACATCATAATATCCTGATATACGGCCCATTTTGAAACAATTAAAAAGCCGGAAATGTCCGGAAAAGGCCGAAGGTATACAGAACCCGTTGCTCCGTATGCTCGTTGTAGTGGGCGTACCATTTTTCGGGGATTGGCAGCGTGCAGCGAGTTCTCACACCTCATAATATCCTGCGAAACGACTCATTTTGAAACTATTAAAAAGCCGAAACTTGCCGGAAAAGGCCGAATATGTACAAGACAGTATTCTCCGCATGCTCGTTGTATTGGAAGTACCATTCTTCGGGGAATGGCAGCGCGCAACGTGTTCTCTCACATCATAATATCCTGATATATGGCCCATTTTGAAACAATTAAAAAGCCGGAAATGTCCGGAAAAGGCCGAAGTTGTACAGAACCCGTTGCTCCCTTTGCTTGTTGTAATGGAAGTACCATTTTTGGGGGGTTCGCAGAGAGCAACTGGTTCTTACACATCATAATATCCTGATATACGGCCCATTTTGAAGCAATTAAAAAGCCGGAAATGTCCGGAAAAGGCCGAAGGTGTACAGAACCCGTTGCTCCGTATGCTCGTTGTAATAGGCGTACCATTTTTCGGGGATTGGCAGCGTGCAGCGAGTTCTCACACCTCATAATATCCTGCGATACGACACATTTTGAAACTATTAAAAAGCCGAAACTGGCCGGAAAAGGCCGAATATGTACAAGACAGGATTCTCCGCATGCTCATTGTAATGGAAGTACCATTCTTCGGGGATTGGCAGCGCGCAACGAGTTCTCTCACATCATAATATCCTGATATACGGCCCATTTGAAACAATTAAAAAGCCGGAAATGTCCGGAAAAGGCCGAAGGTGTACAGAACCCGTTGCTCCCTTTGCTTGTTGTAATGGAAGTACCATTTTTGGGGGGTTGGCAGAGAGGAACTGGTTCTTACACATCATAATATCCTGATATACGGCCCATTTTGAAGCAATTAAAAAGCCGGAAATGTCCGGAAAAGGCCGAAGGTGTACAGAACCCGTTGCTCCGTATGCTCGTTGTAATAGGCGTACCATTTTTCGGGGATTTCCAGCGTGCAGCCAGTTCTCACACCTCATAATATCCTGCGATACGACCCATTTTGAAACTATTAAAAAGCCGAAACTGGCCGGAAATGGCCGAATATGTACAAGACAGGATTCTCCGCATGCTCGTTGTAATGGAAGTACCATTCTTCGGGGATTGGCAGCGCGCAACGAGTTCCCTCACATCATAATATCCTGCTATACGGCCCGTTTTTAATCACATAAAATGCCGGAAATATCCGGAAAAGGCCGAAGGTGTACAGAACCCGTTGCTCCGTATGCTCGTTGTAATGGGCGTACCATTTTTCGGGGATTGGAAGCGTGCAGCGAGATCTCACACACCATAATATCGTGCGATACGACCCTTTTTGAAACAATTAAAAAGCCGGAAATATCCGGAAAAGGCCGAAGGTTTACAGAACCCGATGCTCCGTATGCTCGTTGTAAGGGAAGGACCATTTTTGGGGGGTTGGCAGAGAGCAACGAGTTCTCTCACATCATAATATCCTGCGATACGACCCGTTTTGAAACAATAAAATAGCCGGAAATGTCCGGAAAAGGCCGAAGGTGTACAGAACCCGTTGCTCCGTATGCTCGTTGTAGTGGGCGTACCATTTTTCGGGGATTGGCAGCGTGCAGCGAGCTCTCACACCTCATAATATCCTGCGATACGACTCATTTTGAAACTATTAAAAAGCCGAAATTGGCCGGAAAAGGCCGAATATGTACAAGACAGGATTCTCGTCATGCTCGTTGTAATGGAAGTACCATTCTTCGGGGATTTGCAGCGCGCAACGAGTTCCCTCACATCATAATATCCTGCTATACGGCCCGTTTTTAATCACATAAAATGCCGGAGATGTCCGGAAAAGGCCGAAGGTGTACAGAACCCAATGCTCCGTTTGCTCGTTGTAATGGAAGTACCATTTTTGGGGGGTTGGCAGAGAGCAACTGGTTCTTACACATCATAATATCCTGATATACGGCCCATTTTGAAACATTTAAAAAGCCGGAAATGTCCGGAAAAGGCCGAAGGTGTACAGAACCTGATGCTCCGTATGCTCGTTGTAATGGAAGTACCATTCTTCGGGGATTGGCAGCGCGCAACGAGTTCTCTCACATCATAATATCCTGCGATACGACCCATTTTGAAACAATTAAAAAGCCGGAAATGTCCGGAAAATGCCAAAGGTGTACAGAACCCGTTGCTCCGTATGCTCGTTGTAATGGAAGGACCATTTTTGGGGGATTGGCAGCGTGCAGCGTGTTCTCACACCTCATAATATCCTGCGAAACGACTCATTTTGAAACTATTAAAAAGCCGAAACTTGCCGGAAAAGGCCGAATATGTAAAAGACAGGATTCTCGTCATGCTCGTTGTAATGGAAGTACCATTCTTCGGGGATTTGCAGCGCGCAACGAGTTCCCTCACATCATAATATCCTGCTATACGGCCCGTTTTTAATGACATAAAATGCCGGCGATGTCCGGAAAAGGCCGAAGGTGTACAGAACCCGATGCTCCGTTTGCTCGTTGTAATGGAAGTACCATTTTTGGGGGGTTGGCAGAGAGCAACGAGTTCTCTCACATCATAATATCCTGCGATACGACCCGTTTTGAAACAATAAAATAGCCGGAAATGTCCGGAAAATGCCGAAGGTGTACAGAACCCGTTGCTCCGTATGCTCGTTGTAATGGAAGGACCATTTTTGGGGGATTGGCAGCGTGCAGCGAGTTCTCACACATCATAATATCCTGCGATACGACCCTTTTTTAATCACATAAAATGCCGGAAATGTTCGGAAAAGGCCGAAGGTGTACAGAACCTGATGCTACGTATACTCGTTGTAAGGGGCGTTCCATTACTCGGGGATTGGCTGCGCGTAACGAGTTCTCTCACATCATAATATCCTGATATACGGCCCATTTTGAAACTATTAAAAAGCCGAAACTTGCCGGAAAAGGCCGAATATGTACAAGACAGTATTCTCCGCATGCTCGTTGTATTGGAAGTACCATTCTTCGGGGAATGGCAGCGCGCAACGAGTTCTCTCACATCATAATATCCTGATATACGGCCCATTTTGAAACAATTAAAAAGCCGGAAATGTCCGGAAAAGGCCGAAGGTGTACAGAACCCGTTGCTCCGTATGCTCGTTGTACTGGGAGTACCATTTTTCGGGGATTGGAAGCGTGCAGCGAGATCTCACACATCATAATATCGTGCGATACGACCCATTTTGAAACAATTAAAAAGCCGGAAATGTCCGGAAAATGCCAAAGGTGTACAGAACCCGTTGCTCCGTATGCTCGTTGTAATGGGCGTACCATTTTTCGGGGATTGGCAGCGTGCAGCGAGTTCTCACACCTCATAATATCCTGCGATACGACTCATTTTGAAACTATTAAAAAGCCGAAACTGGCCGGAAAAGGCCGAATATGTACAAGACAGGATTCTCGTCATGCTCGTTGTAATGGAAGTACCATTCTTCGGGGATTGGCAGCGTGCAGCGAGTTCTCACACCTCATAATATCCTGCGATACGACTTATTTTGAAACTATTAAAAAGCCGAAACTGGCCGGAAAAGGCCGAATATGTACAAGACAGGATTCTCGTCATGCTCGTTGTAATGGAAGTACCATTCTTCGGGGATTTGCAGCGCGCAACGAGTTCCCTCACATCATAATATCCTGCTATACGGCCCGTTTTTAATCACATAAAATGGCGGAGATGTCCGGAAAAGGCCGAAGGTGTACAGAACCCAATGCTCCGTTTGCTCGTTGTAATGGAAGTACCATTTTTGGGGGGTTGGCAGAGAGCAACTGGTTCTTACACATCATAATATCCTGATATACGGCCCATTTTGAAACAATTAAAAAGCCGGAAATGTCCGGAAAAGGCCGAAGGTGTACAGAACCCGTTGCTCCGTATGCTCGTTGTAATGGGCGTACCATTTTTCGGGGATTGGCAGCGTGCAGCGAGATCTCACACATCATAATATCCTGCGATACGACCCTTTTTGAAACAATTGAAAAGCCGGAAAAATCCGGAAAAGGCCGAAGGTGTACAGAACCCGTTGCTCCGTATGCTCGTTGTAATGGAAGGACCATTTTTGGGGGATTGGCAGCGTGCAGCGAGTTCTCACACCTCATAATATCCTGCGAAACGAATCATTTTGAAACTATTAAAAAGCCGAAACTTGCCGGAAAAGGCCGAATATGTAAAAGACAGGATTCTCGTCATGCTCGTTGTAATGGAAGTACCATTCTTCGGGGATTTGCAGCGCGCAACGAGTTCCCTCACATCATAATATCCTGCTATACGGCCCGTTTTTCATCACATAAAATGCCGGCGATGTCCGGAAAAGGCCGAAGGTGTACAGAACCCGATGCTCCGTTGGCTCGTTGTAATGGAAGTACCATTTTTGGGGGGTTGGCAGAGAGCAACGAGTTCTCTCACATCATAATATCCTGCGATACGACCCGTTTTGAAACAATAAAATAGCCGGAAATGTCCGGAAAATGCCGAAGGTGTACAGAACCCGTTGCTCCGTATGCTCGTTGTAATGGAAGGACCATTTTTGGGGGATTGGCAGCGTGCAGCGAGTTCTCACACATCATAATATCCTGCGATACGACCCTTTTTTAATCACATAAAATGCCGGAAATGTTCGGAAAAGGCCGAAGGTGTACAGAACCTGATGCTACGTATACTCGTTGTAAGGGGCGTTCCATTTCTCGGGGATTGGCTGCGCGTAACGAGTTCTCTCACATCATAATATCCTGATATACGGCCCATTTTGAAACTATTAAAAAGCCGAAACTTGCCGGAAAAGGCCGAAGGTATACAGAACCCGTTGCTCCGTATGCTCGTTGTAGTGGGCGTACCATTTTTCGGGGATTGGCAGCGTGCAGCGAGTTCTCACACCTCATAATATCCTGCGAAACGACTCATTTTGAAACTATTAAAAAGCCGAAACTTGCCGGAAAAGGCCGAATATGTACAAGACAGTATTCTCCGCATGCTCGTTGTATTGGAAGTACCATTCTTCGGGGAATGGCAGCGCGCAACGAGTTCTCTCACATCATAATATCCTGATATACGGCCCATTTTGAAACAATTAAAAAGCCGGAAATGTCCGGAAAAGGCCGAAGGTGTACAGAACCCGTTGCTCCGTATGCTCGTTGTAATGGGCGTACCATTTTTCGGGGATTGGCAGCGTGCAGCGAGATCTCACACATCATAATATCCTGCGATACGACCCTTTTTGAAACAATTAAAAAGCCGGAAATATCCGGAAAAGGCCGAAGGTGTACAGAACCCGTTGCTCCGTATGCTCGTTGTAATGGAAGGACCATTTTTGGGGGATTGGCAGCGTGCAGCGAGTTCTCACACCTCATAATATCCTGCGAAACGACTCATTTTGAAACTATTAAAAAGCCGAAACTTGCCGGAAAAGGCCGAATATGTAAAAGACAGGATTCTCGTCATGCTCGTTGTAATGGATGTACCATTTTTCGGGGATTGGCAGCGCGCAACGAGTTCTCTCACATAATAATATCCTGATATACGGCCCATTTTGAAACAATTAAAAAGCCGGAAATGTCCGGAAAAGGCCGAAGGTGTACAGAACCCGTTGCTCCGTATGCTCGTTGTAATGGGCGTACCATTTTTCGGGGATTGGCAGCGTGCAGCGAGATCTCACACATCATATTATCCTGCGATACGACCCTTTTTTAAACAATTAAAAAGCCGGAAATATCCGGAAAAGGCCGAAGGTGTACAGAACCCGTTGCTCCGTATGCTCGTTGTAATGGAAAGACCATTTTTGGGGGATTGGCAACGCTCAACGCGTTTTTACACATCATAATATCATGCTATTCGGCCCATTTTTGATCACTTAAAATGCCGGAAATGTCCGGAAAAGGCCGAAGATGTACAGAACCTGATGCTCCGTATGCTCGTTGTAAGGGGCGTACCATTTCTCGGGGATTGGCAGCGCGTAACGAGTTATCTCATATCATAATATCCTGAAATACGGCCCATTTTGAAACAATTAAAAAGCCGGAAATGTCCGGAAAAGGCCGAAGGTGTACAGAACCTGATGCTCCGTATGCTCGTTGTACTGGGAGTACCATTTTTCGGGGATTGGAAGCGTGCAGCGAGTTCTCTCACATCATAATATCCTGCGATACGACCCATTTTGAAACAATTAAAAAGCCGGAAATGTCCGGAAAATGCCAAAGGTGTACAGAACCCGTTGCTCCGTATGCTCGTTGTAATGGAAGTACCATTTTTGGGGGGTTGGCAGAGAGCAACTGGTTCTTACACATCATAATATCCTGATATACGGCCCATTTTGAAACATTTAAAAAGCCGGAAATGTCCGGAAAAGGCCGAAGGTGTACAGAACCTGATGCTCCGTATGCTCGTTGTAATGGAAGTACCATTCTTCGGGGATTGGCAGCGCGCAACGAGTTCTCTCACATCATAATATCCTGCGATACGACCCATTTTGAAACAATTAAAAAGCCGGAAATGTCCGGAAAATGCCAAACGTGTACAGAACCCGTTGCTCCGTATGCTCGTTGTAATGGAAGGACCATTTTTGGGGGATTGGCAGCGTGCAGCGAGTTCTCACACCTCATAATATCCTGCGAAACGACTCATTTTGAAACGATTAAAAAGCCGAAACTTGCCGGAAAAGGCCGAATATGTAAAAGACAGGATTCTCGTCATGCTCGTTGTAATGGAAGTACCATTCTTCGGGGATTTGCAGCGCGCAACGAGTTCCCTCACATCATAATATCCTGCTATACGGCCCGTTTTTAATCACATAAAATGCCGGCGATGTCCGGAAAAGGCAGAAGGTGTACAGAACCCGATGCTCCGTTTGCTCGTTGTAATGGAAGTACCATTTTTGGGGGGTTGGCAGAGAGCAACGAGTTCTCTCACATCATAATATCCTGCGATACGACCCGTTTTGAAACAATAAAATAGCCGGAAATGTCCGGAAAATGCCGAAGGTGTACAGAACCCGTTGCTCCGTATGCTCGTTGTAATGGAAGGACCATTTTTGGGGGATTGGCAGCGTGCAGCGAGTTCTCACACATCATAATATCCTGCGATACGACCCTTTTTTAATCACATAAAATGCCGGAAATGTTCGGAAAAGGCCGAAGGTGTACAGAACCTGATGCTACGTATACTCGTTGTAAGGGGCGTTCCATTTCTCGGGGATTGGCTGCGCGTAACGAGTTCTCTCACATCATAATATCCTGATATACGGCCCATTTTGAAACTATTAAAAAGCCGAAACTTGCCGGAAAAGGCCGAAGGTATACAGAACCCGTTGCTCCGTATGCTCGTTGTAGTGGGCGTACCATTTTTCGGGGATTGGCAGCGTGCAGCGAGTTCTCACACCTCATAATATCCTGCGAAACGACTCATTTTGAAACTATTAAAAAGCCGAAACTTGCCGGAAAAGGCCGAATATGTACAAGACAGTATTCTCCGCATGCTCGTTGTATTGGAAGTACCATTCTTCGGGGAATGGCAGCGCGCAACGAGTTCTCTCACATCATAATATCCTGATATACGGCCCATTTTGAAACAATTAAAAAGCCGGAAATGTCCGGAAAAGGCCGAAGGTGTACAGAACCCGTTGCTCCGTATGCTCGTTGTAATGGGCGTACCATTTTTCGGGGATTGGCAGCGTGCAGCGAGATCTCACACATCATAATATCCTGCGATACGACCCTTTTTGAAACAATTAAAAAGCCGGAAATATCCGGAAAAGGCCGAAGGTGTACAGAACCCGTTGCTCCGTATGCTCGTTGTAATGGAAGGACCATTTTTGGGGGATTGGCAGCGTGCAGCGAGTTCTCACACCTCATAATATCCTGCGAAACGACTCATTTTGAAACTATTAAAAAGCCGAAACTTGCCGGAAAAGGCCGAATATGTAAAAGACAGGATTCTCGTCATGCTCGTTGTAATGGATGTACCATTTTTCGGGGATTGGCAGCGCGCAACGAGTTCTCTCACATAATAATATCTTGATATACGGCCCATTTTGAAACAATTAAAAAGCCGGAAATGTCCGGAAAAGGCCGAAGGTGTACAGAACCCGTTGCTCCGTATGCTCGTTGTAATGGGCGTACCATTTTTCGGGGATTGGCAGCGTGCAGCGAGATCTCACACATCATATTATCCTGCGATACGACCCTTTTTTAAACAATTAAAAAGCCGGAAATATCCGGAAAAGGCCGAAGGTGTACAGAACCCGTTGCTCCGTATGCTCGTTGTAATGGAAGGACCATTTTTGGGGGATTGGCAACGCTCAACGCGTTTTTACACATCATAATATCATGCTATTCGGCCCATTTTTGATCACTTAAAATGCCGGAAATGTCCGGAAAAGGCCGAAGGTATACAGAACCCGTTGCTCCGTTTGCTCGTTGTAATGGAAGTACCATTTTTGGGGGGTTGGCAGCGTGCAGCGAGTTCTCACACATCATAATATCCTGCGATACGACCCATTTTGAAACAACTAAAAAGACGAATCTGGCCGGAAAAGGCCGAATATGTACATGACAGGATTCTCCGCATGCTCGTTGTATTGGAAGTACCATTCATCGGGGATTGGCAGCGCGCACCGAGTTCCCTCACATCACAATATCCTGCTATACGGCCCGTTTTTAATCACATAAAATGCCGGAGATGTCCGGAAAAGGCCGAAGGTGTACAGAACCCGATGCTCCGTTTGCTCGTTGTAATGGAAGTACCATTTTTGGGGGGTTGGCAGAGAGCAACTGGCTCTTACACATCATAATAATCCGATATACGGCCCATTTTGAAACAATTAAAAAGCCGGAAATGTCCGGAAAAGGCCGAAGGTGTACAGAACCCGTTGCTCCGTATGCTCGTTGTACTGGGAGTACCATTTTTCGGGGATTGGAAGCGTGCAGCGAGATCTCACACATCATAATATCGTGCGATACGACCCATTTTGAAACAATTAAAAAGCCGGAAATGTCCGGAAAATGCCAAAGGTGTGCAGAACCCGTTGCTCCGTATGCTCGTTGTAATGGGCGTACCATTTTTCGGGGATTGGCAGCGTGCAGCGAGTTCTCACACCTCATAATATCCTGCGATACGACTCATTTTGAAACTATTAAAAAGCCGAAACTGGCCGGAAAAGGCCGAATATGTACAAGACAGGATTCTCGTCATGCTCGTTGTAATGGAAGTACCATTCTTCGGGGATTGGCAGCGTGCAGCGAGTTCTCACACCTCATAATATCCTGCGATACGACTTATTTTGAAACTATTAAAAAGCCGAAACTGGCCGGAAAAGGCCGAATATGTACAAGACAGGATTCTCGTCATGCTCGTTGTAATGGAAGTACCATTCTTCGGGGATTTGCAGCGCGCAACGAGTTCCCTCACATCATAATATCCTGCTATACGGCCCGTTTTTAATCACATAAAATGGCGGAGATGTCCGGAAAAGGCCGAAGGTGTACAGAACCCAATGCTCCGTTTGCTCGTTGTAATGGAAGTACCATTTTTGGGGGGTTGGCAGAGAGCAACTGGTTCTTACACATCATAATATCCTGATATACGGCCCATTTTGAAACAATTAAAAAGCCGGAAATGTCCGGAAAAGGCCGAAGGTGTACAGAACCCGTTGCTCCGTATGCTCGTTGTAATGGGCGTACCATTTTTCGGGGATTGGCAGCGTGCAGCGAGATCTCACACATCATAATATCCTGCGATACGACCCTTTTTGAAACAATTGAAAAGCCGGAAAAATCCGGAAAAGGCCGAAGGTGTACAGAACCCGTTGCTCCGTATGCTCGTTGTAATGGAAGGACCATTTTTGGGGGATTGGCAGCGTGCAGCGAGTTCTCACACCTCATAATATCCTGCGAAACGACTCATTTTGAAACTATTAAAAAGCCGAAACTTGCCGGAAAAGGCCGAATATGTAAAAGACAGGATTCTCGTCATGCTCGTTGTAATGGAAGTACCATTCTTCGGGGATTTGCAGCGCGCAACGAGTTCCCTCACATCATAATATCCTGCTATACGGCCCGTTTTTAATCACATAAAATGCCGGCGATGTCCGGAAAAGGCCGAAGGTGTACAGAACCCGATGCTCCGTTTGCTCGTTGTAATGGAAGTACCATTTTTGGGGGGTTGGCAGAGAGCAACGAGTTCTCTCACATCATAATATCCTGCGATACGACCCGTTTTGAAACAATAAAATAGCCGGAAATGTCCGGAAAATGCCGAAGGTGTACAGAACCCGTTGCTCCGTATGCTCGTTGTAATGGAAGGACCATTTTTGGGGGATTGGCAGCGTGCAGCGAGTTCTCACACATCATAATATCCTGCGATACGACCCTTTTTTAATCACATAAAATGCCGGAAATGTTCGGAAAAGGCCGAAGGTGTACAGAACCTGATGCTACGTATACCCGTTGTAAGGGGCGTTCCATTTCTCGGGGATTGGCTGCGCGTAACGAGTTCTCTCACATCATAATATCCTGATATACGGCCCATTTTGAAACTATTAAAAAGCCGAAACTTGCCGGAAAAGGCCGAAGGTATACAGAACCCGTTGCTCCGTATGCTCGTTGTAGTGGGCGTACCATTTTTCGGGGATTGGCAGCGTGCAGCGAGTTCTCACACCTCATAATATCCTGCGAAACGACTCATTTTGAAACTATTAAAAAGCCGAAACTTGCCGGAAAAGGCCGAATATGTACAAGACAGTATTCTCCGCATGCTCGTTGTATTGGAAGTACCATTCTTCGGGGAATGGCAGCGCGCAACGAGTTCTCTCACATCATAATATCCTGATATACGGCCCATTTTGAAACAATTAAAAAGCCGGAAATGTCCGGAAAAGGCCGAAGGTGTACAGAACCCGTTGCTCCGTATGCTCGTTGTAATGGGCGTACCATTTTTCGGGGATTGGCAGCGTGCAGCGAGATCTCACACATCATAATATCCTGCGATACGACCCTTTTTGAAACAATTAAAAAGCCGGAAATATCCGGAAAAGGCCGAAGGTGTACAGAACCCGTTGCTCCGTATGCTCGTTGTAATGGAAGGACCATTTTTGGGGGATTGGCAGCGTGCAGCGAGTTCTCACACCTCATAATATCCTGCGAAACGACTCATTTTGAAACTATTAAAAAGCCGAAACTTGCCGGAAAAGGCCGAATATGTAAAAGACAGGATTCTCGTCATGCTCGTTGTAATGGATGTACCATTTTTCGGGGATTGGCAGCGCGCAACGAGTTCTCTCACATCATAATATCCTGATATACGGCCCATTTTGAAACAATTAAAAAGCCGGAAATGTCCGGAAAAGGCCGAAGGTGTACAGAACCCGTTGCTCCCTTTGCTTGTTGTAATGGAAGTGCCATTTTTTGGGGGTTGGCAGAGAGCAACTGGTTCTTACACATCATAATATCCTGATATACGGCCCATTTTGAAGCAATTAAAAAGCCGGAAATGTCCGGAAAAGGCCGAAGGTGTACAGAACCCGTTGCTCCGTATGCTCGTTGTAATGGGCGTACCATTTTTCGGGGATTTCCAGCGTGCAGCCAGTTCTCACACCTCATAATATCCTGCGATACGACCCATTTTGAAACTATTAAAAAGCCGAAACAGGCCGGAAATGGCCGAATATGTACAAGACAGGATTCTCCGCATGCTCGTTGTAATGGAAGTACCATTCTTCGGGGATTGGCAGCGCGCAACGAGTTCTCTCACATCATAATATCCTGCTATACGGCCCGTTTTTAATCACATAAAATGCCGGAGATGTCCGGAAAAGGCCGAAGGTGTACAGAACCCAATGCTCCGTTTGCTCGTTGTAATGGAAGTACCATTTTTGGGGGATTTCCAGCGTGCAACCAGTTCTCACACCTCATAATATCCTGCGATACGACCCATTTTGAAACTATTAAAAAGCCGAAACTGGCCGGAAAAGGCCGAATATGTACAAGACAGGATTCTCCGCATGCTCGTTGTAATGGATGTACCATTCTTCGGGGATTGGCAGCGCGCAACGAGTTCTCTCACATCATAATATCGCGCGATACGACCCATTTTGAAATAATTAAAAAGCCGGAAATGTCCGGAAAATGCCGAACGTGTACAGAACCCGTTGCTCCGTATGCTCGTTGTAATGGAAGGACCATTTTTGGGGGATTGGCAGCGTGCAGCGAGTTCTCACACCTCATAATATCCTGCGATACGACTCATTTTGAAACTATTAAAAAGCCGAAACTGGCCGGAAAAGGCCGAATATGTACAAGACAGGATTCTCGTCATGCTCGTTGTAATGGAAGTACCATTCCTCGGGGATTTGCAGCGCGCAACGAGTTCCCTCACATCATAGTATCCTGCTATACGGCCCGTTTTTAATCACATAAAATGCCGGAGATGTCCGGAAAAGGCCGAAGGTGTACAGAACCCAATGCTCCGTTTGCTCGTTGTAATGGAAGTACCATTTTTGGGGGGTTGGCAGAGAGCAACTGGTTCTTACACATAATAATATCCTGATATACGGCCCATTTTGAAACAATTAAAAAGCCGGAAATGTCCGGAAAAGGCCGAAGGTGTACAGAACCCGTTGCTCCGTATGCTCGTTGTAATGGGCGTACCATTTTTCGGGGATTGGCAGCGTGCAGCGAGATCTCACACATCATATTATCCTGCGATACGACCCTTTTTTAAACAATTAAAAAGCCGGAAATATCCGGAAAAGGCCGAAGGTGTACAGAACCCGTTGCTCCGTATGCTCGTTGTAATGGAAGGACCATTTTTGGGGGATTGGCAACGCTCAACGCGTTTTTACACATCATAATATCATGCTATTCAGCCCATTTTTGATCACTTAAAATGCCGGAAATGTCCGGAAAAGGCCGAAGATGTACAGAACCTGATGCTCCGTATGCTCGTTGTAAGGGGCGTACCATTTCTCGGGGATTGGCAGCGCGTAACGAGTTATCTCATATCATAATATCCTGAAATACGGCCCATTTTGAAACAATTAAAAAGCCGGAAATGTCCGGAAAAGGCCGAAGGTGTACAGAACCTGATGCTCCGTATGCTCGTTGTAATGGAAGTACCATTCTTCGGGGATTGGCAGCGCGCAACGAGTTCTCTCACATCATAATATCCTGCGATACGACCCATTTTGAAACAATTAAAAAGCCGGAAATGTCCGGAAAATGCCAAAGGTGTACAGAACCCGTTGCTCCGTATGCTCGTTGTAATGGGCGTACCATTTTTCGGGGATTGGCAGCGTGCAGCGAGTTCTCACACCTCATAATAACCTGCGATACGACCCATTTTGAAACTATTAAAAAGCCGAAACTGGTCGGAAAAGGCCGAATATGCACAAGACAGGATTCTCCGCATGCTCGTTGTAATGGATGTACCATTTTTCGGGGATTGGCAGCGCGCAACGAGTTCTCTCACATCATAATATCCTGATATACGGCCCATTTTGTAACAATTAAAAAGCCGGAAATGTCCGGAAAAGGCCGAAGGTGTACAGAACCCGTTGCTCCCTTTGCTTGTTGTAATGAAAGTACCATTTTTGGGGGGTTGGCAGAGAGCAACTGGTTCTTACACATCATAATATCCTGATATACGGCCCATTCTGAAGCAATTAAAAAGCCGGATATGTCCGGAAAAGGCCGAAGGTGTACAGAACCCGTTGCTCCGTATGCTCGTTGTAATGGGCGTACCATTTTTCGGGGATTTCCAGCGTGCAGCCAGTTCTCACACCTCATAATATCCTGCGATACGACCCATTTTGAAACTATTAAAAAGCCGAAACTGGCCGGAAATGGCCGAATATGTACAAGACAGGATTCTCCGCATGCTCGTTGTAATGGAAGTACCATTCTTCGGGGATAGGCAGCGCGCAACGAGTTCTATCACATCATAATATCCTGATATACGGCCCATTTTGAAACAATTAAAAAGCCGGAAATGTCCGGAAAAGGCCGAAGGTGTACAGAACCCGTTGCTCCCTTTGCTTGTTGTAATGGAAGTACCATTTTTGGGGGGTTGGCAGAGAGCAACTGGTTCTTACACATCATAATATCCTGATATACGGCCCATTTTGAAACAATTAAAAAGCCGGAAATATCCGGAAAAGGCCGAAGGTGTACAGAACCCGTTGCTCCGTATGCTCGTTGTAATGGAATTACCATTTTTGGGGGATTGGCAACGCTCAACGCGTTTTTACACATCATAATATCCTGCGATACGACTCATTTTGAAACTATAAAAAGCCGAAACTGGCCGGAAAAGGCCGAATATGTACCAGACAGGATTCTCCTCATGCTCGTTGTAATGGAATTTACCATTCTTCGGGGATTTGCAGCGCGCAACGAGTTCCCTCACATCATAATATCCTGCTATACGGCCCGTTTTTAATCACATAAAATGCCGGAGATGTCCGGAAAAGGCCGAAGGTGTACAGAACCCAATGCTCCGTTTGCTCGTTGTCATGGAAGTACCATTTTTGGGGGGTTGGCAGAGAGCAACTGGTTCTTACACATCATAATATCCTGATATACGGCCCATTTTGAAACAATTAAAAAGCCGGAAATATCCGGAAAAGGCCGAAGGTGTACAGAACCCGTTGCTCCGTATGCTCGTTGTAATGGAATTACCATTTTTGGGGGATTGGCAACGCTCAACGCGTTTTTACACATCATAATATCCTGCTATTCGGCCCATTTTTGATCACTTAAAATGCCGGAAATGTCCGGAAAAGGCCGAAGGTGTACAGAACCTGATGCTCCGTATGCTCGTTGTAAGGGGCGTACCATTTCTCGGGGATTGGCAGCACGTAACGTGTTCTCTCTCATCATAATATCCTGATAAACGGCACATTTAGAAACAATTAAAAAGCCGGAAATGTCCGGAAAAGGCCGAAGGTGTACAGAACCCGTTGCTCCCTTTGCTTGTTGTAATGGAAGTACCATTTTTGGGGGGTTGGCAGAGAGCAACTGGTTCTTACACATCATAATATCCTGATATACGGCCCCTATTGAAGCAATTAAAAAGCCGGAAATGTCCGGAAAAGGCCGAAGGTATACAGAACCCGCTGCTCCGTATGCTCGTTGTAATGGGCGTACCATTTTTCGGGGATTTCCAGCGTGCAGCCAGTTCTCACACCTCATAATATCCTGCGATACGACCCATTTTGAAACTATTAAAAAGCCGAAACTGGCCGGAAATGGCCGAATATGTACAAGACAGGATTCTCCGCATGCTCGTTGTAATGGAAGTACCATTCTTCGGGGATTGGCAGCGCGCAACGAGTTCTCTCACATCATAATATCCTGCTATACGGCCCGTTTTTAATCACATAAAATGCCGGAGATGTCCGGAAAAGGCCGAAGGTGTACAGAACCCAATGCTCCGTTTGCTCGTTGTAATGGGCGTACCATTTTTCGGGGATTTCCAGCGTGCAACCAGTTCTCACACCTCATAATATCCTGCGATACGACCCGTTTTGAAACTATTAAAAAGCCGAAACTGGCCGGAAAAGGCCGAATATGTACAAGACAGGATTCTCCGCATGCTCGTTGTAATGGATGTACCATTCTTCGGGGATTGGCAGCGCGCAACGAGTTCTCTCACATCATAATATCGCACGATACGACCCATTTTGAAATAATTAAAAAGCCGGAAATGTCCGGAAAATGCCGAAGGTGTACAGAACCCGTTGCTCCGTATGCTCGTTGTAATGGAAGGACCATTTTTGGGGGATTGGCAGCGTGCAGCGAGTTCTCACACCTCATAATATCCTGCGATACGACCCATTTTGAAACTATTAAAAAGCCGAAACTGGCCGGAAAAGGCCGAATATGTACAAGAGAGGATTCTCCGCATGCTCGTTGTAATGGATGTACCATTCTTCGGGGATTGGCAGCGCGCAACGAGTTCTCTCACATCATAATATCGCGCGATACGACCCATTTTGAAATAATTAAAAAGCCGGAAATGTCCGGAAAATGCCGAAGGTGTACAGAACCCGTTGCTCCGTATGCTCGTTGTAATGGAAGGACCATTTTTGGGGGATTGGCAGCGTGCAGCGAGTTCTCACACCTCATAATATCCTGCGATACGACTCATTTTGAAACAATTAAAAAGCCGGAAATGTCCGGAAAAGGCCGAAGGTGTACAGAACCCGTTGCTCCGTATGCTCGTTGTAATGGGCGTACCATTTTTCGGGGATTGGCAGCGTGCAGCGAGATCTCACACATCATATTATCCTGCGATACGACCCTTTTTTAAACAATTAAAAAGCCGGAAATATCCGGAAAAGGCCGAAGGTGTACAGAAACCGTTGCTCCGTATGCTCGTTGTAGTGGGCGTACCATTTTTCGGGGATTGGCAGCGTGCAGCGAGTTCTCACACCTCATAATATCCTGCGAAACGACTCATTTTGAAACTATTAAAAAGCCGAAACTTGCCGGAAAAGGCCGAAGGTATACAGAACCCGTTGCTCCGTATGCTCGTTGTAGTGGGCGTACCATTTTTCGGGGATTGGCAGCGTGCAGCGAGTTCTCACACCTCATAATATCCTGCGAAACGACTCATTTTGAAACTATTAAAAAGCCGAAACTTGCCGGAAAAGGCCGAATATGTACAAGACAGTATTCTCCGCATGCTCGTTGTATTGGAAGTACCATTCTTCGGGGAATGGCAGCGCGCAACGAGTTCTCTCACATCATAATATCCTGCGATACGACCCATTTTGAAACAATTAAAAAGCCGGAAATGTCCGGAAAATGCCAAAGGTGTACAGAACCCGCTGCTCCGTATGCTCGTTGTAATGGGCGTACCATTTTTCGGGGATTTCCAGCGTGCAACCAGTTCTCACACCTCATAATATCCTGCGATACGACCCATTTTGAAACTATTAAAAAGCCGAAACTGGCCGGAAATGGCCGAATATGTACAAGACAGGATTCTCCGCATGCTCGTTGTAATGGAAGTACCATTCTTCGGGGATTGGCAGCGCGCAACGAGTTCTCTCACATCATAATATCCTGCTATACGGCCCGTTTTGAAACAATTAAAAAGCCGAAACTGGCCGGAAAAGGCCGAAAATGTACAAGACAGGATTCTCCGGATGCTGGTTGTATTGGAAGTACCATTCTTCGGGGATTGGCAGCGCGCACCGTGTTCTCTCACATCATAATATCCTGCTATTCTGCCCGTTTTTGATCACTTAATATGCCGGAAATGTCCGGAAAAGGCCGAAGGTGTACAGAACCTGATGCTCCGTATTCTCGTTGTAAGGGGCGTACCATTTCTCGGGGATTGGCAGCGCGTAACGTGTTCTCTCACATCATAATATCCTGATAAACGGCACATTTTGAAACAATTAAAAAGCCGGAAATGTCCTGAAAAGGCCGAAGGTGTACAGAACCCGTTGCTCCGTATGCTCGTTGTAGTGGGCGTACCATTTTTCGGGGATTGGCAGCGTGCAGCGAGATCTCAAACATCATAATATCCTGCGATACGACCCTTTTTGAAACAATTAAAAAGCCGGTAATATCCGGAAAAGGCCGAAGGTGTACAGAACCCGTTGCTCCGTATGCTCGTTGTAATGGAAGTACCATTCTTCGGGGATTGGCAGCGCGCAACGCGTTTTTACACATCATAATATCCTGCTATTCGGCCCATTTTTGATCACTTAAAATGCCGGAAATGTCCGGAAAAGGCCGAAGGTGTACAGAACCTGATGCTCCGTATGCTCGTTGTAAGGGGCGTACCATTTCTCGGGGATTGGCAGCACGTAACGTGTTCTCTCTCATCATAATATCCTGATAAACGGCACATTTAGAAACAATTAAAAAGCCGGAAATGTCCGGAAAAGGCCGAAGGTGTACAGAACCCGTTGCTCCCTTTGCTTGTTGTAATGGAAGTACCATTTTTGGGGGGTTGGCAGAGAGCAACTGGTTCTTACACATCATAATATCCTGATATACGGCCCCTATTGAAGCAATTAAAAAGCCGGAAATGTCCGGAAAAGGCCGAAGGTGTACAGAACCCGCTGCTCCGTATGCTCGTTGTAATGGGCTTACCATTTTTCGGGGATTTCCAGCGTGCAGCCAGTTCTCACACCTCATAATATCCTGCGATACGACCCATTTTGAAACTATTAAAAAGCCGAAACTGGCCGGAAATGGCCGAATATGTACAAGACAGGATTCTCCGCATGCTCGTTGTAATGGAAGTACCATTCTTCGGGGATTGGCAGCGCGCAACGAGTTCTCTCACATCATAATATCCTGCTATACGGCCCGTTTTTAATCACATAAAATGCCGGAGATGTCCGGAAAAGGCCGAAGGTGTACAGAACCCAATGCTCCGTTTGCTCGTTGTAATGGAAGTACCATTTTTGGGGGGTTGGCAGAGAGCAACTGGTCCTTACACATCATAATATTCTGATATACGGCCCATTTTGAAACAATTAAAAAGCCGGAAATATCCGGAAAAGGCCGAAGGTGTACAGAACCCGCTGCTCCGTATGCTCGTTGTAATGGGCGTACCATTTTTCGGGGATTTCCAGCGTGCAACCAGTTCTCACACCTCATAATATCCTGCGATACGACCCATTTTGAAACTATTAAAAAGCCGAAACTGGCCGGAAAAGGCCGAATATGTACAAGACAGGATTCTCCGCATGCTCGTTGTAATGGATGTACCATTCTTCGGGGATTGGCAGCGCGCAACGAGTTCTCTCACATCATAATATCGCACGATACGACCCATTTTGAAATAATTAAAAAGCCGGAAATGTCCGGAAAATGCCGAAGGTGTACAGAACCCGTTGCTCCGTATGCTCGTTGTAATGGAAGGACCATTTTTGGGGGATTGGCAGCGTGCAGCGAGTTCTCACACCTCATAATAACCTGCGATACGACCCATTTTGAAACTATTAAAAAGCCGAAACTGGTCGGAAAAGGCCGAATATGCACAAGACAGGATTCTCCGCATGCTCGTTGTAATGGATGTACCATTTTTCGGAGATTGGCAGCGCGCAACGAGTTCTCTCACATCATAATATCCTGATATACGGCCCATTTTGAAACAATTAAAAAGCCGGAAATGTCCGGAAAAGGCCGAAGGTGTACAGAACCCGTTGCTCCCTTTGCTTGTTGTAATGGAAGTACCATATTTGGGGGGTTGGCAGAGAGCAACTGGATCTTACACATCATAATATCCTGATATACGGCCCATTCTGAAGCAATTAAAAAGCCGGAAATGTCCAGAAAAGGCCGAAGGTGTACAGAACCCGTTGCTCCGTATGCTCGTTGTAATGGGCGTACCATTTTTCGGGGATTTCCAGCGTGCAGCCAGTTCTCACACCTCATAATATCCTGCGATACGACCCATTTTGAAACTATTAAAAAGCCGAAACTGGCCGGAAATGGCCGAATATGTACAAGACAGGATTCTCCGCATGCTCGTTGTAATGGAAGTACCATTCTTCGGGGATAGGCAGCGCGCAACGAGTTCTCTCACATCATAATATCCTGATATACGGCCCATTTTGAAACAATTAAAAAGCCGGAAATATCCGGAAAAGGCCGAAGGTGTACAGAACCCGCTGCTCCGTATGCTCGTTGTAATGGGCGTACCATTTTTCGGGGATTTCCAGCGTGCAACCAGTTCTCACACCTCATAATATCCTGCGATACGACCCATTTTGAAACTATTAAAAAGCCGAAACTGGCCGGAAATGGCCGAATATGTACAAGACAGGATTCTCCGCATGCTCGTTGTAATGGAAGTACCATTCTTCGGGGATTGGCAGCGCGCAACGAGTTCTCTCACATCATAATATCCTGCTATACGGCCCGTTTTGAAACAATTAAAAAGCCGAAACTGGCCGGAAAAGGCCGAAAATGTACAAGACAGGATTCTCCGGATGCTGGTTGTATTGGAAGTACCATTCTTCGGGGATTGGCAGCGCGCACCGTGTTCTCTCACATCATAATATCCTGCTATTCTGCCCGTTTTTGATCACTTAATATGCCGGAAATGTCCGGAAAAGGCCGAAGGTGTACAGAACCTGATGCTCCGTATGCTCGTTGTAAGGGGCGTACCATTTCTCGGGGATTGGCAGCGCGTAACGTGTTCTCTCACATCATAATATCCTGATAAACGGCACATTTTGAAACAATTAAAAAGCCGGAAATGTCCGGAAAAGGCCGAAGGTGTACAGAACCCGTTGCTCCGTATGCTCGTTGTAGTGGGCGTACCATTTTTCGGGGATTGGCAGCGTGTAGCGAGATCTCAAACATCATAATATCCTGCGATACGACCCTTTTTGAAACAATTAAAAAGCCGGTAATATCCGGAAAAGGCCGAAGGTGTACAGAACCCGTTGCTCCGTATGCTCGTTGTAATGGAAGTACCATTCTTCGGGGATTTGCAGCGCGCAACGAGTTCCCTCACATCATAATATCCTGCTATACGGCCCGTTTTTAATCACATAAAATGCCGGAGATGTCCGGAAAAGGCCGAAGGTGTACAGAACCCAATGCTCCGTTTGCTCGTTGTCATGGAAGTACCATTTTTGGGGGGTTGGCAGAGAGCAACTGGTTCTTACACATCATAATATCCTGATATACGGCCCATTTTGAAACAATTAAAAAGCCGGAAATATCCGGAAAAGGCCGAAGCTGTACAGAACCCGTTGCTCCGTATGCTCGTTGTAATGGAATTACCATTTTTGGGGGATTGGCAACGCTCAACGCGTTTTTACACATCATAATATCCTCCTATTCGGCCCATTTTTGATCACTTAAAATGCCGGAAATGTCCGGAAAAGGCCGAAGGTGTACAGAACCTGATGCTCCGTATGCTCGTTGTAAGGGGCGTACCATTTCTCGGGGATTGGCAGCACGTAACGTGTTCTCTCTCATCATAATATCCTGCTATTCTGCCCGTTTTTGATCACTTAATATGCCGGAAATATCCGGAAAAGGCCGGAGGTGTATAGAACCCGTTGCTCCGTATGCTCGTTGTAATGGAATTACCATTTTTGGGGGATTGGCAACGCTCAACGCGTTTTTACACATCATAATATCCTGCTATTCGGCCCATTTTTGATCACTTAAAATGCCGGAAATGTCCGGAAAAGGCCGAAGGTGTACAGAACCTGATGCTCCGTATGCTCGTTGTAAGGGGAGTACCATTTCTCGGGGATTGGCAGCACGTAACGTGTTCTCTCTCATCATAATATCCTGATAAACGGCACATTTAGAAACAATTAAAAAGCCGGAAATGTCCGGAAAAGGCCGAAGGTGTACAGAACCCGTTGCTCCGTATGCTCGTTGTAGTGGGCGTACCATTTTTCGGGGATTGGCAGCGTGCAGCGAGATCTCAAACATCATAATATCCTGCGATACGACCCTTTTTGAAACAATTAAAAAGCCGGTAATATCCGGAAAAGGCCGAAGGTGTACAGAACCCGTTGCTCCGTATGCTCGTTGTAATGGAAGTACCATTCTTCGGGGATTGGCAGCGCGCAACGAGTTCTCTCACATCATAATATCCTGCTATACGGCCCGTTTTTAATCACATAAAATGCCGGAGATGTCCGGAAAAGGCCGAAGGTGTACAGAACCCAATGCTCCGTTTGCTCGTTGTAATGGAAGTACCATTTTTGGGGGGTTGGCAGAGAGCAACTGGTTCTTACACATCATAATATCCTGATATACGGCCCATTTTGAAACAATTAAAAAGCCGGAAATATCCGGAAATGGCCGAAGGTGTACAGAACCCGTTGCTCCGTATGCTCGTTGTAATGGAAGGACCATTTTTGGGGGATTGGCAGCGTGCAGCGAGTTCTCACACATCATAATATCCTGCGATACGACCCTTTTTTAATCACATAAAATGCCGGAAATGTTCGGAAAAGGCCGAAGGTGTACAGAACCTGATGCTACGTATACTCGTTGTAAGGGGCGTTCCATTTCTCGGGGATTGGCTGCGCGTAACGAGTTCTCTCACATCATAATATCCTGATATACGGCCCATTTTGAAACTATTAAAAAGCCGAAACTTGCCGGAAAAGGCCGAAGGTATACAGAACCTGTTGCTCCGTATGCTCGTTGTAGTGGGCGTACCATTTTTCGGGGATTGGCAGCGTGCAGCGAGTTCTCACACCTCATAATAACCTGCGATACGACCCATTTTGAAACTATTAAAAAGCCGAAACTGGTCGGAAAAGGCCGAATATGCACAAGACAGGATTCTCCGCATGCTCGTTGTAATGGATGTACCATTTTTCGGGGATTGGCAGCGCGCAACGAGTTCTCTCACATCATAATATCCTGATATACGGCCCATTTTGAAACAACTAAAAAGCCGGAAATGTCCGGAAAAGGCCGAAGGTGTACAGAACCCGTTGCTCCCTTTGCTTGTTGTAATGGAAGTACCATTTTTGGGGGGTTGGCAGAGAGCAACTGGTTCTTACACATCATAATATCCTGATATACGGCCCATTCTGAAGCAATTAAAAAGCCGGAAATGTCCGGAAAAGGCCGAAGGTGTACAGAATCCGTTGCTCCGTATGCTCGTTGTAATGGGCGTACCATTTTTCGGGGATTTCCAGCGTGCAGCCAGTTCTCACACCTCATAATATCCTGCGATACGACCCATTTTGAAACTATTAAAAAGCCGAAACTGGCCGGAAATGGCCGAATGTGTACAAGACAGGATTCTCCGCATGCTCGTTGTAATGGAAGTACCATTCTTCGGGGATTGGCAGCGCGCAACGAGTTCTCTCACATCATAATATCCTGCTCTACGGCCCGTTTTTAATCACATAAAATGCCGGAGATGTCCGGAAAAGGCCGAAGGTGTACAGAACCCAATGCTCCGTTTGCTCGTTGTAATGGAAGTACCATTTTTGGGGGGTTGGCAGAGAGCAACTGGTTCTTACACATCATAATATCCTGATATACGGCCCATTTTGAAACAATTAAAAAGCCGGAAATGTCCGGAAAAGGCCGAAGGTGTACAGAACCCGTTGCTCCGTATGCTCGTTGTAGTGGGCGTACCATTTTTCGGGGATTGGCAGCGTGCAGCGAGATCTCAAACATCATAATATCCTGCGATACGACCCTTTTTGAAACAATTAAAAAGCCGGTAATATCCGGAAAAGGCCGAAGGTGTACAGAACCCGTTGCTCCGTATGCTCGTTGTAATGGAAGTACCATTCCTCGGGGATTGGCAGCGCGCAACGAGTTCTCTCTCATCATAATATCCTGCTATACGGCCCGTTTTTAATCACATAAAATGCCGCAGATGTCCGGAAAAGGCCGAAGGTGTACAGAACCCAATGCTCCGTTTGCTCGTTGTAATGGAAGTACCATTTTTGGGGGTTTGGCAGAGAGCAACTGGTTCTTACACATCATAATATCCTGATATACGGCCCATTTTGAAACAATTAAAAAGCCGGAAATATCCGGAAAAGGCCGAAGGTGTACAGAACCCGTTGCTCCGTATGCTCGTTGTAATGGAAGGACCATTTTTGGGGGATTGGCAGCGTGCAGCGAGTTCTCACACATCATAATATCCTGCGATACGACCCTTTTTTAATCACATAAAATGCCGGAAATGTTCGGAAAAGGCCGAAGGTGTACAGAACCTGATGCTACGTATACTCGTTGTAAGGGGCGTTCCATTTCTCGGGGATTGGCTGCGCGTAACGAGTTCTCTCACATCATAATATCCTGATATACGGCCCATTTTGAAACTATTAAAAAGCCGAAACTGGCCGGAAATGGCCGAATATGTACAAGACAGGATTCTCCGCATGCTCGTTGTAATGGAAGTACCATTCTTCGGGGATAGGCAGCGCGCAACGAGTTCTCTCACATCATAATATCCTGATATACGGCCCATTTTGAAACAATTAAAAAGCCGGAAATGTCCGGAAAAGGCCGAAGGTGTACAGAACCCGTTGCTCCCTTTGCTTGTTGTAATGGAAGTACCATTTTTGGGGGGTTGGCAGAGAGCAACTGGTTCTTACACATCATAATATCCTGATATACGGCCCATTTTGAAACAATTAAAAAGCCGGAAATATCCGGAAAAGGCCGAAGGTGTACAGAACCCGTTGCTCCGTATGCTCGTTGTAATGGAATTACCATTTTTGGGGGATTGGCAACGCTCAACGCGTTTTTACACATCATAATATCCTGCGATACGACTCATTTTGAAACTATAAAAAGCCGAAACTGGCCGGAAAAGGCCGAATATGTACCAGACAGGATTCTCCTCATGCTCGTTGTAATGGAATTTACCATTCTTCGGGGATTTGCAGCGCGCAACGAGTTCCCTCACATCATAATATCCTGCTATACGGCCCGTTTTTAATCACATAAAATGCCGGAGATGTCCGGAAAAGGCCGAAGGTGTACAGAACCCAATGCTCCGTTTGCTCGTTGTCATGGAAGTACCATTTTTGGGGGGTTGGCAGAGAGCAACTGGTTCTTACACATCATAATATCCTGATATACGGCCCATTTTGAAACAATTAAAAAGCCGGAAATATCCGGAAAAGGCCGAAGGTGTACAGAACCCGTTGCTCCGTATGCTCGTTGTAATGGAATTACCATTTTTGGGGGATTGGCAACGCTCAACGCGTTTTTACACATCATAATATCCTGCTATTCGGCCCATTTTTGATCACTTAAAATGCCGGAAATGTCCGGAAAAGGCCGAAGGTGTACAGAACCTGATGCTCCGTATGCTCGTTGTAAGGGGCGTACCATTTCTCGGGGATTGGCAGCACGTAACGTGTTCTCTCTCATCATAATATCATGATAAACGGCACATTTAGAAACAATTAAAAAGCCGGAAATGTCCGGAAAAGGCCGAAGGTGTACAGAACCCGTTGCTCCCTTTGCTTGTTGTAATGGAAGTACCATTTTTGGGGGGTTGGCAGAGAGCAACTGGTTCTTACACATCATAATATCCTGATATACGGCCCCTATTGAAGCAATTAAAAAGCCGGAAATGTCCGGAAAAGGCCGAAGGTATACAGAACCCGCTGCTCCGTATGCTCGTTGTAATGGGCGTACCATTTTTCGGGGATTTCCAGCGTGCAGCCAGTTCTCACACCTCATAATATCCTGCGATACGACCCATTTTGAAACTATTAAAAAGCCGAAACTGGCCGGAAATGGCCGAATATGTACAAGACAGGATTCTCCGCATGCTCGTTGTAATGGAAGTACCATTCTTCGGGGATTGGCAGCGCGCAACGAGTTCTCTCACATCATAATATCCTGCTATACGGCCCGTTTTTAATCACATAAAATGCCGGAGATGTCCGGAAAAGGCCGAAGGTGTACAGAACCCAATGCTCCGTTTGCTCGTTGTAATGGGCGTACCATTTTTCGGGGATTTCCAGCGTGCAACCAGTTCTCACACCTCATAATATCCTGCGATACGACCCGTTTTGAAACTATTAAAAAGCCGAAACTGGCCGGAAAAGGCCGAATATGTACAAGACAGGATTCTCCGCATGCTCGTTGTAATGGATGTACCATTCTTCGGGGATTGGCAGCGCGCAACGAGTTCTCTCACATCATAATATCGCACGATACGACCCATTTTGAAATAATTAAAAAGCCGGAAATGTCCGGAAAATGCCGAAGGTGTACAGAACCCGTTGCTCCGTATGCTCGTTGTAATGGAAGGACCATTTTTGGGGGATTGGCAGCGTGCAGCGAGTTCTCACACCTCATAATATCCTGCGATACAACCCATTTTGAAACTATTAAAAAGCCGAAACTGGCCGGAAAAGGCCGAATATGTACAAGAGAGGATTCTCCGCATGCTCGTTGTAATGGATGTACCATTCTTCGGGGATTGGCAGCGCGCAACGAGTTCTCTCACATCATAATATCGCGCGATACGACCCATTTTGAAATAATTAAAAAGCCGGAAATGTCCGGAAAATGCCGAAGGTGTACAGAACCCGTTGCTCCGTATGCTCGTTGTAATGGAAGGACCATTTTTGGGGGATTGGCAGCGTGCAGCGAGTTCTCACACCTCATAATATCCTGCGATACGACTCATTTTGAAACAATTAAAAAGCCGGAAATGTCCGGAAAAGGCCGAAGGTGTACAGAACCCGTTGCTCCGTATGCTCGTTGTAATGGGCGTACCATTTTTCGGGGATTGGCAGCGTGCAGCGAGATCTCACACATCATATTATCCTGCGATACGACCCTTTTTTAAACAATTAAAAAGCCGGAAATATCCGGAAAAGGCCGAAGGTGTACAGAAACCGTTGCTCCGTATGCTCGTTGTAGTGGGCGTACCATTTTTCGGGGATTGGCAGCGTGCAGCGAGTTCTCACACCTCATAATATCCTGCGAAACGACTCATTTTGAAACTATTAAAAAGCCGAAACTTGCCGGAAAAGGCCGAAGGTATACAGAACCCGTTGCTCCGTATGCTCGTTGTAGTGGGCGTACCATTTTTCGGGGATTGGCAGCGTGCAGCGAGTTCTCACACCTCATAATATCCTGCGAAACGACTCATTTTGAAACTATTAAAAAGCCGAAACTTGCCGGAAAAGGCCGAATATGTACAAGACAGTATTCTCCGCATGCTCGTTGTATTGGAAGTACCATTCTTCGGGGAATGGCAGCGCGCAACGAGTTCTCTCACATCATAATATCCTGCGATACGACCCATTTTGAAACAATTAAAAAGCCGGAAATGTCCGGAAAATGCCAAAGGTGTACAGAACCCGCTGCTCCGTATGCTCGTTGTAATGGGCGTACCATTTTTCGGGGATTTCCAGCGTGCAACCAGTTCTCACACCTCATAATATCCTGCGATACGACCCATTTTGAAACTATTAAAAAGCCGAAACTGGCCGGAAATGGCCGAATATGTACAAGACAGGATTCTCCGCATGCTCGTTGTAATGGAAGTACCATTCTTCGGGGATTGGCAGCGCGCAACGAGTTCTCTCACATCATAATATCCTGCTATACGGCCCGTTTTGAAACAATTAAAAAGCCGAAACTGGCCGGAAAAGGCCGAAAATGTACAAGACAGGATTCTCCGGATGCTGGTTGTATTGGAAGTACCATTCTTCGGGGATTGGCAGCGCGCACCGTGTTCTCTCACATCATAATATCCTGCTATTCTGCCCGTTTTTGATCACTTAATATGCCGGAAATGTCCGGAAAAGGCCGAAGGTGTACAGAACCTGATGCTCCGTATTCTCGTTGTAAGGGGCGTACCATTTCTCGGGGATTGGCAGCGCGTAACGTGTTCTCTCACATCATAATATCCTGATAAACGGCACATTTTGAAACAATTAAAAAGCCGGAAATGTCCTGAAAAGGCCGAAGGTGTACAGAACCCGTTGCTCCGTATGCTCGTTGTAGTGGGCGTACCATTTTTCGGGGATTGGCAGCGTGCAGCGAGATCTCAAACATCATAATATCCTGCGATACGACCCTTTTTGAAACAATTAAAAAGCCGGTAATATCCGGAAAAGGCGGAAGGTGTACAGAACCCGTTGCTCCGTATGCTCGTTGTAATGGAAGTACCATTCTTCGGGGATTGGCAGCGCGCAACGCGTTTTTACACATCATAATATCCTGCTATTCGGCCCATTTTTGATCACTTAAAATGCCGGAAATGTCCGGAAAAGGCCGAAGGTGTACAGAACCTGATGCTCCGTATGCTCGTTGTAAGGGGCGTACCATTTCTCGGGGATTGGCAGCACGTAACGTGTTCTCTCTCATCATAATATCCTGATAAACGGCACATTTAGAAACAATTAAAAAGCCGGAAATGTCCGGAAAAGGCCGAAGGTGTACAGAACCCGTTGCTCCCTTTGCTTGTTGTAATGGAAGTACCATTTTTGGGGGGTTGGCAGAGAGCAACTGGTTCTTACACATCATAATATCCTGATATACGGCCCCTATTGAAGCAATTAAAAAGCCGGAAATGTCCGGAAAAGGCCGAAGGTGTACAGAACCCGCTGCTCCGTATGCTCGTTGTAATGGGCTTACCATTTTTCGGGGATTTCCAGCGTGCAGCCAGTTCTCACACCTCATAATATCCTGCGATACGACCCATTTTGAAACTATTAAAAAGCCGAAACTGGCCGGAAATGGCCGAATATGTACAAGACAGGATTCTCCGCATGCTCGTTGTAATGGAAGTACCATTCTTCGGGGATTGGCAGCGCGCAACGAGTTCTCTCACATCATAATATCCTGCTATACGGCCCGTTTTTAATCACATAAAATGCCGGAGATGTCCGGAAAAGGCCGAAGGTGTACAGAACCCAATGCTCCGTTTGCTCGTTGTAATGGAAGTACCATTTTTGGGGGGTTGGCAGAGAGCAACTGGTCCTTACACATCATAATATTCTGATATACGGCCCATTTTGAAACAATTAAAAAGCCGGAAATATCCGGAAAAGGCCGAAGGTGTACAGAACCCGCTGCTCCGTATGCTCGTTGTAATGGGCGTACCATTTTTCGGGGATTTCCAGCGTGCAACCAGTTCTCACACCTCATAATATCCTGCGATACGACCCATTTTGAAACTATTAAAAAGCCGAAACTGGCCGGAAAAGGCCGAATATGTACAAGACAGGATTCTCCGCATGCTCGTTGTAATGGATGTACCATTCTTCGGGGATTGGCAGCGCGCAACGAGTTCTCTCACATCATAATATCGCACGATACGACCCATTTTGAAATAATTAAAAAGCCGGAAATGTCCGGAAAATGCCGAAGGTGTACAGAACCCGTTGCTCCGTATGCTCGTTGTAATGGAAGGACCATTTTTGGGGGATTGGCAGCGTGCAGCGAGTTCTCACACCTCATAATAACCTGCGATACGACCCATTTTGAAACTATTAAAAAGCCGAAACTGGTCGGAAAAGGCCGAATATGCACAAGACAGGATTCTCCGCATGCTCGTTGTAATGGATGTACCATTTTTCGGAGATTGGCAGCGCGCAACGAGTTCTCTCACATCATAATATCCTGATATACGGCCCATTTTGAAACAATTAAAAAGCCGGAAATGTCCGGAAAAGGCCGAAGGTGTACAGAACCCGTTGCTCCCTTTGCTTGTTGTAATGGAAGTACCATATTTGGGGGGTTGGCAGAGAGCAACTGGATCTTACACATCATAATATCCTGATATACGGCCCATTCTGAAGCAATTAAAAAGCCGGAAATGTCCAGAAAAGGCCGAAGGTGTACAGAACCCGTTGCTCCGTATGCTCGTTGTAATGGGCGTACCATTTTTCGGGGATTTCCAGCGTGCAGCCAGTTCTCACACCTCATAATATCCTGCGATACGACCCATTTTGAAACTATTAAAAAGCCGAAACTGGCCGGAAATGGCCGAATATGTACAAGACAGGATTCTCCGCATGCTCGTTGTAATGGAAGTACCATTCTTCGGGGATAGGCAGCGCGCAACGAGTTCTCTCACATCATAATATCCTGATATACGGCCCATTTTGAAACAATTAAAAAGCCGGAAATATCCGGAAAAGGCCGAAGGTGTACAGAACCCGCTGCTCCGTATGCTCGTTGTAATGGGCGTACCATTTTTCGGGGATTTCCAGCGTGCAACCAGTTCTCACACCTCATAATATCCTGCGATACGACCCATTTTGAAACTATTAAAAAGCCGAAACTGGCCGGAAATGGCCGAATATGTACAAGACAGGATTCTCCGCATGCTCGTTGTAATGGAAGTACCATTCTTCGGGGATTGGCAGCGCGCAACGAGTTCTCTCACATCATAATATCCTGCTATACGGCCCGTTTTGAAACAATTAAAAAGCCGAAACTGGCCGGAAAAGGCCGAAAATGTACAAGACAGGATTCTCCGGATGCTGGTTGTATTGGAAGTACCATTCTTCGGGGATTGGCAGCGCGCACCGTGTTCTCTCACATCATAATATCCTGCTATTCTGCCCGTTTTTGATCACTTAATATGCCGGAAATGTCCGGAAAAGGCCGAAGGTGTACAGAACCCAATGCTCCGTTTGCTCGTTGTAATGGAAGTACCATTTTTGGGGGGTTGGCAGAGAGCAACTGGTTCTTACACATCATAATATCCTGATATACGGCCCATTTTGAAACAATTAAAAAGCCGGAAATATCCGGAAATGGCCGAAGGTGTACAGAACCCGTTGCTCCGTATGCTCGTTGTAATGGAAGGACCATTTTTGGGGGATTGGCAGCGTGCAGCGAGTTCTCACACATCATAATATCCTGCGATACGACCCTTTTTTAATCACATAAAATGCCGGAAATGTTCGGAAAAGGCCGAAGGTGTACAGAACCTGATGCTACGTATACTCGTTGTAAGGGGCGTTCCATTTCTCGGGGATTGGCTGCGCGTAACGAGTTCTCTCACATCATAATATCCTGATATACGGCCCATTTTGAAACTATTAAAAAGCCGAAACTTGCCGGAAAAGGCCGAAGGTATACAGAACCCGTTGCTCCGTATGCTCGTTGTAGTGGGCGTACCATTTTTCGGGGATTGGCAGCGTGCAGCGAGTTCTCACACCTCATAATAACCTGCGATACGACCCATTTTGAAACTATTAAAAAGCCGAAACTGGTCGGAAAAGGCCGAATATGCACAAGACAGGATTCTCCGCATGCTCGTTGTAATGGATGTACCATTTTTCGGGGATTGGCAGCGCGCAACGAGTTCTCTCACATCATAATATCCTGATATACGGCCCATTTTGAAACAACTAAAAAGCCGGAAATGTCCGGAAAAGGCCGAAGGTGTACAGAACCCGTTGCTCCCTTTGCTTGTTGTAATGGAAGTACCATTTTTGGGGGGTTGGCAGAGAGCAACTGGTTCTTACACATCATAATATCCTGATATACGGCCCATTCTGAAGCAATTAAAAAGCCGGAAATGTCCGGAAAAGGCCGAAGGTGTACAGAATCCGTTGCTCCGTATGCTCGTTGTAATGGGCGTACCATTTTTCGGGGATTTCCAGCGTGCAGCCAGTTCTCACACCTCATAATATCCTGCGATACGACCCATTTTGAAACTATTAAAAAGCCGAAACTGGCCGGAAATGGCCGAATGTGTACAAGACAGGATTCTCCGCATGCTCGTTGTAATGGAAGTACCATTCTTCGGGGATTGGCAGCGCGCAACGAGTTCTCTCACATCATAATATCCTGCTCTACGGCCCGTTTTTAATCACATAAAATGCCGGAGATGTCCGGAAAAGGCCGAAGGTGTACAGAACCCAATGCTCCGTTTGCTCGTTGTAATGGAAGTACCATTTTTGGGGGGTTGGCAGAGAGCAACTGGTTCTTACACATCATAATATCCTGATATACGGCCCATTTTGAAACAATTAAAAAGCCGGAAATGTCCGGAAAAGGCCGAAGGTGTACAGAACCCGTTGCTCCGTATGCTCGTTGTAGTGGGCGTACCATTTTTCGGGGATTGGCAGCGTGCAGCGAGATCTCAAACATCATAATATCCTGCGATACGACCCTTTTTGAAACAATTAAAAAGCCGGTAATATCCGGAAAAGGCCGAAGGTGTACAGAACCCGTTGCTCCGTATGCTCGTTGTAATGGAAGTACCATTCCTCGGGGATTGGCAGCGCGCAACGAGTTCTCTCTCATCATAATATCCTGCTATACGGCCCGTTTTTAATCACATAAAATGCCGCAGATGTCCGGAAAAGGCCGAAGGTGTACAGAACCCAATGCTCCGTTTGCTCGTTGTAATGGAAGTACCATTTTTGGGGGTTTGGCAGAGAGCAACTGGTTCTTACACATCATAATATCCTGATATACGGCCCATTTTGAAACAATTAAAAAGCCGGAAATATCCGGAAAAGGCCGAAGGTGTACAGAACCCGTTGCTCCGTATGCTCGTTGTAATGGAAGGACCATTTTTGGGGGATTGGCAGCGTGCAGCGAGTTCTCACACATCATAATATCCTGCGATACGACCCTTTTTTAATCACATAAAATGCCGGAAATGTTCGGAAAAGGCCGAAGGTGTACAGAACCTGATGCTACGTATACTCGTTGTAAGGGGCGTTCCATTTCTCGGGGATTGGCTGCGCGTAACGAGTTCTCTCACATCATAATATCCTGATATACGGCCCATTTTGAAACTATTAAAAAGCCGAAACTTGCCGGAAAAGGCCGAATATGCACAAGACAGGATTCTCCGCATGCTCGATGTAATGGAAGTACCATTCTTCGGGGATAGGCAGCGCGCAACGAGTTCTCTCACATCATAATATCCTGATATACGGCCCATTTTGAAACAATTAAAAAGCCGGAGATGTCCGGAAAAGGCCGAAGGTGTACAGAACCCAATGCTCCGTTTGCTCGTTGTCATGGAAGTACTATTTTTGGGGGGTTGGCAGAGAGCAACTGGTTCTTACACATCATAATATCCTGATATACGGCTCATTCTGAAGCAATTAAAAAGCCGGAAATGTCCGGAAAAGGCCGAAGGTGTACAGAACCCGTTGCTCCGTATGCTCGTTGTAATGGGCGTACCATTTTTCGGGGATTTCCAGCGTGCAGCCAGTTCTCACACCTCATAATATCCTGCGATACGACCCATTTTGAAACTATTAAAAAGCCGAAACTGGCCGGAAATGGCCGAATATGTACAAGACAGGATTCTCCGCATGCTCGATGTAATGGAAGTACCATTCTTCGGGGATAGGCAGCGCGCAACGAGTTCTCTCACATCATAATATCCTGATATACGGCCCATTTTGAAACAATTAAAAAGCCGGAAATGTCCGGAAAAGGCCGAAGGTGTACAGAACCCAATGCTCCGTTTGCTCGTTGTAATGGAAGTACCATTTTTGGGGGGTTGGCAGAGAGCAACTGGTTCTTACACATCATAATATCCTGATATACGGCCCATTTTGAAACAATTAAAAAGCCGGAAATATCCGGAAAAGGCCGAAGGTGTACAGAACCCGCTGCTCCGTATGCTCGTTGTAATGGGCGTACCATTTTTCGGGGATTTCCAGCGTGCAACCAGTTCTCACACCTCATAATATCCTGCGATACGACCCATTTTGAAACTATTAAAAAGCCGAAACTGGCCGGAAATGGCCGAATATGTACAAGACAGGATTCTCCGCATGCTCGTTGTAATGGAAGTACCATTCTTCGGGGATTGGCAGCGCGCAACGAGTTCTCTCACATCATAATATCCTGCTATACGGCCCGTTTTGAAACAATTAAAAAGCCGAAACTGGCCGGAAAAGGCCGAAAATGTACAAGACAGGATTCTCCGGATGCTGGTTGTATTGGAAGTACCATTCTTCGGGGATTGGCAGCGCGCACCGTGTTCTCTCACATCATAATATCCTGCTATTCTGCCCGTTTTTGATCACTTAATATGCCGGAAATGTCCGGAAAAGGCCGAAGGTGTACAGAACCTGACGCTCCGTATGCTCGTTGTAAGGGGCGTACCATTTCTCGGGGATTGGCAGCGCGTAACGTGTTCTCTCACATCATAATATCCTGATAAACGGCACATTTTGAAACAATTAAAAAGCCGGAAATGTCCGGAAAAGGCCGAAGGTGTACAGAATCCGTTGCTCCGTATGCTCGTTGTAATGGGCGTACCATTTTTCGGGGATTTCCAGCGTGCAGCCAGTTCTCACACCTCATAATATCCTGCGATACGACCCATTTTGAAACTATTAAAAAGCCGAAACTGGCCGGAAATGGCCGAATATGTACAAGACAGGATTCTCCGCATGCTCGTTGTAATGGAAGTACCATACTTCGGGGATTGGCAGCGCGCAACGAGTTCTCTCACATCATAATATCCTGCTCTACGGCCCGTTTTTAATCACATAAAATGCCGGAGATGTCCGGAAAAGGCCGAAGGTGTACAGAACCCAATGCTCCGTTTGCTCGTTGTAATGGAAGTACCATTTTTGGGGGGTTGGCAGAGAGCAACTGGTTCTTACACATCATAATATCCTGATATACGGCCCATTTTGAAACAATTAAAAAGCCGGAAATATCCGGAAAAGGCCGAAGGTGTACAGAACCCGCTGCTCCGTTTGCTCGTTGTAATGGAAGTACCATTTTTGGGGGATTTCCAGCGTGCAACCAGTTCTCACACCTCATAATATCCTGCGATACGACCCATTTTCTAACTATTAAAAAGCCGAAACTGGCCGGAAATGGCCGAATATGTACAAGACAGGATTCTCCGCATGCTCGTTGTAATGGAAGTACCATTCTTCGGGGATTGGCAGCGCGCAACGAGTTCTCTCACATCATAATATCCTGCTCTACGGCCCGTTTTTAATCACATAAAATGCCGGAGATGTCCGGAAAAGGCCGAAGGTGTACAGAACCCAATGCTCCGTTTGCTCGTTGTAATGGAAGTACCATTTTTGGGGGGTTGGCAGAGAGCAACTGGTTCTTACACATCATAATATCCTGATATACGGCCCATTTTGAAACAATTAAAAAGCCGGAAATATCCGGAAAAGGCCGAAGGTGTACAGAACCCGCTGCTCCGTATGCTCGTTGTAATGGGCGTACCATTTTTCGGGGATTTCCAGCGTGCAACCAGTTCTCACACCTCATAATATCCTGCGATACGACCCATTTTGAAACTATTAAAAAGCCGAAACTGGCCGGAAATGGCCGAATATGTACAAGACAGGATTCTCCGCATGCTCGTTGTAATGGAAGTACCATTCTTCGGGGATTGGCAGCGCGCAACGAGTTCTCTCACATCATAATATCCTGCTATACGGCCCGTTTTGAAACAATTAAAAAGCCGAAACTGGCCGGAAAAGGCCGAAAATGTACAAGACAGGATTCTCCGGATGCTGGTTGTATTGGAAGTACCATTCTTCGGGGATTGGCAGCGCGCACCGTGTTCTCTCACATCATAATATCCTGCTATTCTGCCCGTTTTTGATCACTTAATATGCCGGAAATGTCCGGAAAAGGCCGAAGGTGTACAGAACCTGACGCTCCGTATGCTCGTTGTAAGGGGCGTACCATTTCTCGGGGATTGGCAGCGCGTAACGTGTTCTCTCACATCATAATATCCTGATAAACGGCACATTTTGAAACAATTAAAAAGCCGGAAATGTCCGGAAAAGGCCGAAGGTGTACAGAATCCGTTGCTCCGTATGCTCGTTGTAATGGGCGTACCATTTTTCGGGGATTTCCAGCGTGCAGCCAGTTCTCACACCTCATAATATCCTGCGATACGACCCATTTTGAAACTATTAAAAAGCCGAAACTGGCCGGAAATGGCCGAATATGTACAAGACAGGATTCTCCGCATGCTCGTTGTAATGGAAGTACCATTCTTCGGGGATTGGCAGCGCGCAACGAGTTCTCTCACATCATAATATCCTGCTATACGGCCCGTTTTGAAACAATTAAAAAGCCGAAACTGGCCGGAAAAGGCCGAAAATGTACAAGACAGGATTCTCCGGATGCTGGTTGTATTGGAAGTACCATTCTTCGGGGATTGGCAGCGCGCACCGTGTTCTCTCACATCATAATATCCTGCTATTCTGCCCGTTTTTGATCACTTAATATGCCGGAAATGTCCGGAAAAGGCCGAAGGTGTACAGAACCTGACGCTCCGTATGCTCGTTGTAAGGGGCGTACCATTTCTCGGGGATTGGCAGCGCGTAACGTGTTCTCTCACATCATAATATCCTGATAAACGGCACATTTTGAAACAATTAAAAAGCCGGAAATGTCCGGAAAAGGCCGAAGGTGTACAGAATCCGTTGCTCCGTATGCTCGTTGTAATGGGCGTACCATTTTTCGGGGATTTCCAGCGTGCAGCCAGTTCTCACACCTCATAATATCCTGCGATACGACCCATTTTGAAACTATTAAAAAGCCGAAACTGGCCGGAAATGGCCGAATATGTACAAGACAGGATTCTCCGCATGCTCGTTGTAATGGAAGTACCATACTTCGGGGATTGGCAGCGCGCAACGAGTTCTCTCACATCATAATATCCTGCTCTACGGCCCGTTTTTAATCACATAAAATGCCGGAGATGTCCGGAAAAGGCCGAAGGTGTACAGAACCCAATGCTCCGTTTGCTCGTTGTAATGGAAGTACCATTTTTGGGGGGTTGGCAGAGAGCAACTGGTTCTTACACATCATAATATCCTGATATACGGCCCATTTTGAAACAATTAAAAAGCCGGAAATATCCGGAAAAGGCCGAAGGTGTACAGAACCCGCTGCTCCGTTTGCTCGTTGTAATGGAAGTACCATTTTTGGGGGATTTCCAGCGTGCAACCAGTTCTCACACCTCATAATATCCTGCGATACGACCCATTTTCTAACTATTAAAAAGCCGAAACTGGCCGGAAATGGCCGAATATGTACAAGACAGGATTCTCCGCATGCTCGTTGTAATGGAAGTACCATTCTTCGGGGATTGGCAGCGCGCAACGAGTTCTCTCACATCATAATATCCTGCTCTACGGCCCGTTTTTAATCACATAAAATGCCGGAGATGTCCGGAAAAGGCCGAAGGTGTACAGAACCCAATGCTCCGTTTGCTCGTTGTAATGGAAGTACCATTTTTGGGGGGTTGGCAGAGAGCAACTGGTTCTTACACATCATAATATCCTGATATACGGCCCATTTTGAAACAATTAAAAAGCCGGAAATATCCGGAAAAGGCCGAAGGTGTACCGAACCCGCTGCTCCGTATGCTCGTTGTAATGGGCGTACCATTTTTCGGGGATTTCCAGCGTGCAACCAGTTCTCACACCTCATAATATCCTGCGATACGACCCATTTTGAAACTATTAAAAAGCCGAAACTGGCCGGAAATGGCCGAATATGTACAAGACAGGATTCTCCGCATGCTCGTTGTAATGGAAGTACCATTCTTCGGGGATTGGCAGCGCGCAACGAGTTCTCTCACATCATAATATCCTGCTATACGGCCCGTTTTTAATCACATAAAATGCCGGAGATGTCCGGAAAAGGCCGAAGGTGTACAGAACCCAATGCTCCGTTTGCTCGTTGTAATGGAAGTACCATTTTTGGGGGGTTGGCAGAGAGCAACTGGTTCTTACACATCATAATATCCTGATATACGGCCCATTTTGAAACAATTAAAAAGCCGGAAATATCCGGAAATGGCCGAAGGTGTACAGAACCCGTTGCTCCGTATGCTCGTTGTAATGGAAGGACCATTTTTGGGGGATTGGCAGCGTGCAGCGAGTTCTCACACATCATAATATCCTGCGATACGACCCTTTTTTAATCACATAAAATGCCGGAAATGTTCGGAAAAGGCCGAAGGTGTACAGAACCTGATGCTACGTATACTCGTTGTAAGGGGCGTTCCATTTCTCGGGGATTGGCTGCGCGTAACGAGTTCTCTCACATCATAATATCCTGATATACGGCCCATTTTGAAACTATTAAAAAGCCGAAACTTGCCGGAAAAGGCCGAAGGTATACAGAACCCGTTGCTCCGTATGCTCGTTGTAGTGGGCGTACCATTTTTCGGGGATTGGCAGCGTGCAGCGAGTTCTCACACCTCATAATAACCTGCGATACGACCCATTTTGAAACTATTAAAAAGCCGAAACTGGTCGGAAAAGGCCGAATATGCACAAGACAGGATTCTCCGCATGCTCGTTGTAATGGATGTACCATTTTTCGGGGATTGGCAGCGCGCAACGAGTTCTCTCACATCATAATATCCTGATATACGGCCCATTTTGAAACAACTAAAAAGCCGGAAATGTCCGGAAAAGGCCGAAGGTGTACAGAACCCGTTGCTCCCTTTGCTTGTTGTAATGGAAGTACCATTTTTGGGGGGTTGGCAGAGAGCAACTGGTTCTTACACATCATAATATCCTGATATACGGCCCATTCTGAAGCAATTAAAAAGCCGGAAATGTCCGGAAAAGGCCGAAGGTGTACAGAATCCGTTGCTCCGTATGCTCGTTGTAATGGGCGTACCATTTTTCGGGGATTTCCAGCGTGCAGCCAGTTCTCACACCTCATAATATCCTGCGATACGACCCATTTTGAAACTATTAAAAAGCCGAAACTGGCCGGAAATGGCCGAATATGTACAAGACAGGATTCTCCGCATGCTCGTTGTAATGGAAGTACCATTCTTCGGGGATTGGCAGCGCGCAACGAGTTCTCTCACATCATAATATCCTGCTCTACGGCCCGTTTTTAATCACATAAAATGCCGGAGATGTCCGGAAAAGGCCGAAGGTGTACAGAACCCAATGCTCCGTTTGCTCGTTGTAATGGAAGTACCATTTTTGGGGGGTTGGCAGAGAGCAACTGGTTCTTACACATCATAATATCCTGATATACGGCCCATTTTGAAACAATTAAAAAGCCGGAAATGTCCGGAAAAGGCCGAAGGTGTACAGAACCCGATGCTCCGTTTGCTCGTTGTAATGGAAGTACCATTTTTGGGGGATTTCCAGCGTGCAACCAGTTCTCACACCTCATAATATCCTGCGATACGACCCATTTTGAAACTATTAAAAAGCCGAAACTGGCCGGAAATGGCCGAATGTGTACAAGACAGGATTCTCCGCATGCTCGTTGTAATGGAAGTACCATTCTTCGGGGATTGGCAGCGCGCAACGAGTTCTCTCACATCATAATATCCTGCTCTACGGCCCGTTTTTAATCACATAAAATGCCGGAGATGTCCGGAAAAGGCCGAAGGTGTACAGAACCCAATGCTCCGTTTGCTCGTTGTAATGGAAGTACCATTTTTGGGGGGTTGGCAGAGAGCAACTGGTTCTTACACATCATAATATCCTGATATACGGCCCATTTTGAAACAATTAAAAAGCCGGAAATATCCGGAAAAGGCCGAAGGTGTACAGAACCCGCTGCTCCGTATGCTCGTTGTAATGGGCGTACCATTTTTCGGGGATTTCCAGCGTGCAACCAGTTCTCACACCTCATAATATCCTGCGATACGACCCATTTTGAAACTATTAAAAAGCCGAAACTGGCCGGAAATGGCCGAATATGTACAAGACAGGATTCTCCGCATGCTCGTTGTAATGGAAGTACCATTCTTCGGGGATTGGCAGCGCGCAACGAGTTCTCTCACATCATAATATCCTGCTATACGGCCCGTTTTGAAACAATTAAAAAGCCGAAACTGGCCGGAAAAGGCCGAAAATGTACAAGACAGGATTCTCCGGATGCTGGTTGTATTGGAAGTACCATTCTTCGGGGATTGGCAGCGCGCACCGTGTTCTCTCACATCATAATATCCTGCTATTCTGCCCGTTTTTGATCACTTAATATGCCGGAAATGTCCGGAAAAGGCCGAAGGTGTACAGAACCTGATGCTCCGTATGCTCGTTGTAAGGGGCGTACCATTTCTCGGGGATTGGCAGCACGTAACGTGTTCTCTCTCATCATAATATCCTGATAAACGGCACATTTAGAAACAATTAAAAAGCCGGAAATGTCCGGAAAAGGCCGAAGGTGTACAGAACCCGTTGCTCCGTATGCTCGTTGTAGTGGGCGTACCATTTTTCGGGGATTGGCAGCGTGCAGCGAGATCTCAAACATCATAATATCCTGCGATACGACCCTTTTTGAAACAATTAAAAAGCCGGTAATATCCGGAAAAGGCCGAAGGTGTACAGAACCCGTTGCTCCGTATGCTCGTTGTAATGGAAGTACCATTCTTCGGGGATTGGCAGCGCGCAACGAGTTCTCTCTCATCATAATATCCTGCTATACGGCCCGTTTTTAATCACATAAAATGCCGCAGATGTCCGGAAAAGGCCGAAGGTGTACAGAACCCAATGCTCCGTTTGCTCGTTGTAATGGAAGTACCATTTTTGGGGGGTTGGCAGAGAGCAACTGGTTCTTACACATCATAATATCCTGATATACGGCCCATTTTGAAACAATTAAAAAGCCGGAAATATCCGGAAAAGGCCGAAGGTGTACAGAACCCGTTGCTCCGTATGCTCGTTGTAATGGAAGGACCATTTTTGGGGGATTGGCAGCGTGCAGCGAGTTCTCACACATCATAATATCCTGCGATACGACCCTTTTTTAATCACATAAAATGCCGGAAATGTTCGGAAAAGGCCGAAGGTGTACAGAACCTGATGCTACGTATACTCGTTGTAAGGGGCGTTCCATTTCTCGGGGATTGGCTGCGCGTAACGAGTTCTCTCACATCATAATATCCTGATATACGGCCCATTTTGAAACTATTAAAAAGCCGAAACTTGCCGGAAAAGGCCGAATATGCACAAGACAGGATTCTCCGCATGCTCGATGTAATGGAAGTACCATTCTTCGGGGATAGGCAGCGCGCAACGAGTTCTCTCACATCATAATATCCTGATATACGGCCCATTTTGAAACAATTAAAAAGCCGGAGATGTCCGGAAAAGGCCGAAGGTGTACAGAACCCAATGCTCCGTTTGCTCGTTGTCATGGAAGTACTATTTTTGGGGGGTTGGCAGAGAGCAACTGGTTCTTACACATCATAATATCCTGATATACGGCTCATTCTGAAGCAATTAAAAAGCCGGAAATGTCCGGAAAAGGCCGAAGGTGTACAGAACCCGTTGCTCCGTATGCTCGTTGTAATGGGCGTACCATTTTTCGGGGATTTCCAGCGTGCAGCCAGTTCTCACACCTCATAATATCCTGCGATACGACCCATTTTGAAACTATTAAAAAGCCGAAACTGGCCGGAAATGGCCGAATATGTACAAGACAGGATTCTCCGCATGCTCGATGTAATGGAAGTACCATTCTTCGGGGATAGGCAGCGCGCAACGAGTTCTCTCACATCATTATATCCTGATATACGGCCCATTTTGAAACAATTAAAAAGCCGGAAATGTCCGGAAAAGGCCGAAGGTGTACAGAACCCAATGCTCCGTTTGCTCGTTGTAATGGAAGTACCATTTTTGGGGGGTTGGCAGAGAGCAACTGGTTCTTACACATCATAATATCCTGATATACGGCCCATTTTGAAACAATTAAAAAGCCGGAAATATCCGGAAAAGGCCGAAGGTGTACAGAACCCGCTGCTCCGTATGCTCGTTGTAATGGGCGTACCATTTTTCGGGGATTTCCAGCGTGCAACCAGTTCTCACACCTCATAATATCCTGCGATACGACCCATTTTGAAACTATTAAAAAGCCGAAACTGGCCGGAAATGGCCGAATATGTACAAGACAGGATTCTCCGCATGCTCGTTGTAATGGAAGTACCATTCTTCGGGGATTGGCAGCGCGCAACGAGTTCTCTCACATCATAATATCCTGCTATTCTGCCCGTTTTTGATCACTTAATATGCCGGAAATGTCCGGAAAAGGCCGAAGGTGTACAGAACCTGACGCTCCGTATGCTCGTTGTAAGGGGCGTACCATTTCTCGGGGATTGGCAGCGCGTAACGTGTTCTCTCACATCATAATATCCTGATAAACGGCACATTTTGAAACAATTAAAAAGCCGGAAATGTCCGGAAAAGGCCGAAGGTGTACAGAATCCGTTGCTCCGTATGCTCGTTGTAATGGGCGTACCATTTTTCGGGGATTTCCAGCGTGCAGCCAGTTCTCACACCTCATAATATCCTGCGATACGACCCATTTTGAAACTATTAAAAAGCCGAAACTGGCCGGAAATGGCCGAATATGTACAAGACAGGATTCTCCGCATGCTCGTTGTAATGGAAGTACCATACTTCGGGGATTGGCAGCGCGCAACGAGTTCTCTCACATCATAATATCCTGCTCTACGGCCCGTTTTTAATCACATAAAATGCCGGAGATGTCCGGAAAAGGCCGAAGGTGTACAGAACCCAATGCTCCGTTTGCTCGTTGTAATGGAAGTACCATTTTTGGGGGGTTGGCAGAGAGCAACTGGTTCTTACACATCATAATATCCTGATATACGGCCCATTTTGAAACAATTAAAAAGCCGGAAATATCCGGAAAAGGCCGAAGGTGTACAGAACCCGCTGCTCCGTTTGCTCGTTGTAATGGAAGTACCATTTTTGGGGGATTTCCAGCGTGCAACCAGTTCTCACACCTCATAATATCCTGCGATACGACCCATTTTCTAACTATTAAAAAGCCGAAACTGGCCGGAAATGGCCGAATATGTACAAGACAGGATTCTCCGCATGCTCGTTGTAATGGAAGTACCATTCTTCGGGGATTGGCAGCGCGCAACGAGTTCTCTCACATCATAATATCCTGCTCTACGGCCCGTTTTTAATCACATAAAATGCCGGAGATGTCCGGAAAAGGCCGAAGGTGTACAGAACCCAATGCTCCGTTTGCTCGTTGTAATGGAAGTACCATTTTTGGGGGGTTGGCAGAGAGCAACTGGTTCTTACACATCATAATATCCTGATATACGGCCCATTTTGAAACAATTAAAAAGCCGGAAATATCCGGAAAAGGCCGAAGGTGTACAGAACCCGCTGCTCCGTATGCTCGTTGTAATGGGCGTACCATTTTTCGGGGATTTCCAGCGTGCAACCAGTTCTCACACCTCATAATATCCTGCGATACGACCCATTTTGAAACTATTAAAAAGCCGAAACTGGCCGGAAATGGCCGAATATGTACAAGACAGGATTCTCCGCATGCTCGTTGTAATGGAAGTACCATTCTTCGGGGATTGGCAGCGCGCAACGAGTTCTCTCACATCATAATATCCTGCTATACGGCCCGTTTTGAAACAATTAAAAAGCCGAAACTGGCCGGAAAAGGCCGAAAATGTACAAGACAGGATTCTCCGGATGCTGGTTGTATTGGAAGTACCATTCTTCGGGGATTGGCAGCGCGCACCGTGTTCTCTCACATCATAATATCCTGCTATTCTGCCCGTTTTTGATCACTTAATATGCCGGAAATGTCCGGAAAAGGCCGAAGGTGTACAGAACCTGATGCTCCGTATGCTCGTTGTAAGGGGCGTACCATTTCTCGGGGATTGGCAGCGCGTAACGTGTTCTCTCACATCATAATATCCTGATAAACGGCACATTTTGAAACAATTAAAAAGCCGGAAATGTCCGGAAAAGGCCGAAGGTGTACAGAACCCGTTGCTCCGTATGCTCGTTGTAGTGGGCGTACCATTTTTCGGGGATTGGCAGCGTGCAGCGAGATCTCAAACATCATAATATCCTGCGATACGACCCTTTTTGAAACAATTAAAAAGCCGGTAATATCCGGAAAAGGCCGAAGGTGTACAGAACCCGTTGCTCCGTATGCTCGTTGTAATGGAAGTACCATTCTTCGGGGATAGGCAGCGCGCAACGAGTTCTCTCACATCATAATATCCTGATATACGGCCCATTTTGAAACAATTAAAAAGCCGGAAATGTCCGGAAAAGGCCGAAGGTGTACAGAACCCAATGCTCCGTTTGCTCGTTGTAATGGAAGTACCATTTTTGGGGGGTTGGCAGAGAGCAACTGGTTCTTACACATCATAATATCCTGATATACGGCCCATTTTGAAACAATTAAAAAGCCGGAAATATCCGGAAAAGGCCGAAGGTGTACAGAACCCGCTGCTCCGTATGCTCGTTGTAATGGGCGTACCATTTTTCGGGGATTTCCAGCGTGCAACCAGTTCTCACACCTCATAATATCCTGCGATACGACCCATTTTGAAACTATTAAAAAGCCGAAACTGGCCGGAAATGGCCGAATATGTACAAGACAGGATTCTCCGCATGCTCGTTGTAATGGAAGTACCATTCTTCGGGGATTGGCAGCGCGCAACGAGTTCTCTCACATCATAATATCCTGCTATACGGCCCGTTTTGAAACAATTAAAAAGCCGAAACTGGCCGGAAAAGGCCGAAAATGTACAAGACAGGATTCTCCGGATGCTGGTTGTATTGGAAGTACCATTCTTCGGGGATTGGCAGCGCGCACCGTGTTCTCTCACATCATAATATCCTGCTATTCTGCCCGTTTTTGATCACTTAATATGCCGGAAATGTCCGGAAAAGGCCGAAGGTATACAGAACCTGACGCTCCGTATGCTCGTTGTAAGGGGCGTACCATTTCTCGGGGATTGGCAGCGCGTAACGTGTTCTCTCACATCATAATATCCTGATAAACGGCACATTTTGAAACAATTAAAAAGCCGGAAATGTCCGGAAAAGGCCGAAGGTGTACAGAATCCGTTGCTCCGTATGCTCGTTGTAATGGGCGTACCATTTTTCGGGGATTTCCAGCGTGCAGCCAGTTCTCACACCTCATAATATCCTGCGATACGACCCATTTTGAAACTATTAAAAAGCCGAAACTGGCCGGAAATGGCCGTATATGTACAAGACAGGATTCTCCGCATGCTCGTTGTAATGGAAGTACCATACTTCGGGGATTGGCAGCGCGCAACGAGTTCTCTCACATCATAATATCCTGCTCTACGGCCCGTTTTTAATCACATAAAATGCCGGAGATGTCCGGAAAAGGCCGAAGGTGTACAGAACCCAATGCTCCGTTTGCTCGTTGTAATGGAAGTACCATTTTTGGGGGGTTGGCAGAGAGCAACTGGTTCTTACACATCATAATATCCTGATATACGGCCCATTTTGAAACAATTAAAAAGCCGGATATATCCGGAAAAGGCCGAAGGTGTACAGAACCCGCTGCTCCGTTTGCTCGTTGTAATGGAAGTACCATTTTTGGGGGATTTCCAGCGTGCAACCAGTTCTCACACCTCATAATATCCTGCGATACGACCCATTTTCTAACTATTAAAAAGCCGAAACTGGCCGGAAATGGCCGAATATGTACAAGACAGGATTCTCCGCATGCTCGTTGTAATGGAAGTACCATTCTTCGGGGATTGGCAGCGCGCAACGAGTTCTCTCACATCATAATATCCTGCTCTACGGCCCGTTTTTAATCACATAAAATGCCGGAGATGTCCGGAAAAGGCCGAAGGTGTACAGAACCCAATGCTCCGTTTGCTCGTTGTAATGGAAGTACCATTTTTGGGGGGTTGGCAGAGAGCAACTGGTTCTTACACATCATAATATCCTGATATACGGCCCATTTTGAAACAATTAAAAAGCCGGAAATATCCGGAAAAGGCCGAAGGTGTACAGAACCCGCTGCTCCGTATGCTCGTTGTAATGGGCGTACCATTTTTCGGGGATTTCCAGCGTGCAACCAGTTCTCACACCTCATAATATCCTGCGATACGACCCATTTTGAAACTATTAAAAAGCCGAAACTGGCCGGAAATGGCCGAATATGTACAAGACAGGATTCTCCGCATGCTCGTTGTAATGGAAGTACCATTCTTCGGGGATTGGCAGCGCGCAACGAGTTCTCTCACATCATAATATCCTGCTATACGGCCCGTTTTGAAACAATTAAAAAGCCGAAACTGGCCGGAAAAGGCCGAAAATGTACAAGACAGGATTCTCCGGATGCTGGTTGTATTGGAAGTACCATTCTTCGGGGATTGGCAGCGCGCACCGTGTTCTCTCACATCATAATATCCTGCTATTCTGCCCGTTTTTGATCACTTAATATGCCGGAAATGTCCAGAAAAGGCCTAAGGTGTACAGAACCTGATGCTCCGTATGCTCGTTGTAAGGGGCGTACCATTTCTCGGGGATTGGCAGCGCGTAACGTGTTCTCTCACATCATAATATCCTGATAAACGGCACATTTTGAAACAATTAAAAAGCCGGAAATGTCCGGAAAAGGCCGAAGGTGTACAGAACCCGTTGCTCCGTATGCTCGTTGTAGTGGGCGTACCATTTTTCGGGGATTGGCAGCGTGCAGCGAGATCTCAAACATCATAATATCCTGCGATACGACCCTTTTTGAAACAATTAAAAAGCCGGTAATATCCGGAAAAGGCCGAAGGTGTACAGAACCCGTTGCTCCGTATGCTCGTTGTAATGGAAGTACCATTCTTCGGGGATTGGCAGCGCGCAACGAGTTCTCTCACATCATAATATCCTGCTATACGGCCCGTTTTTAATCACATAAAATGCCGGAGATGTCCGGAAAAGGCCGAAGGTGTACAGAACCCAATGCTCCGTTTGCTCGTTGTAATGGAAGTACCATTTTTGGGGGGTTGGCAGAGAGCAACTGGTCCTTACACATCATAATATCCTGATATACGGCCCATTTTGAAACAATTAAAAAGCCGGAAATATCCGGAAAAGGCCGAAGGTGTACAGAACCCGCTGCTCCGTATGCTCGTTGTAATGGGCGTACCATTTTTCGGGGATTTCCAGCGTGCAACCAGTTCTCACACCTCATAATATCCTGCGATACGACCCATTTTGAAACTATTAAAAAGCCGAAACTGGCCGGAAAAGGCCGAATATGTACAAGACAGGATTCTCCGCATGCTCGTTGTAATGGATGTACCATTCTTCGGGGATTGGCAGCGCGCAACGAGTTCTCTCACATCATAATATCGCACGATACGACCCATTTTGAAATAATTAAAAAGCCGGAAATGTCCGGAAAATGCCGAAGGTGTACAGAACCCGTTGCTCCGTATGCTCGTTGTAATGGAAGGACCATTTTTGGGGGATTGGCAGCGTGCAGCGAGTTCTCACACCTTATAATAACCTGCGATACGACCCATTTTGAAACTATTAAAAAGCCGAAACTGGTCGGAAAAGGCCGAATATGCACAAGACAGGATTCTCCGCATGCTCGTTGTAATGGATGTACCATTTTTCGGGGATTGGCAGCGCGCAACGAGTTCTCTCACATCATAATATCCTGATATACGGCCCATTTTGAAACAATTAAAAAGCCGGAAATGTCCGGAAAAGGCCGAAGGTGTACAGAACCCGTTGCTCCCTTTGCTTGTTGTAATGGAAGTACCATATTTGGGGGGTTGGCAGAGAGCAACTGGTTCTTACACATCATAATATCCTGATATACGGCCCATTCTGAAGCAATTAAAAAGCCGGAAATGTCCAGAAAAGGCCGAAGGTGTACAGAACCCGTTGCTCCGTATGCTCGTTGTAATGGGCGTACCATTTTTCGGGGATTTCCAGCGTGCAGCCAGTTCTCACACCTCATAATATCCTGCGATACGACCCATTTTGAAACTATTAAAAAGCCGAAACTGGCCGGAAATGGCCGAATATGTACAAGACAGGATTCTCCGCATGCTCGTTGTAATGGAAGTACCATTCTTCGGGGATAGGCAGCGCGCAACGAGTTCTCTCACATCATAATATCCTGATATACGGCCCATTTTGAAACAATTAAAAAGCCGGAAATATCCGGAAAAGGCCGAAGGTGTACAGAACCCGCTGCTCCGTATGCTCGTTGTAATGGGCGTACCATTTTTCGGGGATTTCCAGCGTGCAACCAGTTCTCACACCTCATAATATCCTGCGATACGACCCATTTTGAAACTATTAAAAAGCCGAAACTGGCCGGAAATGGCCGAATATGTACAAGACAGGATTCTCCGCATGCTCGTTGTAATGGAAGTACCATTCTTCGGGGATTGGCAGCGCGCAACGAGTTCTCTCACATCATAATATCCTGCTATACGGCCCGTTTTGAAACAATTAAAAAGCCGAAACTGGCCGGAAAAGGCCGAAAATGTACAAGACAGGATTCTCCGGATGCTGGTTGTATTGGAAGTACCATTCTTCGGGGATTGGCAGCGCGCACCGTGTTCTCTCACATCATAATATCCTGCTATTCTGCCCGTTTTTGATCACTTAATATGCCGGAAATGTCCGGAAAAGGCCGAAGGTGTACAGAACCTGATGCTCCGTATGCTCGTTGTAAGGGGCGTACCATTTCTCGGGGATTGGCAGCGCGTAACGTGTTCTCTCACATCATAATATCCTGATAAACGGCACATTTTGAAACAATTAAAAAGCCGGAAATGTCCGGAAAAGGCCGAAGGTGTACAGAACCCGTTGCTCCGTATGCTCGTTGTAGTGGGCGTACCATTTTTCGGGGATTGGCAGCGTGTAGCGAGATCTCAAACATCATAATATCCTGCGATACGACCCTTTTTGAAACAATTAAAAAGCCGGTAATATCCGGAAAAGGCCGAAGGTGTACAGAACCCGTTGCTCCGTATGCTCGTTGTAATGGAAGTACCATTCTTCGGGGATTGGCAGCGCGCAACGAGTTCTCTCACATCATAATATCCTGCTATACGGCCCGTTTTTAATCACATAAAATGCCGGAGATGTCCGGAAAAGGCCGAAGGTGTACAGAACCCAATGCTCCGTTTGCTCGTTGTAATGGAAGTACCATTTTTGGGGGGTTGGCAGAGAGCAACTGGTTCTTACACATCATAATATCCTGATATACGGCCCATTTTGAAACAATTAAAAAGCCGGAAATATCCGGAAAAGGCCGAAGGTGTACAGAACCCGTTGCTCCGTATGCTCGTTGTAATGGAATTACCATTTTTGGGGGATTGGCAACGCTCAACGCGTTTTTACACATCATAATATCCTGCGATACGACTCATTTTGAAACTATAAAAAGCCGAAACTGGCCGGAAAAGGCCGAATATGTACCAGACAGGATTCTCGTCATGCTCGTTGTAATGGAAGTACCATTCTTCGGGGATTTGCAGCGCGCAACGAGTTCCCTCACATCATAATATCCTGCTATACGGCCCGTTTTTAATCACATAAAATGCCGGAGATGTCCGGAAAAGGCCGAAGGTGTACAGAACCCAATGCTCCGTTTGCTCGTTGTCATGGAAGTACCATTTTTGGGGGGTTGGCAGAGAGCAACTGGTTCTTACACATCATAATATCCTGATATACGGCCCATTTTGAAACAATTAAAAAGCCGGAAATATCCGGAAAAGGCCGAAGGTGTACAGAACCCGTTGCTCCGTATGCTCGTTGTAATGGAATTACCATTTTTGGGGGATTGGCAACGCTCAACGCGTTTTTACACATCATAATATCCTGCTATTCGGCCCATTTTTGATCACTTAAAATGCCGGAAATGTCCGGAAAAGGCCGAAGGTGTACAGAACCTGACGCTCCGTATGCTCGTTGTAAGGGGCGTACCATTTCTCGGGGATTGGCAGCGCGTAACGTGTTCTCTCACATCATAATATCCTGATAAACGGCACATTTTGAAACAATTAAAAAGCCGGAAATGTCCGGAAAAGGCCGAAGGTGTACAGAATCCGTTGCTCCGTATGCTCGTTGTAATGGGCGTACCATTTTTCGGGGATTTCCAGCGTGCAGCCAGTTCTCACACCTCATAATATCCTGCGATACGACCCATTTTGAAACTATTAAAAAGCCGAAACTGGCCGGAAATGGCCGAATATGTACAAGACAGGATTCTCCGCATGCTCGTTGTAATGGAAGTACCATACTTCGGGGATTGGCAGCGCGCAACGAGTTCTCTCACATCATAATATCCTGCTCTACGGCCCGTTTTTAATCACATAAAATGCCGGAGATGTCCGGAAAAGGCCGAAGGTGTACAGAACCCAATGCTCCGTTTGCTCGTTGTAATGGAAGTACCATTTTTGGGGGGTTGGCAGAGAGCAACTGGTTCTTACACATCATAATATCCTGATATACGGCCCATTTTGAAACAATTAAAAAGCCGGAAATATCCGGAAAAGGCCGAAGGTGTACAGAACCCGCTGCTCCGTTTGCTCGTTGTAATGGAAGTACCATTTTTGGGGGATTTCCAGCGTGCAACCAGTTCTCACACCTCATAATATCCTGCGATACGACCCATTTTCTAACTATTAAAAAGCCGAAACTGGCCGGAAATGGCCGAATATGTACAAGACAGGATTCTCCGCATGCTCGTTGTAATGGAAGTACCATTCTTCGGGGATTGGCAGCGCGCAACGAGTTCTCTCACATCATAATATCCTGCTCTACGGCCCGTTTTTAATCACATAAAATGCCGGAGATGTCCGGAAAAGGCCGAAGGTGTACAGAACCCAATGCTCCGTTTGCTCGTTGTAATGGAAGTACCATTTTTGGGGGGTTGGCAGAGAGCAACTGGTTCTTACACATCATAATATCCTGATATACGGCCCATTTTGAAACAATTAAAAAGCCGGAAATATCCGGAAAAGGCCGAAGGTGTACAGAACCCGCTGCTCCGTATGCTCGTTGTAATGGGCGTACCATTTTTCGGGGATTTCCAGCGTGCAACCAGTTCTCACACCTCATAATATCCTGCGATACGACCCATTTTGAAACTATTAAAAAGCCGAAACTGGCCGGAAATGGCCGAATATGTACAAGACAGGATTCTCCGCATGCTCGTTGTAATGGAAGTACCATTCTTCGGGGATTGGCAGCGCGCAACGAGTTCTCTCACATCATAATATCCTGCTATACGGCCCGTTTTGAAACAATTAAAAAGCCGAAACTGGCCGGAAAAGGCCGAAAATGTACAAGACAGGATTCTCCGGATGCTGGTTGTATTGGAAGTACCATTCTTCGGGGATTGGCAGCGCGCACCGTGTTCTCTCACATCATAATATCCTGCTATTCTGCCCGTTTTTGATCACTTAATATGCCGGAAATGTCCGGAAAAGGCCGAAGGTGTACAGAACCTGATGCTCCGTATGCTCGTTGTAAGGGGCGTACCATTTCTCGGGGATTGGCAGCGCGTAACGTGTTCTCTCACATCATAATATCCTGATAAACGGCACATTTTGAAACAATTAAAAAGCCGGAAATGTCCGGAAAAGGCCGAAGGTGTACAGAACCCGTTGCTCCGTATGCTCGTTGTAGTGGGCGTACCATTTTTCGGGGATTGGCAGCGTGCAGCGAGATCTCAAACATCATAATATCCTGCGATACGACCCTTTTTGAAACAATTAAAAAGCCGGTAATATCCGGAAAAGGCCGAAGGTGTACAGAACCCGTTGCTCCGTATGCTCGTTGTAATGGAAGTACCATTCTTCGGGGATAGGCTGCGCGCAACGAGTTCTCTCACATCATAATATCCTGATATACGGCCCATTTTGAAACAATTAAAAAGCCGGAAATGTCCGGAAAAGGCCGAAGGTGTACAGAACCCAATGCTCCGTTTGCTCGTTGTAATGGAAGTACCATTTTTGGGGGGTTGGCAGAGAGCAACTGGTTCTTACACATCATAATATCCTGATATACGGCCCATTTTGAAACAATTAAAAAGCCGGAAATATCCGGAAAAGGCCGAAGGTGTACAGAACCCGCTGCTCCGTATGCTCGTTGTAATGGGCGTACCATTTTTCGGGGATTTCCAGCGTGCAACCAGTTCTCACACCTCATAATATCCTGCGATACGACCCATTTTGAAACTATTAAAAAGCCGAAACTGGCCGGAAATGGCCGAATATGTACAAGACAGGATTCTCCGCATGCTCGTTGTAATGGAAGTACCATTCTTCGGGGATTGGCAGCGCGCAACGAGTTCTCTCACATCATAATATCCTGCTATACGGCCCGTTTTGAAACAATTAAAAAGCCGAAACTGGCCGGAAAAGGCCGAAAATGTACAAGACAGGATTCTCCGGATGCTGGTTGTATTGGAAGTACCATTCTTCGGGGATTGGCAGCGCGCACCGTGTTCTCTCACATCATAATATCCTGCTATTCTGCCCGTTTTTGATCACTTAATATGCCGGAAATGTCCGGAAAAGGCCGAAGGTGTACAGAACCTGACGCTCCGTATGCTCGTTGTAAGGGGCGTACCATTTCTCGGGGATTGGCAGCGCGTAACGTGTTCTCTCACATCATAATATCCTGATAAACGGCACATTTTGAAACAATTAAAAAGCCGGAAATGTCCGGAAAAGGCCGAAGGTGTACAGAATCCGTTGCTCCGTATGCTCGTTGTAATGGGCGTACCATTTTTCGGGGATTTCCAGCGTGCAGCCAGTTCTCACACCTCATAATATCCTGCGATACGACCCATTTTGAAACTATTAAAAAGCCGAAACTGGCCGGAAATGGCCGTATATGTACAAGACAGGATTCTCCGCATGCTCGTTGTAATGGAAGTACCATACTTCGGGGATTGGCAGCGCGCAACGAGTTCTCTCACATCATAATATCCTGCTCTACGGCCCGTTTTTAATCACATAAAATGCCGGAGATGTCCGGAAAAGGCCGAAGGTGTACAGAACCCAATGCTCCGTTTGCTCGTTGTAATGGAAGTACCATTTTTGGGGGGTTGGCAGAGAGCAACTGGTTCTTACACATCATAATATCCTGATATACGGCCCATTTTGAAACAATTAAAAAGCCGGAAATATCCGGAAAAGGCCGAAGGTGTACAGAACCCGCTGCTCCGTTTGCTCGTTGTAATGGAAGTACCATTTTTGGGGGATTTCCAGCGTGCAACCAGTTCTCACACCTCATAATATCCTGCGATACGACCCATTTTCTAACTATTAAAAAGCCGAAACTGGCCGGAAATGGCCGAATATGTACAAGACAGGATTCTCCGCATGCTCGTTGTAATGGAAGTACCATTCTTCGGGGATTGGCAGCGCGCAACGAGTTCTCTCACATCATAATATCCTGCTCTACGGCCCGTTTTTAATCACATAAAATGCCGGAGATGTCCGGAAAAGGCCGAAGGTGTACAGAACCCAATGCTCCGTTTGCTCGTTGTAATGGAAGTACCATTTTTGGGGGGTTGGCAGAGAGCAACTGGTTCTTACACATCATAATATCCTGATATACGGCCCATTTTGAAACAATTAAAAAGCCGGAAATATCCGGAAAAGGCCGAAGGTGTACAGAACCCGCTGCTCCGTATGCTCGTTGTAATGGGCGTACCATTTTTCGGGGATTTCCAGCGTGCAACCAGTTCTCACACCTCATAATATCCTGCGATACGACCCATTTTGAAACTATTAAAAAGCCGAAACTGGCCGGAAATGGCCGAATATGTACAAGACAGGATTCTCCGCATGCTCGTTGTAATGGAAGTACCATTCTTCGGGGATTGGCAGCGCGCAACGAGTTCTCTCACATCATAATATCCTGCTATACGGCCCGTTTTGAAACAATTAAAAAGCCGAAACTGGCCGGAAAAGGCCGAAAATGTACAAGACAGGATTCTCCGGATGCTGGTTGTATTGGAAGTACCATTCTTCGGGGATTGGCAGCGCGCACCGTGTTCTCTCACATCATAATATCCTGCTATTCTGCCCGTTTTTGATCACTTAATATGCCGGAAATGTCCGGAAATGGCCGAAGGTGTACAGAACCTGATGCTCCGTATGCTCGTTGTAAGGGGCGTACCATTTCTCGGGGATTGGCAGCGCGTAACGTGTTCTCTCACATCATAATATCCTGATAAACGGCACATTTTGAAACAATTAAAAAGCCGGAAATGTCCGGAAAAGGCCGAAGGTGTACAGAACCCGTTGCTCCGTATGCTCGTTGTAGTGGGCGTACCATTTTTCGGGGATTGGCAGCGTGCAGCGAGATCTCAAACATCATAATATCCTGCGATACGACCCTTTTTGAAACAATTAAAAAGCCGGTAATATCCGGAAAAGGCCGAAGGTGTACAGAACCCGTTGCTCCGTATGCTCGTTGTAATGGAAGTACCATTCTTCGGGGATTGGCAGCGCGCAACGAGTTCTCTCACATCATAATATCCTGCTATACGGCCCGTTTTTAATCACATAAAATGCCGGAGATGTCCGGAAAAGGCCGAAGGTGTACAGAACCCAATGCTCCGTTTGCTCGTTGTAATGGAAGTACCATTTTTGGGGGGTTGGCAGAGAGCAACTGGTCCTTACACATCATAATATCCTGATATACGGCCCATTTTGAAACAATTAAAAAGCCGGAAATATCCGGAAAAGGCCGAAGGTGTACAGAACCCGCTGCTCCGTATGCTCGTTGTAATGGGCGTACCATTTTTCGGGGATTTCCAGCGTGCAACCAGTTCTCACACCTCATAATATCCTGCGATACGACCCATTTTGAAACTATTAAAAAGGCGAAACTGGCCGGAAAAGGCCGAATATGTACAAGACAGGATTCTCCGCATGCTCGTTGTAATGGATGTACCATTCTTCGGGGATTGGCAGCGCGCAACGAGTTCTCTCACATCATAATATCGCACGATACGACCCATTTTGAAATAATTAAAAAGCCGGAAATGTCCGGAAAATGCCGAAGGTGTACAGAACCCGTTGCTCCGTATGCTCGTTGTAATGGAAGGACCATTTTTGGGGGATTGGCAGCGTGCAGCGAGTTCTCACACCTTATAATAACCTGCGATACGACCCATTTTGAAACTATTAAAAAGCCGAAACTGGTCGGAAAAGGCCGAATATGCACAAGACAGGATTCTCCGCATGCTCGTTGTAATGGATGTACCATTTTTCGGGGATTGGCAGCGCGCAACGAGTTCTCTCACATCATAATATCCTGATATACGGCCCATTTTGAAACAATTAAAAAGCCGGAAATGTCCGGAAAAGGCCGAAGGTGTACAGAACCCGTTGCTCCCTTTGCTTGTTGTAATGGAAGTACCATATTTGGGGGGTTGGCAGAGAGCAACTGGTTCTTACACATCATAATATCCTGATATACGGCCCATTCTGAAGCAATTAAAAAGCCGGAAATGTCCAGAAAAGGCCGAAGGTGTACAGAACCCGTTGCTCCGTATGCTCGTTGTAATGGGCGTACCATTTTTCGGGGATTTCCAGCGTGCAGCCAGTTCTCACACCTCATAATATCCTGCGATACGACCCATTTTGAAACTATTAAAAAGCCGAAACTGGCCGGAAATGGCCGAATATGTACAAGACAGGATTCTCCGCATGCTCGTTGTAATGGAAGTACCATTCTTCGGGGATAGGCAGCGCGCAACGAGTTCTCTCACATCATAATATCCTGATATACGGCCCATTTTGAAACAATTAAAAAGCCGGAAATATCCGGAAAAGGCCGAAGGTGTACAGAACCCGCTGCTCCGTATGCTCGTTGTAATGGGCGTACCATTTTTCGGGGATTTCCAGCGTGCAACCAGTTCTCACACCTCATAATATCCTGCGATACGACCCATTTTGAAACTATTAAAAAGCCGAAACTGGCCGGAAATGGCCGAATATGTACAAGACAGGATTCTCCGCATGCTCGTTGTAATGGAAGTACCATTCTTCGGGGATTGGCAGCGCGCAACGAGTTCTCTCACATCATAATATCCTGCTATACGGCCCGTTTTGAAACAATTAAAAAGCCGAAACTGGCCGGAAAAGGCCGAAAATGTACAAGACAGGATTCTCCGGATGCTGGTTGTATTGGAAGTACCATTCTTCGGGGATTGGCAGCGCGCACCGTGTTCTCTCACATCATAATATCCTGCTATTCTGCCCGTTTTTGATCACTTAATATGCCGGAAATGTCCGGAAAAGGCCGAAGGTGTACAGAACCTGATGCTCCGTATGCTCGTTGTAAGGGGCGTACCATTTCTCGGGGATTGGCAGCGCGTAACGTGTTCTCTCACATCATAATATCCTGATAAACGGCACATTTTGAAACAATTAAAAAGCCGGAAATGTCCGGAAAAGGCCGAAGGTGTACAGAACCCGTTGCTCCGTATGCTCGTTGTAGTGGGCGTACCATTTTTCGGGGATTGGCAGCGTGTAGCGAGATCTCAAACATCATAATATCCTGCGATACGACCCTTTTTGAAACAATTAAAAAGCCGGTAATATCCGGAAAAGGCCGAAGGTGTACAGAACCCGTTGCTCCGTATGCTCGTTGTAATGGAAGTACCATTCTTCGGGGATTGGCAGCGCGCAACGAGTTCTCTCACATCATAATATCCTGCTATACGGCCCGTTTTTAATCACATAAAATGCCGGAGATGTCCGGAAAAGGCCGAAGGTGTACAGAACCCAATGCTCCGTTTGCTCGTTGTAATGGAAGTACCATTTTTGGGGGGTTGGCAGAGAGCAACTGGTTCTTACACATCATAATATCCTGATATACGGCCCATTTTGAAACAATTAAAAAGCCGGAAATATCCGGAAAAGGCCGAAGGTGTACAGAACCCGTTGCTCCGTATGCTCGTTGTAATGGAATTACCATTTTTGGGGGATTGGCAACGCTCAACGCGTTTTTACACATCATAATATCCTGCGATACGACTCATTTTGAAACTATAAAAAGCCGAAACTGGCCGGAAAAGGCCGAATATGTACCAGACAGGATTCTCGTCATGCTCGTTGTAATGGAAGTACCATTCTTCGGGGATTTGCAGCGCGCAACGAGTTCCCTCACATCATAATATCCTGCTATACGGCCCGTTTTTAATCACATAAAATGCCGGAGATGTCCGGAAAAGGCCGAAGGTGTACAGAACCGAATGCTCCGTTTGCTCGTTGTCATGGAAGTACCATTTTTGGGGGGTTGGCAGAGAGCAACTGGTTCTTACACATCATAATATCCTGATATACGGCCCATTTTGAAACAATTAAAAAGCCGGAAATATCCGGAAAAGGCCGAAGGTGTACAGAACCCGTTGCTCCGTATGCTCGTTGTAATGGAATTACCATTTTTGGGGGATTGGCAACGCTCAACGCGTTTTTACACATCATAATATCCTGCTATTCGGCCCATTTTTGATCACTTAAAATGCCGGAAATGTCCGGAAAAGGCCGAAGGTGTACAGAACCTGATGCTCCGTATGCTCGTTGTAAGGGGCGTACCATTTCTCGGGGATTGGCAGCACGTAACGTGTTCTCTCTCATCATAATATCCTGCTATTCTGCCCGTTTTTGATCACTTAATATGCCGGAAATATCCGGAAAAGGCCGGAGGTGTATAGAACCCGTTGCTCCGTATGCTCGTTGTAATGGAATTACCATTTTTGGGGGATTGGCAACGCTCAACGCGTTTTTACACATCATAATATCCTGCTATTCGGCCCATTTTTGATCACTTAAAATGCCGGAAATGTCCGGAAAAGGCCGAAGGTGTACAGAACCTGATGCTCCGTATGCTCGTTGTAAGGGGCGTACCATTTCTCGGGGATTGGCAGCACGTAACGTGTTCTCTCTCATCATAATATCCTGATAAACGGCACATTTAGAAACAATTAAAAAGCCGGAAATGTCCGGAAAAGGCCGAAGGTGTACAGAACCCGTTGCTCCGTATGCTCGTTGTAGTGGGCGTACCATTTTTCGGGGATTGGCAGCGTGCAGCGAGATCTCAAACATCATAATATCCTGCGATACGACCCTTTTTGAAACAATTAAAAAGCCGGTAATATCCGGAAAAGGCCGAAGGTGTACAGAACCCGTTGCTCCGTATGCTCGTTGTAATGGAAGTACCATTTTTGGGGGGTTGGCAGAGAGCAACTGGTTCTTACACATCATAATATCCTGATATACGGCCCATTTTGAAACAATTAAAAAGCCGGAAATATCCGGAAATGGCCGAAGGTGTACAGAACCCGTTGCTCCGTATGCTCGTTGTAATGGAAGGACCATTTTTGGGGGATTGGCAGCGTGCAGCGAGTTCTCACACATCATAATATCCTGCGATACGACCCTTTTTTAATCACATAAAATGCCGGAAATGTTCGGAAAAGGCCGAAGGTGTACAGAACCTGATGCTACGTATACTCGTTGTAAGGGGCGTTCCATTTCTCGGGGATTGGCTGCGCGTAACGAGTTCTCTCACATCATAATATCCTGATATACGGCCCATTTTGAAACTATTAAAAAGCCGAAACTTGCCGGAAAAGGCCGAAGGTATACAGAACCCGTTGCTCCGTATGCTCGTTGTAGTGGGCGTACCATTTTTCGGGGATTGGCAGCGTGCAGCGAGTTCTCACACCTCATAATAACCTGCGATACGACCCATTTTGAAACTATTAAAAAGCCGAAACTGGTCGGAAAAGGCCGAATATGCACAAGACAGGATTCTCCGCATGCTCGTTGTAATGGATGTACCATTTTTCGGGGATTGGCAGCGCGCAACGAGTTCTCTCACATCATAATATCCTGATATACGGCCCATTTTGAAACAATTAAAAAGCCGGAAATGTCCGGAAAAGGCCGAAGGTGTACAGAACCCGTTGCTCCCTTTGCTTGTTGTAATGGAAGTACCATTTTTGGGGGGTTGGCAGAGAGCAACTGGTTCTTACACATCATAATATCCTGATATACGGCCCATTCTGAAGCAATTAAAAAGCCGGAAATGTCCGGAAAAGGCCGAAGGTGTACAGAATCCGTTGCTCCGTATGCTCGTTGTAATGGGCGTACCATTTTTCGGGGATTTCCAGCGTGCAGCCAGTTCTCACACCTAATAATATCCTGCGATACGACCCATTTTGAAACTATTAAAAAGCCGAAACTGGCCGGAATTGGCCGAATATGTACAAGACAGGATTCTCCGCATGCTCGTTGTAATGGAAGTACCATTCTTCGGGGATTGGCAGCGCGCAACGAGTTCTCTCACATCATAATATCCTGCTCTACGGCCCGTTTTTAATCACATAAAATGCCGGAGATGTCCGGAAAAGGCCGAAGGTGTACAGAACCCAATGGTCCGTTTGCTCGTTGTAATGGAAGTACCATTTTTGGGGGGTTGGCAGAGAGCAACTGGTTCTTACACATCATAATATCCTGATATACGGCCCATTTTGAAACAATTAAAAAGCCGGAAATATCCGGAAAAGGCCGAAGGTGTACAGAACCCGCTGCTCCGTTTGCTCGTTGTAATGGAAGTACCATTTATGGGGGATTTCCAGCGTGCAACCAGTTCTCACACCTCATAATATCCTGCGATACGACCCATTTTGAAACTATTAAAAAGCCGAAACTGGCCGGAAATGGCCGAATATGTACAAGACAGGATTCTCCGCATGCTCGTTGTAATGGAAGTACCATTCTTCGGGGATTGGCAGCGCGCAACGAGTTCTCTCACATCATAATATCCTGCTATACGGCCCGTTTTGAAACAATTAAAAAGCCGAAACTGGCCGGAAAAGGCCGAAAATGTACAAGACAGGATTCTCCGGATGCTGGTTGTATTGGAAGTACCATTCTTCGGGGATTGGCAGCGCGCACCGTGTTCTCTCACATCATAATATCCTGCTATTCTGCCCGTTTTTGATCACTTAATATGCCGGAAATGTCCGGAAAAGGCCGAAGGTGTACAGAACCTGATGCTCCGTATGCTCGTTGTAAGGGGCGTACCATTTCTCTGGGATTGGCAGCGCGTAACGTGTTCTCTCACATCATAATATCCTGATAAACGGCACATTTTGAAACAATTAAAAAGCCGGAAATGTCCGGAAAAGGCCGAAGGTGTACAGAACCCGTTGCTCCGTATGCTCGTTGTAATGGAAGTACCATTCTTCGGGGATTGGCAGCGCGCAACGAGTTCTCTCACATCATAATATCCTGCTATACGGCCCGTTTTTAATCACATAAAATGCCGGAGATGTCCGGAAAAGGCCGAAGGTGTACAGAACCCAATGCTCCGTTTGCTCGTTGTAATGGAAGTACCATTTTTGGGGGGTTGGCAGAGAGCAACTGGTTCTTACACATCATAATATCCTGATATACGGCCCATTTTGAAACAATTAAAAAGCCGGAAATATCCGGAAAAGGCCGAAGGTGTACAGAACCCGTTGCTCCGTATGCTCGTTGTAATGGAATTACCATTTTTGGGGGATTGGCAACGCTCAACGCGTTTTTACACATCATAATATCCTGCTATTCGGCCCATTTTTGATCACTTAAAATGCCGGAAATGTCCGGAAAAGGCCGAAGGTGTACAGAACCTGATGCTCCGTATGCTCGTTGTAAGGGGCGTACCATTTCTCGGGGATTGGCAGCACGTAACGTGTTCTCTCTCATCATAATATCCTGATAAACGGCACATTTAGAAACAATTAAAAAGCCGGAAATGTCCGGAAAAGGCCGAAGGTGTACAGAACCCGTTGCTCCGTATGCTCGTTGTAGTGGGCGTACCATTTTTCGGGGATTGGCAGCGTGCAGCGAGATCTCAAACATCATAATATCCTGCGATACGACCCTTTTTGAAACAATTAAAAAGCCGGTAATATCCGGAAAAGGCCGAAGGTGTACAGAACCCGTTGCTCCGTATGCTCGTTGTAATGGAAGTACCATTCTTCGGGGATTGGCAGCGCGCAACGAGTTCTCTCTCATCATAATATCCTGCTATACGGCCCGTTTTTAATCACATAAAATGCCGCAGATGTCCGGAAAAGGCCGAAGGTGTACAGAACCCAATGCTCCGTTTGCTCGTTGTAATGGAAGTACCATTTTTGGGGGGTTGGCAGAGAGCAACTGGTTCTTACACATCATAATATCCTGATATACGGCCCATTTTGAAACAATTAAAAAGCCGGAAATATCCGGAAAAGGCCGAAGGTGTACAGAATCCGTTGCTCCGTATGCTCGTTGTAATGGAAGGACCATTTTTGGGGGATTGGCAGCGTGCAGCGAGTTCTCACACATCATAATATCCTGCGATACGACCCTTTTTTAATCACATAAAATGCCGGAAATGTTCGGAAAAGGCCGAAGGTGTACAGAACCTGATGCTACGTATACTCGTTGTAAGGGGCGTTCCATTTCTCGGGGATTGGCTGCGCGTAACGAGTTCTCTCACATCATAATATCCTGATATACGGCCCATTTTGAAACTATTAAAAAGCCGAAACTTGCCGGAAAAGGCCGAATATGCACAAGACAGGATTCTCCGCATGCTCGATGTAATGAAAGTACCATTCTTCGGGGATAGGCAGCGCGCAACGAGTTCTCTCACATCATAATATCCTGATATACGGCCCATTTTGAAACAATTAAAAAGCCGGAGATGTCCGGAAAAGGCCGAAGGTGTACAGAACCCAATGCTCCGTTTGCTCGTTGTCATGGAAGTACTATTTTTGGGGGGTTGGCAGAGAGCAACTGGTTCTTACACATCATAATATCCTGATATACGGCTCATTCTGAAGCAATTAAAAAGCCGGAAATGTCCGGAAAAGGCCGAAGGTGTACAGAACCCGTTGCTCCGTATGCTCGTTGTAATGGGCGTACCATTTTTCGGGGATTTCCAGCGTGCAGCCAGTTCTCACACCTCATAATATCCTGCGATACGACCCATTTTGAAACTATTAAAAAGCCGAAACTGGCCGGAAATGGCCGAATATGTACAAGACAGGATTCTCCGCATGCTCGATGTAATGGAAGTACCATTCTTCGGGGATAGGCAGCGCGCAACGAGTTCTCTCACATCATAATATCCTGATATACGGCCCATTTTGAAACAATTAAAAAGCCGGAAATGTCCGGAAAAGGCCGAAGGTGTACAGAACCCAATGCTCCGTTTGCTCGTTGTAATGGAAGTACCATTTTTGGGGGGTTGGCAGAGAGCAACTGGTTCTTACACATCTTAATATCCTGATATACGGCCCATTTTGAAACAATTAAAAAGCCGGAAATATCCGGAAAAGGCCGAAGGTGTACAGAACCCGCTGCTCCGTATGCTCGTTGTAATGGGCGTACCATTTTTCGGGGATTTCCAGCGTGCAACCAGTTCTCACACCTCATAATATCCTGCGATACGACCCATTTTGAAACTATTAAAAAGCCGAAACTGGCCGGAAATGGCCGAATATGTACAAGACAGGATTCTCCGCATGCTCGTTGTAATGGAAGTACCATTCTTCGGGGATTGGCAGCGCGCAACGAGTTCTCTCACATCATAATATCCTGCTATACGGCCCGTTTTGAAACAATTAAAAAGCCGAAACTGGCCGGAAAAGGCCGAAAATGTACAAGACAGGATTCTCCGGATGCTGGTTGTATTGGAAGTACCATTCTTCGGGGATTGGCAGCGCGCACCGTGTTCTCTCACATCATAATATCCTGCTATTCTGCCCGTTTTTGATCACTTAATATGCCGGAAATGTCCGGAAAAGGCCGAAGGTGTACAGAACCTGACGCTCCGTATGCTCGTTGTAAGGGGCGTACCATTTCTCGGGGATTGGCAGCGCGTAACGTGTTCTCTCACATCATAATATCCTGATAAACGGCACATTTTGAAACAATTAAAAAGCCGGAAATGTCCGGAAAAGGCCGAAGGTGTACAGAATCCGTTGCTCCGTATGCTCGTTGTAATGGGCGTACCATTTTTCGGGGATTTCCAGCGTGCAGCCAGTTCTCACACCTCATAATATCCTGCGATACGACCCATTTTGAAACTATTAAAAAGCCGAAACTGGCCGGAAATGGCCGAATATGTACAAGACAGGATTCTCCGCATGCTCGTTGTAATGGAAGTACCATACTTCGGGGATTGGCAGCGCGCAACGAGTTCTCTCACATCATAATATCCTGCTCTACGGCCCGTTTTTAATCACATAAAATGCCGGAGATGTCCGGAAAAGGCCGAAGGTGTACAGAACCCAATGCTCCGTTTGCTCGTTGTAATGGAAGTACCATTTTTGGGGGGTTGGCAGAGAGCAACTGGTTCTTACACATCATAATATCCTGATATACGGCCCATTTTGAAACAATTAAAAAGCCGGAAATATCCGGAAAAGGCCGAAGGTGTACAGAACCCGCTGCTCCGTTTGCTCGTTGTAATGGAAGTACCATTTTTGGGGGATTTCCAGCGTGCAACCAGTTCTCACACCTCATAATATCCTGCGATACGACCCATTTTCTAACTATTAAAAAGCCGAAACTGGCCGGAAATGGCCGAATATGTACAAGACAGGATTCTCCGCATGCTCGTTGTAATGGAAGTACCATTCTTCGGGGATTGGCAGCGCGCAACGAGTTCTCTCACATCATAATATCCTGCTCTACGGCCCGTTTTTAATCACATAAAATGCCGGAGATGTCCGGAAAAGGCCGAAGGTGTACAGAACCCAATGCTCCGTTTGCTCGTTGTAATGGAAGTACCATTTTTGGGGGGTTGGCAGAGAGCAACTGGTTCTTACACATCATAATATCCTGATATACGGCCCATTTTGAAACAATTAAAAAGCCGGAAATATCCGGAAAAGGCCGAAGGTGTACAGAACCCGCTGCTCCTTATGCTCGTTGTAATGGGCGTACCATTTTTCGGGGATTTCCAGCGTCAACCAGTTCTCACACCTCATAATATCCTGCGATACGACCCATTTTGAAACTATTAAAAAGCCGAAACTGGCCGGAAATGGCCGAATATGTACAAGACAGGATTCTCCGCATGCTCGTTGTAATGGAAGTACCATTCTTCGGGGATTGGCAGCGCGCAACGAGTTCTCTCACATCATAATATCCTGCTCTACGGCCCGTTTTTAATCACATAAAATGCCGGAGATGTCCGGAAAAGGCCGAAGGTGTACAGAACCCAATGCTCCGTTTGCTCGTTGTAATGGAAGTACCATTTTTGGGGGGTTGACAGAGAGCAACTGGTTCCTACACATCATAATATCCTGATATACGGCCCATTTTGAAACAATTAAAAAGCCGGAAAAATCCGGAAAAGGCCGAAGGTGTACAGAACCCGTTGCTCCGTATGCTCGTTGTAATGGAATTACCATTTTTGGGGGATTGGCAACGCTCAACGCGTTTTTACACATCATAATATCCTGCTATTCGGCCCATTTTTGATCACTTAAAATGCCGGAAATGTCCGGAAAAGGCCGAAGGTGTACAGAACCTGATGCTCCGTATGCTCGTTGTAAGGGGCGTACCATTTCTCGGGGATTGGCAGCACGTAACGTGTTCTCTCTCATCATAATATCCTGATAAACGGCACATTTAGAAACAATTAAAAAGCCGGAAATGTCCGGAAAAGGCCGAAGGTGTACAGATCCCGTTGCTCCGTATGCTCGTTGTAGTGGGCGTACCATTTTTCGGGGATTGGCAGCGTGCAGCGAGATCTCAAACATCATAATATCCTGCGATACGACCCTTTTTGAAACAATTAAAAAGCCGGTAATATCCGGAAAAGGCCGAAGGTGTACAGAACCCGTTGCTCCGTATGCTCGTTGTAATGGAAGTACCATTCTTCGGGGATTGGCAGCGCGCAACGAGTTCTCTCACATCATAATATCCTGCTATACGGCCCGTTTTTAATCACATAAAATGCCGGAGATGTCCGGAAAAGGCCGAAGGTGTACAGAACCCAATGCTCCGTTTGCTCGTTGTAATGGAAGTACCATTTTTGGGGGGTTGGCAGAGAGCAACTGGTTCTTACACATCATAATATCCTGATATACGGCCCATTTTGAAACAATTAAAAAGCCGGAAATATCCGGAAAAGGCCGAAGGTGTACAGAACCCGTTGCTCCGTATGCTCGTTGTAATGGAAGGACCATTTTTGGGGGATTGGCAGCGTGCAGCGAGTTCTCACACATCATAATATCCTGCGATACGACCCTTTTTTAATCACATAAAATGCCGGAAATGTTCGGAAAAGGCCGAAGGTGTACAGAACCTGATGCTACGTATACTCGTTGTAAGGGGCGTTCCATTTCTCGGGGATTGGCTGCGCGTAACGAGTTCTCTCACATCATAATATCCTGATATACGGCCCATTTTGAAACTATTAAAAAGCCGAAACTTGCCGGAAAAGGCCGAATATGCACAAGACAGGATTCTCCGCATGCTCGTTGTAATGGATGTACCATTTTTCGGGGATTGGCAGCGCGCAACGAGTTCTCTCACATCATAATATCCTGATATACGGCCCATTTTGAAACAATTAAAAAGCCGGAAATGTCCGGAAAAGGCCGAAGGTGTACAGAACCCGTTGCTCCCTTTGCTTGTTGTAATGGAAGTACCATTTTTGGGGGGTTGGCAGAGAGCAACTGGTTCTTACACATCATAATATCCTGATATACGGCCCATTCTGAAGCAATTAAAAAGCCGGAAATGTCCGGAAAAGGCCGAAGGTGTACAGAACCCGTTGCTCCGTATGCTCGTTGTAATGGGCGTACCATTTTTCGGGGATTTCCAGCGTGCAGCCAGTTCTCACACCTCATAATATCCTGCGATACGACCCATTTTGAAACTATTAAAAAGCCGAAACAGGCCGGAAATGGCCGAATATGTACAAGACAGGATTCTCCGCATGCTCGTTGTAATGGAAGTACCATTCTTCGGGGATAGGCAGCGCGCAACGAGTTCTCTCACATCATAATATCCTGATATACGGCCCATTTTGAAACAATTAAAAAGCCGGAAATGTCCGGAAAAGGCCGAAGGTGTACAGAACCCAATGCTCCGTTTGCTCGTTGTAATGGAAGTACCATTTTTGGGGGGTTGGCAGAGAGCAACTGGTTCTTACACATCATAATATCCTGATATACGGCCCATTTTGAAACAATTAAAAAGCCGGAAATATCCGGAAAAGGCCGAAGGTGTACAGAACCCGCTGCTCCGTATGCTCGTTGTAATGGGCGTACCATTTTTCGGGGATTTCCAGCGTGCAACCAGTTCTCACACCTCATAATATCCTGCGATACGACCCATTTTGAAACTATTAAAAAGCCGAAACTGGCCGGAAATGGCCGAATATGTACAAGACAGGATTCTCCGCATGCTCGTTGTAATGGAAGTACCATTCTTCGGGGATTGGCAGCGCGCAACGAGTTCTCTCACATCATAATATCCTGCTATACGGCCCGTTTTGAAACAATTAAAAAGCCGAAACTGGCCGGAAAAGGCCGAAAATGTACAAGACAGGATTCTCCGGATGCTGGTTGTATTGGAAGTACCATTCTTCGGGGATTGGCAGCGCGCACCGTGTTCTCTCACATCATAATATCCTGCTATTCTGCCCGTTTTTGATCACTTAATATGCCGGAAATGTCCGGAAAAGGCCGAAGGTGTACAGAACCAGATGCTCCGTATGCTCGTTGTAAGGGGCGTACCATTTCTCGGGGATTGGCAGCGCGTAACGTGTTCTCTCACATCATAATATCCTGATAAACGGCACATTTTGAAACAATTAAAAAGCCGGAAATGTCCGGAAAAGGCCGAAGGTGTACAGAACCCGTTGCTCCGTATGCTCGTTGTAGTGGGCGTACCATTTTTCGGGGATTGGCAGCGTGCAGCGAGATCACAAACATCATAATATCCTGCGATACGACCCTTTTTGAAACAATTAAAAAGCCGGTAATATCCGGAAAAGGCCGAAGGTGTACAGAACCCGTTGCTCCGTATGCTCGTTGTAATGGAAGTACCATTCTTCGGGGATTGGCAGCGCGCAACGAGTTCTCTCACATCATAATATCCTGCTATACGGCCCGTTTTTAATCACATAAAATGCCGGAGATGTCCGGAAAAGGCCGAAGGTGTACAGAACCCAATGCTCCGTTTGCTCGTTGTAATGGAAGTACCATTTTTGGGGGGTTGGCAGAGAGCAACTGGTTCTTACACATCATAATATCCTGATATACGGCCCATTTTGAAACAATTAAAAAGCCGGAAATATCCGGAAAAGGCCGAAGGCGTACAGAACCCGTTGCTCCGTATGCTCGTTGTAATGGAATTACCATTTTTGGGGGATTGGCAACGCTCAACGCGTTTTTACACATCATAATATCCTGCGATACGACTCATTTTGAAACTATAAAAAGCCGAAACTGGCCGGAAAAGGCCGAATATGTACCAGACAGGATTCTCCTCATGCTCGTTGTAATGGAATTTACCATTCTTCGGGGATTTGCAGCGCGCAACGAGTTCCCTCACATCATAATATCCTGCTATACGGCCCGTTTTTAATCACATAAAATGCCGGAGATGTCCGGAAAAGGCCGAAGGTGTACAGAACCCAATGCTCCGTTTGCTCGTTGTCATGGAAGTACCATTTTTGGGGGGTTGGCAGAGAGCAACTGGTTCTTACACATCATAATATCCTGATATACGGCCCATTTTGAAACAATTAAAAAGCCGGAAATATCCGGAAAAGGCCGAAGGTGTACAGAACCCGTTGCTCCGTATGCTCGTTGTAATGGAATTACCATTTTTGGGGGATTGGCAACGCTCAACGCGTTTTTACACATCATAATATCCTGCTATTCGGCCCATTTTTGATCACTTAAAATGCCGGAAATGTCCGGAAAAGGCCGAAGGTGTACAGAACCTGATGCTCCGTATGCTCGTTGTAAGGGGCGTACCATTTCTCGGGGATTGGCAGCACGTAACGTGTTCTCTCTCATCATAATATCCTGATAAACGGCACATTTAGAAACAATTAAAAAGCCGGAAATGTCCGGAAAATGCCGAAGGTGTACAGAACCCGTTGCTCCCTTTGCTTGTTGTAATGGAAGTACCATTTTTGGGGGGTTGGCAGAGAGCAACTGGTTCTTACACATCATAATATCCTGATATACGGCCCCTATTGAAGCAATTAAAAAGCCGGAAATGTCCGGAAAAGGCCGAAGGTGTACAGAACCCGCTGCTCCGTATGCTCGTTGTAATGGGCGTACCATTTTTCGGGGATTTCCAGCGTGCAGCCAGTTCTCACACCTCATAATATCCTGCGATACGACCCATTTTGAAACTATTAAAAAGCCGAAACTGGCCGGAAATGGCCGAATATGTACAAGACAGGATTCTCCGCATGCTCGTTGTAATGGAAGTACCATTCTTCGGGGATTGGCAGCGCGCAACGAGTTCTCTCACATCATAATATCCTGCTATACGGCCCGTTTTTAATCACATAAAATGCCGGAGATGTCCGGAAAAGGCCGAAGGTGTACAGAACCCAATGCTCCGTTTGCTCGTTGTAATGGAAGTACCATTTTTGGGGGGTTGGCAGAGAGCAACTGGTTCTTACACATCATAATATCCTGATATACGGCCCATTTTGAAACAATTAAAAAGCCGGAAATATCCGGAAAAGGCCGAAGGTGTACAGAACCCGCTGCTCCGTATGCTCGTTGTAATGGGCGTACCATTTTTCGGGGATTTCCAGCGTGCAACCAGTTCTCACACCTCATAATATCCTGCGATACGACCCATTTTGAAACTATTAAAAAGCCGAAACTGGCCGGAAAAGGCCGAATATGTACAAGACAGGATTCTCCGCATGCTCGTTGTAATGGATGTACCATTCTTCGGGGATTGGCAGCGCGCAACGAGTTCTCTCACATCATAATATCGCACGATACGACCCATTTTGAAATAATTAAAAAGCCGGAAATGTCCGGAAAATGCCGAAGGTGTACAGAACCTGATGCTCCGTATGCTCGTTGTAAGGGGCGTACCATTTCTCGGGGATTGGCAGCACGTAACGTGTTCTCTCTCATCATAATATCCTGCTATTCTGCCCGTTTTTGATCACTTAATATGCCGGAAATATCCGGAAAAGGCCGGAGGTGTATAGAACCCGTTGCTCCGTATGCTCGTTGTAATGGAATTACCATTTTTGGGGGATTGGCAACGCTCAACGCGTTTTTACACATCATAATATCCTGCTATTCGGCCCATTTTTGATCACTTAAAATGCCGGAAATGTCCGGAAAAGGCCGAAGGTGTACAGAACCTGATGCTCCGTATGCTCGTTGTAAGGGGCGTACCATTTCTCGGGGATTGGCAGCACGTAACGTGTTCTCTCTCATCATAATATCCTGATAAACGGCACATTTAGAAACAATTAAAAAGCCGGAAATGTCCGGAAAAGGCCGAAGGTGTACAGAACCCGTTGCTCCGTATGCTCGTTGTAGTGGGCGTACCATTTTTCGGGGATTGGCAGCGTGCAGCGAGATCTCAAACATCATAATATCCTGCGATACGACCCTTTTTGAAACAATTAAAAAGCCGGTAATATCCGGAAAAGGCCGAAGGTGTACAGAACCCGTTGCTCCGTATGCTCGTTGTAATGGAAGTACCATTTTTGGGGGGTTGGCAGAGAGCAACTGGTTCTTACACATCATAATATCCTGATATACGGCCCATTTTGAAACAATTAAAAAGCCGGAAATATCCGGAAATGGCCGAAGGTGTACAGAACCCGTTGCTCCGTATGCTCGTTGTAATGGAAGGACCATTTTTGGGGGATTGGCAGCGTGCAGCGAGTTCTCACACATCATAATATCCTGCGATACGACCCTTTTTTAATCACATAAAATGCCGGAAATGTTCGGAAAAGGCCGAAGGTGTACAGAACCTGATGCTACGTATACTCGTTGTAAGGGGCGTTCCATTTCTCGGGGATTGGCTGCGCGTAACGAGTTCTCTCACATCATAATATCCTGATATACGGCCCATTTTGAAACTATTAAAAAGCCGAAACTTGCCGGAAAAGGCCGAAGGTATACAGAACCCGTTGCTCCGTATGCTCGTTGTAGTGGGCGTACCATTTTTCGGGGATTGGCAGCGTGCAGCGAGTTCTCACACCTCATAATAACCTGCGATACGACCCATTTTGAAACTATTAAAAAGCCGAAACTGGTCGGAAAAGGCCGAATATGCACAAGACAGGATTCTCCGCATGCTCGTTGTAATGGATGTACCATTTTTCGGGGATTGGCAGCGCGCAACGAGTTCTCTCACATCATAATATCCTGATATACGGCCCATTTTGAAACAATTAAAAAGCCGGAAATGTCCGGAAAAGGCCGTAGGTGTACAGAACCCGTTGCTCCCTTTGCTTGTTGTAATGGAAGTACCATTTTTGGGGGGTTGGCAGAGAGCAACTGGTTCTTACACATCATAATATCCTGATATACGGCCCATTCTGAAGCAATTAAAAAGCCGGAAATGTCCGGAAAAGGCCGAAGGTGTACAGAATCCGTTGCTCCGTATGCTCGTTGTAATGGGCGTACCATTTTTCGGGGATTTCCAGCGTGCAGCCAGTTCTCACACCTAATAATATCCTGCGATACGACCCATTTTGAAACTATTAAAAAGCCGAAACTGGCCGGAAATGGCCGAATATGTACAAGACAGGATTCTCCGCATGCTCGTTGTAATGGAAGTACCATTCTTCGGGGATTGGCAGCGCGCAACGAGTTCTCTCACATCATAATATCCTGCTCTACGGCCCGTTTTTAATCACATAAAATGCCGGAGATGTCCGGAAAAGGCCGAAGGTGTACAGAACCCAATGGTCCGTTTGCTCGTTGTAATGGAAGTACCATTTTTGGGGGGTTGGCAGAGAGCAACTGGTTCTTACACATCATAATATCCTGATATACGGCCCATTTTGAAACAATTAAAAAGCCGGAAATATCCGGAAAAGGCCGAAGGTGTACAGAACCCGCTGCTCCGTTTGCTCGTTGTAATGGAAGTGCCATTTTTGGGGGATTTCCAGCGTGCAACCAGTTCTCACACCTCATAATATCCTGCGATACGACCCATTTTGAAACTATTAAAAAGCCGAAACTGGCCGGAAATGGCCGAATATGTACAAGACAGGATTCTCCGCATGCTCGTTGTAATGGAAGTACCATTCTTCGGGGATTGGCAGCGCGCAACGAGTTCTCTCACATCATAATATCCTGCTATACGGCCCGTTTTGAAACAATTAAAAAGCCGAAACTGGCCGGAAAAGGCCGAAAATGTACAAGACAGGATTCTCCGGATGCTGGTTGTATTGGAAGTACCATTCTTCGGGGATTGGCAGCGCGCACCGTGTTCTCTCACATCATAATATCCTGCTATTCTGCCCGTTTTTGATCACTTAATATGCCGGAAATGTCCGGAAAAGGCCGAAGGTGTACAGAACCTGATGCTCCGTATGCTCGTTGTAAGGGGCGTACCATTTCTCTGGGATTGGCAGCGCGTAACGTGTTCTCTCACATCATAATATCCTGATAAACGGCACATTTTGAAACAATTAAAAAGCCGGAAATGTCCGGAAAAGGCCGAAGGTGTACAGAACCCGTTGCTCCGTATGCTCGTTGTAATGGAAGTACCATTCTTCGGGGATTGGCAGCGCGCAACGAGTTCTCTCACATCATAATATCCTGCTATACGGCCCGTTTTTAATCACATAAAATGCCGGAGATGTCCGGAAAAGGCCGAAGGTGTACAGAACCCAATGCTCCGTTTGCTCGTTGTAATGGAAGTACCATTTTTGGGGGGTTGGCAGAGAGCAACTGGTTCTTACACATCATAATATCCTGATATACGGCCCATTTTGAAACAATTAAAAAGCCGGTAATATCCGGAAAAGGCCGAAGGTGTACAGAACCCGTTGCTCCGTATGCTCGTTGTAATGGAATTACCATTTTTGGGGGATTGGCAACGCTCAACGCGTTTTTACACATCATAATATCCTGCTATTCGGCCCATTTTTGATCACTTAAAATGCCGGAAATGTCCGGAAAAGGCCGAAGGTGTACAGAACCTGATGCTCCGTATGCTCGTTGTAAGGGGCGTACCATTTCTCGGGGATTGGCAGCACGTAACGTGTTCTCTCTCATCATAATATCCTGATAAACGGCACATTTAGAAACAATTAAAAAGCCGGAAATGTCCGGAAAAGGCCGAAGGTGTACAGAACCCGTTGCTCCGTATGCTCGTTGTAGTGGGCGTACCATTTTTCGGGGATTGGCAGCGTGCAGCGAGATCTCAAACATCATAATATCCTGCGATACGACCCTTTTTGAAACAATTAAAAAGCCGGTAATATCCGGAAAAGGCCGAAGGTGTACAGAACCCGTTGCTCCGTATGCTCGTTGTAATGGAAGTACCATTCTTCGGGGATTGGCAGCGCGCAACGAGTTCTCTCTCATCATAATATCCTGCTATACGGCCCGTTTTTAATCACATAAAATGCCGCAGATGTCCGGAAAAGGCCGAAGGTGTACAGAACCCAATGCTCCGTTTGCTCGTTGTAATGGAAGTACCATTTTTGGGGGGTTGGCAGAGAGCAACTGGTTCTTACACATCATAATATCCTGATATACGGCCCATTTTGAAACAATTAAAAAGCCGGAAATATCCGGAAAAGGCCGAAGGTGTACAGAACCCGTTGCTCCGTATGCTCGTTGTAATGGAAGGACCATTTTTGGGGGATTGGCAGCGTGCAGCGAGTTCTCACACATCATAATATCCTGCGATACGACCCTTTTTTAATCACATAAAATGCCGGAAATGTTCGGAAAAGGCCGAAGGTGTACAGAACCTGATGCTACGTATACTCGTTGTAAGGGGCGTTCCATTTCTCGGGGATTGGCTGCGCGTAACGAGTTCTCTCACATCATAATATCCTGATATACGGCCCATTTTGAAACTATTAAAAAGCCGAAACTTGCCGGAAAAGGCCGAATATGCACAAGACAGGATTCTCCGCATGCTCGATGTAATGGAAGTACCATTCTTCGGGGATAGGCAGCGCGCAACGAGTTCTCTCACATCATAATATCCTGATATACGGCCCATTTTGAAACAATTAAAAAGCCGGAGATGTCCGGAAAAGGCCGAAGGTGTACAGAACCCAATGCTCCGTTTGCTCGTTGTCATGGAAGTACTATTTTTGGGGGGTTGGCAGAGAGCAACTGGTTCTTACACATCATAATATCCTGATATACGGCTCATTCTGAAGCAATTAAAAAGCCGGAAATGTCCGGAAAAGGCCGAAGGTGTACAGAACCCGTTGCTCCGTATGCTCGTTGTAATGGGCGTACCATTTTTCGGGGATTTCCAGCGTGCAGCCAGTTCTCACACCTCATAATATCCTGCGATACGACCCATTTTGAAACTATTAAAAAGCCGAAACTGGCCGGAAATGGCCGAATATGTACAAGACAGGATTCTCCGCATGCTCGATGTAATGGAAGTACCATTCTTCGGGGATAGGCAGCGCGCAACGAGTTCTCTCACATCATAATATCCTGATATACGGCCCATTTTGAAACAATTAAAAAGCCGGAAATGTCCGGAAAAGGCCGAAGGTGTACAGAACCCAATGCTCCGTTTGCTCGTTGTAATGGAAGTACCATTTTTGGGGGGTTGGCAGAGAGCAACTGGTTCTTACACATCATAATATCCTGATATACGGCCCATTTTGAAACAATTAAAAAGCCGGAAATATCCGGAAAAGGCCGAAGGTGTACAGAACCCGCTGCTCCGTATGCTCGTTGTAATGGGCGTACCATTTTTCGGGGATTTCCAGCGTGCAACCAGTTCTCACACCTCATAATATCCTGCGATACGACCCATTTTGAAACTATTAAAAAGCCGAAACTGGCCGGAAATGGCCGAATATGTACAAGACAGGATTCTCCGCATGCTCGTTGTAATGGAAGTACCATTCTTCGGGGATTGGCAGCGCGCAACGAGTTCTCTCACATCATAATATCCTGCTATACGGCCCGTTTTGAAACAATTAAAAAGCCGAAACTGGCCGGAAAAGGCCGAAAATGTACAAGACAGGATTCTCCGGATGCTGGTTGTATTGGAAGTACCATTCTTCGGGGATTGGCAGCGCGCACCGTGTTCTCTCACATCATAATATCCTGCTATTCTGCCCGTTTTTGATCACTTAATATGCCGGAAATGTCCGGAAAAGGCCGAAGGTGTACAGAACCTGACGCTCCGTATGCTCGTTGTAAGGGGCGTACCATTTCTCGGGGATTGGCAGCGCGTAACGTGTTCTCTCACATCATAATATCCTGATAAACGGCACATTTTGAAACAATTAAAAAGCCGGAAATGTCCGGAAAAGGCCGAAGGTGTACAGAATCCGTTGCTCCGTATGCTCGTTGTAATGGGCGTACCATTTTTCGGGGATTTCCAGCGTGCAGCCAGTTCTCACACCTCATAATATCCTGCGATACGACCCATTTTGAAACTATTAAAAAGCCGAAACTGGCCGGAAATGGCCGAATATGTACAAGACAGGATTCTCCGCATGCTCGTTGTAATGGAAGTACCATACTTCGGGGATTGGCAGCGCGCAACGAGTTCTCTCACATCATAATATCCTGCTCTACGGCCCGTTTTTAATCACATAAAATGCCGGAGATGTCCGGAAAAGGCCGAAGGTGTACAGAACCCAATGCTCCGTTTGCTCGTTGTAATGGAAGTACCATTTTTGGGGGGTTGGCAGAGAGCAACTGGTTCTTACACATCATAATATCCTGATATACGGCCCATTTTGAAACAATTAAAAAGCCGGAAATATCCGGAAAAGGCCGAAGGTGTACAGAACCCGCTGCTCCGTTTGCTCGTTGTAATGGAAGTACCATTTTTGGGGGATTTCCAGCGTGCAACCAGTTCTCACACCTCATAATATCCTGCGATACGACCCATTTTCTAACTATTAAAAAGCCGAAACTGGCCGGAAATGGCCGAATATGTACAAGACAGGATTCTCCGCATGCTCGTTGTAATGGAAGTACCATTCTTCGGGGATTGGCAGCGCGCAACGAGTTCTCTCACATCATAATATCCTGCTCTACGGCCCGTTTTTAATCACATAAAATGCCGGAGATGTCCGGAAAAGGCCGAAGGTGTACAGAACCCAATGCTCCGTTTGCTCGTTGTAATGGAAGTACCATTTTTGGGGGGTTGGCAGAGAGCAACTGGTTCTTACACATCATAATATCCTGATATACGGCCCATTTTGAAACAATTAAAAAGCCGGAAATATCCGGAAAAGGCCGAAGGTGTACAGAACCCGCTGCTCCTTATGCTCGTTGTAATGGGCGTACCATTTTTCGGGGATTTCCAGCGTCAACCAGTTCTCACACCTCATAATATCCTGCGATACGACCCATTTTGAAACTATTAAAAAGCCGAAACTGGCCGGAAATGGCCGAATATGTACAAGACAGGATTCTCCGCATGCTCGTTGTAATGGAAGTACCATTCTTCGGGGATTGGCAGCGCGCAACGAGTTCTCTCACATCATAATATCCTGCTCTACGGCCCGTTTTTAATCACATAAAATGCCGGAGATGTCCGGAAAAGGCCGAAGGTGTACAGAACCCAATGCTCCGTTTGCTCGTTGTAATGGAAGTACCATTTTTGGGGGGTTGACAGAGAGCAACTGGTTCCTACACATCATAATATCCTGATATACGGCCCATTTTGAAACAATTAAAAAGCCGGAAAAATCCGGAAAAGGCCGAAGGTGTACAGAACCCGTTGCTCCGTATGCTCGTTGTAATGGAATTACCATTTTTGGGGGATTGGCAACGCTCAACGCGTTTTTACACATCATAATATCCTGCTATTCGGCCCATTTTTGATCACTTAAAATGCCGGAAATGTCCGGAAAAGGCCGAAGGTGTACAGAACCTGATGCTCCGTATGCTCGTTGTAAGGGGCGTACCATTTCTCGGGGATTGGCAGCACGTAACGTGTTCTCTCTCATCATAATATCCTGATAAACGGCACATTTAGAAACAATTAAAAAGCCGGAAATGTCCGGAAAAGGCCGAAGGTGTACAGATCCCGTTGCTCCGTATGCTCGTTGTAGTGGGCGTACCATTTTTCGGGGATTGGCAGCGTGCAGCGAGATCTCAAACATCATAATATCCTGCGATACGACCCTTTTTGAAACAATTAAAAAGCCGGTAATATCCGGAAAAGGCCGAAGGTGTACAGAACCCGTTGCTCCGTATGCTCGTTGTAATGGAAGTACCATTCTTCGGGGATTGGCAGCGCGCAACGAGTTCTCTCACATCATAATATCCTGCTATACGGCCCGTTTTTAATCACATAAAATGCCGGAGATGTCCGGAAAAGGCCGAAGGTGTACAGAACCCAATGCTCCGTTTGCTCGTTGTAATGGAAGTACCATTTTTGGGGGGTTGGCAGAGAGCAACTGGTTCTTACACATCATAATATCCTGATATACGGCCCATTTTGAAACAATTAAAAAGCCGGAAATATCCGGAAAAGGCCGAAGGTGTACAGAACCCGTTGCTCCGTATGCTCGTTGTAATGGAAGGACCATTTTTGGGGGATTGGCAGCGTGCAGCGAGTTCTCACACATCATAATATCCTGCGATACGACCCTTTTTTAATCACATAAAATGCCGGAAATGTTCGGAAAAGGCCGAAGGTGTACAGAACCTGATGCTACGTATACTCGTTGTAAGGGGCGTTCCATTTCTCGGGGATTGGCTGCGCGTAACGAGTTCTCTCACATCATAATATCCTGATATACGGCCCATTTTGAAACTATTAAAAAGCCGAAACTTGCCGGAAAAGGCCGAATATGCACAAGACAGGATTCTCCGCATGCTCGTTGTAATGGATGTACCATTTTTCGGGGATTGGCAGCGCGCAACGAGTTCTCTCACATCATAATATCCTGATATACGGCCCATTTTGAAACAATTAAAAAGCCGGAAATGTCCGGAAAAGGCCGAAGGTGTACAGAACCCGTTGCTCCCTTTGCTTGTTGTAATGGAAGTACCATTTTTGGGGGGTTGGCAGAGAGCAACTGGTTCTTACACATCATAATATCCTGATATACGGCCCATTCTGAAGCAATTAAAAAGCCGGAAATGTCCGGAAAAGGCCGAAGGTGTACAGAACCCGTTGCTCCGTATGCTCGTTGTAATGGGCGTACCATTTTTCGGGGATTTCCAGCGTGCAGCCAGTTCTCACACCTCATAATATCCTGCGATACGACCCATTTTGAAACTATTAAAAAGCCGAAACTGGCCGGAAATGGCCGAATATGTACAAGACAGGATTCTCCGCATGCTCGTTGTAATGGAAGTACCATTCTTCGGGGATAGGCAGCGCGCAACGAGTTCTCTCACATCATAATATCCTGATATACGGCCCATTTTGAAACAATTAAAAAGCCGGAAATGTCCGGAAAAGGCCGAAGGTGTACAGAACCCAATGCTCCGTTTGCTCGTTGTAATGGAAGTACCATTTTTGGGGGGTTGGCAGAGAGCAACTGGTTCTTACACATCATAATATCCTGATATACGGCCCATTTTGAAACAATTAAAAAGCCGGAAATATCCGGAAAAGGCCGAAGGTGTACAGAACCCGCTGCTCCGTATGCTCGTTGTAATGGGCGTACCATTTTTCGGGGATTTCCAGCGTGCAACCAGTTCTCACACCTCATAATATCCTGCGATACGACCCATTTTGAAACTATTAAAAAGCCGAAACTGGCCGGAAATGGCCGAATATGTACAAGACAGGATTCTCCGCATGCTCGTTGTAATGGAAGTACCATTCTTCGGGGATTGGCAGCGCGCAACGAGTTCTCTCACATCATAATATCCTGCTATACGGCCCGTTTTGAAACAATTAAAAAGCCGAAACTGGCCGGAAAAGGCCGAAAATGTACAAGACAGGATTCTCCGGATGCTGGTTGTATTGGAAGTACCATTCTTCGGGGATTGGCAGCGCGCACCGTGTTCTCTCACATCATAATATCCTGCTATTCTGCCCGTTTTTGATCACTTAATATGCCGGAAATGTCCGGAAAAGGCCGAAGGTGTACAGAACCAGATGCTCCGTATGCTCGTTGTAAGGGGCGTACCATTTCTCGGGGATTGGCAGCGCGTAACGTGTTCTCTCACATCATAATATCCTGATAAACGGCACATTTTGAAACAATTAAAAAGCCGGAAATGTCCGGAAAAGGCCGAAGGTGTACAGAACCCGTTGCTCCGTATGCTCGTTGTAGTGGGCGTACCATTTTTCGGGGATTGGCAGCGTGCAGCGAGATCACAAACATCATAATATCCTGCGATACGACCCTTTTTGAAACAATTAAAAAGCCGGTAATATCCGGAAAAGGCCGAAGGTGTACAGAACCCGTTGCTCCGTATGCTCGTTGTAATGGAAGTACCATTCTTCGGGGATTGGCAGCGCGCAACGAGTTCTCTCACATCATAATATCCTGCTATACGGCCCGTTTTTAATCACATAAAATGCCGGAGATGTCCGGAAAAGGCCGAAGGTGTACAGAACCCAATGCTCCGTTTGCTCGTTGTAATGGAAGTACCATTTTTGGGGGGTTGGCAGAGAGCAACTGGTTCTTACACATCATAATATCCTGATATACGGCCCATTTTGAAACAATTAAAAAGCCGGAAATATCCGGAAAAGGCCGAAGGCGTACAGAACCCGTTGCTCCGTATGCTCGTTGTAATGGAATTACCATTTTTGGGGGATTGGCAACGCTCAACGCGTTTTTACACATCATAATATCCTGCGATACGACTCATTTTGAAACTATAAAAAGCCGAAACTGGCCGGAAAAGGCCGAATATGTACCAGACAGGATTCTCCTCATGCTCGTTGTAATGGAATTTACCATTCTTCGGGGATTTGCAGCGCGCAACGAGTTCCCTCACATCATAATATCCTGCTATACGGCCCGTTTTTAATCACATAAAATGCCGGAGATGTCCGGAAAAGGCCGAAGGTGTACAGAACCCAATGCTCCGTTTGCTCGTTGTCATGGAAGTACCATTTTTGGGGGGTTGGCAGAGAGCAACTGGTTCTTACACATCATAATATCCTGATATACGGCCCATTTTGAAACAATTAAAAAGCCGGAAATATCCGGAAAAGGCCGAAGGTGTACAGAACCCGTTGCTCCGTATGCTCGTTGTAATGGAATTACCATTTTTGGGGGATTGGCAACGCTCAACGCGTTTTTACACATCATAATATCCTGCTATTCGGCCCATTTTTGATCACTTAAAATGCCGGAAATGTCCGGAAAAGGCCGAAGGTGTACAGAACCTGATGCTCCGTATGCTCGTTGTAAGGGGCGTACCATTTCTCGGGGATTGGCAGCACGTAACGTGTTCTCTCTCATCATAATATCCTGATAAACGGCACATTTAGAAACAATTAAAAAGCCGGAAATGTCCGGAAAATGCCGAAGGTGTACAGAACCCGTTGCTCCCTTTGCTTGTTGTAATGGAAGTACCATTTTTGGGGGGTTGGCAGAGAGCAACTGGTTCTTACACATCATAATATCCTGATATACGGCCCCTATTGAAGCAATTAAAAAGCCGGAAATGTCCGGAAAAGGCCGAAGGTGTACAGAACCCGCTGCTCCGTATGCTCGTTGTAATGGGCGTACCATTTTTCGGGGATTTCCAGCGTGCAGCCAGTTCTCACACCTCATAATATCCTGCGATACGACCCATTTTGAAACTATTAAAAAGCCGAAACTGGCCGGAAATGGCCGAATATGTACAAGACAGGATTCTCCGCATGCTCGTTGTAATGGAAGTACCATTCTTCGGGGATTGGCAGCGCGCAACGAGTTCTCTCACATCATAATATCCTGCTATACGGCCCGTTTTTAATCACATAAAATGCCGGAGATGTCCGGAAAAGGCCGAAGGTGTACAGAACCCAATGCTCCGTTTGCTCGTTGTAATGGAAGTACCATTTTTGGGGGGTTGGCAGAGAGCAACTGGTTCTTACACATCATAATATCCTGATATACGGCCCATTTTGAAACAATTAAAAAGCCGGAAATATCCGGAAAAGGCCGAAGGTGTACAGAACCCGCTGCTCCGTATGCTCGTTGTAATGGGCGTACCATTTTTCGGGGATTTCCAGCGTGCAACCAGTTCTCACACCTCATAATATCCTGCGATACGACCCATTTTGAAACTATTAAAAAGCCGAAACTGGCCGGAAAAGGCCGAATATGTACAAGACAGGATTCTCCGCATGCTCGTTGTAATGGATGTACCATTCTTCGGGGATTGGCAGCGCGCAACGAGTTCTCTCACATCATAATATCGCACGATACGACCCATTTTGAAATAATTAAAAAGCCGGAAATGTCCGGAAAATGCCGAAGGTGTACAGAACCCGTTGCTCCGTATGCTCGTTGTAATGTAAGGACCATTTTTGGGGGATTGGCAGCGTGCAGCGAGTTCTCACACCTCATAATATCCTGCGATACGACTCATTTTGAAACTATTAAAAAGCCGAAACTGGCCGGAAAAGGCCGAATATGTACAAGACAGGATTCTCGTCATGCTCGATGTAATGGAAGTACCATTCCTCGGGGATTTGCAGCGCGCAACGAGTTCCCTCACATCATAATATCCTGCTATACGGCCCGTTTTTAATCACATAAAATGCTGGAGATGTCCGGAAAAGGCCGAAGGTGTACAGAACCCAATGCTCCGTTTGCTCGTTGTAATGGAAGTACCATTTTTGGGGGGTTGGCAGAGAGCAACTGGTTCTTACACATAATAATATCCTGATATACGGCCCATTTTGAAACAATTAAAAAGCCGGAAATGTCCGGAAAAGGCCGAAGGTGTACAGAACCCGTTGCTCCGTATGCTCGTTGTAATGGGCGTACCATTTTTCGGGGATTGGCAGCGTGCAGCGAGATCTCACACATCATAATATCCTGCGATACGACCCTTTTTTAAACAATTAAAAAGCCGGAAATATCCGGAAAAGGCCGAAGGTGTACAGAACCCGTTGCTCCGTATGCTCGTTGTAATGGAAGGACCATTTTTGGGGGATTGGCAACGCTCAACGCGTTTTTACACATCATAATATCATGCTATTCGGCCCATTTTTGATCACTTAAAATGCCGGAAATGTCCGGAAAAGGCCGAAGATGTACAGAACCTGATGCTCCGTATGCTCGTTGTAAGGGGCGTACCATTTCTCGGGGATTGGCAGCGCGTTACGAGTTATCTCATATCATAATATCCTGAAATACGGCCCATTTTGAAACAATTAAAAAGCCGGAAATGTCCGGAAAAGGCCGAAGGTGTACAGAACCTGATGCTCCGTATGCTCGTTGTAATGGAAGTACCATTCTTCGGGGATTGGCAGCGCGCAACGAGTTCTCTCACATCATAATATCCTGCGATACGACCCATTTTGAAACAACTAAAAAGCCGGAAATGTCCGGAAAATGCCAAAGGTGTACAGAACCCGTTGCTCCGTATGCTCGTTGTAATGGGCGTACCATTTTTCGGGGATTGGCAGCGTGCAGCGAGTTCTCACACCTCATAATAACCTGCGATACGACCCATTTTGAAACTATTAAAAAGCCGAAACTGGTCGGAAAAGGCCGAATATGCACAAGACAGGATTCTCCGCATGCTCGTTGTAATGGAAGTACCATTCTTCGGGGATAGGCAGCGCGCAACGAGTTCTCTCACATCATAATATCCTGATATACGGCCCATTTTGAAACAATTAAAAAGCCGGAAATGTCCGGAAAAGGCCGAAGGTGTACAGAACCCAATGCTCCGTTTGCTCGTTGTAATGGAAGTACCATTTTTGGGGGGTTGGCAGAGAGCAACTGGTTCTTACACATCATAATATCCTGATATACGGCCCATTTTGAAACAATTAAAAAGCCGGAAATATCCGGAAAAGGCCGAAGGTGTACAGAACCCGCTGCTCCGTATGCTCGTTGTAATGGGCGTACCATTTTTCGGGGATTTCCAGCGTGCAACCAGTTCTCACACCTCATAATATCCTGCGATACGACCCATTTTGAAACTATTAAAAAGCCGAAACTGGCCGGAAATGGCCGAATATGTACAAGACAGGATTCTCCGCATGCTCGTTGTAATGGAAGTACCATTCTTCGGGGATTGGCAGCGCGCAACGAGTTCTCTCACATCATAATATCCTGCTATACGGCCCGTTTTGAAACAATTAAAAAGCCGAAACTGGCCGGAAAAGGCCGAAAATGTACAAGACAGGATTCTCCGGATGCTGGTTGTATTGGAAGTACCATTCTTCGGGGATTGGCAGCGCGCACCGTGTTCTCTCACATCATAATATCCTGCTATTCTGCCCGTTTTTGATCACTTAATATGCCGGAAATGTCCGGAAAAGGCCGAAGGTGTACAGAACCAGATGCTCCGTATGCTCGTTGTAAGGGGCGTACCATTTCTCGGGGATTGGCAGCGCGTAACGTGTTCTCTCACATCATAATATCCTGATAAACGGCACATTTTGAAACAATTAAAAAGCCGGAAATGTCCGGAAAAGGCCGAAGGTGTACAGAACCCGTTGCTCCGTATGCTCGTTGTAGTGGGCGTACCATTTTTCGGGGATTGGCAGCGTGCAGCGAGATCTCAAACATCATAATATCCTGCGATACGACCCTTTTTGAAACAATTAAAAAGCCGGTAATATCCGGAAAAGGCCGAAGGTGTACAGAACCCGTTGCTCCGTATGCTCGTTGTAATGGAAGTACCATTCTTCGGGGATTGGCAGCGCGCAACGCGTTTTTACACATCATAATATCCTGCGATACGACTCATTTTGAAACTATAAAAAGCCGAAACTGGCCGGAAAAGGCCGAATATGTACCAGACAGGATTCTCCTCATGCTCGTTGTAATGGAATTTACCATTCTTCGGGGATTTGCAGCGCGCAACGAGTTCCCTCACATCATAATATCCTGCTATATGGCCCGTTTTTAATCACATAAAATGCCGGAGATGTCCGGAAAAGGCCGAAGGTGTACAGAACCCAATGCTCCGTTTGCTCGTTGTCATGGAAGTACCATTTTTGGGGGGTTGGCAGAGAGCAACTGGTTCTTACACATCATAATATCCTGATATACGGCCCATTTTGAAACAATTAAAAAGCCGGAAATATCCGGAAAAGGCCGAAGGTGTACAGAACCCGTTGCTCCGTATGCTCGTTGTAATGGAATTACCATTTTTGGGGGATTGGCAACGCTCAACGCGTTTTTACACATCATAATATCCTGCTATTCGGCCCATTTTTGATCACTTAAAATGCCGGAAATGTCCGGAAAAGGCCGAAGGTGTACAGAACCTGATGCTCCGTATGCTCGTTGTAAGGGGCGTACCATTTCTCGGGGATTGGCAGCACGTAACGTGTTCTCTCTCATCATAATATCCTGATAAACGGCACATTTAGAAACAATTAAAAAGCCGGAAATGTCCGGAAAATGCCGAAGGTGTACAGAACCCGTTGCTCCCTTTACTTGTTGTAATGGAAGTACCATTTTTGGGGGGTTGGCAGAGAGCAACTGGTTCTTACACATCATAATATCCTGATATACGGCCCCTATTGAAGCAATTAAAAAGCCGGAAATGTCCGGAAAAGGCCGAAGGTGTACAGAACCCGCTGCTCCGTGTGCTCGTTGTAATGGGCGTACCATTTTTCGGGGATTTCCAGCGTGCAGCCAGTTCTCACACCTCATAATATCCTGCGATACGACCCATTTTGAAACTATTAAAAAGCCGAAACTGGCCGAAAATGGCCGAATATGTACAAGACAGGATTCTCCGCATGCTCGTTGTAATGGAAGTACCATTCTTCGGGGATTGGCAGCGCGCAACGAGTTCTCTCACATCATAATATCCTGCTATACGGCCCGTTTTTAATCACATAAAATGCCGGAGATGTCCGGAAAAGGCCGAAGGTGTACAGAACCCAATGCTCCGTTTGCTCGTTGTAATGGAAGTACCATTTTTGGGGGGTTGGCAGAGAGCAACTGGTTCTTACACATCATAATATCCTGATATACGGCCCATTTTGAAACAATTAAAAAGCCGGAAATATCCGGAAAAGGCCGAAGGTGTACAGAACCCGCTGCTCCGTATGCTCGTTGTAATGGGCGTACCATTTTTCGGGGATTTCCAGCGTGCAACCAGTTCTCACACCTCATAATATCCTGCGATACGACCCATTTTGAAACTATTAAAAAGCCGAAACTGGCCGGAAAAGGCCGAATATGTACAAGACAGGATTCTCCGCATGCTCGTTGTAATGGATGTACCATTCTTCGGGGATTGGCAGCGCGCAACGAGTTCTCTCACATCATAATATCGCACGATACGACCCATTTTGAAATAATTAAAAAGCCGGAAATGTCCGGAAAATGCCGAAGGTGTACAGAACCCGTTGCTCCGTATGCTCGTTGTAATGGAAGGACCATTTTTGGGGGATTGGCAGCGTGCAGCGAGTTCTCACACCTCATAATATCCTGCGATACGACTCATTTTGAAACTATTAAAAAGCCGAAACTGGCCGGAAAAGGCCGAATATGTACAAGACAGGATTCTCGTCATGCTCGATGTAATGGAAGTACCATTCCTCGGGGATTTGCAGCGCGCAACGAGTTCCCTCACATCATAATATCCTGCTATACGGCCCGTTTTTAATCACATAAAATGCTGGAGATGTCCGGAAAAGGCCGAAGGTGTACAGAACCCAATGCTCCGTTTGCTCGTTGTAATGGAAGTACCATTTTTGGGGGGTTGGCAGAGAGCAACTGGTTCTTACACATAATAATATCCTGATATACGGCCCATTTTGAAACAATTAAAAAGCCGGAAATGTCCGGAAAAGGCCGAAGGTGTACAGAACCCGTTGCTCCGTATGCTCGTTGTAATGGGCGTACCATTTTTCGGGGATTGGCAGCGTGCAGCGAGATCTCACACATCATAATATCCTGCGATACGACCCTTTTTTAAACAATTAAAAAGCCGGAAATATCCGGAAAAGGCCGAAGGTGTACAGAACCCGTTGCTCCGTATGCTCGTTGTAATGGAAGGACCATTTTTGGGGGATTGGCAACGCTCAACGCGTTTTTACACATCATAATATCATGCTATTCGGCCCATTTTTGATCACTTAAAATGCCGGAAATGTCCGGAAAAGGCCGAAGATGTACAGAACCTGATGCTCCGTATGCTCGTTGTAAGGGGCGTACCATTTCTCGGGGATTGGCAGCGCGTTACGAGTTATCTCATATCATAATATCCTGAAATACGGCCCATTTTGAAACAATTAAAAAGCCGGAAATGTCCGGAAAAGGCCGAAGGTGTACAGAACCTGATGCTCCGTATGCTCGTTGTAATGGAAGTACCATTCTTCGGGGATTGGCAGCGCGCAACGAGTTCTCTCACATCATAATATCCTGCGATACGACCCATTTTGAAACAACTAAAAAGCCGGAAATGTCCGGAAAATGCCAAAGGTGTACAGAACCCGTTGCTCCGTATGCTCGTTGTAATGGGCGTACCATTTTTCGGGGATTGGCAGCGTGCAGCGAGTTCTCACACCTCATAATAACCTGCGATACGACCCATTTTGAAACTATTAAAAAGCCGAAACTGGTCGGAAAAGGCCGAATATGCACAAGACAGGATTCTCCGCATGCTCGTTGTAATGGATGTACCATTTTTCGGGGATTGGCAGCGCGCAACGAGTTCTCTCACATCATAATATCCTGATATACGGCCCATTTTGAAACAATTAAAAAGCCGGAAATGTCCGGAAAAGGCCGAAGGTGTACAGAACCCGTTGCTCCCTTTGCTTGTTGTAATGGAAGTACCATATTTGGGGGGTTGGCAGAGAGCAACTGGTTCTTACACATCATAATATCCTGATATACGGCCCATTCTGAAGCAATTAAAAAGCCGGAAATGTCCGGAAAAGGCCGAAGGTGTACAGAACCCGTTGCTCCGTATGCTCGTTGTAATGGGCGTACCATTTTTCGGGGATTTCCAGCGTGCAGCCAGTTCTCACACCTCATAATATCCTGCGATACGACCCATTTTGAAACTATTAAAAAGCCGAAACTATCCGGAAATGGCCGAATATGTACAAGACAGGATTCTCCGCATGCTCGTTGTAATGGAAGTACCATTCTTCGGGGATAGGCAGCGCGCAACGAGTTCTCTCACATCATAATATCCTGATATACGGCCCATTTTGAAACAATTAAAAAGCCGGAAATATCCGGAAAAGGCCGAAGGTGTACAGAACCCGCTGCTCCGTATGCTCGTTGTAATGGGCGTACCATTTTTCGGGGATTTCCAGCGTGCAACCAGTTCTCACACCTCATAATATCCTGCGATACGACCCATTTTGAAACTATTAAAAAGCCGAAACTGGCCGGAAATGGCCGAATATGTACAAGACAGGATACTCCGCATGCTCGTTGTAATGGAAGTACCAATCTTCGGGGATTGGCAGCGCGCAACGAGTTCTCTCACATCATAATATCCTGCTATACGGCCCGTTTTGAAACAATTAAAAAGCCGAAACTGGCCGGAAAAGGCCGAAAATGTACAAGACAGGATTCTCCGGATGCTGGTTGTATTGGAAGTACCATTCTTCGGGGATTGGCAGCGCGCACCGTGTTCTCTCACATCATAATATCCTGCTATTCTGCCCGTTTTTGATCACTTAATATGCCGGAAATGTCCGGAAAAGGCCGAAGGTGTACAGAACCTGATGCTCCGTATGCTCGTTGTAAGGGGCGTACCATTTCTCGGGGATTGGCAGCGCGTAACGTGTTCTCTCACATCATAATATCCTGATAAACGGCACATTTTGAAACAATTAAAAAGCCGGAAATGTCCGGAAAAGGCCGAAGGTGTACAGAACCCGTTGCTCCGTATGCTCGTTGTAGTGGGCGTACCATTTTTCGGGGATTGGCAGCGTGCAGCGAGATCTCAAACATCATAATATCCTGCGATACGACCCTTTTTGAGACAATTAAAAAGCCGGTAATATCCGGAAAAGGCCGAAGGTGTACAGAACCCGTTGCTCCGTATGCTCGTTGTAATGGAAGTACCATTCTTCGGGGATTGGCAGCGCGCAACGAGTTCTCTCACATCATAATATCCTGCTATACGGCCCGTTTTTAATCACATAAAATGCCGGAGATGTCCGGAAAAGGCCGAAGGTGTACAGAACCCAATGCTCCGTTTGCACGTTGTAATGGAAGTACCATTTTTGGGGGGTTGGCAGAGAGCCACTGGTTCTTACACATCATAATATCCTGATATACGGCCCATTTTGAAACAATTAAAAAGCCGGAAATATCCGGAAAAGGCCGAAGGTGTACAGAACCCGTTGCTCCGTATGCTCGTTGTAATGGAATTACCATTTTTGGGGGATTGGCAACGCTCAACGCGTTTTTACACATCATAATATCCTGCGATACGACTCGTTTTGAAACTATAAAAAGCCGAAACTGGCCGGAAAAGGCTGAATATGTACCAGACAGGATTCTCGTCATGCTCGTTGTAATGGAAGTACCATTCTTCGGGGATTTGCAGCGCGCAACGAGTTCCCTCACATCATAATATCCTGCTATACGGCCCGTTTTTAATCACATAAAATGCCGGAGATGTCCGGAAAAGGCCGAAGGTGTACAGAACCCAATGCTCCGTTTGCTCGTTGTCATGGAAGTACCATTTTTGGGGGGTTGGCAGAGAGCAACTGGTTCTTACACATCATAATATCCTGATATACGGCCCATTTTGAAACAATTAAAAAGCCGGAAATATCCGGAAAAGGCCGAAGGTGTACAGAACCCGTTGCTCCGTATGCTCGTTGTAATGGAATTACCATTTTTGGGGGATTGGCAACGCTCAACGCGTTTTTACACATCATAATATCCTGCTATTCGGCCCATTTTTGATCACTTAAAATGCCGGAAATGTCCGGAAAAGGCCGAAGGTGTACAGAACCTGATGCTCCGTATGCTCGTTGTAAGGGGCGTACCATTTCTCGGGGATTGGCAGCACGTAACGTGTTCTCTCTCATCATAATATCCTGATAAACGGCACATTTAGAAACAATTAAAAAGCCGGAAATGTCCGGAAAAGGCCGAAGGTGTACAGAACCCGTTGCTCCGTATGCTCGTTGTAGTGGGCGTACCATTTTTCGGGGATTGGCAGCGTGCAGCGAGTTCTCACACCTCATAATATCCTGCGATACGACTCATTTTGAAACTATTAAAAAGCCGAAACTGGCCGGAAAAGGCCGAATATGTACAAGACAGGATTCTCCGCATGCTCGTTGTAATGGAAGTACCATTCTTCGGGGATTGGCTGCGCGCAACGAGTTCTCTCACATCATAATATCCTGCGATACGACCCATTTTGAAACAATTAAAAAGCCGAAACTGGCCGGAAAAGGCCGAAAATGTACAAGACAGGATTCTCCGGATGCTGGTTGTATTGGAAGTACCATTCTTCGGGGATTGGCAGCGCGCACCGTGTTCTCTCACATCATAATATCCTGCTATTCTGCCCGTATTTGATCACTTAATATGCCGGAAATATCCGGAGAAGGCCGAAGGTGTACAGAACCCGTTGCTCCGTATGCTCGTTGTAATGGAATTACCATTTTTGGGGGATTGGCAACGCTCAACGCGTTTTTACACATCATAATATCCTGCTATTCGGCCCATTTTTGATCACTTAAAATGCCGGAAATGTCCGGAAAAGGCCGAAGGTGTACAGAACCTGATGCTCCGTATGCTCGTTGTAAGGGGCGTACCATTTCTCGGGGATTGGCAGCACGTAACGTGTTCTCTCTCATCATAGTATCCTGATAAACGGCACATTTAGAAACAATTAAAAAGCCGGAAATGTCCGGAAAAGGCCGAAGGTGTACAGAACCCGTTGCTCCGTATGCTCGTTGTAGTGGGCGTACCATTTTTCGGGGATTGGCAGCGTGCAGCGAGTTCTCACACCTCATAATATCCTGCGATACGACTCATTTTGAAACTATTAAAAAGCCGAAACTGGCCGGAAAAGGCCGAATATGTACAAGACAGGATTCTCCGCATGCTCGTTGTAATGGAAGTACCATTCTTCGGGGATTGGCTGCGCGCAACGAGTTCTCTCACATCATAATATCCTGCGAGACGACCCATTTTGAAACAATTAAAAAGCCGAAACTGGCCGGAAAAGGCCGAAAATGTACAAGACAGGATTCTCCGGATGCTGGTTGTATTGGAAGTACCATTCTTCGGGGATTGGCAGCGCGCACCGTGTTCTCTCACATCATAATATCCTGCTATTCTGCCCGTATTTGATCACTTAATATGCCGGAAATATCCGGAAAAGGCCGAAGGTGTACAGAACCCGTTGCTCCGTATGCTCGTTGTAGTGGGCGTACCATTTTTCGGGGATTGGCAGCGTGCAGCGAGTTCTCACACCTCATAATATCCTGCGATACGACTCATTTTGAAACTATTAAAAAGCCGAAACTGGCCGGAAAAGGCCGAATATGTACAAGACAGGATTCTCCGCATGCTCGTTGTAATGGAAGTACCATTCTTCGGGGATTGGCTGCGCGCAACGAGTTCTCTCACATCATAATATCCTGCGATACGACCCATTTTGAAACAATTAAAAAGCCGAAACTGGCCGGAAAAGGTCGAAAATGTACAAGACAGGATTCTCCGGATGCTGGTTGTATTGGAAGTACCATTCTTCGGGGATTGGCACCGCGCACCGTGTTCTCTCACATCATAATATCCTGCTATTCTGCCCGTATTTGATCACTTAATATGCCGGAAATATCCGGAAAAGGCCGAAGGTGTACAGAACCCGTTGCTCCGTATGCTCGTTGTAATGGAATTACCATTTTTGGGGGATTGGCAACGCTCAACGCGTTTTTACACATCATAATATCCTGATAAACGGCACATTTTGAAACAATTAAAAAGCCGGAAATGTCCGGAAAAGGCCGAAGGTGTACAGAACCCGTTGCTCCGTATGCTCGTTGTAGTGGGCGTACCATTTTTCGGGGATTGGCAGCGTGCAGCGAGATCTCAAACATCATAATATCCTGCGATACGACCCTTTTTGAAACAATTAAAAAGCCGGTAATATCCGGAAAAGGCCGAAGGTGTACAGAACCCGTTGCTCCGTATGCTCGTTGTAATGGAAGTACCATTCTTCGGGGATTGGCAGCGCGCAACGAGTTCTCTCACATCATAATATCCTGCTATACGGCCCGTTTTTAATCACATAAAATGCCGGAGATGTCCGGAAAAGGCCGAAGGTGTACAGAACCCAATGCTCCGTTTGCTCGTTGTAATGGAAGTACCATTTTTGGGGGGTTGGCAGAGAGCAACTGGTTCTTACACATCATAATATCCTGATATACGGCCCATTTTGAAACAATTAAAAAGCCGGAAATATCCGGAAAAGGCCGAAGGTGTACAGAACCCGTTGCTCCGTATGCTCGTTGTAATGGAATTACCATTTTTGGGGGATTGGCAACGCTCAACGCGTTTTTACACATCATAATATCCTGCGATACGACTCATTTTGAAACTATAAAAAGCCGAAACTGGCCGGAAAAGGCCGAATATGTACCAGACAGGATTCTCGTCATGCTCGTTGTAATGGAAGTACCATTCTTCGGGGATTTGCAGCGCGCAACGAGTTCCCTCACATCATAATATCCTGCTATACGGCCCGTTTTTAATCACATAAAATGCCGGAGATGTCCGGAAAAGGCCGAAGGTGTACAGAACCCAATGCTCCGTTTGCTCGTTGTCATGGAAGTACCATTTTTGGAGGGTTGGCAGAGAGCAACTGGTTCTTACACATCATAATATCCTGATATACGGCCCATTTTGAAACAATTAAAAAGCCGGAAATATCCGGAAAAGGCCGAAGGTGTACAGAACCCGTTGCTCCGTATGCTCGTTGTAATGGAATTACCATTTTTGGGGGATTGGCAACGCTCAACGCGTTTTGACACATCATAATATCCTGCTATTCGGCCCATTTTTGATCACTTAAAATGCCGGAAATGTCCGGAAAAGGCCGAAGGTGTACAGAACCTGATGCTCCGTATGCTCGTTGTAAGGGGCGTACCATTTCTCGGGGATTGGCAGCACGTAACGTGTTCTCTCTCATCATAATATCCTGATAAACGGCACATTTAGAAACAATTAAAAAGCCGGAAATGTCCGGAAAAGGCCGAAGGTGTACAGAACCCGTTGCTCCGTATGCTCGTTGTAGTGGGCGTACCATTTTTCGGGGATTGGCAGCGTGCAGCGAGTTCTCACACCTCATAATATCCTGCGATACGACTCATTTTGAAACTATTAAAAAGCCGAAACTGGCCGGAAAAGGCCGAATGTGTACAAGACAGGATTCTCCGCATGCTCGTTGTAATGGAAGTACCATTCTTCGGGGATTGGCTGCGCGCAACGAGTTCTCTCACATCATAATATCCTGCGATACGACCAATTTTGAAACAATTAAAAAGCCGAAACTGGCCGGAAAAGGCCGAAAATGTACAAGACAGGATTCTCCGGATGCTGGTTGTATTGGAAGTACCATTCTTCGGGGATTGGCAGCGCGCACCGTGTTCTCTCACATCATAATATCCTGCTATTCTGCCCGTATTTGATCACTTAATATGCCGGAAATATCCGGAAAAGGCCGAAGGTGTACAGAACCCGTTGCTCCGTATGCTCGTTGTAATGGAATTACCATTTTTGGGGGATTGGCAACGCTCAACGCGTTTTTACACATCATAATATCCTGCTATTCGGCCCATTTTTGATCACTTAAAATGCCGGAAATGTCCGGAAAAGGCCGAAGGTGTACAGAACCTGATGCTCCGTATGCTCGTTGTAAGGGGCGTACCATTTCAAGGGGATTGGCAGCACGTAACGTGTTCTCTCTCATCATAATATCCTGATAAACGGCACATTTAGAAACAATTAAAAAGCCGGAAATGTCCGGAAAAGGCCGAAGGTGTACAGAACCCGTTGCTCCGTATGCTCGTTGTAGTGGGCGTACCATTTTTCGGGGATTGGCAGCGTGCAGCGAGTTCTCACACCTCATAATATTCTGCGATACGACTCATTTTGAAACTATTAAAAAGCCGAAACTGGCCGGAAAAGGCCGAATATGTACAAGACAGGATTCTCCGCATGCTCGTTGTAATGGAAGTACCATTCTTCGGGGATTGGCTGCGCGCAACGAGTTCTCTCACATCATAATATCCTGCGATACGACCCATTTTGAAACAATTAAAAAGCCGAAACTGGCCGGAAAAGGCCGAAAATGTACAAGACAGGATTCTCCGGATGCTGGTTGTATTGGAAGTACCATTCTTCGGGGATTGGCAGCGCGCACCGTGTTCTCTCACATCATAATATCCTGCTATTCTGCCCGTATTTGATCACTTAATATGCCGGAAATATCCGGAAAAGGCCGAAGGTGTACAGAACCCGTTGCTCCGTATGCTCGTTGTAGTGGGCGTACCATTTTTCGGGGATTGGCAGCGTGCAGCGAGTTCTCACACCTCATAATATCCTGCGATACGACTCATTTTGAAACTATTAAAAAGCCGAAACTGGCCGGAAAAGGCCGAATATGTACAAGACAGGATTCTCCGCATGCTCGTTGTAATGGAAGTACCATTCTTCGGGGATTGGCTGCGCGCAACGAGTTCTCTCACATCATAATATCCTGCGATACGACCCATTTTGAAACAATTAAAAAGCCGAAACTGGCCGGAAAAGGTCGAAAATGTACAAGACAGGATTCTCCGGATGATGGTTGTATTGGAAGTACCATTCTTCGGGGATTGGCACCGCGCACCGTGTTCTCTCACATCATAATATCCTGCTATTCTGCCCGTATTTGATCACTTAATATGCCGGAAATATCCGGAAAAGGCCGAAGGTGTACAGAACCCGTTGCTCCGTTTGCTCGTTGTAATGGAATTACCATTTTTGGGGGATTGGCAACGCTCAACGCGTTTTTACACATCATAATATCCTGCTATTCGGCCCATTTTTGATCACTTAAAATGCCGGAAATGTCCGGAAAAGGCCGAAGGTGTACAGAACCTGATGCTCCGTATGCTCGTTGTAAGGGGCGTACCATTTCTCGGGGATTGGCAGCACGTAACGAGTTCTCTCTCATCATAATATCCTGATAAACGGCACATTTAGAAACAATTAAAAAGCCGGAAATGTCCGGAAAAGGCCGAAGGTGTACAGAACCCGTTGCTCCGTATGCTCGTTGTAGTGGGCGTACCATTTTTCGGGGATTGGCAGCGTGCAGCGAGTTCTCACACCTCATAATATCCTGCGATACGACTCATTTTGAAACTATTAAAAAGCCGAAACTGGCCGGAAAAGGCCGAATATGTACAAGACAGGATTCTCCGCATGCTCGTTGTAATGGAAGTACCATTCTTCGAGGATTGGCTGCGCACAACGAGTTCTCTCACATCATAATATCCTGCGATACGACCCATTTTGAAACAATTAAAAAGCCGAAACTGGCCGGAAAAGGCCGAAAATGTACAAGACAGGATTCTCCGGATGCTGGTTGTATTGGAAGTACCATTCTTCGGGGATTGGCAGCGCGCGCCGTGTTCTCTCACATCATAATATCCTGCTATTCTGCCCGTTTTTGATCACTTAATATGCCGGAAATGTCCGGAAAAGGCCGAAGGTGTACAGAACCTGATGCTCCGTATGCTCGTTGTAAGGGACGTACCATTTCTCGGGGATTGGCAGCGCGTAACGTGTTCTCTCACATCATAATATCCTGATAAACGGCACATTTTGAAACAATTAAAAAGCCGGAAATGTCCGGAAAAGGCCGAAGGTGTACAGAACCCGTTGCTCCGTATGCTCGTTGTAGTGGGCGTACCATTTTTCGGGGATTGGCAGCGTGCAGCGAGATCTCAAACATCATAATATCCTGCGATACGACCCTTTTTGAAACAATTAAAAAGCCGGTAATATCCGGAAAAGGCCGAAGGTGTACAGAACCCGTTGCTCCGTATGCTCGTTGCAATGGGCGTACCATTTTTCGGGGATTGGCAGCGTGCAGCGAGTTCTCACACCTCATAATATCCTGCGATACGACCCATTTTGAAACTATTAAAAAGCCGAAACTGGCCGGAAAAGGCCGAATATGTACAAGACAGGATTCTCCGCATGCTCGTTGTGATGGATGTACCATTCTTCGGGGATTGGCAGCGCGCAACGAGTTCTCTCACATCATAATATCGCGCGATACGACCCATTTTGAAACAATTAAAAAGCCGGAAATGTCCGGAAAATGCCGAAGGAGTACAGAACCCGTTGCTCCGTATGCTCGTTGTAATGGAAGGACCATTTTTGGGGGATTGGCAGCGTGCAGCGAGTTCTCACACCTCATAATATCCTGCGATACGACTCATTTGGAAACTATTAAAAAGCCGAAACTGGCCGGAAAAGGCCGAATATGTACAAGACAGGATTCTCGTCATGCTCGTTGTAATGGAAGTACCATTCTTCGGGGATTTGCAGCGCGCAACGCGTTTTTACACATCATAATATCATGCTATTCGGCCCATTTTTGATCACTTAAAATGCCGGAAATGTCCGGAAAAGGCCGAAGATGTACAGAACCTGATGCTCCGTATGCTCGTTGTAAGGGGCGTACCATTTCTCGGGGATTCGCAGCGCGTAACGAGTTATCTCATATCATAATATCCTGAAATACGGCCCATTTTGAAACAATTAAAAAGCCGGAAATGTCCGGAAAAGGCCGAAGGTGTACAGAACCTGATGCTTCGTATGCTCGTTGTAATGGAAGTACCATTCTTCGGGGATTGGCAGCGCGCAACGAGTTCTCTCACATCATAATATCCTGCGATACGACCCATTTTGAAACAATTAAAAAGCCGGAAATGTCCGGAAAATGCCAAAGGTGTACAGAACCCGTTGCTCCGTATGCTCGTTGTAATGGGCGTACCATTTTTCGGGGAATGCCAGCGTGCAGCGAGTTCTCACACCTCATAATATCCTGCGATACGACCCATTTTGAAACTATTAAAAAGCCGAAACTGGTCGGAAAAGGCCGAATATGCACAAGACAGGATTCTCCGCATGCTCGTTGTAATGGATGTACCATTTTTCGGGGATTGGCAGCGCGCAACGAGTTCTCTCACATCATAATATCCTGATATACGGCCCATTTTGAAGCAATTAAAAAGCCGGAAATGTCCGGAAAAGGCCGAAGGTGTACAGAACCCGTTGCTCCGTATGCTCGTTGTAATGGGCGTACCATTTTTCGGGGATTTCCAGCGTGCAGCCAGTTCTCACACCTCATAATATCCTGCGATACGACCCATTTTGAAACTATTAAAAAGCAGAAACTGGCCGGAAATGGCCGAATATGTACAAGACAGGATTCTCCGCATGCTCGTTGTAATGGAAGTACCATTCTTCGGGGATAGGCAGCGCGCAACGAGTTCTCTCACATCATAATATCCTGATATACGGCCCATTTTGAAACAATTAAAAAGCCGGAAATGTCCGGAAAAGGCCGAAGGTGTACAGAACCCGTTGCTCCCTTTGCTTGTTGTAATGGAAGTACCATTTTTGGGGGGTTGGCAGAGAGCAACTGGTTCTTACACATCATAATATCCTGATATACGGCCCCTATTGAAGCAATTAAAAAGCCGGAAATGTCCGGAAAAGGCCGAAGGTGTACAGAACCCGCTGCTCCGTATGCTCGTTGTAATGGGCGTACCATTTTTCGGGGATTTCCAGCGTGCAGCCAGTTCTCACACCTCATAATATCCTGCGATACGACCCATTTTGAAACTATTAAAAAGCCGAAACTGGCCGGAAATGGCCGAATATGTACAAGACAGGATTCTCCGTATGCTCGTTGTAATGGAAGTACCATTCTTCGGGGATTGGCAGCGCGCAACGAGTTCTCTCACATCATAATATCCTGCTATACGGCCCGTTTTTAATCACATAAAATGCCGGAGATGTCCGGAAAAGGCCGAAGGTGTACAGAACCCAATGCTCCGTTTGCTCGTTGTAATGGAAGTACCATTTTTGGGGGGTTGGCAGAGAGCAACTGGTTCTTACACATCATAATATCCTGATATACGGCCCATTTTGAAACAATTAAAAAGCCGGAAATATCCGGAAAAGGCCGAAGGTGTACAGAACCCGCTGCTCCGTATGCTCGTTGTAATGGAATTACCATTTTTGGGGGATTGGCAACGCTCAACGCGTTTTTACACATCATAATATCCTGCGATACGACTCATTTTGAAACTATTAAAAAGCCGAAACTGGCCGGAAAAGGCCGAATATGTACCAGACAGGATTCTCGTCATGCTCGTTGTAATGGAAGTACCATTCTTCGGGGATTTGCAGCGCGCAACGAGTTCCCTCACATCATAATATCCTGCTATACGGCCCGTTTTTAATCACATAAAATGCCGGAGATGTCCGGAAAAGGCCGAAGGTGTACAGAACCTGATGCTCCGTATGCTCGTTGTAATGGAAGTACCATTCTTCGGGGATTGGCAGCGCGCAACGAGTACTCTCACATCATAATATCCTGCGATACGACCCATTTTGAAACAATTAAAAAGCCGGAAATGTCCGGAAAATGCCAAAGGTGTACAGAACCCGTTGCTCCGTATGCTCGTTGTAATGGGCGTACCATTTTTCGGGGATTGGCAGCGTGCAGCGAGTTCTCACACCTCATAATATCCAGCGATACGACCCATTTTGAAACTATTAAAAAGCCGAAACTGGTCGGAAAAGGCCGAATATGTACAAGACAGGATTCTCCGCATGCTCGTTGTAATGGAAGTACCATTCTTCGGGGATTGGCTGCGCGCAACGAGTTCTCTCACATCATAATATCCTGCGATACGACCCATTTTGAAACAATTAAAAAGCCGAAACTGGCCGGAAAAGGCCGAAAATGTACAAGACAGGATTCTCCGGATGCTGGTTGTATTGGAAGTACCATTCTTCGGGGATTGGCAGCGCGCACCGTGTTCTCTCACATCATAATATCCTGCTATTCTGCCCGTTTTTGATCACTTAATATGCCGGAAATGTCCGGAAAAGGCCGAAGGTGTACAGAACCTGATGCTCCGTATGCTCGTTGTAAGGGGCGTACCATTTCTCGGGGATTGGCAGCGCGTAACGTGTTCTCTCACATCATAATATCCTGATAAACGGCACATTTTGAAACAATTAAAAAGCCGGAAATGTCCGGAAAAGGCCGAAGGTGTACAGAACCCGTTGCTCCGTATGCTCGTTGTAGTGGGCGTACCATTTTTCGGGGATTGGCAGCGTGCAGCGAGATCTCAAACATCATAATATCCTGCGATACGACCCTTTTTGAAACAATTAAAAAGCCGGTAATATCCGGAAAAGGCCGAAGGTGTACAGAACCCGTTGCTCCGTATGCTCGTTGTAATGGAAGGTCCATTTTTGGGGGATTGGCAGCGTGCAGCGAGTTCTCACACCTCATAATATCCTGCGAAACGACTCATTTTGAAACTATTAAAATGCCGAAACTTGCCGGAAAAGGCCGAATATGTACAAGACAGGATTCTCCGCATGCTCGTTGTAATGGAAGTACCATTCTTCGGGGATTGTCTGCGCGCAACGAGTTCTCTCACATCATAATATCCTGATATACGGCCCATTTTGAAACAATTAAAAAGCCGGAGATGTCCGGAAAAGGCCGAAGGTGTACAGAACCTGATGCTCCGTATGCTCGTTGTAATGGAAGTACCATTCTTCGGGGATTGGCAGCGCGCAACGAGTTCTCTCACATCATAATATCCTGCGATACGACCCATTTTGAAACAATTAAAAAGCCGGAAATGTCCGGAAAATGCCAAAGGTGTACAGAACCCGTTGCTCCGTATGCTCGTTGTAATGGGCGTACCATTTTTCGGGGATTGGCAGCGTGCAGCGAGTTCTCACACCTCATAATATCCTGCGATACGACCCATTTTGAAACTATTAAAAAGCCGAATCTGGTCGGAAAAGGCCGAATATGTACAAAACAGGATTCTCCGCATGCTCGTTGTAATGGATGTACCATTTTTCAGGGATTGGCAGCGCGCAACGAGTTCTCTCACATCATAATATCCTGATATACGGCCCATTTTGAAACAATTAAAAAGCCGGAAATGTCCGGAAAAGGCCGAAGGTGTACAGAACCCGTTGCTCCGTATGCTCGTTGTAATGGGCTTACCATTTTTGGGGGATTTCCAGCGTGCAGCCAGTTCTCACACCTCATAATATCCTGCGATACGACCCATTTTGAAACTATTAAAAAGCCGAAACGGGCCGGAAATGGCCGAATATGTACAAGACAGGATTCTCCGCATGCTCGTTGTAATGGAAGTACCATTCTTCGGGGATAGGCAGCGCGCAACGAGTTCTCTCACATCATAATATCCTGATATACGGCCCATTTTGAAACAATTAAAAAGCCGGAAATGTCCGGAAAAGGCCGAAGGTGTACAGAACCCAATGCTCCGTTTGCTCGTTGTAATGGAAGTACCATTTTTGGGGGGTTGGCAGAGAGCAACTGGTTCTTACACATCATAATATCCTGATATACGGCCCATTTTGAAACAATTAAAAAGCCGGAAATATCCGGAAAAGGCCGAAGATGTACAGAACCCGCTGCTCCGTATGCTCGTTGTAATGGGCGTACCATTTTTCGGGGATTTCCAGCGTGCAGCCAGTTCTCACACCTCATAATATCCTGCGATACGACCCATTTTGAAACTATTAAAAAGCCGAAACTGGCCGGAAATGGCCGAATATGTACAAGACAGGATTCTCCGGATGCTGGTTGTATTGGAAGTACCATTCTTCGGGGATTGGTAGCGTGCACCGTGTTCTCTCACATCATAATATCCTGCTATTCTGCCCGTTTTTGATCACTTAATATGCCGGAAATGTCCGGAAAAGGCCGAAGGTGTACAGAACCTGATGCTCCGTATGCTCGTTGTAAGGGGCGTACCATTTCTCGGGGATTGGCAGCGCGTAACGTGTTCTCTCACATCATAATATCCTGATAAACGGCACATTTTGAAACAATTAAAAAGCCGGAAATGTCCGGAAAAGGCCGAAGGTGTACAGAACCCGTTGCTCCGTATACTCGTTGTAGTGGGCGTACCATTTTTCGGGGATTGGCAGCGTGCAGCGAGTTCTCACACCTCATAATATCCTGCGATACGACTCATTTTGAAACTATTAAAAAGCCGAAACTGGCCGGAAAAGGCCGAATATATACAAGACAGGATTCTCGTCATGCTCGTTGTGATGGATGTACCATTCTTCGGGGATTGGCAGCGCGCAACGAGTTCTCTCACATCATAATATCGCGCGATACGACCCATTTTGAAACAATTAAAAAGCCGGAAATGTCCGGAAAATGCCGAAGGTGTACAGAACCCGTTGCTCCGTATGCTCGTTGTAATGGAAGGACCATTTTTGGGGGATTGGCAGCGTGCAGCGAGTTCTCACACCTCATAATATCCTGCGATACGACTCATTTTGAAACTATTAAAAAGCCGAAACTGGCCGGAAAATGCCGAATATGTACAAGACAGGATTCTCGTCATGCTCGTTGTAATGGAAGTACCATTCTTCGGGGATTTGCAGCGCGCAACGAGTTCCCTCACATCATAATATCCTGCTATACGGCCCGTTTTTAATCACATAAAATGCCGGAGATGTCCGGAAAAGGCCGAAGGTGTACAGAACCCAATGCTCCGTTTGCTCGTTGTAATGGAAGTACCATTTTTGGGGGGTTGGCAGAGAGCAACTGGTTCTTACACATAATAACATCCTGATATACGGCCCATTTTGAAACAATTAAAAAGCCGGAAATGTCCGGAAAAGGCCGAAGGTTTACAGAACCCGTTGCTCCGTATGCTCGTTGTAATGGGCGTACCATATTTAGGGGATTGGCAGCGTGCAGCGAGATCTCACACATCATAATATCCTGCGATACGACCCTTTTTTAAACAATTAAAAAGCCGGAAATATCCGGAAAAGGCCGAAGGTGTACAGAACCCGTTGCTCCGTATGCTCGTTGTAATGGAAGGACCATTTTTGGGGGATTGGCAACGCTCAACGCGTTTTTACACATCATAATATCATGCTATTCGGCCCATTTTTGATCACTTAAAATGCCGGAAATGTCCGGAAAAGGCCGAAGATGTACAGAACCTGATGCTCCGTATGCTCGTTGTAAGGGGCGTACCATTTCTCGGGGATTGGCAGCGCGTAACGAGTTATCTCATATCACAATATCCTGAAATACGGCCCATTTTGAAACAATTAAAAAGCCGGAAATGTCCGGAAAAGGCCGAATATGTACAAGACAGGATTCTCCGCATGCTCGTTGTGATGGATGTACCATTCTTCGGGGATTGGCAGCGCGCAACGAGTTCTCTTACATCATAATATCGCGCGATACGACCCATTTTGAAACAATTAAAAAGCCGGAAATGTCCGGAAAATGCCGAAGGTGTACAGAACCCGTTGCTCCGTATGCTCGTTGTAATGGAAGGACCATTTTTGGGGGATTGGCAGCGTGCAGCGAGTTCTCACACCTCATAATATCCTGCGATACGACTCATTTTGAAACTATTAAAAAGCCGAAACTGGCCGGAAAAGGCCGAATATGTACAAGACAGGATTCTCGTCATGCTCGTTGTAATGGAAGTACCATTCTTCGGGGATTTGCAGCGCGCAACGAGTTCCCTCACATCATAATATCCTGCTATACGGACCGTTTTTAATCACATAAAATGCCGGAGATGTCCGGAAAAGGCCGAAGGTGTACAGAACCCAATGCTCCGTTTGCTCGTTGTAATGGAAGTACCATTTTTGGGGGGTTGGCAGAGAGCAACTGGTTCTTACACATAATAATATCCTGATATACGGCCCATTTTGAAACAATTAAAAAGCCGGAAATGTCCGGAAAAGGCCGAAGGTTTACAGAACCCGTTGCTCCGTATGCTCGTTGTAATGGGCGTACCATTTTTCGGGGATTGGCAGCGTGCAGCGAGATCTCACACATCATAATATCCTGCGATACGACCCTTTTTTAAACAATTAAAAAGCCGGAAATATCCGGAAAAGGCCGAAGGTGTACAGAACCCGTTGCTCCGTATGCTCGTTGTAATGGAAGGACCATTTTTGGGGGATTGGCAACGCTCAACGCGTTTTTACACATCATAATATCATGCTATTCGGCCCATTTTTGATCACTTAAAATGCCGGAAATGTCCGGAAAAGGCCGAAGATGTACAGAACCTGATGCTCCGTATGCTCGTTGTAAGGGGCGTACCATTTCTCGGGGATTGGCAGCGCGTAACGAGTTCTCTCACATCATAATATCCTGCGATACGACCCATTTTGAAACAATTAAAAAGCCGGAAATGTCCGGAAAATGCCAAAGGTGTACAGAACCCGTTGCTCCGTATGCTCGTTGTAATGGGCGTACCATTTTTCGGGGAATGGCAGCGTGCAGCGAGTTCTCACACCTCATAATATCCTGCGATACGACCCATTTTGAAACTATTAAAAAGCCGAAACTGGTCGGAAAAGGCCGAATATGCACAAGACAGGATTCTCCGCATGCTCGTTGTAATGGATGTACCATTTTTCGGGGATTGGCAGCGCGCAACGAGTTCTCTCACATCATAATATCCTGATATACGGCCCATTTTGAAACAATTAAAAAGCCGGAAATGTCCGGAAAAGGCCGAAGGTGTACAGAACCCGTTGCTCCCTTTGCTTGTTGTAATGGAAGTACCATTTTTGGGGGGTTGGCAGAGAGCAACTGGATCTTACACCTCATAATATCCTGATATACGGCCCATTTTGAAGCAATTAAAAAGCCGGAAATGTCCGGAAAAGGCCGAAGGTGTACAGAACCCGTTGCTCCGTATGCTCGTTGTAATGGGCGTACCATTTTTCGGGGATTTCCAGCGTGCAGCCAGTTCTCACACCTCATAATATCCTGCGATACGACCCATTTTGAAACTATTAAAAAGCCGAAAATGGCCGGAAATTGCCGAATATGTACAAGACAGGATTCTCCGCATGCTCGTTGTAATGGAAGTACCATTCTTCGGGGATAGGCAGCGCGCAACGAGTTCTCTCACATCATAATATCCTGATATACGGCCCATTTTGAAACAATTAAAAAGCCGGAAATGTCCGGAAAAGGCCGAAGGTGTACAGAACCCGTTGCTCCCTTTGCTTGTTGTAATGGAAGTACCATTTTTGGGGGGTTGGCAGAGAGCAACTGGTTCTTACACATCATAATATCCTGATATACGGCCCCTATTGAAGCAATTAAAAAGCCGGAAATGTCCGGAAAAGGCCGAAGGTGTACAGAACCCGCTGCTCCGTATGCTCGTTGTAATGGGCGTACCATTTTTCGGGGATTTCCAGCGTGCAGCCAGTTCTCACACCTCATAATATCCTGCGATACCACCCATTTTGAAACTATTAAAAAGCCGAAACTGGCCGGAAATGGCCGAATATGTACAAGACAGGATTCTCCGCATGCTCGTTGTAATGGAAGTACCATTCTTCGGGGATTGGCAGCGCGCAACGAGTTCTCTCACATCATAGTATCCTGCTATACGGCCCGTTTTTAATCACATAAAATGCCGGAGATGTCCGGAAAAGGCCGAAGGTGTACAGAACCCAATGCTCCGTTTGCTCGTTGTAATGGAAGTACCATTTTTGGGGGGTTGGCAGAGAGCAACTGGTTCTTACACATCATAATATCTTGATATACGGCCCATTTTGAAACAATTAAAAAGCCGGAAATATCCGGAAAAGGCCGAAGGTGTACAGAACCCGTTGCTCCGTATGCTCGTTGTAATGGAATTACCATTTTTGGGGGATTGGCAACGCTCAACGCGTTTTTACACATCATAATATACTGCGATACGACTCATTTTGAAACTATTAAAAAGCCGAAACTGGCCGGAAAAGGCCGAATATGTACCAGACAGTATTCTCGTCATGCTCGTTGTAATGGAAGTACCATTCTTCGGGGATTTGCAGCGCGCAACGAGTTCCCTCACATCATAATATCCTGCTATACGGCCCGTTTTTAATCACATAAAATGCCGGAGATGTCCGGAAAAGGCCGAAGGTGTACAGAACCTGATGCTCCGTATGCTCGTTGTAATGGAAGTACCATTCTTCGGGGATTGGCAGCGCGCAACGAGTTCTCTCACATCATAATATCCTGCGATACGACCCATTTTGAAACAATTAAAAAGCCGGAAATGTCCGGAAAATGCCAAAGGTGTACAGAACCCGTTGCTCCGTATGCTCGTTGTAATGGGCGTACCATTTTTCGGGGAATGGCAGCGTGCAGCGAGTTCTCACACCTCATAATATCCTGCGATACGACCCATTTTGAAACTATTAAAAAGCCGAAACTGGTCGGAAAAGGCCGAATATGCACAAGACAGGATTCTCCGCATGCTCGTTGTAATGGATGTACCATTTTTCGGGGATTGGCAGCGCGCAACGAGTTCTCTCACATCATAATATCCTGATATACGGCCCATTTTGAAACAATTAAAAAGCCGGAAATGTCCGGAAAAGGCCGAAGGTGTACAGAACCCGTTGCTCCCTTTGCTTGTTGTAATGGAAGTACCATTTTTGGGGGGTTGGCAGAGAGCAACTGGTTCTTACACATCATAATATCCTGATATACGGCCCCTATTGAAGCAATTAAAAAGCCGGAAATGTCCGGAAAAGGCCGAAGGTGTACAGAACCCGCTGCTCCGTATGCTCGTTGTAATGGGCGTACCATTTTTCGGGGATTTCCAGCGTGCAGCCAGTTCTCACACCTCATAATATCCTGCGATACCACCCATTTTGAAACTATTAAAAGGCCGAAACTGGCCGGAAGTGGCCGAATATGTACAAGACAGGATTCTCCGCATGCTCGTTGTAATGGAAGTACCATTCTTCGGGGATTGGCAGCGCGCAACGAGTTCTCTCACATCATAATATCCTGCTATACGGCCCGTTTTTAATCACATAAAATGCCGGAGATGTCCGGAAAAGGCCGAAGGTGTACAGAACCCGTTGCTCCGTATGCTCGTTGTAGTGGGCGTACCATTTTTCGGGGATTGGCAGCGTGCAGCGAGTACTCACACCTCATAATATCCTGCGATACGACTCATTTTGAAACTATTAAAAAGCCGAAACTGGCCGGAAAAGGCCGAATATGTACAAGACAGGATTCTCGTCATGCTCGTTGTAATGGAAGTACCATTCTTCGGGGATTTGCAGCGCGCAACGAGTTCCCTCACATCATAATATCCTGCTATACGGCCCGTTTTTAATCACATAAAATGCCGGAGATGTCCGGAAAAGGCCGAAGGTGTACAGAACCCAATGCTCCGTTTGCTCGTTGTAATGGAAGTACCATTTTTGAGGGGTTGGCAGAGAGCAACTGGTTCTTACATATCATAATATCCTGATATACGGCCCATTTTGAAACTATTAAAAAGCCGGAGATGTCCGGAAAAGGCCGAAGGTGTACAGAACCTGATGCTCCGTATGCTCGTTGTAATGGAAGTACCATTCTTCGGGGATTGGCAGCGCGCAACGAGTTCTCTCACATCATAATATCCTGCGATACAACCCATTTTGAAACAATTAAAAAGCCGAAACTGGCCGGAAATGGCCGAATATGTACAAGACAGGATTCTCCGCATGCTCGTTGTAATGGAAGTACCATTCTTCGGGGATTGGCAGCGCGCAACGAGTTCTCTCACATCGTAATATCCTGCTATACGGCCCGTTTTTAATCACATAAAATGCCGGAGATGTCCGGAAAAGGCAGCAGGTGTACAGAACCCGATGCTCCGTTTGCTCGTTGTAATGGAAGTACCATTTTTCGGGGATGGGCAGCGTGCAACGAGTTCCCTCACATCATAATATCCTTCTATACGGCCCGTTTTTAATCACATAAAATGCCGGAGATGTCCGGAAAAGGCCGAAGGTGTACAGAACCTAATGCTCCGTTTGCTCGTTGTAATGGAAGTACCATTTTTGAGGGGTTGGCAGAGAGCAACTGGTTCTTACATATCATAATATCCTGATATACGGCCCATTTTGAAACAATTAAAAAGCCGGAGATGTCCGGAAAAGGCCGAAGGTGTACAGAACCTGATGCTCCGTATGCTCGTTGTAATGGAAGTACCATTCTTCGGGAATTGGCAGCGCGCAACGAGTTCTCTCACATCATAATATCCTGCGATACGACCCATTTTGAAACAATTAAAAAGCCGGAAATGTCCGGAAAATGCCAAAGGTGTACAGAACCCGTTGCTCCGTATGCTCGTTGTAATGGGCGTACCATTTTTCGGGGATTGGCAGCGTGCAGCGAGTTCTCACACCTCATAATGTACTGCGATACGACCCATTTTGAAACTATTAAAAAGCCGAAACTGGCCGGAAAAGGCCGAATATGTACAAGACAGGATTCTCCGCATGCTCGTTGTAATGGATGCACCATTCTTCGAGGATTGGCAGCGCGCAACGAGTTCTCTCACATCATAATATCCTGCGATACGACCCATTTTGAAACAATTAAAAAGCCGGAAATGTCCGGAAAATGCCGAAGGTGTACAGAACCCGTTGCTCCGTATGCTCGTTGTAATGGAAGGACCATATTTGGGGGGTTGGCAGCGTGCAGCGAGTTCTCACACATCATAATATCCTGCGATACGACCCGTTTTTAATCACATAAAATGCCGGAAATGTCCGGAAAAGGCCGAAGGTGTACAGAACCCGATGCTCCGTTTGCTCGTTGTAATGGAAGTACCATTTTTGGGGGTCGGCAGAGAGCAACTCGCTCTTACACATCATAATAATCTGATATACGGCCCATTTTGAAACAATTAAAAAGCCGGAAATGTCCGGAAAATGCCGAAGGTGTACAGTACCCGTTGCTCCGCATGCTCGTTGTAATGGAAGTACCATTTTTCGGGGATGGGCAGCGTGCAGCGTGTTCTCACACATCATAATATCCTGCGCTACGACCCATTTTGAAACAATTAAATAGCCGGAGATGTCCGGAAAAGGCAGCAGGTGTACAGAACCCGATGCTCCGTATGCTCGTTGTAGTGGGCGTACCATTTTTCGGGGATTGGCAGCGTGCAGAGAGCTCTCACACCTCATAATATCCTGCGATACGACTCATTTTGAAACTATTAAAAAGCCGAAACTGGCCGGAAAAGGCCGAATATGTACAAGACAGGATTCTCGTCATGCTCGTTGTAGTGGAAGTACCATTCTTCGGAGATTTGCAGCGCGCAACGAGTTCCCTCACATCATAATATCCTGCTATACGGCCCGTTTTTAATCACATAAAATGCCGGCGATGTCCGGAACAGGCCGAAGGTGTACAGAACCCGATGCTCCGTTTGCTCGTTGTAATGGAAGTACCATTTTTGGGGGGTTGGCAGAGAGCAACGAGTTCTCTCACATCATAATATCCTGCGATATGACCCGTTTTGAAACAATAAAATAGCCGGAAATGTCCGGAAAATGCCGAAGGTGTACAGAACCCGTTGCTCCGTATGCTCGTTGTAATGGATGGACCATTTTTGGGGGATTGGCAGCGTGCAGCGAGTTCTCACACATCATAATATCCTGCGATACGACCCGTTTTTAATCACATAAAATGCCGGAAATGTTCGGAAAAGGCCGAAGGTGTACAGAACCTGATGCTACGTATACTCGTTGTAAGGGGCGTTCCATTTCTCGGGGATTGGCTGCGCGTAACGAGTTCTCTCACATCATAATATCCTGATATACGGCCCATTTTGAAACAATTAAAAAGCCGGAAATGTCCGGAAAAGGCCGAAGGTGTACAGAACCCGTTGCTCCGTATGCTCGTTGTAATGGAAGGACCATTTTTGGGGGATTGGCAGCGTGCAGCGTGTTCTCACACATCATAATAACCTGCGATGCGACCCATTTTGAAACAATTAAAAAGACGAAACTGGCCGGGAAAGGCCGAATATGTACAAGACAGGATTATCCGCATGCTCGTTGTAATGGAAGTACCATTCTTCGGGGATTTGCAGCGCGCAACGAGTTCCCTCACATCATAATATCCTGCTATACGGCCCGTTTTTAATCACATAAAATGCCGGAGATGTCCGGAAAAGGCCGAAGGCGTACAGAACCCGTTGCTACGTATGCTCGTTGTAATGGGCGTACTATTTTTCGGGGATGGGCAGCGTGCAGCGTGTTCTCACACATCATAATATCCTGCGATACGACCCATTTTGAAACAATTAAATAGCCGGAAATATCCGGAAAAGGCCGAAGGTGTACAGAACCCGATGCTCCGTATGCTCGTTGTAAGGGAAGGACCATTTTTGGGGGATCGGCAACGCTCAACGCGTTTTTACACATCATAATATCCTGCTATTCGGCCCGTTTTTGATCACTTAAAATGCCGGAAATGTCCGGAAAAGGCCGAAGGTGTACAGAACCTCATGCTCCGTATGCTCGTTTTAAGGGGCGTACCATTTCTCGGGGATTGGCAGCGCGTAACGTGTTCTCTCACATCATAATATCCTGATAAACGGCACATTTTGAAACAATTAAAAAGCCGGAAATGTCCGGAAAAGGCCGAAGGTGTACAGAACCCGTTGCTCCGTATGCTCGTTGTAGTGGGCGTACCATTTTTCGGGGATTGGCAGCGTGCAGCGAGTTCTCACAACTCATAATATCCTGCGATACGACTCATTTTGAAACTATTAAAAAGCCGAAACTGGTCGGAAAAGGCCGAATATGTACAAGACAGGATTCTCGTCATGCTCGTTGTAATGGAAGTACCATTCTTCGGGGATTTGCAGCGCGCAACGAGTTCCCTCACATCATAATATCCTGCTATACGGCCCGATTTTAATCACATAAAATGCCGGAGATGTCCGGAAAAGGCCGAAGGTGTACAGAACCCAATGCTCCGTTTGCTCGTTGTAATGGAAGTACCATATTTGAGGGGTTGGCAGAGAGCAACTGGTTCTTACATATCATAATATCCTGATATACGGCCCATTTTGAAACAATTAAAAAGCCGGAGATGTCCGGAAAAGGCCGAAGGTGTACAGAACCTGATGCTCCGTATGCTCGTTGTAATGGAAGTACCATTCTTCGGGGATTGGCAGCGCGCAACGAGTTCTCTCACATCATAATATCCTGCGATACGACCCATTTTGAAACAATTAAAAAGCCGAAACTGGCCGGAAATGGCCGAATATGTACAAGACAGGATTCTCCGCATGCTCGTTGTAATGGAAGTACCATTCTTCGTGGATTGGCAGCGCGCAACGAGTTCTCTCACATCGTAATATCCTGCTATACGGCCCGTTTTTAATCACATAAAATGCCGGAGATGTCCGGAAAAGGCAGCAGGTGTACAGAACCCGATGCTCCGTTTGCTCGTTGTAATGGAAGTACCATTTTTCGGGGATGGGCAGCGTGCAGCGTGTTCTCACAGATCATAATAACCTGCGATACGACCCATTTTGAAACAATTAAAAAGCCGAAACTGGCCGGAAAAGGCCGTATATGTACAAGACAGGATTCTCGTCATGCTCGTTGTAATGGAAGTACCATTCTTCGGGGATTTGCAGCGCGCAACGAGTTCCCTCACATCATAATATCCTGCTATACGGCCCGTTTTTAATCACATAAAATGCCGGAGATGTCCGGAAAAGGCCGAAGGTGTACAGAACCCAATGCTCCGTTTGCTCGTTGTAATGGAAGTACCATTTTTGAGGGGTTGGCAGAGAGCAACTGGTTCTTACATATCATAATATCCTGATATACGGCCCATTTTGAAACAATTAAAAAGCCGGAGATGTCCGGAAAAGGCCGAAGGTGTACAGAACCTGATGCTCCGTATGCTCGTTGTAATGGAAGTACCATTCTTCGGGGATTGGCAGCGCGCAACGAGTTCTCTCACATCATAATATCCTGCGATACGACCCATTTTGAAACAATTAAAAAGCCGGAAATGTCCGGAAAATGCCAAAGGTGTACAGAACCCGTTGCTCCGTATGCTCGTTGTAATGGGCGTACCATTTTTCGGGGATTGGCAGCGTGCAGCGAGTTCTCACACCTCATAATATACTGCGATACGACCCATTTTGAAACTATTAAAAAGCCGAAACTGGCCGGAAAAGGCCGAATATGTACAAGACAGTATTCTCCGCATGCTCGTTGTAATGGATGCACCATTCTTCGGGGATTGGCAGCGCGCAACGAGTTCTCTCACATCATAATATCCTGCGATACGACCCATTTTGAAACAATTAAAAAGCCGGAAATGTCCGGAAAAGGCCGAAGGTGTACAGAACCCGTTGCTCCGTATGCTCGTTGTAATGGGCGTACCATTTTTCGGGGATTGGCAGCGTGCAGCGAGTTCTCTCACATCATAATATCCTGCGATACGACCCGTTTTTAATCACATAAAATGCCGGAAATGTCCGGAAAAGGCCGAAGGTGTACAGAACCCGTTGCTCCGTATGCTCGTTGTAATGGAAGGACCATTTTTGGGGGATTGGCAACGCTCAACGCGTTTTTACACATCATAATATCCTGCTATTCGGCCCATTTTGAAATAATTAAAAAGCCGGAAATGTACGGAAAAGGCCGAAGGTGTACAGAACCCGTTGCTCCGTATGCTCGTTGTAATGGGCGTACTATTTTTCGGGGATTGGCAGCGTGCAGCGAGTTCTCACACCTCATAATATCCTGCGATACGACTCATTTTGAAACTATTAAAAAGCCGAAACTGGCCGGAAAAGGCCGAATATGTACAAGACAGGATTCTCGTCATGCTCGTTGTAATGGAAGTACCATTCTTCGGGGATTGGCAGCGCGCAACGAGGTCTCACACATCATAATATCCTGCGATACGACCCATTTTGAAACTATTAAAAAGCCGAAACTGGCCGGAAAAGGCCGAATATGTACAAGACAGGATTCTCCGCATGCTCGTTGTAATGGATGTACCATTCTTCGGGGATTGGCAGCGCGCAACGAGTTCTCTCACATCATAATATCCTGCGATACGACCCATTTTGAAACAATTAAATAGCCGGAAATGTCCGGAAAATGCCGAACGTGTACATAACCCGTTGCTCCATATGCTCGTTGTAATGGGCGTACCATTTTTCGGGGATTGGCAGCGTGCAGCGAGATCTCACACATCATAATATCCTGCGATACGACCCGTTTTTAATCACATAAAATGCCGGAAATGTCCGGAAAAGGCCGAAGGTGTACACAACCCGTTGCTCCGTATGCTCGTTGTAATGGAAGGACCATTTTTCGGGGATTGGCAGCGTGCAGCTAGTTCTCACACATCAGAATATCCTGCGATACGACCCGTTTTTAATCACATAAAATGCCGGAAATGTCCGGAAAAGGCCGAAGGTGTACAGAACCTGATGCTACGTATACTCGTTGTAAGGGGCGTACCATTTCTCGGGGATTGGCAGCGCGCAACGAGATCTCACACATCATAATATCCTGCGATACGACCCTTTTTGAAACAATTAAAAAGCCGGAAATATCCGGAAAAGGCCGAAGGTGTACAGAACCCGTTGCTCCGTATGCTCGTTGTAATGGGCGTACCATTTTTCGGGGATTGGCAGCGTGCAGCGAGATCTCACACATCATAATATCCTGCGATACGACCCTTTTTGAAACAATTAAAAAGCGGGAAATATCCGGAAAAGGCTGAAGGTGTACAGAACCCGTTGCTCCGTATGCTCGTTGTAATGGGCGTACCATTTTTCGGGGATTGGCAGCGTGCAGCGAGTTCTCACACTTCATAATATCCTGCGATACGACCCATTTTGAAACTATTAAAAAGCCGAAACTGGCCGGAAAAGGCCGAATATGTACAAGACAGGATTCTCCGCATGCTCGTTGTAATGGAAGTACCATTCTTCGGGGATTGGCAGCGCGCAACGAGTACTCTCACATCATAATATCCTGCGATACGACCCATTTTGAAACAATTAAATAGCCGGAAATGTCCGGAAAATGCCGAACGTGTACAGAACCCGTTGCTCCGTATGCTCGTTGTAATGTAAGGACCATTTTTGGGGGATTGGCAGCGTGCAGCGAGTTCTCACACATCATAATATCCTGCGATAGGACCCGTTTTTAATCACATAAAATGCCGGAGATGTCCGGAAAAGGCCGAAGGTGTACAGAACCCAATGCTCCGTTTGCTCGTTGTAATGGAAGTACCATTTTTGGAAGGTTGGCAGAGAGCAACTGGTTCTTACACATCATAATATCCTGATATACGGCCCGTTTTTGATCACTTAAAATGCCGGAAATGTCCGGAAAAGGCCGAAGGTGTACAGAACCTGATGCTCCGTATGCTCGTTGTGAGGGGCGTACCATTTCTCGGGGATTGGCAGCGCGTAACGTGTTCTCTCACATCATAATATCCTGCGATACGACCCTTTTTGAAACAATTAAAAAGCGGGAAATATCCGGAAAAGGCTGAAGGTGTACAGAACCCGTTGCTCCGTATGCTCGTTGTAATGGGCGTACCATTTTTCGGGGATTGGCAGCGTGCAGCGAGTTCTCACACTTCATAATATCCTGCGATACGACCCATTTTGAAACTATTAAAAAGCCGAAACTGGCCGGAAAAGGCCGAATATGTACAAGACAGGATTCTCCGCATGCTCGTTGTAATGGAAGTACCATTCTTCGGGGATTGGCAGCGCGCAACGAGTACTCTCACATCATAATATCCTGCGATACGACCCATTTTGAAACAATTAAATAGCCGGAAATGTCCGGAAAATGCCGAACGTGTACAGAACCCGTTGCTCCGTATGCTCGTTGTAATGTAAGGACCATTTTTGGGGGATTGGCAGCGTGCAGCGAGTTCTCACACATCATAATATCCTGCGATAGGACCCGTTTTTAATCACATAAAATGCCGGAGATGACCGGAAAAGGCCGAAGGTGTACAGAACCCAATGCTCCGTTTGCTCGTTGTAATGGAAGTACCATTTTTGGAAGGTTGGCAGAGAGCAACTGGTTCTTACACATCATAATATCCTGATATACGGCCCGTTTTTGATCACTTAAAATGCCGGAAATGTCCGGAAAAGGCCGAAGGTGTACAGAACCTGATGCTCCGTATGCTCGTTGTGAGGGGCGTACCATTTCTCGGGGATTGGCAGCGCGTAACGTGTTCTCTCACATCATAATATCCTGATAAACGGCACATTTTGAAACAATTAAAAAGCCGGAAATGTACGGAAAAGGCCGAAGGTGTACAGAACCCAATGCTCCGTTTGCTCGTTGTAATGGAAGTACCATTTTTGGGGGGTTGGCAGAGAGCAACTGGTTCTTACACATCATAATATCTTGATATACGGCCCATTTTGAAACAATTAAAAAGCCGGAAATGTCCGGAAACGGCCGAAGGTGTACAGAACCCGTTGCTCCGTATGCTCGTTGTAATGGGCGTACTATTTTTCGGGGATTGGCAGCGTGCAGCGAGTTCTCACACCTCATAATATCCTGCGATACGACTCATTTTGAAACTATTAAAAAGCCGAAACTGGCCGGAAAAGGCCGAATATGTACAAGACAGGATTCTCGTCATGCTCGTTGTAATGGAAGTACCATTCTTCGGGGATTGGCAGCGCGCAACGAGGTCTCACACATCATAATATCCTGCGATACGACCCATTTTGAAACTATTAAAAAGCCGAAACTGGCCGGAAAAGGCCGAATATGTACAAGACAGGATTCTCCGCATGCTCGTTGTAATGGATGTACCATACTTCGGGGATTGGCAGCGCGCAACGAGTTCTCTCACATCATAATATCCTGCGATACGACCCATTTTGAAACAATTAAATAGCCGGAAATGTCCGGAAAATGCCGAACGTGTACATAACCCGCTGCTCCGTATGCTCGTTGTAATGGGCGTACCATTTTTCGGGGATTGGCAGCGTGCAGCGAGATCTCACACATCATAATATCCTGCGATACGACCCGTTTTTAATCACATAAAATGCCGGAAATGTCCGGAAAAGGCCGAAGGTGTACAGAACCCGTTGCTCCGTATGCTCGTTGTAATGGAAGGACCATTTTTCGGGGATTGGCAGCGTGCAGCTAGTTCTCACACATCATAATATCCTGCGATACGACCCGCTTTTAATCACATAAAATGCCGGAAATGTCCGGAAAAGGCCGAAGGTGTACAGAACCTGATGCTACGTATACTCGTTGTAAGGGGCGTACCATTTCTCGGGGATTGGCAGCGCGCAACGAGATCTCACACATCATAATATCCTGCGATACGACCCTTTTTGAAACAATTAAAAAGCCGGAAATATCCGGAAAAGGCCGAAGGTGTACAGAACCCGTTGCTCCGTATGCTCGTTGTAATGGGCGTACCATTTTTCGGGGATTGGCAGCGTGCAGCGAGATCTCACACATCATAATATCCTGCGATACGACCCTTTTTGAAACAATTAAAAAGCGGGAAATATCCGGAAAAGGCTGAAGGTGTACAGAACCCGTTGCTCCGTATGCTCGTTGTAATGGGCGTACCATTTTTCGGGGATTGGCAGCGTGCAGCGAGTTCTCACACTTCATAATATCCTGCGATACGACCCATTTTGAAACTATTAAGAAGCCGAAACTGGCCGGAAAAGGCCGAATATGTACAAGACAGGATTCTCGTCATGCTCGTTGTAATGGAAGTACCATTCTTCGGGGATTTGCAGCGCGCAACGAGTTCCCTCACATCATAATATCCTGCTATACGGCCCGTTTTTAATCACATAAAATGCCGGAGATGTCCGGAAAAGGCCGAAGGTGTACAGAACCCAATGCTCCGTTTGCTCGTTGTAATGGAAGTACCATTTTTGAGGGGTTGGCAGAGAGCAACTGGTTCTTACATATCATAATATCCTGATATACGGCCCATTTTGAAACAATTAAAAAGCCGGAGATGTCCGGAAAAGGCCGAAGGTGTACAGAACCTGATGCTCCGTATGCTCGTTGTAATGGAAGTACCATTCTTCGGGGATTGGCAGCGCGCAACGAGTTCTCTCACATCATAATATCCTGCGATACGACCCATTTTGAAACAATTAAAAAGCCGGAAATGTCCGGAAAATGCCAAAGGTGTACAGAACCCGTTGCTCCGTATGCTCGTTGTAATGGGCGTACCATTTTTCGGGGATTGGCAGCGTGCAGCGAGTTCTCACACCTCATAATATACTGCGATACGACCCATTTTGAAACTATTAAAAAGCCGAAACTGGCCGGAAAAGGCCGAATATGTACAAGACAGTATTCTCCGCATGCTCGTTGTAATGGATGCACCATTCTTCGGGGATTGGCAGCGCGCAACGAGTTCTCTCACATCATAATATCCTGCGATACGACCCATTTTGAAACAATTAAAAAGCCGGAAATGTCCGGAAAAGGCCGAAGGTGTACAGAACCCGTTGCTCCGTATGCTCGTTGTAATGGGCGTACCATTTTTCGGGGATTGGCAGCGTGCAGCGAGTTCTCTCACATCATAATATCCTGCGATACGACCCGTTTTTAATCACATAAAATGCCGGAAATGTCCGGAAAAGGCCGAAGGTGTACAGAACCCGTTGCTCCGTATGCTCGTTGTAATGGAAGGACCATTTTTGGGGGATTGGCAACGCTCAACGCGTTTTTACACATCATAATATCCTGCTATTCGGCCCATTTTGAAATAATTAAAAAGCCGGAAATGTACGGAAAAGGCCGAAGGTGTACAGAACCCGTTGCTCCGTATGCTCGTTGTAATGGGCGTACTATTTTTCGGGGATTGGCAGCGTGCAGCGAGTTCTCACACCTCATAATATCCTGCGATACGACTCATTTTGAAACTATTAAAAAGCCGAAACTGGCCGGAAAAGGCCGAATATGTACAAGACAGGATTCTCGTCATGCTCGTTGTAATGGAAGTACCATTCTTCGGGGATTGGCAGCGCGCAACGAGGTCTCACACATCATAATATCCTGCGATACGACCCATTTTGAAACTATTAAAAAGCCGAAACTGGCCGGAAAAGGCCGAATATGTACAAGACAGGATTCTCCGCATGCTCGTTGTAATGGATGTACCATTCTTCGGGGATTGGCAGCGCGCAACGAGTTCTCTCACATCATAATATCCTGCGATACGACCCATTTTGAAACAATTAAATAGCCGGAAATGTCCGGAAAATGCCGAACGTGTACATAACCCGTTGCTCCATATGCTCGTTGTAATGGGCGTACCATTTTTCGGGGATTGGCAGCGTGCAGCGAGATCTCACACATCATAATATCCTGCGATACGACCCGTTTTTAATCACATAAAATGCCGGAAATGTCCGGAAAAGGCCGAAGGTGTACACAACCCGTTGCTCCGTATGCTCGTTGTAATGGAAGGACCATTTTTCGGGGATTGGCAGCGTGCAGCTAGTTCTCACACATCAGAATATCCTGCGATACGACCCGTTTTTAATCACATAAAATGCCGGAAATGTCCGGAAAAGGCCGAAGGTGTACAGAACCTGATGCTACGTATACTCGTTGTAAGGGGCGTACCATTTCTCGGGGATTGGCAGCGCGCAACGAGATCTCACACATCATAATATCCTGCGATACGACCCTTTTTGAAACAATTAAAAAGCCGGAAATATCCGGAAAAGGCCGAAGGTGTACAGAACCCGTTGCTCCGTATGCTCGTTGTAATGGGCGTACCATTTTTCGGGGATTGGCAGCGTGCAGCGAGATCTCACACATCATAATATCCTGCGATACGACCCTTTTTGAAACAATTAAAAAGCGGGAAATATCCGGAAAAGGCTGAAGGTGTACAGAACCCGTTGCTCCGTATGCTCGTTGTAATGGGCGTACCATTTTTCGGGGATTGGCAGCGTGCAGCGAGTTCTCACACTTCATAATATCCTGCGATACGACCCATTTTGAAACTATTAAAAAGCCGAAACTGGCCGGAAAAGGCCGAATATGTACAAGACAGGATTCTCCGCATGCTCGTTGTAATGGAAGTACCATTCTTCGGGGATTGGCAGCGCGCAACGAGTACTCTCACATCATAATATCCTGCGATACGACCCATTTTGAAACAATTAAATAGCCGGAAATGTCCGGAAAATGCCGAACGTGTACAGAACCCGTTGCTCCGTATGCTCGTTGTAATGTAAGGACCATTTTTGGGGGATTGGCAGCGTGCAGCGAGTTCTCACACATCATAATATCCTGCGATAGGACCCGTTTTTAATCACATAAAATGCCGGAGATGTCCGGAAAAGGCCGAAGGTGTACAGAACCCAATGCTCCGTTTGCTCGTTGTAATGGAAGTACCATTTTTGGAAGGTTGGCAGAGAGCAACTGGTTCTTACACATCATAATATCCTGATATACGGCCCGTTTTTGATCACTTAAAATGCCGGAAATGTCCGGAAAAGGCCGAAGGTGTACAGAACCTGATGCTCCGTATGCTCGTTGTGAGGGGCGTACCATTTCTCGGGGATTGGCAGCGCGTAACGTGTTCTCTCACATCATAATATCCTGATAAACGGCACATTTTGAAACAATTAAAAAGCCGGAAATGTACGGAAAAGGCCGAATATGTACAAGACAGGATTCTCCGCATGCTCGTTGTAATGGAAGTACCATTCTTCGGGGATTGGCAGCGCGCAACGAGTACTCTCACATCATAATATCCTGCGATACGACCCATTTTGAAACAATTAAATAGCCGGAAATGTCCGGAAAATGCCGAACGTGTACAGAACCCGTTGCTCCGTATGCTCGTTGTAATGTAAGGACCATTTTTGGGGGATTGGCAGCGTGCAGCGAGTTCTCACACATCATAATATCCTGCGATAGGACCCGTTTTTAATCACATAAAATGCCGGAGATGTCCGGAAAAGGCCGAAGGTGTACAGAACCCAATGCTCCGTTTGCTCGTTGTAATGGAAGTACCATTTTTGGGGGGTTGGCAGAGAGCAACTGGTTCTTACACATCATAATATCCTGATATACGGCCCGTTTTTGATCACTTAAAATGCCGGAAAAGGCCGAAGGTGTACAGAACCTGATGCTCCGTATGCTCGTTGTAAGGGGCGCACCATTTCTCGGGGATTGGCAGCGCGTAACGAGTTCTCTCACATCATAATATCCTGAAATACGGCCCATTTTGAAACAATTAAAAAGCCGGAAATGTTCGGAAAAGGCCGAAGGTGTACAGAACCTGATGCTCCGTATGCTCGTTGTAAGGGGCGTACCATTTCTCGGGGATTGGCAGCGCGTAACGAATTCTCTCACATCATAATATCCTGATATACGACCCATTTTGAAACAATTAAAAAGCCGGAAATGTCCAGAAAATGCCGAAGGTGTACAGAACCCGTTGCTCCGTATGCTCGTTGTAATGGGCGTACCATTTTTCGGGGATTGGAAGCGTGCAGCGAGATCTCACACATCATAATATCCTGCGATACGACCCTTTTTGAAACAATTAAAAAGCCGGAAATATCCGGAAAAGGTCGGAGGTGTACAGAACCCGATGCTCCGTATGCTCGTTGTAAGGGAAGGACCATTTTTGGGGGATCGGCAACGCTCAACGCGTTTTTACACATCATAATATCCTGCTATTCGGCCCGTTTTTGATCACTTAAAATGCCGGAAATGTCCGGAAGAGGCCGAAGGTGTACAGAACCTGATGCTCCGTATGCTCGTTGTAAGGGGCGTACCATTTCTCGGGGATTGGCATCGCGTAACATGTTCTCTCACATCATAATATCCTGATAAACGGCACATTTTGAAACAATTAAAAAGCCGGAAATGTCCGGAAAAGGCCGAAGGTGTACAGAACCCAATGCTCCGTTTGCTCGTTGTAATGGAAGTACTATTTTTGGGGGCTTGGCAGAGAGCAACTGGTTCTTACACATCATAATATCCTGATATACGGCCCGTTTTTGATCACTTATAATGCCGGAAATGTCCGGAAAAGGCCGAAGGTGTACAGAACCTGATGCTCCGGATGCTCGCTGTAAGGGGCGTACCATTTCTCGGGGATTGGCAGCGCGTAACGAGTTCTCTCACATCATAATATCCTGAAATACGGCCCATTTTGAAACAATTAAAAAGCCGGAAATGTTCGGAAATGGCCGAAGGTGTACAGAACCTGATGCTCCGTATGCTCGCTGTAAGGGGCGTACCATTTCTCGGGGATTGGCAGCGCGTAACGAGTTCTCTCACATCATAATATCCTGAAATACGGCCCATTTTGAAACAATTAAAAAGCCGGAAACGTTCGGAAAAGGCCGAAGGTGTACAGAACCTGATGCTCCGTATGCTCGTTGTAAGGGGCGTACCATTTCTCGGGGATTGGCAGCGCGTAACGAATTCTCTCACATCATAATATCCTGAAATACGGCCCATTTTGAAACAATTAAAAAGCCGGAAATGTTCGGAAATGGCCGAAGGTGTACAGAACCTGATGCTCCGTATGCTCGCTGTAATGGGCGTACCATTTTTCGGGGATTGGCAGCGTGCAGCGAGTTCTCACACCTCATAATATCATGCGATAGGACCCATTTTGAAACTATTAAAAAGCCGAAACTGGCCGGAAAAGGCCGAATATGTACAAGACAGGATTCTCCGCATGCTCGTTGTAATGGAAGTACCATTCTTCGGGGATTGGCAGCGCGCAACGAGTACTCTCACATCATAATATCCTGCGATACGACCCATTTTGAAACAATTAAATAGTCGGAAATGTCCGGAAAATGCCGAACGTGTACAGAACCCGTTGCTCCGTATGCTCGTTGTAATGTAAGGACCATTTTTGGGGGATTGGCAGCGTGCAGCGAGTTCTCACACATCATAATATCCTGCGATAGGACCCGTTTTTAATCACATAAAATGCCGGAGATGTCCGGAAAAGGCCGAAGGTGTACAGAACCCAATGCTCCGTTTGCTCGTTGTAATGTAAGTACCATTTTTGGGGGGTTGGCAGAGAGCAACTGGTTCTTACACATCATAATATCCTGATATACGGCCCGTTTTTGATCACTTAAAATGCCGGAAATGTCCGGAAAAGGCCGAAGGTGTACAGAACCTGATGCTCCGTATGCTCGTTGTGAGGGGCGTACCATTTCTCGGGGATTGGCAGCGCGTAACGTGTTCTCTCACATCATAATATCCTGATAAACGGCACATTTTGAAACAATTAAAAAGCCGGAAATGTACGGAAAAGGCCGAATATGTACAAGACAGGATTCTCCGCATGCTCGTTGTAATGGAAGTACCATTCTTCGGGGATTGGCAGCGCGCAACGAGTACTCTCACATCATAATATCCTGCGATACGACCCATTTTGAAACAATTAAATAGCCGGAAATGTCCGGAAAATGCCGAACGTGTACAGAACCCGTTGCTCCGTATGCTCGTTGTAATGTAAGGACCATTTTTGGGGGATTGGCAGCGTGCAGCGAGTTCTCACACATCATAATATCCTGCGATAGGACCCGTTTTTAATCACATAAAATGCCGGAGATGTCCGGAAAAGGCCGAAGGTGTACAGAACCCAATGCTCCGTTTGCTCGTTGTAATGGAAGTACCATTTTTGGGGGGTTGGCAGAGAGCAACTGGTTCTTACACATCATAATATCCTGATATACGGCCCGTTTTTGATCACTTAAAATGCCGGAAAAGGCCGAAGGTGTACAGAACCTGATGCTCCGTATGCTCGTTGTAAGGGGCGCACCATTTCTCGGGGATTGGCAGCGCGTAACGAGTTCTCTCACATCATAATATCCTGAAATACGGCCCATTTTGAAACAATTAAAAAGCCGGAAATGTTCGGAAAAGGCCGAAGGTGTACAGAACCTGATGCTCCGTATGCTCGTTGTAAGGGGCGTACCATTTCTCGGGGATTGGCAGCGCGTAACGAATTCTCTCACATCATAATATCCTGATATACGACCCATTTTGAAACAATTAAAAAGCCGGAAATGTCCAGAAAATGCCGAAGGTGTACAGAACCCGTTGCTCCGTATGCTCGTTGTAATGGGCGTACCATTTTTCGGGGATTGGAAGCGTGCAGCGAGATCTCACACATCATAATATCCTGCGATACGACCCTTTTTGAAACAATTAAAAAGCCGGAAATATCCGGAAAAGGTCGGAGGTGTACAGAACCCGATGCTCCGTATGCTCGTTGTAAGGGAAGGACCATTTTTGGGGGATCGGCAACGCTCAACGCGTTTTTACACATCATAATATCCTGCTATTCGGCCCGTTTTTGATCACTTAAAATGCCGGAAATGTCCGGAAGAGGCCGAAGGTGTACAGAACCTGATGCTCCGTATGCTCGTTGTAAGGGGCGTACCATTTCTCGGGGATTGGCATCGCGTAACATGTTCTCTCACATCATAATATCCTGATAAACGGCACATTTTGAAACAATTAAAAAGCCGGAAATGTCCGGAAAAGGCCGAAGGTGTACAGAACCCAATGCTCCGTTTGCTCGTTGTAATGGAAGTACTATTTTTGGGGGCTTGGCAGAGAGCAACTGGTTCTTACACATCATAATATCCTGATATACGGCCCGTTTTTGATCACTTAAAATGCCGGAAATGTCCGGAAAAGGCCGAAGGTGTACAGAACCTGATGCTCCGGATGCTCGCTGTAAGGGGCGTACCATTTCTCGGGGATTGGCAGCGCGTAACGAGTTCTCTCACATCATAATATCCTGAAATACGGCCCATTTTGAAACAATTAAAAAGCCGGAAATGTTCGGAAATGGCCGAAGGTGTACAGAACCTGATGCTCCGTATGCTCGCTGTAAGGGGCGTACCATTTATCGGGGATTGGCAGCGCGTAACGAGTTCTCTCACATCATAATATCCTGAAATACGGCCCATTTTGAAACAATTAAAAAGCCGGAAATGTTCGGAAAAGGCCGAAGGTGTACAGAACCTGATGCTCCGTATGCTCGTTGTAAGGGGCGTACCATTTCTCGGGGATTGGCAGCGCGTAACGAATTCTCTCACATCATAATATCCTGAAATACGGCCCATTTTGAAACAATTAAAAAGCCGGAAATGTTCGGAAATGGCCGAAGGTGTACAGAACCTGATGCTCCGTATGCTCGCTGTAATGGGCGTACCATTTTTCGGGGATTGGCAGCGTGCAGCGAGTTCTCACACCTCATAATATCATGCGATAGGACCCATTTTGAAACTATTAAAAAGCCGAAACTGGCCGGAAAAGGCCGAATATGTACAAGACAGGATTCTCCGCATGCTCGTTGTAATGGATGTACCATTCTTCGGGGATTGGCAGCGCGCAATGAGTTCTCTCACATCATAATATCCCGCGATACGACCCGTTTTTAATCACATAAAATGCCGGAAATGTCCGGAAAAGGCCGAAGGTGTACAGAACCCGTTGCTCCGTATGCTCGTTGTAATGGAAGGACCATTTTTCGGGGATTGGCAGCGTGCAGCGAGTTCTCACACATCATAATATCGTGCCATACGACCCTTTTTGAAACAATTAAAAAGCGGGAAATATCCGGAAAAGGCTGAAGGTGTACAGAACCCGTTGTTCCGTATGCTCTTTGTAATGGGCGTACCATTTTTCGGGGATTGGCAGCGTGCAGCGAGTTCTCACACTTCATAATATCCTGCGATAAGACCCATTTTGAAAGAATTAAATAGCCGGAAATGTCCGGAAAATGCCGAACGTGTACATAACCCGTTGCTCCGAATGCTCGTTGTAATGTAAGGACCATTTTTGGGGGATTGGCAGCGTGCAGCGAGTTCTCACAGATCATAATATCCTGCGATACGTCCCGTTTTTAATCACATAAAATGCCGGAGATGTCCGGAAAAGGCCGAAGGTGTACAGAACCCGTTGCTCCGTATGCTCGTTGTAATGGGCGTACCATTTTTCGGGGATTGGAAGCGTGCAGCGAGATCTCACACATCATAATATCGTGCGATACGACCCTTTTTGAAACAATTAAAAAGCCGGAAATATCCGGAAAAGGCCGAAGGTGTACAGAACCCGTTGCTCCGTATGCTCGTTGTAATGGAAGGACCATTTTTGGGGGATTGGCAACGCTCAACGCGTTTTTACACATCATAATATCCTGCTATTCGGCCCATTTTTGATCACTTAAAATGCCGGAAATGTCCGGAAAAGGCCGAAGGTGTATAGAACCTGATGATCCGTATGCTCGTTGTAAGGGGCGTACCATTTCTCGGGGATTGGCAGCGCGTAACGAGTTCTCACACATCATAGTATCCTGCGATACGACCCTTTTTGAAACAATTAAAAAGCGGGTAATATCCGGAAAAGGCTGAAGGTCTACAGAACCCGTTGCTCCGTATGCTCGTTGTAATGTAAGGACCATTTTTGGGGGATTGGCAGCGTGCAGCGAGTGCTCACACATCATAATATCCTGCGATACGACCCGTTTTTAATCACATAAAATGCCGGAGATGTCCGGAAAAGGCCGAAGGTGTACAGAACCCAATGCTCCGTTTGCTCGTTGTAATGGAAGTACCATTTTTGGGGGGTTGGCAGAGAGCAACTGGTTCTTACGCATCATAATATCCTGATCTACGGCCCGTTTTTGATCACTTAAAATGCCGGAAATGTCCGGAAAAGGCCGAAGGTGTACAGAACCTGATGCTCCATATGCTCGTTGTAAGGGGCGTACCATTTCTCGGGGATTGGCAGCGCGTAACGAGTTCTCTCACATCATGATATCCTGAAATGCGGCCCATTTTGAAACAATTAAAAAGCCGGAAATGTTCGGAAAAGGCCGAAGGTGTACAGAACCTGATGCTCCGTATGCTCGTTGTAATGGGCGTACCATTTTTCGGGGATTGGAAGCGTGCAGCGAGATCTCACACATCATAATATCGTGCGATACGACCCTTTTTGAAACAATTAAAAAGCCGGAAATATCCGGAAAAGGCCGAAGGTGTACAGAACCCGTTGCTCCGTATGCTCGTTGTAATGGAAGGACCATTTTTGGGTGATTGGCAACGCTCAACGCGTTTTTACACATCATAATATCCTGCTATTCGGCCCGTTTTTGATCACTTAATATGCCGGAAATGTCCGGAAAAGGCCGAAGGTGTACAGAACCTGATGCTACGTATACTCGTTGTAAGGGGCGTACCATTTCTCGGGGATTGGCAGCGCGTAACGAGTTCTCTCACATCATAATATCCTGATATACGACCCATTTTGAAACAATTAAATAGCCGGAAATGTCCGGAAAATGCCGAACGTGTACAGAACCCGTTGCTCCGTATGCTCGTTGTAATGGAAGTACCATTTTTGGGGGGTTGGCAAAGAGCAACTGGCTCTTACATATCATAATAATCAGATATACGGCCCATTTTGAAACAATTAAAAAGCCGGAAATGTCCGGAAAAGGCCGAAGGTGTATAGAACCCGTTGCTCCGTATGCTCGTTGTAATGGGCGTACCATTTTTCGGGGATTGGCAGCGTGCAGCGAGATCTCACACATCATAGTATCCTGCGATACGACACTTTTTGAAACAATTAAAAAGCGGGTAATATCCGGAAAAGGCTGAAGGTGTACAGAACCCGTTGCTCCGTATGCTCGTTGTAATGTAAGGACCATTTTGGGGGGATTGGCAGCGTGCAGCGAGTTCTCATACATCATAATATCCTGCGATACGACCCGTTTTTAATCACATAAAATGCCGGAGATGTCCGGAAAAGGCCGAAGGTGTACAGAACCCAATGCTCCGTTTGCTCGTTGTAATGGAAGTACCATTTTTGGGGGGTTGGCAGAGAGCAACTGGTTCTTACACATCATAATATCCTGATCTACGGCCCGTTTTTGATCACTTAAAATGCCGGAAATGTCCGGAAAAGGCCGAAGGTGTACAGAACCTGATGCTCCGTATGCTCGTTGTAATGGGCGTACCATTTTTCGGGGATTGGAAGCGTGCAGCGAGATCTCACACATCATAATATCGTGCGATACGACCCTTTTTGAAACAATTAAAAAGCCGGAAATATCCGGAAAAGGCCGAAGGTGTACAGAACCTGATGCTCCGTATGCTCGTTGTAAGGGGCGTACCATTTCTCGAGGATTGGCCGCGCGTAACGAATCCTCTCACAGCATAATATCCTGATATACGGCCCATTTTGAAACAATTAAAAAGCCGGAAATGTCCGGAAAAGGCCGAATGTGTACAGAACCCGTTGCTCCGTATGCTCGTTGTAATGGGCGTACCATTTTTCGGGGATTGGAAGCGTGCAGCGAGATCTCACACATCATAATATCGTGCGATACGACCCTTTTTGAAACAATTAAAAAGCCGGAAATATCCGGAAAAGGCCGAAGGTGTACAGAACCCGTTGCTCCGTATGCTCGTTGTAATGGAAGGACCATTTTTGGGTGATTGGCAACGCTCAACGCGTTTTTACACATCATAATATCCTGCTATTCGGCCCATTTTTGATCACTTAAAATGCCGGAAATGTCCGGAAACGGCCGAAGGTGTACAGAACCTGATGCTCCGTATGCTCGTAGTAAGGGGCGTACCATTTCTCGGGGATTGGCAGCGCGTAACGAGTTCTCTCACATCATAATATCCTGAAATACGGCCCATTTTGAAACAACTAAAAAGCCGGAAATGTCCGGAAAAGGCCGAAGGTGTACGGAACCTGATGCTCCGTATGCTCGTTGTAATGGAAGTACCATTCTTCGGGGGTTGGCAGCGCGCAACGAGTTCTCTCACATCATAATATCCTGCGATACGACCCATTTTGAAACAATTAAAAAGCCGGAAATGTCCGGAAGATGCCAAATGTGTACAGAACCCGTTCCTCCGTATGCTCGTTGTAATGGGCGTACCATTTTTCGGGGATTGGCTGCGTGCAGCGTGTTCACACAGCTCATAATATCCTGCGATACGACCCATTTTGAAACTATTAAAAACCCGAAACTGGCCAGAAAAGGCCGAATATGTACAAGACAGGATTCTCCGCATGCTCGTTGAAATGGATGTACCATTTTTCGGGGATTGGAAGCGTGCAGCGAGATCTCACACATCATAATATCGTGCGATACGACCCTTTTTCAAAAAATTAAAAAGCCGGAAATATCCGGAAAAGGCCGAAGGTGTACAGAACCCGTTGCTCCGTATGCTCGTTGTAATGGAAGGACCATTTTTGGGTGATTGGCAACGCTCAACGCGTTTTTACACATCATAATATCCTGCTATTCGGCCCATTTTTGATCACTTAAAATGCCGGAAATGTCCGGAAAAGGCCGAAGGTGTACAGAACCTGATGCTCCGTATGCTCGTTGTAAGGGGCGTACCATTTCTCGGGGATTGGCAGCGCGTAACGAGTTCTCTCACATCATAATATCCGGAAATACGGCCCATTTTGAAACTATTAAAAAGCCGGAAATGTCCGGAAAAGGCCGAAGGTGTACAGAACCCGTTGCACCGTATGCTCGTTGTAGTGGGCGTACCATTTTTCGGGGATTGGCAGCATGCAGCGAGTTCTCACACCTCATAATATCCTGCGATACGACCCATTTTGAAACAACTAAAAAGACGAAGCTGGCCGGAAAAGGCCGAATATGTACAAGACAGGATTCTCCGCATGCTCGTTGTATTGGAAGTACCATTCTTCGGGGATTGGCAGCGCGCACCGAGTTCCCTCACATCATAATATCCCACGATACGACCCATTTTGAAACAATTAAAAAGCCGGAAATCTTCGGAAAATGCCGAAGGTGTACAGAACCCGTTGCTCCGTATGCTCGTTGTAATGGAAGGACCATTTTTGGGGGATTGGCAGCGTGCAGCGAGTTCTCACACATCATAATATCCTGCGATACAACCCATTTTGAAACAACTAAAAAGACGAAACTGGCCGGAAAAGGCCGAATATGTACAAGACAGGATTCTCCGCAAGCTCGTTGTAATGGAAGTACCATTCTTCGGGGATAGAGAGCGCGCAACGAGTTCTCTCACATCATAATATCCTGATATACGGCCCATTTTGAAACAATTAAAAAGCCGGAAATGTCCGGAAAAGGCCGAAGGTGTACAGAACCCGTTGCTCCGTATGCTCGTTGTAATGGGCGTACCATTTTTCGGGGATTGGAAGCGTGCAGCGAGATCTCACACATCATAATATCGTGCGATACGACCCTTTTTGAAACAATTAAAAAGCCGGAAATATCCGGAAAAGGCCGAAGGTTTACAGAACCCGATGCTCCGTATGCTCGTTGTAAGGGAAGGACCATTTTTGGGGGATCGGCAACGCTCAACGCGTTTTTACACATCATAATATACTGGTGTACAGAACCTGATGCTCCGTATGCTCGTTGTAAGGGGCGTACCATTTCTCGGGGATTGGCAGCGCGTAACGTGTTCTCTCACATCATAATATCCTGATAAACGGCACATTTTGAAACAATTAAAAAGCCGGAAATGTCCGGAAAAGGCCGAAGGTGTACAGAACCCGTTGCTCCGTATGCTCGTTGTAGTGGGCGTACCATTTTTCGGGGATTGGCAGCGTGCAGCGAGTTCTCACACATCATAATATCCTGCGATACGACCCGTTTTTAATCACATAAAATGCCAGAAATGTTCGGAAAAGGCCGAAGGTGTACAGAACCTGATGCTACGTATACTCGTTGTAATGGAAGGACCATTTTTGGGGGATCGGCAACGCTCAACGCGTTTTTACACATCATAATATACTGGTGTACAGAACCTGATGCTCCGTATGCTCGTTGTAAGGGGCGTACCATTTCTCGGGGATTGGCAGCGCGTAACGTGTTCTCTCACATCATAATATCCTGATAAACGGCACATTTTGAAACAATTAAAAAGCCGGAAATGTCCGGAAAAGGCCGAAGGTGTACAGAACCCGTTGCTCCGTATGCTCGTTGTAATGGGCGTACCATTTTTCGGGGATTGGCAGCGTGCAGCGAGTTCTCACACCTCATAATATCCTGCGATACGACTCATTTTGAAACTATTAAAAAGCCGAAACTGGCCGGAAAAGGCCGAATATGTACAAGACAGGATTCTCGTCATGCTCGTTGTAATGGAAGTACCATTCTTCTGGGATTGGCTGCGTGCAGCGAGTTCTCACACCTCATAATATCCTGCGATACGACTCATTTTGAAACTATTAAAAAGCCGAAACTGGCCGGAAAAGGCCGAATATGTACAAGACAGGATTCTCGTCATGCTCGCTGTAATGGGCGTACCATTTTTCGGGGATTGGCAGCGCGCAACGAGTTCTCTCACATCATAATATCCTGCGATACGACCCATTTTGAAACAATTAAAAAGCCGGAAATGTCCGGAAAATGCCAAAGGAGTACAGAACCCGTTGCTCCGTATGCTCGTTGTAATGGGCGTACCATTTTTCGGGGATTGGCAGCGTGCAGCGAGTTCTCACACCTCATAATATCCTGCGATACGACCTATTTTGAAACTATTAAAAAGCCGAAACTGGCCGGAAAAGGCCGAATATGTACAAGACAGGATTTTCCGCATGCTCGTTGTAATGGATGTACCATTCTTCGGGGATTGGCAGCGCGCAACGAGTTCTCTCACATCATAATATCGCGCGATACGACCCTTTTCGAAACAATTAAAAAGCCGGAAATATCCGGAAAAGGCCGAAGGTTTACAGAACCCGATGCTCCGTATGCTCGTTGTAAGGGAAGGACCATTTTTGGGGGATCGGCAACGCTCAACGCGTTTTTACACATCATAATATACTGGTGTACAGAACCTGATGCTCCGTATGCTCGTTGTAAGGGGCGTACCATTTCTCGGGGATTGGCAGCGCGTAACGTGTTCTCTCACATCATAATATCCTGATAAACGGCACATTTTGAAACAATTAAAAAGCCGGAAATGTCCGGAAAAGGCCGAAGGTGTACAGAACCCGTTGCTCCGTATGCTCGTTGTAGTGGGCGTACCATTTTTCGGGGATTGGCAGCGTGCAAAGAGTTCTCACACATCATAATATCCTGCGATACGACCCGTTTTTAATCACATAAAATGCCAGAAATGTTCGGAAAAGGCCGAAGGTGTACAGAACCTGATGCTACGTATACTCGTTGTAATGGAAGGACCATTTTTGGGGGATCGGCAACGCTCAACGCGTTTTTACACATCATAATATACTGGTGTACAGAACCTGATGCTCCGTATGCTCGTTGTAAGGGGCGTACCATTTCTCGGGGATTGGCAGCGCGTAACGTGTTCTCTCACATCATAATATCCTGATAAACGGCACATTTTGAAACAATTAAAAAGCCGGAAATGTCCGGAAAAGGCCGAAGGTGTACAGAACCCGTTGCTCCGTATGCTCGTTGTAATGGGCGTACCATTTTTCGGGGATTGGCAGCGTGCAGCGAGTTCTCACACCTCATAATATCCTGCGATACGACTCATTTTGAAACTATTAAAAAGCCGAAACTGGCCGGAAAAGGCCGAATATGTACAAGACAGGATTCTCGTCATGCTCGTTGTAATGGAAGTACCATTCTTCGGGGATTGGCAGCGTGCAGCGAGTTCTCACACCTCATAATATCCTGCGATACGACTCATTTTGAAACTATTAAAAAGCCGAAACTGGCCGGAAAAGGCCGAATATGTACAAGACAGGATTCTCGTCATGCTCGCTGTAATGGGCGTACCATTTTTCGGGGATTGGCAGCGCGCAACGAGTTCTCTCACATCATAATATCCTGCGATACGACCCATTTTGAAACAATTAAAAAGCCGGAAATGTCCGGAAAATGCCAAAGGAGTACAGAACCCGTTGCTCCGTATGCTCGTTGTAATGGGCGTACCATTTTTCGGGGATTGGCAGCGTGCAGCGAGTTCTCACACCTCATAATATCCTGCGATTCGACCCATTTTGAAACTATTAACAAGCCGAAACTGGCCGGAAATGGCCGAATATGTACAAGACAGGATTCTCCGCATGCTCGTTGTAATGGAAGTACCATTCTTCGGGGATTGGCAGCGTGCAGCGAGATCTCACACATCATAATATCCTGCGATACGACCCTTTTTGAAACAATTAAAAAGCCGGAAATATCCGGAAAAGGCCGAAGGTGTACAGAACCCGTTGCTCCGTATGCTCGTTGTAATGGAAGGGCCATTTTTGGGGGATTGGAAACGCTCAACGCGTTTTTACACATCATAATATCCTGCTATTCGGCCCATTTTGAAACAATTAAAAATCCGGAAATATCCGGAAAAGGCCGAAGGTTTACAGAACCTGATGCTCCGTATGCTCGTTGTAATGGAAGTACCATTCTTCGGGGATTGGCAGCGCTCAACGAGTTCTCTCACATCATAATATCGCGCGATACGACCCATTTTGAAACAATTAAAAAGCCGGAAATGTCCGGAAAATGCCGAAGGTGTACAGAACCCGTTGCTCCGTATGCTCGTTGTAATGGAAGTACCATTCTTCGGGGATTGGCAGCGCTCAACGAGTTCTCACACATCATAATATCCTGCGATACGACCCGTTTTTAATCACATAAAATGCCAGAAATGTTCGGAAAAGGCCGAAGGTGTACAGAACCTGATGCTACGTATACTCGTTGTAATGGAAGGACCATTTTTGGGGGATCGGCAACGCTCAACGCGTTTTTACACATCATAATATACTGGTGTACAGAACCTGATGCTCCGTATGCTCGTTGTAAGGGGCGTACCATTTCTCGGGGATTGGCAGCGCGTAACGTGTTCTCTCACATCATAATATCCTGATAAACGGCACATTTTGAAACAATTAAAAAGCCGGAAATGTCCGGAAAAGGCCGAAGGTGTACAGAACCCGTTGCTCCGTATGCTCGTTGTAATGGGCGTACCATTTTTCGGGGATTGGCAGCGTGCAGCGAGTTCTCACACCTCATAATATCCTGCGATACGACTCATTTTGAAACTATTAAAAAGCCGAAACTGGCCGGAAAAGGCCGAATATGTACAAGACAGGATTCTCGTCATGCTCGTTGTAATGGAAGTACCATTCTTCGGGGATTGGCAGCGTGCAGCGAGTTCTCACACCTCATAATATCCTGCGATACGACTCATTTTGAAACTATCAAAAAGCCGAAACTGGCCGGAAAAGGCCGAATATGTACAAGACAGGATTCTCGTCATGCTCGCTGTAATGGGCGTACCATTTTTCGGGGATTGGCAGCGCGCAACGAGTTCTCTCACATCATAATATCCTGCGATACGACCCATTTTGAAACAATTAAAAAGCCGGAAATGTCCGGAAAATGCCAAAGGAGTACAGAACCCGTTGCTCCGTATGCTCGTTGTAATGGGCGTACCATTTTTCGGGGATTGGCAGCGTGCAGCGAGTTCTCACACCTCATAATATCCTGCGATACGACCTATTTTGAAACTATTAAAAAGCCGAAACTGGCCGGAAAAGGCCGAATATGTACAAGACAGGATTTTCCGCATGCTCGTTGTAATGGATGTACCATTCTTCGGGGATTGGCAGCGAGCGACGAGTTCTCTCACATCATAATATCGCGCGATACGACCCATTTTGAAACAATTAAAAAGCCGGAAATGTCCGGAAAATGCCGAAGGTGTACAGAACCCGTTGCTCCGTATGCTCGTTGTAATGGAAGGACCATTTTTGGGGGTTGGCAGAGAGCAACTGGTTCTTACACATCATAATATCCTGATATACGGCCCATTTAGAAACAATTAAAAAGCCGGAAATGTCCGGAAAAGGCCGAAGGTGTACAGAACCCGATGCTCCGTATGCTCGTTGTAATGGGCGTACCATTTTTCGGGGATTGGCAGCGTGCAGCGAGTTCTCACACATCATAATATCCTGCGATACGACCCTTTTTGAAACAATTAAAAAGCCGGAAATATCCGGAAAAGGCCGAAGGTGTACAGAACCCGTTGCTCCGTATGCTCGTTGTAATGGAAGGACCATTTTTGGGGGATCGGCAACGCTCAACGCGTTTTTACACATCATAATATACTGGTGTACAGAACCTGATGCTCCGTATGCTCGTTGTAAGGGGCGTACCATTTCTCGGGGATTGGCAGCGCGTAACGTGTTCTCTCACATCATAATATCCTGATAAGCGGCACATTTTGAAACAATTAAAAAGCCGGAAATGTCCGGAAAAGGCCGAAGGTGTACAGAACCCGTTGCTCCGTATGCTCGTTGTAATGGGCGTACCATTCTTCGGGGATTGGCAGCGGGCAACGAGTTCTCTCACATCATAATATCCTGCTATACGCCCCTTTTTTAATCACATAAAATGCCGGAGATGTCCGGAAAAGGCCGAAGGTGTACAGAACCCGATGCCCCGTTTGCTCGTTGTAATGGAAGTACCATTCTTCGGGGATTGGCAGCGCGCAACGAGTTCTCTCACATCATAATATACTGATATACGGCCCATTTGAAACAATTAAAAAGCCGGAAATGTCCGGAAAAGGCCGAAGGTGTACAGAACCCGTTGCTCCCTTTGCTTGTTGTAATGGAAGTACCATTTTTGGGGGGTTGGCAGAGAGGAACTGGTTCTTACACATCATAATATCCTGATATACGGCCCATTTTGAAGCAACTAAAAAGACGAAACTGGCCGGAAAAGGCCGAATATGTACATGACAGGATTCTCCGCATGCTCGTTGTATTGGAAGTACCATTCTTCGGGGATTGGCAGAGCGCACCGAGTTCCCTCACATCATAATATCCTGCGATACGACCCATTTTGAAACTATTAAAAAGCCGAAACTGGCAGGAAATGGCCGAATATGTACAAGACAGGATTCTCCGCATGCTCGTTGTAATGGAAGTACCATTCTTCGGGGATTGGCAGCGCGCAACGAGTTCTCTCACATTATAATATCCTGCTATACGGCCCGTTTTTAATCACATAAAATGCCGGAGATGTCCGGAAAAGGCCGAAGGTGTACAGAACCCGATGCTCCGTTTGCTCGTTGTAATGGAAGTACCATTTATGGGGGGTTGGCAGAGAGCAACTGGTTCTTACACATCATAATAATCTGATATACGGCCCATTTTGAAACAATGAAAAAGCCGGAAATGTCCGGAAAAGGCCGAAGGTGTACAGAACCCGTTGCTCCGTATGCTCGTTGTAATGGGCGTACCATTTTTCGGGGATTTCCAGCGTGCAGCCAGTTCTCACACCTCATAATATCCTGCGATTCGACCCATTTTGAAACTATTAACAAGCCGAAACTGGCCGGAAATGGCCGAATATGTACAAGACAGGATTCTCCGCATGCTCGTTGTAATGGAAGTACCATTCTTCGGGGATTGGCAGCGCGCAACAAGTTCTCTCACATCATAATATCCTGATATACGGCCCATTTTGAAACAATTAAAAAGCCGGAAATGTCCGGAAAAGGCCGAAGGTTTACAGAACCTGATGCTCCGTATGCTCGTTGTAATGGAAGTACCATTCTTCGGGGATTGGCAGCGCTCAACGAGTTCTCTCACATCATAATATCGCGCGATACGACCCATTTTGAAACAATTAAAAAGCCGGAAATGTCCGGAAAATGCCGAAGGTGTACAGAACCCGTTGCTCCGTATGCTCGTTGTAATGGGCGTACAATTTTTCGGGGATTGGCAGCGTGCAGCGAGATCTCACACATCATAATATCCTGCGATACGACCCTTTTTGAAACAATTAAAAAGCCGGAAATATCCGGAAAAGGCCGAAGGTGTACAGAACCCGTTGCTCCGTATGCTCGTTGTAATGGAAGGGCCATTTTTGGGGGATTGGAAACGCTCAACGCGTTTTTACACATCATAATATCCTGCTATTCGGCCCATTTTGAAACAATTAAAAATCCGGAAATATCCGGAAAAGGCCGAAGGTGTACAGAACCTGATGCTACGTATACTCGTTGTAAGGGGCGTACCATTCCTCGGGGATTGGCAGCGCGCAACGAGGTCTCACACATAATAATATCCTGCGATACGACCCTTTTTGAAACAATTAAAAAGCAAGAAATATCCGGAAAAGGCCGAAGGTGTACAGAACCCGTTGCTCCGTATGCTCGTTGTAATGGGCGAACCATTTTTCGGGGATTGGCTGCGTGCAGCGAGATCTCACACATCATAATATCCTGCGATACGACCCGTTTTTAGTCACATAAAATGCTGGAAATGTCCGGAATAGGCCGAAGGTGTACAGAACCTGATGCTACGTATACTCGTTGTAAGGGGCGTACCATTTCTCGGGGATTGGCAGCGCGTAACGAGTTCTGTCACATCATAATATCCTGATATACGGCCCATTTTGAAACAATTAAAAAGCCGGAAATGTCCGGAAAAGGCCGAAGGTGTACAGAACCCGTTGCTCCGTATGCTGGTTGTAGTGGGCGTACCATTTTTCGGGGATTGGCAGCGTGCAGCGAGTTCTCACACCTCATAATATCCTGCGATACGACTCATTTTGAAACTACTAAAAAGCCGAAACTGGCCGGAAAAGGCCGAATATGTACAAGACAGGATTCTCCGCATGCTCATTGTAATTGAAGTACCATTCTTCGGGGATTGGCAGCGCGCAACGAGTCCTCTCACATCATAATATGCTGATATACGGCCCATTTGAAACAATTAAAAAGCCGGAAATGTCCGGAAAAGGCCGAAGGTGTACAGAACCCGTTGCTCCCTTTGCTTGTTGTAATGGAAGTACCATTTTTGGGGGGTTGGCAGAGAGGAACTGGTTCTTACACATCATAATATCCTGATATACGGCGCATTTTGAAACAACTAAAAAGACGAAACTGGCCGGAAAAGGCCGAATATGTACATGACAGGATTCTCCGCATGCTCGTTGTATTGGAAGTACCATTCTTCGGGGATTGGCAGCGCGCACCGAGTTCCCTCACATCATAATATCCTGCTATACGGCCCGTTTTTAATCACATAAAATGCCTGAGATGTCCGGAAAAGGCCGAAGGTGTACAGAACCCGATGCTCCGTTTGCTCGTTGTAATGGAAGTACCATTTTTGGGGGGTTGGCAGAGAGCAACTGGCTCTTACACATCATAATAATCTGATATACGGCCCATTTTGAAACAATTAAAAAGCCGGAAATGTCCGGAAAAGGCCGAAGGTGTACAGAACCCGTTGCTCCGTATGCTCGTTGTAATGGGCGTACCATTTTTCGGGGATTGGAAGCGTGCAGCGAGATTTCACACATCATAATATCGTGCGATACGACCCATTTTGAAACAATTAAAAAGCCGGAAATGTCCGGAAAATGCCAAAGGTGTACAGAACCCGTTGCTCCGTATGCTCGTTGTAATGGGCGTACCATTTTTCGGGGATTGGCAGCGTGCAGCGAGTTCTCACACCTCATAATATCCTGCGATACGACTCATTTTGAAACTATTAAAAAGCCGAAACTGGCCGGAAAAGGCCGAATATGTACAAGACAGGATTCTCGTCATGCTCGTTGTAATGGAAGTACCATTCTTCGGGGATTGGCAGCGTGCAGCGAGTTCTCACACCTCATAATATCCTGCGATACGACTCATTTTGAAACTATTAAAAAGCCGAAACTGGCCGGAGAAGGCCGAATATGTACAAGACAGGATTCTCGTCATGCTCGTTGTAATGGAAGTACCATTATTCGGGGATTTGCAGCGCGCAACGAGTTTCCTCACATCATAATATCCTGCGATACGACCCGTTTTGAAACAATAAAATAGCCGGAAATGTCCGGAAAATGCCGAAGGTGTACAGAACCCGTTGCTCCGTATGCTCGTTGTAATGGAAGGACCATTTTTGGGGGATTGGCAGCGTGCAGCGAGTTCTCACACATCATAATATCCTGCGATACGTCCCGTTTTTAATCACATAAAATGCCGGAAATGTTCGGAAAAGGCCGAAGGAGTACAGAACCTGATGCTACGTATACTCGTTGTAAGGGGCGTTCCATTTCTCGGGGATTGGCTGCGCGTAACGAGTTCTCTCACATCATAATATCCTGATATACGGCCCATTTTGAAACAATTAAAAAGCCGGAAATGTCCGGAAAAGGCCGAAGGTATACAGAACCCGTTGCTCCGTATGCTCGTTGTAGTGGGCGTACCATTTTTCGGGGATTGGCAGCGTGCAGCGAGTTCTCACACCACATAATATCCTGCGAAACGACTCATTTTGAAACTATTAAAAAGCCGAAACTTGCCGGAAAAGGCCGAATATGTACAAGACAGTATTCTCCGCATGCTCGTTGTATTGGAAGTACCATTCTTCGGGGAATGGCAGCGCGCAACGAGTTCTCTCACATCATAATATCCTGATATACGGCCCATTTTGAAACAATTAAAAAGCCGGAAATGTCCGGAAAAGGCCGAAGGTGTACAGAACCCGTTGCTCCCTTTGCTTGTTGTAATGGAAGTACCATTTTTGGGGGGTTGGCAGAGTGCAACTGGTTCTTACACATCATAATATCCTGATATACGGCCCATTTTGAAGCAACTAAAAAGCCGGAAATGTCCGGAAAAGACCGTAGGTGTACAGAACCCGTTGCTCCGTATGCTCGTTGTAATAGGCGTACCATTTTTCGGGGATTTGCAGCGTGCAGCCAGTTCTCACACCTCATAATATCCTGCGATACGACTCATTTTGAAACTATTAAAAAGCCGAAACTGGCCGGAAAAGGCCGAATATGTACAAGACAGGATTCTAGTCATGCTCGTTGTAATGGAAGTACCATTCTTCGGTGATTTGCAGCGCGCAACGAGTTCCCTCACATCATAAAATCCTGCTATACGGCCCGTTTTTAATCACATAAAATGCCGGCGATGTCCGGAAAAGGCCGAAGGTGTACAGAACCCGATGCTCCGTTTGCTCGTTGTAATGGAAGTACCATTTTTGGGGGGTTGGCAGAGAGCAACGAGTTCTCTCACATCATAATATCCTGCGATACGTCCCGTTTTGAAACAATAAAATAGCCGGAAATGTCCGGAAAATGCCGAAGGTGTACAGAACCCGTTGCTCCGTATGCTCGTTGTAATGGAAGGACCATTTTTGGGGGATTGGCAGCGTGCAGCGAGTTCTCACACATCATAATATCCTGCGATACGACCCGTTTTTAATCACATAAAATGCCGGAAATGTTCGGAAAAGGCCGAAGGTGTACAGAACCTGATGCTACGTATACTCGTTGTAAGGGGCGTTCCATTTCTCGGGGATTGGCTGCGCGTAACGAGTTCTCTCACATCATAATATCCTGATATACGGCCCATTTTGAAACAATTAAAAAGCCGGAAATGTCCGGAAAAGGCCGAAGGTATGCAGAACCCGTTGCTCCGTATGCTCGTTGTAGTGGGCGTACCATTTTTCGGGGATTGGCAGCGTGCAGCGAGTTCTCACACCTCATAATATCCTGCGAAACGACTCATTTTGAAACTATTAAAAAGCCGAAACTTGCCGGAAAAGGCCGAATATGTACAAGACTGTATTCTCCGCATGCTCGTTGTATTGGAAGTACCATTCTTCGGGGATTTGCAGCGCGCAACGAGTTCCCTCACATCATAATATCCTGCTATACGGCCCGTTTTTAATCACATAAAATGCCGGAGATGTCCGGAAAAGGCCGAAGGTGTACAGAACCCAATGCTCCGTTTGCTCGTTGTAATGGAAGTACCATTTTTGGGGGGTTGGCAGAGAGCAACTGGTTCTTACACATCATAATATCCTGATATACGGCCCATTTTGAAACAATTAAAAAGCCGGAAATATCCGGAAAAGGCCGAAGGTGTACAGAACCCGTTGCTCCGTATGCTCGTTGTAATGGGCGTACAATTTTTCGGGGATTGGCAACGTGCAGCGAGATCTCACACATCATAATATCCTGCGATACGACCCTTTTTGAAACAATTAAAAAGCCGGAAATATCCGGAAAAGGCCGAAGGTGTACAGAACCCGTTGCTCCGTATGCTCGTTGTAATGGAAGGGCCATTTTTGGGGGATTGGAAACGCTCAACGCGTTTTTACACATCATAATATCCTGCTATTCGGCCCATTTTGAAACAATTAAAAAGCCGGAAATATCCGGAAAAGGCCGAAGGTGTACAGAACCTGATGCTACGTATACTCGTTGTAAGGGGCGTACCATTCCTCGGGGATTGGCAGCGCGCAACAAGGTCTCACACATAATAATATCCTGCGATACGACCCTCTTTGAAACAATTAAAAAGCAAGAAATATCCGGAAAAGGCCGAAGGTGTACAGAACCCGTTGCTCCGTATGCTCGTTGTAATGGGCGAACCATTTTTCGGGGATTGGCTGCGTGCAGCGAGATCTCACACATCATAATATCCTGCGATACGACCCGTTTTTAGTCACATAAAATGCTGGAAATGTCCGGAATAGGCCGAAGGTGTACAGAACCTGATGCTACGTATACTCGTTGTAAGGGGCGTACCATTTCTCGGGGATTGGCAGCGCGTAACGAGTTCTGTCACATCATAATATCCTGATATACGGCCCATTTTGAAACAATTAAAAAGCCGGAAATGTCCGGAAAAGGCCGAAGGTGTACAGAACCCGTTGCTCCGTATGCTCGTTGTAGTGGGCGTACCATTTTTCGGGGATTGGCAGCGTGCAGCGAGTTCTCACACCTCATAATATCCTGCGATACGACTCATTTTGAAACTATTAAAAAGCCGAAACTGGCCGGAAAAGGCCGAATATGTACAAGAAGGATTCTCCGCATGCTCATTGTAATGGAAGTACCATTCTTCGGGGATTGGCAGCGCGCAACGAGTTCTCTCACATCATAATATCCTGATATACGGCCCATTTGAAACAATTAAAAAGCCGGAAATGTCCGGAAAAGGCCGAAGGTGTACAGAACCTGATGCTCCGTATGCTCGTTGTAAGGGGCGTACCATTTCTCGGGGATTGGCAGCGCGTAACGAGTTCTCTCATATCATAATATCCTGAAATACGGCCCATTTTGAAACAATTAAAAAGCCGGAAATGTCCGGAAAAGGGCGAAGGTGTACAGAACCTGATGCTCCGTATGCTCGTTGTAATGGAAGTACCATTCTTCGGGGATTGGCAGCGCGCAACGAGTTCTCTCACATCATAATATCCTGCGATACGACCCATTTTGTAACAATTAAAAAGCCGGAAATGTCCGGAAAATGCCAAAGGTGTACAGAACCCGTTGCTCCGTATGCTCGTTGTAATGGGCGTACCATTTTGCGGGGATTGGCAGCGTGCAGCGAGCTCTCACACCTCATAATATCCTGCGATACGACTCATTTTGAAACTATTAAAAAGCTGAAACTGGCCGGAAAAGGCCGAATATGTACAAGACAGGATTCTCGTCATGCTCGTTGTAATGGAAGTACCATTCTTCGGGGATTTGCAGCGCGCAACGAGTTCCCTCACATCATAATATCCTGCTATACGGCCCGTTTTTAATCACATAAAATGCCGGAAATGTCCGGAAAAGGCCGAAGGTGTACAGAACCCGTTGCTCCGTATGCTCGCTGTAATGGGCGTACCATTTTTCGGGGATTGGAAGCGTGCAGCGAGATCTCACACATCATAATATCGTGCGATACGACCCTTTTTGAAACAATTAAAAAGCCGGAAATATCCGGAAAAGGCCGAAGGTTTACAGAACCCCATGCTCCGTATGCTCGTTGTAAGGGAAGGACCATTTTTGGGGGATCGGCAACGCTCAACGCGTTTTTACACATCATAATATACTGGTGTACAGAACCTAATGCTCCGTATGCTCGTTGTAAGGGGCGTACCATTTCTCGGGGATTGGCAGCGCGTAACGTGTTCTCTCACATCATAATATCCTGATAAACGGCACATTTTGAAACAATTAAAAAGCCGGAAATGTCCGGAAAAGGCCGAAGGTGTACAGAACCCGTTGCTCCGTATGCTCGTTGTAGTGGGCGTACCATTTTTCGGGGATTGGCAGCGTGCAGCGAGCTCTCACACCTCATAATATCCTGCGATACGACTCATTTTGTAACTATTAAAAAGCCTAAACTGGCCGGAAAAGGCCGAATATGTACAAGACAGGATTCTCGTCATGCTCGTTGTAATGGAAGTACCATTCTTCGGGGATTTGCAGCGCGCAACGAGTTCCCTCACATCATAATATCCTGCTATACGGCCCGTTTTTAATCACATAAAATGCCGGCGATGTCCGGAAAAGGCCGAAGGTGTACAGAACCCGATGCTCCGTTTGCTCGTTGTAATGGAAGTACCATTTTTGGGTGGTTGGCAGAGAGCAACGAGTTCTCTCACATCATAATATCCTGCGATACGACCCGTTTTGAAACAATAAAATAGCCGGAAATGTCCGGAAAATGCCGAAGGTGTACAGAACCCGTTGCTCCGTATGCTCGTTGTAATGGAAGGACCATTTTTGTGGGATTGGCAGCGTGCAGCGAGTTCTCACACATCATAATATCCTGCGATACGACCCGTTTTTAATCACATAAAATGCCGGAAATGTTCGGAAAAGGCCGAAGGTGTACAGAACCTGATGCTACGTATACTCGTTGTAAGGGGCGTTCCATTTCTCGGGGATTGGCTGCGCGTAACGAGTTCTCTCACATCATAATATCCTGATATTCGGCCCATTTTCAAGCAATTAAAAAGCCGGAAATGTCCGGAAAAGGCCGAAGGTGTACAGAACCCGTTGCTCCGTATGCTCGTTGTAATGGGCGTACCATTTTTCGGGGATTTCCAGCGTGCAGCCAGTTCTCACGCCTCATAATATCCTGCGATACGATCCATTTTGAATCTATTAAAAAGCCGAAACTGGCCGGAAATGGCCGAATATGTACAAGACAGGATTCTGCGCATGCTCGTTGTAATGGAAGTACCATTCTTCGGGGAGTGGCAGCGCGCAACGAGTTCTCTCACATCGTAATATCCTGCTATACGGCCCGTTTTTAATCACATAAAATGCCGGAGATGTCCGGAAAAGGCAGAAGGTGTACAGAACCCGATACTCCGTTTGCTCGTTGTAATGGAAGTACCATTTTTCGGGGATGGGCAGCGTGCAGCGTGTTCTCACACATCATAATAACCTGCGATACGACCCATTTTGAAACAATTAAAAAGACGAAACTGGCCGGGAAAGGCCGAATATGTACAAGACAGGATTCTCCGCATGCTCGTTGTAATGGAAGTACCATTCTTCGGGGATTTGCAGCGCGCAACGAGTTCCCTCACATCATAATATCCTGCTATACGGCCCGTTTTTAATCACATAAAATGCCGGAGATGTCCGGAAAAGGCCGAAGGTGTACTGAACCCGTTGCTCCGTATGCTCGTTGTAATGGGCGTACCATTTTTCGGGGATGGGCAGCGTGCAGCGTGTTCTCACACATCATAATATCCTGCGATACGACCCATTTTGAAACAATTAAATAGCCGGAAATATCCGGAAAAGGCCGAAGGTGTACAGAACCCGATGCTCCGTATGCTCGTTGTAAGGGAAGGACCATTTTTGGGGGATCGGCAACGCTCAACGCGTTTTTACACATCATAATATCCTGCTATTCGGCCCGTTTTTGATCACTTAAAATGCCGGAAATGTCCGGAAAAGGCCGAAGGTGTACAGAACCTGATGCTCCGTATGCTCGTTGTAAGGGGCGTACCATTTCTCGGGGATTGGCAGCGCGTAACGTGTTCTCTCACATCATAATATCCTGATAAACGGCACATTTTGAAACAATGAAAAAGCCGGAAATGTCCGGAAAAGGCCGAAGGTGTACAGAACCCGTTGCTCCGTATGCTCGTTGTAGTGGGCGTACCATTTTTCGGGGATTGGCAGCGTGCAGCGAGTTCTCACACCTCATAATATCCTGCGATACGACCCTTTTTGAAGCAATTAAAAAGCCGGAAATGTCCGGAAAATGCCGAAGGTGTACAGAACCCGTTGCTCCGTATGCTCGTTGTAATGGGCGAACCATTTTTCGGGGATTTCCAGCGTGCAGCCAGTTCTCACGCCTCATAATATCCTGCGATACGACCCATTTTGAAACAATTAAAAAGCCGGAAATGTCCGGAAAATGCCAAAGGTGTACAGAACCCGTTGCTCCGTATGCTCGTTGTAATGGGCGTACCATTTTTCGGGGATTGGCAGCGTGCAGCGAGTTCTCACACCTCATAATATACTGCGATACGACCCATTTTGAAACTATTAAAAAGCCGAAACTGGCCGGAAAAGGCCGAATATGTACAAGACAGGATTCTCCGCATGCTCGTTGTAATGGATGCACCATTCTTCGGGGATTGGCAGCGCGCAACGAGTTCTCTCACATCATAATATCCTGCGATACGACCCATTTTGAAACAATTAAAAAGCCGGAAATGTCCGGAAAATGCCGAAGGTGTACAGAACGCGTTGCTCCGTATGTTCGTTGTAATGGAAGGACCATATTTGGGGGATTGGCAGCGTGCAGCGAGTTCTCACACATCATAATATCCTGCGTTACGACCCGTTTTTAATCACATAAAATGCCGGAAATGTCCGGAAAAGGCCGAAGATGTACAGAACCCGATGCTCCGTTTGCTCGTTGTAATGGAAGTACCATTTTTGGGGGGTTGGCAGAGAGCAACTGGCTCTTACACATCATAATAATCTGATATACGGCCCATTTTGAAACAATTAAAAAGCCGGAAATGTCCGGAAAAGGCCGAAGGTGTACAGAACCCGTTGCTCCGTATGCTCGTTGTAATGGGCGTACCATTTTTCGGGGATTGGAAGCGTGCAGCGAGATCTCACACATCATAAAATTGTGCGATACGACCCTTTTTGAAACAATTAAAAAGCCGGAAATATCCGGAAAAGGCCGAAGGTGTACAGAACCCGATGCACCGTATGCTCGTTGTAAGGGAAGGACCATTTTTGGGGGATCGGCAACGCTCAAGGCGTTTTTACACATCATAATATCCTGCTATTCGGCCCGTTTTTGATCACTTAAAATGCCGGAAATGTCCGGAAAAGGCCGAAGGTGTACAGAACCTGATGCTCCGTATGCTCGTTGTAGTGGGCGTACCATTTTTCGGGGATTGGCAGCGTGCAGCGAGATCTCACACATCATAATATCCTGCGATACGACCCTTTTTGAAACAATTAAAAAGCCTGAAATATCCGGAAAAGGCCGAAGGTGTACAGAACCCGTTGCTCCGTATGCTCGTTGTAATGGAAGGACCATTTTTGGGGGATTGGCAACGCTCAACGCGTTTTTACACATCATAATATCCTGCTATTCGGCCCATTTTTGATCACTTAAAATGCCGGAAATGTCCGGAAAAGGCCGAAGGTGTACAGAACCTGATGCTCCGTATGCTCGTTGTAACAGGCGTACCATTTCTCGGGGATTGGCAGCGCGTAACGAGTTCTCTCACATCATAATATCCTGCGATACGACCCATTTTGAAACAATTAAAAAGCCGGAAATGTCCGGAACATGCCAAAGGTGTACAGTACCCGTTGCTCCGTATGCTCGTTGTAATGGGCGTACCATTTTTCGGGGATTGGCAGCGTGCAGCGAGTTCTCACACCTCATAATATCCTGCGATACGACCCATTTTGAAACTATTAAAAAGCCGAAACTGGCCGGAAAAGGCCGAATATGTACAAGACAGGATTCTCCGCATGCTCGTTGTAATGGATGTACCATTCTTCGGGGATTGGCAGCGCGCAACGAGTTCTCTCACATCATAATATCCCGCGATACGACCCATTTTGAAACAATTAAAAAGCCGAAACTGGCCGGAAAAGGCCGAATATGTACTAGACAGGATTCTCCGCATGCTCGTTGTAATGGATGTACCATTCTTCGGGGATTGGCAGCGCGCAACGAGTTCTCTCACATCATAATATCCTGCGATACGACCCATTTTGAAACAATTAAATAGCCGGAAATGTCCGGAAAATGCCGAACGTGTACAGAACCCTTTGCTCCGTATGCTCGTTGTAATGGAAAGACCATTTTTGGGGGATTGGCAGCGTGCAGCGAGTTCTCACACATCATAATATCCTGCGATACGACCCGTTTTTAATCACATAAAATGCCGGAAATGTCCGGAAAAGGCCGAAGGTGTACAGAACCTGATGCTACGTATACTCGTTGTAAGGGGCGTACCATTTCTCGGGGATTGGCAGCGCGTAACGAGTTCTCTCACATCATAATATCATGATATACGGCCCATTTTGAAACAATTAAAAAGCCGGAAATGTCCGGAAAAGGCCGAAGGTGTACAGAACCCGTTGCTCCGTATGCTCGTTGTAGTGGGCGTACCATTTTTCGGGGATTGGCAGCGTGCAGCGAGTTCTCACACCTCATAATATTCTGCGAAACGACTCATTCTGAAACTATTAAAAAGCCGAAACTTGCCGGAAAAGGCCGAATATGTACAAGACAGGATTCTCCGCATGCTCGTTGTAATGGAAGTACCATTCTTCGGGGATTGGCAGCGCGCAACGAGTTCTCTCACATCATAATATCCTGATATACGGCCCATTTTGAAACAATTAGAAAGGCGGAAATGTCCGGAAAAGGCCGAAGGTGTACAGAACCCGTTGCTCCCTTTGCTTGTTGTAACGGAAGTACCATTTTTGGGGGGTTGGCAGAGAGCAACTGGTTCCTACACATCATAGTATCCTGATATACGGCCAATTTTGAAACAATTAAAAAGCCGGAAATGTCCGGAAAAGGCGGAAGGTGTACAGAACCCGTTGCTCCGTATGCTCGTTGTAATGGGCGTACCATTTTTCGGGGATTGGCAGCGTGCAGCGAGATCTCACACATCATAATATCCTGCGATACGACCCTTTTTGAAACAATTATAAAGCCGGAAAAATCCGGAAAAGGCCGAAGGTGTACAAAACCCGTTGCTCCGTATGCTCGTTGTAATGGAAGGACCATTTTTGGGGGATTGGCAACGCTCAACGCGTTTTTACACATCATAATATCCTGCTATTCGGCCCATTTTTGATCACTTAAAATGCCGGAAATGTCCGGAAAATGCCAAAGGTGTACAGAACCCGTTGCTCCGTATGCTCGTTGTAATGGGCGTACCATTCTTCGGGGATTGGCAGCGCGCAACGAGTTCTCTCACAACATAATATCCTGCGATACGACCCATTTTGAAACAATTAAAAAGCCGGAAATGTCCGGAAAATGCCAAAGGTGTACAGAACCCGTTGCTCCGTATGCTCGTTGTAATGGGCGTACCATTTTTCGGGGATTGGCAGCGTGTAGCGAGTTCTCACACCTCATAATATCCTGCGATACGACCCATTTTGAAACTATTAAAAAGCCGAAACTGGCCGGAAAAGGCTGAATATGTACAAGACAGGATTCTCCGCATGCTCGTTGAAATGGATGTACCATTCTTCGGGGATTGGCAGCGCGCAACGAGTTCTCTCACATCATAATATCCCGCGATACGACTCATTTTGAAACAATTAAAAAGCCGGAAATGTCCGGAAAATGCCGAAGGTGTACAGAACCCGTTGCTCCGTATGCTCGTTGTAATGGAAGGACCATTATTGGGGGATTGGCAGCGTGCAGCGAGTTCTCACACATCATACTATCCTGCGATACGACAAATTTTGAAACAATTTAAAAGACGAAACTGGCCGGAAAAGGCCGAATATGTACAAGACAGGATACTCCGCATGCTCGTTTTATTGGAAGTACCATTCTTCGGGGATTGGCAGCGCGCACCGAGTTCCCTCACATCATAATATCCTGCTATACGGCCCGTTTTTAATCACATAAAATGCCGGAGATGTCCGGAAAAGGCCGAAGGTGTACAGAACCCGATGCTCCGTTTGCTCGTTGTAATGGAAGTACCATTTTTGGGGGGTTGACACAGAGCAACTGGTTCTTACACATCATAATATCCTGATATACGGCCCATTTTGAAACAATTAAAAAGCCGGAAATGTCCGGAAAAGGCCGAAGGTGTACAGAACCCGTTGCTCCGTATGCTCGTTGTAATGGGCGTACCATTTTTCGGGGATTGGAAGCGTGCAGCGAGATCTCACACATCATAATATCGTGCGATACGACCCTTTTTGAAACAATTAAAAAGCCGGAAATATCCGGAAAAGGCCGAAGGTGTACAGAACCCGTTGCTCCGTATGCTCGTTGTAATGGAAGGACCATTTTTGGGGGATTGGCAACGCTCAACGCGTTTTTACACATCATAATATCCTGCTATTCGGCCCATTTTTGATCACTTAAAATGCCGGAAATGTCCGGAAAATGCCAAAGGTGTACAGAACCCGTTGCTCCGTATGCTCGTTGTAATGGGCGTACCATTCTTCGGGGATTGGCAGCGCGCAACGAGTTCTCTCACAACATAATATCCTGCGATACGACCCATTTTGAAACAATTAAAAAGCCGGAAATGTCCGGAAAATGCCAAAGGTGTACAGAACCCGTTGCTCCGTATGCTCGTTGTAATGGGCGTACCATTTTTCGGGGATTGGCAGCGTACAGCGAGTTCTCACACCTCATAATATCCTGCGATACGACCCATTTTGAAACTATTAAAAAGCCGAAACTGGCCGGAAAAGGCTGAATATGTACAAGACAGGATTCTCCGCATGCTCGTTGAAATGGATGTACCATTCTTCGGGGATTGGCAGCGCGCAACGAGTTCTCTCACATCATAATATCCCGCGATACGACTCATATTGAAACAATTAAAAAGCCGGAAATGTCCGGAAAATGCCGAAGGTGTACAGAACCCGTTGCTCCGTATGCTCGTTGTAATGGAAGGACCATTATTGGGGGATTGGCAGCGTGCAGCGAGTTCTCACACATCATACTATCCTGCGATACGACAAATTTTGAAACAATTTAAAAGACGAAACTGGCCGGAAAAGGCCGAATATGTACAAGACAGGATACTCCGCATGCTCGTTTTATTGGAAGTACCATTCTTCGGGGATTGGCAGCGCGCACCGAGTTCCCTCACATCATAATATCCTGCTATACGGCCCGTTTTTAATCACATAAAATGCCGGAGATGTCCGGAAAAGGCCGAAGGTGTACAGAACCCGATGCTCCGTTTGCTCGTTGTAATGGAAGTACCATTTTTGGGGGGTTGACAGAGAGCAACTGGTTCTTACACATCATAATATCCTGATATACGGCCCATTTTGAAACAATTAAAAAGCCGGAAATGTCCGGAAAAGGCCGAAGGTGTACAGAACCCGTTGCTCCGTATGCTCGTTGTAATGGGCGTAACATTTTTCGGGGATTGGAAGCGTGCAGCGAGATCTCACACATCATAATATCGTGCGATACGACCCTTTTTGAAACAATTAAAAAGCCGGAAATATCCGGAAAAGGCCGAAGGTGTACAGAACCCGTTGCTCCGTATGCTCGTTGTAATGGAAGGACCATTTTTGGGGGATTGGCAACGCTCAACGCGTTTTTACACATCATAATATCCTGCTATTCGGCCCATTTTTGATCACTTAAAATGCCGGAAATGTCCGGAAAAGGCCGAAGGTGTATAGAACCTGATGCTCCGTATGCTCGTTGTAAGGGGCGTACCATTTCTCGGGGATTGGCAGCGCGTAACGAGTTCTCTCACATCATAATATCCTGAAATACGGCCCATTTTGAAACAACTAAAAAGCCGGAAGGTCCGGAAAAGGCCGAAGGTGTACAGAACCTGATGCTCCGTATGCTCGTTGTAATGGAAGTACCATTCTTCGGGGATTGGCAGCGCGCAACGAGTTCTCTCACATCATAATATCCTGCGATACGACCCATTTTGAAACAATTAAAAAGCCGGAAATGTCCGGAAAATGCCAAAGGTGTACAGAACCCGTTGCTCCGTATGCTCGTTGTAATGTAAGGACCATTTTTGGGGGATTGGCAGCGTGCAGCGAGTGCTCACACATCATAATATCCTGCGATACGACCCGTTTTTAATCACATAAAATGCCGGAGATGTCCGGAAAAGGCCGAAGGTGTACAGAACCCAATGCTCCGTTTGCTCGTTGTAATGGAAGTACCATTTTTGGGGGGTTGGCAGAGAGCAACTGGTTCCTACACATCATAATATCCTGATCTACGGCCCGTTTTTGATCACTTAAAATGCCGGAAATGTCCGGAAAAGGCCGAAGGTGTACAGAACCTGATGCTCCATATGCTCGTTGTAAGGGGCGTACCACTTCTCGGGGATTGGCAGCGCGTAACGAGTTCTCTCATATCATGATATCCTGAAATGCGGCCCATTTTGAAACAATTAAAAAGCCGGAAATGTTCGGAAAAGGCCGAAGGTGTACAGAACCTGATGCTCCGTATGCTCGTTGTAAGGGGCGTACCATTTCTCGAGGATTGGCAGCGCGTAACGAATTCTCTCACATCATAATATCCTGATATACGGCCCATTTTGAAACAATTAAAAAGCCGGAAATGTCCGGAAAAGGCCGAAGGTGTACAGAACCCGTTGCTCCGTATGCTCGTTGTAATGGGCGTACCATTTTTCGGGGATTGGAAGCGTGCAGCGAGATCTCACACATCATAATATCGTGCGATACGACCCTTTTTGAAACAATTAAAAAGCCGGAAATATCCGGAAAAGGCCGAAGGTGTACAGAACCCGTTGCTCCGTATGCTCGTTGTAATGGAAGGACCATTTTTGGGGGATTGGCAACGCTCAACGCGTTTTTACACATCATAATATCCTGCTATTCGGCCCATTTTTGATCACTTAAAATGCCGGAAATGTCCGGAAAATGCCAAAGGTGTACAGAACCCGTTGCTCCGTATGCTCGTTGTAATGGGCGTACCATTCTTCGGGGATTGGCAGCGCGCAACGAGTTCTCACACCTCATAATATCCTGCGATACGACCCACTTTGAAACTATTAAAAAGCCGAAACTGGCCGGAAAAGGCTGAATATGTACAAGACAGGATTCTCCGCATGCTCGTTGAAATGGATGTACCATTCTTCGGGGATTGGCAGCGCGCAACGAGTTCTCTCACATCATAACATCCCGCGATACGACTCATTTTGAAACAATTAAAAAGCCGGAAATGTCCGGAAAATGCCGAAGGTGTACAGAACCCGTTGCTCCGTATGCTCGTTGTAATGGAAGGACCATTATTGGGGGATTGGCAGCGTGCAGCGAGTTCTCACACATCATACTATCCTGCGATACGACAAATTTTGAAACAATTTAAAAGACGAAACTGGCCGGAAATGGCCGAATATGTACAAGACAGGATACTCCGCATGCTCGTTTTATTGGAAGTACCATTCTTCGGGGATTGGCAGCGCGCACCGAGTTCCCTCACATCATAATATCCTGCTATACGGCCCGTTTTTAATCACATAAAATGCCGGAGATGTCCGGAAAAGGCCGAAGGTGTACAGAACCCGATGCTCCGTTTGCTCGTTGTAATGGAAGTACCATTTTTGGGGGATTGACAGAGAGCAACTGGTTCTTACACATCATAATATCCTGATATACGGCCCATTTTGAAACAATTAAAAAGCCGGAAATGTCCGGAAAAGGCCGAAGGTGTACAGAACCCGTTGCTCCGTATGCTCGTTGTAATGGAAGGACCATTTTTGGGGGATTGGCAACGCTCAACGCGTTTTTACACATCATAATATCCTGCTATTCGGCCCATTTTTGATCACTTAAAATGCCGGAAATGTCCGGAAAAGGCCGAAGGTGTATAGAACCTGATGCTCCGTATGCTCGTTGTAAGGGGCGTACCATTTCTCGGGGATTGGCAGCGCGTAACGAGTTCTCTCACATCATAATATCCTGAAATACGGCCCATTTTGAAACAACTAAAAAGCCGGAAATGTCCGGAAAAGGCCGAAGGTGTACAGAACCTGATGCTCCGTATGCTCGTTGTAATGGAAGTACCATTCTTCGGGGATTGGCAGCGCGCAACGAGTTCTCTCACATCATAATATCCTGTGATACGACCCATTTTGAAACAATTAAAAAGCCGGAAATGTCCGGAAAATGCCAAAGGTGTACAGAACCCGTTCCTCCGTATGCTCGTTGTAATGGGCGTACCATTTTTCGGGGATTGGCAGCGTGCAGCGAGTTCTCACACCTCATAATATCCTGCGATACGACCCATTTTGAAACTATTAAAAAGCCGAAACTGGCCGGAAAAGGCCGAATATGTACAAGACAGGATTCTCCGCATGCTCGTTGTAATGGATGTACCATTCTTCGGGGATTGGCAGCGCGCAACGAGTTCTCTCACATCATAATATCCCGCGATACGACCCGTTTTTAATCACATAAAATGCCGGAAATGTCCGGAAAAGGCCGAAGGTGTACAGAACCCGTTGCTCCGTATGCTCGTTGTAATGGGCGTACCATTTTTCGGGGATTGGCAGCGTGCAGCGAGATCTCACACATCATAGTATCCTGCGATACGACCCTTTTTGAAACAATTAAAAAGCGGGTAATATCCGGAAAAGGCTGAAGGTGTACAGAACCCGTTGCTCCGTATGCTCGTTGTAATGTAAGGACCATTTTTGGGGGATTGGCAGCGTACAGCGAGTGCTCACACATCATAATATCCTGCGATACGACCCGTTTTTAATCACATAAAATGCCGGAGATGTCCGGAAAATGCCGAAGGTGTACAGAACCCAATGCTCCGTTTGCTCGTTGTAATGGAAGTACCATTTTTGGGGGGTTGGCAGAGAGCAACTGGTTCTTACACATCATAATATCCTGATCTACGGCCCGTTTTTGATCACTTAAAATGCCGGAAATGTCCGGAAAAGGCCGAAGGTGTACAGAACCTGATGCTCCATATGCTCGTTGTAAGGGGCGTACCATTTCTCGGGGATTGGCAGCGCGTAACGAGTTCTCTCACATCATGATATCCTGAAATGCGGCCCATTTTGAAACAATTAAAAAGCCGGAAATGTTCGGAAAAGGCCGAAGGTGTACAGAACCTGATGCTCCGTATGCTCGTTGTAAGGGGCGTACCATTTCTCGAGGATTGGCAGCGCGTAACGAATTCTCTCACATCATAATATCCTGATATACGGCCCATTTTGAAACAATTAAAAAGCCGGAAATGTCCGGAAAAGGCCGAAGGTGTACAGAACCCGTTGCTCCGTATGCTCGTTGTAATGGGCGTACCATTTTTCGGGGATTGGAAGCGTGCAGCGAGATCTCACACATCATAATATCGTGCGATACGACCCTTTTTGAAACAATTAAAAAGCCGGAAATATCCGGAAAAGGCCGAAGGTGTACAGAACCCGTTGCTCCGTATGCTCGTTGTAATGGAAGTACCATTTTTGCGGGGTTGGCAGAGAGCAACTGGCTCTTACATATCATAATAATCAGATATACGGCCCATTTTGAAACAATTAAAAAGCCGGAAATGTCCGGAAAAGGCCGAAGGTGTATAGAACCCGTTGCTCCGTATGCTCGTTGTAATGGGCGTACCATTTTTCGGGGATTGGCAGCGTGCAGCGAGATCTCACACATCATAGTATCCTGCGATACGACACTTTTTGAAACAATTAAAAAGCGGGTAATATCCGGAAAAGGCTGAAGGTGTACGGAACCTGATGCTCCGTATGCTCGTTGTAATGGAAGTACCATTTTTGGGGGGTTGGCAGAGAGCAACTGGTTCTTACACATCATAATATCCTGATCTACGGCCCGTTTTTGATCACTTAAAATGCCGGAAATGTCCGGAAAAGGCCGAAGGTGTACAGAACCCGTTGCTCCGTATGCTCGTTGTAATGGAAGGACCATTTTTGGGTGATTGGCAACGCTCAACGCGTTTTTACACATCATAATATCCTGCTATTCGGCCCATTTTTGATCACTTAAAATGCCGGAAATGTCCGGAAAAGGCCGAAGGTGTACAGAACCTGATGCTCCGTATGCTCGTAGTAAGGGGCGTACCATTTCTCGGGGATTGGCAGCGCGTAACGAGTTCTCTCACATCATAATATCCTGAAATACGGCCCATTTTGAAACAACTAAAAAGCCGGAAATGTCCGGAAAAGGCCGAAGGTGTACGGAACCTGATGCTCCGTATGCTCGTTGTAATGGAAGTACCATTCTTCGGGGGTTGGCAGCGCGCAACGAGTTCTCTCACATCATAATATCCTGCGATACGACCCATTTTGAAACAATTAAAAAGCCGGAAATGTCCGGAAGATGCCAAATGTGTACAGAACCCGTTCCTCCGTATGCTCGTTGTAATGGGCGTACCATTTTTCGGGGATTGGCAGCGTGCAGCGAGTTCTCACACCTCATAATATCCTGCGATACGACCCATTTTGAAACTATTAAAAAGCCGAAACTGGCCAGAAAAGGCCGAATATGTACAAGACAGGATTCTCCGCATGCTCGTTGAAATGGATGTACCATTCTTCGGGGATTGGCAGCGCGCAACGAGTTCTCTCACATCATAATATCCTGAAATACGGCCCATTTTGAAACAACTAAAAAGCCGGAAATGTCCGGAAAAGGCCGAAGGTGTACAGAACCCGTTGCTCCGTATGCTCGTTGTAATGGAAGGACCATTTTTGGGGGATTGGCAGCGCGCATCGAGTTCTCTCACATCATAATATCCCGCGATACGACCCATTTTAAAACAATTAAAAAGCCGGAGATGTCCGGAAAAGGCCGAAGGTGTACAGAACCCGATGCTCCGTTTGCTCGTTGTAATGGAAGTACCATTTTTGGGGGGTTGGCAGAGAGCAACTGGTTCTTACACATCATAATATCCTGATATACGGCCCATTTTGAAACAATTAAAAAGCCGGAAATGTCCGGAAAAGGCCGAAGGTGTACAGAACCCGTTGCTCCGTATGCTCGTTGTAATGGGCGTACCATTTTTCGGGGATTGGAAGCGTGCAGCGAGATCTCACACATCATAATATCGTGCGATACGACCCTTTTTGAAACAATTAAAAAGCCGGAAATATCCGGAAAAGGCCGAAGGTGTACAGAACCCGTTGCTCCGTATGCTCGTTGTAATGGAAGGACCATTTTTGGGGGATTGGCAGCGCGCAACGAGTTCTCTCACATCATAATATCCCGCGATACGACCCATTTTAAAACAATTAAAAAGCCGGAGATGTCCGGAAAAGGCCGAAGGTGTACAGAACCCGATGCTCCGTTTGCTCGTTGTAATGGAAGTACCATTTTTGGGGGGTTGGCAGAGAGCAACTGGTTCTTACACATCATAATATCCTGCTATTCGGCCCATTTTTGATCACTTAAAATGCCGGAAATGTCCGGAAAAGGCCGAAGGTGTACAGAACCTGATGCTCCGTATGCTCGTTGTAAGGGGCGTACCATTTCTCGGGGATTGGCAGCGCGTAACGAGTTCTCTCACATCATAATATCCGGAAATACGGCCCATTTTGAAACTATTAAAAAGCCGGAAATGTCCGGAAAAGGCCGAAGGTGTACAGAACCCGTTGCACCGTATGCTCGTTGTAGTGGGCGTACCATTTTTCGGGGATTGGCAGCATGCAGCGAGTTCTCACACCTCATAATATCCTGCGATACGACCCATTTTGAAACAACTAAAAAGACTAAGCTGGCCGGAAAAGGCCGAATATGTACAAGACAGGATTCTCCGCATGCTCGTTGTATTGGAAGTACCATTCTTCGGGGATTGGCAGCGCGCACCGAGTTCCCTCACATCATAATATCCCACGATACGACCCATTTTGAAACAATTAAAAAGCCGGAAATCTTCGGAAAATGCCGAAGGTGTACAGAACCCGTTGCTCCGTATGCTCGTTGTAATGGAAGGACCATTTTTGGGGGATTGGCAGCGTGCAGCGAGTTCTCACACATCATAATATCCTGCGAAACGACTCATTTTGAAACTATTAAAAAGGGCGTACCATTTCTCGGGGATTGGCAGCGCGTAACGAGTTCTCTCACATCATAATATCATGATATACGGCCCATTTTGAAACAATTAAAAAGCCGGAAATGTCCGGAATGATGTAATGTTGTAATGTTGTAAATGTTGTAATGGAAGTACCATTCTTCGGGGATTGGCAGCGTGCAGCGAGTTCTCACACCTCATAATATTCTGCGAAACGACCCATTTTGAAACTATTAAAAAGCCGAAACTGGCCGGAAAAGGCCGAATATGTACAAGACAGGATTCTCCGCATGCTCGTTGTAATGGATGTACCATTCTTCGGGGATTGGCAGCGCGCAACGAGTTCTCTCACATCATAATATCCCGCGATACGACCCGTTTTTAATCACATAAAATGCCGGAAATGTCCGGAAAAGGCCGAAGGTGTACAGAACCCGTTGCTCCGTATGCTCGTTGTAATGGGCGTACCATTTTTCGGGGATTGGCAGCGTGCAGCGAGATCTCACACATCATAGTATCCTGCGATACGACCCTTTTTGAAACAATTAAAAAGCGGGTAATATCCGGAAAAGGCTGAAGGTGTACAGAACCCGTTGCTCCGTATGCTCGTTGTAATGTAAGGACCATTTTTGGGGGATTGGCAGCGTACAGCGAGTGCTCACACATCATAATATCCTGCGATACGACCCGTTTTTAATCACATAAAATGCCGGAGATGTCCGGAAAATGCCGAAGGTGTACAGAACCCAATGCTCCGTTTGCTCGTTGTAATGGAAGTACCATTTTTGGGGGGTTGGCAGAGAGCAACTGGTTCTTACACATCATAATATCCTGATCTACGGCCCGTTTTTGATCACTTAAAATGCCGGAAATGTCCGGAAAAGGCCGAAGGTGTACAGAACCTGATGCTCCATATGCTCGTTGTAAGGGGCGTACCATTTCTCGGGGATTGGCAGCGCGTAACGAGTTCTCTCACATCATGATATCCTGAAATGCGGCCCATTTTGAAACAATTAAAAAGCCGGAAATGTTCGGAAAAGGCCGAAGGTGTACAGAACCTGATGCTCCGTATGCTCGTTGTAAGGGGCGTACCATTTCTCGAGGATTGGCAGCGCGTAACGAATTCTCTCACATCATAATATCCTGATATACGGCCCATTTTGAAACAATTAAAAAGCCGGAAATGTCCGGAAAAGGCCGAAGGTGTACAGAACCCGTTGCTCCGTATGCTCGTTGTAATGGGCGTACCATTTTTCGGGGATTGGAAGCGTGCAGCGAGATCTCACACATCATAATATCGTGCGATACGACCCTTTTTGAAACAATTAAAAAGCCGGAAATATCCGGAAAAGGCCGAAGGTGTACAGAACCCGTTGCTCCGTATGCTCGTTGTAATGGAAGTACCATTTTTGGGGGGTTGGCAGAGAGCAACTGGCTCTTACATATCATAATAATCAGATATACGGCCCATTTTGAAACAATTAAAAAGCCGGAAATGTCCGGAAAAGGCCGAAGGTGTATAGAACCCGTTGCTCCGTATGCTCGTTGTAATGGGCGTACCATTTTTCGGGGATTGGCAGCGTGCAGCGAGATCTCACACATCATAGTATCCTGCGATACGACCCATTTTGAAACAATTAAAAAGCCGGAAATGTCCGGAAGATGCCAAATGTGTACAGAACCCGTTCCTCCGTATGCTCGTTGTAATGGGCGTACCATTTTTCGGGGATTGGCAGCGTGCAGCGAGTTCTCACACCTCATAATATCCTGCGATACGACCCATTTTGAAACTATTAAAAAGCCGAAACTGGCCAGAAAAGGCCGAATATGTACAAGACAGGATTCTCCGCATGCTCGTTGAAATGGATGTACCATTCTTCGGGGATTGGCAGCGCGCAACGAGTTCTCTCACATCATAATATCCTGAAATACGGCCCATTTTGAAACAACTAAAAAGCCGGAAATGTCCGGAAAAGGCCGAAGGTGTACGGAACCTGATGCTCCGTATGCTCGTTGTAATGGAAGTACCATTCTTCGGGGGTTGGCAGCGCGCAACGAGTTCTCTCACATCATAATATCCTGCGATACGACCCATTTTGAAACAATTAAAAAGCCGGAAATGTCCGGAAGATGCCAAATGTGTACAGAACCCGTTCCTCCGTATGCTCGTTGTAATGGGCGTACCATTTTTCGGGGATTGGCAGCGTGCAGCGAGTTCTCACACCTCATAATATCCTGCGATACGACCCATTTTGAAACTATTAAAAAGCCGAAACTGGCCAGAAAAGGCCGAATATGTACAAGACAGGATTCTCCGCATGCTCGTTGAAATGGATGTACCATTCTTCGGGGATTGGCAGCGCGCAACGAGTTCTCTCACATCATAATATCCTGAAATACGGCCCATTTTGAAACAACTAAAAAGCCGGAAATGTCCGGAAAAGGCCGAAGGTGTACAGAACCCGTTGCTCCGTATGCTCGTTGTAATGGAAGGACCATTTTTGGGGGATTGGCAGCGCGCATCGAGTTCTCTCACATCATAATATCCCGCGATACGACCCATTTTAAAACAATTAAAAAGCCGGAGATGTCCGGAAAAGGCCGAAGGTGTACAGAACCCGATGCTCCGTTTGCTCGTTGTAATGGAAGTACCATTTTTGGGGGGTTGGCAGAGAGCAACTGGTTCTTACACATCATAATATCCTGATATACGGCCCATTTTGAAACAATTAAAAAGCCGGAAATGTCCGGAAAAGGCCGAAGGTGTACAGAACCCGTTGCTCCGTATGCTCGTTGTAATGGGCGTACCATTTTTCGGGGATTGGAAGCGTGCAGCGAGATCTCACACATCATAATATCGTGCGATACGACCCTTTTTGAAACAATTAAAAAGCCGGAAATATCCGGAAAAGGCCGAAGGTGTACAGAACCCGTTGCTCCGTATGCTCGTTGTAATGGAAGGACCATTTTTGGGGGATTGGCAGCGCGCAACGAGTTCTCTCACATCATAATATCCCGCGATACGACCCATTTTAAAACAATTAAAAAGCCGGAGATGTCCGGAAAAGGCCGAAGGTGTACAGAACCCGATGCTCCGTTTGCTCGTTGTAATGGAAGTACCATTTTTGGGGGGTTGGCAGAGAGCAACTGGTTCTTACACATCATAATATCCTGCTATTCGGCCCATTTTTGATCACTTAAAATGCCGGAAATGTCCGGAAAAGGCCGAAGGTGTACAGAACCTGATGCTCCGTATGCTCGTTGTAAGGGGCGTACCATTTCTCGGGGATTGGCAGCGCGTAACGAGTTCTCTCACATCATAATATCCGGAAATACGGCCCATTTTGAAACTATTAAAAAGCCGGAAATGTCCGGAAAAGGCCGAAGGTGTACAGAACCCGTTGCACCGTATGCTCGTTGTAGTGGGCGTACCATTTTTCGGGGATTGGCAGCATGCAGCGAGTTCTCACACCTCATAATATCCTGCGATACGACCCATTTTGAAACAACTAAAAAGACTAAGCTGGCCGGAAAAGGCCGAATATGTACAAGACAGGATTCTCCGCATGCTCGTTGTATTGGAAGTACCATTCTTCGGGGATTGGCAGCGCGCACCGAGTTCCCTCACATCATAATATCCCACGATACGACCCATTTTGAAACTATTAAAAAGCCGGAAATCTTCGGAAAATGCCGAAGGTGTACAGAACCCGTTGCTCCGTATGCTCGTTGTAATGGAAGGACCATTTTTGGGGGATTGGCAGCGTGCAGCGAGTTCTCACACATCATAATATCCTGCGAAACGACTCATTTTGAAACTATTAAAAAGGGCGTACCATTTCTCGGGGATTGGCAGCGCGTAACGAGTTCTCTCACATCATAATATCATGATATACGGCCCATTTTGAAACAATTAAAAAGCCGGAAATGTCCGGAATGTTGTAATGTTGTAATGTTGTAAATGTTGTAATGGAAGTACCATTCTTCGGGGATTGGCAGCGTGCAGCGAGTTCTCACACCTCATAATATTCTGCGAAACGACTCATTCTGAAACTATTAAAAAGCCGAAACTTGCCGGAAAAGGCCGAATATGTACAAGACAGGATTCTCGTCATGCTCGTTGTAATGGAAGTACCATTCTTCGGGGATTGGCAGCGCGCAACGAGTTCTCTCACATCATAATATCCTGATATACGGCCCATTTTGAAACAATTAGAAAGGCGGAAATGTCCGGAAAAGGCCGAAGGTGTACAGAACCCGTTGCTCCCTTTGCTTGTTGTAACGGAAGTACCATTTTTGGGGGGTTGGCAGAGAGCAACTGGTTCTTACGCATCATAATATCCTGATATACGGCCCATTTTGAGCAATTAAAAAGCCGGAAATGTACGGAAAAGGCCGAAGGTGTACAGAACCCGTTGCTCCGTATGCTCGTTGTAATGGGCGTACCATTTTTCGGGGATTTTCAGCGTGCAGCCAGTTCTCACACCTCATAATATCCTGCGATACGACCCATTTTGAAACTATTAAAAAGCCGAAACTGGCAGGAAATGGCCGAATATGTACAAGACAGGATTCTCCGCATGCTCGTTGTAATGGAAGTACCATTCTTCGGGGATTGGCAGAGCGCAACGAGTTCTCTCACATTATAATATCCTGCTATACGGCCCGTTTTTAATCACATGAAATGCCTGAGATGTCCGGAAAAGGCCGAAGGTGTACAGAACCCGTTGCTCCGTATGCTCGTTGTAATGGAAGGACCATTTTTGGGGGATCGGCAACGCTCAACGCGTTTTTACATATCATAATATACTGGTGTACAGAACCCGTTGCTCCGTATGCTCGTTGTAATGTGCGTACAATTTTTCGGGGATTGGCAGCGTGCAGCGAGATCTCACACATCATAATATCCTGCGATACGACCCTTTTTGAAACAATTAAAAAGCCGGAAATATCCGGAAAAGGCCGAAGGTGTACAGAACCCGTTGCTCCGTATGCTCGTTGTAATGGAAGGGCCATTTTTGGGGGATTGGAAACGCTCAACGCGTTTTTACACATCATAATATCCTGCTATTCGGCCCATTTTGAAACAATTAAAAAGCCGGAAATATCCGGAAAAGGCCGAAGGTGTACAGAACCTGATGCTACGTATACTCGTTGTAAGGGGCGTAAAATTCCTCGGGGATTGGCAGCGCGCAACGAGGTCTCACACATAATAATATCCTGCGATACGACCCTTTTTGAAACAATTAAAAAGCAAGAAATATCCGGAAAAGGCCGAAGGTGTACAGAACCCGTTGCTCCGTATGCTCGTTGTAATGGGCGTACCATTTCTCGGGGATTGGCAGCGCGTAACGAGTTCTGTCACATCATAATATCCTGATATACGGCCCATTTTGAAACAATTAAAAAGCCGGAAATGTCCGGAAAAGGCCGAAGGTGTACAGAACCCGTTGCTCCGTATGCTCGTTGTAGTGGGCGTACCATTTTTCGGGGATTGGCAGCGTGCAGCGAGTTCTCACACCTCATAATATCCTGCGATACGACTCATTTTGAAACTATTAAAAAGCCGAAACTGGCCGGAAAAGGCCGAATATGTACAAGACAGGATTCTCCGCATGCTCATTGTAATTGAAGTACCATTCTTCGGGGATTGGCAGCGCGCAAGGAGTTCTCTCACATCATAATATGCTGATATACGGCCCATTTGAAACAATTAAAAAGCCGGAAATGTCCGGAAAAGGCCGAAGGTGTACAGAACCCGTTGCTCCCTTTGCTTGTTGTAATGGAAGTACCATTTTTGGGGGGTTGGCAGAGAGGAACTGGTTCTTACACATCATAATATCCTGATATACGGCCCATTTTGAAACAACTAAAAAGACGAAACTGGCCGGAAAAGGCCGAATATGTACATGACAGGATTCTCCGCATGCTCGTTGTATTGGAAGTACCATTCTTCGGGGATTGGCAGCGCGCACCGAGTTCCCTCACATCATAATATCCTGCGATACGACCCATTTTGAAACTATTAAAAAGCCGAAACTGGCAGGAAATGGCCGAATATGTACAAGACAGGATTCTCCGCATGCTCGTTGTAATGGAAGTACCATTCTTCGGGGATTGGCAGCGCGCAACGAGTTCTCTCACATTATAATATCCTGCTATACGGCCCGTTTTTAATCACATAAAATGCCGGAGATGTCCGGAAAAGGCCGAAGGTGTACAGAACCCGATGCTCCGTTTGCTCGTTGTAATGGAAGTACCATTTATGGGGGGTTGGCAGAGAGCAACTGGTTCTTACACATCATAATAATCTGATATACGGCCCATTTTGAAACAATGAAAAAGCCGGAAATGTCCGGAAAAGGCCGAAGGTGTACAGAACCCGTTGCTCCGTATGCTCGTTGTAATGGGCGTACCATTTTTCGGGGATTTCCAGCGTGCAGCCAGTTCTCACACCTCATAATATCCTGCGATACGACCCATTTTGAAACTATTAACAAGCCGAAACTGGCCGGAAATGGCCGAATATGTACAAGACAGGATTCTCCGCATGCTCGTTGTAATGGAAGTACCATTCTTCGGGGATTGGCAGCGCGCAACGAGTTCTCTCACATCATAATATCCTGATATACGGCCCATTTTGAAACAATTAAAAAGCCGGAAATGTCCGGAAAAGGCCGAAGGTGTACAGAACCTGATGCTCCGTATGCTCGTTGTAATGGAAGTACCATTCTTCGGGGATTGGCAGCGCGCAACGAGTTCTCTCACATCATAATATCGCGCGATACGACCCATTTTGAAACAATTAAAAAGCCGGAAATGTCCGGAAAATGCCGAAGGTGTACAGAACCCGTTGCTCCGTATGCTCGTTGTAATGTGCGTACAATTTTTCGGGGATTGGCAGCGTGCAGCGAGATCTCACACATCATAATATCCTGCGATACGACCCTTTTTGAAACAATTAAAAAGCCGGAAATATCCGGAAAAGGCCGAAGGAGTACAGAACCCGTTGCTCCGTATGCTCGTTGTAATGGAAGGGCCATTTTTGGGGGATTGGAAACGCTCAACGCGTTTTTACACATCATAATATCCTGCTATTCGGCCCATTTTGAAACAATTAAAAAGCCGGAAATATCCGGAAAAGGCCGAAGGTGTACAGAACCTGATGCTACGTATACTCGTTGTAAGGGGCGTACCATTCCTCGGGGATTGGCAGCGCGCAACGAGGTCTCACACATAATAATATCCTGCGATACGACCCTTTTTGAAACAATTAAAAAGCAAGAAATATCCGGAAAAGGCCGAAGGTGTACAGAACCCGTTGCTCCGTATGCTCGTTGTAATGGGCGAACCATTTTTCGGGGATTGGCTGCGTGCAGCGAGATCTCACACATCATAATATCCTGCGATACGACCCTTTTTGAAACAATTAAAAAGCAAGAAATATCCGGAAAAGGCCGAAGGTGTACAGAACCCGTTGCTCCGTATGCTCGTTGTAATGGGCGAACCATTTTTCGGGGATTGGCTGCGTGCAGCGAGATCTCACACATCATAATATCCTGCGATACGACCCGTTTTTAGTCACATAAAATGCTGGAAATGTCCGGAATAGGCCGAAGGTGTACAGAACCTGATGCTACGTATACTCGTTGTAAGGGGCGTACCATTTCTCGGGGATTGGCAGCGCGTAACGAGTTCTGTCACATCATAATATCCTGATATACGGCCCATTTTGAAACAATTAAAAAGCCGGAAATGTCCGGAAAAGGCCGAAGGTGTACAGAACCCGTTGCTCCGTATGCTCGTTGTAATGTGCGTACAATTTTTCGGGGATTGGCAGCGTGCAGCGAGATCTCACACATCATAATATCCTGCGATACGACCCTTTTTGAAACAATTAAAAAGCCGGAAATATCCGGAAAAGGCCGAAGGTGTACAGAACCCGTTGCTCCGTATGCTCGTTGTAATGGAAGGGCCATTTTTGGGGGATTGGAAACGCTCAACGCGTTTTTACACATCATAATATCCTGCTATTCGGCCCATTTTGAAACAATTAAAAAGCCGGAAATATCCGGAAAAGGCCGAAGGTGTACAGAACCTGATGCTACGTATACTCGTTGTAAGGGGCGTACCATTCCTCGGGGATTGGCAGCGCGCAACGAGGTCTCACACATAATAATATCCTGCGATACGACCCTTTTTGAAACAATTAAAAAGCAAGAAATATCCGGAAAAGGCCGAAGGTGTACAGAACCCGTTGCTCCGTATGCTCGTTGTAATGGGCGAACCATTTTTCGGGGATTGGCTGCGTGCAGCGAGATCTCACACATCATAATATCCTGCGATACGACCCTTTTTGAAACAATTAAAAAGCAAGAAATATCCGGAAAAGGCCGAAGGTGTACAGAACCCGTTGCTCCGTATGCTCGTTGTAATGGGCGAACCATTTTTCGGGGATTGGCTGCGTGCAGCGAGATCTCACACATCATAATATCCTGCGATACGACCCGTTTTTAGTCACATAAAATGCTGGAAATGTCCGGAATAGGCCGAAGGTGTACAGAACCTGATGCTACGTATACTCGTTGTAAGGGGCGTACCATTTCTCGGGGATTGGCAGCGCGTAACGAGTTCTGTCACATCATAATATCCTGATATACGGCCCATTTTGAAACAATTAAAAAGCCGGAAATGTCCGGAAAAGGCCGAAGGTGTACAGAACCCGTTGCTCCGTATGCTCGTTGTAGTGGGCGTACCATTTTTCGGGGATTGGCAGCGTGCAGCGAGTTCTCACACCTCATAATATCCTGCGATACGACTCATTTTGAAACTATTAAAAAGCCGAAACTGGCCGGAAAAGGCCGAATATGTACAAGACAGGATTCTCCGCATGCTCATTGTAATTGAAGTACCATTCTTCGGGGATTGGCAGCGCGCAACGAGTTCTCTCACATCATAATATGCTGATATACGGCCCATTTGAAACAATTAAAAAGCCGGAAATGTCCGGAAAAGGCCGAAGGTGTACAGAACCCGTTGCTCCCTTTGCTTGTTGTAATGGAAGTACCATTTATGGGGGGTTGGCAGAGAGCAACTGGTTCTTACACGTCATAATAATCTGATATACGGCCCATTTTGAAACAATAAAAAGCCGGAAATGTCCGGAAAAGGCCGAAGGTGTACAGAACCCGTTGCTCCGTATGCTCGTTGTAATGGAAGGACCATTTTTGGGGGATCGGCAACGCTCAACGCGTTTTTACATATCATAATATACTGGTGTACAGAACCCGTTGCTCCGTATGCTCGTTGTAATGTGCGTACAATTTTTCGGGGATTGGCAGCGTGCAGCGAGATCTCACACATCATAATATCCTGCGATACGACCCTTTTTGAAACAATTAAAAAGCCGGAAATATCCGGAAAAGGCCGAAGGTGTACAGAACCCGTTGCTCCGTATGCTCGTTGTAATGGAAGGGCCATTTTTGGGGGATTGGAAACGCTCAACGCGTTTTTACACATCATAGTATCCTGCTATTCGGCCCATTTTGAAACAATTAAAAAGCCGGAAATATCCGGAAAAGGCCGAAGGTGTACAGAACCTGATGCTACGTATACTCGTTGTAAGGGGCGTACCATTCCTCGGGGATTGGCAGCGCGCAACGAGGTCTCACACATAATAATATCCTGCGATACGACCCTTTTTGAAACAATTACAAAGCAAGAAATATCCGGAAAAGGCCGAAGGTGTACAGAACCCGTTGCTCCGTATGCTCGTTGTAATGGGCGTACCATTTCTCGGGGATTGGCAGCGCGTAACGAGTTCTGTCACATCATAATATCCTGATATACGGCCCATTTTGAAACAATTAAAAAGCCGGAAATGTCCGGAAAAGGCCGAAGGTGTACAGAACCCGTTGCTCCGTATGCTCGTTGTAGTGGGCGTACCATTTTTCGGGGATTGGCAGCGTGCAGCGAGTTCTCACACCTCATAATATCCTGCGATACGACTCATTTTGAAACTATTAAAAAGCCGAAACTGGCCGGAAAAGGCCGAATATGTACAAGACAGGATTCTCCGCATGCTCATTGTAATTGAAGTACCATTCTTCGGGGATTGGCAGCGCGCAAGGAGTTCTCTCACATCATAATATGCTGATATACGGCCCATTTGAAACAATTAAAAAGCCGGAAATGTCCGGAAAAGGCCGAAGGTGTACAGAACCCGTTGCTCCCTTTGCTTGTTGTAATGGAAGTACCATTTTTGGGGGGTTGGCAGAGAGGAACTGGTTCTTACACATCATAATATCCTGATATACGGCCCATTTTGAAACAACTAAAAAGACGAAACTGGCCGGAAAAGGCCGAATATGTACATGACAGGATTCTCCGCATGCTCGTTGTATTGGAAGTACCATTCTTCGGGGATTGGCAGCGCGCACCGAGTTCCCTCACATCATAATATCCTGCGATACGACCCATTTTGAAACTATTAAAAAGCCGAAACTGGCAGGAAATGGCCGAATATGTACAAGACAGGATTCTCCGCATGCTCGTTGTAATGGAAGTACCATTCTTCGGGGATTGGCAGCGCGCAACGAGTTCTCTCACATTATAATATCCTGCTATACGGCCCGTTTTTAATCACATAAAATGCCGGAGATGTCCGGAAAAGGCCGAAGGTGTACAGAACCCGATGCTCCGTTTGCTCGTTGTAATGGAAGTACCATTTATGGGGGGTTGGCAGAGAGCAACTGGTTCTTACACATCATAATAATCTGATATACGGCCCATTTTGAAACAATGAAAAAGCCGGAAATGTCCGGAAAAGGCCGAAGGTGTACAGAACCCGTTGCTCCGTATGCTCGTTGTAATGGGCGTACCATTTTTCGGGGATTTCCAGCGTGCAGCCAGTTCTCACACCTCATAATATCCTGCGATACGACCCATTTTGAAACTATTAACAAGCCGAAACTGGCCGGAAATGGCCGAATATGTACAAGACAGGATTCTCCGCATGCTCGTTGTAATGGAAGTACCATTCTTCGGGGATTGGCAGCGCGCAACGAGTTCTCTCACATCATAATATCCTGATATACGGCCCATTTTGAAACAATTAAAAAGCCGGAAATGTCCGGAAAAGGCCGAAGGTGTACAGAACCTGATGCTCCGTATGCTCGTTGTAATGGAAGTACCATTCTTCTGGGATTGGCAGCGCGCAACGAGTTCTCTCACATCATAATATCGCGCGATACGACCCATTTTGAAACAATTAAAAAGCCGGAAATGTCCGGAAAATGCCGAAGGTGTACAGAACCCGTTGCTCCGTATGCTCGTTGTAATGTGCGTACAATTTTTCGGGGATTGGCAGCGTGCAGCGAGATCTCACACATCATAATATCCTGCGATACGACCCTTTTTGAAACAATTAAAAAGCCGGAAATATCCGGAAAAGGCCGAAGGTGTACAGAACCCGTTGCTCCGTATGCTCGTTGTAATGGAAGGGCCATTTTTGGGGGATTGGAAACGCTCAACGCGTTTTTACACATCATAATATCCTGCTATTCGGCCCATTTTGAAACAATTAAAAAGCCGGAAATATCCGGAAAAGGCCGAAGGTGTACAGAACCTGATGCTACGTATACTCGTTGTAAGGGGCGTACCATTCCTCGGGGATTGGCAGCGCGCAACGAGGTCTCACACATAATAATATCCTGCGATACGACCCTTTTTGAAACAATTAAAAAGCAAGAAATATCCGGAAAAGGCCGAAGGTGTACAGAACCCGTTGCTCCGTATGCTCGTTGTAATGGGCGAACCATTTTTCGGGGATTGGCTGCGTGCAGCGAGATCTCACACATCATAATATCCTGCGATACGACCCTTTTTGAAACAATTAAAAAGCAAGAAATATCCGGAAAAGGCCGAAGGTGTACAGAACCCGTTGCTCCGTATGCTCGTTGTAATGGGCGAACCATTTTTCGGGGATTGGCTGCGTGCAGCGAGATCTCACACATCATAATATCCTGCGATACGACCCGTTTTTAGTCACATAAAATGCTGGAAATGTCCGGAATAGGCCGAAGGTGTACAGAACCTGATGCTACGTATACTCGTTGTAAGGGGCGTACCATTTCTCGGGGATTGGCAGCGCGTAACGAGTTCTGTCACATCATAATATCCTGATATACGGCCCATTTTGAAACAATTAAAAAGCCGGAAATGTCCGGAAAAGGCCGAAGGTGTACAGAACCCGTTGCTCCGTATGCTCGTTGTAGTGGGCGTACCATTTTTCGGGGATTGGCAGCGTGCAGCGAGTTCTCACACCTCATAATATCCTGCGATACGACTCATTTTGAAACTATTAAAAAGCCGAAACTGGCCGGAAAAGGCCGAATATGTACAAGACAGGATTCTCCGCGTGCTCATTGTAATTGAAGTACCATTCTTCGGGGATTGGCAGCGCGCAACGAGTTCTCTCACATCATAATATGCTGATATACGGCCCATTTGAAACAATTAAAAAGCCGGAAATGTCCGGAAAAGGCCGAAGGTGTACAGAACCCGTTGCTCCCTTTGCTTGTTGTAATGGAAGTACCATTTTTGGGGGGTTGGCAGAGAGGAACTGGTTCTTACACATCATAATATCCTGATATACGGCCCATTTTGAAACAACTAAAAAGAGGAAACTGGCCGGAAAAGGCCGAATATGTACATGACAGGATTCTCCGCATGCTCGTTGTATTGGAAGTACCATTCTTCGGGGATTGGCAGCGCGCACCGAGTTCCCTCACATCATAATATCCTGCGATACGACCCATTTTGAAACTATTAAAAAGCCGAAACTGGCAGGAAATGGCCGAATATGTACAAGACAGGATTCTCCGCATGCTCGTTGTAATGGAAGTACCATTCTTCGGGGATTGGCAGCGCGCAACGAGTTCTCTCACATTATAATATCCTGCTATACGGCCCGCTTTTAATCACATAAAATGCCGGAGATGTCCGGAAAAGGCCGAAGGTGTACAGAACCCGATGCTCCGTTTGCTCGTTGTAATGGAAGTACCATTTATGGGGGGTTGGCAGAGAGCAACTGGTTCTTACACATCATAATAATCTGATATACGGCCCATTTTGAAACAATGAAAAAGCCGGAAATGTCCGGAAAAGGCCGAAGGTGTACAGAACCCGTTGCTCCGTATGCTCGTTGTAATGGGCGTACCATTTTTCGGGGATTTCCAGCGTGCAGCCAGTTCTCACACCTCATAATATCCTGCGATACGACCCATTTTGAAACTATTAACAAGCCGAAACTGGCCGGAAATGGCCGAATATGTACAAGACAGGATTCTCCGCATGCTCGTTGTAATGGAAGTACCATTCTTCGGGGATTGGCAGCGCGCAACGAGTTCTCTCACATCATAATATCCTGATATACGGCCCATTTTGAAACAATTAAAAAGCCGGAAATGTCCGGAAAAGGCCGAAGGTGTACAGAACCTGATGCTCCGTATGCTCGTTGTAATGGAAGTACCATTCTTCGGGGATTGGCAGCGCTCAACGAGTTCTCTCACATCATAATATCGCGCGATACGACCCATTTTGAAACAATTAAAAAGCCGGAAATGTCCGGAAAATGCCGAAGGTGTACAGAACCCGTTGCTCCGTATGCTCGTTGTAATGGGCGTACAATTTTTCGGGGATTGGCAGCGTGCAGCGAGATCTCACACATCATAATATCCTGCGATACGACCCTTTTTGAAACAATTAAAAAGCCGGAAATATCCGGAAAAGGCCGAAGGTGTACAGAACCCGTTGCTCCGTATGCTCGTTGTAATGGAAGGGCCATTTTTGGGGGATTGGAAACGCTCAACGCGTTTTTACACATCATAATATCCTGCTATTCGGCCCATTTTGAAACAATTAAAAAGCCGGAAATATCCGGAAAAGGCCGAAGGTGTACAGAACCTGATGCTACGTATACTCGTTGTAAGGGGCGTGCCATTCCTCGGGGATTGGCAGCGCGCAACGAGGTCTCACACATAATAATATCCTGCGATACGACCCTTTTTGAAACAATTAAAAAGCAAGAAATATCCGGAAAAGGCCGAAGGTGTACAGAACCCGTTGCTCCGTATGCTCGTTGTAATGGGCGTACCATTTTTCGGGGATTGGCTGCGTGCAGCGAGATCTCACACATCATAATATCCTGCGATACGACCCGTTTTTAGTCACATAAAATGCTGGAAATGTCCGGAATAGGCCGAAGGTGTACAGAACCTGATGCTACGTACACTCGTTGTAAGGGGCGTACCATTTCTCGGGGATTGGCAGCGCGTAACGAGTTCTGTCACATCATAATATCCTGATATACGGCCCATTTTGAAACAATTAAAAAGCCGGAAATGTCCGGAAAAGGCCGAAGGTGTACAGAACCCGTTGCTCCGTATGCTCGTTGTAATGGGCGTACCATTTTTCGGGGATTGGCAGCGTGCAGCGAGTTCTCACACCTCATAATATCCTGCGATACGACTCATTTTGAAACTACTAAAAAGCCGAAACTGGCCGGAAAAGGCCGAATATGTACAAGACAGGATTCTCCGCATGCTCATTGTAATTGAAGTACCATTCTTCGGGGATTGGCAGCGCGCAACGAGTCCTCTCACATCATAATATGCTGATATACGGCCCATTTGAAACAATTAAAAAGCCGGAAATGTCCGGAAAAGGCCGAAGGTGTACAGAACCCGTTGCTCCCTTTGCTTGTTGTAATGGAAGTACCATTTTTGGGGGGTTGGCAGAGAGGAACTGGTTCTTACACATCATAATATCCTGATATACGGCCCATTTTGAAACAACTAAAAAGACGAAACTGGCCGGAAAAGGCCGAATATGTACATGACAGGATTCTCCGCATGCTCGTTGTATTGGAAGTACCATTCTTCGGGGATTGGCAGCGCGCACCGAGTTCCCTCACATCATAATATCCTGCTATACGGCCCGTTTTTAATCACATAAAATGCCGGAGATGTCCGGAAAAGGCCGAAGGTGTACAGAACCCGATGCTCCGTTTGCTCGTTGTAATGGAAGTACCATTTTTGGGGGGTTGGCAGAGAGCAACTGGCTCTTACACATCATAATAATCTGATATACGGCCCATTTTGAAACAATTAAAAAGCCGGAAATGTCCGGAAAAGGCCGAAGGTGTACAGAACCCGTTGCTCCGTATGCTCGTTGTAATGGGCGTACCATTTTTCGGGGATTGGAAGCGTGCAGCGAGATTTCACACATCATAATATCGTGCGATACGACCCATTTTGAAACAATTAAAAAGCCGGAAATGTCCGGAAAATGCCAAAGGTGTACAGAACCCGTTGTTCCGTATGCTCGTTGTAATGGGCGTACCATTTTTCGGGGATTGGCAGCGTGCAGCGAGTTCTCACACCTCATAATATCCTGCGATACGACTCATTTTGAAACTATTAAAAAGCCGAAACTGGCCGGAAAAGGCCGAATATGTACAAGACAGGATTCTCGTCATGCTCGTTGTAATGGAAGTACCATTCTTCGGGGATTGGCAGCGTGCAGCGAGTTCTCACACATCATAATATCCTGCGATACGACCCGTTTTTAATCACATAAAATGCCGGAAATGTTCGGAAAAGGCCGAAGGAGTACAGAACCTGATGCTACGTATACTCGTTGTAAGGGGCGTTCCATTTCTCGGGGATTGGCTGCGCGTAACGAGTTCTCTCACATCATAATATCCTGATATACGGCCCATTTTGAAACAATTAAAAAGCCGGAAATGTCCGGAAAAGGCCGAAGGTATACAGAACCCGTTGCTCCGTATGCTCGTTGTAGTGGGCGTACCATTTTTCGGGGATTGGCAGCGTGCAGCGAGTTCTCACACCACATAATATCCTGCGAAACGACTCATTTTGAAACTATTAAAAAGCCGAAACTTGCCGGAAAAGGCCGAATATGTACAAGACAGTATTCTCCGCATGCTCGTTGTATTGGAAGTACCATTCTTCGGGGAATGGCAGCGCGCAACGAGTTCTCTCACATCATAATATCCTGATATACGGCCCATTTTGAAACAATTAAAAAGCCGGAAATGTCCGGAAAAGGCCGAAGGTGTACAGAACCCGTTGCTCCCTTTGCTTGTTGTAATGGAAGTACCATTTTTGGGGGGTTGGCAGAGTGCAACTGGTTCTTACACATCATAATATCCTGATATACGGCCCATTTTGAAGCAATTAAAAAGCCGGAAATGTCCGGAAAAGGCCGTAGGTGTACAGAACCCGTTGCTCCGTATGCTCGTTGTAATAGGCGTACCATTTTTCGGGGATTTCCAGCGTGCAGCCAGTTCTCACACCTCATAATATCCTGCGATACGACCCATTTTGAAACTATTAAAAAGCCGAAACTGGCCGGAAATGGCCGAATATGTACAAGACAGGATTCTCCGCATGCTCGTTGTAATGGAAGTACCATTCTTCGGGGATTGGCAGCGCGCAACGAGTTCTCTCACATCGTAATATCCTGCTATACGGCCCGTTTTTAATCACATAAAATGCCGGAGATGTCCGGAAAAGGCAGAAGGTGTGCAGAACCCGATGCTCCGTTTGCTCGTTGTAATGGAAGTACCATTTTTCGGGGATGGGCAACGTGCAGCGTGTTCTCACACATCATAATAACCTGCGATACGACCCATTTTGAAACAATTAAAAAGACGAAACTGCCCGGGAAAGGCCGAATATGTACAAGACAGGATTCTCCGCATGCTCGTTGTAATGGAAGTACCATTCTTCGGGGATTTGCAGCGCGCAACGAGTTCCCTCACATCATAATATCCTGCTATACGGCCCGTTTTTAATCACATAAAATGCCGGAAATGTCCGGAAAAGGCCGAAGGTGTACAGAACCCGTTGCTCCGTATGCTCGTTGTAATGGGCGTACCATTTTTCGGGGATTGGAAGCGTGCAGCGAGATCTCACACATCATAATATCGTGCGATACGACCCTTTTTGAAACAATTAAAAAGCCGGAAATATCCGGAAAAGGCCGAAGGTTTACAGAACCCGATGCTCCGTATGCTCGTTGTAAGGGAAGGACCATTTTTGGGGGATCGGCAACGCTCAACGCGTTTTTACACATCATAATATACTGGTGTACAGAACCTAATGCTCCGTATGCTCGTTGTAAGGGGCGTACCATTTCTCGGGGATTCGCAGCGCGTAACGTGTTCTCTCACATCATAATATCCTGATAAACGGCACATTTTGAAACAATTAAAAAGCCGGAAATGTCCGGAAAAGGCCGAAGGTGTACAGAACCCGTTGCTCCGTATGCTCGTTGTAGTGGGCGTACCATTTTTCGGGGATTGGCAGCGTGCAGCGAGCTCTCACACCTCATAATATCCTGCGATACGACTCATTTTGAAACTATTAAAAAGCCGAAACTGGCCGGAAAAGGCCGAATATGTACAAGACAGGATTCTAGTCATGCTCGTTGTAATGGAAGTACCATTCTTCGGTGATTTGCAGCGCGCAACGAGTTCCCTCACATCATAAAATCCTGCTATACGGCCCGTTTTTAATCACATAAAATGCCGGCGATGTCCGGAAAAGGCCGAAGGTGTACAGAACCCGATGCTCCGTTTGCTCGTTGTAATGGAAGTACCATTTTTGGGGGGTTGGCAGAGAGCAACGAGTTCTCTCACATCATAATATCCTGCGATACGTCCCGTTTTGAAACAATAAAATAGCCGGAAATGTCCGGAAAATGCCGAAGGTGTACAGAACCCGTTGCTCCGTATGCTCGTTGTAATGGAAGGACCATTTTTGGGGGATTGGCAGCGTGCAGCGAGTTCTCACACATCATAATATCCTGCGATACGACCCGTTTTTAATCACATAAAATGCCGGAAATGTTCGGAAAAGGCCGAAGGTGTACAGAACTTGATGCTACGTATACTCGTTGTAAGGGGCGTTCCATTTCTCGGGGATTGGCTGCGCGTAACGAGTTCTCTCACATCATAATATCCTGATATACGGCCCATTTTGAAACAATTAAAAAGCCGGAAATGTCCGGAAAAGGCCGAAGGTATACAGAACCCGTTGCTCCGTATGCTCGTTGTAGTGGGCGTACCATTTTTCGGGGATTGGCAGCGTGCAGCGAGTTCTCACACCTCATAATATCCTGCGAAACGACTCATTTTGAAACTATTAAAAAGCCGAAACTTGCCGGAAAAAGCCGAATATGTACAAGACTGTATTCTCCGCATGCTCGTTGTATTGGAAGTACCATTCTTCGGGGATTTGCAGCGCGCAACGAGTTCCCTCACATCATAATATCCTGCTATACGGCCCGTTTTTAATCACATAAATTGCCGGAGATGTCCGGAAAAGGCCGAAGGTGTACAGAACCCAATGCTCCGTTTGCTCGTTGTAATGGAAGTACCATTTTTGGGGGGTTGGCAGCGCGCAACGAGTTCTCTCACAACATAATATCCTGCGATACGACCCATTTTGAAACAATTAAAAAGCCGGAAATGTCCGGAAAATGCCAAAGGTGTACAGAACCCGTTGCTCCGTATGCTCGTTGTAATGGGCGTACCATTTTTCGGGGATTGGCAGCGTACAGCGAGTTCTCACACCTCATAATATCCTGCGATACGACCCATTTTGAAACTATTAAAAAGCCGAAACTGGCCGGAAAAGGCTGAATATGTACAAGACAGGATTCTCCGCATGCTCGTTGAAATGGATGTACCATTCTTCGGGGATTGGCAGCGCGCAACGAGTTCTCTCACATCATAATATCCCGCGATACGACTCATATTGAAACAATTAAAAAGCCGGAAATGTCCGGAAAATGCCGAAGGTGTACAGAACCCGTTGCTCCGTATGCTCGTTGTAATGGAAGGACCATTATTGGGGGATTGGCAGCGTGCAGCGAGTTCTCACACATCATACTATCCTGCGATACGACAAATTTTGAAACAATTTAAAAGACGAAACTGGCCGGAAAAGGCCGAATATGTACAAGACAGGATACTCCGCATGCTCGTTTTATTGGAAGTACCATTCTTCGGGGATTGGCAGCGCGCACCGAGTTCCCTCACATCATAATATCCTGCTATACGGCCCGTTTTTAATCACATAAAATGCCGGAGATGTCCGGAAAAGGCCGAAGGTGTACAGAACCCGATGCTCCGTTTGCTCGTTGTAATGGAAGTACCATTTTTGGGGGGTTGACAGAGAGCAACTGGTTCTTACACATCATAATATCCTGATATACGGCCCATTTTGAAACAATTAAAAAGCCGGAAATGTCCGGAAAAGGCCGAAGGTGTACAGAACCCGTTGCTCCGTATGCTCGTTGTAATGGGCGTACCATTTTTCGGGGATTGGAAGCGTGCAGCGAGATCTCACACATCATAATATCGTGCGATACGACCCTTTTTGAAACAATTAAAAAGCCGGAAATATCCGGAAAAGGCCGAAGGTGTACAGAACCCGTTGCTCCGTATGCTCGTTGTAATGGAAGGACCATTTTTGGGGGATTGGCAACGCTCAACGCGTTTTTACACATCATAATATCCTGCTATTCGGCCCATTTTTGATCACTTAAAATGCCGGAAATGTCCGGAAAAGGCCGAAGGTGTATAGAACCTGATGCTCCGTATGCTCGTTGTAAGGGGCGTACCATTTCTCGGGGATTGGCAGCGCGTAACGAGTTCTCTCACATCATAATATCCTGAAATACGGCCCATTTTGAAACAACTAAAAAGCCGGAAGGTCCGGAAAAGGCCGAAGGTGTACAGAACCTGATGCTCCGTATGCTCGTTGTAATGGAAGTACCATTCTTCGGGGATTGGCAGCGCGCAACGAGTTCTCTCACATCATAATATCCTGCGATACGACCCATTTTGAAACAATTAAAAAGCCGGAAATGTCCGGAAAATGCCAAAGGTGTACAGAACCCGTTGCTCCGTATGCTCCTTGTAATGTAAGGACCATTTTTGGGGGATTGGCAGCGTGCAGCGAGTGCTCACACATCATAATATCCTGCGATACGACCCGTTTTTAATCACATAAAATGCCGGAGATGTCCGGAAAAGGCCGAAGGTGTACAGAACCCAATGCTCCGTTTGCTCGTTGTAATGGAAGTACCATTTTTGGGGGGTTGGCAGAGAGCAACTGGTTCCTACACATCATAATATCCTGATCTACGGCCCGTTTTTGATCACTTAAAATGCCGGAAATGTCCGGAAAAGGCCGAAGGTGTACAGAACCTGATGCTCCATATGCTCGTTGTAAGGGGCGTACCACTTCTCGGGGATTGGCAGCGCGTAACGAGTTCTCTCATATCATGATATCCTGAAATGCGGCCCATTTTGAAACAATTAAAAAGCCGGAAATGTTCGGAAAAGGCCGAAGGTGTACAGAACCTGATGCTCCGTATGCTCGTTGTAAGGGGCGTACCATTTCTCGAGGATTGGCAGCGCGTAACGAATTCTCTCACATCATAATATCCTGATATACGGCCCATTTTGAAACAATTAAAAAGCCGGAAATGTCCGGAAAAGGCCGAAGGTGTACAGAACCCGTTGCTCCGTATGCTCGTTGTAATGGGCGTACCATTTTTCGGGGATTGGAAGCGTGCAGCGAGATCTCACACATCATAATATCGTGCGATACGACCCTTTTTGAAACAATTAAAAAGCCGGAAATATCCGGAAAAGGCCGAAGGTGTACAGAACCCGTTGCTCCGTATGCTCGTTGTAATGGAAGGACCATTTTTGGGGGATTGGCAACGCTCAACGCGTTTTTACACATCATAATATCCTGCTATTCGGCCCATTTTTGATCACTTAAAATGCCGGAAATGTCCGGAAAATGCCAAAGGTGTACAGAACCCGTTGCTCCGTATGCTCGTTGTAATGGGCGTACCATTCTTCGGGGATTGGCAGCGCGCAACGAGTTCTCACACCTCATAATATCCTGCGATACGACCCACTTTGAAACTATTAAAAAGCCGAAACTGGCCGGAAAAGGCTGAATATGTACAAGACAGGATTCTCCGCATGCTCGTTGAAATGGATGTACCATTCTTCGGGGATTGGCAGCGCGCAACGAGTTCTCTCACATCATAACATCCCGCGATACGACTCATTTTGAAACAATTAAAAAGCCGGAAATGTCCGGAAAATGCCGAAGGTGTACAGAACCCGTTGCTCCGTATGCTCGTTGTAATGGAAGGACCATTATTGGGGGATTGGCAGCGTGCAGCGAGTTCTCACACATCATACTATCCTGCGATACGACAAATTTTGAAACAATTTAAAAGACGAAACTGGCCGGAAATGGCCGAATATGTACAAGACAGGATACTCCGCATGCTCGTTTTATTGGAAGTACCATTCTTCGGGGATTGGCAGCGCGCACCGAGTTCCCTCACATCATAATATCCTGCTATACGGCCCGTTTTTAATCACATAAAATGCCGGAGATGTCCGGAAAAGGCCGAAGGTGTACAGAACCCGATGCTCCGTTTGCTCGTTGTAATGGAAGTACCATTTTTGGGGGATTGACAGAGAGCAACTGGTTCTTACACATCATAATATCCTGATATACGGCCCATTTTGAAACAATTAAAAAGCCGGAAATGTCCGGAAAAGGCCGAAGGTGTACAGAACCCGTTGCTCCGTATGCTCGTTGTAATGGAAGGACCATTTTTGGGGGATTGGCAACGCTCAACGCGTTTTTACACATCATAATATCCTGCTATTCGGCCCATTTTTGATCACTTAAAATGCCGGAAATGTCCGGAAAAGGCCGAAGGTGTATAGAACCTGATGCTCCGTATGCTCGTTGTAAGGGGCGTACCATTTCTCGGGGATTGGCAGCGCGTAACGAGTTCTCTCACATCATAATATCCTGAAATACGGCCCATTTTGAAACAACTAAAAAGCCGGAAATGTCCGGAAAAGGCCGAAGGTGTACAGAACCTGATGCTCCGTATGCTCGTTGTAATGGAAGTACCATTCTTCGGGGATTGGCAGCGCGCAACGAGTTCTCTCACATCATAATATCCTGTGATACGACCCATTTTGAAACAATTAAAAAGCCGGAAATGTCCGGAAAATGCCAAAGGTGTACAGAACCCGTTCCTCCGTATGCTCGTTGTAATGGGCGTACCATTTTTCGGGGATTGGCAGCGTGCAGCGAGATCTCACACATCATAGTATCCTGCGATACGACCCTTTTTGAAACAATTAAAAAGCGGGTAATATCCGGAAAAGGCTGAAGGTGTACAGAACCCGTTGCTCCGTATGCTCGTTGTAATGTAAGGACCATTTTTGGGGGATTGGCAGCGTACAGCGAGTGCTCACACATCATAATATCCTGCGATACGACCCGTTTTTAATCACATAAAATGCCGGAGATGTCCGGAAAATGCCGAAGGTGTACAGAACCCAATGCTCCGTTTGCTCGTTGTAATGGAAGTACCATTTTTGGGGGGTTGGCAGAGAGCAACTGGTTCTTACACATCATAATATCCTGATCTACGGCCCGTTTTTGATCACTTAAAATGCCGGAAATGTCCGGAAAAGGCCGAAGGTGTACAGAACCTGATGCTCCATATGCTCGTTGTAAGGGGCGTACCATTTCTCGGGGATTGGCAGCGCGTAACGAGTTCTCTCACATCATGATATCCTGAAATGCGGCCCATTTTGAAACAATTAAAAAGCCGGAAATGTTCGGAAAAGGCCGAAGGTGTACAGAACCTGATGCTCCGTATGCTCGTTGTAAGGGGCGTACCATTTCTCGAGGATTGGCAGCGCGTAACGAATTCTCTCACATCATAATATCCTGATATACGGCCCATTTTGAAACAATTAAAAAGCCGGAAATGTCCGGAAAAGGCCGAAGGTGTACAGAACCCGTTGCTCCGTATGCTCGTTGTAATGGGCGTACCATTTTTCGGGGATTGGAAGCGTGCAGCGAGATCTCACACATCATAATATCGTGCGATACGACCCTTTTTGAAACAATTAAAAAGCCGGAAATATCCGGAAAAGGCCGAAGGTGTACAGAACCCGTTGCTCCGTATGCTCGTTGTAATGGAAGTACCATTTTTGGGGGGTTGGCAGAGAGCAACTGGCTCTTACATATCATAATAATCAGATATACGGCCCATTTTGAAACAATTAAAAAGCCGGAAATGTCCGGAAAAGGCCGAAGGTGTATAGAACCCGTTGCTCCGTATGCTCGTTGTAATGGGCGTACCATTTTTCGGGGATTGGCAGCGTGCAGCGAGATCTCACACATCATAGTATCCTGCGATACGACACTTTTTGAAACAATTAAAAAGCGGGTAATATCCGGAAAAGGCTGAAGGTGTACGGAACCTGATGCTCCGTATGCTCGTTGTAATGGAAGTACCATTTTTGGGGGGTTGGCAGAGAGCAACTGGTTCTTACACATCATAATATCCTGATCTACGGCCCGTTTTTGATCACTTAAAATGCCGGAAATGTCCGGAAAAGGCCGAAGGTGTACAGAACCCGTTGCTCCGTATGCTCGTTGTAATGGAAGGACCATTTTTGGGTGATTGGCAACGCTCAACGCGTTTTTACACATCATAATATCCTGCTATTCGGCCCATTTTTGATCACTTAAAATGCCGGAAATGTCCGGAAAAGGCCGAAGGTGTACAGAACCTGATGCTCCGTATGCTCGTAGTAAGGGGCGTACCATTTCTCGGGGATTGGCAGCGCGTAACGAGTTCTCTCACATCATAATATCCTGAAATACGGCCCATTTTGAAACAACTAAAAAGCCGGAAATGTCCGGAAAAGGCCGAAGGTGTACGGAACCTGATGCTCCGTATGCTCGTTGTAATGGAAGTACCATTCTTCGGGGGTTGGCAGCGCGCAACGAGTTCTCTCACATCATAATATCCTGCGATACGACCCATTTTGAAACAATTAAAAAGCCGGAAATGTCCGGAAGATGCCAAATGTGTACAGAACCCGTTCCTCCGTATGCTCGTTGTAATGGGCGTACCATTTTTCGGGGATTGGCAGCGTGCAGCGAGTTCTCACACCTCATAATATCCTGCGATACGACCCATTTTGAAACTATTAAAAAGCCGAAACTGGCCAGAAAAGGCCGAATATGTACAAGACAGGATTCTCCGCATGCTCGTTGAAATGGATGTACCATTCTTCGGGGATTGGCAGCGCGCAACGAGTTCTCTCACATCATAATATCCTGAAATACGGCCCATTTTGAAACAACTAAAAAGCCGGAAATGTCCGGAAAAGGCCGAAGGTGTACAGAACCCGTTGCTCCGTATGCTCGTTGTAATGGAAGGACCATTTTTGGGGGATTGGCAGCGCGCATCGAGTTCTCTCACATCATAATATCCCGCGATACGACCCATTTTAAAACAATTAAAAAGCCGGAGATGTCCGGAAAAGGCCGAAGGTGTACAGAACCCGATGCTCCGTTTGCTCGTTGTAATGGAAGTACCATTTTTGGGGGGTTGGCAGAGAGCAACTGGTTCTTACACATCATAATATCCTGATATACGGCCCATTTTGAAACAATTAAAAAGCCGGAAATGTCCGGAAAAGGCCGAAGGTGTACAGAACCCGTTGCTCCGTATGCTCGTTGTAATGGGCGTACCATTTTTCGGGGATTGGAAGCGTGCAGCGAGATCTCACACATCATAATATCGTGCGATACGACCCTTTTTGAAACAATTAAAAAGCCGGAAATATCCGGAAAAGGCCGAAGGTGTACAGAACCCGTTGCTCCGTATGCTCGTTGTAATGGAAGGACCATTTTTGGGGGATTGGCAGCGCGCAACGAGTTCTCTCACATCATAATATCCCGCGATACGACCCATTTTAAAACAATTAAAAAGCCGGAGATGTCCGGAAAAGGCCGAAGGTGTACAGAACCCGATGCTCCGTTTGCTCGTTGTAATGGAAGTACCATTTTTGGGGGGTTGGCAGAGAGCAACTGGTTCTTACACATCATAATATCCTGCTATTCGGCCCATTTTTGATCACTTAAAATGCCGGAAATGTCCGGAAAAGGCCGAAGGTGTACAGAACCTGATGCTCCGTATGCTCGTTGTAAGGGGCGTACCATTTCTCGGGGATTGGCAGCGCGTAACGAGTTCTCTCACATCATAATATCCGGAAATACGGCCCATTTTGAAACTATTAAAAAGCCGGAAATGTCCGGAAAAGGCCGAAGGTGTACAGAACCCGTTGCACCGTATGCTCGTTGTAGTGGGCGTACCATTTTTCGGGGATTGGCAGCATGCAGCGAGTTCTCACACCTCATAATATCCTGCGATACGACCCATTTTGAAACAACTAAAAAGACTAAGCTGGCCGGAAAAGGCCGAATATGTACAAGACAGGATTCTCCGCATGCTCGTTGTATTGGAAGTACCATTCTTCGGGGATTGGCAGCGCGCACCGAGTTCCCTCACATCATAATATCCCACGATACGACCCATTTTGAAACAATTAAAAAGCCGGAAATCTTCGGAAAATGCCGAAGGTGTACAGAACCCGTTGCTCCGTATGCTCGTTGTAATGGAAGGACCATTTTTGGGGGATTGGCAGCGTGCAGCGAGTTCTCACACATCATAATATCCTGCGAAACGACTCATTTTGAAACTATTAAAAAGGGCGTACCATTTCTCGGGGATTGGCAGCGCGTAACGAGTTCTCTCACATCATAATATCATGATATACGGCCCATTTTGAAACAATTAAAAAGCCGGAAATGTCCGGAATGTTGTAATGTTGTAATGTTGTAAATGTTGTAATGGAAGTACCATTCTTCGGGGATTGGCAGCGTGCAGCGAGTTCTCACACCTCATAATATTCTGCGAAACGACCCATTTTGAAACTATTAAAAAGCCGAAACTGGCCGGAAAAGGCCGAATATGTACAAGACAGGATTCTCCGCATGCTCGTTGTAATGGATGTACCATTCTTCGGGGATTGGCAGCGCGCAACGAGTTCTCTCACATCATAATATCCCGCGATACGACCCGTTTTTAATCACATAAAATGCCGGAAATGTCCGGAAAAGGCCGAAGGTGTACAGAACCCGTTGCTCCGTATGCTCGTTGTAATGGGCGTACCATTTTTCGGGGATTGGCAGCGTGCAGCGAGATCTCACACATCATAGTATCCTGCGATACGACCCTTTTTGAAACAATTAAAAAGCGGGTAATATCCGGAAAAGGCTGAAGGTGTACAGAACCCGTTGCTCCGTATGCTCGTTGTAATGTAAGGACCATATTTGGGGGATTGGCAGCGTACAGCGAGTGCTCACACATCATAATATCCTGCGATACGACCCGTTTTTAATCACATAAAATGCCGGAGATGTCCGGAAAATGCCGAAGGTGTACAGAACCCAATGCTCCGTTTGCTCGTTGTAATGGAAGTACCATTTTTGGGGGGTTGGCAGAGAGCAACTGGTTCTTACACATCATAATATCCTGATCTACGGCCCGTTTTTGATCACTTAAAATGCCGGAAATGTCCGGAAAAGGCCGAAGGTGTACAGAACCTGATGCTCCATATGCTCGTTGTAAGGGGCGTACCATTTCTCGGGGATTGGCAGCGCGTAACGAGTTCTCTCACATCATGATATCCTGAAATGCGGCCCATTTTGAAACAATTAAAAAGCCGGAAATGTTCGGAAAAGGCCGAAGGTGTACAGAACCTGATGCTCCGTATGCTCGTTGTAAGGGGCGTACCATTTCTCGAGGATTGGCAGCGCGTAACGAATTCTCTCACATCATAATATCCTGATATACGGCCCATTTTGAAACAATTAAAAAGCCGGAAATGTCCGGAAAAGGCCGAAGGTGTACAGAACCCGTTGCTCCGTATGCTCGTTGTAATGGGCGTACCATTTTTCGGGGATTGGAAGCGTGCAGCGAGATCTCACACATCATAATATCGTGCGATACGACCCTTTTTGAAACAATTAAAAAGCCGGAAATATCCGGAAAAGGCCGAAGGTGTACAGAACCCGTTGCTCCGTATGCTCGTTGTAATGGAAGTACCATTTTTGGGGGGTTGGCAGAGAGCAACTGGCTCTTACATATCATAATAATCAGATATACGGCCCATTTTGAAACAATTAAAAAGCCGGAAATGTCCGGAAAAGGCCGAAGGTGTATAGAACCCGTTGCTCCGTATGCTCGTTGTAATGGGCGTACCATTTTTCGGGGATTGGCAGCGTGCAGCGAGATCTCACACATCATAGTATCCTGCGATACGACACTTTTTGAAACAATTAAAAAGCGGGTAATATCCGGAAAAGGCTGAAGGTGTACGGAACCTGATGCTCCGTATGCTCGTTGTAATGGAAGTACCATTTTTGGGGGGTTGGCAGAGAGCAACTGGTTCTTACACATCATAATATCCTGATCTACGGCCCGTTTTTGATCACTTAAAATGCCGGAAATGTCCGGAAAAGGCCGAAGGTGTACAGAACCCGTTGCTCCGTATGCTCGTTGTAATGGAAGGACCATTTTTGGGTGATTGGCAACGCTCAACGCGTTTTTACACATCATAATATCCTGCTATTCGGCCCATTTTTGATCACTTAAAATGCCGGAAATGTCCGGAAAAGGCCGAAGGTGTACAGAACCTGATGCTCCGTATGCTCGTAGTAAGGGGCGTACCATTTCTCGGGGATTGGCAGCGCGTAACGAGTTCTCTCACATCATAATATCCTGAAATACGGCCCATTTTGAAACAACTAAAAAGCCGGAAATGTCCGGAAAAGGCCGAAGGTGTACGGAACCTGATGCTCCGTATGCTCGTTGTAATGGAAGTACCATTCTTCGGGGGTTGGCAGCGCGCAACGAGTTCTCTCACATCATAATATCCTGCGATACGACCCATTTTGAAACAATTAAAAAGCCGGAAATGTCCGGAAGATGCCAAATGTGTACAGAACCCGTTCCTCCGTATGCTCGTTGTAATGGGCGTACCATTTTTCGGGGATTGGCAGCGTGCAGCGAGTTCTCACACCTCATAATATCCTGCGATACGACCCATTTTGAAACTATTAAAAAGCCGAAACTGGCCAGAAAAGGCCGAATATGTACAAGACAGGATTCTCCGCATGCTCGTTGAAATGGATGTACCATTCTTCGGGGATTGGCAGCGCGCAACGAGTTCTCTCACATCATAATATCCTGAAATACGGCCCATTTTGAAACAACTAAAAAGCCGGAAATGTCCGGAAAAGGCCGAAGGTGTACAGAACCCGTTGCTCCGTATGCTCGTTGTAATGGAAGGACCATTTTTGGGGGATTGGCAGCGCGCATCGAGTTCTCTCACATCATAATATCCCGCGATACGACCCATTTTAAAACAATTAAAAAGCCGGAGATGTCCGGAAAAGGCCGAAGGTGTACAGAACCCGATGCTCCGTTTGCTCGTTGTAATGGAAGTACCATTTTTGGGGGGTTGGCAGAGAGCAACTGGTTCTTACACATCATAATATCCTGATATACGGCCCATTTTGAAACAATTAAAAAGCCGGAAATGTCCGGAAAAGGCCGAAGGTGTACAGAACCCGTTGCTCCGTATGCTCGTTGTAATGGGCGTACCATTTTTCGGGGATTGGAAGCGTGCAGCGAGATCTCACACATCATAATATCGTGCGATACGACCCTTTTTGAAACAATTAAAAAGCCGGAAATATCCGGAAAAGGCCGAAGGTGTACAGAACCCGTTGCTCCGTATGCTCGTTGTAATGGAAGGACCATTTTTGGGGGATTGGCAGCGCGCAACGAGTTCTCTCACATCATAATATCCCGCGATACGACCCATTTTAAAACAATTAAAAAGCCGGAGATGTCCGGAAAAGGCCGAAGGTGTACAGAACCCGATGCTCCGTTTGCTCGTTGTAATGGAAGTACCATTTTTGGGGGGTTGGCAGAGAGCAACTGGTTCTTACACATCATAATATCCTGCTATTCGGCCCATTTTTGATCACTTAAAATGCCGGAAATGTCCGGAAAAGGCCGAAGGTGTACAGAACCTGATGCTCCGTATGCTCGTTGTAAGGGGCGTACCATTTCTCGGGGATTGGCAGCGCGTAACGAGTTCTCTCACATCATAATATCCGGAAATACGGCCCATTTTGAAACTATTAAAAAGCCGGAAATGTCCGGAAAAGGCCGAAGGTGTACAGAACCCGTTGCACCGTATGCTCGTTGTAGTGGGCGTACCATTTTTCGGGGATTGGCAGCATGCAGCGAGTTCTCACACCTCATAATATCCTGCGATACGACCCATTTTGAAACAACTAAAAAGACTAAGCTGGCCGGAAAAGGCCGAATATGTACAAGACAGGATTCTCCGCATGCTCGTTGTATTGGAAGTACCATTCTTCGGGGATTGGCAGCGCGCACCGAGTTCCCTCACATCATAATATCCCACGATACGACCCATTTTGAAACAATTAAAAAGCCGGAAATCTTCGGAAAATGCCGAAGGTGTACAGAACCCGTTGCTCCGTATGCTCGTTGTAATGGAAGGACCATTTTTGGGGGATTGGCAGCGTGCAGCGAGTTCTCACACATCATAATATCCTGCGAAACGACTCATTTTGAAACTATTAAAAAGGGCGTACCATTTCTCGGGGATTGGCAGCGCGTAACGAGTTCTCTCACATCATAATATCATGATATACGGCCCATTTTGAAACAATTAAAAAGCCGGAAATGTCCGGAATGTTGTAATGTTGTAATGTTGTAAATGTTGTAATGGAAGTACCATTCTTCGGGGATTGGCAGCGTGCAGCGAGTTCTCACACCTCATAATATTCTGCGAAACGACTCATTCTGAAACTATTAAAAAGCCGAAACTTGCCGGAAAAGGCCGAATATGTACAAGACAGGATTCTCGTCATGCTCGTTGTAATGGAAGTACCATTCTTCGGGGATTGGCAGCGCGCAACGAGTTCTCTCACATCATAATATCCTGATATACGGCCCATTTTGAAACAATTAGAAAGGCGGAAATGTCCGGAAAAGGCCGAAGGTGTACAGAACCCGTTGCTCCCTTTGCTTGTTGTAACGGAAGTACCATTTTTGGGGGGTTGGCAGAGAGCAACTGGTTCTTACGCATCATAATATCCTGATATACGGCCCATTTTGAGCAATTAAAAAGCCGGAAATGTACGGAAAAGGCCGAAGGTGTACAGAACCCGTTGCTCCGTATGCTCGTTGTAATGGGCGTACCATTTTTCGGGGATTTTCAGCGTGCAGCCAGTTCTCACACCTCATAATATCCTGCGATACGACCCATTTTGAAACTATTAAAAAGCCGAAACTGGCAGGAAATGGCCGAATATGTACAAGACAGGATTCTCCGCATGCTCGTTGTAATGGAAGTACCATTCTTCGGGGATTGGCAGAGCGCAACGAGTTCTCTCACATTATAATATCCTGCTATACGGCCCGTTTTTAATCACATGAAATGCCTGAGATGTCCGGAAAAGGCCGAAGGTGTACAGAACCCGATGCTCCGTTTGCTCGTTGTAATGGAAGTACCATTTATGGGGGGTTGGCAGAGAGCAACTGGTTCTTACACGTCATAATAATCTGATATACGGCCCATTTTGAAACAATGAAAAAGCCGGAAATGTCCGGAAAAGGCCGAAGGTGTACAGAACCCGTTGCTCCGTATGCTCGTTGTAATGGAAGGACCATTTTTGGGGGATCGGCAACGCTCAACGCGTTTTTACATATCATAATATACTGGTGTACAGAACCCGTTGCTCCGTATGCTCGTTGTAATGTGCGTACAATTTTTCGGGGATTGGCAGCGTGCAGCGAGATCTCACACATCATAATATCCTGCGATACGACCCTTTTTGAAACAATTAAAAAGCCGGAAATATCCGGAAAAGGCCGAAGGTGTACAGAACCCGTTGCTCCGTATGCTCGTTGTAATGGAAGGGCCATTTTTGGGGGATTGGAAACGCTCAACGCGTTTTTACACATCATAATATCCTGCTATTCGGCCCATTTTGAAACAATTAAAAAGCCGGAAATATCCGGAAAAGGCCGAAGGTGTACAGAACCTGATGCTACGTATACTCGTTGTAAGGGGCGTACCATTCCTCGGGGATTGGCAGCGCGCAACGAGGTCTCACACATAATAATATCCTGCGATACGACCCTTTTTGAAACAATTAAAAAGCAAGAAATATCCGGAAAAGGCCGAAGGTGTACAGAACCCGTTGCTCCGTATGCTCGTTGTAATGGGCGTACCATTTCTCGGGGATTGGCAGCGCGTAACGAGTTCTGTCACATCATAATATCCTGATATACGGCCCATTTTGAAACAATTAAAAAGCCGGAAATGTCCGGAAAAGGCCGAAGGTGTACAGAACCCGTTGCTCCGTATGCTCGTTGTAGTGGGCGTACCATTTTTCGGGGATTGGCAGCGTGCAGCGAGTTCTCACACCTCATAATATCCTGCGATACGACTCATTTTGAAACTATTAAAAAGCCGAAACTGGCCGGAAAAGGCCGAATATGTACAAGACAGGATTCTCCGCATGCTCATTGTAATTGAAGTACCATTCTTCGGGGATTGGCAGCGCGCAAGGAGTTCTCTCACATCATAATATGCTGATATACGGCCCATTTGAAACAATTAAAAAGCCGGAAATGTCCGGAAAAGGCCGAAGGTGTACAGAACCCGTTGCTCCCTTTGCTTGTTGTAATGGAAGTACCATTTTTGGGGGGTTGGCAGAGAGGAACTGGTTCTTACACATCATAATATCCTGATATACGGCCCATTTTGAAACAACTAAAAAGACGAAACTGGCCGGAAAAGGCCGAATATGTACATGACAGGATTCTCCGCATGCTCGTTGTATTGGAAGTACCATTCTTCGGGGATTGGCAGCGCGCACCGAGTTCCCTCACATCATAATATCCTGCGATACGACCCATTTTGAAACTATTAAAAAGCCGAAACTGGCAGGAAATGGCCGAATATGTACAAGACAGGATTCTCCGCATGCTCGTTGTAATGGAAGTACCATTCTTCGGGGATTGGCAGCGCGCAACGAGTTCTCTCACATTATAATATCCTGCTATACGGCCCGTTTTTAATCACATAAAATGCCGGAGATGTCCGGAAAAGGCCGAAGGTGTACAGAACCCGATGCTCCGTTTGCTCGTTGTAATGGAAGTACCATTTATGGGGGGTTGGCAGAGAGCAACTGGTTCTTACACATCATAATAATCTGATATACGGCCCATTTTGAAACAATGAAAAAGCCGGAAATGTCCGGAAAAGGCCGAAGGTGTACAGAACCCGTTGCTCCGTATGCTCGTTGTAATGGGCGTACCATTTTTCGGGGATTTCCAGCGTGCAGCCAGTTCTCACACCTCATAATATCCTGCGATACGACCCATTTTGAAACTATTAACAAGCCGAAACTGGCCGGAAATGGCCGAATATGTACAAGACAGGATTCTCCGCATGCTCGTTGTAATGGAAGTACCATTCTTCGGGGATTGGCAGCGCGCAACGAGTTCTCTCACATCATAATATCCTGATATACGGCCCATTTTGAAACAATTAAAAAGCCGGAAATGTCCGGAAAAGGCCGAAGGTGTACAGAACCTGATGCTCCGTATGCTCGTTGTAATGGAAGTACCATTCTTCGGGGATTGGCAGCGCGCAACGAGTTCTCTCACATCATAATATCGCGCGATACGACCCATTTTGAAACAATTAAAAAGCCGGAAATGTCCGGAAAATGCCGAAGGTGTACAGAACCCGTTGCTCCGTATGCTCGTTGTAATGTGCGTACAATTTTTCGGGGATTGGCAGCGTGCAGCGAGATCTCACACATCATAATATCCTGCGATACGACCCTTTTTGAAACAATTAAAAAGCCGGAAATATCCGGAAAAGGCCGAAGGTGTACAGAACCCGTTGCTCCGTATGCTCGTTGTAATGGAAGGGCCATTTTTGGGGGATTGGAAACGCTCAACGCGTTTTTACACATCATAATATCCTGCTATTCGGCCCATTTTGAAACAATTAAAAAGCCGGAAATATCCGGAAAAGGCCGAAGGTGTACAGAACCTGATGCTACGTATACTCGTTGTAAGGGGCGTACCATTCCTCGGGGATTGGCAGCGCGCAACGAGGTCTCACACATAATAATATCCTGCGATACGACCCTTTTTGAAACAATTAAAAAGCAAGAAATATCCGGAAAAGGCCGAAGGTGTACAGAACCCGTTGCTCCGTATGCTCGTTGTAATGGGCGAACCATTTTTCGGGGATTGGCTGCGTGCAGCGAGATCTCACACATCATAATATCCTGCGATACGACCCTTTTTGAAACAATTAAAAAGCAAGAAATATCCGGAAAAGGCCGAAGGTGTACAGAACCCGTTGCTCCGTATGCTCGTTGTAATGGGCGAACCATTTTTCGGGGATTGGCTGCGTGCAGCGAGATCTCACACATCATAATATCCTGCGATACGACCCGTTTTTAGTCACATAAAATGCTGGAAATGTCCGGAATAGGCCGAAGGTGTACAGAACCTGATGCTACGTATACTCGTTGTAAGGGGCGTACCATTTCTCGGGGATTGGCAGCGCGTAACGAGTTCTGTCACATCATAATATCCTGATATACGGCCCATTTTGAAACAATTAAAAAGCCGGAAATGTCCGGAAAAGGCCGAAGGTGTACAGAACCCGTTGCTCCGTATGCTCGTTGTAATGTGCGTACAATTTTTCGGGGATTGGCAGCGTGCAGCGAGATCTCACACATCATAATATCCTGCGATACGACCCTTTTTGAAACAATTAAAAAGCCGGAAATATCCGGAAAAGGCCGAAGGTGTACAGAACCCGTTGCTCCGTATGCTCGTTGTAATGGAAGGGCCATTTTTGGGGGATTGGAAACGCTCAACGCGTTTTTACACATCATAATATCCTGCTATTCGGCCCATTTTGAAACAATTAAAAAGCCGGAAATATCCGGAAAAGGCCGAAGGTGTACAGAACCTGATGCTACGTATACTCGTTGTAAGGGGCGTACCATTCCTCGGGGATTGGCAGCGCGCAACGAGGTCTCACACATAATAATATCCTGCGATACGACCCTTTTTGAAACAATTAAAAAGCAAGAAATATCCGGAAAAGGCCGAAGGTGTACAGAACCCGTTGCTCCGTATGCTCGTTGTAATGGGCGAACCATTTTTCGGGGATTGGCTGCGTGCAGCGAGATCTCACACATCATAATATCCTGCGATACGACCCTTTTTGAAACAATTAAAAAGCAAGAAATATCCGGAAAAGGCCGAAGGTGTACAGAACCCGTTGCTCCGTATGCTCGTTGTAATGGGCGAACCATTTTTCGGGGATTGGCTGCGTGCAGCGAGATCTCACACATCATAATATCCTGCGATACGACCCGTTTTTAGTCACATAAAATGCTGGAAATGTCCGGAATAGGCCGAAGGTGTACAGAACCTGATGCTACGTATACTCGTTGTAAGGGGCGTACCATTTCTCGGGGATTGGCAGCGCGTAACGAGTTCTGTCACATCATAATATCCTGATATACGGCCCATTTTGAAACAATTAAAAAGCCGGAAATGTCCGGAAAAGGCCGAAGGTGTACAGAACCCGTTGCTCCGTATGCTCGTTGTAGTGGGCGTACCATTTTTCGGGGATTGGCAGCGTGCAGCGAGTTCTCACACCTCATAATATCCTGCGATACGACTCATTTTGAAACTATTAAAAAGCCGAAACTGGCCGGAAAAGGCCGAATATGTACAAGACAGGATTCTCCGCATGCTCATTGTAATTGAAGTACCATTCTTCGGGGATTGGCAGCGCGCAACGAGTTCTCTCACATCATAATATGCTGATATACGGCCCATTTGAAACAATTAAAAAGCTGGAAATGTCCGGAAAAGGCCGAAGGTGTACAGAACCCGTTGCTCCCTTTGCTTGTTGTAATGGAAGTACCATTTATGGGGGGTTGGCAGAGAGCAACTGGTTCTTACACGTCATAATAATCTGATATACGGCCCATTTTGAAACAATAAAAAGCCGGAAATGTCCGGAAAAGGCCGAAGGTGTACAGAACCCGTTGCTCCGTATGCTCGTTGTAATGGAAGGACCATTTTTGGGGGATCGGCAACGCTCAACGCGTTTTTACATATCATAATATACTGGTGTACAGAACCCGTTGCTCCGTATGCTCGTTGTAATGTGCGTACAATTTTTCGGGGATTGGCAGCGTGCAGCGAGATCTCACACATCATAATATCCTGCGATACGACCCTTTTTGAAACAATTAAAAAGCCGGAAATATCCGGAAAAGGCCGAAGGTGTACAGAACCCGTTGCTCCGTATGCTCGTTGTAATGGAAGGGCCATTTTTGGGGGATTGGAAACGCTCAACGCGTTTTTACACATCATAGTATCCTGCTATTCGGCCCATTTTGAAACAATTAAAAAGCCGGAAATATCCGGAAAAGGCCGAAGGTGTACAGAACCTGATGCTACGTATACTCGTTGTAAGGGGCGTACCATTCCTCGGGGATTGGCAGCGCGCAACGAGGTCTCACACATAATAATATCCTGCGATACGACCCTTTTTGAAACAATTAAAAAGCAAGAAATATCCGGAAAAGGCCGAAGGTGTACAGAACCCGTTGCTCCGTATGCTCGTTGTAATGGGCGTACCATTTCTCGGGGATTGGCAGCGCGTAACGAGTTCTGTCACATCATAATATCCTGATATACGGCCCATTTTGAAACAATTAAAAAGCCGGAAATGTCCGGAAAAGGCCGAAGGTGTACAGAACCCGTTGCTCCGTATGCTCGTTGTAGTGGGCGTACCATTTTTCGGGGATTGGCAGCGTGCAGCGAGTTCTCACACCTCATAATATCCTGCGATACGACTCATTTTGAAACTATTAAAAAGCCGAAACTGGCCGGAAAAGGCCGAATATGTACAAGACAGGATTCTCCGCATGCTCATTGTAATTGAAGTACCATTCTTCGGGGATTGGCAGCGCGCAAGGAGTTCTCTCACATCATAATATGCTGATATACGGCCCATTTGAAACAATTAAAAAGCCGGAAATGTCCGGAAAAGGCCGAAGGTGTACAGAACCCGTTGCTCCCTTTGCTTGTTGTAATGGAAGTACCATTTTTGGGGGGTTGGCAGAGAGGAACTGGTTCTTACACATCATAATATCCTGATATACGGCCCATTTTGAAACAACTAAAAAGACGAAACTGGCCGGAAAAGGCCGAATATGTACATGACAGGATTCTCCGCATGCTCGTTGTATTGGAAGTACCATTCTTCGGGGATTGGCAGCGCGCACCGAGTTCCCTCACATCATAATATCCTGCGATACGACCCATTTTGAAACTATTAAAAAGCCGAAACTGGCAGGAAATGGCCGAATATGTACAAGACAGGATTCTCCGCATGCTCGTTGTAATGGAAGTACCATTCTTCGGGGATTGGCAGCGCGCAACGAGTTCTCTCACATTATAATATCCTGCTATACGGCCCGTTTTTAATCACATAAAATGCCGGAGATGTCCGGAAAAGGCCGAAGGTGTACAGAACCCGATGCTCCGTTTGCTCGTTGTAATGGAAGTACCATTTATGGGGGGTTGGCAGAGAGCAACTGGTTCTTACACATCATAATAATCTGATATACGGCCCATTTTGAAACAATGAAAAAGCCGGAAATGTCCGGAAAAGGCCGAAGGTGTACAGAACCCGTTGCTCCGTATGCTCGTTGTAATGGGCGTACCATTTTTCGGGGATTTCCAGCGTGCAGCCAGTTCTCACACCTCATAATATCCTGCGATACGACCCATTTTGAAACTATTAACAAGCCGAAACTGGCCGGAAATGGCCGAATATGTACAAGACAGGATTCTCCGCATGCTCGTTGTAATGGAAGTACCATTCTTCGGGGATTGGCAGCGCGCAACGAGTTCTCTCACATCATAATATCCTGATATACGGCCCATTTTGAAACAATTAAAAAGCCGGAAATGTCCGGAAAAGGCCGAAGGTGTACAGAACCTGATGCTCCGTATGCTCGTTGTAATGGAAGTACCATTCTTCTGGGATTGGCAGCGCGCAACGAGTTCTCTCACATCATAATATCGCGCGATACGACCCATTTTGAAACAATTAAAAAGCCGGAAATGTCCGGAAAATGCCGAAGGTGTACAGAACCCGTTGCTCCGTATGCTCGTTGTAATGTGCGTACAATTTTTCGGGGATTGGCAGCGTGCAGCGAGATCTCACACATCATAATATCCTGCGATACGACCCTTTTTGAAACAATTAAAAAGCCGGAAATATCCGGAAAAGGCCGAAGGTGTACAGAACCCGTTGCTCCGTATGCTCGTTGTAATGGAAGGGCCATTTTTGGGGGATTGGAAACGCTCAACGCGTTTTTACACATCATAATATCCTGCTATTCGGCCCATTTTGAAACAATTAAAAAGCCGGAAATATCCGGAAAAGGCCGAAGGTGTACAGAACCTGATGCTACGTATACTCGTTGTAAGGGGCGTACCATTCCTCGGGGATTGGCAGCGCGCAACGAGGTCTCACACATAATAATATCCTGCGATACGACCCTTTTTGAAACAATTAAAAAGCAAGAAATATCCGGAAAAGGCCGAAGGTGTACAGAACCCGTTGCTCCGTATGCTCGTTGTAATGGGCGAACCATTTTTCGGGGATTGGCTGCGTGCAGCGAGATCTCACACATCATAATATCCTGCGATACGACCCTTTTTGAAACAATTAAAAAGCAAGAAATATCCGGAAAAGGCCGAAGGTGTACAGAACCCGTTGCTCCGTATGCTCGTTGTAATGGGCGAACCATTTTTCGGGGATTGGCTGCGTGCAGCGAGATCTCACACATCATAATATCCTGCGATACGACCCGTTTTTAGTCACATAAAATGCTGGAAATGTCCGGAATAGGCCGAAGGTGTACAGAACCTGATGCTACGTATACTCGTTGTAAGGGGCGTACCATTTCTCGGGGATTGGCAGCGCGTAACGAGTTCTGTCACATCATAATATCCTGATATACGGCCCATTTTGAAACAATTAAAAAGCCGGAAATGTCCGGAAAAGGCCGAAGGTGTACAGAACCCGTTGCTCCGTATGCTCGTTGTAGTGGGCGTACCATTTTTCGGGGATTGGCAGCGTGCAGCGAGTTCTCACACCACATAATATCCTGCGATACGACTCATTTTGAAACTATTAAAAAGCCGAAACTGGCCGGAAAAGGCCGAATATGTACAAGACAGGATTCTCCGCGTGCTCATTGTAATTGAAGTACCATTCTTCGGGGATTGGCAGCGCGCAACGAGTTCTCTCACATCATAATATGCTGATATACGGCCCATTTGAAACAATTAAAAAGCCGGAAATGTCCGGAAAAGGCCGAAGGTGTACAGAACCCGTTGCTCCCTTTGCTTGTTGTAATGGAAGTACCATTTTTGGGGGGTTGGCAGAGAGGAACTGGTTCTTACACATCATAATATCCTGATATACGGCCCATTTTGAAACAACTAAAAAGAGGAAACTGGCCGGAAAAGGCCGAATATGTACATGACAGGATTCTCCGCATGCTCGTTGTATTGGAAGTACCATTCTTCGGGAATTGGCAGCGCGCACCGAGTTCCCTCACATCATAATATCCTGCGATACGACCCATTTTGAAACTATTAAAAAGCCGAAACTGGCAGGAAATGGCCGAATATGTACAAGACAGGATTCTCCGCATGCTCGTTGTAATGGAAGTACCATTCTTCGGGGATTGGCAGCGCGCAACGAGTTCTCTCACATTATAATATCCTGCTATACGGCCCGCTTTTAATCACATAAAATGCCGGAGATGTCCGGAAAAGGCCGAAGGTGTACAGAACCCGATGCTCCGTTTGCTCGTTGTAATGGAAGTACCATTTATGGGGGGTTGGCAGAGAGCAACTGGTTCTTACACATCATAATAATCTGATATACGGCCCATTTTGAAACAATGAAAAAGCCGGAAATGTCCGGAAAAGGCCGAAGGTGTACAGAACCCGTTGCTCCGTATGCTCGTTGTAATGGGCGTACCATTTTTCGGGGATTTCCAGCGTGCAGCCAGTTCTCACACCTCATAATATCCTGCGATACGACCCATTTTGAAACTATTAACAAGCCGAAACTGGCCGGAAATGGCCGAATATGTACAAGACAGGATTCTCCGCATGCTCGTTGTAATGGAAGTACCATTCTTCGGGGATTGGCAGCGCGCAACGAGTTCTCTCACATCATAATATCCTGATATACGGCCCATTTTGAAACAATTAAAAAGCCGGAAATGTCCGGAAAAGGCCGAAGGTGTACAGAACCTGATGCTCCGTATGCTCGTTGTAATGGAAGTACCATTCTTCGGGGATTGGCAGCGCTCAACGAGTTCTCTCACATCATAATATCGCGCGATACGACCCATTTTGAAACAATTAAAAAGCCGGAAATGTCCGGAAAATGCCGAAGGTGTACAGAACCCGTTGCTCCGTATGCTCGTTGTAATGGGCGTACAATTTTTCGGGGATTGGCAGCGTGCAGCGAGATCTCACACATCATAATATCCTGCGATACGACCCTTTTTGAAACAATTAAAAAGCCGGAAATATCCGGAAAAGGCCGAAGGTGTACAGAACCCGTTGCTCCGTATGCTCGTTGTAATGGAAGGGCCATTTTTGGGGGATTGGAAACGCTCAACGCGTTTTTACACATCATAATATCCTGCTATTCGGCCCATTTTGAAACAATTAAAAAGCCGGAAATATCCGGAAAAGGCCGAAGGTGTACAGAACCTGATGCTACGTATACTCGTTGTAAGGGGCGTGCCATTCCTCGGGGATTGGCAGCGCGCAACGAGGTCTCACACATAATAATATCCTGCGATACGACCCTTTTTGAAACAATTAAAAAGCAAGAAATATCCGGAAAAGGCCGAAGGTGTACAGAACCCGTTGCTCCGTATGCTCGTTGTAATGGGCGTACCATTTTTCGGGGATTGGCTGCGTGCAGCGAGATCTCACACATCATAATATCCTGCGATACGACCCGTTTTTAGTCACATAAAATGCTGGAAATGTCCGGAATAGGCCGAAGGTGTACAGAACCTGATGCTACGTACACTCGTTGTAAGGGGCGTACCATTTCTCGGGGATTGGCAGCGCGTAACGAGTTCTGTCACATCATAATATCCTGATATACGGCCCATTTTGAAACAATTAAAAAGCCGGAAATGTCCGGAAAAGGCCGAAGGTGTACAGAACCCGTTGCTCCGTATGCTCGTTGTAATGGGCGTACCATTTTTCGGGGATTGGCAGCGTGCAGCGAGTTCTCACACCTCATAATATCCTGCGATACGACTCATTTTGAAACTACTAAAAAGCCGAAACTGGCCGGAAAAGGCCGAATATGTACAAGACAGGATTCTCCGCATGCTCATTGTAATTGAAGTACCATTCTTCGGGGATTGGCAGCGCGCAACGAGTCCTCTCACATCATAATATGCTGATATACGGCCCATTTGAAACAATTAAAAAGCCGGAAATGTCCGGAAAAGGCCGAAGGTGTACAGAACCCGTTGCTCCCTTTGCTTGTTGTAATGGAAGTACCATTTTTGGGGGGTTGGCAGAGAGGAACTGGTTCTTACACATCATAATATCCTGATATACGGCCCATTTTGAAACAACTAAAAAGACGAAACTGGCCGGAAAAGGCCGAATATGTACATGACAGGATTCTCCGCATGCTCGTTGTATTGGAAGTACCATTCTTCGGGGATTGGCAGCGCGCACCGAGTTCCCTCACATCATAATATCCTGCTATACGGCCCGTTTTTAATCACATAAAATGCCGGAGATGTCCGGAAAAGGCCGAAGGTGTACAGAACCCGATGCTCCGTTTGCTCGTTGTAATGGAAGTACCATTTTTGGGGGGTTGGCAGAGAGCAACTGGCTCTTACACATCATAATAATCTGATATACGGCCCATTTTGAAACAATTAAAAAGCCGGAAATGTCCGGAAAAGGCCGAAGGTGTACAGAACCCGTTGCTCCGTATGCTCGTTGTAATGGGCGTACCATTTTTCGGGGATTGGAAGCGTGCAGCGAGATTTCACACATCATAATATCGTGCGATACGACCCATTTTGAAACAATTAAAAAGCCGGAAATGTCCGGAAAATGCCAAAGGTGTACAGAACCCGTTGCTCCGTATGCTCGTTGTAATGGGCGTACCATTTTTCGGGGATTGGCAGCGTGCAGCGAGTTCTCACACCTCATAATATCCTGCGATACGACTCATTTTGAAACTATTAAAAAGCCGAAACTGGCCGGAAAAGGCCGAATATGTACAAGACAGGATTCTCGTCATGCTCGTTGTAATGGAAGTACCATTCTTCGGGGATTGGCAGCGTGCAGCGAGTTCTCACACATCATAATATCCTGCGATACGACCCGTTTTTAATCACATAAAATGCCGGAAATGTTCGGAAAAGGCCGAAGGAGTACAGAACCTGATGCTACGTATACTCGTTGTAAGGGGCGTTCCATTTCTCGGGGATTGGCTGCGCGTAACGAGTTCTCTCACATCATAATATCCTGATATACGGCCCATTTTGAAACAATTAAAAAGCCGGAAATGTCCGGAAAAGGCCGAAGGTATACAGAACCCGTTGCTCCGTATGCTCGTTGTAGTGGGCGTACCATTTTTCGGGGATTGGCAGCGTGCAGCGAGTTCTCACACCACATAATATCCTGCGAAACGACTCATTTTGAAACTATTAAAAAGCCGAAACTTGCCGGAAAAGGCCGAATATGTACAAGACAGTATTCTCCGCATGCTCGTTGTATTGGAAGTACCATTCTTCGGGGAATGGCAGCGCGCAACGAGTTCTCTCACATCATAATATCCTGATATACGGCCCATTTTGAAACAATTAAAAAGCCGGAAATGTCCGGAAAAGGCCGAAGGTGTACAGAACCCGTTGCTCCCTTTGCTTGTTGTAATGGAAGTACCATTTTTGGGGGGTTGGCAGAGTGCAACTGGTTCTTACACATCATAATATCCTGATATACGGCCCATTTTGAAGCAATTAAAAAGCCGGAAATGTCCGGAAAAGGCCGTAGGTGTACAGAACCCGTTGCTCCGTATGCTCGTTGTAATAGGCGTACCATTTTTCGGGGATTTCCAGCGTGCAGCCAGTTCTCACACCTCATAATATCCTGCGATACGACCCATTTTGAAACTATTAAAAAGCCGAAACTGGCCGGAAATGGCCGAATATGTACAAGACAGGATTCTCCGCATGCTCGTTGTAATGGAAGTACCATTCTTCGGGGATTGGCAGCGCGCAACGAGTTCTCTCACATCGTAATATCCTGCTATACGGCCCGTTTTTAATCACATAAAATGCCGGAGATGTCCGGAAAAGGCAGAAGGTGTGCAGAACCCGATGCTCCGTTTGCTCGTTGTAATGGAAGTACCATTTTTCGGGGATGGGCAACGTGCAGCGTGTTCTCACACATCATAATAACCTGCGATACGACCCATTTTGAAACAATTAAAAAGACGAAACTGCCCGGGAAAGGCCGAATATGTACAAGACAGGATTCTCCGCATGCTCGTTGTAATGGAAGTACCATTCTTCGGGGATTTGCAGCGCGCAACGAGTTCCCTCACATCATAATATCCTGCTATACGGCCCGTTTTTAATCACATAAAATGCCGGAAATGTCCGGAAAAGGCCGAAGGTGTACAGAACCCGTTGCTCCGTATGCTCGTTGTAATGGGCGTACCATTTTTCGGGGATTGGAAGCGTGCAGCGAGATCTCACACATCATAATATCGTGCGATACGACCCTTTTTGAAACAATTAAAAAGCCGGAAATATCCGGAAAAGGCCGAAGGTTTACAGAACCCGATGCTCCGTATGCTCGTTGTAAGGGAAGGACCATTTTTGGGGGATCGGCAACGCTCAACGCGTTTTTACACATCATAATATACTGGTGTACAGAACCTAATGCTCCGTATGCTCGTTGTAAGGGGCGTACCATTTCTCGGGGATTCGCAGCGCGTAACGTGTTCTCTCACATCATAATATCCTGATAAACGGCACATTTTGAAACAATTAAAAAGCCGGAAATGTCCGGAAAAGGCCGAAGGTGTACAGAACCCGTTGCTCCGTATGCTCGTTGTAGTGGGCGTACCATTTTTCGGGGATTGGCAGCGTGCAGCGAGCTCTCACACCTCATAATATCCTGCGATACGACTCATTTTGAAACTATTAAAAAGCCGAAACTGGCCGGAAAAGGCCGAATATGTACAAGACAGGATTCTAGTCATGCTCGTTGTAATGGAAGTACCATTCTTCGGTGATTTGCAGCGCGCAACGAGTTCCCTCACATCATAAAATCCTGCTATACGGCCCGTTTTTAATCACATAAAATGCCGGCGATGTCCGGAAAAGGCCGAAGGTGTACAGAACCCGATGCTCCGTTTGCTCGTTGTAATGGAAGTACCATTTTTGGGGGGTTGGCAGAGAGCAACGAGTTCTCTCACATCATAATATCCTGCGATACGTCCCGTTTTGAAACAATAAAATAGCCGGAAATGTCCGGAAAATGCCGAAGGTGTACAGAACCCGTTGCTCCGTATGCTCGTTGTAATGGAAGGACCATTTTTGGGGGATTGGCAGCGTGCAGCGAGTTCTCACACATCATAATATCCTGCGATACGACCCGTTTTTAATCACATAAAATGCCGGAAATGTTCGGAAAAGGCCGAAGGTGTACAGAACTTGATGCTACGTATACTCGTTGTAAGGGGCGTTCCATTTCTCGGGGATTGGCTGCGCGTAACGAGTTCTCTCACATCATAATATCCTGATATACGGCCCATTTTGAAACAATTAAAAAGCCGGAAATGTCCGGAAAAGGCCGAAGGTATACAGAACCCGTTGCTCCGTATGCTCGTTGTAGTGGGCGTACCATTTTTCGGGGATTGGCAGCGTGCAGCGAGTTCTCACACCTCATAATATCCTGCGAAACGACTCATTTTGAAACTATTAAAAAGCCGAAACTTGCCGGAAAAAGCCGAATATGTACAAGACTGTATTCTCCGCATGCTCGTTGTATTGGAAGTACCATTCTTCGGGGATTTGCAGCGCGCAACGAGTTCCCTCACATCATAATATCCTGCTATACGGCCCGTTTTTAATCACATAAATTGCCGGAGATGTCCGGAAAAGGCCGAAGGTGTACAGAACCCAATGCTCCGTTTGCTCGTTGTAATGGAAGTACCATTTTTGGGGGGTTGGCAGAGAGCAACTGGTTCTTACACATCATAATATCCTGATATACGGCCCATTTTGAAACAATTAAAAAGCCGGAAATATCCGGAAAAGGCCGAAGGTGTACAGAACCCGTTGCTCCGTATGCTCGTTGTAAGGGGCGTACCATTTCTCTGGGATTGGCAGCGCGTAACGAGTTCTGTCACATCATAATATCCTGATATACGCCCCATTTTGAAACAATTAAAAAGCCGGAAATGTCCGGAAAAGGCCGAAGGTGTACAGAACCCGTTGCTCCGTATGCTCGTTGTAGTGGGCGTACCATTTTTCGGGGATTGGCAGCGTGCAGCGAGTTCTCACACCTCATAATATCCTGCGATACGACTCATTTTGAAACTATTAAAAAGCCGAAACTGGCCGGAAAAGGCCGAATATGTACAAGACAGGATTCTCCGCATGCTCATTGTAATGGAAGTACCATTCTTCGGGGATTGGCAGCGCGCAACGAGTTCTCTCACATCATAATATCCTGATATACGGCCCATTTGAAACAATTAAAAAGCCGGAAATGTCCGGAAAAGGCCGAAGGTGTACAGAACCTGATGCTCCGTATGCTCGTTGTAAGGGGCGTACCATTTCTCGGGGATTGGCAGCGCGTAACGAGTTCTCTCATATCATAATATCCTGAAATACGGCCCATTTTGAAACAATTAAAAAGCCGGAAATGTCCGGAAAAGGGCGAAGGTGTACAGAACCTGATGCTCCGTATGCTCGTTGTAATGGGCGTACCATTTTGCGGGGATTGGCAGCGTGCTGCGAGTTCTCACACCTCATAATATCCTGCGATACGACCCATTTTGAAACTATTAAAAAGACGAAACTGGCCGGGAAAGGCCGAATATGTACAAGACAGGATTCTCCGCATGCTCGTTGTAATGGATGTACCATTCTTCGGGGATTGGCAGCGCGCAACGAGTTCTCTCACGTCATAATATCCCGCGATACGACCCATTTTGAAACAATTAAAAAGACGAAACTGGCCGGAAAAGGCCGAATATGTACAAGACAGGATTCTCCGCATGCTCGTTGTATTGGAAGTACCATTCTTCGGGGATTGGCAGCGCGCACCGAGTTCCCTCACATCATAATATCCTGCTATACGGCCCGTTTTTAATCACATAAAATGCCGGAGATGTCCGGAAAAGGCCGAAGGTGTACAGAACCCGATGCTCCGTTTGCTCGTTGTAATGGAAGTACCATTTTTGGGGGGTTGGCAGCGTGCAGCGAGTTCTCACACATCATAATATCCTGCGATACGACCCATTTTGAAACAACTAAAAAGACGAAACTGGCCGGAAAAGGCCGAATATGTACATGACAGGATTCTCCGCATGCTCGTTGTATTGGAAGTACCATTCTTCGGGGATTGGCAGCGCGCACCAAGTTCCCCCACATCATAATATCCTGCTATACGGCCCGTTTTTAATCACATAAAATGCCGGAGATGTCCGGAAAAGGCCGAAGGTGTACAGAACCCGATGCTCCGTTTGCTCGTTGTAATGGAAGTACCATTTTTGGGGGGTTGGCAGAGAGCAACTGGCTCTTACACATCATAATAATCTGATATACGGCCCATTTTGAAACAATTAAAAAGCCGGAAATGTCCGGAAAAGGCCGAAGGTGTACAGAACCCGTTGCTCCGTATGCTCGTTTTACTGGGCGTACCATTTTTCGGGGATTGGAAGCGTGCAGCGAGATCTCACACATCATAATATCGTGCGATACGACCCATTTTGAAACAATTAAAAAGCCGGAAATGTCCGGAAAATTCCAAAGGTGTACAGAACCCGTTGCTCCGTATGCTCGTTGTAATGGGCGTACCATTTTTCGGGGATTGGCAGCGTGCAGCGAGTTCTCACACTTCATAATATCCTGCGATACGACTCATTTTGAAACTATTAAAAAGCCGAAACTGGCCGGAAAAGGCCGAATATGTACAAGACAGGATTCTCGTCATGCTCGTTGTAATGGAAGTACCATTCTTCGGGGATTGGCAGCGTGCAGCGAGTTCTCACACCTCATAATATCTTGCGATACGACTCATTTTGAAACTATGAAAAAGCCGAAACTGGCCGGAAAAGGCCGAATATGTACAAGACAGGATTCTCGTCATGCTCGTTGTAATGGAAGTACCATTCTTCGGGGATTTGCAGCGCGCAACGAGTTCCCTCACATCATAATATCCTGCTATACGGCCCGTTTTTAATCACATAAAATGGCGGAGATGTCCGGAAAAGGCCGAAGGTGTACAGAACCCAATGCTCCGTTTGCTCGTTGTAATGGAAGTACCATTCTTCGGGGATTGGCAGCGCGCAACGAGTTCTCTCACATCATAATATCCTGCGATACGACCCATTTTGAAACAATTAAAAAGCCGGAAATGTCCGGAAAATGCCAAATGTGTACAGAACCCGTTGCTCCGTATGCTCGTTGTAATGGGCGTACCATTTTTCGGGGATTGGCAGCGTGCAGCGAGATCTCACACCTCATAATATCCTGCGATACGACCTATTTTGAAACTATTAAAAAGCCGAAACTGGCCGGAAAAGGCCGAATATGTACAAGACAGGATTCTCGTCATGCTCGTTGTAATGGAAGTACCATTCTTCGGGGATTTGTAGCGCGCAACGAGTTAACTCACATCATAATATCCTGCTATACGGCCCGTTTTTAATCACATAAAATGCCGGAGATGTCCGGAAAAGGCCGAAGGTGTACAGAACCCAGTGCTCCGTTTGCTCGTTGTAATGGAAGTACCATTTTTGGGGGTTGGCAGAGAGCAACTGGTTCTTACACATCATAATATCCTGATATACGGCCCATTTTGAAACAATTAAAAAGCCGGAAATGTCCGGAAAAGGCCGAAGGTGTACAGAACCCGTTGCTTCGTATGCTCGTTGTAATGGGCGTACCATTTTTCGGGGATTGGCAGCGTGCAGCGAGATCTCACACATCATAATATCCTGCGATACGACCCTTTTTGAAACAATTAAAAAGCCGGAAATATCCGGAAAAGGCCAAAGGTGTACAGAACCCGTTGCTCCGTATGCTCGTTGTAATGGAAGGACCATTTTTGGGGGATTGGCAGCGTGCAGCGAGTTCTCACACCTCATAATATCCTGCGAAACGACTCATTTTGAAACTATTAAAAAGACGAAACATGCCGGAAAAGGCCGAATATGTACAAGACAGGATTCTCGTCATGCTCGTTGTAATGGAAGTACCATTCTTCGGGGATTTGCAGCGCGCAACGCGTTTTTACACATCATAATATCATGCTATTCGGCCCAGTTTTGATCACTTAAAATGCCGGAAATGTCCGGAAAAGGCCGAAGATGTACAAAACCTGATGCTCCGTATGCTCGTTGTAAGGGGCGTACCATTTCTCGGGGATTCGCAGCGCGTAACGAGTTATCTCATATCATAATATCCTGAAATACGGCCCATTTTGAAACAATTAAAAAGCCGGAAATGTCCGGAAAAGGCCGAAGGTGTACAGAACCTGATGCTTCGTATGCTCGTTGTAATGGAAGTACCATTCTTCGGGGATTGGCAGCGCGCAACGAGTTCTCTCACATCATAATATCCTGCGATACGACCCATTTTGAAACAATTAAAAAGCCGGAAATGTCCGGAAAATGCCAAAGGTGTACAGAACCCGTTGCTCCGTATGCTCGTTGTAATGGGCGTACCATTTTTCGGGGAATGCCAGCGTGCAGCGAGTTCTCACACCTCATAATATCCTGCGATACGACCCATTTTGAAACTATTAAAAAGCCGAAACTGGTCGGAAAAGGCCGAATATGCACAAGACAGGATTCTCCGCATGCTCGTTGTAATGGATGTACCATTTTTCGGGGATTGGCAGCGCGCAACGAGTTCTCTCACATCATAATATCCTGATATACGGCCCATTTTGAAACAATTAAAAAGCCGGAAATGTCCGGAAAAGGCCGAAGGTGTACAGAACCCGTTGCTCCCTTTGCTTGTTGTAATGGAAGTACCATTTTTGGGGGGTTGGCAGAGAGCAACTGGATCTTACACCTCATAATATCCTGATATACGGCCCATTTTGAAGCAATTAAAAAGCCGGAAATGTCCGGAAAAGGCCGAAGGTGTACAGAACCCGTTGCTCCGTATGCTCGTTGTAATGGGCGTACCATTTTTCGGGAATTTCCAGCGTGCAGCCAGTTCTCACACCTCATAATATCCTGCGATACGACCCATTTTGAAACAATTAAAAAGCCGAAACTGGCCGGAAATGGCCGAATATGTACAAGACAGGATTCTGCGCATGCTCGTTGTAATGGAAGTACCATTCTTCGGGGATTTGCAGCGCGCAACGAGTTCCCTCACATCATAATATCCTGCTATACGGCCCGTTTTTAATCACATAAAATGCCGGCGATGTCCGGAAAAGGCCGAAGGTGTACAGAACCCGATGCTCCGTTTGCTCGTTGTAATGGAAGTACCATTTTTGGGGGGTTGGCAGAGAGCAACGAGTTCTCTCACATCATAATATCCTGCGATACGACCCGGTTTGAAACAATAAAATAGCCGGAAATGTCCGGAAAATGCCGAAGGTGTACAGAACCCGTTGCTCCGTATGCTCGTTGTACTGGAAGGATCATTTTTGGGGGATTGGAGAGAGCAACTGGTTCATACACATCATAATATCCTGATATACGGCCCATTTTGAAACAATTAAAAAGCCGGAAATATCCGGAAAAGGCCGAAGGTGTACAGAACCCGTTGCTCCGTATGCTCGTTGTAATGGGCGTACCATTTTTCGGGGATTGGCAGCGTGCAGCGAGATCCAACACATCATAATATCCTGCGATACGACCCTTTTTGAAACAATTAAAAAGCCGGAAATGTCCGGAAAATGCCGAAGGTGTACAGAACCCGTTGCTCCGTATGCTCGTTGTACTGGAAGGATCATTTTTGGGGGATTGGAGAGAGCAACTGGTTCATACACATCATAATATCCTGATATACGGCCCATTTTGAAACAATTAAAAAGCCGGAAATGTCCGGAAAAGGCCGAAGGTGTACAGAACCCGTTGCTCCGTATGCTCGTTGTAATGGGCGTACCATTTTTCGGGGATTGGCAGCGTGCAGCGAGATCTCACACATCATAATATCCTGCGATACGACCCTTTTTGAAACAATTAAAAAGCCGGAAATATCCGGAAAAGGCCGAAGGTGTACAGAACCCGTTGCTCCGTATGCTCGTTGTAATGGAAGGACCATTTTTGGGGGATTGGCAGCGTGCAGCGAGTTCTCACACCTCATAATATCCTGCGAAACGACTCATTTTGAAACTATTAAAAAGCCGAAACTTGCCGGAAAAGGCCGAATATGTAAAAGACAGGATTCTCGTCATGCTCGTTGTAATGGAAGTACCATTCTTCGGGGATTTGCAGCGCGCAACGAGTTCCCTCACATCATAATATCCTGCTATACGGCCCGTTTTTAATCACATAAAATGCCGGCGATGTCCGGAAAAGGCCGAAGGTGTACAGAACCCGATGCTCCGTTTGCTCGTTGTAATGGAAGTACCATTTTTGGGGGGTTGGCAGAGAGCAACGAGTTCTCTCACATCATAATATCCTGCGAAACGACTCATTTTGAAACTATTAAAAAGCCGAAACTTGCCGGAAAAGGCCGAATATGTACAAGACAGTATTCTCCGCATGCTCGTTGTATTGGAAGTACCATTCTTCGGGGAATGGCAGCGCGCAACGAGTTCTCTCACATCATAATATCCTGATATACGGCCCATTTTGAAACAATTAAAAAGCCGGAAATGTCCGAAAAAGGCCGAAGGTGTACAGAACCCGTTGCTCCGTATGCTCGTTGTAATGGGCGTACCATTTTTCGGGGATTGGCAGCGTGCAGCGAGATCCAACACATCATAATATCCTGCGATACGACCCTTTTTGAAACAATTAAAAAGCCGGAAATATCCGGAAAAGGCCGAAGGTGTACAGAACCCGTTGCTCCGTATGCTCGTTGTAATGGAAGGACCATTTTTGGGGGATTGGCAGCGTGCAGCGAGTTCTCACACCTCATAATATCCTGCGAAACGACTCATTTTGAAACTATTAAAAAGCCGAAACTTGCCGGAAAAGGCCGAATATGTAAAAGACAGGATTCTCGTCATGCTCGTTGTAATGGATGTACCATTTTTGGGGGGTTGGCAAAGAGCAACTGGATCTTACACATCATAATATCCTGATATACGGCCCATTTTGAAGCAATTAAAAAGCCGGAAATGTCCGGAAAAGGCCGAAGGTGTACAGAACCCGTTGCTCCGTATGCTCGTTGTAATGGGCGTACCATTTTTCGGGGATTTCCAGCGTGCAGCCAGTTCTCACACCTCATAATATCCTGCGATACGACCCATTTTGAAACTATTAAAAAGCCGAAACTGGCCGGAAATGGCCGAATATGTACAAGACAGGATTCTCCGCATGCTCGTTGTAATGGAAGTACCATTCTTCGGGGATAGGCAGCGCGCAACGAGTTCTCTCACATCATAATATCCTGATATACGGCCCATTTTGAAACAATTAAAAAGCCGGAAATGTCCGGAAAAGGCCGAAGGTGTACAGAACCCGTTGCTCCCTTTGCTTGTTGTAATGGAAGTACCATTTTTGGGGGGTTGGCAGAGAGCAACTGGTTCTTACACATCATAATATCCTGATATACGGCCCCTATTGAAGCAATTAAAAAGCCGCAAATGTCCGGAAAAGGCCGAAGGTGTACAGAACCCGCTGCTCCGTATGCTCGTTGTAATGGGCGTACCATTTTTCGGGGATTTCCAGCGTGCAGCCAGTTCTCACACCTCATAATATCCTGCTATACGGCCCGTTTTGAAACAATTAAAAAACCGAAACTGGCCGGAAAAGGCCGAAAATGTACAAGACAGGATTCTCCGCCTGCTCGTTGTAATGGAAGTACCATTCTTCGGGGATTGGCAGCGCGCAACGAGTTCTCTCACATCATAATATCCTGCTATACGGCCCGTTTTTAATCACATAAAATGCCGGATATGTCCGGAAAAGGCCGAAGGTGTACAGAACCCAATGCTCCGTTTGCTCGTTGTAATGGAAGTACCATTTTTGGGGGGTTGGCAGAGAGCAACTGGTTCTTACACATCATAATATCCTGATATGCGGCCCATTTTGAAACAATTAAAAAGCCGAAACTGGCCGGAAATGGCCGAATATGTACAAGACAGGATTCTCCGCATGCTCGTTGTAATGGAAGTACCATTCTTCGGGGATTGGCAGCGCGCAACGAGTTCTCTCACATCATAATATCCTGCTATACGGCCCGTTTTGAAACAATTAAAAAGCCGAAACTGGCCGGAAAAGGCCGAAAATGTACAAGACAGGATTCTCCGGATGCTGGTTGTATTGGAAGTACCATTCTTCGGGGATTGGCAGCGCGCACCGTGTTCTCTCACATCATAATATCCTGCTATTCTGCCCGTTTTTGATCACTTAATATGCCGGAAATGTCCGGAAAAGGCCGAAGGTGTACAGAACCTGATGCTCCGTATGCTCGTTGTAAGGGGCGTACCATTTCTCGGGGATTGGCAGCGCGTAACGTGTTCTCTCACATCATAATATCCTGATAAACGGCACATTTTGAAACAATTAAAAAGCCGGAAATGTCCGGAAAAGGCCGAAGGTGTACAGAACCCGTTGCTCCGTATGCTCGTTGTAGTGGGCGTACCATTTTTCGGGGATTGGCAGCGTGCAGCGAGATCTCAAACATCATAATATCCTGCGATACAACCCTTTTTGAAACAATTAAAAAGCCGGTAATATCCGGAAAAGGCCGAAGGTGTACAGAACCCGTTGCTCCGTATGCTCGTTGTAATGGAAGTACCATTCTTCGGGGATTGGCAGTGCGCAACGAGTTCTCTCACATCATAATATCCTGCTGTACGGCCCGTTTTTAATCACATAAAATGCCGGAGATGTCCGGAAAAGGCCGAAGGTGTACAGAACCCAATGCTCCGTTTGCTCGTTGTAATGGAAGTACCATTTTTGGGGGGTTGGCAGAGAGCAACTGGTTCTTACACATCATAATATCCTGATATACGGCCCAGTTTGAAACAATTAAAAAGCCGGAAATATCCGGAAAAGGCCGAAGGTGTACAGAACCCGTTGCTCCGTATGCTCGTCGTAATGGAATTACCATTTTTGGGGGATTGGCAACGCTCAACGCGTTTTTACACATCATAATATCCTGCGATACGACTCATTTTGAAACTATAAAAAGCCGAAACTGGCCGGAAAAGGCCGAATATGTACCAGACAGGATTCTCCTCATGCTCGTTGTAATGGAAGTACCATTCTTCGGGGATTTGCAGCGCGCAACGAGTTCCCTCACATCATAATATCCTGCTATACGGCCCGTTTTTAATCACATAAAATGCCGGAGATGTCCGGAAAAGGCCGAAGGTGTACAGAACCCAATGCTCCGTTTGCTCGTTGTCATGGAAGTACCATTTTTGGGGGGTTGGCAGAGATCAACTGGTTCTTACACATCATAATATCCTGATATACGGCCCATTTTGAAACAATTAAAAAGCCGGAAATATCCGGAAAAGGCCGAAGGTGTACAGAACCCGCTGCTCCGTATGCTCGTTGTAATGGGCGTACCATTTTTCGGGGATTTCCAGCGTGCAACCAGTTCTCACACCTCATAATATCCTGCGATACGACCCATTTTGAAACTATTAAAAAGCCGAAACTGGCCGGAAAAGGCCGAATATGTACAAGACAGGATTCTCCGCATGCTCGTTGTAATGGATGTACCATTCTTCGGGGATTGGCAGCGCGCAACGAGTTCTCTCACATCATAATATCGCGCGATACGACCCATTTTGAAATAATTAAAAAGCCGGAAATGTCCGGAAAAGGCCGAAGGTGTACAGAACCCAATGCTCCGTTTGCTCGTTGTAATGGAAGTACCATTTTTGGGGGGTTGGCAGAGAGCAACTGGTTCTTACACATCATAATATCCTGATATACGCCCCATTCTGAAGCAATTAAAAAGCCGGAAATGTCCGGAAAATGCCAAAGGTGTACAGAACCCGTTGCTCCGTATGCTCCTTGTAATGGGCGTACCATTTTTCGGGGATTGGCAGCGTGCAGCGAGTTCTCACACCTCATAATAACCTGCGATACGACCCATTTTGAAACTATTAAAAAGCCGAAACTGGTCGGAAAAGGCCGAATATGCACAAGACAGGATTCTCCGCATGCTCGTTGTAATGGATGTACCATTCTTCCGGGATTGGCAGCGCGTAACGAGTTATCTCATATCATAATATCCTGAAATACGGCCCATTTTGAAACAATTAAAAAGCCGGAAATGTCCGGAAAAGGCCGAAGGTGTACAGAACCTGATGCTCCGTATGCTCGTTGTAATGGAAGTACCATTCTTCGGGGATTGGCAGCGCGCAACGAGTTCTCTCACATCATAATATCCTGCGATACGACCCATTTTGAAACAATTAAATAGCCGGAAATGTCCGGAAAATGCCAAAGGTGTACAGAACCCGTTGCTCCGTATGCTCGTTGTAATGGGCGTACCATTTTTCGGGGATTGGCAGCGTGCAGCGAGTTCTCACACCTCATAATAACCTGCGATACGACCCATTTTGAAACTATTAAAAAGCCGAAACTGGTCGGAAAAGGCCGAATATGCACAAGACAGGATTCTCCGCATGCTCGTTGTAATGGATGTACCATTTTTCGGGGATTGGCAGCGCGCAACGAGTTCTCTCACATCATAATATCCTGATATACGGCCCATTTTGAAACAATTAAAAAGCCGGAAATGTCCGGAAAAGGCCGAAGGTGTACAGAACCCGTTGCTCCCTTTGCTTGTTGTAATGGAAGTACCATTTTTGGGGGGTTGGCAGAGAGCAACTGGTTCTTACACATCATAATATCCTGATATACGGCCCATTCTGAAGCAATTAAAAAGCCGGAAATGTCCGGAAAAGGCCGAAGGTGTACAGAATCCGTTGCTCCGTATGCTCGTTGTAGTGGGCGTACCATTTTTCGGGGATTGGCAGCGTGCAGCGAGATCTCAAACATCATAATATCCTGCGATACGACCCTTTTTGAAACAATTAAAAAGCCGGTAATATCCGGAAAAGGCCGAAGGTGTACAGAACCCGTTGCTCCGTATGCTCGTTGTAATGGAAGTACCATTCTTCGGGGATTGGCAGCGCGCAACGAGTTCTCTCACATCATAATATCCTGCTATACGGCCCGTTTTTAATCACATAAAATGCCGGAGATGTCCGGAAAAGGCCGAAGGTGTACAGAACCCAATGCTCCGTTTGCTCGTTGTAATGGAAGTACCATTTTTGGGGGGTTGGCAGAGAGCAGCTGGTTCTTACACATCATAATATCCTGCGATACGACCCGTTTTGAAACAATAAAATAGCCGGAAATGTCCGGAAAATGCCGAAGGTGTACAGAACCCGTTGCTCCGTATGCTCGTTGTAATGGAAGGACCATTTTTGGGGGATTGGCAGCGTGCAGCGAGTTCTCACACATCATAATATCCTGCGATATGACCCGTTTTTAATCACATAAAATGCCGGAAATGTTCGGAAAAGGCCGAAGGTGTACAGAACCTGATGCTACGTATACTCGTTGTAAGGGGCGTTCCATTTCTCGGGGATTGGCTGCGCGTAACGAGTTCTCTCACATCATAATATCCTGATATACGGCCCATTTTGAAACAATTAAAAAGCCGGAAATGTCCGGAAAAGGCCGAAGGTATACAGAACCCGTTGCTCCGTATGCTCGTTGTAGTGTGCGTACCATTTTTCGGGGATTGGCAGCGTGCAGCCAGTTCTCACACCTCATAATATCCTGCGATACGACCCATTTTGAAACTATTAAAAAGCCGAAACTGGCCGCAAAAGGCCGAATATGTACAAGACAGTATTCTCCGCATGCTCGTTGTATTGGAAGTACCATTCTTCGGGGAATGGCAGCGCGCAACGAGTTCTCTCACATCATAGTATCCTGATATACGGCCCATTTTGAAACAATTAAAAAGCCGGAAATGTCCGGAAAAGGCCGAAGGTGCACAGAACCCGTTGCTCCCTTTGCTTGTTGTAATGGAAGTACCATTTTTGGGGGGTTGGCAGAGAGCAACTGGTTCTTACACATCATAATATCCTGATATACGGCCCATTTTGAAGCAATTAAAAAGCCGGAGATGTCCGGAAAAGGCCGAAGGTGTACAGAACCCGTTGCTCCGTATGCTCGTTGTAATGGAAGGACCATTTTTGGGGGATTGGCAGAGTGCAGCGAGTTCTCACACATCATAATATCCTGCGATATGACCCGTTTTTAATCACATAAAATGCCGGAAATGTTCGGAAAAGGCCGAAGGTGTACAGAACCTGATGCTACGTATACTCGTTGTAAGGGGCGTTCCATTTCTCGGGGATTGGCAGAGAGCAACGAGTTCTCTCACATCATAATATCCTGATATACGGCCCATTTTGAAACAATTAAAAAGCCGGAAATGTCCGGAAAAGGCCGAAGGTATACAGAACCCGATGCTCCGTTTGCTCGTTGTAATGGAAGTACCATTTTTGGGGGGTTGGCAGAGAGCAACGAGTTCTCTCACATCATAATATCCTGCGATACGACCCGTTTTGAAACAATAAAATAGCCGGAAATGTCCGGAAAATGCCGAAGGTGTACAGAACCCGTTGCTCCGTATGCTCGTTGTAATGGAAGGACCATTTTTGGGGGATGGGCAACGCTCAACGCGTTTTTACACATCACAATATACTGGTGTACAGAACCTGATGCTCCGTATGCTCGTTGTAAGGGGCGTACCATTTCTCGGGGATTGGCAGCGCGTAACGTGTTCTCTCACATCATAATATCCTGATAAACGGCACATTTTGAAACAATTAAAAAGCCGGAAATATCCGGAAAAGGCCGAAGGTATACAGAACCCGTTGCTCCGTATGCTCGTTGTAGTGGGCGTACCATTTTTCGGGGATTGGCAGCGTGCAGCGAGCTCTTACACCTCATAATATCCTGCGATACGACTCATTTTGAAACTATTAAAAAGCCGAAACTGGCTGGAAAAGGCCGAATATGTACAAGACAGGATTCTCGTCATGCTCGTTGTAATGGAAGTACCATTCTTCGGGGATTTGCAGCGCGCAACGAGTTCCCTCACATCATAATATCCTGCTATACGGCCCGTTTTTAATCACATAAAATGCCGGCGATGTCCGGAAAAGGCCGAAGGTGTACAGAACCCGATGCTCCGTTTGCTCGTTGTAATGGAAGTACCATTTTTGGGGGGTTGGCAGAGAGCAACGAGTTCTCTCACATCATAATATCCTGCGATACGACCCGTTTTGAAACAATAAAATAGCCGGAAATGTTCGGAAAAGGCCGAAGGTGTACAGAACCTGATGCTACGTATACTCGTTGTAAGGGGCGTTCCATTTCTCGGGGATTGGCTGCGCGTAACGAGTTCTCTCACATCATAATATCCTGATATACGGCCCATTTTGAAACAATTAAAAAGCCGGAAATGTCCGGAAAAGGCCGAAGGTGTACAGAACCCGTTGCTCCGTATGCTCGTTGTAGTGGGCGTACCATTTTTCGGGGATTGGCAGCGTGCAGCGAGTTCTCACACCTCATAATATCCTGCGATACGACTCATTTTGAAACTATTAAAAAGCCGAAACTGGCCGGAAAAGGCCGAATATGTACAAGACAGGATTCTCCGCATGCTCGTTGTAATGGAAGTACCATTCTTCGGGGAATGGCAGCGCGCAACGAGTTCTCTCACATCATAATATCCTGATATACGGCCCATTTTGAAACATTTAAAAAGCCGGAAATGTCCGGGAAAGGCCGAAGGTGTACAGAACCCGTTGCTCCGTATGCTCGTTGTAATGGGCGTACCATTTTTCGGGGACTTCCAGCGTGCAGCCAGTTCTCACACCTCATAATATCCTGCGATACGACCCATTTTGAAACTATTAAAAAGCCGAAACTGGCCGGAAATGGCCGAATATGTACAAGACAGGATTCTCCGCATGCTCGTTGTAATGGAAGTACCATTCTTCGGTGATTGGCAGCGCGCAACGAGTTCTCTCACATCGTAATATCCTGCTATACGGCCCGTTTTTAATCACATAAAATGCCGGAGATGTCCGGAAAAGGCAGAAGGTGTACAGAACCCGATGCTCCGTTTGCTCGTTGTAATGGAAGTACCATTTTTCGGGGATGGGCAGCGTGCAGCGTGTTCTCACACATCATAATAACCTGCGATACGACCCATTTTGAAACAATTAAAAAAACGAAACTGGCCGGGAAAGGCCGAATATGTACAAGACAGGATTCTCCGCATGCTCGTTGTAATGGAAGTACCATTCTTCGGGGATTTGCAGCGCGTAACGAGTTCCCTCACATCATAATATCCTGCTATACGGCCCGTTTTTAATCACATAAAATGCCGGAAATGTCCGGAAAAGGCCGAAGGTGTACAGAACCCGTTGCTCCGTATGCTCGTTGTAATGGGCGTACCATTTTTCGGGGATTGGAAGCGTGCTGCGAGATCTCACACATCATAATATCGTGCGATACGACCCTTTTTGAAACAATTAAAAAGCCGGAAATATCCGGAAAAGGCCGAAGGTTTACAGAACCCGATGCTCCGTATGCTCGTTGTAAGGGAAGGACCATTTTTGGGGGATCGGCAACGCTCAACGCGTTTTTACACATCATAATATACTGGTGTACAGAACCTCATGCTCCGTATGCTCGTTGTAAGGGGCGTACCATTTCTCGGGGATTGGCAGCGCGTAACGTGTTCTCTCACATCATAATATCCTGATAAACGGCACATTTTGAAACAATTAAAAAGCCGGAAATGTCCGGAAAAGGCCGAAGGTGTACAGAACCCGTTGCTCCGTATGCTCGTTGTAGTGGGCGTACCATTTTTCGGGGATTGGCAGCGTGCAGCGAGCTCTCACACCTCATAATATCCTGCGATACGACTCATTTTAAAACTATTAAAAAGCCGAAACTGGCCGGAAAAGGCCGAATATGTACAAGACAGGATTCTCGTCATGCTCGTTGTAATGGAAGTACCATTCTTCGGGGATTTGCAGCGCGCAACGAGTTCCCTCACATCATAATATCCTGCTATACGGCCCGTTTTTAATCACATAAAATGCCGGCGATGTCCGGAAAAGGCCGAAGGTGTACAGAACCCGATGCTCCGTTTGCTCGTTGTAATGGAAGTACCATTTTTGGGGGGTTGGCAGAGAGCAACGAGTTCTCTCACATCATAATATCCTGCGATACGACCCGTTTTGAAACAATAAAATAGCCGGAAATGTCCGGAAATTGCCGAAGGTGTACAGAACCCGTTGCTCCGTATGCTCGTTGTAATGGAAGGACCATTTTTGGGGGATTGGCAGCGTGCAGCGAGTTCTCACACATCATAATATCCTGCGATATGACCCGTTTTTAATCACATAAAATGCCGGAAATGTTCGGAAAAGGCCGAAGGTGTACAGAACCTGATGCTACGTATACTCGTTGTAAGGGGCGTTCCATTTCTCGGGGATTGGCTGCGCGTAACGAGTTCTCTCACATCATAATATCCTGATATACGGCCCATTTTGAAACAATTAAAAAGCCGGAAATGTCCGGAAAAGGCCGAAGGTGTACAGAACCCGTTGCTCCCTTTGCTTGTTGTAATGGAAGTACCATTTTTGGGGGGTTGGCAGAGAGCAACTGGTTCTTAAACATCATAATATCCTGATATACGGCCCATTTTGAAGCAATTAAAAAGCCGGAAATGTCCGGAAAAAGGCCGAAGGTGTACAGAACCCGTTGCTCCGTATGCTCGTTGTAATGGGCGTACCATTTTTCGGGGATTTCCAGCGTGCAGCCAGTTCTCACACCTCATAATATCCTGCGATACGACCCATTTTGAAACTATTAAAAAGCCGAAACTGGCCGGAAATGGCCGAATATGTACAAGACAGGATTCTCCGCATGCTCGTTGTAATGGAAGTACCATTCTTCGGGGATTGGCAGCGCGCAACGAGTTCTCTCACATCGTAATATCCTGCTATACGGCCCGTTTTTAATCACATAAAGTGCCGGAGATGTCCGGAAAAGGCAGAAGGTGTACAGAACCCGATGCTCCGTTTGCTCGTTGTAATGGAAGTACCATTTTTCGGGGATGGGCAGCGTGCAGCGTGTTCTCACACATCATAATAACCTGCGATACGACCCATTTTGAAACAATTAAAAAGACGAAACTGGCCGGGAAAGGCCGAATATGTACAAGACATGATTATCCGCATGCTCGTTGTAATGGAAGTACCATTCTTCGGGGATTTGCAGCGCGCAACGAGTTCCCTCACATCATAATATCCTGCTATACGGCCCGTTTTTAATCACATAAAATGCCGGAGATGTCCGGAAAAGGCCGAAGGTGTAGAACCCGTTGCTCCGTATGCTCGTTGTAATGGGCGTACCATTTTTCGGGGATGGGCAGCGTGCAGCGTGTTCTCACACATCATAATATCCTGCGATACGACCCATTTTGAAACAATTAAATAGCCGGAAATATCCGGAAAAGGCCGAAGGTGTACAGAACCCGATGCTCCGTATGCTCGTTGTAAGGGAAGGACCATTTTTGGGGGATCGGCAACGCTCAACGCGTTTTTACACATCATAATATCCTGCTATTCGGCCCGTTTTTGATCACTTAAAATGCCGGAAATGTCCGGAAAAGGCCGAAGGTGTACAGAACCTGATGCTCCGTATGCTCGTTTTAAGGGGCGTACCATTTCTCGGGGATTGGCAGCGCGTAACGTGTTCTCTCACATCATAATATCCTGATAAACGGCACATTTTGAAACAATTAAAAAGCCGGAAATGTCCGGAAAAGGCCGAAGGTGTACAGAACCCGTTGCTCCGTATGCTCGTTGTAGTGGGCGTACCATTTTTCGGGGATTGGCAGCGTGCAGCGAGTTCTCACACCTCATAATATCCTGCGATACGACTCATTTTGAAACTATTAAAAAGCCGAAACTGGCCGGAAAAGGCCGAATATGTACAAGACAGGATTCTCGTCATGCTCGTTGTAATGGAAGTACCATTCTTCGGGGATTTGCAGCGCGCAACGAATTCCCTCACATCATAATATCCTGCTATACGGCCCGTTTTTAATCACATAAAATGCCGGAGATGTCCGGAAAAGGCCGAAGGTGTACAGAACCCAATGCTCCGTTTGCTCGTTGTAATGGAAGTACCATTTTTGAGGGGTTGGCAGAGAGCAACTGGTTCTTACATATCATAATATCCTGATATACGGCCCATTTTGAAACAATTAAAAAGCCGGAGATGTCCGGAAAAGGCCGAAGGTGTACAGAACCTGATGCTCCGTATGCTCGTTGTAATGGAAGTACCATTCTTCGGGGATTGGCAGCGCGCAACGAGTTCTCTCACATCAGAATATCCTGCGATACGACCCATTTTGAAACAATTAAAAAGCCGAAACTGGCCGGAAATGGCCGAATATGTACAAGACAGGATTCTCCGCATGCTCGTTGTAATGGAAGTACCATTCTTCGGGGATTGGCAGCGCGCAACGAGTTCTCTCACATCGTAATATCCTGCTATACGGCCCGTTTTTAATCACATAAAATGCCGGAGATGTCCGGAAAAGGCAGAGGGTGTACAGAACCCGATGCTCCGTTTGCTCGTTGTAATGGAAGTACCATTTTTCGGGGATGGGCAGCGTGCAGCGTGTTCTCACACATCATAATAACCTGCGATACGACCCATTTTGAAACAATTAAAAAGCTGAAACTGGCCGGAAAAGGCCGAATATGTACAAGACAGGATTCTCGTCATGCTCGTTGTAATGGAAGTACCATTCTTCGGGGATTTGCAGCGCGCAACGAGTTCCCTCACATCATAATATCCTGCTATACGGCCCGTTTTTAATCACATAAAATGCCGGAGATGTCCGGAAAAGGCCGAAGGTGTACAGAACCCAATGCTCCGTTTGCTCGTTGTAATGGAAGTACCATTTTTGAGGGGTTGGCAGAGAGCAACTGGTTCTTACATATCATAATATCCTGATATACGGCCCATTTTGAAACAATTAAAAAGCCGGAGATGTCCGGAAAAGGCCGAAGGTGTACAGAACCTGATGCTCCGTATGCTCGTTGCAATGGAAGTACCATTCTTCGGGGATTGGCAGCGCGCAACGAGTTCTCTCACATCATAATATCCTGCGATACGACCCATTTTGAAACAATTAAAAAGCCGGAAATGTCCGGAAAATGCCAAAGTTGTACAGAACCCGTTGCTCCGTATGCTCGTTGTAATGGGCGTACCATTTTTCGGGGATTGGCAGCGTGCAGCGATTTCTCACACCTCATAATATACTGCGATACGACCCATTTTGAAACTTTTAAAAAGCCGAAACTGGCCGGAAAAGGCCGAATATGTACAAGACAGGATTCTCCGCATGCTCGTTGTAATGGATGCACCATTCTTCGGGGATTGGCAGCGCGCAACGAGTTCTCTCACATCATAATATCCTGCGATACGACCCATTTTGAAACAATTAAAAAGCCGGAAATGTCCGGAAAATGCCGAAGGTGTACAGAACCCGTTGCTCCTTATGCTCGTTGTAATGGAAGGACCATATTTGGGGGGTTGGCAGCGTGCAGCGAGTTCTCACACATCATAATATCCTGCGATACGACCCGTTTTTAATCACATAAAATGCCGGAAATGTCCGGAAAAGGCCGAAGGTGTACAGAACCCGATGCTCCGTTTGCTCGTTGTAATGGAAGTACCATTTTTGGGGGGTTGGCAGAGAGCAACTGGCTCTTACACATCATAATAATCTGATATACGGCCCATTTTGAAACAATTAAAAAGCCGGAAATGTCCGGAAAAGGCCGAAGGTGTACAGAACCCGTTGCTCCGTATGCTCGTTGTAATGGGCGTACCATTTTTCGGAGATTGGAAGCGTGCAGCGAGATCTCACACATCATAATATCGTGCGATACGACCCTTTTTGAAACAATTAAAAAGCCGGAAGTATCCGGAAAAGGCCGAAGGTGTACAGAACCCGATGCACCGTATGCTCGTTGTAAGGGAAGGACCATTTTTGGGGGATCGGCAACGCTCAACGCGTTTTTACACATCATAATATCCTGCTATTCGGCCCGTTTTTGATCACTTAAAATGCCGGAAATGTCCGGAAAAGGCCGAAGGTGTACAGAACCTGATGCTCCGTATGCTCGTTGTAAGGGGCGTACAATTTCTCGGGGATTGGAAGCGCGTAACGTGTTCTCTCACATCATAATATCCTGATAAACGGCACATTTTGAAACAATTAAAAAGCCGGAAATGTCCGGAAAAGGCCGAAGGTGTACAGAACCCGTTGCTCCGTATGCTCGTTGTAGTGGGCGTACCATTTTTCGGGGATTGGCAGCGTGCAGCGAGTTCTCACACCTCATAATATCCTGCGATACGACTCATTTTGAAACTATTAAAAAGCCGAAACTGGCCGGAAAAGGCCGAATATGTACAAGACAGGATTCTCGTCATGCTCGTTGTAATGGAAGTACCATTCTTCGGGGACTTGCAGCGCGCAACGAGTTCCCTCACATCATAATATCCTGCTATACGGCCCGTTTTTAATCACATAAAATGCCGGAGATGTCCGGAAAAGGCCGAAGGTGTACGGAACCCGTTGCTCCGTATGCTCGTTGTAATGGGCGTACCATTTTGCGGGGATTGGCAGCGTGCAGCGAGATCTCACACATCATAATATCCTGCGATACGACCCTTTTTGAAACAATTAAAAAGCCTGAAATATCCGGAAAAGGCCGAAGGTGTACAGAACCCGATGCTCCGTATGCTCGTTGTAAGGGAAGGACCATTTTTGGGGGATCGGCAACGCTCAACGCGTTTTTACACATCATAATATCCTGCTATTCGGCCCGTTTTTGATCACTTAAAATGCCGGAAATGTCCGGAAAAGGCCGAAGTTGTACAGAACCTGATGCTCCGTATGCTCGTTTTAAGGGGCGTACCATTTTTCGGGGATTGGCAGCGTGCAGCGAGTTCTCACACCTCATAATATCCTGCGATACGACTCATTTTGAAACTATTAAAAAGCCGAAACTGGCCGGAAAAGGCCGAATATGTACAAGACAGGATTCTCGTCATGCTCGTTGTAATGGAAGTACCATTCTTCGGGGACTTGCAGCGCGCAAAGAGTTCCCTCACATCATAATATCCTGCTATACGGCCCGTTTTTAATCACATAAAATGCCGGAGATGTCCGGAAAAGGCCGAAGGTGTACGGAACCCGTTGCTCCGTATGCTCGTTGTAATGGGCGTACCATTTTGCGGGGATTGGCAGCGTGCAGCGAGATCTCACACATCATAATATCCTGCGATACGACCCTTTTTGAAACAATTAAAAAGCCTGAAATATCCGGAAAAGGCCGAAGGTGTACAGAACCCGATGCTCCGTATGCTCGTTGTAAGGGAAGGACCATTTTTGGGGGATCGGCAACGCTCAACGCGTTTTTACACATCATAATATCCTGCTATTCGGCCCGTTTTTGATCACTTAAAATGCCGGAAATGTCCGGAAAAGGCCGAAGTTGTACAGAACCTGATGCTCCGTATGCTCGTTTTAAGGGGCGTACCATTTCTCGGGGATTGGCAGCGCGTAACGTGTTCTCTCACATCATAATATCCTGATAAACGGCACATTTTGAAACAATTAAAAAGCCGGAAATGTCCGGAAAAGGCCGAAGGTGTGCAGAACCCGTTGCTCCGTATGCTCGTTGTAGTGGGCGTACCATTTTTCGGGGATTGGCAGCGTGCAGCGAGTTCTCACACCTCATAAT